>JASWHV010000002.1:26418339-27668339 GCA_030760725.1 Neostapfia colusana | reverse complement strand
AGAAAGCACCAAAGACAACTTCCGCGGCGCGCTGGCCACGTGGCGTGTCCGGATCTCATCCCTGCGAACTGGGGAGAGGTCCGCTGCTAAACTGGCTACGTGGCAGAATCGGGGCTCATCTCCGCAAAGGAGAGGTCCGACCGTGCGGGACACATGTTGCCCCCGGAGCTAGCCTCTGCGGAAGAAGAAAAGGCATTTTTACAGGACACATGTCACCTTCGGAGCTAGTCACCGCGGAAATCAGAGGACCAGTTGCGCAGGATATGTGTCGATCTCGAAGCTCACCTCCGAGAGGTCCGGTTCTATTGTGTAACACCCCAAAACCTGCTAAAGATGGGAATCTAAAAAATTTTGGACGTATTGCATGTGGTGTAGAAATTCAAATTCAAACTGGAATTTAGATTTGAATCAAACCAGAAAAAGGAAAAGGAAAAAGAAAACCAAAACTGGCCAGTGGGCCGAAACCCGCCAGCCGGCCCAAGACCCCGTGCCAGCCAGCCCAACCCGCGCCCCCCTCTCTCCCTCTCTCTGACATGCGGGGCCCGCCGTCATCTTCTTCCCCAGCGCGCCCAACCGACCCAGGACTCCCTCTCTCGCGCCCGATCAAAACCAACCCCGGAACCCATCTTCGAGCCCCGATTTCCGGTCCCGGACGCCCCAGCGTGATCTCAACAGACCGTCGCCCTCCCTCGTCCATTTAAACACCGAAATCCGCCCCTTTTTCCTCCCCGATCAGCCATTTTTCTCTCCGGTGAGAACCGAAGCTTCTACCGCCGATTTCCTTCGATCCTCGCTCAAATTGCCTGATCTAACGTGCTGATCATGTTTCACCGCCGCCGGGGAGCCCTGCAGGTGAAGGAAACGACGTGTCTTGCGCCCCAACTGCCACTTCGACGTGCACCGAAGACCATCGCCGTTGAAGCTCACCGCCGACCGACTTCCAGGGCCTCTGAGTGCTGAAAAACCCCTCGATGAGCATCCAATAACCCTCCGTAGCCGATCCGTGCAAAAAGATGTGAGTTCTAGCGTGTAGCGGCAAAAACTGAGGCTGCGCCGGCGAGATCGCCACCCCAGCCGCCGCGCGCCGCCACACGCGCGGGCTGGCTCCGGCCAGGGTGACGTGGCCCCTTGAGGGCCATCTATTTTAAATCGCACGGTAGAAATAAAACCGACGCGTACCCCTTCGGCAATCTAATCTGAGCCGTCCATTTTAAATCCAATGGCCCGCATCAGCCCCGCATTATAAAGGCCGGGATTCTTATGCGCTACCCCCTGGGGATCTCGGAAAACACGAGCTAGCCCCGGAAACTTCTGATGTAGCCCCTCGACCTTCAGAAATTTATGTAAATTCATTTAAAACTCAGTTTTAGCCCCTGCACTTAATAAAAATTAGGAAAACCTCTCTGTTATGTGTAATTAGGACACTGAAAATTTAGGAAATAGTAAATTAAACCCTGCAGTAGGATGAATTTGCCTTTTAGACCCTATAGGATATTAAATTTAGAAATTTGAACATGTGACTAGGAATTAAATTTAAATGGTGATGCAAACACATGTGCAAATATAAATTTAAACTCTCCTAGCACTTGGAAAACTTTAGAATGAGTTAAAAATAGATTTTAGGCTGAAATGAAATCTGCCTAAGTGTTGCTCATTTTTATTATCTCTAATGACACATTTTTAGGCTAGGAAATAATTCTAAAAACTAGTAAAATAAATTTAAATTGTTTCACATCAGAGACGAAGTTCAAAAATATTTTATTGAACATTTTAGATCAGAACCTATTATGTTTAAGTGATATGTCTAACTATTTTAATAGTAAAGTTCACTTTTAGGCATAGAAAATAAATATGAAAATATAGGAAAATAGTATGCATAATTAGAAAATGATAAATGAAGTCTCCAAATCCAAAAACTTCAATTTAGGATTTTGTAGAAGATCTGAAAACCTATTTGGAGTAGGGAATTACCTTTCATGCAAACTTTGTGGCTAAGAAGTGTATTAATTAAATATAAAGAATTTGTTAAAATGGGAAATTCATATATAATGTGCAAATAGAAATCTGAATACAAAAGTTAGAAATAATATATATATATATATATATTTAAAAGTGCATGTAAGCCAAAAATCAACACATCTAGGGGAACCACAACACTTAGAAATGTGAATGACTTTAATATGTATGTATGTGTGGTTTGCATGAGTGAAAGTGTGAACTATGGCTTATGGATTGTTGTTTTCTTTTGCTATGTGTATTGGCATGAGTAGAACCTGCCCTAGAGCAAGTTCTCCCCTTCCAAGACCAAGACTTTCCATTCCCAGGAAGCAGGAAGAAGGTAAGTGTCCTTGACCACTTTGATCCTATACTAGGATGTGTAGTTAGAATTAATTTGCATTGTCAATTTGGAATATGATACCCAAGCTAGGAAGTTTCCCTAGATTTTCATTATCTTATTTCCTTGTAGCCTGGGTTGGGATTTATTTTATTATGTCATTCATTCATGTTACTTATGCTTAGCCATGCTTAGAATGGGATAGGTGGGATATGATATCATCAATTTGTTTACCTTACTCTTGAATGAGATATTATGAGTCATGTAGAGGTAGGGATCAAGGCAAGTTGGATGATTTGGTTGGTGTTGTGTGCACGAGACTCGGGTTTGTGTTTAGTGCTTGCCTGGATCCTAAGGACCGGTTCATGGAGCATGTAACCTGGCTTTACCGTGCCAACCACATGCTAAGATGGGGCAGCTTGACCAATTAATTAGGTGTATCTCCAGCGTAGTATGGGTGTTTTGGATGGTGCGGGGAATAGGTATCAGCTGGACTACCATATGAACCGCAAGGCTCAAGAGGGGGCCACTGCAGCGGGGTTGGAGCCTCTTGTATGTTGTTAGGGGTGAAACCTCAGTGGGCCCAAGCTTGTCGGGAATCCCTTTGTAAAGGCCTCGTAGTGATCTCCTGGCTACACACCTGGGAAGTATGAACGTGGTTCGCGGCCACTGGCATAATGGAGGTTCTTTTAGTCCACCCGGCAACGAGGGATGAAATCACTACATGTGGGTACAGTGGTGCAAACTCTGCAGAGTCAAAACTATCATGACAGTCGTGCTCACGGTCAAGAGCGGCTTGGACTTATTCATGATTAGAGGATGATGGATTGGGAAGTTGTGGATGTTAAGCGGGAAGCTTAACATTGGAGATGAGACTATGTTTACTTGATTTTGGTGATGGGTTGGGAGATTGGAACCATTTCACCTGTGTAGTAATGTAGGTGCTTAATAAGCTAAGGTGATAGGTATTAATTGCGTAGTGCTTAAACCATGAGTTCAACCTCTCCTTGCTCTATCCATGCATGACATAACTTTCCCACACTTCCTGAGTACCAACGGTACTCAAACTTGCTTTTCTGTTGGTTTATATTGCTGCTCAGGTCAAGGGGATGATGTGGTGTTCAACGACCAAGACTTTGGTCCCGAAGAAGGTTTCTAGGTTCATGGAGTCCCCTGGGCAACGCTTGTGACGGAGCCCCAAAGATTTATATTCCGCTGTTGTTTTATTTACATGTTATGAACTTATTATCGTCCATCGAGACGTATGCTATGTAAGACTTATCTATATTCGAACACCTGTCTTGTAATATGATGATGCTTCACTATTTGTCGTCACATGTATGAGAAAATGATCCTGGCATACATGTGATATTCACTCGATCGTTCTTCGGAGAAACCGGGTGTGACAGAAGTGGTATCAGAGCCAAGGTTGCCCGTAGGAACGTGGACCTAGGTAGAAATGGACGTATTTAAGGACCCTATTTTCTTAAAAACTATTTTCCACGGTGTGGGTGGAAAAGTGTTATTAAAGGAGTCATTTTCTTCATCTTACCCCAACTTTCATTCAAAATAGGATTTTTGTTTGAGAATTTATCTAACCTAATTTTAAATTCTTTTGTTATAGATGGTTCGCATGATTCGCACCGCTCGTAAGTCCACAGGAGGGAGAGTTCCCGTAGTTGCCCTTGCCGAAAGAGAGGAGAGTCGCCCCGTGACGTACCTTTCCTACGGATTGGCAGTAGGAGATTTGTTGCGCCGTCTTCGACATATGCTCGAAGCCGCCGGCAATACGGGCAAGCTAATCATCCACTATAACTCCACCAGGACCATCCGTGAGAAGAGGGAAGAATGGAGTTCGGAGATGAGGATTATACACGAGAATCAGCTGCTTAAGATTCACCACTCTCCAGCTTGCCGAGCAACACAAGTTGACGCAGAGAGAGATGTCACCTGGGAGGCCATCACCTGCCAGTGTCACATCTATCGTCGCCACTTGGACAAAACTGAGTACATGTATGTCCTCCAACGTGAGAGTGGTACCACGGAGTACAAGTACCCACCGGTGCAGCAAGGGACTTCCCATGAGCACATGGACTTGTGCTTGGAGGATGCGGCCATGCTCAACACTCGACTGCAGGAGTGTCAACAAGAGCTTCAGGATGTCCGAGACACCCTGAAGGAAACGGAGGCGTTGCTGCGAGCTTGCTTAAAGGCGAGAGAAAGAGGAGATGGGAATGAACTGTGTGTCACCGTGAGTGATCCATGGACTCCTGACTCCCCGGATCGCCGAGCAATCAGGCGTCGTCGCACTTCTCCACCAGCAGCCTCCCCACCCAAAGCAGAGTCAGAAGGTAGCCGAAATGAGGAGGAAGATCCCGAGGAGCCAGCTCAAGAGGACGAGTAGTGTAGAGTCTTTCCCCTAGCTAGCAAGAGGTCGAGTAGTCGAGTCGTTACGTAGTTAATGGTGTGATAATGCTTGGTGTGTGACGTGAGTTGTGGAAGCCATGAGCAATTGTCCACAGCCTTGTCTTCAGATTGTTTTGCTTTGGTGTGTGAAACCACGGGAAATAATAGTGCATTTATTTGGTGTGAGATATAAACCCTCGTAAAATTTTAACAAAGCCTTAACACCTCAAAGTACCAACAAATGAAAGTAGTGAGATGATACTAAATGGTATCAAATTAACATATGTTGATTCTGCCAGATGGCCGGAAGAGGAAAAGGACGTGCTGCCAACCCCGCCAACAACAATGATGAGGCATGCAACCCTCATCTTTCTGGAGGCCAGGACAGGGGTGGTCGCCGGGAAGAAGTTGATCCTCTCCACCAAATGCTGGAGAATCAAAATCAGCTTATCCAGAACTTGACTCAAGTGGTGGCCAACTTGCATCAAGTTCCACCTCCACAAGCTGCACCACGCCAACCAAGGTTGAGTGAGTTTCTAGGAACTCAACCTCCCAAGTTTGCAAGTGCTGCTGAACCTCTGGAGGCAGATGATTGGCTGAAGACCATTGAAAGTAAGATGAGGATAATACAATGCCAAGGGTATGAGAGGGTGCTGTTTGCCTCTCATCAATTGAATGGACCTGCTGCTGATTGGTGGACCGCCTACGTGGCTGCCCATCATGACCCTGAGAACATCACTTGGGAAGAGTTCAAGCGTAGCTTCCGCAACCACTACATCCCAAGAGGTGAACTCAAAAACAAGAGGAAAGAGTTTCTGGGACTGCAGCAGGGAAACATGACGGTGAGGGAATACCTCACTAAATTTACTCAACTATCCCGTTATGCTCCACGAGACATAGAGACTGATGAGCAGAAACAAGATTGTTTCGTGGAAGGACTTACCGCAGAGATGCAGTGTGCCATGTCCTCCAATGAGTATGAAAGCTTTCAAAAGATGGTGGACAGAGCATTTGTGGTGGAAAGGAAGCTAAAGGCCCTGGAAAATGAGAATAAGAGGAAGGCGGGGTGGTCACATCAGGCCTCAGGGAGCAACACCCGCCCACGTATGATGCAGCAACCTACGGGGCAGACAAGCCGTGCTGCGGTACCCTATTCAGCACCAAGAGGGTACAACCCAAACTACAGGCCACCCGCGGCACCAGCACAGCCGCAACGTCAGTTTGTGCAGCAGCCTCGCCCCGCATATCCACCTCGACCAGCAGTGCAAGGACCCCCGAACCAACCCCAAGACAACAAAGGCCAAGCACCTAAGGTTGGGGTGCAATGTTTTAGCTGTGGTGAAGTGGGGCACTATGCCCATAAGTGCCCAAAGAAGAAGCCTGCGCCGCCACAACAGCAGAATGTAGTGAGAGGACGGGTGAACCATGTCACTATGGAGGAAGCACAAGAGGCACCCGACGTGGTAGTTGGTAAGTTTCCTGCCAATTTACACCTTGCAACTCTGCTGTTTGATTCTGGTGCTACCCACTCGTTCATTGCTCAAGGGTTTGTTAAGAAGTATGACCTAGCAACCACACAAATGAACCATATGCTAGCTATAAACTCTCCAGGTGGAGAAATAAGGACAAGACAAGTGTGTCCCAAAGTGAGCCTAGACATTCATGGGGTAGTATTTACTGCTAACCTCATAGTGATAGATTCACAAGGGATAGATATTATTTTGGGTATGGATTGGTTGACCAAACATAAAGGAATCATCCATTGTTCGACCAGAACGGTGGAACTAACTCACCCCAATGGCACAAGAGTAAAGTTCCTAACGATACACGAGCCTAGGAGGGACACTAAATTAAATCAAGTGGAGGTGAAAGTTGAGGAAATCAGGACTATCAGGGAATATCCAGATGTTTTTTCCGGAGGAGTTGCCAGGTATGCCTCCCGACCGTGATGTGGAATTCGCGATTGAGCTAGTACCGGGAACAGCCCCGATATACAAGAGACCTTATCGAATGGACTCCAAGCAGCTAGAAGAGCTCAAGGATCATTTGAGAGAATTGACGGAGAAGGGGTATATTCGCCCTAGTTCCTCACCATGGGGAGCTCCGGTGATATTTGTGCCCAAGAAAGACGGAACCCAAAGGTTATGCGTGGATTACCGTGCCTTGAATGAGGTAACCATCAAGAACAAGTACCCATTGCCTCGCATTGAAGACTTGTTTGATCAGTTGAGGGGAGCTTGTGTGTTCTCGAAAATTGATCTCAGGTCGGGGTACCACCAACTCAAGATAAGGCAATCAGATATTCCCAAGACAGCTTTCGTATCTCGGTACGGACTGTATGAATACACTGTCATGCCTTTTGGGCTAACCAATGCCCCGGCATATTTCATGTACCTCATGAACAAGGTATTCATGGAATATCTGGACAAATTTGTGGTGGTTTTCATAGATGATATTCTCGTCTTCTCCAGAAATGAAGAAGAACATGAGAAACATCTAAGGTTGGTGTTACAGAGGCTGAGAGAACACCAACTATATGCCAAGTTGAGCAAGTGTGAGTTTTGGCTGAAGAGAGTTCCCTTTTTAGGACATATAATCTCGGAGGGAGGAATCTCCGTAGATCCCGCCAAAATCGAGGATATCCAGAAGTGGAAAACCCCTGAAAATGTCGGGGAAGTTCGAAGCTTTTTGGGATTGGCTGGATACTATCGACGGTTTATTGAGGGATTCTCCAAGATCTCGAGACCTCTCACCAAACTGTTGGAGAAGGGAATCACATTCACCTGGACGCCACAGTGCGAGACGAGCTTTCAGGAGTTAAAGAAGAGATTGACAACAGCCCCAGTGTTGGTTATGCCAGATATGCAGAAGAATTTCACAGTGTACTGCGATGCCTCTGGAAATGGGTTGGGATGTGTTCTCATGCAAGAAGGACATGTCATGGCATATGCATCCCGGCAGCTTCGGAAGCACGAGAAGAACTATCCTACACATGACCTAGAACTAGCTGCAGTGGTACACGCGTTGAAAATTTGGCGGCACTATTTGATGGGGAAGAGGACAGAGATATATACGGATCATAAGAGTTTGAAGTACATATTCACACAGCCAGATCTCAACCTCAGACAAAGGAGATGGTTAGAGCTAATCAATGACTTTGATGTGGGCATCAACTATCATCCCGGGAAAGCAAACGTCGTGGCCGATGCTTTGAGTCGGAAAGTGCAGGTCAATAAGTTGAGCTTGAAGGACATGCCTGCAGAATTAAAGGACGAGGTTATAAGGCTCAATCTATGTCTAGTAAATAGTGGTGAAGCCATCGCCATGGAAGTGGACTCCACACTCGAGCAAGACATACGCGAGGGCCAAAAGAATGATGAGAAGATACGAGACATCAGACAGCTCATCAAGGAAAATAAAGCTCCTGGTTTTAGAGAGGATGAACAGGGAACGGTGTGGCACGGGAAAAGGATCTGTGTGCCAGAAGTAAAGGAGATCCGTGAATTAATTTTGAAGGAGGCTCACGATTCCGACTATTCCATTCATCCTGGGAGTACGAAGATGTACCAGGACCTCAAGAGCAGGTATTGGTGGTATGGCATGAAGCGAGATGTCGTGGAACATGTTGCCTTATGTGACACATGTCAGTTGGTGAAAGCTGAACATCAACGACCCGCGGGATTATTGCAACCACTCAAAGTGCCTGAATGGAAGTGGGAAGAAATCAGCATGGATTTTGTCGTGGGATTGCCTAGGACCCAATCCGGGTATGATTCAATATGGGTCATTATTGATAGGCTAACCAAGGTAGCTCATTTCATCCCTGTGAAAGAAAGCTACAGCGGATCCAAATTGGCAGAATTGTACATGTCAAGGATTGTGTGTTACCATGGAGTGCCAAAGAAGATAGTTTCGGACCGAGGGACACAGTTCACCTCGAGGTTTTGGCAGAAGTTCCATGAAACCATGGGAACCCATCTGAACTTCAGTTCTGCCTATCATCCCCAAACTGACGGGCAGACGGAGAGAACCAATCAGATCCTTGAAGATATGTTAAGGGCATGTGCACTCAAAAACAATAGGAGTTGGGACAAGAACCTACCGTATGCGGAGTTTTCCTATAACAACAGCTATCAAGCTAGTATGAAAATGTCGCCGTTTGAAGCTTTGTATGGAAGGAAGTGCAGAACTCCTCTATTTTGGAACCAAACAGGAGAAAGTAAAGTGTTTGGTCCAGAAGTGCTACAAGAAGCCGAGGCAAAGGTGAGGGAGATTCGCAACAATTTGAGGATAGCACAAACACGCCAAAAGAGCTATGCCGATGTACGAAGAAGAGAGCTCGTTTTCAACGTGGGAGACTATGTTTATCTCAAGGTGTCCCCTATCAGAGGACTTCGTCGGTTCAAGGTGAAAGGGAAGTTGTCACCTCGATACATCGGACCCTTTCAAGTTTTGGAAAGAAAAGGCGAAGTGGCGTACCAACTAGAGTTACCGGTTCATCTATCGGACGTGCACGATGTGTTCCATGTGTCACAACTCAAGAAATGCCTGAGGACGCCTGAAGAGGTGTTACCCATGAATGAAGTGGATGTAGCTGAAGATTTGTCTTATGCCGAGCAACCATACAAGATTTTGGAGACGATGGAACGCCTCACCAGAAATAAAAGAATCCGGATGTGCAAGGTGCAGTGGAAGCATCACTCAGAAGAGGAAGCCACCTGGGAACGGGAAGATGAGCTTAAGGCACAATTTCTGGAATTGTTTTCTTAGAAACACCAATCTCGAGGACGAGATTTCTTTTAAGGGGGGTAGAGCTGTAACACCCCAAATTTTGATTCAAAACTCTTAACCATGTTCAGAGGGGAATTTAAAAATTTTTGGACGTGTTGCATGTTTTGCAAAAATTCAAATTCAAACTGGAATTCAAATTATACTCAAAACAGAAAAGAAATGGAAAAAGAAAAAGGAAAACGGGAAAAAAAAACCGGCCAGTGGGCCGAAACCCGCCAGCCGGCCCAGCTACTCCCGCGCAGCCCGCCCCCGCGCGCGCCCGCGCTCTCTCACACAGACAGGTGGGACCCACCTGTCATCCCCAACCTCGCTCGCGCCGACCCCGGACTTTTCCCCCCGAGCGCGCGCGATCTTAACCGATCGGGAAATCCGTTCCGCCGCCCGAATTCTGGTCCCAGAGGACTCCAACTCGATCACAACAGACCCACCGCCCTTCCCCGGCTATAAAAACCCCTGATCCGATCAGTTTTTCCCACGCGATCGCCGATTTTCACTCCGGTGAGCACCGAGACTTCGCCGGTGAATTCTGGCCGATCTAAGCTCGGAAACTCTGATCTAACTCGCTGGTCTTGATCCACCGCCTCCGGGGAACTTTGCAGGTGCAGAAAACCCGAAGACTTACGGTGTAAATCCAACGCCGACGAGCTTCGCCGTGGTTTTGCCTCGGACCTCGCCGCCGATCACTTTCCAGGACTCCCGAGCTCGAGAAAACCCCCGAGGTGAGATCCCTGACCTCCCCTCTACCGATCTAGGCCATAAGATCACAGTTCTAGGCAGAATTCTCGAGGATCCGAAACTTTCCGGCGAGATCGCCGCTTCCCGCCGTCGTGCGCCGCCGGCAGCGCCGCCCGCGCTCGATCGTAGCTACGTGGCCGCTTGTGCGCCGTTTATTTTAAATCGCACGATAGACTTTAAAACCCCGCGTACCGGTTCGATCTTATAATCTCAGCCGTCGGTTTAAAATCGGGCGGACCACGTCGGCCCCGCATTATAAAGACTGGAATTCTTACGTGCTACCCCCTGGGGTTCTCTAGAATTGAGAGCTAGCCCCGGAAACTTCAGATCTAGCCCCTGGAACTCCAGAAAATCATGTAAATTCATTTAAAAATCAGTCTTAGCCCCTGGACTTAATAAAAATTAGGAAAACACCTCTGATAAGTGTAGCTAGACCCCTGGAAATTATGAAAATAATATTATAGACCCTGTAATGGGGTGAGTTCATTATTTTAGCCCTGTTTAGTATTTAATTTAGAAAATTGAATATGTAATTAGTGGTTAAAAATTAAAAAGGGGGACAAACATAATTGTCAAAATTAATTAAAAACTTTCTCAGTACTTAGGAAACTTTGGAGTGAGATAAAAATATATTTTTGGGCTGAAATAAATCTGTTTTATCTATTATTCACATTTATTAGTATAGGGACACATTTTTTAAGTAAAGGATAGTTATAGAAAAATAGGGAAAATAATTATGAAATAGTTTACATCAGAGGCCAAGGTCAAAATATGATTTTAATTATTTGGGACCAGAACCTAATCTGTTTAGGTGATGTGTATTACTAATTTAATAATAAAATACACAATTATGCCTAGGAAAATAAATCTGAAAATATAGCAACTAGCAAATGATAAATGGAGTTTCTAAAATCCAAAGAAGTCAGTTTAGGGTTGATAGAAGTTATGAAAGCACATATGGGGAAGAATAATACTTTTCATACACACTTTGTAGTAAAAAGGTGAAGTAGTTGAATATAAGAAATTTATTGGAAACCCATATAAATAGTATGTAAGTATAAAGGTGGACACAAAAGTAGGAATCATATACACATGGTTAAAAGTGCATGCAAGCCACAACTCAACACACATAAAGTAACCACAACACATATAATGGTGAAAGAATTTCATAAATATGAATGTGTAGTTTGTATGAAGTAGAAGTGTGAACTATGTCTTATGATTGTTGTTTTTCTTTTGCTATGTGTGATGGTATGAAGTAGAACCTGTTCAAGAGCAAGTTAACCCTTTCCAAGATCAGGACTACCAATTTCAAGAGCAGCAAGAAGGAGGCAAGTGTCCTTGACCACTTTGATCCTATGCTAGGATGTGTAGATAGAATTATTTGCATTGTCAAATGAAATATGAAACCCATGCTAGGAAGTTTCCCTAGAATTGCATTACCTTGTTTCCTTGAAGCTTGGGTTGGGATTTATTTTGTCATGTCATTTATTTCCATGCATATGCTTAGCCATGCTTAGAATGGGATATTTGGGACATGAGAATCATCAGTTTATATTACCATACTCTTGAATGAGACATTGTGAGTTATGTAGAGGTAGGGATCAAGGCAAGTTGGATATTTTGATTGTGTGCTGGGTGCACGAGACTTGGGTTTGTGTTTAGTACTTGCCTGGATCCTAAGGACCGGTTCATGGAGCATGTAACCCGGCTTTACAGTGCCAACCACATGCTGAGATGGGGCAGCTTGGCCAATTAATTAGGTGTATCCCCGGCGTAGTATGGGTGTGTTGGATGGTGCGGGGAATAGGTGTCAGCTGGACTACCATATGAACCGCAAGGCTCAAGAGGGGGCCACTGCAGCGGGGTTGGAGCCTCTTGTATGCTGTTAGGGGTGAAACCTCAGTGGGCCCACGCTCGTCGGGAATCCCTTTGTAAAGGCTTCGTAGTGATCTCCTGGCCGCACACCTGGGAAGTGTGAATGTGGATCGTAGCCACTGGCATAATGGAGGTTCTTTTAGTCCACCCGGCAACGGGGGATGAAATCACTACTTGTGGGTACAGTGGTACAAACTCTGCAGAATCAAAACTGTCTTGACAGCCGTGCTCACGGTTAAGAGCGGCCTGGACTTATTCATGATTAGAGGATTGATGGTTTTGGAAGTTAAGCGGGGAGCTTAACATTGGAAATGGTGTTATGGTTATTAGATTATGATAATGGGTTGGGAGATTGGGACCATTTCACCTGTGTAGTAATGTAGTTGCTTAATAAGCTAAGGTGATAGGTATTAATTGCGTAGTGCTTTAACCATGAGTTCAACCTCTCCTTGTTTTAGCCATGCATGATATGATTTTCCCACACTTGCTGAGTACCATTGGTACTCAACCTTGCATATTTGTTGGTTTATATTACTGCTCAGGTCAAGATAATGAGGTGGTGTATAATGACCAAGATTTTGGACCCGAGGAAGGTTTTTAGGTTCATGAAGACCCCCGGGCAACGCCTGTGATGGAGCCCTAAAGAATAATATTCCGCTGCTAGTTTATTTACTTGTGATGAAGCATTAGTGTCCATTGAGACATTTGCGATGTAAGACTTATTTATATTCGACACCTGGCTTGTAATAAATGATGCTTCACTATTTGTCATCACATGTATGAGAAAATGATCCTGGCATACATGTGATATTCACTTGGTTGTTCTTCGGAAAAAACCGGGTGTGACAAAGACCAGCGAGTTAGATCAGAGTTTCCGAGCTTAGATCGGCCAGAATTCACCGGCGAAGTCTCGGTGCTCACCGGAGTAAAAATCGGCGATCGCGTGGGAAAAACCGATCGGGGCTGGGGTTTTTATAGCCGGGGGAGGGCGGTGAGTCGGTTGTGATCGAGTTTGAGTCTTCCGGGATCAGAATTCGGGCTGAGGGACGCGGTTTCTAGTCGGTTACGATCGCGCGCGCTCGGGGGGAAAAGTCCGGGCCGCAGACGCTCGGGGTTAGGGATGACAGGTGGGTCCCACCTGTCTGTGAGAGATAGCGCGGGCGCGCGGCTGCGGGCTGGCGCGGGGGTAACTGGGCCGGCTGGCGGTTTTCGGCCCACTGGCCGGGTTTTTTCCCGTTTTCTCTTTTTCTTTTTCCATTTCTTTTCTAATTTGAGTTTAATTTGAATTCCAGTTTGAATTTGAATTTTTGCAAAACATGCAACACGTCCAAAAATTTTTAAATTCCCCTCTGAACATGGTTTAGTGTTTTGAATCAAAATTTTAGGGTGTTACATGAACTGTGTGTCACCGTAAATGACACGTGGACTCCTGACTCCCCAGACCGCCGGGCGAGCAAGTGTTGCCGCACTTCTCCACCAGCAGCTTCCCCACCTAAAGCAGAATCAGAGGGCAGCTGCAATAATGAGGAAGACCCCGACGAGCCAGCTCAGTGATACGAGTTGTTTAGAGACATTTCCCTTATTTCAGAAGGTTATCTAGTAGTCGAGTCAATACCTTAATTGTTTGTGTGTTAATGTGTGGTGTGTGACGTGAGTTGTGGAAGCCATGGGTATTTGTCCACAACCTCGTCTTTAGGTTGCTTTGCTTTGATGTGTGAACCCCTATGAATCAAGAGTGCATTTATTTTAGCGTGAGACGTGACGCCCAAAGATCCACGTGAAATCTTAAGAAATTGTTTAAATATTAAGGCCTCAAAAGTTTAAGTTTAAACAAGCAATTTGGGAAGTTAATACATAATGCTTTAAGTTAACATTTGGTTGATCATGATAGATGGCTGGAAGAGGAAAAGGTCGTGGTGCCAACCCCACCAACAACAACGATGAGGTCGGTAATCCTCACCTTTCTGGAGGACAAGATAGGGGTGGTCGCCGCGAAGGAGCTGATCCTATCCAGCAAATGCTCGAAAATTAGAATCAGCTCATCCAGAGTTTAACTCAAGTGGTGGCCAACTTGCACCAAGCTCCACCCTCACAAGCTGCACCACGCCAACCAAGGTTGAGTGAGTTTCTGGGGACTCAACCCCCAAAGTTTGCAAGTGCTGCTGAACCTCTCGAGGCAGATGATTCGCTAAAGACCATTGAGACCAAGATGAGGATCTTACAATGCCAAGGGTATTAGAGGGTGCTGTTTGCCTCTCACCAATTGCATGGACCTGCTGCTGATTGGTGGACCGCTTACGTAGCAGCCCATCATGACCCCGAGAACATCACTTGGGAAGAGTTCAAGCGCAGTTTCCGCAACCACTACATACCAAGGGGTGAACTTAAAAACATGAGAAAGGAGTTCTTGGGACTGCAGCAAGGTAACATGACTGTGAGGGAATACCTCACCAAGTTTACCCAACTATCCCGTTATGCACCACGGGACATCGAAACTGATGAGCAAAAATATGATTGTTTTGTGGAAGGACTTACTATGGAAATGCAGTGTGCAATGTCCTCCAACGTGTATGAAAGCTTCCAAAAGATGGTAGACAGAGCATTTGTCGTGGAGAGGAAGTTGAAGGACTTGGAGAATGAAAACAAGAGGAAGGCGGGATGGTCACACCAAGCCTCAAGTAGCAACACACGTCCACGCCTGATGCAGCAACCCACAGGGCAGACGAGTCGTTTTGTGGTACCCTACTCAGCACCGATAGGGTACAACCCGAACTTCAGGCCTCCATCAGCACCAGCACAGCTGCAACGTCAGTTTGTGCAGCAGCCTCGCCCCACATATCAACCTCGACCAGCAGGACAAGGGTCACAGAACCAACCCCAAGATAACAAAGGCCAGGCACCTAAGGTTGGGGTGCAATGCTTCAACTGTGGTGAAGTGGGGCACTACGCCCATAAGTGCCCAAAGAAGAAGCCCATGCAGCCACAACAGCAGAATGTGATGCGAGGACGAATGAACCACGTGACCATGGAGGAAGCGCAGGAGGCACCTGACATGGTAATTGGTAAGTTTTTTGCCAATTTACACATTGCAACCCTATTGTTCGATTCTGGTGCTACCCACTTGTTCATTGCTCAAGGGTTTGTTAAGAAGGACGGTCTAGCAACAACACAAATGAACCATATGTTAGCAGTGAACTCTCCAGGGGGAGAAATAAGGACAAGACAAGTGTGTCCCATGGGGAATCTAGACATTAATGGGGTAGTATTTACTGCAAACCTCATAGTGATAGACTCACAAGGGATAGATATTATTTTGGGTATGGATTGGTTGACCAAACATAAAGGAATCATCTATTGTTCGACAAGAACGGTGGAACTAACTCACCCTAGTGGCACAAAAGTGAAGTTCATAACCGTACAAGAACCTAGGAGGGACCTTAAACTCAATCAAGTTGAGGTGGAAGTGGAAGAGATCAGGATTATCAGGGAATATCCAGACGTTTTTCCGGAGGAGTTGCCAGGTATGCCCCCCGATCGTGAAGTAGAATTCGCGATTGAACTAGTGTCTGGAGCAACCCCTATATACAAGAGGCCTTATCGGATGGACTCCAAACAGCTCGAAGAGCTCAAGGAGCATATAAGAGAATTGACAGAGAAGGGGTATATTCGTCCCAGTTCCTCACCATGGGGAGCCCCAGTGATATTTGTGCCCAAGAAGGACAGAACCCAAAGGTTATGTGTAGACTACCGTGCGTTGAACGAAGTAACCATCAAGAACAAGTACCCATTACTCCGTATTGAAGACTTATTTGATCAGTTGAGGGGAGCTTGTGTGTTCTCAAAAATTGATCTCAGGTCGGGATACCACCAACTGAAGATAAGGCAAACCGACATTCCAAAGACAGCTTTCGTATCTCGGTACGGGCTGTATGAATACACCGTCATGCCGTTCGGGCTAACTAATGCCCCGACATACTTCATGTATCTCATGAACAAGGTATTCATGGAATATCTGGACAAATTTGTGGTGGTTTTCATTGATGACATTCTCGTCTTCTCCAAAAATGAAGAAGAACTTGAGGGACATTTAAGATTGGTGTTGCAAAAGCTGAGAGAACACCAACTATATGCCAAGCTGGGCAAGTGTGAATTTTGGCTGAAGAGAGTTCCCTTCTTAGGACATATAATCTCGGAGGGAGGAATATCGGTAGATGCCGCCAAGATCGAGGATGTGCAGAAGTGGAAGACCCCTAAAAATGTCGGGGAAGTTCGAAGCTTCTTAGGATTGGCTGGGTATTATCGACGGTTTATTAAGGGTTTCTCCAAGATCTCGAGACCCCTCACCAAATTGTTAGAGAAGGGAACCACATTCACATGGACACCACAGTGTGAGATGAGTTTTCGAGAACTGAAGAAAAGATTGACAACAGCCCCAGTGCTAGTTATGCCAGATATGCAGAAGAACTTTTCGGTGTACTGCGATGCCTCTCGACACGGATTGGGATGTGTTCTCATGCAAGAGGGGCATGTCGTCGTTTATGCGTCCCGGCAGCTCCGGAAACACGAGAAAAACTATCCTACGCATGACCTAGAGCTAGCCGCAGTGGTACACGCATTGAAGATTTGGCGGCATTACTTGATGGGGAAAAGGACAGAGATATATACGGATCATAAAAGCTTAAAGTACATTTTCACACAGCTAGATCTCAACCTCAGACAAAGGAGATGGTTAGAGCTAATCAACGACTTTGATGTGGGCATCAACTATCATCCTGGGAAAGCGAACGTCGTAGCGGATGCTTTAAGCCGGAAAGTGCAGGTCCACATGTTGAGTTCGAAGGACATGCCTACAGAATTGAAGGAAGAGATTGCAAAACTCAATCTATGTCTTGTGAATAGTGGTGAGGCCATCGCCATGGAAGTGGACTCCACATTAGAGCAAGACATACGCAACGGTCAGAAGAATGACGAGAAGATACAAGAAATTAGAGAACTCATCAAAGAAAATAAAGCCCCTGGGTTCAGAGAGCATGAACAGGGTACGGTGTGGCATGGGAAAAGAATCTGTGTGCCTGAGGTGAAGGAGATCCGTGAATTGATTTTGAAGGAGGCTCATGATTCTGACTATTCTATTCATCTTGGGAGTACGAAGATGTATCATGACCTCAAGAGCAGATATTGGTGGTATGGCATGAAGCGAGATGTCGCGGAACATGTTGCCCTATGTGACACATGTCAGTTGGTGAAAGCAGAACATCAACGACCCGCGGGACTATTGCAACCACTCAAAGTGCCTGAATGGAAATGGGAAGAAATAGGTATGGACTTCATAGTGGGACTACCTAGGACCCAATCGGGATATGATTCGATATGGGTCATCATTGACAGGCTAACCAAGGTAGCTCATTTCATCCCCGTGAAAGAAAGCTACAGCGGATCCAAATTGGCGGAATTATACATGTCAAGGATCGTGTGTTTTCATGGAGTGTCAAAGAAGATAGTGTCAGATCGAGGGACACAGTTCACCTCAAGGTTCTGGTAGAAGTTACATGAAACCATGGGAACTCATCTAAATTTTAGTTCTGCCTATCACCCCTAGACTGAGGGGCAAACGGAAAGAACCAATCAGATCCTTGAAGATATGCTGAGAGCGTGTGCACTCAAGAACAATAGGAGTTGGGATAAGAACTTACCGTATGCGGAGTTCTCCTATAACAACAGCTATCAGGCTAGTATGAAGATGTCACCATTTGAGGCTTTGTATGGGAGGAAGTGCAGAACTCCACTATTTTGGAACCAAACAGGGGAAGGTAAAGTGTTTGGGCCCGAGGTACTACAAGAAGCCGAGGCGAAAGTGAGGGAAATTCGCAACAATTTGAGGATAGCACAGACCTGACAAAAGAGTTATGCCAATGTACGGAGAAGAGAGCTTATTTTCAACGTGGGGGACTATGTCTATCTCAAGGTGTCCCCTATCCGAGGAATTCGTTGGTTCAAGGTGAAAGGGAAATTATCACCTTGATACATCGGACCCTTTCAGATTCTGGAGAGGAAAGGCGAAGTGGCATATCAACTAGAACTACCGTCTCGCCTATCAGATGTGCACGATGTATTCCATGTGTCATAGCTCAAGAAATGTTTAAGAACGCCCGAAGAAATGTTACCCATGAATGAGGTGGATGTACGAGAGGATCTATCTTATGCCAAACAACCGGTCAAGATTTTGGAGGCAATGGAACGCCTCACAAGAAATAAAAGAATCCGGATGTGCAAGGTGCAGTGGAAGCATCACTCGGAAGCGGAAGCCACATGGGAGCGAGAAGATGAGCTTAAGGCACAGTTTCCGGAATTTTATTTCTAGTATCACCAATCTCGAGGACGAGATTTCTTTTAAGGGGGGTAGAGCTGTAACACCCCAAAACCTGCTAAAGAGGGGAATTTAAAAAATTTTGGACGTATTGCATGTGGTGCAGAAATTCAAATTCAAACTGGAATTTAGATTTGAATCAAACCAGAAAAAGGAAAAGGAAAAAGAAAACTGAAACCAGCCAGTGGGTTGAAACCCGCCAGCCGGCCCAAGACCCCGCGCCAGCCAGCCCAACTCGCGCCCCCCCCCTCTCTCCCTCTCTCTGACGTGTGGGGCCTGCCTTCATCTTCTTCCCCCGCGCGCCCAACCGACCCCGGACTCCCTCTCTCGCGCCCGATCAAAACCAACCCCGGAACCCACGCTCCCAGCCCCGATTTTCGGTCCCGGACGCCCCAGCGTGATCTCAACAGACCGCCGCCCTCCCTCGTCTATTTAAACACTGAAATCTGCCCCTTTTTCCTCCCCAATCGGACATTTTTCTCTCCGGTGAGAACCGAAGCTTCTACCGCCGATTTCCTTCGATCCTCGCTCAAATTGCCTGATCTAACGTGCTGATCACATTTCACTGCCGCCGGGGAGACCTGCAGGTGAAGGAAACGACGTGTCTTGCGCCACAACTGCCACTTCGACGTGCACCGAAGACCATCGCCATTGAAGCTCGCCGCCGACCGACTTCCAGGGCCTCCAAGTGCTGAAAAACCCCTCGGTGAGCATCCCCTAACCCTCCGTAGCCGATCCGTGCGAAAAGATGTGAGTTCTAGCGTGTAGCGGCAAAAACTGAGGCTGCGCCGTCAAGATCGCCACCCCCACCGCCGCCGCGCGCTCGGGCTGGCTCCGACCAGAGCGACGTGGCCCCTTGAGGGCCGTCTATTTTAAATCGCACGGTAGAAATAAAACCGATGCGTAGCCCTTCGGCAATCTAATCTGAGCCGTCCATTTTAAATCCAACGGCCCGCATCAGCCCCACATTATAAAGGTCGGGATTCTTACGTGCTACCCCCTGGGGATCTCGAAAAACACGAGCTAGCCCGGAAACTTCTGATCTAGCCCCTGGACCTTCAGAAATTTATGTAAATTCATTTAAAACTCAGTTTTAGCCCCTGGACTTAATAAAAATTAAGAAAACCCCTCTGTTATGTGTAATTAGGCCCCTGAAAATTTAGGAAATAGTAAATTAAACCCTGCAGTGGGATAAATTTGCCTTTTAGACCCTATAGGATATTAAATTTAGAAATTTGAACATGTGACTAGGATTTAAATTTAAATGGTGATGCAAACACATGTGCAAATATAAATTTAAACTCTCCTAGCACTTGGAAATAGAATGAGTTAAAAATAGATTTTAGGCTCAAATGAAATATGCCTAAGTGTTCATTTTTATTATCTCTAGGGACACATTTTTAGGATAGAAAATAATTCTAAAAACTAGTAAAATAAATTTAAATTGTTTCACATCAGAGACGAAGTTCAAAAATATTTTATTGAACATTTTAGATCAGAACCTATTCTGTTTAAGTGATATGTCTAACTATTTTAATAGTAAAGTTCACTTTTAGGCATAGAAAATAAATCTGAAAATATAGGAAAATAGGTATGCATAATTAGAAAATGATAAATGAAGTCTCCAAATCCAAAAACTTCAATTTAGGATTTTGTAGAAGATCTGAAAACCTATTTGGAGTAGGGAATTACCTTTCATGCAAACTTTGTGGCTAAGAAGTTTATTAATTAAATATAAAGAATTTGTTCAAATTGGAAATTCATATATAATGTGCAAATAGAAATCTGAATATAAAAGTTAGAAATAATATATATATATATATATATATTTAAAAGTGCATGTAAGCCAAAAATCAACACATCTAGAGGAACCACAACACTTAGAAATGTGAATGACTTTAATATGTATGTATGTGTGGTTTGCATGAGTGAAAGTGTGAACTATGGCTTATGGATTGTTGTTTTCTTTTGCTATGTGTATTGGCATGAGTAGAACCGGCCCCAGAGCAAGTTTTCCCCATCCAAGACCAAGACTTTCCATTCCAAGAGTAGCAGGAAGAAGGCAAGTGTCCTTGACCACTTTGATCGTATACTAGGATGTGTAGTTAGAATTAATTTGCATTGTCAATTTGGAATATGATACCCAAGCTAGGAAGTTTCCCTAGATTTTCATTATCTTATTTTTTTGTAGCCTGGGTTGGGATTTATTTTATGATGTCATTCATTCATGTTACTTATGCTTAGCCATGCTTAGAATGGGATAGGTGGGATATGATATCATCAATTTGTTTACCTTACTCTTGAATGAGATATTATGAGTTATGTAGAGGTAGGGATCAAGGCAAGTTGGATGATTTGGTTGGTGCTGTGTGCACGAGACTCGGGTTTGTGTTAAGTGCTTGCCGGGATCCTAAGGACCGGTTCATGGAGCATGTGACCTGGCTTTACCGTGCCAACCACATGCTGAGATGGGGCAGTTTGGCCAATTAATTAGGTGTATCTCCGGTGTAGTATGGGTGTTTTGGATGGTGCGGGGAATAGGTGTCAGCTGGACTACCATATGAACCGCAAGGCTCAAGAGGGGGCCACTGCAGCGGGGTTGGAGCCTCTTGTATGCTGTTAGGGGTGAAAACTCAGTGGGCCCACGCTCGTCGGGAATCCCTTTGTAAAGGCCTCGTAGTGATCTCCTGGCTACACACCTGGGAAGTGTGAACGTGGTTCGCGGCGATCGGCATAATGGAGGTTCTTTTAGTCCACCCGGCAACAGGGGATGAAATCACTACATGTGGGTACAGTGGTGCAAACTCTGCAGAGTCAAAACTGTCATGACAGTCGTGCTCACGGTCAAGAGCGGCTCGGACTTATTCATGATTAGAGGATGATGGATTGGGAAGTTGTGGATGTTAAGCGGGAAGCTTAACATTGGAGATGCGACTATGTTTACTTGATTTTGATGATGGGTTGGGAGATTGGAACCATTTCACCTGTGTAGTAATGTAGGTGCTTAATAAGCTAAGGTAATAGGTATTAATTACGTAGTGCTTAAACCATGAGTTCAACCTCTCCTTGCTCTAGCCATGCATGACATAACTTTCCCACACTTCCTGAGTACCAACGGTACTCAAACTTGCTTTTCTGTTGGTTTAAATTGCTGCTCAGGTCAAGGGGATGATGTGGTGTTCAACGACCAAGACTTTGGTCCCGAAGAAGGTTTCTAGGTTCATGGAGTCCCCCGGGCAACGCCTGTGACGGAGCCCACAAGATTTATGTTCCGATACTGTTTTATTTACATGTTATGAACTTATTATCGTCCATCGAGACGTATGCTATGTAAGGCTTATTTATATTCAAACACTTGGCTTTTAATATGATGACGCTTCACTATTTGTCGTCACATGTATGAGAAAATGATCCTGGCATACATGTGATATTCACTCGGTTGTTCTTTGGAGAAACCGGGTGTGACATATTGGACACGTGTCGCCACCGGAGCTTATCTCCGGGAGATCCGTCGCTGTTGGACACGTGTTAACCTCTGAGCTCGTCTCTGAGAAGAAAGGAAGTCTGGCGCTGTTAGAACACGTGGCGTGCGCGGAGCCACCTTCGAATAAGAGAGGGGGTCCCGACCGCCAGGATACGTGGCGCACCCGGAGCTCACCTCCGAAGGGGAGGGAGATCTCACTCGCTTGACACGCGGCACAACCGGAGCTCGTCCCTGCGGAAAGGGAGAGACCAGGACCTGGTGGACACGTGGAGCTTCCGGAGCTCACCACCGAGGAGGTAACGAGTTCTGGAGCGGTTTTTGGATTCTGTACGCGTAGAAATACCGGAACAGAAACCGACCTGAATTCCACAATGATACCACACCAAATCGACTAAAGATAAGATGGTAAGTTTCAACAAAAATCTGAATAGAACTCTTATTCGAAGTCCAATCAGATTAGGACTCTTCTCTTCCCAATTATAAATAGAACCCAGAATCTCTAGCCGAAACCACGAACTTCTTTTCCAACTCCTAAGCCGACGACTTAGAGTCCTAGCCCCAACCCGCCGAGTAAGCAATCGACGGAGTTCAGCGAGGAATATCGCCGGAAGAGAACTCAACGATCTGAGAAGGACTCGAGACCGAGAAGAACATAAGGTAAGTCTCCAATACCACCTTACGACATCGTTGTGTTTTCTTTGCATCTGTTCTTCGATTCCTTTCGAACAGAAGCTTTATTGTGGACGGATCACTTGTTAATCGGGTTGATCTAAAAGACAAGGTCATCACCACGTCCACATCTGATCTGAACACCCCTGTTCATCATAAAGCTATGCAAGAACATGTACAAACCGATCTAATAAAGTTGATCATAGGATAGCATGCATATGCATCATCACATCTAGTTAAAATTTGTGCATGATATTGATTGTTGTGAATCTTGTATGTGCGCGATCCTGTATAGAAGGACAAGCTCAGGGAGCTGTTTACGACGAGCTGCAACAACAAGGTTTCAAGATACAAGAACAACCGGAACCGCAAGAACAAGGCAAGTGCTCCTTGACCATATTGATCCTATGTTTTGGGAAAAACTGTTTCGTTTTGCGAAAAGGTGTGTGTGTTGAGTCAAACATGATGGTAAACCCTTTTATAGGAAGTTTACTAGTTTTGGTTAAACCACCCTTGTCACCAGGGAAGTTTATGAGTCGGGTATGGTTTTTGCTTTATGCTTCGCTGAGTCCATGGGATTGGGAAACGAGATACATGTGTCTAGCTAACTGCACTCGTAATGATAATGAGAAACTGATAATGTTAATGAACATGGATCGAGGGAGATCTAGGTAAGCCTGGGTTTGTGAATGAGGTAGCATGAGATGGTGTTTTACTTGCCGTAGACCTAAGGACCGGTTCATGCATGCACATGTCAGGATAACAGTGCCACCACAAGGCCAAGTATGGGTGCGACTTAGCTGACTAATTAGGTAAGTTGCTAGATTGTTATGGACTGTGGAAGGCGCGGGGAATGGGAGTCGAGTGAGGACTGCCCTAGGAACTGCATGGCACAAGAGGGGGCCCATGGGTGGGAGAATTGGAGATTCTAGCCTGCTGGTGAAACCTTAGTGAGTCCATACATCTAGTAGCCCCTTTGTAAAGGCTATTTTGTGATCTCTTGGCCATACACCGACGGTTGTGTACTGGTATAATGGAGGTTCTGCAGTCGCCGACGGGTGACGAAATCACAAACTTGTGGGTAAAGAGGTGCAAACTCTGCAGAGTTCTTAAAACTATCATGATAGCCGAGCTTACGTTCACGAGTGCCTGGCCAACTGCCATGATTAGTTGGGATGGTTATTGGGATGGTTCTTGGTTATGGTTATTGGTTATGGTTTTGATTATAGTTTTGGTTTTTGGGACTGTTGAGTCTGGGTGATAAGATGGGTTGCATGACTGTTGAGTCATGGCAACAACATTGGTCTCGATGTGAGACAAAGTTGTTTATGAGATGAGATGGTAGCGAATACGAGATGGTATTCGTGAGATGGTAGCAAATACGAGGAGGTATTCATGAGCAAGAATGAGGTTGATTAATTGATACATGGAAGGTAATGAGCACAATGGAGGTATGATTGGTATTTTAATATAAGTTGGGATTACATTCACTTAAAGAGGAGTTGCTGTTTTACCATGGTTTTTGATAAATAACTTTGCTTTCTGCAATGAACCTTTTTATACCTACCTTTTCATGAGCTACATATCATATTTTCCCGCACTTCCTGAGTACATCATTGTACTCAAACTTGCATTATTATTTCATCATCAGCAACAGGAGAATATTTCTATGAAGACCAAGTGGAGCATTAGGCGCGTAATCTGTTCTCAACCTTGCCTGTGGGAATGGAGTAGAGATGGAGCCATTGCTTAGATTTGCTTCCGCATTAGTTAGATAGCTTCCACATTAGAATAAAGACTTCCGCTACATAGAAATAAGACTTCCGCTGTGAGCATGAGTCCAAGACTCATGAGACATTGTAATAAACTCTGTTATTCATGGATATATATATATTCTGAATTCAGTTTGTGGAACATATGTGTATGTGTGATGAACTTCCTGGGCACACATATGCATTAGTTCTTAGTTCCGTGGTTTTCCACAGAATTGAGGGCGTCACAATAGCTATCTCACATGTAAGAACAAAAAAACAACTAGCCGATATTTTCACAAAGCCACTAGATGAAAAACAATTTTTTGAACTTTGAAGTGAGCTAAATATCCTAGACTCTAGAAATGTGACTTGAAATATTGTGCATCTGAATGCTAGTAATTTGGAATCTTCAAAAATTTTCACAAACTTCAAAAATATGCATAATTGTGAAAAAAAAACTTGTTCCCCCTCTAATTTTCTCTCATATTACTTTTGGATATATTATGGTCATCATCTAATTATGTGCTTTGATATATTGACCATGGTTATCTAATAGAATTTGCAAGTAAATTCACTGTAATCACTCTTGGCAAAATTCTAATATATAAGAATTTATCAGCCTTCAAGAACCGGACTAGTCCGCCCAACAGGCCGGACAAGTCCGGATATCTTGAATAATCTGGGATGCAGCAGACAAGTCCACAATGGGCTAGTCCGGACTGCATTCGAACAAGTCCGGACTACAGACTAGTCCGGACCTAGTCCGACATACCGGACTAGTCCAGCCCCTGAAGACTTAACCTCCAAGGGTCGAGGCCGAACCCCCTCCCTCTCTCATTCACTTCTACACCTCTCCCCTCCTCCAAAACTCGTCCCCATTGGCGATTTTGGAGCTCTCTCTCAAATCCCTCAAAGGAATCCTCGATTCAAGGCTTGTGGAGTGCGGGAAATCCTTTCCCGGCCATCTCCGCTCCTTCGATCCGCAGATTTCATCAAATTTCTTCACTCTAAGGTACTTTTTGACCTAACTTTGATTTTTCACAAATCCCTTGTTTCTAGGTCATATTTCTAGTGCCTTAGGCCTTCCCTGATGTCCTTACGACATATCGTTGTAATTCCTTGTAGTATTGCGTCTAGTTTATTGAATTTGTGCTCAAATCGCTTAAGTTAGGGTTTAAAACTGTAGAGTCCGGACTAGTCCGCATAGCGGCCGGACAAGTCCGGCCAGGGCAGAATAGTCCGCCCCAGGCCCGGACAAGTCTGGATGATGCAGTTTTAGCCCCTAACTTTAGGGATTTACACTGATTCAAACGCAATGCTCTCACGTCTAATATTTCCCTTTCATCTATCACCATATCATGTCAGGATCCAGAGACAGTCCTCTTCCCAACCCCGAGGCCGAAGCGGCTCGCCAAGCCGCCTATCATGCAGCAGTCGAGGTCGAAGCGAGTGAGGCTGCAGCAAGGGAGGCTCGGACAAAGAAACGGGCTGATAGAGAAGCACAAGCTTCTCAGTCTGTTGATCCTCCAAGAAGGAAGAGGCTAGTGACCTTGAAGAAAAAACAACAAGCTCAGTCACAAGGAACGGCCCAAGATAAAGGGAAAGGAAAAGCAGCAGATCCTCCCAGAAAAAAGTCTTTGGCTAATAGGGGACTTGTCATTCGTGACAATCCTAGCGCGGGGAAGGGGGAATCCCCCACAAGGACCGGTTGGGCCACTTGAGAGAGCACCACTCATGCACAATCCAAACCGCCAACCCAATTTGGCAAGTGCAACATTCAAAGGGAAGGGAGCTGAGAAAGCCAGAAGGCTTAGAGAGGAAGAAGTCTACACGTATGAGAAGGCCACACCAGACCCTCGTTTCTGGTGTGACTTCCATTGTGACTACTACCGGCTCTTCTATCTTCTAATGAAGACACTAGTAGTCGATGTTCAGTGGGTGGATTGGTCCTATATGGCGAACAAAAAGCATCAAGCTTTTGATGCGGTGATTGAAGCTATAGAACGCCATGGGATCAAGGATTTGATGGCTTTTCAGTATGACTGGAACATCGAGGTCATAGTCCAATTCTACACCACCTACTACTAACACACTTATGGAAATAGAAAGATCACTTGGATGACAAATGGTGTGGTGTACTCGGTGCTGTACGATGAATTTGCAAGGATCCTTGGGCTTGAGGAGCACTTTAACTATGAACTCATAGTTCACAATGAAAGTATCTTGGGAAAAGATGACTTGGACTTTATGTATCCATCATATCTCACCTATGAGCCATCCTCAACCCACAACATCAAGCCCTTTCTTTAGAGTGCTCAACTGAATCCTGAGGAAGACACTAGCTCCCAAGGATGGAGATGCGGGGATGATACAAGGGTATCTAAGAAACTTGTTGAAGCTACTCAATGAAGAAGAGTGTTTTAATGTCTTCGACTACATCTACAACGATATCTTCAACATCTCTTACACTCCAAACAGGTCCCGTGGATATGCGCCATATATCATGTGCATGATCGAGAGAGTCACTGGCGTGGAATTTGCCAAGGATGTGAAGCACAGGAAGCTGCATCCAAAAATGTCGACTCCTCTTCCTTGCCCTCCTGTGTCCTTGGGTAGGAGCTCCTCTGCAGCTCCATCCTCTTCAGCTGGGCCGTCTGCTCCTCCATCGTCGAGTGGCTCTTCTAGTGGGCTGCTCAAAATCTTCAAGGCAATCTTCTTCTCATGCGGAAAGGTGGAAGTTTGCACACAGAAAATGAAGCAACACCAAGAGAAGTACCTCAAGGCAATGTTCGACAAAATGGAGATACCTATGTCTCCACCGTCATCGGATGATGAAGGAGTAACCGAGTTTTCCACTCTCACCGAGGACGAACTTGCCTACTTTGGTGAAGGTGGTTCCTCCTCTGCTGCTCCTCCTACCTCCCACGCTCATCATGAGGATGGCGATGAAGACGACGATGAGGATGAGGAAACTCAAAGTGACCAAGGCGAAGATCAAGATGAAGACGATAGCGATTAAACCCTTCTCTCTTTTCTTTTCCTTTTTGGTGCTTTGATGCCAAAGGGGGAGAGAACAAGGGGGAGTAGTCTAGCTTAAGCTTTAAAATTCTTGTCTTGTCTTGGTTTGTAATGACTATGCCATGTTATGTTGTTTTGTAATGACTATGCCACGTTATGTTATTTTGTAATGACTTTATCACGTTATGTTATGCCACATTACGTCTTCATACTATGCCATATTGAGATGATCTTGTTAGTAGATGTTATTTATATTCCCCTCAATGCATTTTACACTCATTTTATCACATCACACTTAGACACCCCACCATAACATATGTGTGTATGAAATCCCCATAGAACTCATTCATGTGCATATTTTTCTTGACAAACTCTTGTGCACACATTTAGGGGGAGTGGATCATACATACATATATTATAAAAATAAACTCTTATATCCATTAATCGAGAGTCTTAATGTGTTGTCATCAATCACCAAAAAGGGAGAGATTGAAAGTGTATCTAGGTAATCCCCGTGGGTTTTGGATGATTGATGAAGAAAATTAAGATACTAATAAGTTTTACTGAGTATGAGCACAAGTCCTTGAGATAGGAATGAATGTGGAGTCTCTCAAGAAGCAAAAATAAAAATAAGAAGACTTGCAAGAGTAAAAAATAGAATTTTACTATTGAGTCTCACATTTTCTAGTTGTGTACAGGGTCTTCTCTTTTAGAGTGCTTGAGAATCATTAGAGAGCTCAAATTTTAGTTAGAATCTTGGAAGAAAATAGTCATAGGTATGGCTGAGAATATAGACCGGACTTGTCCGGACTCAAGGCCGGACTAGTCTGTCCCAACCGGACTACTCCATTTTTGACCGGACTAGAAGTCTCTGAGTGACTTCGGACTTATCCGTTTTAGGCCAGACTAGTCCATTTTTGAGTGAGTCTGAGCCTTTCTAAGACCAAGTCCCATGAGGCTGGACTAGTCCGCCCATGGGGCCGTACTAGTACGCCAAGTGGACTAAGTTTAGGTCCGGAGGAAGAGTCTCTGAGTGACCTCGGACTAGTCCGCTCCGCAGGTCGGACTAGTCCGGTTCCTTTAGACTAATCCGGTTTAGGACGGAACAATTGTTCCTATGTGAGCTCGGACTAGTCCGGATATGGCCAGACTAGTCCGCAATCTAGGATTAGAGAGTTATCGAGACTAAGTCTAGTAAGACCGGACTAGTCCGCACCCTGCCAGACTAGTCTGTTCTCGTCCGGAACGAAAGTTCCTATGTGAGATCGGACTAGTCCGCTCCTCAAGGGACTAGTTCGGGATTTTATGACCGTTTGAATTCAAAGTTCACGAGGACTTTAGTTGGTAGCCTTTGTGACGTAAGTGGTCCCCCAAGGACGGACTAGTCCGGGGTACTGACCGGACTAGTCCGGACTTTAGTAGGTGTAACGGCTAGATGTCGGGATCCCTATAAAAAGGGACCCCCCGGTTTCAAATAATAGAACTGAAACCCTAGCGCCAAAAACTCTTTCCTTGAGCTCTTCTAAGCCTCTTTCCTCACCTTCTTGACCCCTAAGATTGGATCTTGAGGGGTTTGTGAATTTGTGAGAGGAGAGACGCGGTGATCAATGTTTGAGCTCTCGGTTTAAATCTCTTGCACTCTAATTGTTAGTTTGAGTTCTTGGCTGTTGTATTTTAATTCCTAGAACTGCTAGGTTATTGTAGTGAGCCTCAAGTTGTGAGTAGCCCCTAAGAATATTGTATTCACACTTTGATTGATAGTGAAGCAGCCGGGCTTGATCTTGGTGATCGCTCAGTGAGGGTAGGGTTGGAAGAGACTTGGTCCTTTGTGGACTCCTCAACAGGGACGTAGATTCCTGTGTGGAATCGAACCTTGGGATAAATCGAGTCTCTTGGTTCGTTTACTTTCTCGTTCATTCACTAAAGTTGCTTGTTAGGTTTTTGTCTCGCTCAAAACTTGTTAATTGCTTTGTAGTTGTGAGTCTTGCAATCCAATCAGTTTATCATTCACAAATTAGTTGATTAGATTGTTATACCACTCACATATCTTCCGCTTAAACAAACTTGAAAAGAAAGCCATAAAAAGCGCAATTTCTATACCTAGACCGGACTAGTTCGCCCCTAGACCGGACTAGTTTGGCCCTTCAGGCTTAGTCCGCAGTTTTCAGTAGTTTCATGTTTTATTAGCCTATTCACCCCCCTCTAGGCAACTTTCAGCGCTGCCGTCCTTCCGCGCACGTCCCTTCTCACCCCGCGCTGTCGGCCTCTGCCGCGCACATCCCTCCTCCTCCTACCCCACGTTGTCGACCTTCCGCGCGCGTCCGTGCCCTCCTATCCCGCGCCGCTGGCCTTCCGCACGCGTTCCTGTTCTCTCATCCCGCACTGCCGGTCTTCCGCGCGTGTCCCTGCCCTCCTACCCCTCGTTGTTGGCCTTCCGCGTGTATTCCTGCCCTCCTACCTGGTGTCGCCGTTATGACTCCTTCCACGCGTTGTCGGCCTTCGCCACGCGCACTTGGGCCATCTCTGTCGGTCGTGCCCCTCGTGGCGAGGTGTTTGTGGCCCGCTCCGTCCTTGCCGCCGCTCGGGAGCGTGATTTGGCTCTTCTACGGTGTTCTTCGTTGAAAGCTGTTAGAGTGTGTGTTTACTCATGTATGTAGGATCTTTTGGTCCAGTCTCAATATCTGCCAAGGTTAGATGTTGTGACATCGACGGAGTCTTATTAGACTGTGTTTGTGTTTTCTCATATAGGAAGTATGTTATTGTCCAACCTCAACATCTATCACAGCCAGAGTTTCGAATGTTAGACTGTGTGTATTGTGTGTCAAGGACACTTCTAAACCCAGCTGTACCCTCTCTATATATATGTAACCCCAGCTTTATCAATAAATAAAGAGATCTCATTTTCTTCCCTATAATACAGCTGCAGGTCCGCCGCAGGTTCAGCGGACCGGTGAACTCCATGACGATGAATCGGTCCCCGCTGCGGTCATCATCGCTGAACGCCGCAAGGAGCTTCACGACGTTCGGGTGGCCGCAGCACGCCTCGAGGGCCAACCTCCTGCCCGAACTTGCGGGGTCCCGTCATCACGAAATCGTCGTCGGTCCGCCCGCTGAGCTGCTTCACGGCTACGAGCTGCTCGTCCACTCTGTCCCAGGCCACGTACACCCTGCTGAACATGCCTTGCCCGGTTGTCCCGCCATGACCGCATGCCTGTACCGCTCCGCCACGGCCGGAGGCCAGCCGCTGGGAACCGCCGCCTCACCCACTTAATTCCTCCATCGTCGCACTGCCGCCGTTGAAGACGGTCACCTCGCTCGCCGCCGAGATCGCAGCAGCCCTCGTAGAGAGGGCGCTAGCGAAGCTGCCGTCGGCGCGAGTAGTTGAAGCGCAACTGGTTTCTGCGGTTGGAGACGTGGTTTGCAAGGGCCGTTGGGCATGCAAATTTATAGCAGGTTTGAGCCGCGGCCGGTTCTACTCGGACGTGGACTCCGATTCTATTTTGGAGGCCCGGTTCGGACTCGCGTGGGTGTTGAAGTAACAGATAGAGTAGGATCTGTAGTTGGTTGTAATCCTGTAATACACGGTGACTTAGGCCCTGTTTGGTACAACTTCTGAACTAACTTTTTTATAAAAATAAGCTACGGGTGTACCAAACAGTCAGCTTCTCCAGCAGCTTATTAGTTCAGCTGCTTCTTAGAATGAACTAAAAGCAAGATATAAATTTAAGCTGCTGTTCAACAGCTTTTCAGACAAGCTGATTTTTTAACAAGGTTAAGCCGTGCCAAACAGGGCCTTAATCTAAGTAGGAGTGTATATCTATGTGCTTGTTTTTGTATTAAGATTCTCTTCTCCATCGCCCGTGACCTCCATACCTGTGTGCCTCTTTCTTGACCATGGTCTCTTCTGGCAACCTCTCGAACGTCAGGTCAAATAGTGCTACAACATCCAGGTTTAGAACTTTCATGTCCCCAGACTCAAATAGTGCTTTGTGCAAATTCGTTTGGATTGCTGGCCGATGGTTGATGCCATTATTATCTCGGACAGTCGTGGACTCGTGGTGATGGGTGGCATGTTCCGTATTCTAAAGAGTCCCGTGAATCTCCAAATATCTATTCACAAATGAGGCCCTGACGGAATACGTTATTGATGCGAAATCTTATTTTGAAGCCGCGGTGTCAATGCGTCCGGTCCGTAAACTCGCTAGAAACAAAAAATATAGCGGATAGAATATGAAACCCACGTCTGCACCCTCGAGTGAGGTTTGACACCGCATCCGTCGGACCTCACGCAGGTTTCGGGTGTCTATCAAATAATTTGACTTATATAATGATAATAAATAAGCACTCGTAGAATTTAATCTGATATACACGGACATCAAACTTGCAAACCCTACGTTTACAAGAGATATGACATTATATTAGATTTTTGAGTACTCCCTCTGTTCTAAATTAATTAACGTTTAGGACAAAAAATTTAGTTTAATTTGAACTAAAAATCCTGTCTTAAACGTTAATTAATTCAGAACGGAGGGAGTATTTATTTCTTCTCATCATTCGAAGTCGACGAGCTTCCGAAACCCTCCATGACCTGGCAGGTGCGGATAAAAAATTTCACCCACGGTTTTTTCATTTCAAATAGGTTTCTCTATCCGATTTCAATTACTATCATGCACTGACAATATGAGAAGAGCAATCAAAGACATAAAGAAGAGGCAAAACAATGAAGTGGGTCCTGCGATATACCAAATACCAACAAAAAATATGTTGAAAACAGTGAACAGATGAATTGTGGTATGACTAGTCTTTAAAGTCTGTCCTCAAATGGCATGACCATGTTTGTTGACCCTGCTCTAAGTGGGCGGCTGAAACCCTGTCTTCAAACGACAATAGACTTATATGTCAATTCAAATTGACAGGCAATCCAAACATAAGGAAATCAAATGGAGAAGTTTAAAATTTGAGACGCATGTCACCACGAAATATGCCGCCTCGTCTTCTGCCGCTCGCGGCGCAGCACCAGCCGCAGTAGACACCATCTATCTCCATTATTTAAATTCACTGATATAGAGGACCCACATGGTCACGTGGACCGTTTTTCGGTGCGGCTGTCGCAAGAGGGAGTAATCTAAAGCTGTTCGCAGCAGCAGACGCTTAGGCTGTCCGCACCGGCAAATGTGCAGGCCTCGCCAGCAGAGCCAGCCCGCAGCGGACGGTTCTCATCCACCTGTAAAACAGCTGTGCACACAGTGCACCTCCAAGTTAAGCGCCCTGCTGTAGCAGCTGGAAGAAGAGAGAGAGGGAGGGAAAGGAAAGAGAGAATGAAGAAAAGAAAGAAAAAATAGAAAAGTGGAAAAAAAGAAAGAAAAAAAAGAAGGGAGAAAAAGGGATAAAAGAACGAAAAAAATAAGAAGAGAGGGAAAAAGAAAGAGAAAAGGAAAATAGATGAAAAAGGGAATGAAAATTAAGTTTGGTAATTTTATATAAGTTCTAAATATAATATTATGAACAAAAATAGTTATATAAAATAATATAAAATATAATATACTTGTATTATGTAATATAAAATAGGTGATAGTTAATATAGAGGTCTGATTTAGAGGTGAACGAGTGTAGAGAATTGAACTGTAAAGTGGAGAATCTTTTAGAGGTGACTGTAAAAGGCTAAAAATATTCTTTTAGAGGTCTAATATAGAGGTGCACGAATGCGATCAGTCTAAGCTGGCCGTGACTCCAAATCTGGCGGTGGAGGCTATAGCGAACATCTCCAGCGGGATCTGGAAAACAGCCGGTAAAATACAGACTGTAGTTCGGCTGTATCAACAGGAAAGTGAAAAAGGAAAGGAAACAAGAGAGAGGAAAAGAAAGAAGATAGGAGAAAAAGTAAAAAGTTAAGAAAAATAAAAAATAAGAAGAAAGAGATGAGAAAGTAAAAAAATAAATGTAGTGCTTTATATTAGTTTCAAATATAATATTATTAACATAAAAAATTATATGAAATAATATAAAATATAATATAGTTGTATTATCTAATATAAAATAGGTGATAGTTGATATAGAGGTCTGATTTAGAGGTGAACGAACGTAAAGAATTGAACGAATCTTTTAGAGTCGACTATAAAAAACTAAAAATATTCGTTTAGAGATCTCATATAGAAAGATGGCAACGAATTGTTCCCTTCCCGCGATTCCGCGAACACGCAACTGACGTGTGGGCCCTCTCGCCACCCCTAGCATCAGCAATAGCACCGGCACTAATCGAGCCGCCCCAGCACGCATCAAAACGCGCCCACCCCCACCGACCACGGTGAAGCGGCGGCGAGCGAGTCCCGAGGGAGGGTGAAGATGGCGAGCGGCTGCTGCGGCGATTCGGCGGGGGCGGGGATGGCGTCGGAGACGTACCTGGCGGGGGAGGCGGTGCGGGAGGCGCGGGAGCTGGTGGCGGAGCTGTGCCGCCACTTCTACGGCATGGGCTGGGTCACGGGCACCGGTGGGAGCATCACCGTTAAGGTCAACGACCCCGACGTGCCGCTCGCCGAGCGCCTCATCGTCATGTCGCCCTCCGGTAACTGGTGCAACTTGGGGTTCTCCACCCTTCGTCTTGGCTCCATCCCTTGCCGGTTTCGCCCGCTCGCGCGTACCACCTGTTCGATCAATTGCCGCGCCGTGAATCTGGCGGGATTCGCGAACTGATCGGCACAGATGCTGTTCTGAACCCAACCAAGAATCCGACCTGGTTCTGCTCGTGTCATATGTCTGTTTTTGCTCGTGCCAATGTCTTCATGCTCGAGTTTTCTTCAGGATGAGCTTATTATTTTATTTGAATCCAGGTCATATTCGGTCAGTTATACTCAAAATATTAAGTTGATGGAAAGAGTGGATAATTCACTTGTACTTTAAGACTTCCCTTTAAGTGCACACTCCCTCTGGCCGCAAGCATAAAATAGGAGTCAACTGCGAATTATTTAATAAATTGTGCTCATTAGTAAAAGCTTAGACTGATGGGAAAGGGTGACAATTGACTTATACTTCAACACGTATTAATAGCCTGGAACAGATCAAATGTTGCAATGAAAGATACGAAATGATCCCAGGGAAATAATTATTCAGTGGCATGATCAATATCAATGATAAGTTCCTGCAGTGATTGACTTGGGATCAGTGTATTACCAACTTATAGGCTCAAAAGGAGTTTATTATTCTTATGTATCAACACATCCCAAGCATGAGCCATATTGTGTATTCTTGTATCATGGTTGCACGCCTAAAACAATTGAATGTCCGTTTTCTGGACTATCTTAAGCAATCCGATTTTGTATTTCAATTCATGAAACATTCTTTTACTTGTAATGTTTGTGCCTAATAAATTGCCAGAGAGAGCATTGACGAAGCACAACATTTATACCTACCATGTGTTGGATCAACATCCTCTTTTCTTTAAGTCCAGAAATATCAATAGCCTTGAAAACACCTATAAGATTGATAAGATATCATGTGACCAACTTAAATTTTAATATTTTATTGACAAAGTTGCTCCACATGAAAGTTCGAGTTTCTGAAGTATATATCATTGTGCTTGACATTACATTCTTTATTATGGTTGTATTATTATGGAAATTTCTCTTTGAAACGTCCAATTTGGACTACCTTTATCCAACTGCCAATCTGAGTGTTGAAATTCAAGGGAAACACAATTTCATACCTTATATTTTGCCTTCATAGAGCTTGAAATTTGATTTAGTTTATTTCACTGAGAACATCTGTTTTTACCACCTTCAGGTGTGCAGAAGGAGAGGATGGTGGCGGAGGACATGTATGTTATGTCCGCAGACGGGAAGGTGATCTCTGCACCAGTAGCAAAACCATGGCCTAACAAGCCTCCAAAGTGTAGTGACTGTGCACCTCTGTTCATGAAGGTTTGTGCATGCCATCTCCTGTTTAATATTTGCTGTCGCTTTTAATTGTTTGTAGCTAAGTAGTTTGGTATCATTGTTGTTTTTAAGGCGTATCTGATGAGAGGAGCTGGGGCTGTAATTCACAGCCATGGAATTGAGACTTGCATTGCAACGATGCTCAATCCTGGTGCAAAAGAGTTCAGGGTGAATCCTCTGGTCCATGTCTCCGTTTCTATGTGTATAACTATGCAAACTGGTTTATTTTCAAATCACCATTTCCATTACATTGGCTTCAAGGATTACTAACATAAATGTGCTGATCTTTCAGATAGTGTCAAGGCCCAGTACATAGTTTATAATCACCATGCAAGACATGCAACTAGAAAGCAAAATATATTATTTCTTCTCTTTCTCTTTTTGGGCGGGTGCTTCTTGGGTGGTGCAGTGGGGGTTTAGTTGGACGTACGATCCAGATTTTGATTTTCAAGTAGTAATATGTCCTAGTCTTCATCTAAGAGCGTACCCAGTGCTGAAGGCTCCCACGGTCTGGGGAAAGGTTATTTCTAGACAACCTTACCCCTGTTCTTTGCAGCCTTAGTCTTCGTCTCCAATTGTAAAATTTCACATGCTGAGATGATTAAAATTGAATGTATAGGTTATGATACTTAGCATATCACATGGTGTATCTTCACTAAGAGCACATATATTAATATCATACCTAGTGTACATCTGTATCAGCCTCTGAATTCCCAGTCGGAATTCTAAAAGAACTACTAAATTAGCCAGGAATTTTCAAGACTTTAGTGGACGGTGTGTGTTACCAGCTCATCGGTATTATCGTTCTATTTTTTTGGAAATTTGATCATTGATGGATATAATATGCAACTCCGCCTATGTTGTAATGACATAGCCGGTCCCAAGCCTGGGTAAAGGAGGAGGGGTTGTGATAGGCTTGGCGAGCTAACAACTACATTTAGCCATTCTCATGGAAATGGAACCCAATAAAAATTTGTTGGGGCGTAACCCTCTTAGCGACGCGCCATATCGGATCCCGGGTATGGTGTTAAGTGGGCAAGGGCCGGGTAGCCACCGCCTTAGTGGCGCGCCATATCGGAACCCGGATATGGTGTTACATGAGCAAGGGCCGGATCGCCACCACCTTAGTGGCGCGCTACATCATTGACCGGATGTAGTGATAAATGAGCAAGGGTCTTTGCATCTTACTCGACGGGTGCAAATCGTAAGGAAGCTAGCCGAGGAACATAGATTTCGGGCGGGTAGTTGGAATGTAGGATCCTTGACGGGGAAGCTGCGTGAGTTAGTAGATGATGCCATTAGGAGACGAGTAAATATCCTTTGTGTACAAGAGACTAGATGGGTGGGTCAAAAGGCGAGAGAAGTCGAGAATATAGGTTTCAAGCTTTGGTATTCTGGATCGGCTGGGACTAGGAATGGCGTAGGTGTTCTAATAGATAAGAGTCTTAAGGATGGAGTAGTGGATGTTCGAAGACGAGGGGATAGGATCATCTTAATCAAGATAGTAATTGGGGACATCGTCTTGAACGTCATTAGTGCTTATGCCCCACAAGTTGGGCTCAACATGAGTGCTAAGAGGCAATTTTGGGAGGACTTGGAGGATATGGTTAGTAGTGTATCGATGACCGAGAAACTCCTCATAGGAGGAGATCTCAATGGTCATGTGGGTGCAACTAACGTAAGATTTGAGGGAGTACATGGAGGCTTTGGATGCGGCGATAGAAATCAGGAGGGTAAGGACATCCTAGACTTTGCCGTAGCCTATGATCTGTTGGTAGCTAACACCCTCTTTAGGAAGAGGCAATCCCACCTAGTGACCTTTAGTAGTGGTCAACACTCTAGCCAGATTGACTTTGTCCTCATTAGGAGAAGGGATAAACGGGAGTGTCTAGATTGTAAGGTGATCCTCGGGGAGTGTGTTGTGACTTAACATAAGCTTATGGTAGTTGACTTTCGCTTCCATACCCGTTCGTTGCGGGACAAAGGTGGTGGAAGTTGAAAGGAGAATCAAGGGTGATCACAGAAGGACCCTGGGTAGAAAATGGAGATGTAGATAGTATGTAGATGAAGATGACAACTTGCATTAGGAAGATAGCTAGTGAGGTGTTCGGTGTGACAAAAGGAAAGAAACTTGTAGATAAAGACACTTGGTGGTGGAATGAAGATGTACAAAAGGCCATTAAGAAGAAGAAGGAGTGTTACAAGAGTTGGGATAATGATAGAAGCGCAAGCAACATGCTTAAGTACAAAGAGGCTAAGAAAAATGCAAGGCGGGCTGTGAGTAAGGCAAGAGGACAGACCTATGATGAGTTATATGAGAGAGTAGAGACAAAAGAAGGTGAAAAGGACATATAAAAGAAGGTGAAAAGGACATATACAAGATAGCAAAAATCCACGAGAGAAAGATGAGGGATTTAAATCAAGTTAAATGCATCAAAGATGAGACTGACCGCATTCTAGTGAATGATGAAGAGATTAAGAATAGATGGCGGGATTACTTTAATGGGCTATTCAATGATGGGAATGGGAGCGCTATGCTTGAGTTGGATGACTCCTTTTGATGACTCCAACAGACGGTTCTTGCGGAGGATACAAGAGTTTGAGGTTAAGGAGGCCTTAAAAAGGATGAAAGGAGGAAAGGCCCTCGGCCCTGACGATGTCCCTATTGAGGTGTGGAGATGCCTTAGGGACGTGACAATAGTATGGCTCACAAAGCTATTCAACCATATTTTTCAGTCAAACAAGATGACTGAAGAATGAAGGAAAAGTATATTAGTACCTATCTTCAAAAATAAAGGAGATATTCAAAGTTGTACTAATTATCGAGGGATTAAGCTTATTAGTCATACTATGAAGCTTTGGGAGAGAGTGGTTGAACACCGCCTGAGGAAAGTGACCAATGTCACTAAAAACCAGTTTGGTTTTATGCCTGGGAGGTCTACAATAGAGGCGATTTTCTTGCTTCGTCAGCTTATGGAGAGATATAGGAAGCATAAGAAGGACATGCATATGGTGTTCATTGACTTGGAGAAGACGTACGACAAGATACCAATGTCAGTCATGTGGTGGGCACTAGAGAAACATAAAGTGCCAACAAAGTACATTACCCTTATCAAGGATATGTACAATAATGTTAGGACAAGTGTGCGCGTAAGTGATAGTGAGAATAATGCATTTCCTATCACGGTAGGACTATATCAAGGGTCAGCTTTGAGCCCATATATCTTTTCCTTGGTGATGGATGAGGTGTCGAAGGATATACAAGGGGATATCCCTTGGTGCATGCTCTTTGCCGATGATGTAATGCTGGTAGATGAAACTAGGGATAGTGTTGATAAGAAATTAGAGCTATGGAGACAAACCTTAGAGTCCAAGAGGTTTAGACTTAGTAGGACCAAGACCGAGTACATGAGGTGTGGCTTTAGTGGTGTTGGTCGTGAAGAGGGAAATGTTAGTCTACAAGGACAAATAGTAACTAGAAGGGACTCTTTCCGATACTTAGGATCAATGTTACAAAGCAATGGCGATATTGATGAGGATGTTTGCCACAGGATCAAGGTAGGGTGGATGAAATGGCGACAAGCCTCTGGAATCCTATGTGATAGGAAAGTCCCACAAAAGCTAAAAGGGAAGTTCTATAGGACGGTGATCAGACCCGCGATGCTCTATGGGGCGGAATGTTGGCCAACTAAACAGCAACATGTCCAACAAATGAGTGCCGCAGAGATGCGCATGCTACGGTGGATGTGCGAGCACACGAGAAGAGACCGAATAAGGAATGAGGCGATTCGTGATAAGGTAGGGGTGGCGCCGATTGAAGAGAAGTTAGTCCAACATCGACTTAGGTGGTTTGGACATATCCAACGGAGACCTTCAGAAGCACCGGTTAACAGTGGGATTTTAAGAGGTAGAGAAAATATTAGGAGGGGTAGAGGACGACCAAGGTTGACCTGGGAGGAGGCGGTAAAACGAGATTTGAGAGATTGGAATGTATCCAGAGACTTAGCTCATGATAGGACCGCATGGAAAGTAGCAATTCATGTGCCAGAATCGTAGTCTTGTTTTTTTTTTCTTTTTATCTTTTATCTTTTTTCTTTTCTCTTTTTCTTTTGAAGGGGGGCCTTGGCGCAGCGGTAAAGCTGTTGCCTTGTGACCATGAGGTCACGGGTTCGAGTCCTGGAAACAGCCTCTTGCAGAAATGCAGGGAAAGGCTGCGTACAAAAGACCCAAATGGGTCGGACCCTTCCCCGGACCCTGCGCAAGCGGGAGCTACATGCACCGGGCTGCCCCTTTTTTCTCTTTTTCTTTTCCTTTTGTCTTATTTCTTTTCTCTTTTCTCTTTTTCTTTTTTTTTTCTTTTTTTTCTTTCTTTTTTTTTTCTCTTTTTTTTCTTTTTTCCTTGTTCTTATATCTCTTCCTCTCTTTTACTTCATTGATATTGGGTTTCATGTCTAGCCGACCCCAACAGGCTTGGGATAAAGGCTTGGTTGTTGTTGTAGAGAAAATATTAGAAGGGGTAGAGGACGACCAAGGTTGACCTAGGAGGAGGCGGTAAAACGAGATTTGAGAGATTGGAATGTATCTAGAGACTTAGCTCATGATAGGACCGCATGGAAAGTAGCAATTCATGTGCCAGAATCTTAGTCTTGTTTTTTTTTTCTTTTTTCCTTATTGTTCTTATATCTCTTCCTCTCTTTTACTTCATCGATATATATATATATATATATATATATATAATTATTGGGTTTCATGTCTAGCCGACCCCAACATGCTTGGGATAAAGGCTTGGTTGTTGTTGTTGTTGTATGGATATAATATGCAAACTAAATTCTTCAGTAGATCATGTTACATGCTTCTCTCCATTTATTTTTATTTCTATTGATTATTAAAGTAATTACTGTACAGAATTATGTATTTGATCATTGCTTTTCTCCCAATCTTTCTTCAGATAACCCATTTGGAAATGATTAAAGGAATCAAAGGTCATGGCTTCCGTGATGAGTTGGTTATTCCAATTATTGAGAATACCCCTTATGAATATGAGCTCACTGATTCTCTAAGTGAAGCGGTAGGAAATCAATATCCTTTCTCTGAATCATCTCAATCCTAGAGGTCTATGTCATTTAGGAGGTTTTAGTCCTTATGAATTGTGCTGACAGCTGATGAATCGAAATCGTTCCAGCAGTTTGCTTAGGCATGATTTGTGTACAAATCCCCTACTCAACTGGCCCTTAGGGACAACCATATAATCAAGCTTACAATGAATATGCAATTATAATGGGAGACAATGATCAACTAATCATCTAATCAGTAATCACCCAACCTTGGCAACAGCCTCTGATTGCCACCTCAGAAACTAATCAGTCTAATTGAACACTATTTGAGTATGGAGATGAGCTAAGACTAAAGATACGTAATTGCAAAGATGTTATTGTAAATATTATATATATATATCTTTAATTGATGCGAAACTATTTAACAGATTGCAGCATACCCAAAGGCAACTGCTGTCCTTGTACGGAACCATGGAATATATGTATGGGGTGACTCCTGGATCAATGCCAAAACACAGGTATGTTTTGTTTCTGTGAATTTGCCTTAGCCTTCAAATGTTCTGACTGCTAAGTGCTGACCAACAATCTTAAGATCTAACACATTAGATTTTCTTTTATTTCTTTAGGTTAGTGTCAAGGACCTCGGTACCTAGGATAGCTGACCCTCGACTACGAAGCTCGTAATCTCGGTTCATCTTCTCCGGCGAGGTTTGTCCCTCTGCCGTAGGCTTTGTTAGAGAACAGGGAGAGGAGAATTAGATTGATAATGAATTGCTTATTCTCTCAAAGAGTCAGGTTACACGCATATATGGCCAAAAGCCCAACCGCCTGGGATACTATCCTTATTTGTAGCAACTAAAAATAGATAATAATCTTAACTTTCCCTAACAGCCTCAGGGATACTATCCTTATTTGTAGCAACTAAATTAGATAATAATCTTAACCTTCCCTAACAGCCTCAGGCCGCTGGCTCCTCCTCACGCGCGCGACCTGCGCGCTCTGCCCCCTGCGTGCGTCTCGGGCTCGCCTGCGCCTGCTGTAGGATAGGCCCCACATGACATCTCTCCCCTTCTCGAGACCCAGCTCGTCCTCGAGCTGAAAGTCAGGGTACTTGCCACGGAAGGAGTCCAAATCTTCCCACGTCGCCGATGCAGCAGACTGTCCCTTCCAGTGGACAAGCACTTGACGGACGTCGCGAGCCAGGCGATCGCGCACGACCTTGGCTGGTTCAGGCTCCACCGCACCATGATGAATATTGGGGTGTGGAGGCGGAGCTGCTGGAGGGGCGCCCACCCACTTCTTCAAGAGGCCAACATGAAAGACGTCATGGAGCTTGGCGCGAGGCGGGAGCTCAAGGCGAACAGCGACGTCGTTGATGAGCTCGAAGACGCGGTAGGGCCCAAAGTACCTCGGTTGAAGCTTGCCTTTGACCTCCGGTGACAGGGAGGCAACTGGGCGGTGTCGAAGGCGGAGCAGAACCCAGTCGCTCACCCTGTAGGAGACCTGCCGGTGGTGCTTGTCGTAGTGGAGCTTTTGAACAGCTTGTGCTTGCTCCAGTCTATACCGCACATCAGCCAAGAACTCTGCCCGTTCTTCCATCGATTTGGCCACTGCGGCCACACGAGTATCCCCGGGCTCATAGGACCGGATGGACGGAGGATCCCGCCCGTAAACCACCCGAAAGGGCGTGTCACGTAGGGATGACTGGTAGGCAGTGTTGTAGTGTACTCAGCCCACAGTAGCCATCAGAGCCATTGGCGGGGACGATCACCTGTAAAACAGCGGAGGTACATGACAATGGCACGGTTAGCGGCCTCCGTCTGGCCATCGGACTGCGGGTGGAATGCCGTCCCTTGGTGCCCATCAAGCGCATCAGCTCCTTCCAGAACATAGGGGTGAACACGGGGTCCCGATCGGATACCATGGACTGCGGCATCCCATGGAGGCGGACAATGTCGGTGAAGAATGCTTGTGCCACGGATTATGCTGAATAGGGATGGGCGAGCGGAATGAAGTGGCAGTACTTGCTGAAGCGGTCCACCACAGTTAGATGACCAATTTTCCGTGAACTTGTGGCAGCGCCTCCACAAAGTCAAGGCCAAGGTCCGCCCAGACAGCTGTCGGAACGGGGAGCGGTAAAAGAAGACCCGCCGGTTGTAGGTGCTCCGATTTGTACCCTTGGCATGTGGCGCAGGCGCGCACAAAATCCTGAATGATGCGGCGCATGTTGGGAAAGTGAAAGTCCCGGCGGAGGCGGTGCAAGGTGCGATGCACCCCTTCGTGTCCGTCCTCATGGACCGCCCCCAACAGCTCCTGCAGGAGCGGAGAAGCTGGTGGCACGTACAACCGCCCGTCGTAGGTCACCAAGTCGTCGGTGAGAGCCCATGGAGCCGATCGGCTTCCAGCAGCCAACTCCTCTCGGAGGGCGACCAACGTCGGGTCGGTGGCCTGAACGTCATGCAAACGTGTGATGAAGTCGAAGCGCGGCGCTGATACAGCCAGAACAGCGCCTTTGGTAGCCTCCTTCTCTGTGTCGCGGCAGGAGAGGGCGTCCACCACTGTGTTGAGGGCGTCGGGCTTATATTCGACGGCGAAGTCGAAGCCGAGGAGCTTGTCGACCCAATGATGCTGTGGGATCGTGGCGAGGCGCTGATCAAGAAGGAATTTAAGGTTGTAATGGTCTGTCCGCACTGTGAAGCGCCGACCCCAAATATACGGCCGCCAATGTCGAATGGCGTGCACAAGGCCGATGAGTTCCCGCTCAAAGGCAGCGAGCGAGCGGTGTCGGGGTGCCACAGGTCTGCTATGCAATGGGGTGTTTGTCCTGGATCAACACCGCCCCAAAGCCGACGGTAGGTGCGTCGCACTCCACAACGAATGGGCGTGCGAAGTCGAGAAGCGCCAGGACCGGAGCAGAGGTCACCGCGACATTGAGGGCCTGGAAAGCCGCAACGGCTTCGTCGTTCCACGAGAAGTCATCCTTCTTCAACAGCGCGGTCAGAGGAGCCGCAATCGCACCGTAGTTGTGGACGAACTTGCGGTAGTAGCCTACAAGACCCAAGAACCCCTGTACAGCCCGAGCTGACCGGGGTTGGGGCCAATCAGACACCGCCTGCACCTTGGCTGGATCCATGGCGACGCCGGCGTCGGAGATGACGTGCCCCAGGTAGGTGATGGAGCGCTTGCCGAACGCGCTTTTGGAGCGCTTGACGAAGAGCTGGTGCTGCTGTAGCACTATGAGGATGGCCCGAAGATGCCGAAGATGGTCAGCCCACGACGCACTGTAGATCAAAATGTCATAAAAAATACCAGCACAAAACGGCGCAGGAACGGCCGTAGCACGTCATTCATCAACGCCTGGAACGTCGCCGGCGCGTTGCACAAGCCGAACGGCATCACCAAGAACTCATACAAGGCGTCGTGGGTACGAAACGCCGTCTTGTCGATGTCAGCTGTACGCATGCGGACTTGATGATAGCCCGATTGCAGGTCGAGTTTGGTGAAGAACTTGGCGCCGTGGAGCTCGTCGAGCAGCTCGTCCACGACGGGGATGGGGAAAGCATCCTTGATTGTGATGGCGTTCAGGACGCGGTAGTCGACACAGAACCGCCACGAGCCATCCGGCTTCCTAATGAGTAGGATGGGCGAGGAGAACGCCGAGGAGCTCCGGCGAATGAGCCCTTGATTGAGCATGGCGGCGCACTGTCGTTCCAACTCGTCCTTGTGGGACGGCGGGTAGCGGTAGGGGCGCACCGCGACAAGCTGTGAGCCGTGGACGAGGGTGATGTTGTGGTCGCGGGAGCGTATCGGTAGAAGCCCTCGTGGTTCGGAGAAGACGTCGGTGAAGGACTCGAGTAGCTCGTCCAGTAAGGATGGTGACACCGAGGTGGAGCGGAGGGTGGGCGCTGCAGGCCCCTGGATGCCTTGCCAGCAGATTGGCTTGCCCTGCCGATAGAACGTCAGTTTTCGGGCGTCAAAATCCCAGAGGATAGGTCCCAAAGTGGCCAGCCAGCGAGTGCCCAACACCATGTCGAAACCTGCCGGGGGCATCACAAACAAATCGGTGTGGAAGGTGTCGCCGTTGATGGTAATGCGGCCTCCCGGAAGATGCCCACGCATGGGACGCGTTCGCCATTCGCCACAGTCGCCGTAAGCCGAGGTCGGCTTTGGAGAGGCAGCCCAATGCGTCTAGCCGCGGACTTGGAGATGAAGTCATGGGTTGACCCGGAGTCGAGTAGCGCCAGGAGAGAGGAGGCACCCAACGTGACGTCAACCTGCATTGTGCCGCTGACGCGGACGCCGGCTAGGGCGTGCAGAGAGAAGACAGGAGTTACCGTGTCCTTCTCCGCAGTGGTGTCGTCGTCGGTGATTTCCACGCCATTTTGACGTAGAAGAGCCGCTTGCAGACGCGGTTGTGCCCCCGCGTATATTTCTCGCCGTAGTTGAAACACAGGCCCTACCGGCTGTGGGATGACCCTGCCGCTGGGCCTGGGTGGCCAGGACAGGGGGGCGGGCGAACCCTGGTTCCCCCCTGTTGTGTGCGCACCCAGGTCAGGGCCGGTCAGCCCGACTTGGTGCGGCTGCACCATGTTTTAGGTGGCAGCACTAGTTTAGATAATAATCTGTTTTTCCTCCTATTGTAATAGATTAGGACTCTTGTAAGGGGGGTATATAAACAAGCCAAAACACCCCAAATTGAGAGAGAGATCAATAAAGAAAAATTCCTCCACCCTTTTCTGCCCTAGCTGCCTCTCTCCCTCTTTGCAACCGCCGCAACCCCCCTCTCTTCCCCAGGTCGGCGCCTCCACAAGAACCCTAGCCGCCACCAGGGGCTAAGGTCTGCCGTTGCCCAGGTCTTCTCCAGCCGCCGGGTCTGCTGTTCCAGCCGCTGCCTAGGGCATCATCTTCCTCAAGCTGCTGCCTCCCTCCTCAACACCCTAGCTGGCACCAGGCTTGGATCAGCCACCATCAAAGCTAGAGTTCAGATTGATCTGCTAGGGCAGATCAGTTTGTACAGCAAGAACAGAGAAGTTTTGGGGCTAGAATTGCAACACCGGCGGTGCTCCTCCTGTTCCGGGCGCGACAGGCGTTTCGCCGGCTGCCCGTCCACTGTGACAGTAGGTGCAGGCGCCCCGTCTGCTGTGGCCGCAGGAAGGGCTAGACACGGCGGAGGAGCCGACAGGATGCCTCGTTGCGCCGCCCTGGCGGGTGCCAGCGTGTACAGCTCCATCTGCTCGACCTGCCGCGCCAGGCTCATGGCGGCCGCGAGCGACTGTGGATTGTGGATGTGCACGGCGTGGCTGAGCGGAGGAAGCAGCCCGCCTATGAACAGCTGCACCTGCTGGATCTCTTGCAGCAGGCCGACGCGAGGTAGAAGTGCCTGGAAACGGTCCTGGTACTCGGTGACCGTGCCTGTGCGCCGGCAGTCGGCGAGTTCGAACAGCGGGGCGGATCGGAGCGGCGGCCCGTAGCGGAGGTTGAGGAGGTCCTTGAAACGGCGCCATGTGAGCATGCTGCCTTCTGTTGCAATTCTGGCGCTGAAACTGTCTCTGTTCTTGCTGAACAAGCTGATCTGCCCTAGCAGATCAATCTGTCTTCCCTGAAGATAGACCAGAATCTCTTCAGCCAACAACAGAGGAATAACAACAGGAAGAAGAACAGTCCTGGTGCAGAAAACTGAGCAGATTAATTCCGTTCTTGAGAGAACAAAGCAGGGGAGAGATCAGGAGGCGCCCGATCTGTTCAGGTGTTGAAGAGACGCAGAACAGAGGGGGGAACAGAGGTGGTGTCTGGTTCTAGCCCCTGGTTGCGGCTAGGGCAGAGGGAGGCGGCGGCTCCAAGAGAGGGAGAGAGAGGTGGCGGCTAGGGTTTGAGGTGGAGAAGTATTTTCTTTTATTGATCTGAATAAAACTGGGTGTTTGGCTTCTTTATATAGCCCCCTTACAAGAGGATCTATTACAACTCAATCTTTTAGTCTATCTCTAATTCTATCTCTAAGAAGACTAAACTCTAATATCTTCTAGAAGGAGATCCAGCCTGGGCCAGAGGCAAGATTAGCCCACACGGCCCAGTTTTGGCCGCCCTGGGCCAGGGGCAGCCCACATTCTCCTCCTGATCTTGACACTGACCCACGTCTAGGATCCCGATCCTTCTTCTCATCTCCATAAACTTCTGTCTACCAAGGGTCTTGGTCAAGATATCCGCCATCTGGTCTTGGGTGGAGATTTGCTCAAGCACAATAGTACCGTTGTCCACACACTCCCGTATGTAGTGGTACTTGACATCGATGTGCTTGCTTCTGTTATGGTGTACCAGGTTCTTGCTCAAGTCTATAGCTGACTTGTTATCAACCCGTAGCACCGGCACCTTTGATTTTTCAGCTAAGTCCTCCATCAGCCGTGCCATCCATACACCCTGACAATGCCCCTTGAGATGCTGCAATATATTCTGTTTCACATGAGGACAAGGCCACCACCTTCCGCTTGCAGGACTGCCATGAAACATGGCTGTTTCCAAAAAAGAACAGCACCCCGCTTGAGCTCTTGCGTTCCTCCACGTCTCCAGCGTAATCACTATCCGAGTACCCAATAAGCTCCATGTCTCCTCTTACATAGAAGACTCCATAGTTGATTGTACCCGCTACGTAGCGTACAATGCGTTTGACTGCAGCAAAGTGCTCCTCTTCGGGCTCCTCCAGAAACCGACTCACGTACCCGACCGAGTAGGCGAGATCGGGACGTGTGTTCACCAAGTATCGCGGCCCTCCTACCAAGCTCCTATAGTTCGTTGCATGCACCAACGGACTATCACTTGTTTTGTAAAGCTTGAGGCCTTGCTCCATGGGGAATGCACAGGGGTTGCATCCCTCCAGGCCAGCTTTAGAGACAAGCTTAGAAGCGTAGGCCGCCTGCCCAACGCTTATCCCTGCATCAGCTTGCCGCACCTCCAGGCCATAATATGATAAGAGACTCAAGTCGCTCATCTTGAACCTCTTCATCATCTCCCCCTTGAACTTCTTGAGGTTGCCTCCTCATGTGATCACAAGATCGTAGACGTACACGCCGACGATGAGCTTCTCATCTTTAGCTCCACGAAAATAGATCCCGTGCTCGCTCGTACTCTTCTGGAAACCAAGCGATAGCAAACTATCGTTGAGCTTGTCATTCTAGGCCCTAGGCGCCTGACGAAGTCCATATAGTGCCTTCTTGAGCTGATACACCTTGTGTTCGGCTCTGTTGATGATGAAGCCAGCGGGCTGGGAGACGTACACCTCCTCCATCAAGTCGCTGTTCAGGAAGGCGCTCTTTATGTCCATGTGGTGTACCTCTCACCCCTTGTGCGCAACAATTGCAAGGAGCAAGCGAACAGATTCGAGACGAGCTACAGGAGCAAATACCTTGTCAAAATATATTCCTTGCCGCTGGGTATAGCCTTTAGCCATCAATCGAGCCTTGTGCTTCACCACCTTACCATGCTCGTCCCTCTTCTCCTTGAACACCCATTTGAGGCCAATGGGCTTGTGTCCTACAGGAAGATCAACAAGTTGCCAAGTCTTATTTTCTTCTATGGACTCCATCTCCTCGAGCATGGCCCGTCTCCAGCACGGGTGTTCCTCTGCATCAGCGAAGGACGTGGGCTCCTCCGCGGTGGTGAACATGAGCTCCCCCTCCTCTAAGCTTGGTGGGCGCTCAGCCCGACCAGGAGGGGTGAGGGTTCCAAGCACGTTGCGCATCGTGCGGAACCGTAGTTTCGCGCCGCCGTTGTAGTAGGCGTCGGCGACGTTGCTGCCGGGATCTGACAATGGTGTGGCGAAGCGAATAGGCCGTGGACAATTCCGGGGCGTGACAAAGGTGCTGGAATCTTCAAGTCCAGAACCTCCCGCTGCTGCTTACCCCTGTGCAGGACTGTCCCAGCCCTGATCTGCGCTGGACAGTCCCTGCAGGAGCCTTTGGGGCGACGCCGCGGGTGCTGGAGCCCCTCCAACAGGTCTGGAGGTTGGTGCAGAAACTCCTAGGGTCTGGACAGACCCCTCTGTGCCCTCCTGGCACTGCAGGGGTGCTGTTCGGCCCCTCCGGACCCTGCAACACCTCTCCAGGTGCTGGAACAGCTGGTCCAGCAGGTACTGGACCTGAGGAGTCGACGTGGAAGGCGGTGTAGTCCTCTTCTCCTGCTCCTTCTCCCCAGTCCCACTTGGCCGCCTCGTCGAATATCACGTCACATGATATGTGTGTGCGCCCATCAGCCAGATTATACATCCGATATCCCTTTGCCCTTGCAGCATAGCCAAGAAAAATCATCGGAGTACTCCGGTCTTCCAACTTTTTTAGGTGGGGGCGCGTGTTCTTGACATGCCCCACGCACCCAAAATTGACGGCTGGTCGCTCTCCATGCTAAGCTTCATATGGCGTCTTCCCGTCGAGGCCACGGGCGGGGGACCGATTTAAGATGTAGACAGCCGTGATAACTGCCTCACCCCAAAAAATCCCGGACATACCCTTCTCCTTCAACATACTGCTCACCATGCCGACCATCGTCTGGTTGCGCCGCTCCACAACCCCGTTTTGCTGCGGCGTATACGGGGCTGTGAGCTGACGTTGTACTCCGTGCTGAGCGCAGTACTCGCCAAACTCCTGTGAGGTGAACTCCCCTCCGCGATCAGTACGGAGTAGCTTCAGCCTCCTCCTAGACTCTAATTCAGTTGTCGCCTGGAATTGCTGAATTAAGTCGGGCGCCTGGTCCTTGGTTGCTAGAAGATAGAGCCACATATAGCGGCTCATGTCATCCACTAGCAACAAGAACATCTTCTTGCCGCCTGGAGTCGTCGGCGTGATAGGCCCACAGATGTCGCCGTGGACGAGGTCAAGCGCGCCCTCCGCGCGCCGCCGAGCTTGCTTGGGGAAGCTAGAGCGCCTCTGCTTCCTGACCAAGCAAGCTTCACACAATTGATCGACATGATCAATTTGCGGAAGCCCGAGCACCATCTCTCGTGCCAACTTCCGAAGCGCCTGGAGGCCGACGTATACGTAGCGTTCGTGCCAATGCCACGCAACATTATCACGCCTCGTGGTTAGGCAAACCAGACGTGTGATGTTGAGCCTGATGGAGTACAACTTGCTGTCGTCGCGCTGAACTCGTGTGAGACGCTGCTGCTCATCCCGTATGTGCATCACTCCTCCGTGCACCGTGATGCTGTAGCCATCCTCATCCAGCTGGCCGACGCTGATGAGCTTGGTGGTGAGGCGCGGGATGAGGTAGACGCCCGTCTTGGCGGCGAATAGGACCGTACCCTTCCCCTGGATATGCACGACGGAGTTGTCACCGAACTTGATGGTTCTGACGACGTTTTCGTCGAGCTCAGAGAAGACGGCGCGCGAACCCGTCAAGTGGTTGGTCGCCGAACCCGTCATGTGGTTGGTCGCGCCCGTGTCGAGGTACCAACGAGTGTCGTCAAAGTCGTCGTCGTTGCCGTGGTGAGCGAAGACACGTCTCTCCACTATCTTCAGTGGGCGGGTAGGACGTTCCTGTATAGGCTCCTCCTGTACTGAGGCCACCCTTGTCATGAACAAGGCGCCCTCCTTCTCTGCCTTCGCCACGAAAGCCTGCTGCTGCGACTCCTCCTTAGGCTCTGACCGGCACTTCTTGGCCCAGTGGCCCTTCTTCTCGCACTTCCTGCACTGGTCCCGCGGAATATCCTTCCCGGAACCTCCCTTCTTGCCTCCGTTCTTCTTCGGTGGGCCCTTTCGGCCGCCCCTCTTAGAAGAACCCGCGGACTGGGTAGACCGCTCCTCCTTCCGTTGTGCCTCCCACTCCTCCCGAGAGGCAAAGATCCTTGACAAAAGGAAAAAAATTTATGAAAAAAAAGATTGATTGAACTTTCCACCGGACTCATTCCATGAGTGAGGTACAGCTGGCCGCCATGTACTCCTCCCTTCCGCTGTGTCGAGTCGAAGGCGTTCTCCGCGGATAATTTCATTACCTTCACGAGCAAGATCGCGTCCGCCCTGAGACGCCCCGTCACCTCCGACAAGGTGAGGGTCGACACGTCCAGTAGTGTCGTGATCGCCACCACGATCTGTTGGAAGCGTTCTGGAACGCTTCGCAGGAGCTTCTCCACGGCCCTCTCTTCTCCTATCTCCTCCCCTAGCGACGAAAGCCGTGATAGCATGCCGCTCAGGAGGGAGAAGTCCTCCACGCTCTCACCATCCTTGAAGGCAACGGCTTCAAAATCCTTCCGGAGTTGTTGTGCCGTCGTCTTCTTCACGCGGTCCACCCGACCCACATGATGACAATCGTGTTCCATGCCTCCTTCGCCGTCCTCTTATCTCCTATCGTCGTGATCATCTCCGGCGGGACAACGCTGATCAAGATGTCAAGCGCCATCATATTTTCTACTCATGTTGCCCTCCTCCATGGCCTTTCAAAGCAGCCGTGCCTTCAGCTTGATCTTCATCATGACAGCCTACTCCGCGTAGTTGGGTCTTGGTGAGCACGGGGAACCCCATCCCGGCCTACTGGGATGGAAGGAGAGAAGGACTGAACGAGAAAAGGAACCTCAGGAGCTGTCGGAGATGGTGTCGCATGGCTGGTGGCGCTGCCGCTGCTTAGAGGTGTGTACGACATCGTGCAGAATTCAACCTAGGGTCGAACCGGCTCTGATGCCACGAATGTTGCAATTCCGACGCTGAAACTGCCTCTGTTCTTGCTGAACAAGCTATCAATCTGTCTTCCCCGAAGACAGACCAGAAATCTCTTCAGCCAACAACAGAGGAATAACAACAGGTAGAAGAACAATTCTGGTGTAGAAAACTGAGCAGATTAATTCTGTTCTTGAGAGAACAGAGCAGGGGAGAGATCAGGAGGCGGCCGATTTGTTTAGGTGTTGAAGAGCCGCAGAATAGAGGGGGGAACAGAGGTGGCGGCCGGTTCTAGCCCCTGGTGGCGGCTAGGGCAAAGGGAGGCGGCGGCTCCAAGAGAGGGAGAGAGAGGTGGCGGCTATGGTTTGAGGTGGAGAAGTATTTTCTTTTATTGATCTGAATAAAATTGGGGTGTTTGACTTCTTTATATAGCCCCCCTTACAAGAGTCCTGATCTATTACAACTCAATCTTTTAGTCTATCTTTAAGAAGACTAAACTCTAATATCTTCTAGAAGTAGATCCGGCCTGGGCCAGGGGCAAGATTAGTCCACACGGCCCAATTTTGGCCGCCCTGGGCCAGGAGCAGATCAGCCCACACCCTCGTCCTCCTGGACTTGTATGTACCACACCTAGGCGCCTTTCTCCAGGTTGTAGGAGGCCATCCAAATCTTTTCTTCTTCCATGATGCGCTGCTGATGAAAGTATGACTTGCAGCGATTGATGAAGATGAGGGGGTAGGACTTGCCGTCGTAACGGAGAAAATTCAACTTCTGAAACCGTGGCGGTCGATCGTTATGGTGTTCACCGGTTCCTGGCCTGTTCCTGTTGGAGGATGACAACGAGCGGTCCGCGGTCAGGGCCTGGATCGCCGCGGCATTGGCTTCGACGGCGGTCTGCAGGGTCTGCATGTTGGCCGTGAGCATCTCCAAAGTGGTCTTGATGTCGTCACCCATGGTGCTAGCGGCGGATGAGGATGTCGTAGCAGACGGTGGAGAGCGGGCGGCGGCTGGTGGTGGAGAGGGGGCTCGAGCGGATGAGGATCGCCGGGATCGTGATACCAAGTTGTCAAGGACCTCGATACCTAGGATAGCTGGCCCTCGACTACGCAGCTTGTAATCTCGGTCTGTCTTCTCCGGCGAGGTTTGTCCCTCTGCCGTAGGCTTTGTTAGAGAACAGGGAGAGGAGAATTAGATTGATAATGAATTGCTTATTCCCTCAATGAGTCAGGTTACGCGCATATATTGCCAAAAGCCCAACCGCCTGGGATACTATCCTTATTTGTAGCAACTAAAAGTAGATAATAATCTTAATTTTTCCTAACAGCCTCAGGGATACTATCCTTATTTGTAGCAACTAAAATAGATAATAATCTTAACCTTCCCTAACAGTCTCAGGCCGCTGGCTCCTCCTCGCGCGCGTGACCTGCACACTCTGCCGCCCTGCGCACGTCTCGGACTCGCCTGCGCCTGCTGTAGGATAGGCCCCACATGACAGTTAGGCTTAGTTTTTTCAATATAAACTATCAAACTGAACTTCATTGATAGTTAGCCTTCTAGCATATACTGCAATATTATTCAGTAGCACATTGCAATTTTATTACACATGTTTCATTATTATTGACTTCTTTCCTACCTTGTTTTCAGAACTCTGTTTCTGTAGAAGTTAATTTGTTTTACAATAGTTTTGACATCACCGTAAGCTGCTAAAGTGAATCTAGTTGCACAACCTTTGATCTATTTACAAATTTGGATCTGGTTAGTAATATCCATGATATAATTGAAGCATGATGTATGCTGCTGTCATCATGTCCTGATTATTTCACTAAGACCTCGTTTACTCCCAATGAGGCAATGACCAAAAAAGGGCAGCCCGGTGCATGTATAGCTCCCCTTGCGCAGGGTCCGAGGAAGGGTACGACCCACTTGGTTCTTTTGTACGCAGTCTTTTCGTGCATTTCTGTAAGAGGCTGTTTCCAGTACTCTAACCCGTGACCTCATGGTCATAAGGCAACAGCTTTACCTGCATTTCTGCAACAGCTTCAAAGAGGCAATGAACTACCAAACAGCTTCAAAGAGGCAATGACTACCAAACAAAAAATCTTTTAGATGGGAACCGACATTCCACCTTCTATACCCAGTCACAATCAGAAGGAAACTAATACCAGGCCTTCTATTTGATAGGGGATGATAAATAATGCTGTGATTATCTGTGCTAAGTTGTGGGATAATATTATGGTTCCTGGGATTCATATTTGCAGATCTTTACACCATTATCATGGCCTTCCTTTTCAGGCTGAATGCTATCACTATCTATTAGATGCTGCCATCAAGCTCTATCAATTAGGTATTGATTGGACTACTCCAGAACATGGTCCAATTAACAGTGTGAAGAGACCTCAGAGCATCATGAGCCCTTGGATTGCTAATGGATGTCAACCTGTTGAATCATTAAAGGTTAATTCATGTTTGTAATACTCTGGAATGCAATGTGTTTAACCTGTAGCTTAACAGTTTTCTACTGTTCTTGTTATTATTCATATTGTTTTGTAGTGCTTTTTTGTATCTTCTGTTCAACTCAAATTAACATTTTGTTCACTTGCTGCAGTGCGTTGTACTTGATATTGAGGGAACAACCACTCCAATATCATTTGTGACTGATGTTATGTTTCCTTATGCCCGTGATAATGTGCGAAAGCATCTGACTTCCACATTTGATTCTGAAGAAACAAAAGACGACATCAAACTTTTGCGCACCCAAGTAAGCAGTAACAAACTTAATGGTGTGCCTTTTAATTTACAGATCTTGTAACAGATTGAAACCAAGATTAACTAAATTTAAATGATAATAGTTTATCTTTGCACAAAATATTTTTCATTCAAGTTCTAAGAAACCTTGGGAGGAGGCGGTAAAACGAGACCTGAGAAATTGGAATGTATCTAGAGACTTAGCTTATGATAGGACTGCATGGAAGGTAGCAATTCATGTGCCAGAATGGAGGAAAAGTATATTAGTACCTATCTTCAAAAATAAAGGAGATATTCAAAGTTGTACTAATTATCGAGGTATTAAGCTTATGAGTCATACTATGAAGCTTTGGGAGAGAGTGATTGAACACCGCCTGAGGAAAGTGACCAATGTCACTAAAAACCAGTTTGGTTTTATGCCTGGGAGGTCTACAATGGAGGCGATTTTCTTGCTTCGTCAGCTTATGGAGAGATATAGGGAGCAGAAGAAGGACTTGCATATGGTGTTCATCGACTTGGAGAAGGCGTACGACAAGATACCAAGGTCAGTCATGTGGTGGGCACTAGATAAACATAAAGTGCCAACAAAGTACATTACCCTTATCAAGGATATGTACAATAATGTTAGGACAAGTGTGCGCGTAAGTGATAGTGAGACTGATGCATTTCCTATCACGGTAGGATTACATCAAGGATCAGTTTTGAGCCCATACATCTTTTCCTTGGTCATGGATGAGGTGTCGAAGGATATACAAGGGGATATCCCTTGGTGCATGCTCTTTGCTGATGATGTAGTGCTGGTAGATGAAACTAGAGATGGTGTTGATAAGAAACTAGAGTTATGGAGACAAATCTTAGAGTCCAAGGGGTTTAGACTTAGTAGGACCAAAACCGAGTATATGAGGTGCGACTTTAGTGGTGTTGGTCGTGAAGAGGGAAATGTTAGACTACAAGGACAAATAGTACCTAGAAGGGACTCTTTCCGATACTTAGGATCAATGTTACAAAGCAATGGCGATATTGATGAGTATGTTTGCCACAGGATCAAGGTAGGGTGGATGAAATGGCGACAAGCCTCTGGAATCCTATGTGATAGGAAAGTCCCACAAAAGCTAAAAGGGAAGTTCTATAGGACGGTGATCAGACCCGCGATGCTCTATGGGGCGGAATGTTGGCCAACTAAACGGCAACATGTCCAACAAATGAGTGTCGCAGAGATGCGCATGCTACGGTGGATGTGTGGGCACACGAGAAGAGACCGAATAAGGAATGAGGCGATTCGTGATAAGGTAGGGGTGGCGCCGATTGAAGAGAAGTTAGTCCAACATCGGCTTAGGTGGTTTGGACATATCCAACGGAGACCTTCAGAAGCACCGGTTAACAGTGGGATTTTAAGAGGTAGAGAAAATATTAGGAGGGGTAGAGGACGACCAAGGTTGACCTGGGAGGAGGCGGTAAAACGAGATTTGAGAGATTGGAATGTATCCAGAGACTTAGCTCATGATAGGACCGCATGGAAAGTAGCAATTCATGTGCCAGAATCGTAGTCTTGTTTTTTTCTTTTTTCTTTTCTCTTTTTCTTTTCCTTTTTTCTTATTTCTTTTCTCTTTTCTCTTTTTCCTTTTCTTTTTTCCTTTTTTTCTTTTTTTCCTTTTTTCCCCTTGTTCTCATATCTCTTCCTCTGTTTTACTTCATTGATATTGGGTTTCATGTCTAGCCGACCCCAACAGGCTTGGGATAAAGGCTTGGTTGTTGTTGTTGTTGTATATCTCTTCCTCTGTTATACTTCATTTAAAAAATAAAAATTGTTGGATTTCATGTCTAGCCTACCCCAACGTGCTTGGTACACTTTGTTGTTGTTGTTGTTGTTGCAAGTTCTAAGAAACAACGACCAATTATTCAGATAGAGGATGACCTAAGAAATGGAATTAGTGGAGCTGTCCAAGTTCCACCCAATGAAGCCAGCAAAGAAGAGGTTATCGATGCATTGGTTCCCAATGTGGAATCAATGATTAAAGCAGATCGGAAGATTACGTCACTTAAACAACTTCAGGTACCCGTATTCACGGTCACATTTTTCTCCATTTTCGTAAGGATATCTTATTTATTGCAGTGTAGCTTAATTGATTTAATCGGATGAATTCAGGGCCATATATGGAGGACTGGATTTGAAAAGAAAGAACTGCAAGGGGTTGTCTTTGAGGATGTTCCCGAGGCGCTAAAGAACTGGCATGGTATTGGCGTAAAGGTATTTCCTGGTCAAACTGGTGCAACTTTAGACTCGTCATATGTTACTAAATTGTTTGCGCATAGCATCCTACAAATAAACCATGGATTGTGGACCATGATTTGTTGCTAAACCGTCTAAATCATTCAGTGAAAAACAAGTTTCTGTGCGCTTGTACAACATAATCGGCTGTCTTAACTACATTTTCCATGTACTAATGATTAAAAGGATATCATGCTTTGGAGCAATATGCACCATAGTTATTAAGGCGGTAAGGCGACATACCCCCTTTTTATCTTTTAAGCGATAAGGCGTAACATGAGGCGACGCCTTAGTAACATAGAAATATAGAAAAAATGTAGGAATACAGCCCCAAATTTTAAATAGATAAGGATAAAACTAGCAATTAGCAAATAGAAGTAGTTCAATATAAACCAACATAATAGACTAAAAGTCCAACATAACTAATAGATAGTAGTACTAGTGTACTAGATAACATTCACATCTCTCAAGTTTGTCTCAAGTTTGCACCCTAACCCGAGTGTTCATCTGTTATTGGGCTGAACTGAGGACGTAACCCACCCAGAGAGGTAAAGTGTCGCCCCAACATCACCTCAAGGATGCCCCGACGCCTCTTACTCAGGCATTCAAGGTGATAGGGATGCCTTGGGCTCCCTGGGCGCCTTACCGCTTAAGCGCTACTTAAGCGACACCTTAAAAATTATGATATGCACTTATATTAAAGCAATTCGGTGTACATAGTGCTGCCTAGAAATTCCCTTCCCCAGACCCCACAACGTGTGGGAGCTTTCAGCACTGGGTATGCCCTTTATAGTGCTCAATGCTTAACAACGCTGCAGATAACTAGAAAATGTTTCTTGTGTTAGTAGTTCTTGTAGGTTCCATCTCTAGCCTACCCCAACTTGCTTGGGACTAAAAGGCTTTGTTGTTGTTGTTTCGTGTGTTGGCTGGTCATTAGTCACACTCTCAAATTTAGTGAAATATGAAAGGGAACACTTTCAAATGGTTTTTGATATTTTTTAGTTAAGCGTACAAGTCACTACGCTAAGTTGTGGACTATGAGTAAGCCAATCCTGGAAAGCCGCTTTGAAAGCACAACGAAGAATATGCCTTTGTTAGAAAAGGTGTGCAATAGTTCTGCAGTTCCATTTTCATATGATGCAAACTTGCATATACTTGTTAATAGGTCTACATATATTCAAGTGGTAGCAGAGAGGCACAAAGGCTTCTTTTTGGCAATACAACATATGGTGACCTGAGGAAGTTTCTATGTGGGTATTTTGATACCACAACTGGGTAAGCTCTGAATTTCTCCACACGAGTATCAGTTTATTTAAAATTCACTGTAAAACTTATGATTTTGTTGCCTTGTATACACAGAAACAAAAGAGAACCTAAGAATAGTATTGAAATAGTTTTTTTATTACATTTATCTTCCTAACTATTGAAAAGACAACATAAACTTGTAATTTTTCTTCTTGATTATACAGAAACAAAAGAGAAACTAGGAGTTATTATGAAATCTCTCAGTCACTTGGTGTGGACAGTCCATCTCAAATCTTATTCATCACAGATGTCTTCCAAGAAGCAGTTGCTGCAAAAAATACAGGTAATGACTAGCTCCACTCAATAATCTTGGACTTCTATAGACATCCTAAAATCTACTTCCCATTCCTTGTGTTTCGTTGGCCTCTCCACTTGTGTTCTCCTGGGTTGAATTCAGCCTCCTCGCAAAATGAGCAATGTGAAAGCTGTGTAGGAATTCTCTTCTCTAGATCCCATAATGTGGGGGAGCTTTTAGGTTTTAGCACTGGGTACCCCTCACAGGGACATCCAGGTTACCTCATGCATAATATGTTTTCAATTTTAAGCTGTCCACGACTTACTAGTGTGATTTTAATCACATATTAGAGTTATTCTAGTTTTAGGGTCTAATGACCCTGTGAAATAATCATAAAGGTATCAGGAAATTGTTGGTATATCTTGTTTATAATTAGCTTATGTTTAAATGTTCTTGTCCTTTCTCTGCCTTCCGTTTTCCACGAGAAAAAACTCCTTATCACCTGGTAAATGTATTTATGTTGCCTTTCAGGTTTTGAGGTGATTATCTCCATTCGCCCGGGAAATGCTCCACTTCCTGAGAATCATGGTTTCTCCACCATCAATTCTTTCAGCGAGATTCGAATGTGTAATTTCTTGGGGTAATGCCCCCAGATCAGTTCAAGTAATATCAGCATAGCACACCAATAAACCAGAATGGCAAAATAAACTTGTAAATGTTCGTTGATTATGTATCTGTAAGCCATCCAATGATTGTTTTGTAGCTCCACCGGATTATTGTTGTCCTTCAACTTCAGGATTGTCCGGATTATACTTTTCTGCGTCTCTAGTGCAGAGAATCTCTACACTGCTACCATTGATCACTGTCGTCAGCTTTAAGTGTAGATGCCCTGCTGTAGATTGATTCTGCTTTGCAAAAGAAAATATTTATGTGGTATTTGGTGGAGAGATTTTTTTTGAGATGTAACATTAAAATCCCACTGGAATTAAAATAATATCTGGGTGCTAGCAAGATGAATATTTTAGATGTTTTAGTTGAGAATATTGAATCCCTAACAGAAACAATACTAGAAGAATTTAGTTTGGTTCTTCATAGTCTTCTATTTTTTCAAGGGCGTATCTAGTGCCGAAAGCTTTCACACATGTGGGGTTTGAAGAAGGGTTATTTTTATACAGAAAATGCATCTGATTTATACTCAAGAAATAAGGCCACGTCTTACTCGAATAATTATCAATAATAGTGAACATATGACAAGCACCTCTAAGATATGTTTTACGAGCTTGTCCCATAAATCAGATTGCCCATAATCAAGAATACTTTCAGCTGTATACTCTGGAGTGCTGAACCTCACCCTCTTATGTTTATCAAACACACAAATTCTCACAAAAATCTAATTTATTAATGTTGTGCCCATCAAGAAGACCTCTCTCAAAACTATGACACTAAGTTCACTCATATGGCCAAAACACATGCTAAAGGCTAGTAGCATCAGAATCTGATAATGATTTGTAAGAAACCACAACATTATCAATAATTATGTTGTCTTGAACAATATATAAATTTGCATTCAACAAATCATCTTTCGTGACAGCAAGAGAGCCTTTAGTTACCTTTATAACTCAAACAACAAAGCCTTTTTCTCAATCACGTTGTCGTAGGCTAGATAGAAATTGGGTTTCATATCCATAGGAATGCTGGTTTTGATGCTGGCTCACCAAGTCTATCACAACCCTTCTCCTTTACCTGGGTTTGGGACCAACTACCTAGAAAGACATTGACGGGGTGACGTACTCCGGGTACTTGGGGGACGACCGGTCAGCCCATCGAACAGAGCCACGTGGCTCCGCGGGCCTCAATCGAGCCATACGAAAGGCGCCGATACAGGATCTCAACTCGGGATCCGAGCTCAGAATGGTGCCGCGGCGAGTCTCGGCCCCAAGGTCGGGACTTGGACGACCGAGCCCTAGCTACTAGGATCAGGGTGTAGCGTTCCACCATGAGGTCGGAAAGCGATGTCCGACCCCTAAGGGCACGAAGCGATCTCCGGCCTTCGACCCCTAAGACTCCAATACTGATGTGAAGGAATGACAGAGGGACCTCAAGAAGGAGTGGGAGCCCATACACGACAAGACAAGCACGACGCCGACCATCATCACCATCCGTCATATCTAGTTCGACGCGGGTTTACGGGCATCAAAAGTAGACGCAGACCGTAGAAGAGATGGGAGACGTGTCCTCATCGCTCCTATGACTTATCAGGCCGCCTTAGGCGCAGACACCATGGAAACCCCCGCCCCATTTATGAGGAGTCGACAGGTAGGTGGAAGCGTCCGGGGTATAAAAGGGGAGGCCCGGAACCCTCCTACGGACGACTTCACGCTCACACACAACACGCAACACTTAGGCTCCCTTGCATCCTCACGCACGAGGAAGCCTCACATGTAACACCGGTTCCACGAACCAAAGAGCTAATACAAGGCCGACGAACACCCGAATTGGACGTAGGACATTCGGTCCGAACCAGTATGAATCCTTGTCTTTGTTAGCTAGCCATCCAGACATAAAACACCTACCATTCAAATACTAGTCGATGGACAAAACACCGACAGTTGGCGCACCAGGTAGGGGGCCGCTTCGCATTTTCGTTTTCTTTGTGATGGCTTTCATGAGCTTGAGCTTCCGCGTCGGCGAGAAGCTCCGTTTCGGCAGCCTTGAGTTCGCTATCGCCCGCAACAAGGGGCTCGTGGCCGACATCACCTTCACGTCGTGCTTGGCTTTCCGTTTCGGAAGCCTAGAGTTCATCGCCAATGACGGTGGCGTCCTCCACCTGATAGACGACCTGGCCATCGACGTCATCATCAACGCCCCCGAAGAGAACTTCGTGGGAATGATCAACCAGGCATCGTCATCCCTTCTCCCCCTCCTTGAAGACACAACCGTTTGCGTCTACAACTCCGACGCCGAGTCCGACGAGGGCCGTCGCCCCTCCCGCGAGTGCTGCGTCACGGAAACCGGTAAGAACTCCTTAATCACTCCTCCCGTTAACACCGCACCTTTGCCAATACTCGTGTAGCAGGAAGTGTTGTGTCGAAGCCTTGGCAAGAAGTTGATGGCCGCGCAAGAGCTGGCTGAACAGCTCAAAGCACGCCGCGTCACGCTCAAGGCGGGAAAGGTGCAACTAGACACAGATAGAGCCACGTTCGAAGCGTCGCACGACCGCCATCCTAGCTATGTCGGCGCACGTGTGCATGGTCGTTAGGTTTAGACGAACATCGTCGCCGACGCACACGATCCTCCTTGCTTTGAACGGCCAAGCCAGAACGTGGCGGCCACAACGGCTATGGTGCGTAGCCTTTCGGAACCTAACAAACCGGATGTGCGGTGGACATACCAGAACCTTTGCTCCCTGTTGGAGAGGGCCACGACCCAGCACGCCAAGAGCTCACTCGCTTGACGGAGAGATGCGTCTACCCGCGGTGGCTCCCGCGGACACACCAAAAGCATCGTGGGGACGCCGCAATCCTGCGCACCGAGGCAGGCCAAGAAAGTCGACTCGTCTACTCCTTCGCGTAGCGGATACATGAGCGTACAGGGTCATCTGACTTGCGCAAGGCTCTCGAGGCCCGTAGAGAAGTCAGAGAGGAAGTCACGGAGCCACATCCCGAGCCCTAGGCCTTCAGTAGGAGGATACACAATGCCTCCTTCCCGCCACGTTTCCGCACCCCGACTAGCGTCACCAAGTACGACAGGAAGTCAAACCCTAGCGTTTGGCTAGAGGACTACTGCTTACCACCAAGCCAGGCCGAGAAAGTCGGCTCGTCTACAACTTCGCGCAACTCGATACATGAGCATACAGAGTCATCTGACTTGCGCAAGGCTCTCGAGGCCCGTAGAGAAGTCAGAGAGGATGTCGCGGAGCCACGTTCTGAGCCCCAGGCCTTCAGGAGGAGGATACACAACGCCTCCTTCCCGCCACGTTTTCGCACCCCGACTAGCGTCACCAAGTACGACGGGAAGTCAAACCCTAGTGTTTGGCTAGAGGACTACCGCTTAACATGCAGAGCCGATGGTGCAACGCATGATCACTTCATCAACCAATACCTCCCCATCTACTTGGCGGATTCTGCCCGAGCATGGCTTGAATACCTCTGACGGACAGCGTCCGAAGCTGAGCCGAGTTGAAGGACACCTTCATTGGCACCTTCCAGGGCACCTACATGGTCCCTAGAAATACGTGGGATCTCAAGGTGTGCCGGTAGAAGTCTGGCGAGACCTTGAGGGAATATATCATACGCTTCTCCAAGAAGTGCAACGAGCTCTCTGATGTTGTTTGACGTAGACGTCGTCGGGCGTTCCTCTCCGGGACAACTTGCAAGTCCTTGGTACACAAGCTCGGCTGCATCAAGCCGAGGACCACCAAGGAGTTGCTCGACGTCGCCACCAACCAAGCCTCAGGGGAAGAGGCGGTCGGTATGATCTTCGACCAGGCAACGCCGAAGACCCCTAACACGAGAAAAGATGTGACACCTCTTCGAAAGGACGAGAGGAAGATGAGGATTGGCATCGACAAGCGATGACATCAAGCCAAGGTGGACTCGGACCTGGTCGCAACAGCCGAACGCCGCGAAGGAAAGAGGTAGGTATAAGCGTAGATCAACCACTTTGAGAAGCTACTTTAGAAACCGTGCATCAACCATGCCTTCCCAGTCAAGCACACCCTCAAGGATTGCGCCCTGCTCAAGCGTTTTTTGGGAAAGACCCGGGCTCTCCAGGCGGCAAAGGTAAGAGGCCCATGCAAGCAGCCGCGGAAGAGGAAGAGCTCGCCTTCCCAGAGCTGATCGACTGCCTTATGATTTTCGGTGGCACCCACGCCCAGGAAAGTCGTTGAAGGCAGAAGCTGATGGCTTGGGAGGTAAATATCGTCGAGCCCACCGTTCCGACCCACCTACGATTGTCTGAGACTGGCGTCATGTTCTACAAGTCGGATCATCCTCTACGCTGCAGCCAGGGCGTTTTCCTCTGGTCGTGGACCCAATCGTCAGGCGTAAGTGCTTGACGAAGGTGCTCAAGGACGGTGGGAGCGGCCTCAACATCCTCTACGCCGGAACGTTTGACGCCATGGGGATTTCCTGATCACAGCTACGCCTAAACCTGAGCGCCCTTCCACGGGGTTGTCCCGAGAAAACAAGTAACGCCTCTGGGGAAGGTTGACCTTCCCGTCACGTTTGGGGGCGTGACCAACTTCCACATCAAGACCTTAAGTTCAAGGTAGCGGACCTTAACAGCGCCTACCATGCCATCTTTGGGGGGATTATGTTAGGCAAAGTTCATGGCCATCCCCAACTACACCTACCTCAAGCTGAAGATGCCGGGTCTATGTGACATCATCACCATATGCGCCAAGTTTAGACAGGCTCTCCTGTGCGAACAATGTAGCTGCAAGCAGGAAACTGCGGCCGTGGCCGCGGCCGAGCTCTCCGAGCTTTCCCGAGCCATCGAGGGAAGCCGACACGACTACCGGGCCTCGACGTCAGAGGCCTTCATGCCTACGAAAGACACGAAGGCCATCCGGATCGACCTGGAGGACCTGACCAAGACTGTTCGGGTTGGCGCCACCCTCGACGCCAAATAGGAAAGCGCGCTCACCGACTTCCTGCGTGCGAATCGGGATGTTTTTGCTTGGCAACCCTTTGACATGCCGGGCATCCCGAGGGAAGTCGCCGAGCACACACATCAGGCCAGGTTCCAGGCCCATGAAGCAGAAGCTCTGGTGCTTCGACGAGGAGAAGCACCAGGCCATCGGCGAAGAAATCGTGAAGCTCTTGGCGGCTGGCTTCATCAAGGAAGTTCAGCATCCTGAGTGGCTAGCCAACCCCATCCTCGTCAGAAAGAAGACCGAGAAGTGGAGGATGTTCGTGGACTACACCGGCCTCAACAAGGTGTGTCCCAAAGATCCCTTTCCGTTGCCAAGGATGGATCAAGTAATCGATCTGACCTCAGGGAGCGAATCCTTGAGCTTCTTGGACGCGTACTCAGGCTGCCACCAGATCGCTCTAAGCGAGGAGGAGAAACTGGCGACCATGTTTATCACTCCCTTTGGCTCTTATTTCTATGTGAGGAGGCCGTTCAGACTCAAGAACGCGGGGGCTATGTACCAGCGCTGCATGCAAAAGTGCCTCGAAGTCTACATGGACGACATCGTGGTGAAATCCAAGCGAGCGGCTAGCCTCGTCGTCGACCTTGAATAAACATTTGTAAACCTCCGAAGATACAAGTGTAACACGCTCAAATTCATTTCCATGCATTGCATACATTTTTCATGTAGAGAAGCATTATAAAAGAAGTAGAAATGGAGAAAGAACTATAGAAAGTGAGAAAGAACTATAGAAATGGAGAAAGAACTATAGAAATGGAGAAAGAACCATAGAAATGGAGAAAAGAACCATAGAAAATGGAGAAAGAACCATAGAAATGGAGGAAGGAACCATAGAAATGGACAAGGGCATATAGAAATAGAGAATGGGGCATAGAAATGGAGAAGGGCCATGTAGAAATGGATAATGGGACATAGAAATATAGAGGAGAATGTAGAAATGGAGTAAGTGACATAGAAATGGTGAGGAATGGGAAAAAGATAGCTGAAATAAGCTATTTCCAATTTCCCAAATTTTCCCCTAAAATCTCCAAATTCCCCCATCCCCCAAAAAAGGGGAATTTTCCCCACATTCGGGACCCCCCCATTGCTGCCGCACCAAATTAAATGGGGAAAAGTTTGTTAGGATTTAGTTCCAATTGGATTAGGATTCTCCCCTCTCCCCCCTTACAAATAGAACCCAACCCCCCCCCCCCCCCTGGCCGCAGCCCCCCCTCTCCCCCCTCCCAAGTCGGCGACTTGGAGGCCCTAGCCCCCAACTCACCGGTGAGCCCCGCCGTTGAGCCCCGCTGTCGAGCCCCGTCGTCGAGCCCCGCCGACGAGCCCCGTCACGCCTCACCGTCGCCGGAAAAGGGCTGACGATCTGTCCTGCCCTAATTTTCCATAGAAAAATTCCCTGCTGCTGCCATTGCTAGGAGGAAGGACCTGCCACCAAAGGGAAGTGAGGTAGGTACTCGTACCCATCTTACAACGTCGTCCCTGTTTCTACACATCCGTTTTCTTTGCCCCCTTCGAGCAGAAGCTTTTACGTGTGGACAGATCGTGTTTTGATCGGTTTTGACGGTGGAATTGATCTAGATCTTGAGTCAAGATCATCATCACGTCCACACTTGATCCCAGCACCCTTGTTCATCATAAAACCCCATGAAAGCCCTTTAAAACATGCAAGAACACATACAAACTGGTTTAATAAAACAACACCATAGGATTTGCATTCATCTACCCCATCGCATCTTGAGTGAAGTTTGTGCATGATGATTGATTGCTGTAAATTTTGTATGTGCGTGATCTTGAGTAGAAAGAAAAAGCTCAAGAGGCCATCTACGAGGAACTACAGCACCAAGACTTTGAGACGCTTGAACAACAAGAACCACAGGAGCAAGGCAAGTGCCCCTTGACCATATTGATCCCATGTTTTGAAACTGTTTTGTTTGCGAAAACTGGTATGCTTGAGTCAACTTGATGGGACACCCTTTTATAGGAGTTTACTAGTTTTGTTAACCATCCTTGTCGCCAGGAAAGTTGATGAGTCGGGTATGGTTGTTTTTCCTTTTTGCTTCGCTTAGTCTACGGGATACGGGAAGCTAAAATAAAACATGTCTAGCTACTGCACTCATATGAATAATGATGATGAGAACTTGATGATGTTAATAAGCATGGAATCGGGAAGATCTAGGAAAGATTGGTTCGTGAATGTTGCTGGATGAGATGGTGGAACTTGCCGTAGATCTAAGGACCGGTTCATGCGAGAATATGCCAGGAAAACAGTGCCACCACAAGGCCAAGTATGGGTGCGGCTTAGCTTATTAATTAGGCGTGTTGCTAGCTTGTTATGGACCGTGGATGGCGCGGAGAATGGGAGTGGAGGAGGACTGCCCTAGGAACTGCATGACACAAGAGGGGGCCCGTAGGTGGGAGAATGGTGATTCGAGCCTGCCGGTGAAACCTCAGTAAGTCCATACATCTAGTAGCCCCTTTGTAAATACTATTTTGTGATCTCTTGACCATACACCGACGGTTTGTACTGGTATAATGGAGGTTCTGCAGTCGCCGACGGGTGACGAAATCACGAACTTGTGGGTAAAGTGGTGCCACCTCTGCAGAGTGTAAAACTATCATGATAGCCGTGCTTCCGGTCACAAGCACCTAGTCAACTTCCATGATTAGAGGGAAAACTTGTGATGGTTATTCGATATGGTTATGGTATGGTCATTGGGATTGGTTTTTGGGACTGTTTTGAGTCATGAAAGTGAGTTTGGTTTCGATTATATGAATATGAGATGGTTATGAATATTTATGAGCATGACATGAATTTGAGAAAGATTAATGGCTGGATGAGACTTGATAAAAGGTGCATTATGATGAAAGAATGTTTCTGTTTTGCTTGGATATATTGGGCTTTAACTCACCTAGAAATAGTTGCTGTTTTTATCATGTTTGTGAAATAAAATTTGCTTGCTGCAATGAGCCTTTTTATTCCCTACCTTGTTGAAAGCTACATGTCATACTTTTCCCGCACTTGCTGAGTACGACATGTACTCACCCTTGCATTACCACATAAACATCAGCTACAGGAGATGAGTACTTCGATGACCATGTGGAGTACTAGGCATGCGAACTACCGTCAACATACCTGTGGAGTTGAAGATGGAGCCTTCTGCCTTTATTGATATTCTGCTGTCATTTAGAGACTTCCGCTGCAAGAATAAGTTAGAGATTCATGAGTGAGACATTGTAATAAAGTACTTAAACACTATTTATTCATGGTTATATTCTGAATTCAGTTTGTGGATTACATGTGTATGTGTGATGAACATCCTGGGCACACATATGCATTCACTTGGTTCTATCTTCGGAGCCAGGTGTCACAACAACATTAAGCTGATCCCGGAGATGTGCGTGTTTGGCGTGCCCAGAGGCAAGTTGCTCGGGTTCATTATCTCGGAGCGCGGCATCGAAGCCAACCCCGAGAAGATAACCGTCATCATCAGCCTGGAGGCCATGCACAACATCAAGGGGGTGCAGAGGTTGATGGGATGCCTCGCGGCTTTAAGCCATTTTGTCTCTCGACTTGGAGAGTGAGGACTAACGCTCTACCAACTCCTGCGGAAGTCTGAGCCCTTCTGCTGGACGGAGGAAGCGCAAGCGGCCCTCGACAAGCTGAAGGTCTTCCTCACCAGTCCTCCTATGTTGGCCTATCCCGAGCAAGGTGAACCCTCCTCAACTAGTAAAGTAGTCAGCACTGCCTTTGGAGTAGATAGAGAGAGAGGAGCCCGGGCACTCCCATTTGGTCCAGAGGCTGATTTACTTTGTAAGTAAAGCTCTAACCGACTGTGAGGCCCGTTACCCCATGTGTAAAAGCTTGTGTATGCTATCTTAATACAAAGCACAAGCTACTTCCGTACTTTGAGTGTCACCTGATAAAAGTAGTGCCAGCACATGGGCTCGTGTCGATCATCAACAACCGTGACTGTAAGAGCCCAAGTTTTTCATTTTCTAAAAGTGTTCATCACACCACACCTCACCTCATTTGTGGTAATCACATGAACACATTTGAAGAGCAAGTAACCACCATCATTAGATTCATTAAGTGATAAACTCACAAAGTGCAAAAGTGGTATTTCCCACATGCATCATATAGGGGCTGAGTATATAATAAACTCCTAAACTTTGTTAGGAATGCTCATACCAAATTTCACCCAAATCCAAAACCTTTTGAGGTACTTTTGGGTACAACTAGTAAAAGGCTAGTTTGAACTTAAATTCAAATTCAAACTCCTTTCACCTCATGAATTCAAAAGAGGAATTCATATTCACACTCAGAACATTTTTATGAGCTGACACACCAGTTTTCACTCCATTTGGAGTTCATCTCGACATGAGCTATTTTGGCTAAATTCAAATCAAATTTGAATTCCAGATCACAATTGCTGCAAATTTAGTCAAATAAAATCACACTTTGATTCATTCAAATTCAAATGGACATTTGTAGGTTTGATCAAACTACAAGGGGCATTAGGGTCCCCAAAATTAAGAGCAGTAGGAATTCAATTTGTGAGGTTAAATTGGAGAGGTGGGGTGCTCCTGTCTGCCACTCCAGTGATCAAACCGACTGAAGCTGCTGAGCTCGGTTTCTTGCGCGAGCCGAGCGGACGCCACGGCGAGAACGCCCTTCACCAGCTGCCTGCGTGCTCTAGCCACCGAGCTGTTTCCCAGCGCCCTCATCCTCACCCTCGGATGAGCCCCGAACCATTTCCTCGCTCACAGTCCTGGTTGCTTCGCCCTCGCACGAAAGAAAAGCGCCGCTCACCCGAACCCTCTGCTCCACAGTCGACCGGCCGAAGCAACGGCTTGCAGCTGAGCTGAGGTTGGAAACGAGGTTGCCGACCTTCACTCGACGTTCTCCAGCCCTTGGCAGCGGGTGATCAGCTTCCTTTGAGCTTCACCGCACTATTTCTTCTTTCTCGGTTCAACACGAGCCGCCTCCACGAGAACGCGTCGTCCGGCCACCACAGCCCGTCTTCCCGCGAGCTGTGAACAGAAAAGAGGTTCATCAAGGTCCCCTCTTCCCTCACCACAACTCCGGCTGCATGCCAAGGGCTGCCCTCGCCGGAATTTCACGTTTTGGCACCGGTGTACAAAAGAGACCGCCGGACAACTTTACAAAATTCATGAGATACGTCACACCACTCATCACCAAACTTAGCAAAGTACTTTTAGATGCCCGTGCGAGTCCATGGGATCAGAAACCTCGGAGAACCATCGAGTATAGACGCTGTTCTCTGAGTTTTGCTAGTTTTCCCAATTTTTGACCTAGGTCGCACGGTGACATGCTAGTTAGAGCCGTTCCCGAGCTCATTTGAGTTCACGACAATCTTCCCTAGGGTGCACTGATGCTGTACGACCCTTTGCTCGAGCTTTTGGGGTGGTAGGGAGTCCGGCCAACACGGCCAAAGTTCTTCCGAAGCCGCCGCTCGTCGCCGGCCATGTTCCGGTTGTTTTCGGATCGAGCTAAGGCCAGCACCGTGTTCCCCGTGTGGGATTAGGCAGAGGCTGCGAAAATCACGAAGCTTGGCGCACGGAAAAGCCCCTCCTACGAGCACTCCAGCGTGGGGGCGGCGGCCGAGCGCGGGAGCACGAGGTTGAAGACAACCCGCGGGCCCCGCGTGTCAGCCTCTGTTACCCAGGCGCCGGATTTTCTGTGGCTCGGGATCGAGTGTGGCTACGCGCATTTATTTCTGTGACCCCGTGCGCCAACACACCAGAGCGTGACACGTCGCCAGGGACCCCACTGTCAGACGTTGATTTTTTCTCGGATTTTTCAATTTCCAGATTTTCCCCAAAACTTCAAACTCACAGAACTTTTCCTAGGAAGCTCCAAATCGAGTGAACCAAAATTTGTTGGATTCAGATCTCTGAGTACTTTCCAGCAAATCAAGTTTCACCTCATGAAAACATTTATTTCTCCAGAATTAATTCTTCAAAATTTAAACTAATTAGAATTTTAACTGGACAACCCTTTAGTGGAAATTTCTGAAATTTGGCCAGGATGTTCCTTGCAATATCCCCGATCTACAATAACAATTTCAGATCCATCCGAGCTCATTTGATCTACCTAATGGTGTGATTAATGAAACTGTTCCAGAGAAAAAGAAAAATGTCCAGAAACATTTTCAGATTTTCTATGAATTTGTTTAGCTCATATCTTTTGCTAGATATCTTCAAATTAGATGAAATGAATTCCATTAGAACCCTCTGAAAATCTAGTTTCCAGAAAGTCATGTCTTTCTCCATGAAAATCTTTAGAAATCCCTAAGAGCTCTAATTAGTGCCAAATACATATTTATTTGTGCAGGGCTCAAATGAGCTTTGCTTCAAATGAAATTTGGCCAAGTCCCTGTTTAGGTTGTATACAAAGCACATTAAAAATTTCAGAGTCATTAGGCCAGTCTAGCTATAATTATAGTCTTCACAATTTCAACTTCAACTCAATTGCATTTAAATTGACACGCATTATATGTTTATCTCGTGTAGTCGCTAAGATCGAAGAAGGCTCGTAGGTTCTGGATTTCATTACTCCGTAAGAACAACTAGCATACAGCCAGAAAAAAGGCAAGCTCCAGTTTGCATTAGCCATTTTATAAAGTCTTTTGTTTTGAGAACTTACTTTACGTATTTCTTACATTTGTGCATTATGGTCTTGTTTGAAAACCCAAATGCATAGCCAAGAGAACCAGAGTTTTTGGCTTAGGCTTTAAACCTCGAGTAGACACTGCAATGCTAAATTGGTGTAGGATTCAGTACAATTCGAGTAGTTGGAACTACTCACGAGAATAGGCTAGAGGCACACTATCGGTTAGAAAGATAGAAAATGATTCACATGGCAGAAAAATAAAACCAAGCGGAGAGTAAGGGCAGAAGGACTTTGGGGCCTGGGTGCCATAGCTCTGCTTATGTCAATTAAGGACCGAGCTGTGTGCGGGCCTGTTGAACAAGCTAGAACAGTACAGAAGACCTACCAGATATATGGGAACCGAGAAACTGATGTAATTCGGGTAGCGATCTGTTGAGGCATTGCTTGTCGTCCAGAGGGTAGGTTGAGAGCAGCGAGGTGTAAATTGCCTCGCAGGCACTGTGGATGCTCCACGCAGAGACCTCCTGCTCGGGACGATAGGACCGGTTCAACACTTGGCTGACGGATGAAAGGTGGTTGCGTACGACGCCAGTGGTGGTAGCTGTAGGCAACATCGAGTACGGGTGTACGTGACGGGTTATTCGGGTAACCCTGCAGGTGTAAAACGATTATAATCGCCGTCCCTCACGATCAGTGAGTACCACTTGTTCACTGTACCGTGACGTAGAAAGAACAGGCTAGTGTCATGTTAAAAATTGCTGATTGAAAGCTTTACATTGCTTGTTAATGATTTGCTGTAGTTTAAAGCTAATTAAAGTTCTTTTCAATCTTAAGCAAAGCACATAAGAGAAATACCTTTCTTGTTTGATTGCGGCTTTCTTATGTGACTTAGCACGAGGTTTTCCTACAACTTGCTGCTAAAACTTGAAAGTAAGGTCCAACTATTTAGGCGTGTCTTTTGCAATATGTTTTCCTATTATACACTGCAAACCCGGTATGTAGAGTTTCATGTGTAGGTAAGACGGGTCAGTCTTGCTGAGCCATCATGCTCACTGCTTGTGTTTGAAGCGTTTGCAGGGTGCTATGAGGAAGAGGCTCCCGAGGAGAAGGCGGACCCCCAAGAGGGAAACACTGTCGAGTGGGAGCCGTGCACGCCGCTGTGTTAGTGTGCGTGTGTGCTAGTGAAGACACGTTCATGGACTGAACATGAACTTCTTTTGCTTAGTCTACACCCGTGAGTGTAGACTTAACGTATTTTGATGTAAACATGTTCATAAACTCGTTTATGTAATAAAATTTTCGCTTCCGCTTTGTACCTTTTTTGTGTGTTATCCGGTGCTGTGCAACGCAGTACCTCTGAGCGTGATCCTGGCTAGTCGATACCGTCAGATCTTCGCAGCGTGGTATCAGAGCTCCGTTGAGGTTTAACACACTTAAAAAGGTTAAATTTTCAAAAACTCGGTGAGGAACGAGTTATTATCCCATATAAGGATGTTATTAGTGTATAGCAAGTGACAACTCTAAACTAATTGCTTATGTCAGAAAATCATGCATCTCGGGACGTCATATGTCTTGGGGGGTGCATCTGTCCACCAGTGCGCACAAGCTTAAGGGTAGAGCCTCACGGTTGGCAGGTAACCTGGCCAGCTTTAGTATCCTCTACGACTTTTCATGTCGTTTGGGGTATTCGAGCATCACCCTTCCCTGGCGTGCTACGGGCAAGTATGGGAGACCCCGTCACGTGGTTAATAACATGAACACGTAGCTCAAGGCGTGTTTGGCTTGAGAACAACCGTGCGAGTGATGATGGACGGTTGTATGGAACTGTATTGGGACCGGGTTCGGGGTGCAGCCGAACCTGACGATTGTGTGGTTTAATTGCAGGTAGTCTAACCACGGATCGATAGACGAGTAGCATACTTGTGGGAGAGACGTTTAGTGCCACTGCATTAACGAAGCTGGCTAAGTACGGTATAGGTTTTCTTTGTGATGAACGTAGTACCGGCATGAATTGGGTGACATTTTGACGTCACACTTCACTAAATGATCAACATCATTGAAAAATTTTCACGTTTTGATCCAGAGCACTAAAAATTTTATTTAACTTCTTTCCTTAATCAGGATGTTCAAAGTAAGCAAGTTTTCAACTTATAGGATATTAAGAACAAAGTCCTCTGTTTTCAGCTGAAATAATGCTGAAGTTATACCGAGGTTAGAGGTCAAGTTCTTTTGATGTTGGGGTCGTATGATACATTTCTGGAAAGCTTTGGAAGAGATTTACAACTTTTCTATTGATGTCCAGAGGTGTTTCATCCCATAACTAGTCGAAAAATGCAGTAGAGTTGAAACTGTTCAGAAAACAGGGCAGATCAAATACTCTCTGTAAAATGAGCATAACTTCCTGCATAAAAATCCAAAAAATAGAAAATTAGGTAGTTCGGAAAAGTTCATGAGATAGGTTACAACTTTGTAACAGAAAGTTTTTTTTTCAAATTCGAGATAGAATTAACTGGAATTCTTGGATCAAATCAGTACCTCAACCAGGGAGGTGCTGTCCAATTTTCTCCAGAAATTCTGTCAACTTTGACATCTCATAAATTTTGAACCAGGAAGGATCCGAGACCAAGCAGATACATTCTGGAAAGCTATTGAAGTTATATTTAACTTTTATGTTGAGCTCCAGAACTGGTTTCGCCTTTAGCAGGGTCTAAATCAGATTAAAAGGTAAACTGGTCAAGGCTGTCAGTTTGGGCAGCAGACCAGAAATCAAATTTGTTCTAAGTTTGATTTGTGTTTCCAGGTTTTATGAGTTAAATGACATTTTTATGTTATAACTCACTGAATTACTGTAGAAATGAATATTTGACCTTTGCAAATATTTTTCTACAGATGGTAGCTTTTGTAACAGCGACATGTCATTAGAAAGACAGAAGCGTGTGAGTATGTGGTGACAACATGAGACAACGTCTCGGGTGATCAAAAGTTACTGTAGTTTTGACCCGAGAATCATGTATCTTGTATAAAGTGTTTTCTTTATCAATATATGTGAATGTTGTGCAACTTTATTAATGTATCATTGCAATACCTACTGTTTTTCAAGGATTTTTAAGTATGACATGTGCTGATCGTTGCTGTTTTGAATTTCAGAATGACTCGTACTCGTGCCAACCCTGGGGTTGGAGGTTCAAGTCAGGGGGGATAGGCCTCCCAACAGCCTCCCGAGACTTCCTCGGGACAGCAGCAGCAGCAAGAGCAGCCACAGCCACCACCGCCGCCAACGGTCACGTTGGCAGATATTGTTGCGGCCATGGCGGGCTCGCATATCAGCACACGGAGTTGCTGCAGACTTTAATTGCCAATACGTCTCGTCCGGAGAGGCGTCAAGAATGAGTGGAACGCTAACAAATTTCCTACCCGGATTTTCTTGCTACCCATCCCCCGGTATTCTCAAGGGCAGATGAACCCCTCGATGCGGAGAACTGGCTCCGCACGATGGAGATGAAGTTCGGGCTGCTCCAAGTTAGTGAGCAGCGGAAGACTCAGTTCGCGGCCCAGCAACTTCAGGGGTCTGCGAGCGCTTGGTGCGCCTATTTCTGCACCTCGCAACCCACCGAGCGAGTGCTGACCTGGGCGGAGTTCCAGACGACCTTCAGGGCCTATCATATACCGCCAGGTCTTATGAAGAGGAAGATGCAGGAATTCCTTCACCTGCAGCAAGGCAACAGGAATGCACTGGAGTACTCCAGGGTGTTCAATGATCTCGCGCTCTATGCGTCATATCATGTGGATACTGACGAGAAGCGGCGGGACCACTTTTACTAGGGGCTGAATCCGCTCCTGAAGGACAAGCTTGCGATGTTCAATCACGGTAGCCTCAATGACATAATTGATGCTGCGATTGTACAAGAGGACTCCGGCAAAAAGTTAGCGGCGGTGGAAAAGAAGCGAAGCGCATCACAAAGCAGTGGAGAAGGAGGTGGTCCTCCCCAAACATATCAGATGGTGTATCGCTCACCATTGGGTCAACGCTGGCAGCCACCGCAGCGACCGATGCAATTTTGCAATCAGCCGTATTCACCACCGGCATTCCGACCGTCTTTACCAGCACCTCTGCAGCAACAACAGCACTAGTGGGCGATGCCGCGTTCATTTGCACCTCAGTAGCGCATGCCGGGCTTTCATCCTCCAAGCATGGCCCAGCCATTGACCACATACTTCAAATGCGGTCGTCAAGGACATTTCGCCAACAACTGCCCCGAGAGGCAAGGCGGCGGAGTGGCACCACAGTTTCCGGAGAGGAATCAGCCCCGAAATCCCATTAATGCGTGGTGGGCAAACCCTAAGCCCGGCACCGTCCACCAACTCGCCATAGAGGACGTGCCGAAAGGAGAACCCATCCTTACGGGTATGTTCCAACTCCACAAGCATCCCACCATAGTTTTATTTGATTCAGGGGTCACGCATAATTTTATTAGCCAAACTTTTATTGCTAAATACAGTTTGCAAATACTACCCACCAAAAGTCCATACTTGATTTGTTCATCGGGTGGGAAAATTTCAGCAAGCATGATGGTTCCAAAAGCGCCATTATGCTTAGGGGGTAGAGCATACCCTACGTCTCTCATAGCTTTAGAGGGACAAAAGGTCGATGTCATCTTAGGGATGTCGGGGTTAACCCGCCGCGGCGCTGTTTTAGACACCGTCCTACGAGTTGTGCATTTGCACCTAGAAATGCACGAGGCTCATTCATTATTTCTAGGCAGTCCAGAAATAAAACTTGCAAACGTATATCAATCCATCACCATCAAATTGGAAGATATTCCAGTAGTCCGTGAGTTCCCTGACATGTTTCCGGATGATTTATCGGGGATGCCGCCCGACCGAGAGGTGGAGTTCAAGATTGAGCTTGCACCGGGAACTATGCCAATATCCAGAAGGCCATACAAGATGGCACCAAAGGAGTTGGCGGAATTAAAAACACAGTTGATGGACCTGCTGGAAAAGGGTTTAATTAGGCCGAGCTCCTCGCCATGGGGCTGCTCGGCATTTTTTGTGAAGAAGAAAGATGAAACGTTGCAGCTTTGCGTAGACTATCATCCACTAAATGCCGTGACTATCAAGAACAAGTACCCATTGCCACAGATCAATATGTTATTGATTAGTTGGTCGAAGCAAAGATCTTCTCCAAAATGGACTTAAGATCAGGGTACCACCAGATTAAAATACGGACGGAGGACATTCCGAAGACGGCTTTCTCGACGAGGTACGAGCTTATGAGTACCTGGTCATGTCCTTCGGCGTCACCAATGCTCCAGCTCATTTCATGTACTTGATGAACTCGGTATTCATGCCGGAGCTGGACAAATCTGTCGTGATCTTCATCGAAGACATTTTGGTATATTCCAAGTCGGAGGAAGAACACACGAAGCACCTGCGTATAGTCTTACAACAACTGCGGGATCACAAGCTATACGCGAAATTCAGCAAATGTGAATTCTGGATATCGCAAGTACCTTTCCTCGGGCATATTATCTCAGCGGAGGGCATCACTGTAGACCCGAGCAAGATCACACAAGTGCTGAATTGGAAGTCCCTGAGGTCTGTCCATGAGGTACAGAGTTTCCTCGGACTCGCGGGATATTATCGGAGGTTCATTCCGAACTTCTTGAAGATTGCCAAGCCTATGATCGAGCTGCTGAAGAAGGCTACCAAATATGTTTGGAGTCCAGCATGTGAAGCAGCGCTCAAGGCATTAGTGAAGCACCTAACATCAGCACCGGTTATGGCGCAGCCAGACACAACAAAACCGTTCGATGTGTACTGTGATGCATCCGGCATTGGGCTCGGATGTGTGCTGATGCAAGACCGAAGGGTGGTCGCGTATGGATCACGGCAGCTCCAAAATCATGAGGAAAACTATCCAACTCATGACTTAGAACTCGCTGCCGTGGTACTAAGACTCAAAATGTGGAGGCACTACCTACTCGGTAACCTCGTACATTTATATACCGACCACAAGAGCCTCAAGTACATATTCACTTAGAAGGAGTTGAACATGAGACAGAGGATATGGTTAAAACTGATAAAAGGTTATGAAATAGAGATCCATTATCACCCCGGCAAGGCGAACGTGGTGTCGGATGCGCTGAGTCACAAGTCACACGTTCATAATCTGACCATGACCCCGTTGGAAGAGAGCGACCCACCATTGCATTTGGTTCCCCAGGGAGCTCTCTACAACCTAGCTCTTATCCCCACTATCAGTGAAGAGATAGAGGCAGCCCAGAAACAATACAAGGGTATGTCGCATTTGTGGATACATTTAGACAGTGGGGAACTGAAATGTTTCCGGAAAGACGAAGACGACGTGCTGTGGTTCAAGGACAGGATCACCGTACCTCGTAACCCGGAATTGAGGAAGAAAATCTTTGATGAGGCTCACTTGTCAAAGTTTTCTATTCATCCCGACAGCAACAAGATGTATCAAGAACTCAGAAGCAAATTTTGGTGGACATGGATGAAGCGGGAGATCATGAAATACGTGTCCGAGTGTGATACATGCAGAAGGGTGAAGGCTGACCACATGAGGAAATCGGGATTGCTACAACCGCTTAGCATTCCTGCCTGGAAGTGGGAGGATGTGAGCATGGACTTCATCGTTGGTTTACCCAACACATTTCAGAAACATGATTCAGTGTGGGTGATCGTCGACCGGCTCACAAAACTTGCCCATTTTATCCCGGTCAACACCAACTACAACGCCAAGAAGTATGCTGAATTGTGCATCTCACGGATTCTGTGCTTATACGGCATACCCCGTACTCTCATCTCGGATCGGGGCATTTTATTTGTGTCTCGTTTTTGGGAGCAGTTACATGCTGCATTGGGGATGAAGCTGATCCGTAGTTCAGCGTACCACCTGCAGACGGATGGGCAAACCAAGCGGGTAAATCAAATTTTAGAAGACATGTTATGAGCTTGTGCTATCAACTACGGTAAGATTTGGGATGATCACTTACCGTTAGCTGAGTTTTCGTACAATAATGGGTACCAAGCCAGCATCAAGATGGCGTCCTACGAGGTGTTATATGGGAGAAAATGCCGCACACCGCTGAATTGGTGTGAGTCTGGCGAAAGGGTCACCTATGGGATTGATCTTGTCAATAATGCGGAAGAAAAAGTTTGGCTGATTCAAGCGAACTTAAAAGCCGTCCAATCCCGAAAAAACAATATGCGGACCGGAGAAGACGTCCTCTCCAATTCAAAGTCGGGGATCACATGTATATACGTGTGTCTCCAATGAAGAGCGTGAACAGATTCGGGGTCAGAGAAAAGTTGGCACCCCGATTCATAGGTCCATTCCAGATTCTGGAAAGATGTGTATTAGTTGCATACCGGCTGAAATTACCAGCAATACTCTCCGGTGTGCACGACATATTCCACATTTCTCAGCTGAGGAAGTGCCTCAAGCTTTCAACCACCGTTCAGCTGGGAGAAATTGAAGAACTGAAACCGGATCTTACCTATCAGGAGGAACCGGTTCAGATTATTGATGAGAAGGCCCGAACCACAGGAAACCGTACGTTGTGGTTCTATAAAGTCCTATGGAGTAATCACTCCGAGCATGAAGCGATATGGGAGAGCGAAGGCTTTCTTCGTGCCAACTACCCGACTTTTTAACATTGCACATCCGGTAACTTTTCACCATCCTCTCTCTCTCTCATTTTTACCTTATAATCTTGGGACGAGATTCTTTTAAGGGGGGAGAAATGTAAGGGCCCAAGTTTTTCATTTGCTAAAAGTGTTCATCACACCACACCTCACCTCATTTGTGGTAATCACATGAACACATTTGAAGAGCATGTACCCACCATCAATTGATTCATTAAGTGATAAACTCACAAAGTGAAAAAGTGGTATTTCCCACATGCATCATATAGAGGCTGAGCATATAATAAACTCTTAAACTTTGTTAGGAATGCTCATGCAAAATTTCACCCAAATCCAAAACCTTTTGAGGTACTTTCGGGTACAACCAGTAAAAGGCTAGTTTGAACTTAAATTCAAATTCAAACTCCTTTCACGTCATGAATTTAAAAGAGGAATTTATATTCACACTCAGCACATTTTTATGAGCTCGCACACAAATTTTCACTCCATTTGGAGTTCATTGACATGAGCTATTTTGGCTAAATTCAAATCAAATTTGAATTTCAGCTCACAATTGCTGCAAATTTAGTCAAATCAAATCACACTTTGATTCATTCAAATTTAAATGGGCATTTGGAGGTTTGATCAAACTACAAGGGGCATTAGGGTCCCCAAAATTAAGAGCAGTAGGAATTCAATTTGTGAGGTTAAATTGGAGAGGTGGGGTCCTCCTATCAGCCATTCCAGTGATCAAACCGACTGAAGCCGCTGAGCTCGGATTCTTGGGCGCAGCTGAGCGGATGCCACGGCGAGAACGCCCTGCCACCAGCTGCCTGTGTGCTCTGGCCACCGAGCCGTTTCCCAGCACCCTCATCCTCACCCTCGAACGAGCCCCGAACCATTTTCCTCACTCACAGTCCCGGTTGCTTTGCCCTCGCACGAAGGAAAAGCGCCGCACACCTGAACCCTCTGCTCCACCGTCAACCGGCCGAAGCGATGGCTTGCACGCTGAGCTGATGTTGCAAACTAGGTCGCCGACCTTCACTCGATGTTCTCCAGCCCTTGGCAGCGGGTGATCAGCTTCCTTTGAGCTTCACCGCACCGTTTCTTCTTTCTCGGTTTAACCCGAGCCGCTGCCACGAGAATGCGTCGTCCGGCCACTACAGCCCGTATTCCCGTGAGATGTGAACAGAAAAGAGGTTCATAAAGGTCCCCTCTTCCATCACAGCAAGCTCCGGCTGAATGCCATGGGCTGCTCTTGCTGGAATTTCACGTTTTTTGCGCAGGTGTACAAAAGAGACCGCCGGACAACTTTGCAAAATTCGTGAGATACGTCGCACCACTCATCACCAAACTTAGCAAACTACTTTTAGATGCCCGTGCGAGTCCATGGGATCAGAAACCTCAGAGAACCATCGAGTATAGCCGCTGTTCTCCGAGTGTTGCTAGTTTTCCGGATTTTTGACCTAGATCGCACGGTGACATGCGAGTTAGAGCCGTTCCCGAGCTCATTTGAGTTCACGACAATCTTCCCTAGGGTGCACTGATGCTGTACGACCCTTTGATCGAGCTTTTGGGGTGCTAGGGAGTCCGGCCGACACGGCTGAAGTTCTTCCGAAGCCGCCGCTCGTCGCTGGCCATGTTACGGTTGTTTTCGGGTCGAGCTAAGGCCAGCACCGTGTTTCCCGTGCGGGATTAGGCAGAGGCGGCAAAAATCATAAAGCTTGGCACACGGCAAAGCCCCTTCGGCGAGCACTCCGGCGAGGGGGGCGGCGGCCAAGCGCAGGAGCGCGAGGTTGAAGACAACCCGCGGGCCCCGCGTGTCAGCCTTGGTTACCCGGGCGCCGGATTTTCTGTGGCTCGGGATCGAGTGCGGCTACGCGCATTTATTTCTGTGACCCCGTGTGCCAACAACACCAGAGCGTGACACGTCGCCAGGGACCCCACAGTCAGACATTTGAACTTTTCTCGAACTTTCCAATGTCCAGATTTTCACCAAAACTTCAAACTCACACAACTTTTTCTAGGAAGCTATAAATCAAGTGAAACAATTTTTTTGGATTCAGATCTCTGAGTACTTTCCTACAAATCAAGTTTAACCTCATGAAAACCTTTTTTTCTCCAGAATTAATTCTTCAAATTTTAAACTGTTTAGAATTTCAACTGGAGAACCCTTCAGTGGAAAATTCTGAAATCTGGTCATGATGTTCCTTGCAATATCTCCGAGCTACAATAAAAATTTCAGATCCATATGAGCTCATTTGATGCACCTAATGGTGTGATTAATGAAACTGTTCCAGAGAAAAAGCAAAATGTCCAGAAACATTTTTCAGATTTTCTCTGAACTTGTTTAGCTCATATCTTGTAACCCCCTCAATTTCTTAATCATGCATGCATTCATATTTCATCTAGAGAAATATTTTAAAATAAGTAGAAACAGAGAAGGAATAAAAAAGATAGCTAAAAAGAGCCAGTTCCAGTTCACCGAGGAGCGCTGTAGACACTTCCCGCGGCCTGCTGGCCACGTGACGTGTTTGGAGCTCATCCCTGCGTAGTGGGAAGAGGTCCGGCACCGCCAGACACATGGCAGGCTCGGAGCTAGCCTCTGTGGAAGGGGCGAGGTCTGACCCGTTGGACGTGTGTCGCCTCCGGGCCTTGTCTCTGCAGAGAAGCGAAGTCCAGCCCCACAGAACACGTGTCGCCACCGGAGCTAGTCGCTGCGGGGAAGTAAGGCCCAACCCGCGGGACACGTGTCGCTCTCGGAGCTCACCTCCGAGAGGTCCGACACTGCACGACACATGTCACCCTCGGAGCTCGTCTCCGAGAGGTCCAGTCCTACTGGACATGTGTCACCTTCGGAGCTAACCTCCGAGAGGTCCGGTCCTACTGGACACGTGTCATCCTTGGAGCTCACCTCCGGGAGGACCGACACTGCTTAACATATGTCGTTCTCGGAGCTTACCTCCGAAGAGAGGGGAGGTCCAGCACTGACACATGGCGTACGCGGAACTCGCCTCTGGAGAGAGGGGAGGTCCCGACTCACCAGACACATGGCGCACGCGGAGCTTGCCTCTAAGGGAGAGGGAGGTCCCGCCCGCCAGGACACGTGGCGCACGCGGAGCTCACCTCCGAGGAGAGGGGATGTCCCGCCCGCCCGACACGTGGCACAACCGGAGCCCGCCTCTACGGAAAAGGGAGACCCGTCCTCTGCTGGACACGTGGAGCCTCCGGAGCTCATCACCACTGAGGTGACGAGATCTTAAACGGTTTTTCTTCTGTACGCGTGGGCATACCCGATACGGGAGGAAAACGACACGATTTTCACGATGTTACCGCACCAAATTGATTGGGGATAAGTTGTTAAGATTCAAAAACAAATTGAAAAGGACTCTGATTCGAAATCCAATCAGGTTAGGACTCTTCTTTTTCCGGTTATAAATAGAACCGAAACACCCCTTGGCCGTACCATCTATTTCCAAGTTGACGACTTAGAGGCCCTAGCCCCCAACTCGTCGAGTTAATTCCCTTCGCTGGAGCTCAGTCGCCGGAGACCGCCGACGAGCTTGCCGTCGCCGAAAGAGAGCTCGACGATCTGTCCTTCTAGGAGGAAGACCCCGAGACCAAGGAGAAGTGAGGTAGGTCTTCATTACCACCTTACGACCTCATCGAGGTTTTCTTCGCATCTGTTTCTTCGATCCCTTCGAACAGAAGCTTTTTCGTGGACAGATCACGTGTTGATCGGTTTGATCTAGATCTTGAGTCCAGATCGTCACCATGTCCGCACTTGATCTTTACATCTCTGTTCATCGTAAAACCCATGCAAGCCATACAAGAACACGTACAAACTTATCTAATAAAACAACACCATAAGATTAGCATGCATATGCACCATTGCATCTTGAGTAAAGTTTGTGCATGATGATTGATCTCTGTAAACCTTGTATATGCGTGATCGTGAGTAGAAGGACAAGCTCAGGGAGCTATCTACGGTGAGCTACAACAACAAGGCTTCAATATCCGTGAGCAATAGAAGCCACAGGAACAAGGCAAGTGCCCCTTGACCATATTGATCCCATGTTTTGAAAGCTGTTTTGTTTGCGAAAACTGTGTATGCTGAGTCAACTTGATGGGAAACCCTTTTATAGGAGTTTACTAGTTTTGTTAACCACCCTTGTCGCCAGGGAAGTTTATGAGTCAGGTATGGTCGTTTTTCTTTTCTGCTTCGCTAATCTATGGGATATGGGAAGCGATAGATTGTGTCTAGCTACTGCACTCATAATGTTAATGAGAACTCGATGATAATGAACATGAATCGGGGGAGATCTAGGCAAGCTTGGTTCGTGGATGTGGTAGAATGAGATGGTGGTTACTTGCCGTAGATCTAAGGACCGGTTCATGCGAGCACATGCCAGGAATACAGTGCCACCACAAGGCCAAATATGGGTGCGGCTTAGCTGACTAATTAGGTAAGTTACTAGATTGTTATGGACCGTGGAAGGCGCGGGGAATGGGAGTCGAGAGAGGACTGTCCTGGGAACTGCATGGCACAAGAGGGGGCACGTAGGTGGGAGAATGGTGATTCGAGCCTGTTGGTGAAACCTTAGTGAGTCCATACATCTAGTAGCCCCTTTGTAAAGGCTATTTTGTGATCTCTTGACCATACACCAACGGTTGTGTACTGGTATAATGGAGGTTCTGCAGTCGCCGATGGGTGACGAAATTACAAACTTGTAGGTAAAGTGGTGCAAACTCTGCAGGGTATAAAACTATCATGATAGCCGAGCTTACGGTCACAAGCGCCTGGCCAACTTCCATGATTAGATGGGATGGTTATTGGGATGGTGATTGGGATGGTATTTGGTTTGGTTATGGGTTTGGTCATGGATGGTCTTTGGTTTTGGTTTCAAGACTGTTGAGTCTTGGTACTGAGAATTGGACTGTTGAGTCGTGATAATGAGCTTTGGTCTTGGTTATGAGACGGAACTGAATATGAGTTGAGATGGTAATGAATACGAGATGGTATTCATGAGCATGAGAAAAAAACTGAGAAAGATAAATGGCTGGATGAGACATGAAAGGTTGTGGAATATGATGGAGGTATGTTGATGTTTTAATTGGATAAATGTTGGGATTACATTTACTTAAAGCTAGTTGCTGTTTTTATCATGATTGTGAAATAAACTTTGCTTTCTGCAATGAGTCTTTTTATTTCCTACCTTGCTGTAAGCTACATATCATATTTTTGCGCACTTGCTGAGTACGTCATGTACTCAAACTTGCATTATTACTTCATCATCAGCAACAGGAGAAGAGTTCTACGAAGATCATGTGGAGTATTAGGCGTGTGATCTACCGTAAACTTGCCTGTGGGGATGGAGTAGGAGATGGAGCCGCTGCTGCTGTTTAAGTTTGCTTCCGCAATAGTTTAGAAGATTTCCGCTGCTAGAATAAGACTTCCGCTGTTAGAATGAATTAGAGATTCATGAGACATTGTAATAAAACCCTATTATTCTTGCTTATATTCTGAATTCAGTTTATGGATACATGTGTATGTGTGATGAACATCCTGGGCACACATATGCATCAGTCCGGTTCCGGGGTTTCTCGAAACAGGGGCGTCTCAAATTTTGGTATCAGAGCTACCACGGTTGACTGTAGGTAACAAGCCTAGATAGAATCCACAGATTGGTATTAGAAGCCATGCTGACATAGGATGCAAGTCTAGGCCTAGTCACAGATTGGCATCGGAACCCCTTGACCGTAGGATGCAAGCCTAGGAGAAGTCACAGATTGATCACAGATTGGTATCCTAGGTATCACCCCAAACCACATTGACTATAGGACGAAGTCACAGATTGGTATCATCCTAAAAACACATAGGACTCCCATTGAATAAGCTTGAATAGGAGTTGTGTGAAACTTTTGTGATGATTGCTTGTGATTGTGTGCCTAGTGTGAGTTGTGGGACGTTTCAGCGTTGTCCATATCCACACATAGTAGAGAGATGTGAGATGCTTCGGCATGTGTTCACATCCTCATATAGGTTGATATATAGTTCATACCCTTGATGCATATAGTTGGGGGGAATCCATCTAAACTTCTAACTTCTATTCTATCCAACTCTCTCTCACAGATGGTGAGAGAAAACGCCGGCCGACAAAGGAGGAACGTCCGTGGCAACCAAGAGGATGACCATGTCGAAGTTCCTGAGAATGTCAACCCCGAGGCTGGTGGAAACAACCTTGAAAGGTTTATGGCTATGCAGAACCAGCTCATGCAAACCATGATCCAAACTTTGGGTCAGCTGCAAGCCAACAACAACAACAACCCCGTTCCTGCACCACCGCCACCACCACCGCCACCACCGCCAGCTCACAACCGATTTGGAGAGTTCATGAGGACTCGACCACCCACTTTTGCACAAGCTAATAATCCCATGGAGGCCGACGATTGGTTGAAGTCCATGGAGAAGAAGCTTGCTATAGTTCAGTGCAATGATCGAGAGAAAGTTCTCTTCGCATCACACCAACTCATGGGAGTAGCCGCTGACTGGTGCGACGCTCTTTGCAACGCTCATGTCAACCAAGAGACTATCACTTGGACGGAATTCAAAGAGAGTTTCCGCTCTTACTACGTCCCTGTTGGAGTCATGATGCTTAAACGACAAGAGTTTGAAGGTCTCCGCCATGGCAGGAAGAGCGTGAATGAGTACTTCAACAAGTTCACGCAACTGTCCTGGTATGCCCCCGAAGATGTCAACTCGAACCAACGGAAGCAGTACTTGTTTACGAGAGGGTTGAACAATGAGATCCAGGTTCAGCTCCTCAACAATGACTATGCGAGCTTCCAGAAGCTAGTTTACAAAGCCATAGTGGTTGAGAGCAAGATCCAAGAGATCGAGCAAGAGGGCAAAAGAAAGCTGTCATACCAGCCACAAGAGAGCAACGTACGCCCCAGGTACATGCCCCCAGCTGCACCACAACACGGCTCGTCTACTGCCACTTTTCGCCCTAATCAACCATCGCAGCAACGTCCCGTTATGCAAGCACCTCGTGTGGCCTTGCCTCCGGTGCCTCGTCCTAACATGGGCGCCTATGCACAAAACCCCTGCCCCAATGTCCCCGCTGTCTTGGGCAACAAGGCATGCTTTGCATGCGGAGAAACAGGACACTTCGCTAGTCAGTGCCCGAGGAAAGGTCCTGGACAGCCAAGCAACGTGCCCAAGCAGAACCCACGGCCGAACGGAGAAGCTACACAAGGTAACCGTGGACAGCAGAACTACGCTCGTGGCAACGTGAACCATGTCTCTGCTGAGGAAGCGCAACAGGCTGAGGACCTCGTGATTGGTATGTTTGAATGTAGCCTAGAGGGGGGGGGGGGTGAATAGGCTTTTCGACGCTTTGTTGGTCCCTGAAACACCTAGTAAGTTTATCAAATATAGGGAAATCGGACTAGTCCGGTAGAGTGCGGACTAGTCCGTTTTCTACTCAGACAAAAATCGGACTAGTCCGGTATTGTGCGGACTAGTCCTGTATTTGTGGACTAGAAAATTAAGATTGATCAATATGTCCACTTCTAGTACTCTATGCAGCGGAAATTAATTGATGACTTAGATGTATTACAACAGTGATACAATCAATGATAGAAATTAACTTTTATTTCAATGCTTCAATGTGAATTTCACAAGATTAATTAAACACTAGAATATGATGAACAATAAATAAACAAGATTAAGAGACAAGTGTTTATCCCGAGGTTCGATTCCACGAAGGAAATCTACGTCCCTATTGAGGAGTCAACTAAGGACTGGGTCTTCTCCAACCCTATCCTCGTCGAATCGCCACGGAGGCCGATTCTCTTCCACTAATCACAAAGGGGAATAAATCGTTCAAGGGGCCTTCTCACAAGTTGAGGGCTCCCCAAGAGTTACAATGAATGAAGACAACCAAACACACTCAAAAGATGAACAATCAACGAACAAGAGTGTGCGAGAGATCAAACCCAAGAGCTCAAGATGTGTAGAACAAGTCTCTCCTTTGATCAATTGCTAATCCTCAGATTTGATTCTTTTTGGGTTAGAATGTGTAGAGAGATGTGAATTTTGGGCTCTTGGTAGGTGTGACGGCGCAGGGGGTCGAAGTGTTATGTTGGTATGGCCGTACACCTCTTTTAATAGTAGGGTTTCCAATGGTTACGTCAGGGTTTGTGATGTCCGGACTAATCCGTGGCTGACTCCGGACTAGTCCGGTGTGCGGTGTGTAGAAAACCCTAAGTGTTGTGAGATACCGAACTAGTCCGTAGGAGTGCGGACTAGTCCGATGCCTACTCAGAGATATATCGGACTAGTCCGGTCCATATCGGACTAGTCTGTTTTGTGGTCAGAAAGAAAATCGGACTAGTCCGGTTGATATCAGACTAGTCCGCACATGCTGAATTTTTGCAGTTAGTGTGATTTCTTCCACTTGAGCTCTTGGGGTGTGTTTCTCCAACACACTCTATACTAAGTGATCTAATCTTTTCAGCTTTTGAGCTCTTATCAATTTGGATCCTCCTTCTCTTTTCTTTTTGCGCTTTCTTCCTAATTTCTTTGAGAACCTGCGCTCATCTCAACAATTTTGTTAGGGTCTCATTTGTTTGTCATAAATCAACCAAAACCCAAAAGGGATGCCTAGATGCACTTTCAATCTTCCCCATTTTGGTGCACATATGAGTTTTGAACAAAATAGGCAATGAAGACATAAGACAATGTGCACTCTTTATGGTGGGGTGAAAAACTACATGTGTGAGCAATAATTTCGATGTGAATATCATAATGAGCATAATCATAACAGTTTTAAACATACATCATTAATCATAAGCATATGTGCACTCTTTATGGTGGGGTGCAAAACTACATGTGTGAGCAATAATTTTGATGTGAATATCATAATGAGCATAATCATAACAGTTTTAAACATACATCATTAATCATAAGCATAACATAGTCACCTCACAAAAAACATAATGATAACATAAGTCTTACAAAAGCATAATGGTAGCATAAGTCTTACAACAGCATCATGATAGCATAAGTCTTACAAAAGCTTATTTCTTAAGCTATGACAAGAAAGGGAAGACCTACGACCTAAGACTCCCCCTCAATCTCTCCCCCTTTGGCATCAAGGCACCAAAAAGAAGGAGAGGAGGGATCTACTTGTCGTCGCCAACTCACTCCTCGCTGTCGGTCCTCTCTTCGTCTTCATCATCAGGCTGAGGAGGAGGAGGAGGAGGAGAGGAACCACTCGTCGTGCCAACGTAGGCACGCTCTGATGGAGAGAGAGGAGGAAGCTCTGTAAAATCAGATGCAGAGTCCTCTGAGATGACCGGGGATCCAATGGGCTCAATCTCCAGTTTTTGGCATATTTCTTTGACATTGGACTTCATGTATCTCATTTCTTCTTTTCTTGCCTTGTTCATCTTATGAAGCTTCACCTCAGTTTTGCGGCAAGAACTGAAAGTAGCAGCCAAAAACTTCATAGCTCCACTAGAGGAACCTTTGTGTGGAGATGCCCTAGTCTTGGATGAAGGCCTTGCATCTTCTTGAGCTCTCTCTGGATGTTCTTCAGGTGATCCGGGTGAGGAGGCAGCTGGGAGGGAGGCCTGAGGAGGCTTCTGAGGTCTTAGAGCAGTGTGCTCTACATCCTTCACAAACTCAATTCCTGTGACTTTCTCAATCATGAACATCAAGTAAGGTGCATAGCCACAGGAACGGTTTGGTGTGCAGGATATGTTTACCATGTCATTCCAGAGGTAATCGAAGATATCAAATCTTCTCCTCCTGCTGATTACTTTCATCAAGGTTCTCAAGTAACCTTGGACACTTCCGACATCTCCATCCTTTGGAACAATGGTCTTCCGGAGCACTCTGTTGAGAACAATAAAGAAGGGCTTCATGTTCTTGGTTGAGGGAGGATTGTACGGTAGTCGAGTATCATAGAGAAACTCCGTCTTGTCCTTCTCCACCACTCCCATATTGTGAATCACAATCACATCACTGCTGGTGTCCTCAAGGTGCAGTAGTCTGGCAAACTCAGTGTAGGAAATTGTGTACTTGGATCCATGTGTCATCCAAGTCACTTTGTCTTCTCCATCATGGGCAAAGTGGCAAGTTGCATAGAACTGGGCAATGATCTGATCATTCCAGTTGTATCTGAAGGCGAGCAGGTCCTTGAGTCCGTGTCTCTCTGCAACCTCTATGACCTCCTCAAAGGCTTCACAGCTCTTCCTTTCAAAGTATGTCCAATCGATCCATTGACTTCGGACCACTGGAGTCTTAATTTGGAGGTACACCGACCTGTAGTAGTCCGAGTGAAAGTTGCTCCAAAATCTCTTGTCGGCTGCATTTTTGCCAGAGCTATAGGCATCAACCTTCCTCAGATTCCATGCCACATCACTCCCCTTGCCATTGAACTTCTGCTCCGAGGGATCCCTATTTCCCTGCCTTGGAGCTGTCATCTTAAGGGGACCAATTGGGCCAGAAGCAAGAGAAAGGAAAATTGAAGGTTCTAGGGTTTGGAGAGTAGTTTACCAAATCCTTCGATTCGAGGCGTTGAAGGTGCTCTTGATGCGGACTAGTCCGTGGTCTTTGATCCCTTTGCAATGGAGATCGATTCCCACGCAAATCCGCCTTGGGAGCACTTGAGTGAGGAGAGAGAGAGTGGGAAGGGTTGTGAGGATGAAGAAGATTAGGTTTGATCCGGCCTTAGGGTTATGGAGTCAAAATATCGGACTAGTCCGGACCATATCGGACTAGTCCGTTTTCTGGTCAGAGAGAAAATCGGACTAGTCCGTGGTTGTCCGGACTAGTCCGGACTAATGGACCTAGTGCGGACTAGTCTGCAAGTGCGGACTAGTCCGGGGTGACCACAGACTAGTCCGTGGTCCCTTGTACAGAAGTGTACAAAACATATATATGTATGTATTCAAATGTTCCTATTAAGGGATAAGGGACAAAGGCACACAGATATTCTTGATGAATATGATCAGTAAACATACAACAATAAAGCTATGACCATGATTCACCAAGATCAAGTAACTAACATAGTTTTTAGGAGAAAAAAATAAAGAGAGATGATTTTTCAATATAATTAGCATGATTTTGAGGATGGCATACATGTATGCAAGTTTTCAAGCCACGTTTCGAGCATCAAGGATATTTAGTTCATTTCGGAGCTCACAAAAGCGTTTTTCATCAAGTGGCTTGGTAAAGATATCGGCTAGTTGTTTTTCAGTGTTGACACGGGAAATGGCTATGTCTCCTTTCATTGAGTGATCTCTCAAAAAATGATGCCGGATATCTATGTGTTTGGTTCTAGAGTGCTCAACAGGGTTATGGGCAATTTTAATTGCACTCTCATTGTTACAAAGGAGTGGAATGCGGCTCATATTGTAACTGTAATCCCTTAGAGTTTGTCGCATCCAAAGGAGTTGTGCACAACAACTCCCGGATGCAACATACTCCGCTTCGGCTGTGGATAGGGCAATTGAATTTTGTTTCTTGGAGGACCAAGAAACTAGGGATCTACCTAGGAATTGGAAAGTACCAGAAGTACTTTTTCGATCTACCTTGCATCCGGCATAATCTGCATTGGAGTATCCAATGAGATTGAATTTTGAACCTTTGGGATACCAAAGGCCTAGGTTGGGTGTATGAACTAAATATCTCGAGATCCTTTTAACGGTTGTCAAATGACATTCCTTAGGATTGACTTGAAACCTTGCACACAAACATACACTCAACATGATATCAGGCCTAGATGCACATAAATAGAGTAAGGAGCCAATCATAGAACGATATACCTTTTGATCCACATTTGGTCCGTCTTCATTTAGATCCAAGTGTCCATTTTTCGCCATGGGGGTCTTCATGGGCTTTGCTTTGTCCATTCCAAACATCTTGAGAATGTATTAAGTGTACTTTGATTGGCTTATGAATGTCCTGTCCTTTTGTTGCTTCACTTGGAATCCCAAGAAGTACCTCAACTCTCCCATCATGGACATCTCGAATCTATCTGTCATAATCTTGCTAAATTCTTGACAAAAGGATTTGTTAGTTGAACCAAATATAATATCATCAACATAGATTTGGCAAATGAAGAGATCATCATCAAACTGTTTAGTGAACAAGGTGTAATCAGCTTTTCCAATTTTGAAGTCATTTTCAATCAAAAAATCTCTAAGGCACTCATACCAAGCTCTAGGAGCTTATTTGAGGCCATAGAGAGCCTTACGTAGTTTGAACACATAGTCGGGGTTCTCTTGATCTTCAAAACCGGGTGGTTGCTCCACGTACACCTCCTCCTTGATCGGTCCGTTGAGAAAGGTGCTTTTCACGTCCATTTGATAAAGATTGAAATCATGGTGAGTAGCATATGCGAGTAATATACGAATCGATTCAAGTCTAGCTACGGGAGCAAAAGTCTCGTCGAAATCCAAACTTTTGACTTGTGAGTACCCTTTTGCCACAAGTTGTGCCTTGTTCCTTGTCACCACTCCATGTTCGTTTTGCTTGTTGCGGAAGACCCATTTAGTGCCGACGACGTTGGACTTGGGTCTTTCAACAAGCTCCCACACTTCGTTCCTTTTGAAGTTGTTCAATTCTTCTTGCATCGCCATCACCCAATCCGGATCCTTTCATGCATCTTCAACCCTATATGGTTCCAAAGAAGATACAAAAGAATAGTGTTCACAAAAATTAGCTATGCGAGATCGAGTTATTACTCCCTTTCGGATGTCACCGATTATGTTGTCAACGGTGTGATCTCTTTGGATGCTTTGGTGTACTCTTGGATGTGGCACTTGTGTTCTTGAATCTTCATTATCATATTCTTCTCCCCTGGATAGTTGCCCTCGTTGATGCTTTGATCTTCTTGATTTTCTTGAGGTTGATCTTGTATGGAAGCTCCCCCTTGATCATTTTCCTCCACCTGTGTTTCATTTGCTTTATTCGCATTTGAAGTTGACACTTGTGTTCAAACATCGCCCAATGCCATTATTCTCAATGCTTGACATGGAGCTTCTTCTTGATCTAGCACACACTGATCAACTTGCTCTTCCTGAGAGCCGTTAGTTTCATCGAACACTACGTCACGTGCTACTTCAATAAGTATGGAGTTTTTGTTGAAGACACAATTAGCGTAGGAGTTCGAATCATAGCCAAGTAAGAAACCTTCATCGGACTTCGAAGCCCTTGGCTTCTTATTTAAAATATAACATTTTGATCCAAAAACTCGAAAATATGAAATGTTCGGCTTGTTACCCGTGAGTAGTTCATATGAAGTTTTCTTGAGTAATCGATGAAGATATAGTCGGTTTATGGCGTGACAAGCGGTGTTAACCGCTTCAGCCCAAAACCTGTTCGAAGTCTTGTATTCATCGAGCATTGTCCTCGTCATCTCAATGAGAGTTCTGTTCTTCCTTTCGGCTACTCCGTTTTGTTGAGGAGTATATGGTGCTGAAAATTCGTGCTTTATTCCTTCTTCATCTAGATACTCCTCAACTTGGGTGTTCTTAAATTCTGTCGCATTGTCACTTCGTATGTTCTTGATCTTCAATGAGAATTCATTTTGGGCACGCTTGATAAACTTCTTGAGGGTTCCTTGAGTTTCTATCTTATCATGCAAAAAGAAAACCCACGTGAAGCGTGAAAAATCATCAACAATGACTAGACCGTATTTATTACTGCCGATGCTTATGTAAGCAATTGGACCAAATAGATCCATGTGGAGGAACTCAAGCGGTCTTGTTGTAGTCATGATATTTTTCGCAGGATGGGATGCTCTTACTTGCTTCCCTGCTTGACACGCTCTACATGACCTGTCTTTCTCAAAAACAACATCCTTTAAACCTCGGATGTGATTGCCTTTGAGGAGTTTTTGAAGATTCCTCATACCAACATGTGCTAGTCATCTATGCCACAGCCAACCCATGTTGGTCTTTGCAATCAAGCATGTGTCAAGTTCGGCTTTATCTTTGTTGAAGTCAACTAGATAAAGTTTTCCCTTCAACACACCCTTGAATGCAATTGAGTTATCACTCCTTCTAGAGACAGTCACACCCTCATTAGTGAATAAACAATTATAACCCTTGTCACATAATTGAGATATGGACAAAAGGTTATAATCCAAGGAGTCAACGTGTTAAACATGAGAGACATTATGTTTTGATGAAATTGCAATTTTACCGGTACCAGGCACTTTTCCTTGACTATTATCACCAAAATAAATGCCTTTGTTTGGATCTTCATTTTCTTCATATTCCATGAACATTCTTCTTTCTCCGGTCATGTGATTTGTGCATCCACTATCTAGCACCCATTTTGCTCCACCGAATGAATAAGTCTGCAAAAACAATTTATGCCTTGGTCTTAGGTACCCAAGCAGCTTGGGTCCTTTGAGGTTAGTCACAAGTGATTTGGGCACCCACACATGAGACTTGGTGTTCCCATGGCATGGCCCAACATATTTAGCATAAACTCTTCCAAGATTACTTTTCATAAGTACATATGAAGCATCAAAATTTCTAAATAGAAGTTGTTGTTCATATGTGTTCACAGTGTTAAATTTATCAACATTACTAAGTTTTCTAATTTGAGAAGAGTTTCCCTTGACAAAGGCAATGCAACTCTTGTTATTCTTGTGGCCTCTAGCGTTTTGCTTTTCACCATTAGAATATCCAATGCCATATTTGACATTAGGAGGTCTTGTGACCGAGTATGCACTGCGTGCATACTTGATCTTCTCCTTGTCAAATATGCCACTTTTAGAAGATTGCTTGTCCTTTGTCAAGTTTGGCTTTATCTTCATGTTAGTGCCACTTTTGGCACAAGTACAAGTAATACTAGTTTCAGACTTTATGTGTTGAGAAGGTGAGCTAGTAGTTGATAAAGAACCATTTTGCTTGAGTGACTCAACTTGTACCTCAAGGATCTTGTTAACTTTGGTTAAGTTAGCAAGTTCATCCTTGATGGTGGTGTTTGAGTCTTTTAACTTCAAGCAAGCTTCCTTGCTTGAAGCTAACTCAAGTTCTAGTGATTTATTTTGTTCCTTTTCAAGTTCAAGAAGCTTTTCAATCTCAAGATATTCCTCCTTTTGGGAGATGATCATATCTTCCTGACGATTGACTAACTTCTCCATATCAACAAGCTTATCAATTAGAAATTTCATCTTAGCAGCTGTCTTTTTGTCTAAACCCCTAAGCATATATTCATTTTCATCACTGCTATCATCCTCACTAGAATTATCACTATCACTAGTAAAAGAATGCGAGAAGGAAGATTTAGTTATTACCTTTCTTTTACCTTCCTTTGCATTAGACAAGTGTTGTCAGTGTCCTTCCATGCGCCCATGGTTGGGAAGAGAGTGGATTTCTTGGTAGTCTTCTTTATGTCTATGGTGGCCATCTCCTCTTCTTCTTCAGATTAGGATTCATCATTGGAGTCCCACTCCTTCTCTAGATGCGCTTGGCCATATTGCTTCTTCTTCTTGAACATTTTCTTTGGTTGAGGCTTGTTGTCTTTTGTATTCTTCTTGTTTTCATCATATGGACAATCTACTATGAAGTGATCGTATTCTCCGCAGTTATAGCACGCTCGTCTCATCTTGGGTCTTTGTTTGTCCCTTTGTATTCCTTCATTTGAGCTGCTACCCTTTCTTCTTCTTATCATTTTCTTGTACTTTTTCATGAACAAGATCATGTCTTCTTTATCAATATCGTTACTTTCATCATCGTTGTCGTCTTCTCCATAAGCTTCTCGAGCTTCCTTTGATACGGGTTTACAAGTTGACTTCAAAGCAACTCCTTCCTTCTTTGCCGAGGTGAGATCGGCAATTTCCTTGACATGCTTGGCTTGCTTCTCCATCATTTCAAAGTTGATGATCTTGCCAAGAAATTCATCTGGGGTCATTTTCCGGTGTACCCGGGGCTTTCTGTAATCATAGAGCAAAGAGTTACGTTGCGAGGCATGAATGCTCTTAGAATCAACTTCACAATCTCATGATCATTCCACTTTTTGCTGCCATAAGCTTGGACTTTGTTGATAAGATTCTTCAGTTGATTGTACATATCTTGTGGTGATTCATCTTCTTCTATCGCGAATCTTCCCAGTTCACCTTCAATCATTTCTATCTTGGCTTCGCGTACATGACGGTCACCTTCATGTGCGGTTTGTAGTGTGTCCCATATTTCCTTGGCAATTTCGAGTCCGTCCACCTTGGTGAACTCGTCTCGGCTTAGTGATGACGTGATCACAGCTGCAGCTTGAGCATTCCGATGAACGGCTTGTTCTTGGCTTGGGGTCAACTCTTCATCATCATCTGGGATATCTATCCGTGTACACACTATATGCCACAAGCTTGGGTTAAGAGATATAAGGTGCATTTTCATGTTTTGTCTCCACATTGAATAGTCATTTCCATCAAAGTAAGGTGATTTCCCTAGGGGAATTGATAAGTAATGGATATTGTTGGAATTTAAACGCTCATAGTCAAAAGGATATCGGGAGTAGTCGGTGTGACTACCCCCTTTCTTCTTCTTTTCATCATCGGTGTTCTTCTTCCCTTTTGGGGAGATTGCCTTCTTCCGTAGAAGAGCCTTGAGTTGGAGCACCTCCTCATCATCGTCCTCACTGTCTTGAATGACGTCGAGTAGCTTCTTTAGCTTTTGAGTCCTTTCGTCATCACCCTTTTGATCGTCGATCTTCTTGTGTACATCTTTGATGTCCGACATCGTCTCTTCGAGTGGTGAGTCTCTTTTAAAGAGTTTGGCTCTGATACCAATTGAATGTAGCCTAGATGGGGGATGAATAGGCTTTTCGACGCTTTGTTGATCCCTAAAACACTTAGTAGGTTTATCAAATACAGGGAAATTGGACTAGTCCGGTAGAGTGCGGACTAGTCCGTTTTCTACTCAGAGAAAAATCCGACTAGTACGGTACTGTGTGGACTAGTCCGGTATTCGTGGACTAGAAAATTAAGATTGATCAATATGTTGACTTCTAGTACTCTATGCAGCGGAAATTAATTGATGACTTAGATGTATTGCAACAGTGATACAATCAATGATAGAAATCAACTTTGATTTCAATGCTTCAACGTGAATTTCACAAGATTAATTAAACACTAGAATATGATGAACAATAAATAAACAAGAGTAAGAGACAAGTGTTTATACCGAGGTTCGATTCCACGAAGGAAATCTACGTCCCCGTTGAGGAGTCCACTAAGGACCGGGTCTTCTCCAACCCTACCCTCGTCGAATCGCCACGGAGGCCGATTCTCTTCCACTAATCACAAAGGGGAATAAATCGTTCAAGGGGCCTTCTCACAAGTTGAGGGCTCCCCAAGAGTTACAATCAATGAAGACAACCAAACACACTCAAAAGATGAACAATTAACGAACAAGATGTGCGAGAGATCAAACCCAAGAGCTCAAGATGTGTAGAACAAGTCTCTCCTTTGATCAATTGCTAATCCCCAAAGATTTTATTCTTTTTGGGTTAGAATGTGTGGAGAGATGTGAATTTTGGGCTCTTGGGAGGTGTAACGGCGCAGGGGGTCGAAGTGTTATGTTGGTATGGCCGTACACCTCTTTTTATAGTGGGGTTTCCAATGGTTACGTTAGGGTTTGCGATGTCCGGACTAGTCCGTGGTTGACTCCGGACTAGTCCGGTGTGCGATGTGTAGAAAACCCTAAGTGTTGTGAGATACTGGACTAGTCCGTAGGAGTGTGGACTAGTCCGATGCCTACTCAGAGATATATCGGACTAGTCCGGTCCGTATCGGACTAGTCCGTTTTGTGGTCAGAAAGAAAATCGGACTAGTCCGGTTGATATCGGACTAGTCCGCACATGCTGAATTTTTGCAGTTAGTGTGATTTCTTCCACTTGAGCTCGTGGGGTGTGTTTCTCCAACACACTCTATACTAAGTGATCTAATCTTTTCAGCTTTTGAGCTCTTATCAATTTGGATTCTCCTTCTCTTTTCTTTTTGCGTTTTCTTCCTAATTTCTTTGAGAACCTGCGCTCATCTCAACAATTTTGTTAGGTTCTCATTTGTTTGTCATAAATCAACCAAAACCCACAAGGGATACCTAGATGCAGTTTCAATGTTCCTTGCCAACTCCAACTCAGCCACCATTTTATTTGATTCCGGAGCATCGCATTCATTCATATCATCCAAGTATGTTGGCAAGTATAATCTACCCATATCACACTTGAAATATACTATGTTGGTTAATTCTCTCGGTGGAGAGATGAGGACTAATATAGTATGTCTAAGGGTAAACCTTAAAATAAGGGGGCGTAGACTTCCTTGCCAACCTTATTGTCTTGGATTCCCAAGGGCTTGACATAATACTCGGAATGGATTGGTTAAGCAAGCACAACGGAGTAATCCAATGTGCTGAGAGGAGCGTGCAGTTGACAAACGAGCACGGTACTCATATTGAGTTCGTGTCAGCCCAACCGGCAACCGAGAAAGCAACGTTGAACCACGTAGAAGGAACAACATTGGAAAGCATTCCAGTGGTTCAAGAATTTTCGGACGTGTTCCCGGAAGAACTTCCAGGTATGCCACCTGACCGGGACATTGAGTTTGCCATTGATTTGGTACCCGGAACTGCACCTATAGCAAAGAGACCATATAGGATGCCCGTTAACGAGGTAGTGGAACTTAAGAAGCAAATTCAAGAGCAGCTAGAGAAGGGTTTTATACGTCCAAGCTCGTCACCGTGGGGAGCCCCGGTTCTCTTCGTAGATAAGAAGGATGGGACCCAAAGGATGTGCATGGACTATACGTCTCTCAATGAGGTGACGATCAAGAACAAGTACCCTCTGCCCCGTATAGAGGGTCTGTTCGACCAGATGAAAGGCGCCCGAGTTTTCTCTAAGATTGATCTTCGGTCGGGATATTTCCAGCTGAAGATTAAGCCATCCGACATACCCAAGACTGCCTTTCAGACAAGGTATGGTTCGTATGAATATACCATTATGTCTTTTGGGTTAACGAATGCACCCGCATACTTCATGTACCTCATGAATAAGGTCTTCATGGAGTACTTAGACAAGTTCGTCGTGGTTTTCATCGACGATATCATGGTGTATTCAAAAAGTGAGGAAGAACATGAAGAGCATTCAAGATTGACATTGCAGAAGCTGCGAGAGCATCAATTGTATGCCAAGCTCAACAAATATCAATTTTGGCTAAAGGAGATATCGTTCCTAGGCCACATCATCTCCGAGGAAGGAGTATCGGTTGATCCCGGAAAAGTGGGAGATGTTCTGAAGTGGAACCAACCGCATAACGTGAGGGATATTCGGAGTTTCCTTGGGATGGCTGCATACTACCGACATTTCATCAAGGACTTCTCCAAGATAGCGAAGCCGATGACGGAGCTACTAATGAAGGGAAAGGCGTTCCAATGGACCCCAGCATGCCAAGAAAGTTTCAAGGAGCTCAAGAAAAGGCTAACCACAACACCAGTTTTGGTATTGTCGGACGTGAGCAAGAGCTTCGACATATATTGTGACGCATCAAGACAAGGTTTTGGATGTGTGCTCATGCAAGAAGGACAAGTGGTAGCCTATGCGTCGAGACAACTAAAGAAATACGAGCTGAATTACCCCACACAAGATTTGGAGCTCGCAGCCGTAGTACATGCATTAAAGATTTGGAGACATTATATCCTTGACCACCGATGTGAGATCTATACGGATCATAAAAGCCTCAAGTACATATTCACTCGAATGGATTTGAATTTGAAGCAACGTCGATGGTTGGAACTCATCAAGGATTATGATGTTGGAATCAACTACCACCCCGAAAAGGCCAATGTAGTAGCTGATGCATTGAGCCGAAAGGGAGCATGTCACCAACTCACGGTTCGGGAGCTACCGCCCGAGCTGTGCAAGGAGTTCGAACGGTTACATCTCGGGTTCTTGAACGAGATGGAAGTGATGGAACTCCACTCTTTGTTGGAACAAGAGATAAGAGATGGCCAAGCAACGGATGAGGAAATCAAGGAGATCAAGGAAAGAATACGACAAGGCATAGAAAAGGACTTCAAGGAAGATGAGAAGGGTACGCTTTGGTTGGGAAAAAGGATTTATGTGCCTAACGTGAAGAACATACGCGGCACGATATTAAAAGAGGCACATGACTCACCTTATTCCATACATCCCGGCAGTACAAAGATGTACAAGGACTTGAAGACTTGTTATTGGTGGGATGGTATGAAGAGGGACATAGCTGAATATGTTGCCCTATGCGACACATGCCAACGGGTGAAGGCCAAACATCAAAGACCCGCTGGACTGTTGCAACCATTGAAAGTACCCGAGTGGAAGTGGGAAGACATCAGTATGGATTTCATCGTTGGATTGCCACGTACGTAGTTGGGTTACGACTCCATCTGGGTTATTGTGGACCGATTGACGAAAACCGCCCATTTCCTTCCTGTTAAAACCAAGTACAACGTTGCACAACTAGCCGAGTTATACATGGAGCAGATCGTGTGCCGCCATGGAGTCCCGAAGAGGATCGTTTCAGATCGGGGTTCTCAGTTTACCTCTAGGTTCTGGAGGAAGCTGCATAAGGCTATGGGTGCACGACTGGATTTTAGCTCCGCTTATCACCCGCAAACCGATGGGCAAACCGAGAGGACCAACCAAATTTTGGAAGGCATATTGAGAGCTTGTGCCTTGAAACATGGACGTAGTTGGGATAGGAGCTTGTCGTATGTCAAGTTCTCGTACAACAACAGCTACCAAACAAGTTTGAAGATGTCACCTTTTGAAGCATTGTAGGTAGACGGTGTCGAACGCCGCTGTTCTGGAACGAGACCGGAGAGAACCAAGTGTTTGGACCAGAAGTGCTGCAAGAGGCTGAGCAGCAAGTCCAAACGATACGGGAGAACTTGAAGGATGCTCAGTCACGTCAGAAAAGCTATGCGGACAATAGGCGAAGGAAGTTGGTTTTCGAAGTAGGAGACTTCGTATACCTTAAGGTATCGCCTATCCATGGCCAACGATGTTTCAACGTCAAAGGCAAGCTAGCACCTCGTTACATCGGGCCATTTAAGATTTTGGGCAAGCGAGGAGAGGTAGCCTATGAACTAGAGCTCCCGATGCACCTCTCCGACATGCATGACGTGTTTCACGTATCCCAGCTCAAGAAGTGCTTGAGAGTACCGGAAGAGCAAGTACCGATGGAAGCCTCGAACTTCAAGAGGATCTAACCTATGTAGAGCACCCTGTCCGAATTTTGGATGTGAAGGAAAGGGTCATGAGTAACAAAGTGATCCGTTGGTGCAAAGTACAATGGAGCCATCACACGGAAGCCGGAGCTACATGGGAACGTGAGGAAGACATCAAGGCAGAATTCCCTCATCTATTCTCCACTCTATCAAATCTCGAGGGCGAGATTCAATTTAAGGGGGGTAGGTTTGTAACACCCTCAATTTCGTAATCATGCATGCATTCATATTTCATGTAGAGAAACATTTTAAAATAAGTAGAAACAGAGAAGGAATAAAAAGATAGCTAAAAAGAGCCAGTTCCAGTTCGCCGAGGAGCGCTGTAGACACTTCCCGCGGCCTGCTGGCCACGTGGCGTGTTTGGAGCTCATCCCTGCGTAGTGAGGAGAGGTCCGGCACCGCCAGACACGTGGCAGGCTCGGAGCTAGCCTCTGTGGAAGGGGCGAAGTCCGACCCGCTGGACGCGTGTCGCTTCTGGGGCTTGTCTCTGCGGAGAAGCGAAGTCCAGCCCCGCAGAACACGTGTCACCACTGGAGCTAGTCGCTGCGGGGAAGTAAGGCCCAACTCGCAGGACACGTGTCGCTCTCGGAGCTCACCTTCGAGAGGTCCAACACTGCGGGACACATGTCACCCTCGGAGCTCGTCTCCGAGAGGTCCGGTCCTACTGGACACGTGTCACCTTCGGAGCTAACCTCCGAGAGGTCCGGTCCTACAGGACACATGTCATCCTCGGAGCTCACTTCCGGGAGGACCGACACTGCTTGACACATGTCGTTCTCGGAGCTTACCTTTGAAGAGAGGGGAGATCCGGCACTGACACGTGGCGTACGCGGAACTCGCCTCTGGAGAGAGGGGAGGTCCCGACCCACCAGACACGTGGTGCACGTGGAGCTCGCCTCTGAGGGAGAGGGAGGTCCCGCCTGCCAGGACACGTGGCGCACGCGGAGCTCACCTCCGAGGAGAGGGGAGGTCCCGTCTGGCTTACACGCGGCACAACCGGAGCCCGCCACTGCGGAAAAGGGAGGCCCGGCCTCTGCTGGACACGTGGAGCCTCCGGAGCCCATCACCGCTGAGGTGACGAGATCTTGAGCGTTTTTTTCTGTACGCGTGGGCATACCCGATACGGGAGGAAACCGACACGATTTCCACGATGTTACCGCACCAAATTGATTGGAGATAAGTTGTTAATATTCAAAAACAAATTGAATAGGACTCTTATTCGAAATCCAATCAGGTTAGGACTCTTCTTTTTCCGGTTATAAATAGAACCCGAAACACCCCTTGGTCGTACCATCTATTTCCAAGTCGATGACTTAGAGGCCCTAGCCCCCAACTCGTCGAGTTAATTCCCTTTGCCGGAGTTTAGTCGTCGGAGACCGCCGACGAGCTCGCCGTGGCCAGAAGAGAGCCCGACGATCTGTCTTGCTAGGAGGAAGACCCCGAGACCAAGGAGAAGTGAGGTAGGTCTTCATTACCACCTTACGACCTCATCGCGGTTTTCATCGCATCTGTTTCTTCGATCCCTTCAAATAGAAGCTTTTTCGTGGACAGATCACGTGTTGATCGGTTTGATCTAGATATTGGGTCCAGATCATCACCACGTCCGCACTTGATCTTTACATCTCTGTTAATCGTAAAACCCATGCAAGCCATACAAGAACACGTACAAACTGATCTAATAAAACAGCACCATAAGATTAGCATGCATATGCACCATTGCATCTTGAGTAAAGTTTGTGCATGATGATTGATCACTGTAAACCTTATATATGCGTGATCGTGAGTAGAAGGACAAGCTCAGGGAGCTATCTACGACGAGCTACAACAACAAGACTGAGATCCATGAGCAACAGAAGCCACAGGAACAAGGCAAGTGCCCCTTGACCATATTGATCCCATGTTTTGAAAGCTGTTTTGTTTACGAAAACTGTGTATGCTGAGTCAACTTGATGGGAAACCCTTTTATAGGAGTTTACTAGTTTTGTTAACCACCCTTGTCGTCAGGGAAGTTTATGAGTCGGGTATGGTCATTTTTCTTTGCTGCTTCGCTAATCTATGGGATACGGGAAGCGATAGATTGTGTCTAGCTACTGCACTCATAATGTTAATGAGAACTTGATGATAATGAATATGAATCGGGGGAGATCTAGGCAAGCTTGGTTCGTGGATGTGGGGAATGAGATGGTGGTTACTTTCCGTAGATCTAAGGACCGGTTCATGCGAGCACATGCTAGGAATACAATGCCACCACAAGGCCAAATATGAGTGCGGCATAGCTGGTGAAACCTTAGTGAGTCTATACATCTAGTAGCCCCTTTGTAAAGGCTATTTTGTGATCTCTTGACCATACACCGACGGTTGCGTACTGGTATAATGGAGGTTCTGCAGTCGCCGACGGGTGACGAAATCACAAACTTGTGGGTAAAGTGGTGCAAACTCTGCAGGGTATAAAACTATCATGATAGCCGAGCCTACGGTCACAAGCGCCTAGCCAACTTCCATTATTATATGGGATGGTTATTGGGATGGTATTTGGTTTGGTTATGGGTTTGGTCATGGACGGTCTTTGGTTTTGGTTTCAAGACTGTTGAGGCTTGGTAATGAGAATTGGACTGTTGAGTCATGATAATGAGCTTTGGTCTCGGTTATGAGATGGAATTGAATATGAGTTGAGATGGTAATGAATACGAGATGGTATTCATGAGCATGAGAAAAAGATGAGAAAGATAAATGGCTGGATGAGACATGAAAGGTTGTGGAATATGATGGAGGTATGTTGTAAAGGCCTCAATTTTTGACACATATTTGAAGTGTTCATCACCACACACACACCTCATTTGAAGAAAGTTGATGAACACCTTTGAAGAGCAAGTAACCACCATCAACATGCTCATTAGAGAATAAAATCACAAAATGTGAAAGTGGCATTTCCCACATACATCATATAGGAGCTGGACATTTGGAAAACTCCTACACCTTGGTAGGAATGTCCATGCTAAGTTTCACCCAAATTCAAAACCTTTTTGAGGTCCTTTTGGGTATAGCTAGAAAAAGGGTGGTTTGAACTGAAATTCAAATTCAAACTGTTTTTATCCCATGAATTCATAAGTGGGAGGCATATTCTTACTCAGCACATTTTTGTGAGCTCACACACCAATTTTCACTCCATTTGGAGTTGATCTTGACATGAGCTAAGTTTAGCAAATTCAAACTTTATTTGAATTACAAACTGAATATGTGCTGAAAACTTAGTCAAATCAAGCCCAATTTGAATTCTAACCAATTCAAATGGCTCAGGGGTAGATAATTCAAATCCCCATGGGTATTGTGGGGATTACTGTTTACAACAGTACTAGAGAGTTAAATTCAGAGGTTAAAAGGAAAAGGGGACCCACATGTCAGCCACTAGAGAGAATTCAGCCGACTGAAGACCGCACTCGGGTTCTTGCGCCGGACCGAGCAGCCGCCATGGCGAAGGCGCGATCGGGACAGCAGCTGCTTGCCGCCCCGACCTGCTGAACCGCCTCGCGGCCTACTTATCCCCACGGCCGACCTGATCAGGGGCAGAAACCCCTCACCTTTCTGCTTCCTCACGCAAGAAACGCCACCTCACTGCCGGTCGCTCGGAACTGATCGGAGAGCCGCGATCATAGCCTCTCCCTCCCCTCCAAAGCTACAATAAGGTACTAAGGACTCTCCTCCTCCCTCCCCGTCGCTAGAAATCGGCTGAACTCGGGTGATCTCGGCTATACTAAGAGTTCCGTTCAGTGACCTAAATCCGCCGCACTTCGGGCTCCCGTGGGCAGCCCAACCGGGAGGTTGTTGCGCCCGAGCTAAGGCGTCCCTGGACACGTTAGGGACCGGTGCTGCTCACCCCCGAGCCACAGCTCAAGGGCTTGATCACCGGCGATGAATTTCCAGTTTTCCTCTTTCTCGGTACAGACCGACCTTCAGGTGCAGTTCTGTCAAATTCACGCTCTAGGAAGGGTTAGAGAGTCTCAATCCGTTCCTACACAGACTAGACTTGGTAGCACACAAGTTGCCTTCACAACCCTTCGCCTGAGAACTCCTGTACCCGGCGTATTTCGAAGCTTACCGACGGCGGATCCTGCGGAAAGCATCGGGCGCACGGTGGGAGCCTACTTCGGACCTCCGCCAAGCTTCTTTGAGCCCATGCCAAGGTTCCTGAGGGACCACTGATGCTTTCCGGACGTTTGCTCGGTCGGTTGGGGTGCTAGGGAGGTCGGCCGACACGGCCGAAGTTCTTCTGAAGCTACCGCTCATCGCCGACCGTGTGCCGTCCATTTTCATGACGAACTGAGCCCAGAATCGTGTTTCCCGAGTGGATTTAGGCAGGGGCGGCCAGAATCATAAAGTTTGGAGTACCATAGAGACTGTCGGCGAGCTCTCCGGCGAGGCGTCGCGGCGGCCAAACGCGGGAGTCGGGAGGTAGACGAAGCCGGGTGGCCCATGTTTCAGCGGCTCGGATTTTAAATCTGGGATCAGTCTGCGGCTCGGATCTGGTGCGCAAAATTTCGTGGACCCCGGTGTGCCATCGCCTCAGCGCCCAACACGTGTAACCATGGTCCCACCGGCAGATTTAAACTTTTCCCGATTTTCAAATTTCCTTCAAATTTCAAATCCTCATAACTTTGGCTAGGAAACTCCAAATCGAGTGAACCAAATTTTGTTGGATTCCGCTCTCTGAGTAATTTCCAGCAAATCAAGTTTCACTTCATGAAAATCCTTATTTCTCCAGAATTAATTCTTCAAAGTTGAAACTGTTTAGAATTTTAACTGGAGAATCCTTTGGAGGAAAATTCTGAAATTCTGCTGGGATGTTCACCAAAATATCCTTGAGCTACCATAAAAATTTCAGATCCATTTGATCTCATTTCATCCACCTAATGGTGTGATTAATAAAACTGTTCCAGAGAAAATGGAAAATGTTCACAAACATTTTCAGAATTTCTCTGAAATTGTTTAGCTCATATCCCTGGCTAGGAACCTTCAAATTAAGTGATACCAACTCCATTAGAACCCTCTGAAAATCTAGTTTTCAGAAAGTCATAGCTTGCTCCATGAAAATCCCTAGAACACCATAAGAGCTCCAAGTAAGGTCAAGTACATAATTAATTGAGGAGAGCTCAAATGAGCTTTGCTGCAACTAAAACTTGACCAAGTCTCTGTTTAGGTTGTAACCAAGCCGCTGTAAAAATTCCAGAGTCATTGGGTCTGTATAGTGAGACTTACAAACTTCACAAGTTTAAGTCAATTCAAATGCATTTAAATTAATACATGTACTTGTTATCTCATGTAGTCGCTAAGGTTGAGGAGGAACCCGAAGTCTTAGACTTCGTTACTCCGGAAGAGCAGCTAGCCTACGACTAAGAGCAGCAAGGCAAGCTCCGGTTTGCATTAACCCCTTTACAAAGTTTTATTATTTTGAGCACTTCCTTTGAGCATCACTTATTTCTTGCATTAGAGTCTTGTTTGAAACCCAAATGCATAGCCAAGAAAACCATGGGTTGGGATTAAGATTGAAAACCTCGTTAGCCACTGCAATGCTAAAGATAGAGTAGGATTCGGTACAAGTCGTGTAGTTGGAACTACTCGCGCGAATAGGCTAGAGGCACATCGCTCGGGTAAAAATAGCAAATGAAACACATGGCAAGAAAAATGAGACCGAGCGGAGAGTAAGGGCAGAAGGACTTTGGGGCCTGTGTGCTATAGCTCCGCTTGTGTCGATTAAGGACCGAGCCGTGTGCGGGCCTTTTGAACAAGCTAGAACAGTACCGAAGACCTACCGGCTATATGGGAACCGGGAAACCGATGTAACTCGGGTAGCTGGGTATTGAGGCATTGCCCGTCGTTCAGAGGGTAGGTTAAGAGCTTGAGGTGTAAATTGGCTGGCGGCAATGAGATGCGCGTGCAGAGACCTCTTGCTCGGAATGATGGGACCGGTTCGATATTTGGCTGACGGACGAAAGGTGGTTGCGTACGACGTCCGTGATGGTTGATGTAGGCAACATCGAGTATGGGCGTACGTGACAGGTTATTCGGGTAACCCTGCAGGTGTAAATCGATTATAATCGCCGTCCCTCACGGTCAGTGAGTACCACTTGTTCACTGTACCGTGACGTAGAAAGAACAGGCTAGATACATGTTAAAATGTTGCTGATTGAAAGATGAACTTTAATTGTTAGATTTGTTGTAGTTTAGAGCTAACTAAAGTTCTTTTCAACTTTGGGCAAAGTACATGAGAGAAATGTGTTTCTTGTTTGATTGCGGCTCTCTCATGTGCCTTAGCGTAAGGTTCTCCACAACCTGCTGCTAAAACTTGAAAGTAAGGTTCCACTAATTAGGCGAGTCCTTGCAACTTGCTTTATCTCATAAACTATCATCCATCATGTAGAAGTTCCATGTATAGGAGAGACGGGTCAGTCTTGCTGAGCCTTCATGCTCACTGCTTGTGTTTGAAGCTTTTGCAGGGTTCTATGAGGAAGGGACTCCTGAGGAGGAGACGGAACCCCAGGAGGGGAATCCCGTCGAGTGAGAGTCGTGCACGCCGCCGTGTTAGTGTGTGTGCGTGCTAGCGGGGACACGTTCACGGGCTGAACGTGAAATTGATGCGTATTCTACGCCTGTGAGTGTAGACTGAACATATTTTGTTGTACAAATGTTCATAAACCTTTTTATGTAATAAAAATTTGCTTCCGCTTTGTACCTTTGATGTGTGTTATCCGGTGCTGTGCAATGCAGTACCCCTTAGCGTGATCCTTGCTCGACAAGACCGTGGGTCGTGTCATATGTTGATGTTTTAATTGGATAAATGTTGGGATTACATTTACTTAAAGCTAGTTGCTGTTTTTATCATGATTATGAAATAAACTTTGCTTTCTGCAATGAGCCTTTTTATTCCCTACCTTGCTGTAAGCTACACATCATATTTTCCCGCACTTGCTGAGTACGTCATGTACTCAAACTTGCATTATTACTTCATCATCAGCAACAGAAGAAGAGTACTACGAAGATCATGTGGAGTATTAGGCATGTGATCTACCATCAACTTGCCTGTGGGGATGGAGTAGGAGATGGAGCCGCTGCTGCTGTTTAAGTTTGCTTCCGCAATAGTTTAGAAGACTTCCGCTGCTAGAATAAGACTTCTGCTGTTAGAATGAATTAGAGATTCATGAGACATTTTAATAAAACCCTATTATTTGTGGTTATATTCTGAATTCAGTTTGTGGATACATGTGTATTTGTGATGAACATCCTGGGCACACATATGCTCGGTCCGGTTCCGGGGTTTCTCGGAACAGGGGCGTCACATATCTTTTGTTAGACATCTTAAAATCAGATGAAACCAATTCCATTAGAACCCTCTGAAAATATAGTTTCCAGAAAGTCATGGCTTGCTCCATGAAAATCCTTAGAAAACCCTAAGAGCTCTAATTAGGGCCAAATACATATTTATTTGCGCAGGGCTCAAATGAGCTTTGCTTCAAATGAAATTTGGCCAAGTCCCTGTTTAGGTTGTATCCAAACCATAGTAAAAATTTCAGAGTCATTATGCCTGTCTACCTATACTTATAGTATTCACAATATCAACTTCAACTCAATTGCATTTAAATTGACACGCATTATATGTTTATCTCTTGTAGTCGCTAAGATCAAAGAAGTCCCGGAGGTTCTGGATTTCATTACTCCGGAAGAACAACTAGCATACGACAAGAAGAAAGGCAATCTCCGGTTTGCGTTAGCCGTTTCATAAAGTCTTTTGTTTTGAGAACTTACTTTAGGTATCTCTTACATTTGTGCATTAGGGTCTTGTTTGAAAACCCAAATGCATAGCCAAGAGAACCAGGGTTTTGGGCTTAGGTTTTAAACCTCGAGTAAACACTGCAATGCTAAATTGGTGTAGGATTCGGTACAAGTCGAGTAGTTGGAACTACTTGCGAGAATAGGCTAGAGGCACACTACTCGGTTAGAAAGATAGCAAATGATTCACATGGCAGAAAAATGAGACCGAGCGGAGAGTAAGGGCAGCAGGACTTTGGCGACTGGGTGCCATAGCTCCGCTTGTGTCGATTGAGGACCGAGCCATGTGCGGGCCTGTTGAACAAGCTAGATTAGTACCGAAGACCTACCGGATATATGGGAACCGGGAAACCGATGTAATTCGGGTAGCGATCTGTTGAGGCATTGCTTGTCGTCCAAAAGGTAGGTTGAGAGCAGCGAGGTGTAAATTGGCCGGCGGGCACTGCAGATGCTCCGTGCAGAGACCTCCTGCTCGGGACGAAAGGATCGGTTCAACACTTGGCTGACGGATGAAAGATGGTTGCGTACAGCGTCCGTGGTGGTTGCTGTAGGCAACATCGAGTACGGGCGTACGTGGCGGGTTATTCGGGTAACCATGCAGGTGTAAAACTTGCTGCTAAGAGTTGAAAGTAAGGTTCAACTATTTAGGCGTGTCTTTTGCAACATGTTTTCCTATTATACACTGCAAACCCAGCATGTTGAGTTTGATGTGTAGGTAAGACGGGTCAGTCTTGCTGAGCCATTGTGCTCACTGCTTCTGTTTGAAGCATTTGCAGGGTGCTATGAGGAAGAGGCTCCCGAGGAGGAGACGGACCCCCAAGAGGGAACCACCGTCGAGTGGGAGCCGTGCACGCCGCCGTGTTAGTGTGCATGTGTGCTAGTGAAGACACGTTCATGGGCTGAACGTGAACTTCTTTTGCTTAGTCTACGCTCGTGAGTGTAGACTTAACGTATTTTGATGTGAACATGTTCATAAACTCATTTATGTAATAAAATTTTTGCTTCCGCTTTGTACCTTTTATGTGTGTTATCCGGTGCTGTGCAACGCAGTACCCCTCAGCGTGATCCTGGCTAGTCGAGACCGTCGGGTCCTCACAGCGACACTACTGGCAGATCCTCAAATGGGCTCTCGAGCTCATGGGGCTTGACATTACATATGTGGCTGTAACCCCCTCGATTTCGTAATCATGCATGCATTCATATTTCATGTAGAGAAACATTTTAAAATAAGTAGCAACAGAGAAGGAATCAGAAAGATAGCTAAAAAGAGCCCGTTCCAGTTCGCCGAGGAGCGCTGTAGACACTTCCCGCGGCCTGCTGGCCAAGTGGCATGTTTGGAGCTCATCCCTGCATAGTGGGGAGAGGTCTGGCACCGCCAGACATGTGGCAGGCTCGGAGCTAGCCTCTGTGGAAGGGGCGAGGCCCGACCCGCTGGACGCGTGTCGCCTCTGGGGCTTGCCTCTGCGGAGAAGCGAAGTCCAGCCCCGCAGGACACGTGTCGCCACCGGAGCTAGTCGCTGCGGGGAAGTAAGGCCCAACCCGCTGGACACGTGTCGCTCTCGGAACTCACTTCCGAGAGGTCCGACACCGCGGAACACGTGTCGCTCTCGGAGCTAACCTCCGAGAGGTCCGGTCCTACTGGACACGTGCCACCTTCGGAGCTCGCCTCCGGGAGGTCCGTCACTACCGGACACGTGTCACCTCCGGAGCTCACTCCGGGAGGTCCGACGCTGATGGGCACGTGTCGACCTCGGAGCTCGTCTCTGAGGAGAAAGGAAAATTCGGTGCTGCTTGACACGTGGCACTCTCGGAGCTCACCTCCGAAAAGATGGGAGGTCCGGCACTGACATGTGGCGTACGCGGAACTCGCCTTTGTAGAGGGGGTAGGTCCCGACCCACCAGACACGTGGCGCATGCGGAACTCGCCTCTGGAGAGAGGGAGGTCCCGCCCGCTAGACACGTGGCGCACGCGGAGCTCGCCTCTGAGGAAGAGGGAGGTCTCGCCCGCCTGACACACGGCACAACAGGAGCCACCTCTGCGGAAAAAGGGAGGCCCGGCCCCTGCTGGACACGTGGAGCCTCCGGAGCTCATCACCGCGGAGGTGATGAGATCTGAAGCGGTTTTTTTCTCCTGTACACACGGGAATACCCGGTACTGAGGAAACCGACACGAATTCCATGTTGCTACACCACCAAATCAATTGAAGATAAGTTGTTAAGATTCAAAAACAATTTGAATAGGACTCTTATTTGAAATCCAATCAGAGTAGGAATCTTTGTTTTCCTCTTATAAATAGAACCCGAAACAACCCCTTGGCCGTAACACGTTCTCAAGTCGACTACTTGGAAGCCCTAGCCTCCAACTCGCCGAGTTAAGCCCCTTCGCCGGAGATCAGTCGCCGGAGACCGCCGACGAGCTAGCCGTCGCCGGAAGAGAGCCGACAATCTGTCTTGCTAGGAGGAAGACCACGAGACCAAGGAGAAGTGAGGTAGGTCTTCGTTACCACCTTACGACCTCATCGCGGTTTTCTTCGCATCTGTTTCTTCGATCCCTTCGAAACAAAAGCTTTTTTGTGTGGACAGATCACGTGTTGATCGGTTTGATCTAGATCTTGAGACAAGATCATCACCACGTCTACATTTGATTCCTACACCCTTGTTCATCGTAAAACCCATGCAACATTAAAACATTTAAGAACACGTACAAACTGATCTAATGAAACCAGTACCATAGGAATAGCATGCATATGCATCATTGCATCTTGAGTAAAGTTTGTGCATGATAATTGATTGCTGTGAACCTGGTATGTGCGTGATCATGAGTAGAAGGACAAGCTCAGGGAGCTATCTACGACGAACTACAATAACAAGACTTCAAGATCCGTGAGCAACCAAAGCTACAGGAACAAGGCAAGTGCCCCTTGACCATATTGATCCCATATTTTGAAAGCTGTTTTGTTTGCGAAAACTGTGAATGCTTGAGTCAACTTGATGGGAAACCCTTCTATAGGAGTTTACTAGTTTTGTTAACCACCCTTGACGCCAGGGAAGTTTCTGAGTCGGGTATGGTCGGTTTTTGTTTTTTGCTTTGCTAATCTATGGGTTATGGGAAGCGATAGAATGTGTCTAGCTACTGCACTCATGAGAATAATGATAATGAGAACTTTATGTTAATGAACATGAATCGGGGGAGATCTAGGCAAGCTTGGTTCGTGGAAGTGGTAGATTGAGATGGTGGTTACTTGCCGTAGACCTAAGGACCGGTTCATGCGAGCACATGCCAGGATGACAGTGCCACCATAAGGCCAAATATGGGTGCGGCTTAGCTGACTAATTAGGTAAGTTTTTAGATTGTTATGGACCGTGTGAAGGCGCGGGGAATGGGAGTCGAGTGAGGATTGCCCTGGGAACTGCATGGCACAAGAGGGGGCCCGTAGGTGGGAGAATGGTGATTCGAGCCTGCTGGTGAAACCTTAGTGAGTCCATACATCTAGTAGCCCCTCTGTAAAGGCTATTTTGTGATCTCTTGGCCATACACCGACGGTTGTGTACTGGTATAATGGAGGTTCTGCAGTCGTCGACGGGTGGCGAAATCACAAACTTGTGGGTAAAGTGGTGCAACCGCTGTGGAGTGTAAAACTATCATGATAGCCGTGCTTCTGGTCACAAGCGCCTGGCCAACTTCCATGATTAGATGGGATGGTTCGGTTTTGGTTATTGGGATGTCATTGGTTTGGTTTGGTCATTGAGGTTTGGTTTCAAGACTGTTGAGTCTTGGTAATAAGATTGGACCGTTGAGTCGTGATAATGAGCTTTGATCTCGGTTATGAGATGGAATTGAATATGAGATGAGATGGTAATGAATACGAGATGGTATTCATGAGCATAATAAAAGTTGAGAAGGATAAATGTATGGATGAGATATGAAAAGTGGTGAATCATGAAAGAGGTATGTTGATATTTTAATTGGTCACATGATTAAATTCATTTGAAGCTAGTTGTTGTTTTTATCATGTTTGTGAAATAAACTTTGCTTTCTGCAATGAGCCTTTTTATACCTACCTTGTTGTAAGCTACATGTCATACTTCACTCACTTGCTGAGTACGTCATGTACTCACCCTTGCATTATCACACATCATCAGCAACAGGAGAGGAGTACTTTGAAGAGCATGTGGAGTACTAGGCATGTGACCCACCGTCAACTTGCCTGTGGAGTAGGAGATGGAGCCGCTGCTGCTGTGTTTAGTTGCTTCCACTACCGTTAGAAGACTTCCGCTGCTAGAATAAATTAGAGACTTCCGCTGCAATAGAGATTGATGTAATAGAATACTTGAACCCCATTATTCGTGGTTATGATTCTGAATTCAGTTTGTGGATTACATGTGTATGTGTGATGAACATCCTGGGCACACATATGCATCAGCTCGGTTCTGAGGTTTTCTCGGAACAGGGGCGTCACAGTGGCACGGCGATCAAGTCACAGGTTCTTGCAGATTTCGTTACCGAGTGGACGGAGACCCAAACCACCACCGAACCAACCGCACCAAAATACTAGACGATGTATTTCGATGCATCGCTCACACTCAATGGGCCGGGGATGGCACTGTGCTCATCTCCCCCGAAGGAGACCGGCTGCAATACGTGTGGCGGCTCCACTTCAAAGCGACCAACAACGTCGCCGAGTACGAGACACTCAACGGCCTCAAGACGGCAATCGGGCTCGGCACCCGGTGACTCTACATACGAGGGGACTCTGAGCTCGTCGTCAACCAAGTGGTGAACGAGTCAAGCTGCCGTGACCCGCGCATGGCCGCATACTGCCGCGAGGTCCAAAAGCTGAAGACCTTCAAAGGGCTCGAGCTGTGCCACATTCCCAGGTGGGACAACGAGACGGCCGACCTTCTAGCCAAGCTGGCCTCAAGTCGGGAGATCCCTCCTCCTGGAGTCTTCACCGGAGACATCCACGAGCCATCAGCTCAAGTCGAATAAGGTGGTTTGAGCTCCCGAGTGGAGGAGGAGTCCGAAATGAAGGAGGGCGTGGGTAAGACCAACTCTCTCCCCGACTCTTCCGTCCTCACAATTGAGCAGGGCTGGAAGGCCCCCTTCATCAAGTATTTGAAGCACGGCGAGCTCCCGGCCGAAGAGGTCGAAGCCCGGCGCCTCGCTCGGAAAGCCAAGTCGTTCGTCATCATCAACGATGAGCTTTTCCAATGCAGCATAACGGGAATCCTCCAGCGAAGTTTCCTGACTGACCAAGGGTGGGCCCTCCTCCTCGACATCCATGAAGGCATTTGCAGCCACCATGTGGCGCCCCGCTCCTTGGTCGGGAAGGCGTACCAGCAAGGTTTTTTCTGGCCGACCGCAGTCAGCAACGCCCAACAGATCATGCGCACCTGCAACGGCTGCCGATACTTCACCCGGTAGATGCACGGACCGGCGCAAGACCTCCAGACCATCCCCGTCACGTGGCCTTCTGTTGTCTGGGGACTCGACCTACTAGGACCTTTCAAGAAGGCGCTCAGGGGCTTCACTATCCTCCTCGTGGCCGTCGACAAGTTCAAGTAGTGGATAGAAGCGAAACCTTCGTCTCGGTGAAATCAGAGCAAGCGTCAAGTTTCTTTCGGAACATTGTCTACCTTTTCGGCATGCCTAACTCCATCAGCACCGACAAAGGGACACAATTCACTAGGAAGAAATTCTTGGAGTTCTGCGACAAGTTCAACATTCAGGTTGACTGGGCCTCAGTGGCGCACCCCGGACAAACGGACAAGTCGAGCAAGCCAATGGCATGATCCTGCAAGGACTCAAGCCCCGCATCTTCGACCAGCTCAATAATCCGCCAGGTGATAGGTCGCCGAGCTACCCTCCGTCCTATGGCGCCTGCACACCACGCAAATCGGTCAACCGGCTTCACGCCATTCTTCATGGCGTATGGGTCGGAGGCAGTTCTTCCGACCGAGCTCGAGTATGGTTCTCCCCGAACAAGGGCTTACGTGGAAGCCCAGTCTGAAGAAGCCAGGCATGACTCCATCAACCAACTGGATGAAGCCCGCAACGTCGCTCTCTTGAAGATGGCCAAGTACCAGCAGGTGCTTGGCCGCTACCACTCGCAACGGGTCCAGCCACGAGCCTTTCAAGTCGGCAATCTAGTCCTCTGAATGATTCAGACTAATAAACACAAACACAAGCTGTCCTCCCCAAGGGAGGGCTTGTACGTGGCAGAATACGTCTTGCGGTCCAGTGCTTACCGACTAAAGGATGCCGACGGGAACGTGTCCCCGAATGCCTTGAACATCGAGCACCTCAGACTGTTCTACCTGTAAAAGCCCCGACATCCATGCGAAAGGAAGCGGATCGGGAAGCGCAACCCCAACAAAAATAACAAAAGATAAGTGATTCCCCCCTATCCGACTTTTAGCTTCTGAATACAGTAGAGGTCTCCCCTCCTGGGCCTGAGCCCGGCTACGTCATCCCGTCACAGAGTTCAGGACCCCAACCTCGAATGGTTAGAGCCCGAGCGAATCCGCGCGGCTCAAGTGCTACATGCGTGCCAACCGGCTCGGCCGCCATGTGCCACTCGGGGGCTACTACCCACCCTCGAGAGCTGGATGGCCAAAACCCTTATGCATTCACGAAAATTTTTCCCAAGTACTTCCTACGCGCTTCGCAACCTACGGCAAAGGACTACGAAAAGTTCTCGGAGCTATGGATTGTCACACCCGGTTTTTTCGAAGAACAACCAAGTGAATATCACATGTATGCCAGGATCATTTTCTCATACATGTGATGACAAATAGTGAAGCATCATTTATTACAAGCCAGGTGTCGAATATAAATAAGTCTCACATAGCAAATGTCTCGTTGGACAATAAAAAGTTCATCACAAGTAAATAAACTAGCAGCGGAATTATTATTCTCAAGGGCTCCGTCACAGGCGTTGCCCGGGGGTCTCCATGAACCTAGAAACCTTCTTCGGGTCCAAAGTCTTGGTCATTATACACCCCCTCATTATCTTGATCTGAGCAGCAATATAAACCAACAAAATATGCAAGGTTGAGTACCGATGGTACTCAACAAGTGTGGGAAAATTATATCATGCATGGCTAGAACAAGGGGAGGTTGAACTCATGGTTAAAGCACTACACAATTAATACCTACCACCTTAGCTTATTAAGCACCTACATTACTACACAGGTGAAATGGTCCCAATCTTCCATCCCATCATCATAATCCAATAACCATAACATCATCTCCAATGTTAAGCTCCCCGCTTAACATCCACAACTTCCAAAACCATCAATCCTCTAATCATGAATAAGTCCAAGCTGCTCTTGACCGTGAGCACGGCTGTCATGACAGTTTTGACTCTGCAGAGTTTGTACCACTGTACCCACATGTAGTGATTTCATCCCCCGTTGCCGGGTGGACTAAAAGAACCTCCATTATGCCAGTGGCTACGAACCACATTCACACTTCCCAGGTGTGTAGCCAGGAGATCACTACGAAGCCTTTACAAAGGGATTCCCGATGAGCGTGGGCCCACTGAGGTTTCACCCCTAACAGCATACAAGAGGCTCCAACCCCGCTGCAGTGGCCCCCTCTTGAGCCTTGCGGTTCATATGGTAGTCCAGCTGACACCTATTCCCCGCACCATCCAACACACCCATACTACGCCGGGGATACACCTAATTAATTGGCCAAGCTGCCCCATCTCAGCATGTGGTTGGCACTGTAAAGCCAGGTTACATGCTCCATGAACCGGTCCTTAGGATCCAGGCAAGTACTAAACACAAACCCGAGTCTCGTGCACCCAGCAGACAACCAAAACATCCAACTTGCCTTGATCCCTACCTCTACATAACTCACAATATCTCATTCAAGAGTATGGTAAAATAAACTGATGATCTCATATCCCAAATATCCCATTCTAAGCATGGCTAAGCATAAGCATGTAAATAAATGACATGGTAAAATAAATCCCAACCCAAGCTACAAGGAAACAAGATAATGCAATTCTAGGGAAACTTCCTAGCATGGGTTTCATATTTCATTTGACAATGCAAATAATTCTATCTACACATCCTAGCATAGGATCAAAGTGGTCAAGGACACTTGCCTCCTTCCTGCTGCTCTTGAAATGGGTAGTCCTGATCTTGGAAAGGAGTAACTTGCTCTTGAGCAGGTTCTACATCATACCATCACACATAGCAAAAGAAAAACAACAATCCATAAGACATAGTTCACACTTCCACTTCATACAAACCACACATTCATATTTATGAAAGTCATTCACCATTATATGTGCTGTGGTTACTCTATGTGTGTTGATTTGTGGCTTGCATGCACTTTTGATCATATGTATATGATTCCTACTTTTATGTTCACATTTATACTTACATACTATATATATATGAGTTTCCAATTTAAATAAATTCCTTATATTCAATTACTACACCTTTTAGCTACCTAGTATGCATGAAAGGTATTTTCCTTCTCCATATGTGTCTTCATAATTTCTACCAACCCTAAACTGAATTTTTTGGATTTTTAGAACTCCATTTATCATTTACTAGTTGCTATATTTTCAGATTTATTTCCTATGCCTAAATGTGAACTTTATTATGAAAATAACAAGACACATCATCTAAACAGAATAGGTTCTGATCTAAAATATTTACTAATATATTTTTGACCTTTTCCTCTGATGTAAACTATTTTACAATTATTTTCCCTATTTTCCAGAACTATTCTTAACTTAAAAATGTGTCCCTAAATGTGAATAATAAATTAAACAGATTCATTTCAGCCCAAAATATATTTTTATCTCACTCCAAAGTTTTCTAAATACTGAGAAAGTTTTTAATTTAATTTTGACAATATGTTTGTCCCACTTTTTAAATTTTAAACACTAGCCACATATTCAATTTCCTAAATTAAATATTAAACAGGGCTAAAAAGGTAAACTCACCCCTCTACAGGGTCTATAATATTATTTTAACAATTTTCAGGGGTTGCTAGATCATGCTTCTTAACAAACCCTTGAGCAATGAACGAGTGGGTAGCACCAGAATCAAACAGCAGGGTTGCAAGGTGTAAATCGGCAGGAAACTTACCAACTACCACGTCGGGTGCCTCTTGCGCTTCCTCCATAGTGACGTGGTTCACCCGTCCTCGCATCACATTCTGCTGTTGTGGCTGTGTGGGCTTCTTCTTTGGGCATTTATAGGCGTAGTGTCCCACTTCACCGCAGCTAAAACATTGCACCCCAACCTTAGGTGCCTGGCCTTTGTTGTCTTAGGGTTGGTTTGGAGGTCCTTGCACTGCTGGTCGAGGTGGATATGCGGGGCGAGGCTGCTGTACAAACTGACGTTGCGGCTGTGCTGGTGCTGCCGGAGGCCTGTAGTTCGGTTTGTACCCTCTTGGTGCTGAGTAGTGTACCGCAGCACGGTTCGTCTGCCCTGTAGGTTGTTGCATCAGACGTGGGCGGCTGTTGCTCCCTGTGACTTGATGTGACCACCCGGCCTTCCTCTTATTCTCATTTTCCAAGGCCTTCAGTTTCCTTTCCACCACAAACGCTCTGTCCACCATCTTTTGGAAGCTTTCATACTCATTTGAGGACATTGCACACTGCATCTCCGCGGTAAGTCCCTCCACGAAACAATCTTGTTTCTGCTCATCAGTCTCTATGTCCCGTGGGGCATAACGGGATAGTTGAGTAAATTTAGTGAGGTATTCCCTCACCGTCATGTTCCCCTGCTGCAGTCCCAAAAACTCCTTCCTCTTGTTTTTGAGTTCACCTCTTGGGATGTAGTGGTTGCGGAAGCTGCGCTTGAACTCTTCCCAAGTGATGTTCTCAGGGTCATGATGGGCAGCCACGTAGGCGGTCCACCAATCAGCAGCAGGTCCATGCAATTGGTGAGAGGCAAACAGCACCCTCTCATACCCTTGGCACTAGATGATCCTCATCTTGCTTTCAATGGTCTTTAGCCAATCATCTGCCTCCAGAGGTTCAGCAGCACTTGCAAACTTTGGAGGTTGAGTTCCTAGAAACTCACTCAACCTTGGTTGGCGTGGTGCAGCTTGTGGAGGTGGAACTTGATGCAAGTTGGCCACAACTTGAGTCAAGTTCTGGATGAGCAGATTTTGATTCTCCAGCATTTGGTGGAGGGGATCAACTCCTTCACGGCGACCACCCCGGTCCTGGCCTCCAGAAAGATGAGGGTTGCATGCCTCATCGTTGTTGTTGGCGGGGTTGGCAGCACGTCCTTTTCCTCTTCCAGCCATCTGGCAGAATCAACCAATGTTAATTTTGAAAGCATTTAGTATCATCTTACTAATTTCACTTGTTTGTACTTTGAAGTGTTGAGGCTTTGTTATATTTTTTTTGAGGGTTCATTTCTCACACAAAAATAAATGCAATATTATTTCATGTGGGTTCACACACCAAAGCAAAACAATCTAAACATGAGGCTGTGGACAATTGCTCTTGGCTTCCACAACTCACGTCACACACCAAGCATTAACACACCATTAACTTAACGTAACGACTCGACTATTCGACATCTTGCTAACTAAGGGAAGGACTCTACACTACTCATTTTCTTGAGCTGGCTCCTTGGGATCTTCCTCATCATTTCGGCTGCCTTCTGACTCTGCTTTGGGTGGGGAGGCTGCTGGTGGAGAAGTGCGACGACGCCTGATCGCTCGGCGATCCGGGGAGTCAGGAGTCCATGTATCATTCACAGTGACACACAGTTCATTCCCATCTCCTCTTTCTCTCGCCCTCAAGCAGGCTCGCAGCAACGCCTCCGTTTCCTTCAGGGTGTCCCGGACATCCTGAAGCTCTTGTTGACACTCCTGCTGTCGAGTGCTGAGCATAGCAGCATCCTCCAAGCACAAGTCCATGTGCTCATGGGAAGTCCCTTGCTGCACTGGCGGGTACTTGTACTCCGTGGTACCACTCTCACGCTGGAGGACATACATGTACTCAGTCCTGTCCAGGTGGCGACGATAGATGTGACTCTGGTAGGTGATGGCCTCCCAGGTGACATCCTTCTCCGCATCGACCTGTATCGCTCTACGAGATGGAGAGCAATGGATCTTAAGCAGCTGATTTTCGTGTATAATCCTCATCTCTGAACTCCATTCTTCCCTCTTCTCACGGATGGTCCTGGTGGAGTTATAGTGGATGATTAGCTTGCCCGTATTGCCGGCGGCTTCGAGCATACGTCGAAGACGGCGCAACAAGCCTCCTACTGCCAATCCGTAGGAAAGGTACGTCACCGGACGACTCTCCTCTCTCTCGGCAAGGGCAACTACGGGAACTCTCCCTCCTGTGGACTTGGGAGCGGTGCGAATCATGCGAACCATCTAAAACAAAAAGCATTTAAACTTAGGTTAGATAAACTTTTAAACAAAAATCCTATTTTGAATAAAAATTGGGGTAAGATGAAGAAAGTGACGCATTAAATAACACTTTTCAACACACACCTTGTAAAAAATAGTTTTTAAGAAAATAAGGCCCTTAAATACGTCCATTTCTACCTAGGTCCACGTTCCTATGGGCAACCTTGGCTCTGATACCACTTCTGTCACACTCGGTTTTTCCGAAGAACAACCAAGTGAATATCACATGTATGCCAGGATCATTTTCTCATACATGTGATGACAAATAGTGAAGCATCAGTTATTACAAGCCAGGTGTCAAATATAAATAAGTCTTACATAGCAAATGTCTCGTTGGACAATAAAAAGTCCATCACAAGTAAATAAACTAGCAGCGGAATTATTATTCTCGAGGGCTCCGTTGCCGGGTGGACTAAAAGAACCTCCATTATGCCAGTGGCTACGAACCACATTCACACTTCCCAGGTGTGTAGCCAGGAGATCACTACGAAGCCTTTACAAAGGGATTCCCGATGAGCGTGGGCCCACTGAGGTTTCATCCCTAACAGCATACAAGAGGCTCCAACCCCGCTGCAGTGGCCCCCTCTTGAGCCTTGCGGTTCATATGGTAGTCCAGCTGACACCTATTCCCCGCACCATCCAACACACCCATACTACGCTGGGGATACACCTAATTAATTGGCCAAGCTGCCCCATCTCAGCATGTGGTTGGCACTGTAAAGCCAGGTTACATGCTCCATGAACCGGTCCTTAGGATCCAGGCAAGTACTAAACACAAACCCGAGTCTCGTGCACCCAGCAGACAACCAAAACATCCAACTTGCCTTGATCCCTACCTCTACATAACTCACAATATCTCATTCAAGAGTATGGTAAAATAAACTGATGATCTCATATTCCAAATATCCCATTCTAAGCATGGCTAAGCATAAGCATGTAAATAAATGACATGGTAAAATAAATCCCAACCCAAGCTACAAGGAAACAAGATAATGCAATTCTAGGGAAACTTCCTAGCATGGGTTTCATATTTCATTTGACAATGCAAATAATTCTATCTACACATCCTAGCATAGGATCAAAGTGGTCAAGGACACTTGCCTCCTTCCTGCTGCTCTTGAAATAGGTAGTCCTGATCTTGGAAAGGAATAACTTGCTCTTGAGCAGGTTCTACATCATACCATCACACATAGCAAAAGAAAAACAACAATCCATAAGACATAGTTCACACTTCCACTTCATACAAACCACACATTCATATTTATGAAAGTCATTCACCATTATATGTGCTGTGGTTACTCTATGTGTGTTGATTTGTGGCTTGCATGCACTTTTGATCATATGTATATGATTCCTACTTTTATGTTCACATTTATACTTACATACTATATATATATATATATATGAGTTTCCAATTTAAATAAATTCCTTATATTCAATTACTACACCTTTTAGCTACCTAGTATGCATGAAAGGTATTTTCCTTCTCCATATGTGTCTTCATAATTTCTACCAACCCTAAACTGAATTTTTTGGATTTTTAGAACTCCATTTATCATTTACTAGTTGCTATATTTTCAGATTTATTTCCTATGCCTAAATGTGAACTTTATTATGAAAATAACAAGACACATCATCTAAAAAGAATAGGTTCTGATCTAAAATATTTACTAATATATTTTTGACCTTTTCCTCTGATGTAAACTATTTTACAATTATTTTCCCTATTTTCCAGAACTATTCTTTACTTAAAAATGTGTCCCTAAATGTGAATAATAAATTAAACAGATTCATTTCGGCCCAAAATATATTTTTATCTCACTCCAAAGTTTTCTAAATACTGAGAAAGTTTTTAATTTAATTTTGACAATATGTTTGTCCCACTTTTTAAATTTTAAACACTAGCCACATATTCAATTTCCTAAATTAAATATTAAACAGGGCTAAAAAGGTAAACTCACCCCTCTACAGGGTCTATAATATTATTTTAACAATTTTCAGGGGTCTAGCTACACATAACAAAGGGGTTTTTCCTAATTTTTATTAAGTCCAGGGGCTAAAACTGATTTGTAAATGAATTTACATGATTTTCTGAAGTTCCAGGGGCTAGATCAGAAGTTTCCGGGGCTAGCTCTTATTTCCCGAGAACCCCAGGGGGTAGCACGTAAGATTTCCAGTCTTTATAACGCGGGGCTGACGTGGACCGTCCGATTTAAAACAAACGGCTGAGATTATAACGCCGAACCGGTACGCGGGGATTTAAACCCTACCGTGCGATTTAAAATAAACGGCGCACAAGCGGCCACGTCGCTCTGATTGAGCGCGGGCGGCGCTGCCGGCGGCGCACGGCGGCGGAAAGCGGCGATCTTGCCGGAGACTTTCGGATCTTCGAGAATTCTTCCTAGAACTGTGATCTTATGGCATAGATCGGTAGAGGGGAGGTCGGGGATCTCACCTCGGGGGTTTTCTTGAGCTCGGAGGTCCTGGAAGGCGGTCGGCAACGAGGTCCGAGGTGAATTCATGGCGAGGCTCGTCGGCTCTGTGTTTACACCGCAAGTCACCGAGTTTTCTGCACCTGCAAGGTTCCCCGGAGGCGGTGGATCAAGACCAGCGAGTTAGATCGGAATTTCCGAGCGTAGATCGGCCAAAATTCGCCGGAGAAGGCTCGGGTTCTCACCGGAGTAAAAACAGCAGATCGCGTGGGAAAAAAAGAAACGAGGTCGGGGTTTTTATAGACGGGAGAGGGCGGCGGGGTGGTTTAGATCGAGTTCGCGTCGCCCCCAGCGAAATTCGGCTGGGATTCGTAGAAATCCGGATCGGTTTGGATTCGGGGTGAGAGAGTCCGGCGCGGGCTCGAGGTAGACGAAGAACTGGCGGGCCCCGCCTGTCAGTGGGAGGAAAGGGGTGCGCGCGGCTGCGGGCTGGCGCGGGTTCTGGTTGGGCCGGCTGGTGGGTTGCGGCCCACTGGCCGGTTCTTTTCTGTTTTCTTTTTTTTCTTTTTCTATTTCTTTTCTGATTTGAGTTTAGTTTGAATTCCAGTTTGAATTTGATTTTTTGCAAAACATGCAACACGTCCAAAAATTTTTAAATTCCCCTCTTAACATGATTTAGGGTCTTAACAAGATTTTTTGGGGTGTTACAGCTCTACCCCCCTTAAAAGAAATCTCGTCCTCGAGATTGGTGGTTCTAAGAAAACAATTCCGGAAATTGTGCCTTTAGCTCATCTTCCCGCTCCCAGGTGGCTTCCTCTTCTGAGTGATGCTTCCACTGCACCTTGCACATCCGGATTCTTTTATTTCTGGTGAGGCGTTCCAGTGTCTCCAAAATCTTGTATGGTTGCTCGGCATAAGACAAATCCTCAGCTACGTTCACTTCATTCATGGATAACACCTCTTCAGGCGTCCTCAGGCATTTCTTGAGTTGTGACACATGGAATACATCGTGCACATCCGATAGATGAGCCGGTAACTCTAGTTGATACGCCACTTCGCCTTTCCTTTCCAGAACTTGAAAGGGTCCGATGTATCTAAGTGACAACTTCCCTTTTACCTTGAACCGGCGAAGTCCTCTGATAGGGGACACCTTGAGATAGACATAGTCTCCCACGTTGAAAACGAGCTCTCTTCTTCGTACATCAGCGTAGCTCTTTTGGCGTGTCTGCGCTATCCTCAAGTTGTTGCGAATTTCCCTCACCTTCGCCTCGGCTTCTTGTAGTACTTCTGGACCAAACACTTTACTTTCCCCCGTTTGGTTCCGAAATAGGGGAGTTCTCCACTTCCTCCCGTACAAGGCATCAAACGGTGACATCTTCATACTAGCTTGATAGCTGTTGTTACAGGAAAACTCCGCATACGGTAAGTTTTTATCCCAGCTCCGATTGTTTTTGAGTGCACATGCCCTCAGCATATCTTCAAGAATCTGATTGGTTCTTTCCGTCTGCCCATCAGTTTGGGGATGATAGGCAGAACTAAAGTTCAGATGGGTTCCCATGGTTTCGTGCAACTTCTGCCAGAACCTTGAGGTGAACTGTGTCCCTCGATCCGACACAATCTTCTTTGGCACTCCATGGTAACACACGATCCTTGACATGTACAACTCTGCCAATTTGGATCCGCTGTAGCTTTCCTTCACGGGGATGCAGTGAGCTACCTTGGTTAGCCTATCAATGATGACCCATATCGAATCATATCCTGATTGGGTCCTAGGCAATCCCACGATGAAATCCATGCTGATTTCTTCCCATTTCCATTCAGGCACTTTGAGTGGTTGCAATAATCCTGCGGGTCGTTGATGTTCTGCTTTCACCAACTGACATGTGTCACATAGGGCAACATGTTCCGCGACATCTCGCTTCATGCCATACCACCAATACCTGCTCTTGAGGTCCTGGTACATTTTCGTACTCCCAGGATGAATGGAATAGTCAGAATCATGAGCCTCCTTCAAAATCAATTCACGGATCTCCTTTACTTCTGGCACACAGATTCTTTTCCCGTGCCACACCGTTCCTTGTTCATCCTCTCTAAAACCAGGAGCTTTATTTTCCTTGATGAGTTGTCTGATCTCTTGTATCTTCTCGTCATTCTTTTGACCCTCGCGTATGTCTCGTTCTAGTGTGGAGTCCACTTCCATGGCGATGGCTTCACCACTATTCACAAGGCATAGATTGAGCCTTATAACCTCGTCCTTCAATTCTGCAGGCATGTCCTTCAAGCTCAACTTATTGACCTGCACTTTCCGACTTAAAGCATTGGCCACGACGTTTGCTTTCCCAGGATGATAGTTGATGCCTACATCAAAGTCATTGATTAGCTCTAACCATCTCCTTTGTCTGAGGTTGAGATCTGGCTGTGTGAAAATGTACTTCAAACTCTTATGATCTGTATATATCTCTGTCCTCTTCCCCATCAAATAGTGTCGCCAAATTTTCAACGCGTGTACCACTGCGGCTAGTTCTAGGTCATGTGTAGGATAGTTTTTCTCGTGCTTCCGAAGCTGCCGGGATGCATAAGCCACGACATGCCCTTCTTGCATGAGAACACATCCCAACCCGTTTCCAGAGGCATCGCAGTACACCGTGAAATTCTTCTGCATATCTGGCATAGCCAACCTTGGGGCTGTTGTCAATCTTTTCTTTAGCTTCTGAAAACTCGTCTCGCACTGTGGCGTCCATGTGAATGTGATTCCCTTCTCCAACAGTTTGGTGAGGGGTCTTGAGATCTTAGAGAATCCCTCAATAAACCGTCGATAGTATCCAGCCAATCCCAAGAAGCTTCGAACTTCCCTGACATTTTCAGGGGTCTTCCACTTCTGTATATCCTCGATTTTGGCAGGATCCACGGAGATTCCTCCCTCCGAGATTATATGTCCTAAGAAGGGAACTCTCTTCAGCCAAAACTCACACTTGCTCAACTTGGCATATAGTTGGTGTTCTCTCAGCCTCTGCAACACCAACCTTAGATGTTTCTCATGTTCTTCTTCATCTTTGGAGAAGACGAGAATGTCATCTATGAAAACCACCACAAATGTGTCTAGATATTCCATGACTACCTTGTTCATGAGATACATGAAGTATGCCGGGGCATTAGTTAGCCCGAAAGGCATGACAGTGTATTCATACAGTCCGTACCGAGATACGAAAGCTGTCTTGGGAATATCAGATTGCCTTATCTTGAGTTGGTGGTATCCCGAACTGAGATCAATTTTCGAGAACACACAAGCTCCCCTCAACTGATCAAACAAGTCTTCAATGCGGGGTAATGGGTACTTGTTCTTGATGGTTACCTCATTCAAGGCACGGTAATCCATGCATAACCTTTGGGTTCCGTCCTTCTTGGGCACAAATATCACCGGAGCTCCCCATGGTGAGGAACTAGGTCGAATATACCCCTTCTCCGTCAATTCTTTCAAATGATCCTTGAGTTCTTCTAGCTGCTTGGAGTCCATCCGATAAGGTCTTTTGTAAATCGGGGTTGTTCCAGGTACTAGCTCAATTGCGAATTCCACTTCACAATCGGGAGGCATACCTGGCAACTCCTCCGGAAAAACATCTGGATATTCCCTGATGGTCCTGATTTCCTCAACTTTCACCTCAACTTGATTTAATTTAATGTCCCTCCTAGGCTCGTGTATTGTTATGAACTTTACTCTTGTGCCACTAGGGTGAGTTAGTTCCACCATTCTGGTCGAACAATGAATGATTCCCTTATAGTTGGTCAACCAATCCATGCCCAAAATAATATCGATCCCTTGGGAATCTATCACGATGAGGTTAGCAGTAAACACTACCCCCTTAATGTCTAGATTCACCTTGGGACACACTTGTCTTGTCCTTATTTCTCCACCTGGAGAGTTTACTGCTAGTATATAGTTCATTTGTGTTGTTGCTAGATCATGCTTCTTAACAAACCCTTGAGCAATGAACGAGTGGGTAGCACCAGAATCAAACAGCAGGGTTGCAAGGTGTAAATTGGCAGGAAACTTACCAACTACCACGTCGGGTGCCTCTTGCGCTTCCTCCATAGTGACGTGGTTCACCCGTCCTCGCATCACATTCTGCTGTTGTGGCTGTATGGGCTTCTTCTTTGGGCATTTATGGGCGTAGTGTCCCACTTCACCGCAGCTAAAACATTGCACCCCAACCTTAGGTGCCTAGCCTTTGTTGTCTTGGGGTTGGTTTGGAGGTCCTTGCACTGCTGGTCGAGGTGGATATGCGGGGCGAGGCTGCTGTACAAACTGACGTTGCGGCTGTGCTGGTGCTGCCGGAGGCCTGTAGTTCGGGTTGTACCCTCTTGGTGCTGAGTAGGGTACCGCAGCACGGTTCGTCTGCCCTATAGGTTGCTGCATCAGACGTGGGCGGGTGTTGCTCCCTGTGACTTGATGTGACCACCTGGCCTTCCTCTTATTCTCATTTTCCAAGGCCTTCAGTTTCCTTTCCACCAAAACGCTCTGTCCACCATCTTTTGGAAGCTTTCATACTCATTTGAGGACATTGCACACTGCATCTCCGCGGTAAGTCCCTCCACGAAACAATCTTGTTTCTGCTCATCAGTCTCTATGTCCCGTGGGGCATAACGGGATAGTTGAGTAAATTTAGTGAGGTATTCCCTCACCGTCATGTTCCCCTGCTGCAGTCCCAAAAACTCCTTCCTCTTGTTTTTGAGTTCACCTCTTGGGATGTAGTGGTTGCGGAAGCTGCGCTTGAACTCTTCCCAAGTGATGTTCTCAGGGTCATGATGGGAAGCCACGTAGGCGGTCCACCAATCAGAAGCAGGTCCATGCAATTGGTGAGAGGCAAACAGCACCCTCTCATACCCTTGGCACTAGATGATCCTCATCTTGCTTTCAATGGTCTTTAGCCAATCATCTGCCTCCAGAGGTTCAGCAGCACTTGCAAACTTTGGAGGTTGAGTTCCTAGAAACTCACTCAACCTTGGTTGGCGTGGTGCAGCTTGTGGAGGTGGAACTTGATGCAAGTTGGCCACAACTTGAGTCAAGTTCTGGATGAGCAGATTTTGATTCTCCAGCATTTGGTGGAGGTGATCAACTCCTTCACGGAGACCACCCCGGTCCTGGCCTCTAGAAAGATGAGGGTTGCATGCCTCATCGTTGTTGTTGGCGGGGTTGGCAGCACATCCTTTTCCTCTTCCGGCCATCTGGCAGAATCAACCAATGTTAATTTTGAAAGCATTTAGTATCATCTTACTAATTTCACTTGTTTGTACTTTGAAGTGTTGAGGCTTTGTTATATTTTTTTGAGGGTTCATTTCTCACACAGAAATAAATGCAATATTATTTCATGTGGGTTCACACACCAAAGCAAAACAATCTAAAGATGAGGCTGTGGACAATTGCTCTTGGCTTCCACAACTCACGTCACACTCCAAGTATTAACACACCATTAACTTAACGTAACGACTCGACTATTCGACATCTTGCTAACTAAGGGAAGGACTCTACACTACTCATTTTCTTGAGCTGGCTCCTCGGGATCTTCCTCATCATTTCGGTTGTCTTCTGACTCTGCTTTGGGTGGGGAGGCTGCTGGTGGAGAAGTGCGACGACGACTGATCGCTCGGCGATCCGGGGAGTCAGGAGTCCATGTATCATTCACGGTGACACACAGTTCATTCCCATCTCCTCTTTCTCTCGCCCTCAAGTAGGCTCGCAGCAACGCCTCCGTTTCCTTCAGGGTGTCCCGGACATCCTGAAGCTCTTGTTGACACTCCTGCAGTCGAGTGCTGAGCATAGCAGCATCCTCCAAGCACAAGTCCATGTGCTCATGGGAAGTCCCTTGCTGCACTGGTGGGTACTTGTACTCCGTGGTACCACTCTCACGCTGGAGGACATACATGTACTCAGTCCTGTCCAGGTGGCGACGATAGATGTGACTCTGGCAGGTGATGGCCTCCCAGGTGACATCCTTCTCCGCATCGACCTGTATCGCTCTACAAGCTGGAGAGCGGTGGATCTTAAGCAGCTGATTTTCGTGTATAATCCTCATCTCTGAACTCCATTCTTCCCTCTTCTCACGGATGGTCCTAGTGGAGTTATAGTGGATGATTAGCTTGTCCGTATTGCCGGCGGCTTCGAGCATACGTCGAAGACGGCGCAACAAGCCTCCTACTGCCAATCCGTAGGAAAGGTACGTCACCGACGGCTCTCCTCTCTCTCGGCAAGGGCAACTACGGGAACTCTCCCTCCTGTGGACTTGGGAGCGGTGCGAATCATGCGAACCATCTAAAACAAAAAGCATTTAAACTTAGGTTAGATAAACTTTTAAACAAAAATCCTATTTTGAATGAAAATTGGGGTAAGATGAAGAAAGTGACGCATTAAATAACACTTTTCAACACACACCTTGTAAAAAAATAGTTTTTAAGAAAATAAGGCCCTTAAATACGTCCATTTCTACCTAGGTCCATGTTCCTATGGGCAACCTTGGCTCTGATACCACTTCTGTCACACTCGGTTTTTCCGAAGAACAACCAAGTGAATATCACATGTATGCCAGGATCATTTTCTCATACATGTGATGATAAATAGTGAAGCGTCAGTTATTACAAGCCAGGTGTCGAATATAAATAAGTCTTATATAGCAAATGTCTCGTTGGACAATAAAAAGTTCATCACAAGTAAATAAACTAGCAGCGGAATTATTATTCTCGAGGGCTCCGTCACAGGCGTTGCCCGGGGGTCTCCATGAACCTAGAAACCTTCTCGGGTCCAAAGTCTTGGTCATTATACACCACCTCATTATCTTGACCTGAGCAGCAATATAAACCAACAAAATATGCAAGGTTGAGTACCGATGGTACTCAGCAAGTGTGGGAAAATTATATCATGCATGGCTAGAACAAGGGAAGGTTGAACTCATGGTTAAAGCACTACGCAATTAATACCTACCACCTTAGCTTATTATGCACCTACATTACTACACAGGTGAAATGGTCCCAATCTTCTATCCCATCATCATAATCCAATAACCATAACATCATCTCCAATGTTAAACTCCCCGCTTAACATCCACAACTTCCAAAACCATCAATCCTCTAATCATGAATAAGTCCAAGCCGCTCTTGACCGTGAGCACGGCTGTCATGACAGTTTTGACTCTGCAGAGTTTGTACCACTGTACCCACATGTAGTGATTTCATCCCCCGTTGCCGGGTGGACTAAAAGAACCTCCATTATGCCAGTGGCTACGAACCACATTCACACTTCCCAGGTGTGTAGCCAGGAGATCACTACGAAGCCTTTACAAAGGGATTCCCGACGAGCGTGGGCCCACTGAGGTTTCACCCCTAACAGCATACAAGAGGCTCCAACCCCGCTGCAGTGGCCCCCTCTTGAGCCTTGCGGTTCATATGGTAGTCCAGCTGACACCTATTCCCCGCACCATCCAACACACCCATACTACGCCGGGGATACACCTAATTAATTGGCCAAGCTGCCCCATCTCAGCATGTGGTTGGCACTGTAAAGCCAGGTTACATGCTCCATGAACCGGTCCTTAGGATCCAGGCAAGTACTAAACACAAACCCGAGTCTCGTGCACCCAGCAGACAACCAAAACATCCAACTTGCCTTGATCCCTACCTCTACATAACTCACAATATCTCATTCAAGAGTATGGTAAAATAAACTGATGATCTCATATCCCAAATATCCCATTCTAAGCATGGCTAAGCATAAGCATGTAAATAAATGACATGGTAAAATAAATCCCAACCCAAGCTACAAGGAAACAAGATAATGCAATTCTAGGGAAACTTCCTAGCATGGGTTTCATATTTCATTTGACAATGCAAATAATTCTATCTACACATCCTAGCATAGGATCAAAGTGGTCAAGGACACTTGCCTCCTTCCTGCTGCTCTTGAAATGGGTAGTCCTGATCTTGGAAAGGAATAACTTGCTCTTGAGCAGGTTCTACATCATACCATCACACATAGCAAAAGAAAAACTACAATCCATAAGACATAGTTCACACTTCCACTTCATACAAACCACACATTCATATTTATTAAAGTCATTCACCATTATATGTGCTGTGGTTACTCTATGTGTGTTGATTTGTGGCTTGCATGCACTTTTGATCATATGTATATGATTCCTACTTTTATGTTCACATTTATACTTACATACTATACATATATATATATATATGAGTTTCCAATTTAAATAAATTCCTTATATTTAATTACTACACCTTTTAGCTACCTAGTATGCATGAAAGGTATTTTCCTTCTCCATATGTGTCTTCATAATTTCTACCAACCCTAAACTGAATTTTTTGGATTTTTAGAACTCCAATTATCATTTACTAGTTGCTATATTTTCAGATTTATTTCCTATGCCTAAATGTGAACTTTATTATGAAAATAACAAGACACATCATCTAAACAGAATAGGTTCTGATCCAAAATATTTACTAATATATTTTTGACCTTTTCCTCTGATGTAAACTATTTTACAATTATTTTCCCTATTTTCCAGAACTATTCTTTACTTAAAAATGTGTCCCTAAATGTGAATAATAAATTAAACAGATTCATTTCAGCCCAAAATATATTTTTATCTCACTCCAAAGTTTTCTAAATACTGAGAAAGTTTTTAATTTAATTTTGACAATATGTTTGTCCCACTTTTTAAATTTTAAACACTAGCCACATATTCAATTTCTTAAATTAAATATTAAACAGGGCTAAAAAGGTAAACTCACCCCTCTACAGGGTCTATAATATTATTTTAACAATTTTCAGGGGTCTAGCTACACATAACAAAGGGGTTTTTCCTAATTTTTATTAAGTCCAAGGGCTAAAACTGATTTGTAAATGAATTTACATGATTTTCTAAAGTTCCATGGGCTAGATCAGAAGTTTCCGGGGCTAGCTCTTATTTCCCGAGAACCCCAGGGGGTAGCACGTAAGATTTCCAGTCTTTATAACGCGGGGCTGACGTGGACCGTCCGATTTAAAACAAACGGCTGAGATTATAACGCCGAACCGGTACGCGGGGATTTAAACCCTACCGTGCGATTTAAAATAAACAGCGCACAAGCGGCCACGTCGCTCTGATCGAGCGCGGGCGGCGCTGCCGGCGGCGCACGGCGGCGGAAAGCGGCGATCTCGCCGGAGACTTTCGGATCTTCGAGAATTCTTCCTAGAACTGTGATCTTATGTCATAGATCGGTAGAGGGGAGGTCGGGGATCTCACCTCGGGGGTTTTCTTGAGCTCGGAGGTCCTGGAAGGCGGTCGGCGACGAGGTCCGAGGTGAATTCACGGCGAGGCTCGTCGGCGCTGTGTTTACACCGCAAGTCACCGAGTTTTCTGCACCTGCAAGGTTCCCCGGAGGCGGTGGATCAAGACCAGCGAGTTAGATCGGAATTTCCGAGCGTAGATCGGCCAGAATTTGCCGGAGAAGGCTCGGGTTCTCACCGGAGTAAAAACAGCAGATCGCGTGGGAAAAAACAGAACGAGGCCGGGGTTTTTATAGACGGGAGAGGGCGGCGGGGTGGTTTAGATCGAGTTCGCGTCGCCCCCGAGCGAAATTCGGCTGGGATTCGCAGAAATCCGGATCGGTTTGGATTCGGGGTGAGAGAGTCCGGCGCGGGCTCGAGGTAGACGAAGAACTGGCGGGCCCCGCCTGTCAGTGGGAGGAAAGGGGCGCGCGCGGCTGCGGGCTAGCGCGGGTTCTGGTTGGGCCGGCTGGTGGGTTGCGGCCCACTGGCCGGTTTTTTCTGTTTTCTTTTTTTTCTTTTTCTATTTCTTTTCTGATTTGAGTTTAGTTTGAATTCCAGTTTGAATTTGAATTTTTGCAAAACATGCAACACGTCCAAAATTTTTTAAATTCCCCTCTTAACATGATTTAGGGTCTTAACAAGATTTTTGGGGTGTTACAGGATGGAGCAAAGCGCAGGAACGAAAGCAACGTATTGTTTTCCTGACCTAGTGTTCGCGACCCACTGCTAAGAACTGCGAAAGTTCTAAAAGCTACGGACAAAAGACACAATGCAAAGGGAAAATATAGCGTGCATAGAGAAAACCTGCTTTATTTCATTAGAAGAGACATGAAGGGCTAGTATGTTTACATTACAAACAAAAGGGTAAAGAAATATGACCTAACAAATTCTTACAGGAGGATGGTTGATGCCAATAATAAAATTGATGATTACAGGCCACATCCGAAATTCAGCGTTCTTGCAAGTTCACTTGTCTCAAGTCCACATGCATGGCATGAGATCGGGCCCGGAGGGGCAGTATCCTTCGCTCGATGAAGATGCGAAAGATGGCGTCTCCAATCAGCATGTCCGCTTGCAGTGCCTCGACTTGCGCCTTGATCACGGGGACCCACTGCTTGTTCGCCTCCGCGATGCCCCAGTGCCACTGGTCCCGAACAGCGGGCAACTGGCCCGAGAAGAACGGAAGCGCCGGACCCCCGTTGCGGATGTAGAACCAGCCTTGACACCAGTTCTTCATGGACTTCGGCAGCGGCAGGTCAAATGCCGCTGCTACGGCCTCCTAAGATGGATGCAGGCGCTGCCGGCCGCCAGGATCGAGGATTCGGTGGCCGACGGCCGCACCCAGAAGAAGCGCCACCACAGCTTGAAGCGGGCTCGATAGAATGGGGGAATTACTCATACTCTCCCTCGACCTTTTCTTTTCATAACTTACACTACTAAATCTCACAGGAAGGCAGGAGTGCTGGAAGGCTGGAGTGGAGAAGGAAAGAGCAAGGGTGAAAGTAAGGAATTGTGTCTCAAAGGCTGCTTATATAGGTCGCACGTGACGGCAACGAGGAAATGTGTTGGGCCCATGGATGCCTGTGCCCCGCATAATGGCTCCCGTCCTCGGAGTGGGCGCACGTCCCCCGAGACCTCGAGGACACGACGCCCGCCATAATTTTGGCAAGGCAAACTCGCCTCTTTGGTATTCGCGGAGATTCAAAGAGTCGTGCACCGTTTCTCCTTCTCCCAACCGCCTCTCCACGGCGCCTTCTCGCCTACCCCTGACGCGACGCCAACGGGCCATGCGAATCAAAGGCTTAGTTAAGTAGGTAAGTTTTTACGGCCCACTTTTGAGGCCCGATCGAACTTCCAGGTTTGAAGGTCTACCTAACATGTAGGTCAAAAGGACCGCCGGAGCGAACCCGAGCGAGGGACAGACGACGCAAGATGGCCAACGAATGGCAAACTCGGGAGCCACAAACGGTCCAGACATATCAACGCTCTGATATCTGAGTATTAGCTTGGTGACTCCACAGTGGCCCCCGAAGGGTCGGCATCGAGACGCCCGGCCCCCAAACGGCCCGGGTCCTGCATGAGTGTACCAAGAGAGATCTCATGGAACACGGGCACCGAACCCCGATCAGGTCGACCTGATTCCTCAGTCCTTGCAAAAAGGCAACGGGGTTCCACTCGGATCAACCCGTTAGGCAGCTCACCGAGCGCAGGAATTTGGCCAGCGAGGTAAATTCCCGGTCAGCTCTGTTGGATGCAAAAAATGGTTGTATGTTTTGCAGGTGGAAAATGCCGAAAAACAGGCTGTGGAGGGCCATTTATCTTGAAGACTTGAGGTACACACGTCTCAGCGGGAGAACCTACCAGGAAACCAAGTTCGGCTTGCGGAGGCTGATTTACCTCGGGAAATCAAGATATGGGCGCTCAGATGGAGAGTTAGCCAGGAAGCCATATTTACCTAGCGGCCAAAAGATAAAAGAGCTAAACCGCAATATACAAGGGACTAGGCAAGACTTAACGATTTTCAGGTTAACTCGACATTGTATCTTTATTTTTCTGTCGTTTCATTTGTAATAGAATTTCTAGAATCCGAATGACATGTTCGTGTACGTTCCCTTAGATATAGAGTTGAGGTTAAGAAGTCCCAAACTTAAAACTTAGAATGATTGGGGTTTCTAAAGATTCGTAAACAGGTGTATATAAGGGCAACCCTCGTCCAAGAATAACAAGAGCCAATTCCGATCAAACACATTCGTTTCCTTTACTTTTCGTTATGCCTAGGAGTAGTTCGTAGATTGTAGTTCTTCTTTGTTGCTTTGCGGAGGAAAGAATCCGAGCTCTCTCCATGTAAGTGAGATTCACCATGTTCCTGCCTCAGGAACTGATCTTTTATATAAATTTTGGTGGTTAACACCGAAATAATATATCACAGGCGACTCCAGTCACCAAAGGCGACTTCAAACCATCTGTTATGCAAACAGAATTGGCCACTCCACTAGGGGGAGACGTCAGCTGCATCGACCAAACACATCTACTCGATGATCGGCACGTTCTTGTACCAATCAAAACAGGGAAGATCATGGTAGATGCATCTAGGAGGAAGGCTGATGGCAGAGCCGTCGACGTGAGCAACATCATCGACATCCAGCTCAAATATCTGTCTGTAGAGGACCATGAACGCATCCAGGAGGAGTTGGAGCAAGAGATCCACGAAGAAAAGATGGCACGTCTGCAAGCCAAGCTGACGTGTTTCCAGAAGGCGCGCGGAGGCATCGTCCAGAAGGCCGACACGCATGAAGCAACTGCACGGAAGGTAAGCGCACGGATATCCCTCGAAGAGCTTGTTCAACTCGTAGATGTATCGGTAGCTACCAAGTACAACGCCGACTTAGAGAAGATGCCATCTTCGGTAGCGGATAGGCTTAAGAAATCATTCAACGCGTTCAAAGCCAATATAGAATGTACCATAGATCACAACCTTCATCGGCAAATCTGATATACCATGCAGCAGGTGCAAGAAGAGGTGGGGCCAAATGTGTAGACAACAACACGAGTAGTGCAGCAGGGAACGTAGCCAGCACTTCGTCACCTTGCATGCCACCAATATACACACGTGCTAGACAGACAATCATAAACGTGCAGCAGCCATCCTACCAAACGGTTGCATATGGACCTGCCATCCCACCTACGGGGAGTGGTGTATCGCTCAGGCCAGTGCCCGACACGTATTTTCCTCCACCACCCTCACAAGTTGCACCTTGCAACTTGCTTGAACCTACCGTGGTACAAAACAATGCACCACACAATGAACTTAGAGATCAAGTGGCCACGGCACTTAGAGAGTTCAGGGTAACAACCAGAGCAAACATCAGAACCTACCGAAAGCCTTACCCCGATCACTATGACAATGTCCCATAGCCCCGGGGTTTTAGGGTGCCTGAGTTCTCTAAATTTAGTGGGAAGGATTTAAAAACTACTCAAGAACACGTAGGCCAATTCCTGATCCAATGCAACGACATAGGAATCATAGATGTACAACAGATCAGATTATTTCCCATGTCCCTAACTGGCACGGCCTTTAGCTGGTTCACCTCATAACACCTAATTCTGTATTGACATGGTCGTGTTTGGAACAAAAGTTTCACGAGTACTTCACTGGAGAAACTGAACTTAGGTTGTTTCATCTAGCTGCGGTAAAACAAAGGTACAATGAACTCATGATTGGTTACATAAAATGGTTTAGAGAGACTAGGAACAAATGCTTTAGCCTAACAATAGGGGAAAAAGATTTGGCCGATCTAGCATTTGCAGGGCTTCTCCTTACCTCAAGGAGAAGATGGAGGGCATCGAGTTCAGGGATGTCAACCAAGTCCTGCAACGTGCTCTGTCCTACGAGAACCGAGCCAAACAAGCCAAGGCACGCGGCCGGTTCAAGGAGAACAACTACAGAGACAGAGAGAAACAACAGGTGAACAATCTCAAGGAGGACTCGACCAGTGAGGACGAAGCTGATGTTTGTGTGGCCGAGTGGGTTGAAAACCACAAGAACAAGCCTCTGGCTTGCACCATCTTGAAACCCAACCCTGGGAAGAAAGAAGAGATCAAGTACACCTTTGACGTGACAAAGCATGACAAACTTTTTGACGTGCTCTTGCAGAACCGTTTGATCAAGCTCAAGAACGGACATGCCATCCCATCACCCGAGAAGCTGACTAACAAACATTACTATAAGTAGTACAACTCATACTCTCATTCAACTAACTATTGAATTTTTTTCTGTCGATAGGAATCGTCTCTCAACGATGGCCGGTTGACACTCGGTGACAATCAGCGAATGGAGCTGGACACGAATCGTATCCCAGTCAACATGGTGAACTTCGACAGGAAGAAAATACTTGTGAGGACCGATCAGGCATCTACGACTAAGGGAAAGAATGTGATCGTGTCCGATGATCTACGGAGAAGGATGATCAAGCCGAAGAACCCCAAGGTCGGAATCTGGAAACTGAACGACCCAAGGAACACCACCATGTTCAAGCTGACCTCTGAGTTTTTTATCACCAAACACCATCGGGGGAGGCAAAGCAAGAGTGTCTTCCACAAGCTAAGAGATTGCAAGTGTGATGGGTCTACGACCATCACCAACAGAAGCCTTGGGAGCACCCTCATCAAAACCGAATTCGGGAGCCATCGGTACCTCGAGAAACCTATGATTTTCTGACCCAAAAAGCTCAAGGGGCATGACCTGGGGATTATCGTCACACCGAGAAGCCGATAAAACGTCTTCACAAAGGGCTTGGGGAGCTAAAATGCGGGAGCAACGACCAGAAGGGCTCAGGAACAGACCGACAACATGGAGACCGAAGGTAAAACCACAAGAAGTTGCGGCGTTTCCACTCCATCCTAGAGACGTGTCGGGAAAACCCAGACCAAGGATGACACAAGACCGGGACACCAAGCGCTGATGATAGGGTCAGTACCTTGCGTAATCCAATATGAATTGGCCCCTGGCAACTCGGGGAATGAAGGCCAATTCACAAAGCAAGGCTCATGTAAACAGCACGAGGTTGGCAGCTCCAACACGGAGACGGCTGCTGGTCCAAATAGAACCGAGAGAACCAGAGCTGATCCAGGACCTCCTATCAAGCGCTCTCAGTTGATTTCTCCAGAAGGGAGAGTCATCATCGGGCCAAGCGTGACACCGACACCCAAACACAAAGTACAAAGGCGGATTAAACATACACGACTACAACAACTCAAAGTACCAATCGACCACCACAAGGGAGCTCCGACACAACTCAGCAGGAGGGACAAGGAGCCAGACTAAGCCAAGCAATACATGATCAAGATGGTGGCTCCGGAAACAAAACTAGAACCACAGTGGTGTCCCATAGGTCTCAACAAAACTCAGAAGAGGCGTGTACAAAAAGTTAAGAGCCCTAGAACTTGCTGAGAAGAAGAGGGAGATGCAAAGAGATTATTGGTTCAACCAAGCACAACAATTGATCACTAAGAAGACCTAGAAGGAGAAGAGGATTGCCCGGGAGGAAGTTGAACACGATAAAACAGAGGAGAATGGCCCGCGCAAGAATGAAGACCAGGTCGAAGTGAACATGGTGTTCCACCTTCCGTCTGAATTCTGCATCCCGGAAGAAGAGGATGGCTGAGCTCGATCTAGGAGCCAGGAAAGTCGTCTTTTAGAAACAAGAGCAGCTTAGCCAACACATGAAGCCCTTGTACGTCCAAGGGCACGTCGGTGGAACACCAGTCGGGCGCATGTTGGTCGACGGAGGATCTGGGGTTAAAATCATGCACGTGACCATGTTTGAGAAGCTTGGTTATCGGGAAGGTCCATATCAAGACCAACACGATGCTGAGCGGGTTTTCTGGAGACTTGACCGAGGCTAACGAGGTCTTGTCTATGAGCTCACCACAGGAAGCAAGACGATACCCACGACCTTCTTATTAGTCAATGTGTGAAGAAGATACAATATACTCCTTAGGGGAGATTGGATCCACGCCAACAAGTGTGTGCCATCTACACTTCACCAATGTCTTGTCCAATGGGTTGGCGATGAGGTAGAAGTGATCCAAGCAGACAACTCAGCTTGTGTGGCAATGGATGAGTCGTCCAACCTCCAACACGACAACATTAAGTGTCTCTTGGGTCGGGACCTCACCGACTATGACTTTGTAAGTGTTGGGAGGGAAGGGTTTATTTCTGTATGTGTAAAGTCGACTGACGTCACTCGGCTTAGTAATGTAACTTAGGATGCTAGATAAACAGGGCCATTTGACTTGTCTGCAGGAGGAAATCAATCGATATCGTTTAGGTAAGAACGATACGGGTGAACTAGTCGAGGATTTTGATGACTTGGGGAAACTAGGGCATGGATTTTCTTTTGTGGATAGGTTAGAGGAGATAGACCTTGGTGAAGGATCGGCACGACGACCAACTTTCATCAACATGAACCATGGAGAGGCTCAGTAGGCAGAGGTAAGTAAACTCCTTAAAGAGTACGTAGATTGCTTTGCTTGGGAGTATACTGAAATGCCACGGCTGAGCCGGGACCTCGTGGATCACAAGTTGCCGATCAAGCCAGGTTTTAGGATCCACAAGAAACCCTTTAGGTGATTCAACCCGGTTATACATGACAAGATCAAAGAAGAAGTGGATCCCCTACTCCAAGCTAAGTTCATTCGGCCATGCAAGTACGCTGATATAGTCCCGGTAGAGAAGAAAAACATAGGAAAACTAAGAATTTGCATAGACTTTCAAGATCTCAACCAGGCTACACCTAAGTATGAGTACTCCATGCCCATTGTCGATGTGTTGATCAACAATGCCTCAGGGCACAAGATGATAAGCTTCTTAGACGCTAATGCGGGGTATAACCAGATATTCATGGCTGAATAATACACATCAAAGATGGCCTTCTGCTTCCCGAGGTTTGTTGGTTTGTTTGAATGGATTGTGACGAAGTTTAGGTCAAAGAATGTCGGTGCAACGTACCTAAGGGCCATGAATATTGTATTCCATGACTTGTTGGGAGATATCCTTGAGGTGTATATCGATGACCATGTAGTGAAATCAGCCGGTTTCAAGGAGCATGTGGCTGATTTGAAGATGTCCCTTGAGAGAATGAGGAAATATGGACTCAAGATGAACCCTCTCAAGTGAGTGTTTGGCGCGTCGGCTGGATGCTTCTTGGGTTTCATTGTGCACGAGCACGGTATAGAGATCAACCCCAAGAAGGTTGAGGCTATCAAGAGGATAGGAGAGCCGACATGCAAGAAGGACGTTCAGAGCTTACTAGGGAAGATAAATTACCTAAGAAGGTTCATCACGAACTTGGCTGGTAAGATCAGAACCTTCATGCCCCTGTTTAGCCTCAAGCAAGAGTTCACTTGGGGGGCAGAGCAGAAGGAGGCTTTTGAAAGGATCAAGGAATACTTGGTGAAGCCACCGGTCTTGCATGCATCAAAAATGTGGCAGCCCTTCTGACTCTATGTAGCTGCCCAGAGCCAAGTTATCGGGGCCGTTTGAACTCAGGAAAGCCAAAGTAAGGAGTACTCAGTAGCTTACTTGAGCAGACGACTCCTAGACACCGAAACCAGGTATGCCTTCGTTGAAAAATTGTGTTCATCTTTATATTACACATGTTCCAAGTTTCGACACTACATTCTCCCTAGTATGTGCTTTGTGACATATCAACACGATATTGTCAAACACATGTTGCAACAACCAATTCTAAGTGGCAGGATAGGTAAATGAGCATATTCTCTGGTGGAATACAATCTGGTGTTCAAACCTCTCCAGAGTACAAAGGGCCAAGTCGTAGTTGACTTCATCGTGGAGCATGATGTGCAACTCGAGGAAGAATGCATGGTTGTGGTATGTCCATGTACACTTTTCTTTGATGGATCGGTTTGTGACAGAGGTCAAGGGATTGGGTACGTGTTGGTTTCACCAACAAATTCAATGTATGAGTTCTCTATTTGGCTAAACTTCGCATGCACCAACAACCAAGCCAAATACGAGGCACTGCTGAATGGCTTAGAACATCTGGTTGGTATGGGTATCAAAGGCATCGAAGGTTTCGATGATCCCAAGCTCATCATCTAGGAAGTCAGTGGTGAAAGCCAATGCTACGATGGAACCTTGAATGGTTACCAAGAACGATGCCTAGATATCAACAAGACAACCTTTCGATTGTGAATTATCAAGAATTGATGATGGATAAGTTGAACGAAGTATCTAAGAGCCGAATGGAAGCCATAAAAGAGATAAAGAAGGAGAAGCTCAGAGTGGCCAAGCATTACAATAAGAGAGTTTGAGAGAAATCGTTCCAAGTCAGAGACTTAGTATGGGGAACGATTTTGCCCTTCGAAACACGAAATAAGAAGTTTGGCAAATGGTCACCGAGCTGGGAGGAACCTTTCAAGATTGTGAGAATCACCCCCAAGAATGCTTATTTCATAGAGACCTTGCAAGGAGAGAACTTGGGGAAAGCCATCAATGGAAGATATTTAAAAAGGTTTTACTCGATTGTATGGCAACAAAGTTGAAGTATTTAAGACTTGCAAGGTAAAACAGCCAATTTTTTTGATAAATTGTGGCTAGAATGATGTTTTTCGGCATACTTCATTTGCCCAAAAACAGGGGGGCATGTGTTGGATGCAAAAAATGATTGTATATTTTGCAGGTGGAAAACGCCAAAAAACAAGCTGTGGAGGGCCATTTATCTTGAAGACTTGAGGTGCAGACGTATTAGCGGGAAAACCTATCAGGAAACCAAGTTCGACTTGCCGATGCTGATTTACATCCGGAAATCAAAATACAGGCGCTCAGGTGGAGAGTTAGCCGGGAAGCCATATTTACCTTTCGGCCACAATATAAAAGAGCTAAACCACAAGAGACAAGGGTTGAGGCAAGACTTAACAATTTTTTGGTTAACTCGACATTGTATCTTTATTTTTATATCATGTAATTTGTAATAGAGTTTATACAAGTAGTCGGAATGACACGTTCGTGTACATTCTCTTAGAGATAGAGTTGAGGTTAGGAAGTCCCAAACTTAAACTTAGAATGATCGGGGTTTCTAAAGATTTATAAACAGGTCTATATAAGGGCAGCCCTCTGCCGAGAATAATAAGAGCCAATTTCGATCAAACACATTTGTTTCCTTTACTTTTCGTCATGGCTAGGAATAATTTGTAGATCGTAGTTCTTCTTTGTTTCTTTGCCAAGAAAAGCATCCGGGCTCTCTCCACGTGAGACTTACCACGTTCCTGCCTGAGGAACCGATCTTTTATCTAAGTTTCAGTGGTAACACCGAAACAATATGTCACAGGCAACTCCATTCACCAAAGCCGACTCCAACCATCTGTTACACCAACAAGCTCAACCCCTCCAAACCTTGAACGGTTTGCGGATGGGGAGAGAAGCGGATTCACAAAATGAATCGAGTCCGACTTTTGAAGGAAGGGCCCGGGGGCTACCGAGCGACTCAAAGCTATGATTGGCTCGACGCTTAAAGCTTTGATTCCAGATGTAGCCTAGGAGAACAAAACAATGTGCTCACTCTTTTTTTGTCTCTTGCCTTCTCAGGGTCTCCGTCAAGTGCGAGGTATGCCCCTAGCCGGTTCCAAAGAAATTTGGCTGAGGGCCCGGGGGCTACTGACGGGGTGACGTACCCTGGGTACCCGAGCGACGACTGGTCAGCCCATCGAACATAGCCACGTGCCCCTAGGGCTCCAATCGGGCCATCGGGACTTGGATGATCGACCCCTGGCTACCATGGTCAGGGCATAGTGGCCAACCCCTGAGGTCGGAAAGCGACATGTGACCCCTAAGGGCACGAAGCGATCTCCGGCCTTCGACTCCGGACATCTAGGCCGGAAGAAGGAGCGACCCGGGCTAGGGCACGTACCGGAGGCAGGTAGAAGACTTCAATACTAACGTGAAGGAATGGCAGATGGACTTCAAGATGGAGTGGGAGGCCATATGCGACAAGACAAGCACGACGTCGACCATAATCACCATCCGCCCCATCCCGTTCAGTGCGGATGTACAGACACCAAAAGTAGACATAGACCGTAGACGAGACGGGAGCAGGTGTACTCATCGCTCCTATGACTTATCAGACCGCCTTAAGCGCTGACACACCATGTAAACCCCCGCCCCATTTATGAGGAGTCGACAGGTAGGTGGAGGCGTCCGGGCTATAAAAGGGGAGGCTAGGAACCCTCCTACGTACAACTTCACGCCCACACCACACGCAACACTTAGGCTCCCTCGCATCCTCGCATACGAGGAAGCCTCACTTGTAACACCGGTTCCACGAATCAAAGAGCTAATACAAGGCCGACGAACACTCGAACTGGACATTGGACATTCGGTCCGAACCAGTATAAACCATTGTCTTTGTTAGCTAGCCATCCATACATAAAACGCGTAGCATACGATTACTAGCCGGTGGAAAAAACACCGACATACATAGACGGAGTTGCTCAGTTACCTTCATAACTGTACCTCCACCAAAATACTTGTACCCTTTGAATCAAGAGAACTCAAAGAAATCATATTTCTTGCCATGGTTGGAATATTTTTTTAGATAATGGAAATTGAATTTCGGCCTCTACAATGTTGTATACAGCCACAAGAACCTTACATCACAGATTACAAATTGCAGCATTCATCACTGCTGTAAAAGTCTCATCTAAACTCATAAATAACAAAGTCTATTATTACTTTTCCAACCATTTTTGGCAAAAATCTCAAGCGCAATTATTTCCAATGACTTGCTTGCCTTATGCAACATGTCTTTCATCATTTCATCCTGTTGTAGTAATGCCCAAAATCTGATCCAATATGTTCCCCTAAAAATAGCCTGCAAAAGTGAAGAAAATTTGACATTATCGAATATAATATCATTTCTACATCTCCAAATTGGCCAACATATGGCACCAGCTCCAACCAACAAGATCTTTCTTACTTCTATATTATAATTATGTAGCCATCTTCGAAACATATGAGGTACTGATTCTGGAGGGCTTATCCCAGTAGCTATATGAAGAATTCTCCATATTGCCTTTGCATGTTGGCAATCAAATAGGAGATGCTTAATTGTTTCATTGCAATTACAGAAACAACAATGTATATTACCCTTCCAATTCCTCCTCACCGAATTATATTTTTTTTAGGGTTACTCCTCTTTGTAAATACCATAAGAATTTTTTTATCTTTAAAGGAATTTTAATCCTCCAAATCAGTTTACACTGAAAATTAATATTTTGATTCATCTGGTGATAACACATTGAATGAACAGTAAATTGTACACTCTTATGTAGGTTCCATGTGAAAATATTTTTTCCTTCAGTTAATCTGATTTGGAGTAATTTTGCTACCAAGTCATACCATTCATTGGCTTTTATACCTACCAATGGTCTTCTAAATGATATATTTAGTGGCTCGAAATTCATGACTTCAGCCACTAAGGCATGTGGACGGTGTACTATGTTATATAAAGTCGGGTATATATCCTTAAGTGGCTGATGACAGACCCATGAGTCTTCCCAGAATCTTATCTGTGATCCATTTTTGAGATGAAATGAACCACAGTTAATCATCTCCCCTTTTATTTTCATTGAACCCTTCCAAAAATGTGAATCATTGGGTTTAACATGTACTTATGAGAGTGATTTTGATCTTTGATATTTTTTTCTAAGTATTGTTTGCCATATCCCGTCCTCATTGAGCAATTTTACAATCCATTTGCTCAACAAGCATTTGTTCTGGGTCTCCAAGTCTATTATTCCAAGTCCATCTTGATCTCTAGGTCGGCATAATATATCCCATTTGGCTAGACGATATCTCTTTTATCTTTATTTCCATACCAGAACAATCTAGATCTATATTGATCCAATTTTTTAACTCCCGTTTTTGGTATCTCAAAAAACAACATCATAAACATTGGTAAAGCACTAAGTACAGAGTTTAGAAGAAGTAATCGTCCTCCATCTTATAAATGATTGGCTTTCCAACAAGCCAGTTTCTTCACAAAACGCTCTTCAATACATCTCCATTCCATATTGAGTAGCTTTCTATAATGCATTGAAGACCCAAATATTTAAATGGGTACTCCCCTGTATTGCATCTAAATAATTCTATATATTCATTTTCAAATTCCTTTGCTTTTTCAAAGCAAAAGATCTCACTCTTGTGGAAATTAATCTTAAGACCAGATAAATGTTCAAAAGCTGTTAGTAATAATTTCATATTTCTTGCTCCTTGTAAATCATGGTCCATAAAAATGATTGTATCATCTGCATATTGCAGGATTGATAAGCCATCATCTATGAGGTGTGGGATGACTCCCTTTGTTTGTTTGTCATCCTTTCCTCTTTTGATTAATACTTCAAGCATGTTTACCATTATATTAAATAAGATAGGTGATATTGGGTCACCTTGGCATAACCCTTTTTTTGATTGAAAATAATTTCCGATATCATCATTTACTTTGACGGAGACATTGTCTTTTGTAATAAAGTTGTCAATCCATCTACACCATTTGGGTGTAAAGCCTTTCATCCTTAAGCATTGTTGTAAGAATGACCATTTAACTTTATCATAGGCTTTTTCGAAATCTTAAAAATGACTTGATCAAGTTTCTTCCTATGTAATTCATGTATGGTATCATGTAAAATGATGACACCTTCCATTATATTTCTACCAGACATGAATGCCTTCTATGATGGGCTCACAATATTTGAGCAACTTTATTTAACCTGTTTACGCCAGCTTTTGTAAATATCCTAAAGCTGACATTAAGTAAACAGATCAATCAATATTGTTGTATTTGATTAGCATTATCCTTCTTTGGTAGTAAGGTAATGACTCCAAAGTTTAGACTATGAAGCGGTAGACGTTCCTCATAGAATTCCTTAAATAATGCCATCAAATCATGTTTTATCTTTTCCCAAAAAACTTGGTAAAACTCCGCCAGAATGTCATCTGGTCCCGGAGCTTTATTATGTTCCATTTGGAACACGACCTCTTTTACTTCCTCTTCGGTGAATGGAGAAATTAAAATATCATTTTCAACATCATTCACCTGTGGAATGTCATCAATTCGACTCTCCATGAGAGATATATTATTCTCTAGAGTTTGACCAAATAGACCTTTATAATAGCTTGTGATATATTTCTTCAATTCAGTATCACCCTCAACTACACCATCTTCTTGTTCCAATCTGAAGATGTGTTGTTTTCGGTGTTTACTGTTGGCTACCAAATGAAAATAATGAGTATTATCATCTCCTTCCATAAGGTTTTTAACTTTTGATCTCTCATACCATTTTATTTCTTGTTCTCTTAGTAAGGCTACCAATCTTTCTTTAAGATAATGTTTCTTGTTTATCTCATTATCAGAAAGATTATCTGTTTCCGCCTTTTGATCTAAGACATCTAACTTCATTATAATTTTTTTATTTTCTTTTTTATATGTGTCTGATGTATGTTTAGCCCATCTCTTAAATATTGGCGTAGAAGTCTTATTTTATTTTTCCATCTCTCCATTGCCGTGGCACCCTGATTTTTGGACTGCCACACATTAGCAACCATACTATGGAATCCATCACTCATTAACGAATGGATGTTTTTTACTATGTGTATAGGTGCCAGTATTAATAATAATAGGTGTGTGATCTGATTGGCTCCTATCCTTAGCTCGTACCGTAGATAATGGGAACTTATCTTCCCATTCCGTACTAACTAGAACTCTATCTAGTTTTCCATATGTAGGATCCTGTCCAGGGCCAGCCCATCTAAATTGGTGTCCAAACATTTTTAATCTCTTTGAGTTCAAGTGACTCAATCACCGCATTGAATGAACTCGGCCATTTTGTATCAAAATTATCCTTATTTTTATCCTCTGGATGTCTCATGATATTAAAATCACCACCCACTATGTACGGTAATTGTTCACAAGAACAGGTTTGTGATAATTCTATTGGAAAGGCCTCTTTCTTATATTGTTGTGTCGGTCCATATGCTGTATACAACGTAAATTTGAATCCATCTGATTTATTCCGAAGGCAGAATTTGACATAAAAATCACCTTCATCAATGGATCCTATATCAAACACGTCCATGTCTGCACCCAAAAGGATGCCACCTGAACGTCCATGTGGTGTCATACTATGCCATATAAAATCTCTACCATTGCAAAAATTTCTAAGGGTCGTATCAGGAAATTCCTGTCTACCCGTTTCCAAGAGTGCAATAAAATTTATTCGCTCCTCTCTAACCATTTCAGCCAAATATCTATGTTTAGCCAAGTCCGCAAGATCTCTGCTATTCCAAAATAATCCTTTCATTGGATACACACTTTAGTATTTTGATTTCTATTGGTACCCACTTTAATCTTAGTAAGAAGTTTTTTCTTAATCTTTTTGGTATCAACGTTTTGATCCTCTAATAGTTGATCATGACCCTGCTCCTGTGAATTCTCATGAAAAGCCTCATCTAAATGGCTGAGAATCGCATCAATTCTATTATCCTCATATTCCTCTATAACATTTAAGGTAATATCCTTTTTCTTTTCAATGTATTCCCTAGTTTCTTTTTAGCCATCATGGCAAGTCTATCAGCCTCTAAATCTTTGAGAGACGAAATAGACGATCTAATCTGATTGTCATCTCTTCCCAAAAAAATGCCAACTCTATTCATGTTTGAATAAATACAAGAATCAGTAACAGATAAAAATGAATTCTTGTTACCTTTTGATTCAAGGTTACGAATAACTGCCAGTCGGTATGTTTTCTTCATTGTGTGGTCATCATTTTGCGCCAAATTTCTGTTGCTGCGCCTCAGAGGTATATCTCCTATCTTGCTTATCTTGTTTCTTTTAATCTTCTTCGCAGTCCCTTCCCTTCTGAAACATGATTGTCATCTTGTTTCTACTGCTGCACTTCTTGTGTCTCCGTAACCTGAGGCTCATGGATCATGTCTTTATTCATCTCATGATATTTTGCATCTTTGATTTTCTCATTTTCTTCTCCAGCAACAGGTACTTGTGTCTCCTCAGACCCAACTTCATGTGAATCAGCAGGAAAGATAACATTCTGTGACTCACTATGATCAGCAGGAAAAGGCATGATTTGTTTCTTGTTCCACATTAACAATGTGTTCTATATTTGTATCACTGCCATTGTGAAACATAACATTTTCATTCTGATCCCCATGCGACTGATCTTGCACATGTTATACCTCAGGGGCTTGCGCAAGATTGTTGATTTGATCATACACATTTTGCACCTCATTATCTATGCATTCTTGGATATCTCCTTGGTGAAAGCTATCATCCATTTAAGCATGATCTGCATCAACATCCATAACCATATTGTTCTGTTGTCCCACCAACTGATCATCATCATCACTCATCACTTTATAACTTATTTCATCAAGCAACATATCAACAGAATATCAATAGCCTCCTCTACCAAAGCTGCCTCCGCATTCTGTGACATGTTTTTATTTTTTTCTCCCTTTTCCATTGATACTTGACCATTGTTACCCCTCCCTACTTCCTCTAAATTATCATTTATATCTGAATCCTTCATCTCTTGGTCTTCATTTTGTCCATCCTCAAAATCAAGGAGGTCATCATCCTCAAGATCTTGTGCATCTTCATCCCCTCGGACCAGTTCATCAACTTTAAAAAAGATCTCATACATCCTGTCTTCAACCACAATATCAGCATCACTTGGTATAGCATTTACATCAAGTACAGCCACCATAAGACGTACCACTCATGTCTTTCTCAGATATCTCATATGAACCTTCTGTGTAGCTCCTAATATAGAACCCACAGCCCATAAAGGTAGGAATGATCTGATTTCATAAGGTACTCCATACACATGAACCCATACCTTGTGCAGCAACCTTTTTGGTTTAATTTCTTGATTCCACTCTTCGAAAGACATGACACCTTCATTATTATCTGTTGGAACACGTCTAATGGCCACCATACGTTGCAACTCCACCTGACATGGGAAAGGTACTATGTATGCATTTGGCCCATGCTCACGTACTACCCAATCCCATTTCATAGGCAGAATACGTGCAAGCTCGGACTTGAGAAGATCAGCTGAAACTGCACCTTCAATTATCCGAATCGAAGCTGTTTCAGTTACACGTTCCGGCGTCGTGACAGCTTTTGTTCCATCCACGGGTATATGGAAGAAGCCCAACCCTTCTCCTGCTAACCACAATATGTATCCATTGGCTTTGGTCCATGGAGCAGCGGGCATTGGTTAGTATAATGCTCCTCAGAACATATACAACATCTAAGCACTCTTTTCTTCTTTGCCACTGGTTCTTCCATCATGACCTGACCCTTATGTTTGGACTTCGACTCCCTTGGAACATCCTCATGATCTGCCACTGTTAGTTTATCTTTTGATCTAACAATGTCTTGGCTTGATCCCACAATTTCACTGTAACTACCACTGCCTGTGTGTGTCCCCCTTGAGTAGCCTGGCCATGGAACTCCCATCCACGTCCACGTCCACGACCATTACCACGAGATCTCCCAGCACCACGCGATCGAAAAACAGAGTGTTGAGAACCATAGTACCTTGTTTTGGTTGCATCCTCTCCATTGCCTCCTCCTGCCGATCTTCCAGGAACCCCACCAGCCATGAGATCGCCTACTTGGTTTGTGTCCTTACCAAGAACCTTTGTGGCGGCACCTGGTAGGTTTTCAAGTTGTATCCGTGGTATAACCCTCACCCTTGCTTGGCTAATCATCTGCTGAAGGCGGGCCAGGCCTGGGTTGTGATTTCTCCAATTAAGACCAGGGTTTAGCTTCCTATTTTGTGGCCCAACGTTGTTTAAATCTGTTTGAACCAAAATTACCAGATCTCTGGCTGGATCCTAAATATTTGAACGAGTTACCACAGCTAAATGTTCATCGGATCTTGAATTCTTTTGGAGAACAGGAAGAAGATAATCACCCAATGTGTATTTACGTGGCTGCTGTTTTGAAATTGGACCTCTCCATGGTTTAATCTTCCACGGTCAAACAACACCAGCAGTACATTTTCATCCATCTTACGTTTGAATATTGATGGAGTACCTGTAGACACAGATCGACATACCTGTGGTGTTGATGATTGTTTTGCACCTCTGAAGTTTGAACTCAGTTTGTGCACTGGATTTGCCACAGCCTCCTCTCTATTTTCCTCCTCATCGCTTTCCAAATCTACACTAGAAAACCAAAACTTACCGGTCAGTATCCTTACCTACGTTGCATGGGACTGTAGCCAACAAGATCTTGTGTAGGAATTTGCATGCAGAGAAGAAAGTTCACGATCTGGAATCCCAGAATTTGAATCCTCAAATCTTCAACACTTGATCTGCGATGATCTGGACCCCCCAAGATCTAGGACTTCAGCCTTTGAATCTTGATACAAAATCTTGGGATGTTGGGTTATGCTTCTTTGCTTTGCTTTGGATTTAGGGCACCTTCATTTCAAAGAGACGTGTTTGCTACCTTTGGACAACTGCTGTACTAGAACAAGAATCCCATGGTTGGAATATGTCTCACATCTTTCAATGTCCTGACAATATGAACAAACATCTTAGTCTGAATGGACCCCATGCCTACAAGCTTGCGAGGTGTGTCATCATATCTCAAAACATATACTCCACTTTGGACAGGTTCATAAGTGGAAAACTAATCTCTATTAATGCAAATATAAAATGAGCAGACAGAATCAAGAATTCATGCATCATTAATTTTAGCGTAACTAGCAAAAGAAACAAGAACATCATCATTAGAACTACTATCAGTGTAAACAATAGAGACACTACCAGCATCACTGGCTTTACCTATAGACTTTATTATGCATTTTGTAACATGCAGATATGTCATGATTATTTCCTTTATGATATCTGTAGATGTAAAGGTCCCAAAGTTTTGAATACAAAGAGCCTGAAGTTTGAACACCATTTGGTTTCAAGTTATAAAAACTTGGACTTGTTTAAATTTTTCCACATGTGATTACATACATGAGTGTCCCACCACTCTAGCCTAGGATCAATTGAGTGTTGGGGGGCAAAGTTATTTTAAAACCCATGCGTAAGCTCTCATGTGCAAGGGGAAATGAAATTCAGATTTTTAAACTCAAAGTGTTCAAACTCAAATTTCAAATGAGGGCAACAATAGGAATGCAAACTGTTGTGATCAAAACCACATTTGCAGCAGCCAAATCAAAGATCAGGTTTCATATTTGAATTCCTTAGGTCCAAATTAGGGGGTAGGCAAGGTCTCATTAAATTTTGAAGATATTTGCTATCCATTTTCCAAATGGGCTTAAATTTGCAAGGAATTCAAATATACATTTGAATTTGGATGAAACTTGTCCAAATATCCACACACAATTTGGGTTTGAATTCCCACCATTTGACTTCCAGCATTTGCCAAATTGAGGAGATATTTGTGAGAAAAATTTGAGGGGATAAGGGGGACAGTGGGGCCCACATGTCATAGGGCTAATTTGACTTGCACCCTAAGTCTTGTGCTCTGTTTTTCACTCCACCGAGGGGTTCTCCCAGGCGACACCGAGCTGTTTCGCGCCACCTCCGGGGTTCCACCTACTGCTCTAACTTGTGCTCGGCCTGATCCTTACACACTGAGCAAACCAAAGCACGCTGCCTCTTTCACTCGCTCGCGCCTCTCGGCGGTTCCCTCGTGCAAGAAAAGAAACCGTAGCTCACCGCCGCGCTCTGCGTTTCCCAATCACCGGCTCCAACTGAGCCTCGGTTACTTGCACCGTCAAAACAGAAAAGCAGCGACCGCGGGTGCTCTACCAAGCTAGCCCCACAACGCCGAAGCTCCTAGCCCGTGGCGCACGCAAATCAATGAATGGCGCGGAGAACCGAAGCTCACTGGCGGAAACCGAAGTCGGTCACCGTGGAAAGTGAGGTATGGCCCTCTTCACCGTTCCTTCTCTACACGAAAAAGGTGTGCCATACTTCCCAGAGCGTGTAGCCGCAACCCTTTTAGCAAATGATCGACCGAGCGTGGAGAATTTCCAAGGTTCCCAAAACCGGGTGCTTGCGGGTAGGGGTCGGTCTACCCCAAAATTCTAGTGGCACAGTCCACCAAAGCTCGGGCCAGGTTGCACACAACTTCTACACCTCCTAGCGGCCCTCCTCAAAGAAGAACAGAGCGAAAACATCTAGGATCGACCGAGTTATAGCCATTTTTCATGCCGCCATGGAGAAACCGTCTCGGGTCACCGTGGAGCTCGATGTTGCCGGCCTTTTCACGGGGTTTGGCGTCCATTTTCAGCATCCTCAAGCTCCCACGGTGCTCTATGATCAATTCCTGACCATTTTGATGTGGTGTAGATGGTTTCCAACCATGCCGGAACCCTAACGGCCGCTGCCGCCGCCGCGCACCACTTTCCGGTGATCCCCGGCCGCCGGCGACCCTCCCAACGTGTTCTGCGGGCCGAGTTAGGGTAGGGCGGCAAGTTTGAGGTCGGGAGATGGCCGGGAAGGCCGTTCCGGAGATGCTTGCTGGAGACCTCCGCCGCTGCCTATGTTTGGCGCGAGGAAGAAGATGACCTGTCGGGTGGGACCCACTAGCAGGCATTTAAACATTTTAGGAATTTCAGTTTTCAGTTTAAACTTTGGAGAGCCACAACTTTGTGTAGGATTATCCAAAAATTGTAAAATAATTTTTTTGGATTCCTTTCAGAGAGTAGTATCCAGGGGTACAGCCCAATATTTATGAAAATACCTCTATTTGGCTCATTAATTCATATAAAGAAAATCTTGTAGGGATTTTTCTAGGAGTTCTGTGTATTGGAAAATTCCCAAATTTGGGCAGGAGATTCTTCCATAAATACCTGAACACCAGTAAAATTTTCAGAAGCATTGGACCTCAATTTCTTGGCCAAATGTGCTGTTAATTTATTATGTCTCTGAAAATTAGAAATTAGAACAGAGCTCAATTTCAGATTTTTCCCCAATTCTTGTAAAGGTCACATCTTGGTGTAGGAACCTCCAAATTTAGTGATTCAAATTGGGTTGGGTTCATATTGAATATATATGTCCAAATATACAACTCAATTTGTATGAAAGTCATTATTTAATTCTGGAAAATTCTTTAAATATTTTCAGCAAAAGAATTTTAGATGGAGTTTGGTTCATCCAAAAATCCTCAAATTGTGCCAGAATATTCTTTAGGATGTTAGTGAACTACTGTAAAAATTTCAGCTCATTGGAGTTGATTTGCTTAGGAGAATTCAGATTTGAAGTGGCTGTGTTCGATTGAATACAGAAACATTTTCAGAGAATTTCCAAAACTTAGAAATTCAGTTCTGGGAAATTCTTAGCTCCAAAACTCCTAGGAAAATTCATGCAGGTCCTATAAACTATAATTGAAATTGTACTTCACTAGATTTGGCATGAACATGTGGGTTACTTCAGAATTAATTCATTTTTGCTTAATTGCTTAGAGAATTGTTCTGAACAAACCACTAAATGAAAAGTGCTAGTTTTTGGTCCAGATGACTTTCTTGTGACAAGGAACTCACATGAAAATTTTCAGCTCCATTAGAGCTCTGGATCACCCCTGTTCTGCTTAACCTTTTAAGGTGATCAACATAGAAGAGGGGAAAACACTTAGCACTTAATCATGTTGCTTAAACCCAAAGCCAAACCACCAGCACCAGTGTTATTTTAAATTCTAAAAAGAGTTCCAGTTTTTAAACTTGTTATTAGAACTTCTTAGCAAAATCTTTACAATTAAATCCATATGCATATTCATTACGTGTAGCATCTACGTGAAGAATTTGAAGTAATCAAAGTAGAGATCAAAGAAGGAGGGAAGCGAGTGATCAAGCCTCAAGTGTTCTTCACTAACTGAACCCTATATATAAGTCCCCTGCAAAACAAAGGCAAGCCCCTGGTTTGCATCAAAACTTACAAGTTTTTGTTTGTATTCACTTTATATTGTCTAGCAATTTGTTTATTGCATTAAGTCTAGATGGTATGAAACTCCAAATGCATGACCCAAAAAATCCTGGAGTATAATGTAGAGTAGGGTGTCAATTGATTATAACTGCTGATCTCAATTTAACAAAAGTGGATTAAAATAGGCATAACTCGAGTAGGCAGTTTCCTACTCGTGAACCGGGATTAAGGGGGATCAATCGGAAGAGTTGGGGATTGATCCTCATAGTTGGGAATGGAGACCGGGCAGTGGATGGAAGGCTCAAGGACGTGGTCCTGTGAACCTAGTCTATGTCTAAGTCGATTAAGGCCCATTCTCGTGTGCGGCCCTGTGGGACAAGTTTGAGTTGTGTACCGGATGCATACTGGCTATATGGGACCCAGGAAACCGATGTAACATGTTGACCTGGGTATAGAGGCATACCTCACCGTCTGATGCAGATGCTGAAAGGATAGAGAAGTCGTCTCTACGAGGGTTTGTCTTAGTGAGACTTAATCCCAGTCGGTGGGACCGGTTCGACATTTGGGTGTCGTGTGAAAGGTTGCCACGTACGACGTCAGTGATGGTTGCTGTGTGCAACGTCGAGTACGAGCGTAAGTGTCGTGTCAGTCGGGTGTTATTGATTTCAATCACCGTCGCCCGTGGAATGGACAGAGAATACTTGTTCTCTGCGTCATGACGTAGTAATAAACTGGAAAAAACTTAATATGCTTCGTGAGAAATCCTCATATTAGAGATGAGGAATGATCTACACCATCACTAAATTTAATTTCCACCTTGTGCTAGTAGCGTCGAGGCAAAGCGTTTCTTGTTTGATTGTGGAGTCTTGACGTTTATGGCGCAAGGTCTGTATGGGTCTAGGGTAGCTCACTAAAGTTACTTTCACCTCGGGCAAGTGACATCGAGATGAAGCGTTTCTTGTTTGATTGTGGAGTCTTGATGTAAATTGCATGAGGGCTATAAAAGTTGATTAAAAATTGAAGTAAGGACTCTCCTTTAGCTCAAGTCCATCTTTTGTGTAAACATCTATATCCAGCCCTCTATTTCAGCATGTAGAGTTTCATGACTAGGTTGACGGTTAAGTCTTGCTGAGCTTCATGCTCACGGATACTCATGAGTTGTTTTGCAGGTAATAGCGCTACGCTGATATGTACGGGTGTACGATGAGACTCGGAACTCTCCGAGTGGTGAACTCATGGCAACCCCTGCCGCTGCTATTGTGATCGTGTTGCTAGCGAGGAGGATCCGTGGGCTGGACATCTTCTCTACTGCTTAGCATAGATATGAGATGTGAGTTGTATTGGTCTTCCGCTGTAGATTATTTTGAGAAGTATTTGTAAAATTCACACTTTGTAAGTTTCCGCTTGATTTATGTAATATGATGCTTTATTAAGTGTGCTGTTGGGTGCCGCATCGCACGGCACCACCCAATGCGATTCTCGGGCGAGTGGCACGGCCCCATGGTCGGAATCGGGCCCTCACAACGTGGTATCAGAGCCGCATTGGTAATAGCGCACTGAATAAGGATCGTATTATGACACAAACTTATGATACGGTGAGGAAACGGTATTAGGCCCACATAAGGACTATAGTAGTATAGTTACTTAAACTGGCAGCAAAGACATACTTGTTATAATTCTGAATTTTGATTATGTAACGATGCACCTACGCTCAGGTAAGCCTGGTAAGGAACGCCACCAAAAGCGCTTCAACTTCGGTTAGCTCCCCTGACGAGGAAAGTGGTTCAGGGATAGGTCTCACAGCTTGGTGTGAGACGTCAATATGAAACTCTTGGACTCTTCATGTTCCTAAGTTCATATGAAACGCTGATCCCTAGCGTGCATTAGGCAAGTAAGTGGAGACCCCATCGTGTGGTCAGTAATGTGATAGTGTGTTCTTCTGAAAATAGCCTAGAAGGACATACGCAGCGCTTGCCATCGGCGTGCCCTGCAGGGCAGTAGGTGGTATCCATTGGGTTGATAACATTTCCAAACGTGACTACCCGTTCGCGCTCTACTCGGGTTCCCAGTCGTGTGGTGTAAAAACACGATCACGTACCTTGAGACGTGACTTGACTCAAGGACGTCCCGTATGGAAATGATACGGGGCGTATGTTTTTAGTATTGATATGAAACTGCCTGAAATGAGAAAAACCTATGTGTGCATCATCATTGAGTGTTCTTCTGCAGGTACTAACCACGTACATATCCCGTGTAGTGTACGTATGCGAGAGACCGTTTAGTGCCACAATCGAGACATATATACCGGTATAATCCGGTTAGAATTTTCTTTTGGTGAGGCGACGTAGTACCGACATGTTTCTTACGGTGCATCGACACCGTACTACACTTAATAACCTCTTCCCTGTGAACAAATGATTCATGAACTAACTGTCAACTAAAAATGGAAGTTTGAAACAAATATTAGTTACTGAACTCTTATTTTGAGCTAAGATTCAAATGAGAGAATGACTAGGCGTCAAAGTTTTCAAAAACAGAGTGCTCTGTTTCTGGCAGGAATTCTTGCTGGACTTTAACAGAGCATAACTCTGAGTAGATTTAACCAATTAAGGTGTATGATACAGTTCTGTAAATATTTTCAAGTGTTCTACAACTTATTTGTAGACCTCCAGAGCAAAATCATACGTTAACTTGGTGAAAAGTCTAGTTGAAGGCAAACTGTTCAGAACCAGGACAACAGCAAAACCTCTCTGGACCTTTCTGTTTTTAAGCCATAACTTCCTGTAGAAAAATCCCTAAGGAGCCTACGATACACCATTGAAAAGGTTATGAAATGTGCAACATTGTTATAGTTCAAAGTTTGTTCAGATTCTTATTGTATTTGCATATAGAACTGTGATAAAATCAGCCACATACAAAGGAGATGCTGGCAAATTTTGTCCAGGAATTCTGTCAACTTTGAGCAATCATAACTTCTGATCCAGAAATGATCTGGAGGCATAGGAGTACTCGTTCGAAAGATATTGAAGTTAACTTTAACTTTGGTATTCAACTTGAGTTATGAAAATGCTTCTAAACGGATCAAAATCTGGGTTAGGACAGAAGAGTCTGTTCTGCACAGCAAAGAGAACGGCTTAAGGAGCAACTAAGTGAACTCAAGAGCAAATGAGTTATTGATTTTCGTCCACTTAACATTGGGACAATCCAGAACAAGTATCCGTTACCACAGATCGACATATTGTTTGATCAGTTGGTCAAAGCAAAGATCTTTTCCAAGATGGACTTAAGATCAGGGTACCATCAGATTGAGATAAGGGCTGAGGCTATTCTGAAGACAGTTTTTCGATGAGGTACGGAGTTTATGAGTACCTTGCCATGTTCCTTTGCCTCCCCAATGCTCCATGCTCAGTTCATGTACTTGATGAACTCGGTATTCATGCCGGAGCTGGACAAGTTTGTCGTGGTCTTCATCGACGACCTACTGGTTATTCCAAGTCGGAGGAAGCACACGAGAAGCACCTATGTATAGTCTTGCAACGGCTGCGGGATCACAAGCTATACGTGAAATTCAGCAAGTGTGAATTCTAGATATCACAAGTACTTTGTCTCGGGAATATCATCTCAGCGAAGGGCATCGCTGTAAGCCTGAGCAATATCGCACAAGTGCTGCATTGGAAGTCCCCGAGAACTGCTCACGAGGTACAGAGTTTCCTCGGACTCGTGGGATATTATCGGAGGTTCATTCCAAACTTCTCGAAGATTGCCAAGCCTTTGACATAGCTGCTGAAGAAGGATACCAACTAGGTTTGGAGTCCAGCATGTAAAGAAGCGTTCAAGGCATTAATAAAACACTTAACATCAGCACCGGTTTTGGCGCAGCCAGACACAACAAGACCGTTTCTCTGTGTACTGTGATGCATCCGGCTTTGGGGCATGGATGTGTGCTGATGCAAGACCGAAGTGTGGTCGTGTATGGATCACGGCAACTCAGGAATCATGAGCAACACTATCCAACTCATGACTTAGAACTTGCTGCCGTGGTACTCGCACTCAAGATGTGGAGGCACTACCTACTAGGTAAGCTCGTACATTTATATACCGACCACAAGAGCCTCAAGTACATATTCACTCAGAAGGAGTGGAACATGAGGCAGCAAAGATGGTTGGAGTTAATAAAGGATTATGAAATAGAGGTCCATTATCACCCCGGCGAGGCTAACGTGGTAGCGAATGCGCTGAGTCGCAAGTCACACGTTCATAATCTAACCATCACCCCGTTAGAAGAGAGTGAGCCACCATTACGTATAGTTCCCCCTAGAGCTCTCTACAATTTAGCTTTTATCCCCACCATCCATGAAGAAAGGAGGGCAGCCCAGAAACATGACAAGGGCATGTCACATTTGCGGAGATGTATAGACAGTGGGGAACTGAAGTATTTCCGGAAAGACAGAGATGGCGTCCTACGGTTTAAGGACAAAAATCGTCGTACCTGTAACCCGGAGTTGAGGAAGAAAATTTTTGACGAGGCTCACTTGTCAAAGTTTCTATTCACCCCGATTCGTCGGTCCATTCCAGGTTTTCAGAAAGATGTGGATTAGTTGCACACCGGCTGGAATTACCAGCGATATTCACCAGTGTGTACGACATCTTCCACATTTCTCAGCTGAGGAAGTGCCTCAAGTGTTCAACCACCATTCAGCTGGGGAATATTGGGGAACTGAAACCAGATCTCACACATCAGGAGGGACTGGTTCAGATCATCGACATAAAGGGCCGAACCACACGCGACCATACGTTGTGGTTCTATAATGTTTTAGGGAGTGGTTCCTCCAAGGTTGAAGCGACATGGGAGAGCGAAGGATTTCTTCATGCCAAATTATCCCAACTTTGGATGTCGCACATCCTATAATTTTCCACCATCCTTCCTCTCATTTTTACTTTATAATCTCGGGACGAGATTCTTTTTAGGGGGGGGGATGTAAGGGTCCCAAAGTTTTGAATACAAAGGGCCTGAAGTTTGAACACCATTTGGTTTAAGTTATGAAAAATTGGACTTGTTTAAATTTTTCCACATGTGATGACACACATGAGTGTCCCACCACTCTAGCCTAGGATCAATTGAGTGTTGGGGGACAAAGTTATTTTAAAACCCATGTGTAAGCTCTCATGTGCAAGAGGAAATGAAATTCAGATTTTTAAACTCAAAGTGTTCAAACTCAAATTTCAAATGAAGGCAACAATAGGTGTGCAAACTGTTGTGATCAAAACCTCATTTGCAGCAGCCAAATCAAAGATCAGGTTTCATATTTGAATTCCTTAGGTCCAAATTAGGGGGTAGGCAAGGTCTCATGAAATTTTGAAGATATTTGCTATCCATTTTCCAAATGGGCTTAAATTTGCAAGGAATTCAAATATACATTTGAATTTGGATGAAACTTGTCCAAATATCCACACACAATTCGGGTTCGAATTACCACCATTTGACTTCTAGCATTTGCCAAATTGAGGAGATGTTTGTGAGAAAAATTTGAGGGGATAAGGGGGACAGTGGGGCCCACATGTCATAGGGCTAATTTGACTTGCACCCTAAGTCTTGTGCTCTGTTTTTCACTCCACCGAGGGGTTCTCCCAGGCGACACCGAGCTGTTTCGCGCCACCTCCGGGGTTCCACCTCCTGCTCTAACTTGTGCTCGGCCTGATCCTTACACACCGAGCAAACCGAAGCACGCTGCCTCTTTAACTCGCTCGCGCCTCTCGGTGGTTCCCTCGTGCAAGAACAGAAACCGTAGCTCACCGCCGCGCTCTGCGTTTTCTGATTGCCAGCTCCAACCGAGCCTCGGTTGCTTGCACCGACAGCACAGAAAAGCAGCGCCTGCGGGTGCTCTATCAAGCTAGCCCCACAACGCCGAAGCTTCTAGCCCGTGGCGCGCGCAAATCAACAAATGGCATGGAGAACCGAAGCTCACCGGCGGAAACCGAAGTCGGTCATCATGGACAGCGAGCTACGGCCCTCTTCACTGTTCCTTCTCTACACGAAAAAGGTGCGCCATACTCCTCAGATCGTGTAGCTGCAACCCTTTTAGCAAATTATCGACCGAGCGTGGAGAATTTCCAAGGTTCCCAAAACCGGGTGCTTGCGGGTAGGGGTCGGTCTACCCCAAAATTCTAGTGGCACAGTCCACCAAAGATCGGGCTAGGTTGCACACAACTTCTATACCTCCTAGCGGCCCTCCTTGAAGAAGAACAGAGCAAAAACATCTAGGATCCACTGAGTTATAGCCATTTTTCGTGCCGCCATGGAGAAACTGTCTCGGGTCACCGTGGAGCTCGATGTTGCTGGCCTTTTCACGGGGTTTGGCGTCCATTTTCAGCATCCTCAAGCTCCCACCGTGCTCTCCAATCAATTCCCGACCGTTTTGATATGGTGTAGAAGGTTTCCGACCATGCTGGAACCCTAACGGCCGCTGCCGCCGCCGCGCACCACTTTCCGGTGATCCCCGGCCGCCGGCGACCCTCCCAACGTGTTCTGCAGGCTGAGTTAGGGTAGGGCGGCGAGTTTGAGGTCGGGAGATGGCCGGGAAGGCCATTCCAGTGACGCTCGCCAGAGGCCGGCGCCGCTGCCTCTGTTTGGCGCGAGCAAGAAGATGACCTGTCGGGTGGGACCCACTAGCAGGCATTTAAACATTTTAGAGATTTCAGTTTTTAGTTTAAACTTTGGAGAGCCACAAATTTGTGTAGGAGTGTCCAAAAATTGTCAACTAAATTTTTTGGATTCCTCTCAGAGAGTAGTATCCAGGGGTACAGCCCAATATTTATGAAAATACCTGGATTTGACTCATTGATTCATATAAAGAAAATCTTTAGGAATTTTTCCAGGAGTTCTTTGTATTGGAAAATTCCCAAATTTGGGCAGGAGATTCTTCCAAAAATACCTGAACTCCAGTAAAATTTTCAGAAGCATTGGACCTGATTTGCTTGGCCAAATGTGGTGTTAATTTCTTATGTCTCTGAAAATATGAAATTAGAACAGAGCTCAATTTCAGATTTTCCCCAATTCTTGTAAAGGTCATATCTTGGTGTAGGAACCTCCAAATTTAGTGATTCAAAATGGTTTGGGTTCATATTGAATATATCTGTCCAAATATGCAACCCAATTTGTATGAAAGTCATTATTTAATTCTCGAAAATTCTTTAAATCTTTTCAGAAAAAGAATTTTAGAGGGAGTTTGGTTCATCCAAAACTCCTCAAATTTTGCCAAAATATTCTTTAGGATGTTAGTGAACTCCTGTAAACATTTCAGCTCATTTGGAGTTGATTTGCTTAGGGTAATTCAGATTTGAAGTTTCTGTGTTCGATTGAATACAGAAACATTTTCAGAGAATTTCCAAAATTTAGAAATTCAGTTCTGGGAAATTCTTAGCTCCAAAAATCCTAGGAAAATTCATGCAGGTTCTATAAACTATAATTTAAATTGTACTTCACTAAGTTTGGCATGAACATGTGGGTTACTTCAGAATTAATTCCTTTTTGCTTAATTGCTTAGAGAATTGTTCCGAACAAACCACTCAATGAAAAGTGCTAATTTTTGGTCCAGATGACTTTCTTGTGACAAGGAACTTACATGAAAATTTTCAGCTCCATTAGAGCTCTGGATCACCCCTGTTCTGTTTAACCTTTTAAGGTGATCAACATAGAAGAGGGGGAAAACACTTAGCACTTAATCATGTTGCTTAAACCCAAACCCAAACCACCAGCACCAGTGTCATTTTAAATTCTTAAACAGAGTTCCAGTTTTTAAACTTGTTATTAGAACTTGTTAGCAAATTTTTTATAATTAAATCCACATGCATATTCATTACATGTAGCATCTACGTGAAGAATTTGAAGTAATCAAAGTAGAGATCAAAGAAGGAGGGAAGCGAGTGAGCAAGCCTCAAGTGTTCTTCACTAACTGAACCCTATATATAAGTCCCCTGCAAAACAAAGGCAAGCACCGGTTTGCATCAAAACTTACACGTTTTTATTTGTATTCACTTTATATTGTCTAGCAATTTGTTTATTGCATTAAGTCTAGATGGTATGAAACTCCAAATGCATGACCCAGAAAACCCTAGAGTATAATGTAGAGTAGGTTATCAATTGATTATAACTGCTGATCTCAATTTAACAAAAGTGGATTAAAAGAGGCATAACTCAAGTAGGCAGTTTCCTACTCGTGAACCGGGATTGAGGGGGATCAATCGGAAGAGTTGGGAATTGATCCTCGTAGTTGGGAATGGAGACCGGGCAGTGGATGGAAGGCTCAAGGACGTGGTCCTGTGAACCTAGTCTATGTCTGAGTCGATTAAGACCCGTTCTTGTGTGCATCCCCGTGGGACAAGTTTGAGTTGTGTACCGGATGCATACTGGCTATATGGGACCTAGGAAACCAATGTAACATGTTGACCTGGGTGTCGAGGCATACCTCACCGTCTGATGCACATGCTGAAAGGATAGAGAAGTCGGCTCTACGAGGGTTTGCCATAGTGAGACTTAATCCCAGTGGGTGGACCGGTTCGACATTTGGGTGTTGTGTGAAAGGTTGCCATGTACGACGTCAGTGATGGTTGTTGTGTGCAACGTCGAGTATGGGAGTATGTGTCGTGTCAGCCGGGTGTTATTGATTGCAATCACCGTCGCTCACGGAATGGACCGAGCATACTTGTTCTCTGCATCGTGACGTAGTAATAAACTGGAAAAAAACTAAATATGCTTCGTGAGAAATCCTCATATTGGAGATGAGGAATGATCAACACCATCACTAAATTTAATTTCCACCTTGGGCTAGTAGCGCCAAGGCAAAGCGTTTCTTGTTTGATTGTGGAGTCTCGACGTTGATGGCACAAGGTCTGTATGGGTCTAGGGTAGCTCACTAAAGTTACTTTCGCCTCGGGCAAGTGACATCGAGATGAAGCGTTTCTTGTTTGATTGTGGAGTCTCGATGTAAATTGCGTGAGGGCTATAAAAGTTGATTAAAACTTGAAGTAAGGACTCTCCTTTAGCTCAAGTCCATCTTTTGTGTAAACATCTATATCCAGCCCTCTATTTCAGCATGTAGAGTTTCATGACTAGGGTGACGGTTAAGTCTTGCTGAGCTTCATGCTCACGGATACTGCATGAGTTGTTTTGCAGGTAATAGCACTACGCTGATATGTACGGGTGTCCGATGAGACTCGGAACTCTCCGAGTGGTGAACTCATGGCAACCCCTGCCGCTGCTATTGTGATTGTGTTGCTAGCGAGGAGGGTCCGCGGGCTGGACATCTTCTCTACTGCTTAGCATAGATATGAGACGTGAGTTGTATTGGTCTTCCTCTGTAGATTATTTTGAGAAGTATTTGTAAAATTCACACTTTGTAAGTTTCCGCTTGATTTATGTAATATGATGCTTTATTATGTGTGTTGTTGGATGCCACATCGCACAGCACCACCCAATGCGATTCCCAAGCGAGTGGCACGGCCCCGTGATCGGGATCGGGCCCTCACAGTAGAACTTTTCTTTACCCCGTACTTAGAGCGGTGCCTCAAATTTTTTATTTGCCATTTTTTTTCTTCTCTGTCCTACCACCGACAAACATGCCTTCTCCATCAGAACTAGCAGCAGAGTCAGTTGACATTATTTGTTTCATGTCTCTTTGCTTGCAAAGCAATCATAAACCACATTAATAGTTAAAGTATCATGACTATATATTATAGTATTGCTAAAATTTGAGTAAGATGGGGGCAACATACGCAAAACCATAAAAGCTAAATCCCCATCATCATACTTTACCATCATAGATGCCAGGTCCAAAATGATCTCTTTGAAGACCAACACATGAGAGGACACTGAACCGCCCTTGTAGGTGAACAATTTCATCTTCAAATGCATCTTACTGGTTAGATCCTTAGATATGCAGATCGATCCAAGCTTTAGCCATGAAGTGGAAGCAATTTTCTGTTCTAGAACCTCTTACGAAATATTATTAGATAAACGAAGATAAATTTATGAGTCTTACAATCATGACACTTTTATTCGTAGGTCGAAAGCATTTCCTTCTTTTAGAAACCATCAAACGCATCATCCAAATAAGTGTGCATTAATATGACATCATCTTGACTTGACAAAGCGTGAACCACATATCAGGGTCTAACAATGGAATATCATATTTGAGAGAAGTCATGTTAAAGAAAAAAATACAAATTTATAGAATATCTAGTACAATCTTGTGTGCACGAAACAATGATATGTAGCTTCCTGGTACACCTTCGTATACGTCCAGCAATGAATTGAGACACCAATCTCTGGTGGATGCATATCCTCTGCAATATGGCATTTACATTAGCACTCACTGATATGTGGTCCCACATGTCAGCGACACTAATGCACATTTAGTATTGCAGAGGATTTCGAGACATCTCTGATAGTCTCCCTCACATGAGTGTAGCAAGATCCGAGTTTTTTTTCTCATGGGACATCTTCTCACAAGAGTTTCTTCTTCAGGCTTTGTTTGGATACAGCTAAATACTCTTCATTTGGAGTGGATTGAAGGGGATTGAAGTAAAATTAGTTTATTTTCCAATCCATTCCACTCCACTTAATTTTACCCAAACAAGCCCTCAATGGGATCGCCACACAGACAACAAGCCCGCAGGAGAAGCGCCGATCTACGGGTGCCTAGAGGCACAGAGCGCAGCAGACGAGGCAGAGCAGCAACAATCGGGCGGCTTTGTCGGGTGGCTGCGATTTGACAATAGAGGACCCAATTGGGGGTAACACGGTGGTTAGAGTGATCGCACTCGTGAACCTCTATCATCGGAGTGTGAGCTACGACACTCCCCCCCGGCCCGCTACTAGAGAGGCCCACGGAGGTTCTTTGATTGTAGGGGCTTGGTGCCTCGCACGCGACCGGACTCGAGAGAGCAGGTGAACACCAGGGTTTACGTGGTTTGGGCCGCCGGAGCGTAATACCCTACGTCAACGGGAGAGTTTGCTGTATTGCTCGTGCGTACGAGTGTGTGAGGGTGAAGGGTCGTGAATGCGGAACCCTTTGTCGGGTGGTCATCCTCCTTTTATAGTTCAATGCCGGAGTGGTTACAATGTGGTTTGGGGCTCGACAGGTGGCCCTGAAGCTAGGTGAACTCTATACATGATCTAGGGTTTTACACTCTAAGTAGAGTAGTCAATGGGGGAGTTAAGTCCCGTCGCCTGGTGCGCTGAGCGCCCCTGTCTGTATGTCAGGTGATGATGAAGACGCCGTCTTGTCGCCACGTCTTCTCATTCTGCTTGGGCGGCTTTGTGCTGTTGAGCGGCGCGATACCGCTATCACGCCTTGCCGCCCTGTGTTGTCACCATAATGGCGAACGGGCACAGGACGGAGGCGTGCATAGTGCTCCATACTTCTGGGGAAGGCACGAGCTTTGAATGCACCACCTGACAACGCACTTCCTCCTTGACTTTGTCGACCCACGGCCCATGAAGGATCGTGGGACACATGGTGGCTTCGGAGCTCCCATCGACGTGCTCGGAGCCGGGAGACACGTGTCAGCTCCGGACCTCACCTCAGCAGGGAGGCTCAGACCGGAGCCCAGGGCACGTGTCAGCTCCGGAGCCGTCCTCAGCAGGGAGGAGGTTCAGAGCCCACCGACACATGGCACCTCCAGACCTCACCTCAGTAGGGAGGCTGGGTCCAGGGCCGAGGGCACGTGGCGTCTCCAGAGCCCTACTCAGCAGGGAGGAGGCCCGGAGCTCTGGTACACGTGGCAGCTCCGGACCTTATCTCAGCAGGGAGGCCGGGTTCAGGGCCAAGGACACGTGGCGGCTCCGAAGCTCTCCTCAGTAGGGAGGAGGCTCGGAGCCCAGGTCCATGTGGCAGCTCCAGACCTCACCTCAGCAGGGACGCCGGGTCCGGGACCAAGGACACGTGGTGGCTCCGGAACCTTCCTCAGCAGGGAGGAGGTTCGGAGCCCGGATACACGTGGCAGCTGCGGACCTCACCTCAGCAGGGAGGCTAAGTCCAGAGCCAGGGACACGTGCTGGCTCCAGAGTCTAGACGCACGTCGCAGCCTCGGGGCTGACCCCAGAGCCAGTGACACGTGGTCTATCTAGCGCCCGCATCAGCAGGATGGCGGGGCCTGGGTTGTCTTTTACCCTCCACGCGGGGGTACCCGGTTCTCAGGGTACCGATAGTGGCCCCTGGGCCCATCTCGGGGGAGACAGCGAGCCTGCAGGTGGGGCCCCCATCTTTCCCACATGGTGGCTTTGAACCCGTACTTCAGAAACCGAAGCAGTGGCGAGATTTCAGCGTAGTGGATGCATGGTTGTACCTGGAAGACGAAAAGGCTTCACGTCCTTGGCGTAGTGGGCGAATCCGTCGGTCAAAGTGGCAGCACGTCGCCGGCATGGTGGACGCGTGTTAGCTCCTGACTGGTTGGGTCGTGGCGACGTGCTCGAGGGGTTTCCCCGGGGTATTTACTGTGACATCCCTTGGGTCGACCGCTGCAGTTCCACCGCACCGCTCTTCTCAGGAACCACCGAATGTTCCTGAGGAATTACCTGCATGGCCCCTAGTGTTTGACGGGTGAACCTGAGTCCTACCCGCCATTAGGGGAGGCGAGTATCCTATGGCGAGGTACGTTGGAAACCCAAACGTCGCGCCTGTTGCCCTGCCAGATGTTGCGGATGTAGAAAAGGAAGTCTTCCGGAGAAGGACGGTTCCCTTCCGCCTTTTGCAATCTTCGCCTTCCTCTTGCGCGCTCGAAGCCTCCGCCCCCAGCACTCTCAACCTTCTCTCACCACCATGTATTCCGGCGTCTGTTCATCCAGGCTTCGCGGCAATAGCGATATTGCTATTGTGAGGCATCTGCTCGGCTGGCAGTCAGCCACGTTCGATGGAAAGATCCGTCGCGGGAGGTTCCCGCTGGCCGACATGCAACCCGGCGAGGTGGTTCCCTTCACCTCGTACGCGCTCTCTAGGTTTGCACTCCCGGTGTCGTCCTTCCTCCTCACCGTGCTGGAGGTGTATGAGCTCCAGCTTCAGCACCTCACGCCCTCGCACTAGTGGCCGTCTTCGTCCACTTCTGAAAGATGTTCGTGAGTGCATGGCCTTCGGTGCGGCTCTTCAGGGTGTTCTTCTCCTTGAGGACCTCGGGGAGAAGCACAAGCCAGCTGGGGGCTTTCTACTTCCAGCACCGAGGGAGGAACTACGCTCTACATCGCACCCTTTACTCCTGGGAAGTGGGAGCACTAGAGAGAGGACTGGGTGATTGCCCAGACTGATGTCCATGACCGCCTGGAGCTGCCGGGTGGCCCGCCGATGACCAAGGTGGCCGTTGGGGACAATATACCCGACCTGCAGGATGCCTACACACCAGTGCTGGAGAGGATCAAGTACCTGGCGGAGGAAGGCCTGACCTCTCTGATGGTTCTGGCCGACTTCCTGTCCCGCCGGATCGCTCCTCTCTAGCAATGTGTCCCGGCCGCTTGGCAGTATGCCGGGGAGGGCGACATGACCCAACTGGCGCGCGGAGCAAGGTTGTCGCCAGATCGGGAGATGCTGGATACGATGCTGCAGAAGCTCTCCTGCGACCCGATCACCGACGACTCCATCACTCCACCAGCGAGCTGCCAGCCCGTCTACCTAAACCCACAGGCACGGTCGAGGCTGCTGAGGGAACTGCCGAGACTGGACGACATCGATGTCGCGGTGCGGCAGATCGGTGATCCCTCGTGTGGCATCAAGATCGGAGCAGACGGCGCCGGTGGTCAGGCAGAGCCTGTGCCGAACTCACTCTCAAACAGAGGGAAGGAGCCGGCCGGGAAACCCGCACCTGTGGCGCGCCCTCGTTCGCCACCCAAGGATGCCCCAGAGTCGAGCAGGGCACCAAAGAGGAAGCTGGTTCGTCCTGACGGAAGCTTTGTCTCTAGCCCCCAGACGGGGTTCCTAGGCTTCCCTCGGTCCCGCACCGGGCTTGGCGACTGGCTCCGGCCATAGCTCTGGAGCTGCTTCTGCCGGAACAGCCCCGACAGCCACGGGAAGGGCGGCTGGCGCTGCTGGAGCTTCAAGGAGGGCCCCCGACGTCGTCCGGGAAGACTCCTGAGGCGACGTCATCGACGACGAGGGTTCCAGCAGCATCGTCGGATTCTCAGCCGTCGAGGGCAGCCCCCGCTATGGGCACATCTTCGGCGTCAAGGTCCTCAGCAGGAAGGCTTTGCTGCACCGTCTCCGAAGCCAGCGGAGGCGACCTCAACGCCAGCGGAGGCGAGTGGCTCGAGCCCTACGTGTAAGAAGCTTCGCGTGGGGTGGAACTTCCAGACCTCTAGGTACGGCTCAACCTTGTAGTCCAGGCTGTGTACTGAGCCACTGGATGGCGTGGTTAATGCTCGGTGTTTCTTCTTCCAGTGCTCCTCAGCAGAGCTCGTCCTCTTCTCCTCCTCCTCCTCCTCCTCCTCCTCCTCCTCCTCCTCCTCCTCCTCCACAGTAGTCCGGGAGCCGGAGCTCCTTTTCCGCCGAAGTTCCAGCACCGGCGGCAGTTCCTGAGCCTGCGCCTAGGGCGGCTCCAGTTGTCGGCACCCAGGCCTCCGAGGCCAGCCAACCGGTGGGCGCAGACGCCACTGGTAGCGGCGCGGCTGCTACTGAGCAGGCTGCCAGCCCTCCTCCTCCTTCTTCGCAGGCTTCCATGGTGATAACTCCACCGGAGGATGGAGAACCAGAGGGTGTCGAGGCGGTACCTCGCCTGGCGATGCCGAAGGCTGTTCCAATCCCCAAGGCTGTGAGAGCCGTCCGGTCTAGCCTGGAACAGATGCAGGACGTGCTCGAGCAGGAGTGGGCCAAGCTGAGGTCTGAGCGGGAGCGCCTCCGGGACTGGGACGACCTGTTGAAGGCGTGGGTCCAGTCTACCAGGGTGAAGGCTCAGGCTCAGGAGGAGGAGCTCGAGGCTCGGGGGGAGGTACTAGAGGAAGAGGCCGTCGTCGCTGACCTCCACAAGAATGCGGTGAACCTCCTGGCTGAGGTAAAGAACCTCTATGCCACCGCCGATGCTCATCTTGCAGGTCTGACAGAAGTCAGAGAGACACTCCTTCATCGGGAGAAGGAGGCGAGGAAGAGGGAGCTCTCCGTCCGTCTGGCTGCCCATGAGGAGGAGAAGGGGCGCCTGAAGGAGCGGCTTCAGGGCGTCCATGACCGGGAGCTCGCCTCTGTGGCCAAGGAGTCTAACCTGGACGAGCAGGCCGCATGGCTGGCCACCAAGGAGCAGGCCCTGGCTGCAATGGAGCAGGAGCTAGCCACCCATGAGTAGGAGCTGGTGAGGAGTTCAACAGGGGAGCGGGCTTCTTCTGCCAAGGTTGTCGAAGACCTCCGGGCTTCTTGTGCCGCTGAGGCACAGAAGGTCCGGGACTTCCTCGGCCGCGTGGAGGCGGCTTTGTAACCCTTCGGCTTCAGCTCCTTGCGCCCCAGTGGTCCGGTCCAGGAGGTGAGCCAGGTGCTCCCTGCCCTAGATCGGTCGGGGAGAAGCTCCTGGAGCTGAAGAACGTCGTGGGGGAGCATCTGTAGGCCGAAGGCAAGGCTCTGGCACAGTTGGTGGTAGATCATGTGATCACCTGCTTTCGGAGCTGTGACCCCAGCATCTCCCTGGAACCTGTGGCGCAAGGCCACAGTGCAGAATTGTCGGGAGCGACCAAGTCTTCCTTGGAGGAGGTCGCCCGACTTGTAGCTGCTAGGTTCTAGCGCAGGTAGCTCCTAGGAATCCTGCTCGCCTTGTATCTTCCTGTGTATGTCGGAGCTCCGTCACTAATAAATACTCCTTGTTTCAAGTCTTGTGTTGTTGGTGTGTAGACTTCGGACCCTTGGCAGTGCAAAGGTCCGGAATGACTTGGCCGAGGTAGGTAGCTCTTTGCCGATGTCCTGAGCTTGTTCCTCCGGGCCCTTAGCAGCGCAAGGACTTGGAGCGCTCTGGCAGTGTGGCTAACACTCCTCCCGGGTCCTTGGCAGCGCAAGGACCCGAGCGAACTTCGTCCAGTGTCTTCAGCTTGTTGTAGCTGGCGCTCCGAGTCTTCTGCTTGCTGCTGCAGTGGTCCGATGTCCTGCCCGCGTGGTTCACCGTGATGGCCCCCTGCTAGGTGTGGCCCTTGTGTTGGGGCGCACCTACCACTGGATGAGGCAGGATGCCAGCATCGGGCCTCCTGAGGGATCCGGGACGCCAAGGACCTGTTAGGACCTACAGACACGGCAGAAAAAAGGAGTAGTCGTGCTCTCTGATCACTATTTCCTGTTTGCTAGCTTTACTATGGCTTATGGTCCTCGACTGAGCTATGGGGCTTGGGTAATTCGATGTGGGTCGTCTGAGCTATGGTTAAATCCTTGCTCAAGGGTATGGGCCATCCGGTTCCCCGGTACTGAGCTGTAGCGCTGGAGAGGCAGAGTGTGTAGGCCTTGGGTACAAGACCAGACAAAGCAGGCTACACACCCTGGACCTCCCGCTAGCGTAAGCCTTTCAGGGGAGGGACCATTCGGCACCATAGGGCAATGAAACAATCAAAGGCCCCCAAGTTACAGTTAAAACTTTGCTCAGGGGTATGAGCCGTCCGGTTCCCAGGTACTGAGCTGTAGCGCTGGATAGGCAGAGTATGTAGGCTTGGGGTACAGGACCAGGCAAAGCAGGCTACACACCCTGGACCTCCCACTGGCGTAAGCCTTTCAGAGGAGGGACCATTCAACACCATAGGGCTCCCGAGCAATGAGACAACCTAAAGACCCCGGGTACGCCACAGGTACCTCAAGCAGACCCACTTGCAGAAGGATAGCACAACTCCTGCTATGGTTGAACACAGAAAAAAGTAACCAACCACATGGCCGGAGTAGTATGGAAAGAAAGCGCGACAAGAGAGGAGGCGATGTTTGGGGTCCAGTTACTATTCTTGTCCGTAAGCGTGTTCTTTCCAGCCCCCAAGTACTCAGTTGTAGCGCAGGGGAGGCAGTGCGGCAGGCTTAGGGTACAGAACTAGGCTAAGCAAGCTGCGCGTCCTGGACCTCCCGCAGGAGTTAACCTTTCAGCGAGGAGACCTTCCAGTGCCACGGGACCTAGGACAAGTGTGTAGGACAGTCTTCGGACATGCCATTTGCAGTTGATATGCATGTGTGAACACAAACTGTAAAAAGGTACGCAGGGTAGGATAAATATTTCTCATTTCAAGGTTCCTTCGGTTGATAGGAGGAAACAGGCCATACAAGAAAGCAGCGACCCGCCCCGAATGACAAGAGTAGCAGGACTCCTCTGAAGCTTAGCTATTCTAAGCGTTGTTTCTTGACTCTGTGACACCTTTACAAAGAAAGAGAAAAAGAAAAAACCTACCACTATGCTAAGAGTAGAACTTACGGAGGTGTTCTATGTTCCGTGGATTGGATAGAGGTACCCTATCTTCTGTGGCTAGGTAGACGAACCTGGGGTGGCATACTTGTGTTGCTCGAAAGGGACCCACCCAGCTGGGGGGGGGGGGGGTTGTCACCCCTTTTCAAGAAAGTATTCGCCAAAGCACCGGGTGGCCCTACCTTGAGCTGTCTACTCCGCGCGTACCGCCGTTGGTATCGCCGGAGCTTTTGGCCGTGCAGTGCGTTTCGAGCAGCCACTAGCCACATTTCCTCGTCGATAAGGTCGATATATTCATACAGGAGTGTGAGACCTATGTGTGCTGGATACATTGGCTATGACGATAAAAGTTTTGAGTTCTGCCAAAACACTCTTTTTGTCAAGGTCCAGCTCTAGGTCCGAGCTCCAACAAGATCCGACGTAAGGTCCGACTTGCTATGGATAGGTCCGACATTTGTTTGGTTAGCTCCGGCGGTAGGTCCGACTAGCTTTGGTAAGTTCTGGTGCTAGGTTCTGCTAGCTTTGGTAAGCTCCGGCTCAAGGTCCGGTTAGCTTTGCCAAGGTCCGGAGTTAAATCTAAATGGTTATGTTTTTACTATGCAAATGTTTCGAACTTGCTTTACATCTATGAAAAGTATGCTTAGCATTATGTCGAAGTGTGTGGTCGACACTTTCCCCGGACCTGCACTGGGCAGCCCGCGGAGGTTCTTTTTCGGAGGGGCTAGTCACTTGCGGAGAGCTTGAGCGTAGGGACGAGTTAAGGAGGAGCTTGACACGGCGAGTTTTACGTGGTTCAGGCCACCGAAGCGTAAAACCCTACGTCCACGGCGAGCTGAGAAGCTCGCTGTATTGCTTGTTGCTCAGAACCAGAGTCCTGAGCTTGAGGATGTGTTATGCCTAGCGTATGAGTTGCGGGAGTGCGAACCCCTGCTAACGCCGCCTACCCGAGCCTTTTATAGTCCAAGGCTCGGGTGGCTTACAGGGGGGGCGGGACCCGACAGCTGGTCCCGGGGAGATTGCCTGCAGACTATCGTATCCGCAGTTATGTCGGTATTTGTCTCTGGCAAAGGCTTCTGAGTCTTCGTCTTGCCGCCCTGCCCATGCCGCCTGCTAGTCGTAGTGGTTGATGACGGCGAGGGCGGCAGGGGATGTCTTGTCGCTGTGTTTATTGGCTGGCAGGCTCTGACACCGCGCGCTAGTCTGTGATGCGACTGGGCGCAACGGCACCTGACAGAGGCGTGCTCCGCGTCTCCGCGTCTTGGGAAGGCGTGGGCCTTGAATACCTTGTACGGGCAAGGTATGGGGCGTCTTTACGCCCGCTGCCTACCGCTCGGGGGCAGGCAGAGCTCTTCTACTGGACACGTGGCGGGCCCGGAGCCCTCCTCAGAGAATAGGGAGGTCCGGCCCCGCAGGACACGTGGAGCCTTCGGACCTCTCCCCGCGAAGGGGGAGGTCCGGCTTCTGTCGGCCACGTGGCGGGCCCGGAGCTCTCCTCTGGGGAAAGGGAGGTCCGGCCCCGCTGGACACGTGGCGCCTTCGGACCTCTCTCCCGCGGAGGGGGAGGTCCGGCTTCTGCAAGCCACATGGCGAGCCTAGAGCTCTCCTCTGAGGAGAGGGAGGTCCGGCCCCGCCGGACGCGTGGCGCCTTCGGAGCTCTCCCTGTGGAGAAGGGCGAGATCCTTAGGCATTTTCCCCTGTGCGCGGGGGTACCCCATATCGCGGGTACCGACAGTGGCCCCCGGGCCCATCTTGGGGGAGATAGCGGGCCTGAGGTGGGACCTCTGTCTCTTCTGTTCCGGGCACTTTCTCTAAGTCCCGTATTGACCGCTGCCGGAGCACGAACAGTCGCGAGATCGTGGGAGCGTGCGCCCATTTGATGGTTGCTTTTACTGTGGCGGTTCCCAAGACTGCCACTTCTGCATGTTGCGGCGCTTTCTTCGGGAACCGCCGGAGTGTATTGCCGGCTCGTCTTCTTGGGAGACTGACTCCTTGACCCACCGCTTCAGCTGGGCGGCTTGGGTCCACCTGTCATCGGCACTCGGTCTTGGAGACAAAGTGGTTGCCGATGCGGCGTATTCAAAGAGTTTCGAATCGCTTGGAATTGCACCTGGGAAGTTTTAAGAGGGGATCTTACCCGCTTTGCGGCTTCCCTTTGCACTTCCCAGCGCTTTTTCTTGGACTATTGCGCCTTTGTCTTCTTGCCTTTGAGTCCTCCCTCGTCATGGCTTCCAACCCGCCCCCAGAGAAGAAACGTGCTCGATCTCCTCCAGTGGCGGCATCTGTGCCAAGTCGGGGATCTGGGGTGTCTGCACCTCGTGCTTCTAGAGATGGCACCCCTTCTGGCGGCGACTCAAAGCGGTCCCGGGCTGATGCGTCGAGGGGAGCTTCTGGAGCGTCCCCTGCTCCGCCAGTCCAGGCGACTGTGGAGCGGCCGTCAGTGACGACGGCGGGCTCTAGGAGTCCTACCCCGGCTCGGAAGTCGGGGTTCAGAGCCGCTGGAGTGTTCGCGCTTCCCGGACGTCCCCGACTGGCGGGGAGTCTAGGCCATTGCGCTCGGAAACCGGGACAGCTGCCGCGGTCCCCAAGCCAGCGCGAGTTTCTCCTGTTCCGGTGCACCCGGATTCCGCGGCGGCGCCATCTCTTCCTGCCGAGACGGCTGCCGCGGCCCCCAGTCCAGTGCAGGTCGACCCTGCAACGGGCGGCCCGGCTTCTATTTCAGCGTCGACTTCCCCTGCTCGTCCCTCTCCCCAGGCCAAGAAGCCAGAAGTCAGAGAGAGTCCGGCGGGTCCGGCCGCCGGAGCCCCGGCGCCAGCCTCTCCTGACCGGCGTATCGTCCCGGTCGCTGGTGCATCGCCTTCTCTTGAGGATGATGTGATGGAGGAGGTTGGGGTGGTACTCCGGTCTCTGCTGCCCCACTGCCCCTGGCGGATGCCTTCGCGCTCCCCCAAGCGAGCGTCCGGCAGGTGTTGGCCGCACTTGGTCGCGAGCGGGAGGAGCATACGGTTGAAAGGGATCGTCTCCTCACCTGGGGGAACCTTTTGCAGGAGCAAACCGCGAAGGTCAAGGGCGAGCTCGACTCCAGGCAGGAGTTGCTTGACTTCAGGGAAGTGCTCCTCGACCGGCTGAAGCGGTCTATCGACCGCCTGGACGCTGAAACGCGGCGGATCAACAGGGAGGCCCTTGAGGCACACGCCCGGGCTGAGGAGAGCCTCTCTGCCGCGGAGGAGATACGGCAGCTGCTGGAGCGCCGTAAACTCGCCGTTGAGGACCGGGAGCGTTCCTCGGCAGCCGAGGCGGAAAGGGTCGCTGCGCAGCTGGCGGCGGGCGAGGACGACCTGCGAGCTCGGACCAGGGAGCTAGAGGCTCAGAAGGCAGTCCTCGCCATGAGGGAGGAACAGGTCTCCCGCGAACGCCAGGGGATCCTGGACCGGGAGTTGGCTGCTGACTTTAGGGCTTCTGGGTTGGAGCGGCTCGCCAAGACTCTCCGCCTTCGGGAAAGCTCCCTGGTGGCCAAGGAGAAAGAATTCTCCGAGAGAAACCAAGACGACCTGCAGGCAGCCCGCCGTGAGGTAGAGGAGCTCTCGACCTTGCGGTCCTCCGAGGCGCATGCGGTCTCAAGCTTCGTCAATCGGGCGGGGTCCGCCCTGATCCCCCTTGGCTTCAGTCCGGTGAGGGCAGCGGCTCCTGCGTTGAAGGTTGCGGAGGTGATCCCCGCGCTGGAGTCGATCGGCGCCAAGCTGGACAGGCTAGACTAGCTGGTCGCCAGCGAGCTTGAGGTCGAGCGACGGGACCTGGCCTTAGAGGTCGCCACACATGTGCTGGCATGCTTTAGGAGCCGGGACCCTTCTTCCTCCCTGGAGCCAGCGAGAGAGGGCCCTGCCGCGGAGCGGGAGGAGACTGCCAGGGCCGAAGTCGGGGACATGGCCGCCCTTGTAGCCGCTAGGTTCCGGCGTGAACCGGGAGGGCCCTAGGACTTGCTTCTCCATTTTTATCGAGTCTGTAGTCCAGCTCATGGAGCCTCGAATAAATAGACTCTCTTGAATGTTTGTGCCTGTGATGCCTTTTATCTCCTTCTTGGTTTTGCCTGACCGAGTCCTTAGCTCCGCAAGGTACTCAGAGGCCTTCACCAATCTCGGAGCTCTGCACAGACACCTTCCCCGGGTACTAACTGTATTAAGGGCCCTCGGGGGTCTCCGGATCCCGCCCCATGGGGAGGTCCGGATCTGCCGGCCACGTGGCGGGTCCGGAGCCCCTCCTGAGGAGGCGGGAGCTCCGGCCCCGCTGGACACACGGGGCCTTCGGGCCTCGCCCCTGCTGAAGGGGCAGGACCCGGTCCTTCCAGTCCTATGTCGGAGTAGTTGGTAGCTCCTTCCCCTCCGCTTCGTGCAGTCCTCGTTGCTGTAACCTGGAGGTCCTGCACACAGATAGAGGAAACGTAATTCTCCTCGGGGGGTCCTCCCCTTCCGTCTCCTAGTCTTATTCGGGTTACGATCCTGATCCGTTATACAGGGCTTGGGCAATTCTGTGCGCGAGGCGCCGGGGCTCCGCCTCCCTCCAAGGTCCGGGTACGATCGTCCGATCCCAAGTACTGGACCGTGCGCCGGGGAAGCAGAGTGCACAGGCTTTGGGTTCATGACCAGGCAAAGCGGTTGTACTCCCCTGGACCTCCGGAGGGCAGGATGCGCACGCTTTGGGTACTGAGCCGGCTAAGCGGGATACGCACCCTGGACCCCCCATGCACGGCGCAGGCCTTTCCTGGAGGTGACCAACTAGCACCGCAACACCTGACTGGGAGGCCCGAGAAACCCACTTGGCCATCGGCAGGTGCCTCAAGCGCAGCCGCCTTCGGTAGGATAGCAAATGCTGACTATGGATGAGCGCGGGAGAGAGGGAGCTAGATGTACGATGAACATACATAGAGAGTGCGATCATAAAAATTAATGCGTAATTTAAATGAGCACATGAGAGAGCGAAGTAGAACAGGTTTCTCTGTTAATGCCCATAGGTGGAAGTCTGGTTGTACATGGAGGCAATGACCCGCCTTGTCAAGAAGGGAAGCAAGACTCTATGCGCTTAGGGTCGGAACCAGGCTAAGCTGGACGTAGTCCTGGACCGTCCCTTGAGACTTAGCTGCCCCAAGCGCTGTTCCTAGACTCTATGGGATTTATTACAGAAGGGAATGACTCTGTTCTACTAATGCTCGGGGGGTAGGACTTACAGTGTTGTTCCACGCCAAGGGTTTTGGGAACGGATCCCACACTCGGTTGAAAGGCATGTGTACCTGGGACGGCAACTTTCGTGACTCGGAAGGGACCTTCCTGGCTGGGGGAGAGTTTATAGGTCCTTCTCGGGAAAGTGCGTGCCGCGGCACCAGGTTGCCTTTCTGCAGGTCCCTGACGCGTTTGGTTCTTTGGCGGTAGTGCTAGAGCAGCAGCCGAGACCGTGCGTTGTGGGGTGTCACCTGCAGCCGAGCCTCGTCGACGAGGTTGTCATCTTCACGCTGGATCAGGTCCTGCGCGGCTTCTCCTGGGCGCCCCGGGGAGTTCTCCCCTTCTGGCTAAGGCCTTCAAGGGGTAGGAGTACCCAGACTCTTCTTGGGAGACCCAAGGCGTCTTCCCCTTTTGGCAAGGCCTTCAAGGGGTTGACGGACCCTGGGTGGCCCCCAGGAGGTACGACCGAGGCACGGAGGCATGCACCCGGGTGGAGCTGGCCCGGTTCTGCACCATCGGGCTGGTGCCTGGGCTGCTGTGACTACTTGGAACTCCTCCAAGGTTGATGTCGCAGCAGTGCAGTCTCCACTAAGGTTGTCATCTTCACGCTGGATCAAGTCCTGCGTGGCTTCTCCTGGGCACCCCGGGGTACCCTCCCCTTCTGGCTAAGGCCATCAAGGGGTAGGAGAACCCGGACTCTTCTTGGGAGACCCAAGGCGTCTTCCCCTTCTGGCAAGGCCTTCAAGGGGTTGACAGACCCTGGGTGGCCCCCCGGAGGTATGGCCGAGGCACAGGGGCGTGCTCTCGGGTGGGGCTGGCCCGATCCTGCACCGTTGGGATTGGTGCTTGGGCTGCTGCGACCACTCGGAGCTTCTCCAAGGTTGACGCCGCAGCAGTGCAGCCTCCACTGACTTTTCGGGGTACCCATAGTTGGCTACCGCCCTGGCCCATCACCATCGGAGCTGGAGTCCTCACCGTTGTGCACCGTCTTCATGACGCGCTGAGGCTCCTGAAACCCCACCTGGTGGCCGGCGCTAACCGAGGCGTCGACTTTCTGGTTGCCCTCCCTCTGGGGGAGGGGCGGTGCCTCAGCTCTCTGCTGCCTCCCTTTGCGGAAGCGCTCTACGAGCCTCTGGATATCCCAGCACTCGGCAGCAGTATGATTGCCGGCGCCATGCACGGGGCATAGCCCGCCCTGGTCACTATCTAAGGCTGGTGACTGCCGCTGCCTTTTGTCGGGGCGTGGCCCCCGAGTTCCACTGGGTGCCGCTGCTGTGGCGACGGGAGCCGCGGTCGATGACTTCATCTTGCCGCTCCCCCGGCTCTTGGCCTTCTTGCCACCTCCATAGGAAGCAGCGCCGGACCCGGGCTGCCCTCCTGACTCGGAGGCTGGCAGAGAGTGCCAGTTCCGCCCTTCAGCTGCTCTGGCGCACTTGTCCGCCAGGCTGAAGAGCTCGGAGACGTCGCGGACCTCTCTGGTCGTGAGCTTCTCAAGCATTTTCTCGTCCCGAACACCCTGCCGGAACGCCACCCCCTACCTGGCGTGCCAAATGTCGAAGTGTGTGGTCGACACTTCCCCCGGACCTGCACTGGGCAGCCCGCGGAGGTTCTTTTTCAGAGGGGCTAGTCACTTGCAGAGAGCTTGAGCGTAGGGACGAGTTAAGGAGGAGCTTGACACGGCGAGTTTTACGTGGTTCAGGCCGCTGGAGCGTAAAACCCTACGTCCACGGCGAGCTGAGGAGCTCGCTGTATTGCTTGTTGCTCAGAACCGGAGTCCTGAACTTGAGGATGCGTTATGCCTAGCGTATGAGTTGCGGGAGTGCGAACCCCTGCTAACGTCGCCTACCCGAGCCTTTTATAGTCCAAGGCTCGGGTGGCTTACAAGGGGGGCCCGGGACCCGACAGGTGGTCCCGGGGAGATTGCCTGCAGACTATCGTATCCGCAGTTATGTCGGTAGTTGTCTCTGGCGAAGGCTTCTGAGTCTTCGTCTTGCCGCCCTGCCCATGCCGCCTGCTAGTCGTAGTGGTTGATGACGGCGGGGGCGTCAGGGGATGTCTTGTCGCTGTGTTTATTGGCTAGCAGGCTCTGACACCGCGCGCCAGTCTGTGATGCGACTGGGCGCAACGGCACCTGACAGAGGCGTGCTCCGCGTCTCCGCGTCTTGGGAAGGCGCGGGCCTTGAATACCTTGTACGGGCAAGGTATGGGGCGCCTTTACGCCCGCTGCCTACCGCTCGGGGGCAGGCAGCGCTCTTCTGTTGGACACGTGGCGGGCCCGGAGCCCTCCTCAGAGAAGAGGGAGGTCCGGCCCCGCATGACACATGGAGCCTTCGGACCTCTCCCCGCGAAGGGGGAGGTCCGGCTTCTGTCGGCCACGTGGCGGGCCCGGAGCTCTCCTCTGGGGAGAGGGAGGTCCGGCCCCACAAGACACGTGGTGCCTTCGGACCTCTCTCCCGCGGAGGGGGAGGTCCGGCTTCTGCAAGCCACGTGGCGAGCCCGGAGCTCTCCTTTGAGGAGAGGGAGGTCCGGCCCCGCCGGACGCGTGGCGCCTTCGGAGCTCTCCCTGCGGAGAAGGGCGAGATCCTTAGGCATTTTCCCCTGTGCGCGGGGGTACCCCATATCGCGGGTACCGACACATTCTTTTACTAAGTTTTTGAAGTGTTATGGCTGTTTACGGTGGTTAACATTTTGCTATGGTTTGCAACATGCTTATGTGAGGTGTTCACGTAAGGTGTTGTGTTTTCAGAATTAATGTGAGTCAAGTCACGGACTTGTGCTCGAAAGTATTGGTTGTTTATTCATGTGCAGGTGTTGCTTGAGTTCAAGATATGGCTGGTGACGGGATCCATTGAACTAGTCTTAAGGAGAAGATCAGGTTCAACAACCAAGTTCGGGAGGAATTGTGGTTGAGTTGATCGAAAGGTCGCGCAGCATGTTTGGATCAAGAACAATGCATATGAAGGTATCGTGGACGTCGTTGGAAGGTGTTTGCACGTGTGCAAGGAGTGCATGGATGTTTCTACATTGTTCCAAGGCGTGTTGAAGAGATATGGAAGTGGAGATATGGTTGAAAAGGTTCAACCAGCTGGATTTTGCGCTCAGGCTGCGGCTGAGGCGGTTATGGTTTGTTTATGGAAAGTCTCGAGTTGGTTATAATAGGATTTCATGTTAGACATGAAGTAAAGTTGTTTTAGGAATGTTTGGGACATTCCTAAGGTGTTTGGAAGTCTTAAGATTGCTTCTATCTACGTATAGAAGAGTCTTGAGCAGTTATAGAAAGTTTTGATTCAGAAACTGAGTAGGATTAGAGTCCTAGTTTGAATTAGGTTGGCCTTAGGGCTGGTTATATAAGCAAGGAAGGCCAAGGCTCATGGTGTACACGACTTTGGGCTGTTCCTCTTATGTTTTTATCAATAAAATTCATAATTTAGAGGAGCTTTTGTGCCCTGTTCGTCCGACTTGTTTTTGTCAAGTCTTTCTCGTCGAGTTTCTGGACAGCACGACAGTGTTTCGGTGTTTTGATCATAACTCGAGTTGTACAGATCCAATTTATGTGATTCATTTTGGGTTGTCTTCACAACTTTATTATCTATCATCTGTGGAAATTTTACTGTCATTGGATTTGTTGTTTCTGATCTACACGAGTTTCTTTACAGTGTTGCAGATCTGATTTTTACTCGAGTAGAACAGATTGACCCTCGTTTGATCTTTCGATCATAACTTGAGTTGTTCTTGACGGATTTCCGTGATTCTTATTGTCGTGTCTTCGTGACTTGATTCTATATAATATATACCACTTTTGTCACAGTTGAACACATTTAGATCAGTCGCATACACGGTTTCTTTAACGGATTGATTTTCTGCCAAGGGGGTTTTTGTTGCTTCCGCTAAAAGTTTAAATCTACCATTCACCCCCCTCTGGTAGCTTTTCACATGCTCTTCAATCCAACAATTAGTATCAGAGCCATGGTGCTCTAATATTTGTGATTTGCACGTGTTTTGACTAATCATCATAGAGAAATACTCCGCAAAACTTTGTATGTTCAGTGGCATTGATTTTCAGGTTTGGAAGGCACGTATGGAGACTTTCATCCAGGCGCAAGGCTTCGCAATATGGGAAAAGGTGTACAAGCCTTATGACATGCCGCCAAACGATCAAGTCACGGCTATGAACATGAGAGATGTCGACAACAACAACAAAGCACGGAACTTGATCATACAAGGATTAACTCAAAGTGACTTCGACCATGTTGCACACCTCCGATCTGCATACGATGTGTGGAAAGTACTTTGTGACTACCAAGAAGGATCCAACACGATCAAGGAGGTAAGACAAGATATGTTCAAGAAAGAATACATGCACTTCGAGATGCAATCCGGTGAGTCAATTGATGACCTCTTTGCTCGCTTCAATAAAATCCTCAGCAACTTGCATAGTGTCAACGTTATTTTTTCAGATGCTGAAAATGCTAGGCAATTACTAAGTGCATTAGACATGTCAATTTGGGAGATGAAAGTTATATATATTCGTGAATCTACTGTCATGGGTACACTTACATTAGATGTGCTATATTCTAAGTTAAAAACTCATAAAATTGACATAATATCACGTAAGAACCCCAACAAGTCTCTTGCATTTATTTCACAATGTGGCATGCCTAACTCTAGTCAATCTTCATCTTGTGGTACACTTTCTTTGTTGTCCTCTATAACCCTTGAACAGATTGAAGAGTTTCTAGAGGAAGAACTTGCACTCATCTCAACTCGGTTCTCAAAAGCATTGCAAAATGTGAGAACTAGAAGGAGAGGAAGTGTCGGACCTCAACGATGCTTCGAATTTGGTAAGACGGGACATTTTCGTACGGATTGCCCTAACCTTTCAAGTCCTACTTCCGTGATAAAAAGCAAACTAGGACGAAGCACTCCTCTCCAAACAATAAGAAAAAAAGAAGGGTTTCATAGGATGCCAATTGGTAAATAGTTTTGTCTCCGCACTTCAAGAACTTGGCTCGAGCGATGTGGACATCGGAAGTGACGAAGATGAAGATGATTTGGCAAACTTATGCTTCATGGCGGGCAAGTCAAGTTAAAGTATGGAAGAGGCAGACACAACAGCGACAATGAAGAGGTATGTCCTACTTGCGAAGAAATGTGTGATGCTATTTCTCGTGCCACTGTTATAGTTAAGAAAAAGGACAAAAAGCTTAGGGGCAATGCTGTTAAAATTGAGTCACTAAAATCTGAAATTAATCATTTGAAATCTTTGATTCCTAGTGATGATTCTTGTTCCTCATGTGATTTAATATATGAATAATTGTCCTCTCTAAGAAGAGCACATACCTCCACACTTGATAAACTTGAGTTAGAGATTGAAAAGAACAGAGAGCTTGTTGCACTTAATGATAAAAACTTGAAAGATGCTTGTTGTTCTACAATTGATTTGCATTGTTCTACTTGTGATGATCTTAATAAGAAACAACAAGATGCTATGAATGAAATTTCTATATTGAACAATGCTTTATGTTCTCATGAAGTTAAGTATTGTTCCAATTGCAAACTAAAAGGAAAAACTTCATGTCAAAACTGCCTAGACTTGTCTAAGAAACTTGATGAACATGAAGAAGAAGGAGCTTGTGAATTGTCTACTCCCCTCTGGGTCCTCAAAAGTCATCCTCCACAACAAATGATTGGAAGCTTGCACGAACGAGTCACACGGTCCAGGTTTTGTGATCCAAACTCTCACGCTCATTCTGCATTTGTTGCTTCTTTTGAACCCAAAGATATATCACACGCACTCACTAATGAATCTTAGATTATTGCCATGCAAGAAGAGTTAGAAAATTTTGAAATAAATAATGTTTAGAAACTTGTACCTCCACCTCAAGGTCACACTCTAATCAGAACTAAATGGGTGTTTAAAAATAAACAAAGTGAGGATGGGGTTGTGGTTAGGAATAAGGCTAGGTTGGTTGCTCAAGATTTCACACAAGTTGAAGGACTAGATTTTGATGAAACTTTTGCTCCTGTTGCTAGATTAGAAGTCATAAGAATTTTGTTAGCATTTGCTGCATCTAAAGGTTTCAAGTTATATAAAATGGATGTTAAAAGTGCTTTTCTTAATGACTACATAGATGAGGAGGTTTATGTCAAGCAACCACCGGGTTTTGGAAATCCAAATTTTCCTAATCATATCTACAAATTGTCCAAAGTCTTGTATGGTCTTAAACAAGCCCCTAGAGTATGGTATGATAGGTTAAAAATATTCTTACTTGAAAAGGGGTTTACCATGGGCAAGGTTGATAAAAATCTTTTTGTGTTAAGCATGGCAATGACTCATTATTCGTTCAAGTGTATGTGGATGATATTATCTTTGGTTGTGCTTCTCATGATCTTGTGTCCAAGTTTTCAGCTATGATGAGTTCAGAATTTGACATGAGTATGATGGGAGAACTCACATACTTTTTGGGGCTGCAAATCAAGCGCTCCAAGGAGGGTACTTTTGTGCATCAAACAAACTATACAAGAAATCTTCTTAAGCGCTTCAACATGGACAAAAGCAAGTCTCTTCGGACACCAATGGGTACAACAACGACACTTGAACTTGATGAAGATGGTGAACCCGTGGATCAAAAAGAATATAGAAGTATGATTGGATCACTTTTGTACCTCACGACATCAAGACCGGACATACAATTCAGCGTATGTCTTTGTGCATGATTTCAAACTTCCCCACATGCTTCACATCGTCAAGCCATCAAAAGAATTCTCAAGTACTTACATGGAACTCAATAATTTGGGATTTTTCTTCCTTCTTCCTCAACCGTTACTTTGAGAGCTTTTTCGGATGCTAATTTTGGGGGTTGTAGAATTGATAGGAAAAGTACTTCGGGTGCTTGTCATTTTCTTGGTAATTCACTTGTTGCTTGGTCCTCTAGAAAACAAAATTCAGTTGCACAATCCACAGCCGAATCTGAATATGTAGCTGCTGCTAGCGCTTGCTCACAAATTCTTTGGATTCTTCAAACACTTAAGGACTATGGGGTTGATCTAGATAGTGTTCCACTATTTTGTGATAACACTAGTGCCATTTGTATAGCTAAAAACCCCGTGCAACCTTCGAGAACAAAGCACATTGACATTAGGTATCACTTTGTCTGTGATAATGTTGAAAAAGGAAATATTGTGCTTCACCATTACCGAACAACAATTGGCTGACATTTTTACAAAACCTTTGGATTTCCCTCGTTTTTGTTTCATTCGTAGTGAAATAGGGGTTATGCATCCTCATGGCTTAAATTGAGGGGGAGTTTTGAAACTTGGGAAGTCTATGTGTGAATCTGAATTTAAAATAATATGAGCATAATATTTCATACATATATGACTTTGTGATTCCTTTTATATGCTGAAAGTTCTTACTACATTACTCATGTTATACATTTTATAGTTTTTGCCATGACTAGTAATTGGAATAATTATTTATACTAAATCTAGTCATGATCGAACTTTCTTGCTGTTTTAAACTTGTTGCATGCTCACAAGTGCTTTTTAATAATGAAAATAATCAATCAACTATTCACATGTTGAGCTTTTATGTTCAAATGAAAAATTGAGAAAAAGATCAAGAGAATATGCATGCATTGCACTTCTTCTTTTGAGATTGCTTATCATTGCATTTAGATATGAACATGAAAGAAGTTGTGTATGACTAAAACCATGTCCTTAAGTTTCTGATTGTCAAATTGCATAGGCTTGGCTTGGTTGGTTAGAATAAGGCTGATGCGGCATATAATCTCTTGCAAATGTCATATGATCTGAATTTGTGCTTTAAAAAATAATTAAAATGCAGCAACAAGTGTCATGCTTTCAGGTCTTGACATAGTTAAGTTTGTGAGATCATGACTTGCTTAAATTAAAAATTACACTTGATCTATAGCATGGCTTACACTACTTTATGTATCTCATTGATGTGATAGTGTAAGTTACTTGATAGTATGGCTTGGATGAGCTTTGTTTTATATGTATATGTTATAAATATGCTCATAACAATTAAAATCTCTTTTGAACCTTACTGAATACATTCTCAAAGGGGGGGGGAATTGATCACACATTTCACGATTCACAAGTGTTTTGACACGATTCTTCTCAGGGGGAGAATTTTTGTTTTTCTTCTCATTTTATTTCTGATTTACAAAGGGGGAGAAATATGTATAGGGGAATTTTTGTTTCAAAATTTCTTTCTCATTTGATTGTTTGCAAAACTTTTCATGTGAATAATCCAATGTTTGAATTTTAAGTGGTGTTGCCAATGCATTCATCAAGGGGGAGATTGTGAGACCTATGTGTACTGAATACATTGGCTATGACGATAAAAGTTTTGAATTCTGCCAAAACACTCTTTTTGTCAAGGTCTGACTCTAGGTCCGAGCTCCGACAAGATCCGACGTAAGGTCCGACTTGCTATGGACAGGTCCGACATGTGTTTGGTTAGCTCTGGCGGTAGGTCCGACTAGCTTTGGTAAGTTCCGGTGCAAGGTTCTACTAGCTTTGGTAAGCTCCGGCTCAAGGTCCAGTTAGCTTTGGCAAGGTCCGGAGCTAAATCACAATGGTTCTGTTTTTACTATGCAAATGTTTCGAACTTGCTTTACATCTATGAAAAGTTTGCTTAGCATTCTTTTACTAAGTTTTTGAAGTGTTATGGCTGTTTACGTTGGTTAATATTTTGCTATGGTTTGCAACATGCTTATGTGAGGTGTTCACGTAAGGTGTTGTGGTTTTTGGAACTAACGTGAGTCAAGTCACGGACTTGTGCTCAAAAGTATTGGTTGTTTATTCATGTGCAGGTGTTGCTTGAGTTCAAGATATGGCTGGTAATGGGATCCATTGAACTAGTTTAGGGAGAATATGAGGTTCAACAACCAAATTCGAGACGAATTGTGGTTGAGTTGATCGGGAGGTCGCGCAACATGTTTAGATAAAGAACAATGCATATGAAGGTATCGTGGATATCGTTGGAAGGTGTTTGCACGTGTGCAAGGAGTGTATGGACATGTCTACATTGTTCCAAGGCGTGGTGAAGAGATATGGAAGTGGATATATGGTTGAAAAGGTTCAACCGGCTAGATTTTGCGCTCAGGCTGCAGCTGAGGCGGTTTTGCTTTGTTTATGGAAAGTTTCGAGTTGGTTATAATGGGATTTCGTGTTATGCATGAAGTAGAGTTGTTTTAGGAACGTTTGGGACATTCTAAGGTGTTTGGAAGTATTAAGATTGCTTCTATCTGCGTATAGAAAAGTTTTGAACAGTTATGGAAAGTTTCGATTCAGAAACTGAGTAGGATTAGAGTCCTAGTTTGAATTAGGTTGGCCTTAGGGCTGGTTATATAAGCAATGGAGGCCAAGGCTCATGGTGTACACGACTTTGGGCTGTTCCTCTTATGTTTTGATCAATAAAATTCATAATTTACAGGAGCTTTTGTGCCCTGTTCGTCCGACTTGTTTTTGTCAAGTCTTTCTCGTCGAGTTTCTGGACAGCAGGACAGTGCTTCGGTGTTTTGATCATAACTCGAGTTTTACAGATCCAATCGACGTGATTCTTTTTGAGTTGTCTTCACAACTTGATTATCTATCATCTGTGGAAATTTCACGGTCATTGGATCTTTAGTTTCTGATCTACACGAGTTTTTTTCCAGTGTCTCAGATCTGGTTTTTACTCGAGTAGAACAGATTGACCCTTGTTTGATCTTTCGATCGTAACATGAGTTTTTCTTGACAGATTTCCGTGATTCTTGTTGTCATATCTTCGTGACTTGATTCTATATAATATATACCACTTTTGTCATGGTTAAACACATTTAGATCAGTCGCATACACGGTTTCTTTAACTGATTGATTTTCTGCCGAGGGGTTTTTTGTTGCTTCCGCTAAAAAGTTTAAATCTACCATTCACCCTCCCTATGGTAGCTTTTCACGTGCTCTTCGATCCTACAAGGAGTTGGTTCTGCATGGCTTTGTCGTATGTGTGCACACGGGATGATCCCTTGGTGGTTTCTAGGGAGGGCGGCCTCGACCCCCACACCAGTAAGAGGGCATTTCCCTTGTTGCGCGACGGGAGGACGCCTGGTTAGACGTGGAGCGTCTTGTGTCGCTCGTCTTGTGTCGCTTGTTAAAAAGGTGTTTTGGTAGTATTCAAAACTTTTATCGTCAAAGACAATGTATTCAGCACACATAGGTCTCACAGTTTTTATTTCTATCAATTCGAGTTACATTATCTTACTCTTAATATTTTTTGTAGTTTTACCATTTTGATGGAATGGTTGACTCGAGGGACGCAAGGCCTTCCAGGGGCTTCTCCTTGCAGTCTTCGTCCGCTGGATCCAGCCGGCAGAAGTTGCAGAGGGACCTGGAGCTCCAGAGTGTCTACGAGGAGCTACGCCTGACACAAGAGAAGCTCCGGAAGCAAGAAGCGTTTGCCAAGGCCAGATAGGAGTATCAAGTTAGCTACTTGGCACAGATGCAAGCGACGATATAAGCAAGAACTTAAAATACTAAACATCTATATTATTTACTTATTATTAATGTGCTAATGCTTTGCTATCACTGGCCTTACCCCAGCAGCATGGGCAACAGGTTGCCATTCCTTCACAGCAGCCACCGATGGACCCACAGGTGTCGACGGAGCCACAGATGCCTTCTTCAGCAGCACAGGTAAGCAACACTTCTTAAAACCAACAGAAATTAGATTACTATAGCAAACTGAACCAACATTAGTGAAACATAGCTAAACATCGACAAACATAGCTACATCTAGGATATTTAGCAAAACAAAGGCAAACTTAGATAGACTTGCTCAATTCTACCTAGTAATAAGCAAAGTTTATGAAACATACACTTTTGAAGCTAAAACATGTCTAGCAACACTTGTACATCACAGGGATCGGCGGCGGGGGCTCACACTCCATCACCGCAACTATCGGGACCTGGAGCATGACGCGAGGAAGACATTTCGGGCTCCGGAGGCAGCGAACGTGGGAGTGTGTAGCTTAGTGCCTTTTATATTTAAAACTTGTAATGTGAATTGTCTGTCATGTATATATTTGTTTTTGTATCTGCTTGTGAGCTGGCCATCGTGGCAGGTTAGCATTTTTCTGTTTTTTAAATAAAATCCCATTTTTACGACGCCCTGGAACTGGCAGTCATAAATAAGCTGGAACTGGCCATCAAATAAGCCTAAGTTATTTACGACGGCCTAGAGTTGGCCGTCGTAAATAAGCCTTTGTATTTACGACGGTTTTTCCCTAACTTCCGTAAATAAGCTTCAAGAGGGTGCCAGCTGGCATGTCTCCATAAGTTACGACGGTCAGTCGAGGCCGTCGTAAGTAACTTATTTATGACGATGGCTGTCGTAAATAACATTATTTACGATCACACACTTGTGGCGGCCGGATACCGTCGTAAATAAGCCATTACCATCGTAAATAACTTAATTACAATGGTTAATGGCATAATTACAATGGTTTTGACCTCATAAATGTCCATATTTCTTGTAGTGTGTCGAATCGAAGGATACAATATAAGCTATCAGAGGCGGGTGTGAATGTTAGATGAAATAAAAAAATTCAACAGAAGACTTAACCCGTCAACAATACTGATCTGTCTCAAAAACACGTATTTACGAGTAGGTTCTCTGTCTTCAAATATGATGAAAACTCTAGAGAAGATAGATAAGCTAGTTAGGAAGCCAACACAACAAGAAGGTTGAGTGAAACTCAAGTTATGACAAAAAAACATGATCAAAGTTTAGTCTGATCTACCCAGGCGACTAACCAATATGATAAGTTACAAAAACTCATGTGTTATTGTGAACCATGACTCAAAAAACATTCAAATCTTCAAATATGATTGAAAATCAAGTTGTGAAGCTAACACATAAAAATCACGTCAGTTGGATGGGTAGAACGAAGAATATGGCCCAAAACATGATCAAAGGTCGTCTGAAAATAAACGAACGCGGGAAACAGAATACGTATGAAGAAAAACAGTGTCCGAACAGCAAAAAACAAAGTTTTCAAATCACAATGCAAAATCTTGGAAAAATGACAACTTTTACTCCAAATCACATGGAAGCCAGCTGCAAGAGATACCTCCCTCGCAACCAAGTTCCCTCTATTTGTATTCACAACCCTCACGCCAACAAAACTAACTAGTACATCATAGGAGTCATGTTCAACTAGTCACTTACTAACCCACTTGGACTTTATCTATTAGCATGTAGATTAGAATTCTAATCTTTCAAAACTATTTGGGCGCAAACACAAATGTTATGGACAGAAACAACTCAAAATCCAATCTTAACTTGGACTCTCCAGCCCAAGCTCACAAACAACTCAAAGTTAGTTGTTTTCTAGCCAAAACAACCTGATTTTTCTAACAAAACATGTGTCCGAACCCATCTGATTCGGACTCCAACTCGGATTCACGCCCGAACCTAGCTAAGACCAACTTTTTCACGTCCGGACATGCTGGAATCACGCCCCAAACTTGGGACAACCTCCACACACGTTCAAACACATTCACCGCGTCTTGGAACCATGTTGCCACGTCCATGCACTCCTTGCACACGTGCACACCTTTTAAACACTTTCAACCTTTACTTTTCATTGTCCAAACATGTTGGAATCACTTCACAACCTTGTCCATCTCTGCACTTGTGCCTATGACTTCCATACACATTTGAAACACCACTTGACACGTTTTAAATATGTTCATATGCATAGTTATTGTTTCAAACATACTGCATGACACCTTTGATCGCCACAACCATAATTTCTACTGAATTTGGTTGTTGAACCTCAATTTTTTCCTAAATTTAGTTCAAGGATCACCATCAGTAGCCATGTTTTGACCTCAAGCAACACCTGCGCATGAGCAAACAACCAATACTTTGCGAGCACAAGTCTATGACTTGACTCTCGTTAGTTCAAACCCTAGAAAGCTGATTTAATGACGAGGGCAGGGCGAGTAGTGCAGGTGCAGTTTGTTCTCACATCAATGATTATTTATCTTGCAATGGCGGTTGACCTCCCGACTTGGGCCATCAAAGAGATAGATAAAATCTGTCGTGGATTTGTCTGGAGGGGACGTAAAGATGCAAAAGGAGGACGTTGTTTAGTAGCTTGGGACACAGTTTACCGCCCTATCGAGCTAGGTGGTCTCGGAATTTCTAACCTTAGAATCTGGGGCTGGGTATTGTGAATGTGGTGGCTGTGGTTTAAAAAAAACAGAACCCGACCATCCATGGTCCCAGTTTACTATTAAAGTACCAAGTCAAGTTCATGTCTTTTTTTCAGTTGCTGTGCATTCAGAAGATGGAAATGGTGAGCATGTTATGTTTTGGACTGATCGATGGATTCAGGGGCATTTTGTTGAAGACCTAGCTCCTCATTTATTTGCTATGATTCTGAAACGTAGGCTGAAGAGGCGCACAGTTAAGGAGGCTCTCACGGATCAAACTTGGGTGCATGATATTCAAGGAGTTATTACCGTGGTGGTGATCTTGGAATATTTCAACCGTGGTGGTGAAAGAACGCCACGAAGGCAAGAGACCGGCCATGAGACCGACCGACTACTTCGAGAGGCTCCTCGAGAAGCCATGCACCAACCATGCCTACCCGGTAAGGCACCTCCTCAAACACTGCGCTCTGCTAAAGCGCTTTGTCAGCACGTAGGAGGACGCGGTGGAAGACAAAAGCAAGGGACCCGCCGAGGCAAGCCCCGAGCCCGACGAACCAAGCTTCCCCACGCCGAAGGGGTGCCTCATGGTCTTTGGGGGGGGGGGGGGGGGGGGGGGCTCAAGCCTACGAGAGTCGCTGCATGAAGAAGCTGATAGCCTGTGAGTTTAGTATCATGTCTCCTACCATCTCGACCTTCTACGGTGATCTGAAACGAAGGTTATGTTTGACTGATTGGACCACCCTGACCTCATTCCACAACTCAGGCGCTTCCACCAAGTTGAGGATCCGGTTGTAGGCACCAAGCGCCTAACTAGGGTACTGATGGATGGCGGTAGCGGCCTCAACATACTCTATGTTGGGACCCTTGATGCCGTGGGTATCCCATGCACGAGCCTCCGTCTGACCCGAGCACCCTTCCACGGGGTCATCGCCGGCCAACAGGCCATACCGTTCGGGAAGATCGATCTCCCCGTCACTTTTGGGTACGAGACCAACTTCCACATGGAGATCCTCACCTTCGAGGTTCCCTATTTTGAGCGCACTTATCATGCCATCCTTGGATGGCCAGCCTACTCAGGGGTTTTTGGCCATCCCGAACTATACGTACCTAAAGCTCGGCCCGAGGGGTATCATCACCGCGTAGGCGAAGTTCTTGCATGCCTTGCTATGTGAGAAACATGGTTGTGAACAGGCCGCAGCAGCAACCGCAGCAGTGGCACCCAGCTCGGCTTGTCGAGCAACAACCAGAAGTCCTCCTAGCTAGTCCCCAGTCGATCCCCCGAAGGACACGATTCCACCCCAAGGGCTCGGTGAAGGTGACACGGATGACATCCGCACCGCCTAGCAACTAGAGGAGGGGCGCCATTCACCTCGGAAGCCTAGTCTAGGCAAAACTAAAACTTTACTTGTAAAACCCCTAGGTTGGGCGGAGTTTATATATGGATGCCAAGGCTTATCCATCTTTCGCGTTTTGAACTCTTAGCGATCTGGCACCTTTTCCCCTCACAACGAAGCCGGACCCGACCTCGCACCATGTAGCCCCCGCGTAAAGCCTCAGGGGCTCGCATCAAAACGATGACCCCCTCTCCCTCTCGAAACCGAGCCACGCGACCTACGGCTAAGGAGACAACGACAACCCTGAGCGAAGCCATGGCCCAAATGAGGTACAGCGGACAAAGAGTTTGGGCCCTTTCTCTCTCAGAACCGAGCCGTGCGACCTATGGCTAAGGGACAACGACAACCCTGAGACGAAGCCATAGTCCGAACGAGGTACAACGGACAAAGAGCCCGGGCCCCTTTCCCTCCCAAAACCTAGTTGTGCGGCCTATGGCTAAGGGAAAACGATAACCCTAAGACGAAGCCATGGACCGAACAAGGTACAAAGGACAAAGAGCCCGGGCCCCTTCCCCTATCGAAACCGAGGCGTGCGACCTACGCCTAAGGGGACAAAGACAACCCTGAGCGAAGGGACAATGAAAACCCTGAGCGAAGTCGTGGTCCGGACGAGGCACAACAGAAAAACGCCCGGGCCCTCTCTTTCCCAAGCCGAGCCGTGCGACCTATGGCCAAGGGACAACGATAACCCACAATGAAGACCATAGTCCGAACGAGGCGCAACGGATTAGAAGGACCCATAGCTCGGGCCACCAACACGACCTAGCTAAGGAGCTCTCTTGACTCTACATCAGAGGAGACATCGGCAAAGCCCTTTCCAAACAACAACAAGGGCAACCCTAGGGAAAGGGTGGTAAAGTGCCGCACCCAGAGTCGTCCGAGCCCCTCAAATGACCTCGGCACCCCAATCAGGCGACAAAGGGGTCGACCGGTAGACTACCAATAAAAAAGAAGCATACGCACGAAGAAGCACCGCACGACGAAAGAAGCGGACCAACCCTCGCACGGTGCTCGGGTGCTACCCATCCACTAGAGGTCCAAACACTGCCAAAATACCAAAAGCTTTTTTCCATTTCACAAAGGGTGAGCCAGTATTGTCCACAAGTAACAAAAGTAAAACAAAAGCCCGAGGAGGACCCTAAACTACGCAGAGGGACTGTCCATCCTTCGCTTCTTGTCCGCCTCACCCTTGATTGCCTCCTCCGAAATGAGCTCGGCCAAGGAGAGTGCAGACGGAGTAACCGCAGCCCTAGCTCCTTTAGGATTCGCCACCGGCTCATGAAAGCCACGAAGATGATGGAGGTCAAGGGCAGGGTAGTGAGACAGCACGGCCCCTAACGCCACTCAGGCTCGTAGAAAACCCTGGCTCCCTCGACGCCCCGTCGCCGATCATCCACCGCGTCGAGCGCCCCGACCAGCCGACCAGAGAGCCCAACTCCGGACCAGTCGCTAAGCACCAAGTCGCAGATCGATCGCCCGGCGCCCTATAGGATGGCGAGCTCTAACTGAAGTGTCGCGAAGCGCTGGGTGACTTGCCGGAGCCGTGACTCATAGGAGGTGATGTCCGCCGAGGTATTGGCCAGCAGCAGACCCAACATCTGGTCGCAAGTGGTTGTCACTAGGCGCCGAGCCCTCTCCAATACTCGCTCCCCAATAGAGAGATGAGCATGAAGACTCTCGACATCTTCCCTTCGAGCTTAAGCCAAATCTTCAGCGACGGTGATACGCCCCCGTGTTTCTGCAAAAAGACATAACATGAAGATGTCAAGCCGACACGAACGCGGAAAAGAAGGAAAGGAAGGGGCAAACCTACGAGTTGGTCCCTCGTCCTCTCCATGACGACCAAGGCTTCCTAGATCTCCTGACGGTAGGCCGATAGCTCATCCATGGCCTGAGCCACGTCCCCCTGCGCGATCTCCGCAACCGTGTGAAGGCGGGAGAGCTCCGCCAAAGACGACGACACCCCCTTGATAACCGCCTTAGTCTCTCAATCCGTTTCCTTCACAGCAGCACGGGCCCTCTCAAGCTCCACCTGCACCTCCGCCAGCTCAGTCTCCACGCAGCGGCGACGATCCTCGCTCTCGCGAAAACGTCGGGAGTCCTCAGCAGCTCGCGGTGAAAGAGCTCCTATGAATGAATGAAAGACCCCTTGTCAGGACCAAGAATCTACAACGGCAAGGTAAGAAGAAGAAGACTCACGTGATCGCTTGGAGCCACCTCTTGCAACTGCCCGAGCACGGCGTCCAGATGGCTCCGCCTGGTCAGCAGACCCGACTAGATGCCGACGAGTTGGGAGCACAAGAAACCCAGGTCCCCTTCTCGTTCCCACTCATCCGGCCCCAGGGCACTACCGACTTCGACACCAGTGACCCTCGCACCCAGAGTCGGCAGGCACCTCGGCATCGGCACTCGGGAGACGGCGCCCGCAACCACCACTTCACCTCCAGTGACAGCGGGGCTCAGGAGAGCCGCACAACCCGAGGCTGGGGCAGGGTCCTCAGGTGGGGTCGGGGCAGTCGAGAGAGCCTTTCCCACACGAACGGACCTCCTACGCAAAGGCGTGGATGAGAAAGTCGGATTAAGAGAAAGATAATACGACAAGAGGAAAAAGGAAGTACCTCTCATGTAGGGATGAAAACAGATCGAATATTTTCCGGTCCATCCGTAACCGTTTTCAGAAATATCCGATCCATATCTATTTTTATCGGATTTTTTTTAGATTCGGATATTCGAAATCAGATATCAGATCGGAAATGATTTTAACCAAAATCCGTCATCAAATATCCATATTAGGTCGAATGTATCTGACAAATATACTAACTAGATCCGAATCAAAGAAACCCGGACCCGATAGTCAGACACTCAGATTCCAACTTCTCTTCTCCAATCCGGCAATCCGATTCGCCCCTCGCCCTCGGCCCCTCCCGCTCGCCGCTCGGCAGCCGCCGCCGCCCGCCGCTCGCCCGGACAACCTGGCAGGCACCGCCCCCAACCACGCCGCCCAAGATCCCGTCGGCCGTAGCCCCGGCCCCCGATACCGCTGGTCCCTGCTCTTGCCCAGCCCGGCCCCAACCCCGAGGCCCCGGCAGTCCGGCACGCGGCACGGCGGCACCCGAACCCGACGCCCGACCCCCGGCTCAGGAATCCAACAGCCTCCAGCTGCCGTGCTGCAGCCAGCTGACCTCTCGCTAGAGGACAAATAGTGATGGAATTAAGTATGGTACAACAAACTGAACTCTTTCCGATCCAATTGAACTTGACATATGACGTCCTAGGTTAGAAACCAGAGACTCGGGCGCAAGCAACTGAAAACCGAATGGCAGGTGGATTAAAATACGTGCGCGTGGAGAGTAATCTCCGGCAGTATCATAAGAATCAATCATGATTCAAATCGATCAATCTTTTCTTATCGAGTAGGTAGTATCATTCATTGTATGACTCCATCTTATGAGCTACAAACAAATGTGCAACCACGTTAGTTTCCTGTCTAGAGCCATTCGGGCTTCAGAAGAAAAAAAGAAATATCCTGTTCAAAAAACTATAGACATTCACATTGCCCCTGCCCCTTCAAAGACTGTTCTACAGTGTGGTGGTTACAACCTTCCACGTGCAGTGTGAATGGAGAGCCGTGCCTGCTGTTGTATACATGCTTTGTATGGATCAGGCAAGACACAACGCGCAGCTGATTTTTCTCGTGGATGCTATAAAGATATGTGGATGTATTATTTAATATTATGAAGTTTGATATAACGTGGTATGAGAAAAGTTGTTTCCGAATAAAAATTGATTCCGTCTGATATCGATGTGTTTCTGATCCGATTGATCCGTTTCCGATATATCCAAATTATCCGATTCCGACGATAGCGTTTCCGACTCCGATTTCGAAATAAAAATATGAATATAAAAACGGTTTAGCCTATTATTTGACCGTTTTCATCCCTACTCTCATGTCGTCCAATAATGGCACACGATCCGCACGACGAGGAAGCACTGTCCGGGGAACGAGGAACGGGGGGGCAGAAGAGCGAAAGTCGGAGTCGCCGCTTTCAGCCTTTGAACACCCGAGGAAGTAGAGCCGCGCTCGACGGGAGCCGCCGGGTTGGGGCTCGGCACCTGGTCGCCCCTCCTCCAACGCTCGACGGCCCATCCGCCGTGATCCCTCGAAGGGCAAGGCCCTCCCGAAGATCCCAACACCCGGTGCCCGAGCCCCCGAAAGGCTGGTGTCGGGCCCCACGCAGAGATGCTCAGCGGATTTGACCTTCGCCCCATCCTTCCGCTCCGGATCACGAGCAGGCTTGAACGCCCGCTCCGCCATCGCTTGAGTGGCAACGACCAGAGCCTCAGCCGGGCTACTCCCGCTCTCCGTCGACCTAGTGTTGTTCTCGGTTGATGACTCCAGAGTAGACTCACCGGACGCAAGCGCCGCATGCCTCTGCTTCTCGCGCTAGATCCGGCGAGCTTTGGCCTCGTCCCTCTTTCGCTTCTTGGCAGCCTCTAAGGCAGCCCACGACGCCCGCCTCTCCCAATATTTGGGGACTTTGGGCAGGCTGACGATGCCCCATAGCCCGTAAGGATTCGGAGAAGCCGCGCTGAGAGGAGATGGCTCGGGGGAACAAGGCTCGCCGGCGCTCGACCCCAAAATCGTCTGGAAACGGCGAGACATCTCCTCCGGGGAAAGTTCCTTGACCGACTCCCGACATGGATCGTCGGGCCCCCTGTAGAAGTTTAGAGTATGGGGGCGGATCCGGATAGGTAGCACCCTCTGTCGGATGAAGGTTTGAACAAGATGGGCGTCTGAGAGGCCCGACCTCTTCAGCTCCCGAACTTGTTGAAGGATTGGGTTGAGCCTCCCAATCTCCCTCCTCATGGTCCCCCACTTCCAGGAATCTTTCTCCCGAGGAGACCTGCCTGAGAAAGGCAGAAGGTAGGGAGCGTCGTTCTTGACGTAGAACCACTAGCACTCCCATCTGATCAGGGGAGGAGGCAGGCGCCCATAGACGAAGTCCGCTCATCCACGACACGGTTTGATGATAGAGCCTCCCATGGACGGGAGCGGGGCTTGATCAGACGACGGCCGCACGCGAAAGAAGATCTCCACAATCCGAAGTGAGGAGACATCCTCAAGTACGCTTCGCACAAGACGATGAAGAGCAACACTTGAAGAACGCCGTCCGGCGTTGTCGGTACCCGCGATATGGGGTACCCCCGCGCACAGGGGAAAATGCATAAGGATCTCGCCCTTCTCCGCAGGGAAAGCTCCGAAGGCGCAGAGGAGAACTCCGGGCTCGCCACGTGGCCTACAACAGCCAGACCTCCCCCCTCCGTGGGGAGAGCTCCGAAGGCGCCACGCGTCCGGCGGGCCCGGACCTCCCTCTCCTCAGAGGAGAGCTCCGGGCTCGCCACGTGGCCTGCAGAAGCCGGACCTCCCCCTCCGCGGGACAAAGGTCCGGAGGTGCCATGTGTCCAGCTGGGCCGGACCTCCCTCTCCTCAGAGAGGAGCTCCGGGCTCGCCACGTGGCCAACAGAAGCCGGACCTCCCCCTCCGCGGGGAGAGATCCGAAGGCTCCACGTGTCCTGCGGGGCCGGACCTCCCTCTTCTCTGAGGAGGGCTCCGGGCCCGCCACGTGTCCAGCAGAACAGCGCTGCCTGCTCCCGAGCAGTAGGCAGCAGGCGTAAAGACGCCCCATACCTTGCCCGTACAAGGTATTCAAGGCCCGCGCCTTCCCAAGACGCGGAGCACGCCTCTGTCAGGTGTCATTGCGCCCAGTCGCATCACAGACTGGCGCGCACTGTCAGAGCCTGCCAGCCAGTAAACGCAATGACAAGACATCCCATGCCGCCCCCGCCGTCATCAACCACTACAACTAGCATGTGGCATGGGCAGGGCTGCAAGACGAAGACTCAGAAGCCTTCGCCAGAGACAACTACCGGCATAACTGCAGATACGGTAGATCACAGTCAATCTCCCCGGGACCACCTGTCGGGTCCCGGGCCCCCCTTGTAAGCCACCCAAGTCTTGGACTATAAAAGACTCGGGTAGGCGACGATAGCAGGGGTTCGCACTCTAGCCATTCGCACCCTGGGTTCGCACTCCCGCAACTCATACGCTAGCCATTCACCCCCAAGCTGTAACTCATCCTCAAGCTCAGGACTCCGGTTCTGAGCACCAAGCAATACAGCGAGCTCCATAGCTCGCCGTGGACGTAGGGTTTTATGCTCCGGCGGCCTGAACCACGTAAACCTCGCCGTGTCAAGCTCTTACTAACTCGTCCATACGCGCAAGCTCTCCGCAAGGGACTAGCCCCACCGAAAAAAGAACCTCCGCGGGCTGCCCAGTGCAGGCCCGGGGGAAGTGTCGACCGAACACTTCGACAGGCGTCAAATGGTGGAGCTCCAACCCGTACTAATGCAGTAGGCCACGAAAGAAATGCTACGTCGGCAATCCCAGCCCGCGCAAGTGGAACGCTCCTAGCGATACGGCCTCGCCAGCCCGCGGAATGGGAAATTGCTCCTCCTTGGGGATGCGGATGCCGCGGGCATCACGCTCCGACAACAGCCCCATCTCCCAGAGAGCAGCGTGGCATCCCTGCTGGAACTCCGACTTCGACCACGAAGGCATGGATGGGCGACAAGGGAGAATGCGCCGTGCAAGAAGGAGCAGAACTTTCTTTTTTCCCCAATGGAGGAGACACCAAGAGAAAGGGTTGATGGCAGGGCAGAGACGAAGAAGACCGGAATAAGATGGGGCGCTATGCAAGAAGGAAAGGCGAAGAGGAAAGGTTGGCGAACGCGAAGCGGGCGAATGCGGAGAAAATCCATTGGGCAAGAAAAAATAAGGTGGGCAGGACAGCACCCGCAGGCTGACAATCGCTAGGCGGCAGGCGGCCCCTCGTGACCACCACATCCTCGTGGAAACCACCACCGTAATTTCAATCAACCCCTAGATTAAAAACCCAAAAGAATCACAAGGTAACCGAGTCGGAGCGACACCTCCTCGGTCCCCCCTCAGCGAAACCGCCCAAAAAATTGCAAGGGGCCCATCGGGCCGTAACCATTGGGCGCTATGGTGAGAAATCGCAAACACGTCACAGGATCCGAGTCGAGCGGTACCTCCTCAACCCTGGAAAAATCGGAGGGCGCGAAGAGCGGCACGACCGCAAAGGAAGGTAAATCTTCAGCCCGCATTAATGGGCTCAAAAGTTCTGGGTCCAAAGGCTAGCTAGCGGATGGCTCAGGAGCCGCCTGGAATGACCCCTTGCGAGGGGCAAGCTACGCGAAGCAGTTCACAAAAAGGCAATTTCAGGTGGGATGAATCCCCCCGACGCCTCTAAGCTTGTAGTCGTGCCCCAGCACCGCAAGCGCCGAGGTAACCCCCGACGGGTCGGCAACGAGCCGCCCGAGCCAACTAAAGAGCTCGAGAACCACGCGCATGCTTCGAGCTGGAAATCAATGAAACAAGGACAACAAAGCCTCGACCAGAAAGCCCCTTGGCACGAAGTAGGGTCAATGGTTTCGACCATCCAAAACAAATAGTACGAATGGGTTTCACTCGGCTCCACCCGCTAGGCAGCTCACTGGGCTCGGGGGCTTGGCCATCGAGGTAAGCCCCTGATCGACACAGGGCCTCCGAACCACGAACGGTTCAGGGATGGGGGACGAGGTGAACTCGCCATGAATGACAACCCGGCCTCTCGAAAGAGGAACCGGGAACTCGCCGCAGAATCACGGCGCAAACCAATGGTCGTGACCGGCCGCTGGAGGTTTACATGGCACGGCTATCTAAATAAGCCAAGTACTAATGACTCTTTTTGTTTGCTGTTTTAATTGTGCAGGAGCTAGGCCAATTAGGGGCTCGGGGGCTACTGACGGGATTCTGTATTCAGACCCCCAGAGAAAGCACGAGAGAAACCCACGAAGGATAATGACGCAGGCCCGAGCCCGAGCTCGGAAGGAGATGGCACGAGGAGCCCGGGGCCGACCCCTGGGTAGGATGCAAGACCCGCCTTTGAGGCGTTTCTAAAATGGAGTCCAAGCCCCGAAGGAAGGATCCGAGCCCGACCTTGGTAGGAGTGAAGCAGGTGGCCATCAATGCGGAGCAGGCGCCGCCTCGGCCGAGTGAAAGGGTAATCGAGTACCCCCTGGCTCCGGTATTGAATGCATGTCATATCCGACGAGACCGAAGAGGAGTGGAACGCGGGGCGCACGTGCGTCTCGATATGGACTACCCTGCGACTACGGGGAGGGAGCGGGTGTGGTGCAGGCTACGACTACGGTGACTCCATCGAGTACCCTGTCAAAACGTACGACGGGACAAACCATTTCTGCGCCCACAACTTGCCTCCCCGCCATGATATAGGGAGAGGGAGAGAAAAAGAGTATAAATAGGAGAGGCATGCCGGTTCGAGAGGGCAGGCTCTCACACTTTTAAGAACAACCCCATTCTTGAGTAAGAGCAAGCAAGACACCCTGGCTAGACGTAGGGCAATCTTGCCCGAACCAGGATAATCCTTCATATGTTCTTAGCTAGGCCACCTCAAGGTAGAACACATGGTACATTCGATTACCAGTCAGAAATCCGAAGCACCGACAAAACCGTTCCACACATTACATCCAATTCAGTAGTAACTAATCGCATATTGCCGAGTGAAAGTTTTGACCTCTAACAATTCCACATGGCACAAAAATTATAATTAATTCCATATTTTCGCATCGTTGAAAAAGTTTTGCTTATGGATCTTTATGGAATCTTCTGAATATAGAACATTGTGTGTTTTAAGATTCTTGTCGTGGCAATTTCAATTGCTTATCATTCTAAATCAATGGAAAAACCAACTAATAACAATAGTTTAAACAGTGAATGATGTAATTGTTTTGCTTGTGTTTTTATATCTAACAAGTTTACTCCTATGTGTGCACACATCTCAAACCATGTAGATGGTTTAAAAGACGGGATGAATCGATCCACTAATAGATCCTTATATTTTACACATTATTATGCAATGTATGATGTTTGTGGTGTACTTTAAAACTTAAGAACTAGAGAGTTTCCTTTTCAGAAAAATTACAAAGCCTAGACTCTTAGATACCCACGTGTAAAACTTTTGTTCCAATCTAACACTTGTAAATTTTAGTTAATTTTTATATATGGGTGTTCTCTAGCTTGTAACATTTCTACTGATGATTCACCGCTTGATAGATAATCACTCCATTCTGAAATAAATGATGTTTAGGATAAAAAGTCTAATTCATTTTGAACTAAACTAAATGTCCTAACATTATTTATTTCAGAACAGAGAGAGTATTGTGTTATTTGTCTCGGCTGGTAATTGTGCCAGGGCAGCTAGTTTCTATTTTTTTAAATTAAAACCCTAACTTACAACGGCTTGTATACTGGTTGTCGTAAGTTAGCCAGGTTTAGGCCGTCGTAAGTAGCAGGATTACTTATGACGGCCATGGCCCAGACCGTCGTAAGTTACTTGGGCTTACTTACGACGGCTACAGCAGCCGTCCTAAGTTACGTTACTTACGACGGTAGCTGTCATAAGTTATGCTACTTACGACCAAAACCTGACGACGGCTCACAACCATCATAATTAGGCATAAACCGTCATAATTAAGCTAATTACGACGATTTATACTTTACTTACGACGGTTTTGACCGTCGTAAGTGTATCGTATTGCTGTAGTGGTACCATTATAGTTCGACATTGCATCACTTAATTTTACATCATCATTAATAATGTCAGAAAAATCTAGCCATGAAGTTGTAAACAGTGTGGAGACATGAAAAACTTAGAATTATGATATATCTGTGATTTAAACGACATCAAAGGGTACCCCGTAATAATATATGATTTCAGGCTAAATTAGATGCTTTGTCAAGAGTGAAGTTGGTCAATAAAAAAGTCAAAGAAGTTATAAGAGATCTAAGGGCACATAAAGATGCAAGGATTTATTTTTAGCGCTTTATGCTTATATGAGTGAAAAATGCTTAGATTAGAGTATGATGCTTAAGGTGTTTCATGAAGTGGTTAGATCTAGTTAAACATTTTTTGTATAGACTCTTAAGGTTCTTTCTTTTAATTACCATCTTCTGTACACTTTGTATTTTACACGAACATGGCCTGAGTATGATATTTTTTTAGATACATAAGTAAGATATTTAAATGTAAGATTGTAACAAAAAAGTTTACACATGAGGTATATGAAAACGTTAAAGTACAGATGTTTTTTTGTAATGTTCCCATGTTTTTGTTCTTCTATCAACTTCTATGCACTTCCGAAATGAGCTATGCTATAAGATTTTACATTGTAATGTATTACTCTCCTTGTCTCGGTCTATAAATCTTAATATTTTTGTATTTAGTCAAAAGTAAAGTTTTTTTATATTTAACCAACTATATATGTTAAAAATATTTAAAAATATCATTTTTATTTTATCAATTTCAAGAAAATTATTTCCTGTAAACTGAAAAGTATGACTCTGGCAAACATATAATTTAATATTCTGGATGTAGAGATGAATGATGATGATGTATTGAAAAAAGTTATCTGTAACAGTGTTGTAAATATTTCGCTATGCAATACGTTTCGGATTATCAACAGTTGAGAAAAACAAACCAATCTGTTGATATTTATGGTCTGTTTGGTTCAGCTGCACCAACCAGATTTCAGCTTCACTGCAGCTCTCAACTCACAGCAGTTTTTTCACAGCTTACAGGTACAATCAGATTTTTAAAAATCCACAGCTGAACCAAACACACCCTTATTATTCTCTCACTCAACTGCTTTATGATTCGTAGAAGTGACACCAGATATTAATTTAGGAGATGTTCCACAGAAAAGAATTTACAACGTAGAAATTTTCCAGATGTATTGGTGATCGTTTGGACCTAACCTTGCAAAAGAAGAATATTTTTGTCCAAAAAACCAGGTAATGAACTTGACCACTTCAACCGAACGCACCCGATGCAAATGCCAGCGGCGGCCGCCGGCCCCGTGACGGGCCGCCTCCCACGCCGCCTAAACCTCTCCCTCCTCGCCGACCGCTGCGCCACCCCGCGCGCGCTGGCCCGCGTCCACGCGGCCATGCTCGTATCCGGCCGCCTCGCCGACGACGGGTTCGCAGCGTCCCGCCTCCTGGCCGCCTACGCAGCGCTCTCCCCGGACCCCGCCGCTGCCGCGCTCGCGCTCCTCGCCTCCCTCCCCTGCGCTCCGAACTCTTTCATGCTCAACACCACCCTCCGCGTGCTCGCCTCCTCCCCGGACCCCGCTGCCGCGTTCCCCTTCTTCGCCCGCCTCCGCGCGACCGGCATGCTCGCGCCCGGCCGCCACACCTTTACCTTCCTCCTGAAGGCCGCCGCGCGCCTCCTGCTCCCCGCTGCCGAGCAGCTCCACGCACTCTCCGTCCGCCACGGGGTTCACCTTGACGCCTACGTCGCCAACGGCCTCGTCAGGTCCTACTCTGTGGCCGGGCGCCTCTGGGCCGCGCGCAGGGTGTTCAACGAGGTGCCCGAGCGGAACGCGGCCATGTACACCACGATGGTCTCCGCGTACGCGCAGAACGGGAGGCACCAGGACGCCGTCGGCGCGTTCGACGAGATGCTCCACGAGGGGCTCGAGCCGTGTGGTGCCGCGCTGGCGTCCGTGCTGTCGGCGTGCGCGCGGCTGGCGTCGGGTGGGCTCGAGATGGGGCGGCGGGTGCACGACATCATGGAAGCACGGGGCATGACGTCCCCCGTGGATGTTGTACTTGGTACGGCGCTGGTGGACATGTACGCCAAGAACGGCGCGATCCAGGAGGCAGTGGCGGTGTTCGAATGGATGCCGGTGCGACCCACGGCGACATGGAACGCGCTGATCTCTGGGTTGGCACACCACGGGCATGGAGAGCTCGCACTGGACATGTTCCAGCGGATACAGCAGGATGGCGTGGCACCGAACGCGACCACCCTCGTTGGGGCACTGTCGGCGTGCTGCCACACGGGAATGCTGAACGAAGGGCGCCGGCTGTTCAGGTCCATGGAGATGGATTTCGGGATCACGCCAGGCATTCGGCATTACGGCTGTATGGTCGACCTCCTCGGCCGGGCCGGGCTCCTGTCAGAAGCAGAGGAGATGATACGGGGGATAACGTCTGTGGCAGACACCGTGATATGGGGGGCACTGCTGACGGCCTGCAAGAACCATGGCGACATTGAGATCGCGGAGCGGGCGGTGGCAGAGATGCTGAAACTGGATCCATGCAACCATGGGGTGTACGTGGTACTGTCTAACATGTATGCAGAGGCCGGAAGGTGGCAGGACGTGGACAAACTAAGGAAGGAGATGAAGGGGGCACAAATGTCGAAGATCCCCGGGGCAAGCGCTGTGGGCATTGACGGGTCACCGGAGCAACCACTAGCAAAGGTGCTTTTATAGGTTGGCGTTTCTGGATTTGTGTTCATGGACTGATGGGTCCTTGGTACCACTAAATCCGTCATGGGGGAATTGGATGGATCAAATGTATGAAAAGCAAAGTTGGACGACTGACAAGTTAATGTGCTCCAAGAGCGTAACGAAGAATAAATTCTGCTCTCCTCAAGTTTTTAGAGCCGGATGGGAAGCAAGTGCTTTCTCAGTTGGTCGCGGGTGCCGTCGAGCACACCATACCCCGTCGTGCTTGAAGTTGGGACTCGCTTCTTTTTTAAGTGGAGCGAGCTAAAAAACCTTTTGGGCCTGGAGATTGGTAAAACTAGTTCAATATGCTAACACACGGGGGAGTTGTTTGAAGAGGCCCAAATTTAGCATGACACCACTAAGCCATCGTCCTACTGAATTCCTCTTGGAACTCAAGAAAGGGAGGTGCTATACAGTTGAGACATGATTTCAGTTCTGTTCTCCAGCACATCTGGCACTAACAAAGAAGGCTGTATGATGGCATATCTTCTATTCGCATAACGTCATCAAGCATAAGCTCTCGCTCCAGCTGGGATCGCGTCGACTTCAGTACCTCCTACCGGTGGCATCACAATCATGAGACCAGTTAATTCATGCAGTCTGCGTTCAAATGAATTTCCAAATGTGCAGAAAGGAACCTACATTGAAGTCCATGTAAGAAGCGTTCTTCTCTAGCCACTGCTTGTCCATCACAACGAATGCAACACAGTAGAGCAGATCAAATGCCCATTCATCCTCTAAATCAAAATGAAATCAAGAGAAATGTGTTGAAAACTGATGGCACTTAACTTTTGACATGCCAGACAGAAAAGTTAAAAAGTTCCTACGCTACCTGAGAGCATTTGTATAAAAATGGCTCGGACAAATGTTCTTGGCTTAGCTGCAGTCAATGCTACCACCTTGTTAGGAAAGTTACAATTCATAAGCATAATGACATGATAGATTAACAAGTTTGTATCAGTGCTTACTGGACTGGAGATCTAGCATCTGCATAATCATGAATGTGATATTTACTCCCGCAATTGCAAATGGGTACTCCCAAGTGGCTCGATTACCACATTGTTTCTTTAGCAACCTCCGAAATGAACCCTGCAGACATGATAATTCATCAACATGGTTAAGTCTTAGCAACCGAGTAAAAAAAAGAAAAGGGCAGCCCGGTGCACGTAGCTCCCGCTTGCGCAGGGTCCGGGAAAGGGTCCGACCCATTTGGATCTTTTGTACGCATCGAGGCTGTTTCCAGGACTTGAACCCGTGACCTCATGGTCACAAGTCAAACAGCTTTACCGCTGCACCAAGACCCCCCTTCTCTTGGCAACCGAGTACTTGAAGAAAATGAAAGGTAATACATATGATACGTGTTGCTTACAGAGAATGTCTTTGCAAAGAACAGAAGATTCTCCAGAGAGATGAATCCTGCACCTCTGTAACATGCAGTTTAATATCACTTAATTTGACACTAAAGCTGCATGCATTTCTAAAGGTAATCTGGATATTTTAGTTTAGATTAGTCCTTAAATGTACCTAAAGTCAGTTGATGGGTCTCTTCCTTGCCAACCCATGTCCTTCCACTGTTCCGATATCAAAGCTTCAAGTTCTTGATCAGGATATGTGGCATGCCAAAGAGCTTTCAGAGCTTCCTGTCATCAGTAGTATCAACTCGTGAGGACTGAGGATTCAGGAGCAAACATTAATATCCAGGTGCAGAAGCTGCTGCCAAACTCAGTACTAGGCAGTACACATTTAGCAAGTGGCGTCACCAACAACAATAACAACAACAACCAAGCCTTTATCCTAAGCATGTTGGGGTTGGCTAGACATGAAACCCAATATCAATGAAGTAAAAGAGAGGAAGAGATATAAGAACAAGAAAAAAAAGAAAAAAAAAGAAAAAAGAAAAAAAACAAGACTAGGATTCTGGCACATGAATTGCTACTTTCCATGCGGTCCTATCATGAGCTAAGTCTCTGGATACATTCCAATCTCTCAAATCTCGTTTTACCGCCTCCTCCCATGTCAACCTTGGTCGTCCTCTATCCCTCCTAATATTTTCTCTACCTCTTAAAATCCCACTGTTAACCGGTGCTTCTGGAGGTCTCCGTTGGATATGTCCAAACCACCTAAGTCGATGTTGTACTAACTTCTCTTCAATCGGCGCCACCCCTACCCTATCACGAATCGCCTCATTCCTTATTCGGTCTCTTCTCGTGTGCCCGCACATGCACCGTAGCATGCACATCTCTGCGACACTCATTTGTTGGACATGTTGCCGTTTAGTTGATCAACATTTCGCCCCATAGAGCATCGCGGGTCTGATCACCGTCTTATGGAACTTCCCTTTTAGTTTTTGTGGGATGTTCCTATCACATAGGATTCCAGAGGCTTGTCGCCATTTCATTCACCCTACCTTGATCCTGTGGCGAACATCCTCATCAATATCGTCATTGCTTTGTAACATTGATCCTAAGTATCGGAAAGAGTCCCTTCTAGGTACTATTTGTCCTTGTAGACTAACATTTCCCTCTTCACGACCAACACCACTAAAGTCACACCTCATATACTCGGTTTTGGTTCTACTAAGTCTAAACCCCTTGGACTCTAAGGTTTGTCTCCATAACTCTAATTTCTTATCAACACCATCTCTAGTTTCATCTACCAGCACTACATCATCGGCAAAGAGCATGCACCACGGGATATCCCCTTGTATATCTTTCGACACCTCATCCATCACCAAGGAAAAGATGTATGGGCTCGAAGCTGATCCTTGATGTAGTCCTACCGTGATAGGAAATGCATCAGTCTCACTATCACTTACGCGCACACTTGTCCTAACATTATTGTACATATCCTTGATAAGGGTAATGTACTTTTTTGGCACTTTATGTTTCTCTAGTGCCCACCACATGACTGACATTGGTATCTTGTCGTACGCCTTCTCCAAGTCAATGAACACCATATGCAAATCCTTCTTCTGCTCCCTATATCTCTCTATAAGCTGACGAAGCAAGAAAATCACCTCCATTGTAGACCTCCCAAGCATAACCAAACTGGTTTTTAGTGACATTAGTCACTTTCCTCAGACGGTGTTCAGTCACTCTCTGCCAAAAGCTTCATAGTATGACTCATAAGCTTAATACCTCGATAATTAGTACAACTTTGAATATCTCCTTTATTTTTGAAGATATGTACTAATATAATTTTCCTCCATTCTTCAAGCATCTTGTTTGACTGAAAAATATGGTTGAATAGCTTTGTGAGCCATACTATTGCCACGTACCCAAGGCATCTCCACACCTCAATAGGGACATCGTCGGGGCCGAGGGCTTTTCCTCCTTTCATCCTTTTTAAGGCCTCCTTAACCTCAAACTCTTGTATCCTCCGCATGAACCGCTTGTTGGAGTCATCAAAGGAGTCATCCAACTCAACCATAGTGCTCCCATTCCCATCATTGAATAGCCCATTAAAGTAATCACGCCTATCGAAGCGTCTGCGGTCGACACTCCCCCCGGGCCTGCTCTGAGCAGCCCGTGGAGGTTCTTTTTCGGAGGGGCTAGTCCTCTCGCGAGCGTCACACCGGAGTGGACGAAGGAAGGAGATGATTGACACAGGGGTTTACGTGGTTCGGGCCGCCGGAGCGTAAAACCCTACGTCCACGGGAGTGCTTGGAGCACTGGTTTCCTTGAGTATGTGGATGACCTAGAGGGAGTTGGGCAAAATGTCCAACTCTCTCTAACGTTGCCTACCTGAGCCTTTTATAGCTCAAGGCTCGGGCGACTTACAAGGTAGGCCCCGAGGCACGACAGGTGGCCCCGTGGTGATTTCCTACCAGCTGCGTAGTCTTGGCGCTGGCTTCGAGGTCATCGTCCTGCCGCCCTGCCCATGCTGTAGGCCAGGCGTAGCCGTTGGTGATGGCAGGGGCGGCAGGACATGTCTTGTCCATGTCTTGTTGCTGCCTTCACTGGTCTGTAGCTTCTGACACTGTGCGCCTGTCTTGACTGTGACTGGTCACAGTGCCTCCTGACAGACGTGCGCCGCCTCCGCGCCTTGGGAAGGCGCGGGTCTTGAATGCTTTGTACGGTAAAGGCATGGCACACCTTTACTCCCGCTGCCTACCACGCCAGGCGGGCAGCGCTGCTCTGCGGGCCACGTGGCGGGCCCGGAGCTCACCTCTGAGGAGAGGGGAGCTCCGGCCCCGCTGGACACGTGGAGCCTTCGGAGCTCACCCCCGTGGACGGGGGAGGTCCGGCTCTGCTGGCCACGTGGCGGGCCTGAAGCTCACCTCTGAGGAGAGGGGAGGTTCGGCCCCGCTGGACACGTGGAGCCTTTGGAGATCACCCCCGCGGAGGGGGGAGGTCCGGCTCTGCTGACCACGTGGCGGGCCCGGAGCTCACCTCTGAGGAGAGGGGAGGTCCGGCCCCGCTGGACACGTGGAGCCTTCGGAGCTCGCCCCTGCGGAGGGGGCGAGGTCCGGCCTCCTGGGCCACGTGGCAGGCCCGGAGCTATCCTCTGAGGAGAGGGGAGCTCCGGCCCTACTGGACATGTGGCTCCTTCGAAGCTCGCCCCTGCGGAGGAGGCGAGGTCTGGCCTTCTGGGCCACGTGGCAGGCCCGGGGCTGTCCTCTGAGGAGAGGGGAGCTCCGGCCCTACTAGACACGTGGCGCCTTCGGAGCTCGCCCTTGCGGAGGGGGCGAGGTCCTTAGGCGGTTTCACCCTGTGCGCGGGGGTACCCGGTATTGAGGGTACCGACAGTGGCCCCCGGGCCCACCTCGGGGGAGGTAACGATCCCGGGGTGGGACCTTCTCCTTCCCGCGCACTTTTTTTCTTGAGTATTCCCTATGCTGGTAGGGTCTCGACGACTTCGGAGCTCAGCCTCTGAGGAGAGGGTGAGGCCTGGCATCGGAGCTCAGCCCTGTGAAAGGGGGAGGTCCGACTTCGGAGCTCGCCTCTGAGGAGAGGTAGAGGTCCGGCTTCGGTGTTCACCCCTATGGAGGGGGTGAAGACCGGCATCAGAGGTCACCCCTACTGAGGGGGTGAGGTCTGGCATCGGAGCTCAGCCCTGTGGAAGGGGGAGGTCCGGAAGTCATCGGAGCTCAGGCCAACGGAGGGCGTGAGGTCCGGAGGTCATCGGAGCTCAGGCCAGCGGAGCCAGAGGTCATCGGAGCTCAGGCCAGCGGAGGGCGTGAGGTCCGGAGGTCATCGGAGCTCAGGCTAGCGGAGGGCGTGAGGTCCGGAGGTCATCGGAGCTCAGGCCAGCGGAGGGCGTGAGGTCCAGAGGTCATCGGAGCTCAGGCCAGCGGAGGGCGTGAGGTCCGAAGGTCATCGGAGCTCAGCCTCTGAGGAAAGGGTGAGGTCCGGAGGTCATTGGAGCTCAGGCCAGCGGAGGGCGTGAGGTCCGGAGGTCATCGGAGCTCAGCCTCTGAGGAGAGGGTGAGGTCCGGCATCGGGGGTCGCCTCTGAGGAGAGGGCGAGGGCCGGCATCGGAGCTCAGGCCTAAGGGGCGCGTGAGGTCCGGCTTCGGAGCTCGCCTCTGAGGAGGGGGAGACGAGGTCCGGCTTTGGAGCTCACCCCTGCTGAGGGGGTGAGGTCCGGTACTGCTCAGAGGTCCTCCTTTCCTTGTCTCTTAGTCTTATTTAGCTTACAGTCCTGGGCCGGTATACGGAGCTTAGGCCATCCAGTGCACTTGGTCCCGGAGGTCCGGCTCCCGCCGTAGTCAGGGTGTAACCGTCCGGCCCCTAGTACTCAGACCATAGCTCTGGGGAGGCAGAGTGCGCATGCTTTGGGTGCAGGAGCCGGCAAAGCAAGGCTCCTGGACCTCCCGCTCTGGCTAGGTCTTTTCCTGGAGGAGACCAACTGGCGTCACAATACCCTAACTGGGGGAGGTCCGAGAGGCCCTCGGGCCTTTGGCAGGTACCTCAAGCACGACCGCACTCGGCAGGATAGCAAATACCGACTAGTTATGAGAGTGAGAAAGGAGGGCCGAGTGTACGACACGGGTACACTGTCTAGAGTGCAGGGAGGTGATCATATAAATTAATACGTAATTTAAATGAACACCTGAATAAGTGTAGTAGGACTTACAGAGGTAGGGCCGGAGCGCCTGCCTTGTGCTCCCATGCACGGACCCGCGGTGGTAGCGCCGGAGCCCCCACCGACACCGTGCGATCCGGAGCATTGCTTGTCATCTTGCCTCATCGACGAGGTAGATGGCCTCACGCAGGAGCTGGTCCTGTGTGGCTTCGTCGTACGCTCGGACACGGGGGGACCCCCATGGCGATCTCCGAGGGAAGCATGGCTTCGGCCCCGCATACCATGTAGAAGGGTGATTCCCGTGACCCGACCCTGGGATGTCCGGCTGGCCCCCGACGTAGAGGAGCCGGTATCCCCCGACGGTTCTGGGTTCAGCATCTGCACCAGTTATGTGGGTCTGCTCGGCATGGACCTGGCATGCCTTGCATCCCCTAACCGAGTTGACAACGTCCAGGTGGCTCTCGGCCAGTAGGAGACATGCCGGATGGCTTAACCGACCAGCGCGCGGGACGATGAGCGTTCCCAGCACTCGTCTCCGTGGATTGCTGCGAGCTGGTCGCAGCCTTTCTCCTAGGTTATGCACCGCAATAGGATGTCGTGGCGCCACACCAGTAAAGATACCAACGCGTAGCACTTAGCCATCCGCACAATCCGTTCAGCGAGTGCACGTTCATCAGGAAGGATGTCTTTTAAGAAGTCCCGGACCTCCGTGGTCCATGCATCAGGGCTACTTGAGCTTTTGGATCTTGGGCGCTGGGTAGCACGGAGTCCCTAGTGGCACATACGATCATTTGGCGGGCACCATGGCTGCAGGGCCGCCGGGACCGCCAGCTTCAAGGTGCTGGTCTCGCCCCCTTCGGCAGTTCGGGCTTTGGGTCGCGGTAAAGTCCCTTCGAAGGCTCCTTGGGGCTCCGGCAGAGGCCTTCATTGACAGGTTGTTAGCGACGGAGTCGTCGGCTCGCGGTACATGGCACAGGTCCAAGGTACCCAAACCGCTCCCTCGTTGGCATGAGGAGCAGCACGCCGTCGGAGTAGAACGTCTAGTGAGGCTCGGTGAAGGCCGGTGCTCGGGGCTCCGGCTCTCCACCTTCGGGGCCCCCTGGGATGCTTGGTGGTGGCGTCCACCTGACCACGAAGTCAGTCGGTGCTTGGCTCTTGATTGTCTGACGTGGTTGGGAGTTCAGCTTGAACTCCATCATCTTCGGGCTGTCTTCCGGCTTCGGAGGCTGGCTGCGAGTGCCAGTGACGCCCTTCTTCTGCTCTAGCACACTTGTCCGCCAGGATGAAGAGCTCTGAGATGTCTTGCACCTCCCTGGTGGCCAATTTCTCGAGCATCTTCTTGTTCCTCACACCCTGTCAGAATGCGACCACCACTGATGCATCCGGGATGTGGGGGATGGTGTTGCGTACTTGGAAGAACCGCTGGATGAAGGAGCGCAGTGATTCTCCCGGTTGTTGTTGTATGGCGTGGAGGTCCAGCTCCGTGCCGGGACGCGTGTAGGAGCTGCTGAAGTTCGCCGTGAACTGTCTACATAGCTCCGCCCAGAAGGTTATGGAACCCTGGGGCAGGTTCATGAACCATGACCTCGTCAGGCCGGTCAAGGCGACGGGGAAGTAGTTGGTCATGACCGCTTCATCCCCTCCTACCGCTAAGATGGCAGTAGAGTAGACCTGCAGAAACTCTGCCGAGTTGACGCTTCCGTCGTACTTCTCCAGCAGGTGTGGCCGGAACTTGCATGGCCACATTGCGAAGCGAAGGTGGGGCGCCAGGGCCACACACCCCGTCCCCGCTGCTGCATATCCTGGTGCCGCGAACCCTTGGGCGGCTGCTGGCACGGTGTACCCCGACATGGGCATTGGTGGACCATATACGGGGGGCGCCGACTGCAGGACATATGGTTGCTGCATATGCTGCATGGCATACGCCTGGGGTAGAGGTTGCGCGGCGAACATCTGCGACCCAGGTTGAGTCGAGGCGGTCGACATGCTGTAGTCGGCCTCTTGGATGTGGCGCCTTTGTCGCTGTCGCTCGATGGTTACGCGAGCGTATTCTCCCGAGCGATGTCGCTCCAGCTCTATCCTAAGGTCTGCCGTTGAGAGTCTGGTAGAGCTGGACGAGTCTGCCATCTGCCTGTCAACCGTTGGTGTGCGCGACAGCGAGACACCTGGTTGAGCATGGCGTCGTCCCCGCCGCAGCGGAGGGTTGACGGCAGCAGCGACAAGGTAGTTGACATCGCGGATTCACTGCTGGGTGGCCCCCTGGGAAGCGTCTTCAGCAGGTGGATTGTCCAGTAGCGCTTCTGCGGCGGCTAGTGCACTTGCTTGAGTGGCACTCTGCGCCGCAGCAGATCTTGAGGTTGATGGAGTTCGCCGGGAACGATGGCTTGAAGAGCTTGCCTCTGAATGAAGCTTGGACGTCTTCGTCGGCGTAGACTCGTCGCGAGAGCGAAAAGCCCCTACCTGGCGCGCCAAATGTCGAAGCGTCTGCGGTCGACACTTCCCCCGGGCCTGCTCTGGGCAGCTCGCGGAGGTTCTTTTTCGGAGGGGCTAGTCCTCTCACGAGGGTCTCGCCTGAGTGGATGAAGGAAGGAGATGATTGACACAGGGGTTAACGTGGTTCGGGCCGCCGGAGCGTAAAACCCTACGTCCACGGGAGTGCTTGAAGCACTGGTTTTCTTGAGTATGTGGATGACCTAGAGGGAGTTGGGCAAAACGCCCAACTCTCTCTAACGTTGCCTACCCGAGCCTTTTATAGCTTAAGGCTCGGGCGGCTTACAAGGTGGGCCCTGGGGCCCGACAGGTGGCCCCGGGGTGATTTTCTACCAGCTGCGTAGTCTTGGCTCTGGCTTCGAGGTCATCGTCCTGCCGCTCTGCCCATGCCGTAGGCCAGGCGTAGCCGTTGGTGATGGCAGGGGCGGCAAGACATGTCTTGTCCATGTCTTGTCGCTGCCTTCACTGGTCTGCAGCTTCTGACACTGTGCGCCTGTCTTGACTGTGACTGGTCACAGTGCCTCCTGACAGGCGTGCGCCGCGACCCCGCGCCTTGGGAAGGCACGGGTATTGAATGCTTTGTACGGTAAAGGCAATGGTGCGCCTTTACTCCCGCTGCCTACCACGCCGGGCGGGCAGCGCTGCTCTACAGGCCACGTGGCGGGCCCGGAGCTCACCTCTGAGGAGAGGGGAGCTCCGGCCCCGCTGGACACGTGGAGCCTTCGGAGCTCACCCCCGCGGAGGGGAGAGGTCCGACTCTGCTGGCCATGTGGCGGGCTCGGAGCTCACCTCTGAGGAGAGGGGAGGTCCGGCCCCGCTGGACACGTGGAGCCTTCGAAGCTCACCCCCGCGGAGGGGGGAGGTCCGGCTCTGCTGGCCACGTGGCGGGCCCGGAGCTCACCTCTGAGGAGAGGGGAGGTCCGGCCCCGCTGGACACGTGGAGCCTTCGGAGCTCGCCCCTGCGGAGGGGGCGAGGTCCAGCCTCCTGGGCCACGTGGCAGGCCCGGAGATATCCTTTAAGGAGAGCGGAGCTCCGACCCTACTGGACACGTGGCTCATTCGGAGCTCGCCCCTACGGAGGGGGCGAGGTCCGGCCTTCTGGGCCACGTGGCAGGCCCGAGGCTGTCCTCTGAGGAGAGGGGAGCTCCGGCCTTACTGGACACGTGGCGCCTTCGGAGCTCGCCCCTACGGAGGGGGCGAGGTCCTTAGACGGTTTCACCCTATGCGCGGGGGTACCCGGTATTGAGGGTACCGACAACACCATCTATTCTTAATCTCTTCATCCTTCACTAGAATGCGGTCAGTCTCATCTTTGATACATTTAACTTGATTGAAATCCCTCATCTTTCTCTCACAGATTTTTGCTACCTTGTATATGTCCTTTTCACCTTCTTTTGTCTCTAGTCTCTCATATAACTTATCATAGGCCTGTCCTCTTGCCTTACTCACAGCCCGCCTTGCATTCTTGTTAGCCTCTTTGTACTTAAGCATGTTGCTTGCGCTTCTATGATTATGCCAACTCTTGTAACACTCCTTCTCCTTAATGGCCTTTTGTACATCCTCATTCCACCACCAAGTGTCTTTATCTACAAGTTTCTTTCCTTTTGTCACACCGAACACCTCACTAGCTACCTTGCTAATGCAAGTTGCCATCTTCACCCACATACTATCTGCATCTCTATTTTTTGCTCAGGGTCCTTCTGTGATCACCCTATTTTTAAAGGATTCTTGTGGTTCACATTTCAACTTCCACCACTTTGTTCTTGTGATTTTGACACCTTTGTCTCGCAAAGAACATATATGGAAGCGAAAGTCAACTACCACAAGCTTATGTTGTGTCACAACACACTCCTCGGGGATCACCTTACAATCTAGACACTCCCGTCTATCCTTTCTCCTAGTGAGGACAAAGTCAATCTGGCTAGAGTGTTGGGCACTACTAAAGGTCACTAGGTGAGATTGCCTCTTCCTAAAGAGGATGTTAGCTACCAACAGATCATAGGCTACGACAAAGTCTAGGATGTCCTTACCCTCTTGATTTCTATCGCCGCATCCAAAGCCTCCATGTACTCCCTCAAAATCCTAGGTTAGTTGCACCCATGTGACCATTGAGATCTCCCCCTATGAGGAGTTGCTCGGTTATCGGTACACTACTAACCATATCCTCCAAGTCCTCCCAAAATTGCCTCTTAGCACTCGTGTTGAGCCCAACTTGTGTGGCATAAGCACTAATGACGTTCGAGACAATGTCCCCAATTACTATCTTGATTAAGATGATCCTATCCCCTCGTCTTCGAACATCCACTACTCTATCCTTAAAACTCTTATCTATTAGAACATCTACGCCATTCCTAGTCCTAGCCGATCCAGAATACCAAAGCTTGAAACCGGTATTCTCGACTTCTCTCGCCTTTTGACCCGCCCATTTAGTCTCTTGTACACAAAGGATATTTACTCGTCTCCTAATGACAACATCTACTAACTCACGTAGTTTCCCCGTCAAGGATCCTACATTCCAACTATCCACCCGAAATCTATGTTCCTCGGCTAGCTTCCTTACGCTTTGCACCCGTCGAGTAAGATGCAAAGACCCTTGCTCACTTATCACTACATCAGGGTGATGATGTAGCTTGCCACTAAGGTGGTGGCGATCTGGCCCTTGCTCATTTAACACCATATCCGGGTTCCGATATGGCGCGCCACTAAGGCGGTGGCGACCCGGCCCTTGCCCACTTAACACCAATACCCGGGTTCCGATATGGCGCGTCGCTAAGAGGGTTACGCCCCAACGAATTTCTATTGGGTTTCATTTCCATGAGAATGGCTAAGTGTAATTGTTGGCTCGCCAAGCCTATCACAACCACTCCTCCTTTACCCGAGCTTGGGACCGGCTATGTCATTATAACATAGGTGGAGTTTAGCAAGTGGCGTCACCAATTGAGAAAAAAACAGATACATGATAATTGCTATTTTTTTATGATGACTTGATTTAGCACCACATAACTATGCTGCCAAATACATAGACTGACTTCTAGCTAAAAACTTAAAACTTAACACTGCAGAATTATTAATTATTAGGTAGAAAGGTAATTTATCCTTATCCCGCTCCATTTTGTTCAATATTAATCAGCTGCACTATAGAACAAGGCAGACGATTTCTATCACGGAAAAACAATTGAATTCTTCTACATGGATTCAACCAATTTTTTTCTGATTCAGTATTTTTCAGATTAGATTGACAGGCACAAGTGCCAAGCCGATGCATAGTATGAATAATTTACCACAACTAGAGAAAATTCACCTGGTGTTCTCGTCTAGATGAATCAAAATAAACCATCATGCGAAGCTTCAACCTCTGAAGCCTCTCTTCCTGAAAATTATCCAGCAATTGAAACAGAATAACAGGTTGAGTTCAGTTTCGTTCAGCAGTGTGCCAATTAAACTTCTCAACTTGACTATGACGTCCCCATGACACAGTGGATACATTGAAATGGGTACCATGACACAGTGATGTGGCATTTTCCCCAAATCTTGTTGATGCAAATGAATAGACAGTTTCGTCAGATGAAGTCCCATCTATTGTACCTAGTTTGCTATGCCTGCCTGGAAGAGTTTGATTATGCATTGAACTTACACGGGACCACTTAATACTCTTTGCACATCAAGAGAGCATAGTAATAATAGCTTGAAGCAAAAGCTTGTGGACGTCTTTTTGAGTGGTCACATCAATTATCCTTGGCGTTCTTACTCTTACCCAGAAAGCAGGCCTAAGTTTGTTTGTATACCAAAACCTACTGTCCTACCCTATAACCAGAAAATGATGCTGTGATGTGCTTGCTGGCAAGAACCACCACCAAATCTCTTGCACAATTACGATTCTGAAAACGTGGTAAGCCGTTACCTGCACCGGTGTAAGGCTCATGCATATTCGTTCATATGCCCCTTTTGGCTTGATGCAGACACAAGAAAGACCTCTCCCTATCCATTTTGGTGATCCACATGATGCTTCGTCTGCACAAGAACAAGCACATTTTATCAGGTGGGCAGAGGGCCAGCTGAAAAAGAAGAAACGTAGTCACTTGTTTTTCATAATAGCGTACGCAAAAACAGCAGTACAAACATCGCAAACATAGAACTACATGAATACTGCAGTAAAGTAAAACAAAATGGTGAGCTGAAACCATGGGAAAAAGAGGATATCTGAACTGGCAATTTTAGCCCACGGTGCTAGCTGCCCCAGCATCCCAGAACCCACAATTCTTCAGGGCTAGCTAGGCACACAGTGGGTAAGTACTCCTTAGTTATGACGCCTATTATAAGCAAACGGATCTATCATGATTGGAAAGGACAAAACAAGTACGGAGTATTTTTGTTTCCTACCAAACTGATGCCACCGCTCACATGATGTACATGACAATGTCCTTGATTTGTGACACACCCAAATCTCCCTGCAGTTTCTCACCAAACACTCTTTCATTGCCCAACAACTCAGTCAAGGGATCCATCGAGGCTCAGGTTTCCTACCAAATCGGCTGCCTCTTCCAACGACAAGAGAAGTGTGAGAGCAACCAGAATATGCCCATAAGCTACAGCGACTGTGGAGCTAATGGTCCAGAACTTGCATTCAAATAATACTCTCATATATTGGTTGATGTGGCCAAGTCATATATATCTTTGAACAACAAGGGTACAATCATTTAGTGCTAAAATGAGCAGAGAAAGAGAGACGTGGTCAACAATGAATCTGGCAACTCTGAAATTCCTGGAGAATAAAATGAAAATGCTGGCGGGGTATTGTGTGACCATGGCAAGCACAACCATTGTGAAAACAGGCAACTCAACAATTTGACTCAGGATACAAAATCGCTTAAAAACAAAGCCATTGCAAGGAAGGATCAGCACACACAAAAAAATGCTAACGGATAAGAAAAGGAAGAACAAATACAAAGCAAAAGTCAAGACATCTCAATACTAAATGTTTATCTCAAAAAAGAGGGGGGTGAACTAGCAACAACCTTAATTTCTAGGTATAATTTACAGACTGTCAAATCTCTTATAACAGACACTAAGGGCAGAATATCAATACCTAAAAAAAGAACATACTAAATCACAGGGACAGGAACTGTCATTTATCCTGCAAAAGGAGACGCAGGAGATGATGCGAAAAGCGACACCAAGTACAGGATTGGGAGGCACATGTGGTACTGACTTTTACATGGAAAATCGCAACGTACTGCTACTGATTGAAGTGACCTCAATTCCGTTAAAATGCCATTAAACGCGACAGGATCCATGGAAAAGGATGCATTAAGCAGAAGTCGATCCTTTTCTTGAATTGAAAGCGTGTGATAATCAAATGCAAGATCAGAGAACTAATCATGGATATTATTCCGAGGGAAAAGACGTTAAATCCTATGCTAGAACAGCCGCATATCTATGAAACGTCACCAGCACGGTGAGGCCCACAGTGCAGAAGAATATTCCCTACTTTCAAGAACACATAGATGAGTAGTAACAGTAATTATAAGTCAGAAAAGAGTAAAAATAGAACTCCAGTAATGCAGGAATCTGCTGAAAGAACTACTGAAACAGAGGAACGAGGAGAAACGGCAGGAGGGACAAACGCCAGGCATTGTTGCGAAGGAGAAAGGAAAATGAGAAAGCGGAGGAGATTCGGAGACGCACCGGAAGATCCAGGCAGCGAGGCGGAGGAGCCGCCGGCGCTGAGGGAGCACCGGGGCACCGACGTCCTGATAGCCAAGCAGCCGTGGTGATGGCCGGGGTCCTTCTCGGTCGCTGGCGCCGGCGCGGCCTTCATTCTCCTCGCTCCAGCAGCAAGCCTCCTCTCCTCGCTGCCACGGGTGCTGGAAGTGGATCGCGCGGCGTGCCGGCGCCTCTGTCTGCGCGCCGCCTGCTCTTCCGAGGAGAGATCGGGTGCAAGAACGCCACGGAGAAGCTGGGGGGAAGGGGAAGTAGCACGGAGGAGGGAGGCGGCAGGCGGCGGCGGTGGTGGGGTGGGGTGGCTGGGCTCGCTAGGTGGCGGTGTTCCGGGGAGGAGGACGTCGCGCCGCGGCCGCCGCGGCTTGTCGGCTTGCCACCGTCCGCACCAGCGCCACAAGAGCTCCCATTTAAATACCGCGGGACAATATATTTTCCTTTTGTTTAATTTGTCCCTCTATTTTGTTTCTTGGGATCTCTTTCTCTATCTCACCAGTGGCCCAGTCGTGGGCTCTCTCTCTCTTTCTTTTTTCCGAACAAGTGCTCCTTTTTCCTATATAGATTATCTTATACAAAATTTTCTTGTAAAAAACCTCATATAATATAAGATGTGATTAGTTCTGCTTTATATATGACCGTGGGGCCGGAGTAGATATATGGAGTTCTTGGGTCCCAATAGAGCTGCAGCTCTGTTCGACGGTACTTGCTCTTCCTTCTTATTTAACGGTTGTTAGTTTATTTTTAAACTAACCAGAGTCAAATATAAATATGAATACAATAGTATTTTAGGGTCTAATAAAATAGATCGTGTCTTAAATGTTTCAATTTACTTGTAAGAAGGGTGGAATTGATTCTAATGCTAAATGCAGTTTAACCCTCTGCTAAATATCTGAGCTAAAAATACCCAAGTACACTTTGCTATTTGGCATGTGTTTATTGATAAGTCAAATTGCTAGATTATCACAGGTATTATTCATAGACGAAGTGCTATGACTCTTAGTGGTATGCCCAAATAATTCCTATTATGGAGGCTTCGTGTTTCCTTGTGGTGATATTTGGGACGTATTCCTTTTTATGCTTTAATTGACCTATAGGGAAATTTTTTTAGTGTATTCCGTATATTTTTTAATTAAGACATTGCTAGTATAAATGGAGTTTAGGGTGCTAACATGTTAATACATATTTGTGCTAATCCGATCTAACTAAGATTACGAGAGTTGGAGGTGCAATTCAGCCGCAATAAATGTTCTTGAAAAAACCCGTATTTACATCTTTCTTAGACCTCCAGTTTTTCTTTGATAGATCGAATGATCATAAATATTTTATTAACATGGTAGCACCATAAGACTTTTTTTACACTAGATAGCCCCCTTTCTAAGATGATTCCTCCAAAGAAACTAATTTGGACTGATGTTGCTAGTATTTATTGGGCAATTTGGCTGTCTAGTGTTTGACATATCAATAACACTATCTTACTTGCAGGTCATTTTTCAAAGAGATATATTGGACACGCTTATCATCCTGCAAAAAAGGGGGAGGAGGATCGTCCAAAGCAGAAGATGACGTGCATTCTAATTAAAATTGTAGCCGTGGAGATTTTCGCTAATAATGGGTGACGATTCACCAATAGGATTACCTTCTAGCACCTGTTAAAATGTTATTGACTGTGTTGTAGATTGATGGATCAGAACTTTGTTTTTTTAATACCGTGGTGATTTGGGTATGAGTATAATAAACAAACAACCATATGTACCTATCCTTGCAATGGGTGGAACAGTTAATATACTCCTTTTCTAAAAAAATAAAATAGGTGGTCTTGATGGTGGAGATCCGGACGATGATTTTGTTGGATGCAAGGAAGATCGATGATGGAGGATTGTGGAGGAACTGGGAGCCGGTGGCCCTTGTATCCGACAGATGTGCTTACAAGCAAGCGGCAATGTGGATAGGATAAGGGTTGAAGACGGTCAAGGGTGGATCTATGTTTTGGAGGGGCCGTAAGGTGAAGTAGACAGCATATGACTTCAACACTATAGATATGTATATAGATTTAAATATATATATATGGCTACTTTTATTTATAATGTATTTAGACATGCAATCCTAGTTGTGAATATATAATAATAAGTATTAAACACTTGAGCAATATTATATTGCGATAGAAAGATGAGAAAAGTATTAAAATAAAACAAGTATGCATGTTAGGCCTGTAAACTACATGTGAATTTATTTTGTCTAACAGCTGCGATGTTGCAATCATGACAGTATGGCCTGGGCGCTAGGCGGTCGCTCCTCCGGCCTAGGTTTAGAGCCGGACCTAACGACCGTTCAGAGTATAGTTGAGAATTAGGACAATTACGGTTTGTCGTTGTTTTTATCACCGGCTAGTAATCCAATGCTTCGTGTTCTATATCTGGATGGCTAGCTAATAAAAACAAAGATTTATACTGGTTCGGACAACGTGCCCTACATCAAGTGTGGGATGTTCGTCGGCCTTGTATTAGCTCAGACAATTCAAGTAACCGTAGTTACAAGCGAGACTTCCTCGCGTGCGAGAATAAGGAGAAAGTCTAAGTGTCGTGTGCATGTGTGAGTCATTTTTCCGTGCGCGGGGAGGTTCTAGGCCTCCCATTTTATAGCCCGAACGCCTATACCTGCCCCCCGGCTCCTCATAAATGGGTCGAGAATTTATATGGTGTGTCAGCGCCTAAGGCAGCTCAAAGCGGCACAGGAGCGATGAGTACACCTGCTTCCTTCTAGTCTACAGTCTACGTCTTTTTTCCGTCCCTATACACCCGCGCCAGGCAGGATGGGACAGATGGTGATAATGGCCTGGCATCGTGCTTGTCCCGTCGCGAATGGCCTCCCACTCCGTCTTATATCCCTTCCGCCGTTCTATCATGTCGATATTAAGTCTTCAGCCTGCCTCTGATCCGGGCTCTAATCCCGGATTGCTTCGCTCTTCCGGTCTCATCACCAGGGCTTGGAGGTCGGTCGTTGCTTTCGCTCTCGGGGGTCAGGCTTCATGGTGGCGTTGTCCCACGTTCGTTCCTTGGGTGTCGGCTTCATGGAGCCACGTGTATTGTCATGGTTGGCCGGTTGACCATCCCTTGGGTACCAGGGTATGTTACTCTGTTAGTAGCCCCTGGATCTTTGGTTGAGCTTCTTCAGAACCGGTTGAAGGCATATCTCTTTGCGTGGCAGAGGACCTGAAAGGACAAGAGGAAATGGAAGTTGTGTTAGATCGTTGTTTTGTTTCGATTCATGGCTATGCCCGAGCTCAAAGTCTCAATCACCGAGCCTTTCGTGACTTTGAGCGATCAAACAGCCCCCGAGCCCCCCTCCGCGGGTCAGGCTCAGTTTAATTAGCAAATCCATTTCGCTCCCCATCTGCAAACCGTTCGCAGGTTTGGAGGGGTTAAGCCAATCGAGAAGTTGCCGCGATGGTCAAATTTCTGGGCTCGTTGAGCTGCCTAACGGTTAAATCAAAGTGGAACCCTAATGCCTTTTTGCAAGGATGGGGGAATCAGTTTGACCTGACCGAGGCTTGATGCCTGCATTCCATAAGATCCCTCTTGGTACACTTGCGCGGATCCCGGGCCATTCACGGGCCTAGGTGGCTCGATGCCGTCCCCACGGGGGGCTACCAGTGAGTCGCCAAGTCAAGACTCGGATATCATACTTAGAGATGTCAGGAGCTTCGAGGCTCTCGAGTGCGGCATTGATGAGCATGCCGTATCACCTGTCCCTCACTCTGGTTCGTTCCAGGCGGTCCTTTTGACCTACTTGCTACGTATACCTTATGTCGGAGTGTGTGAGCTGCGACACTCCTCCCCACCTACTACGGAAGCAGCCCGAGAGGTTCTTTGACTGGAGGTGGCTTGGCGCCCTCATGCGATCGGGCTCGAGGGAGCGGATGAACACCGAGATTTACATGGTTCAGGCCGCCGGAGCGTAAAACCCTACGTCCACGGGAGTGCTTGTTGTATTGGTTGCTTGTATGTGCGTGAGAGGGTGCAGGGTCACGAATGTGGAACCCTTTGTCAGATGGTCACCCCGGTCCTTTTATAGTCTAAGGTCGCGGTGGTTACAATGTGGCTTGGGGCCCGACAGGTGGCCCTGAAGCTATGCGAACCCTATACATGATCTAGGGTTTTGTACTCTGAGTAGAGTAGTCGGAGGGGGAGTTAAGTCCCACCACCTGGCACGCTGAGCGCCTCTGTTCGTGTGTCAGGTGATGATGAGTACGCCGTCTTGTCGTCGCGTCTTCTCGCCCTGCTTTGGGCGGCTTCGTGCCGTTGGGTGGTACTGTACCGCTGTCACGCCTTGTTGTCTTGTCACCGTAATGGCGAACGGGCAGAGGATGGAGGCGCTCTGTTTAAAAAAGCGGTTGCCTAGGCCGCTTAAGCGCTGCCTAGGCGTTGAGCGGCACCGGACCGCTTCGCTTTTCCCTAGGCGGCGGCATTAAGCGGTCGGACCGCTTTTTTCCGCTCTGGTCTGCTTTTTTTGCTTTCTTCCGCTTAATTCCGCTTTCCACCGCTTTGTGTGTCCATATAAAAAGAACAACTAACTCTATTTTTTTCATCCCTATCGGTGGCGGTTGCTGTTAGCAAGGTGGAAGTGCCCTGTCTTAGTGTCTGGCTGCCTACACAAGATAGTGTCACACTCTATCTCATCTCATTTTATTGATTGATTGAATATTTTTAAATTTAAAAATATACATATATATAATATATTATATGGATTTAACTCTGCTTTTTGCGAAACACCTAGAAACGCCTAGGCGCCGCCTAGGCAGCCTAGGCGCTAGGCGGAGCTCCTCTGCTCGCTTTTTTCTACCGCTTTTTTAAACACTGCGGAGGCGTGTGTAGTGCGCCATGCTTCTGGGAAGGCGCAAGCCTTAAATGCGCAGCCTGACAGCGCACTTCCACCTTGACTTCGTCGACCCACAGCCCACGATAGATCATAGGGAACGTGGTGGCTTTGGAGCTCTTATCGACGGGTTTGGAGCCAGGAGACACGTGGCAGATCTAGACTTCACCTCAGCGAGGAGGCTCGGACCAGAGCCCAGGGCACGTGTCAGCTCTGGAGCTCTCCTCAGCAGGGAGGAGGCTCTGAGCCAGGAAACACGTGGCAGCTCCGGACCTCACCTCAGCGGGGAGGCTCGGACCAGAGCCCAGGGCACGTGTGAGCTCCGGAGCTGTCCTCTGCAGGGAGGAGGCTCTAAGCCAGGAGACACGTGGCAGCTCCGGACCTCACCTCAGCGGGAAGGCTCGGACCGGAGCCCAGGGCACGTGTCAGCTCCGGAGCTGTCCTCAGCAGGGAGGAGGCTCTGAGCCAGGAGACACGTGGCAGCTCCAGACCTCGCCTCAGCGGGGAGGCTCGGACCGGAGCCCATGGCACGTGTCAGCTCTAGAGCTGTCCTCAGCACGGAGGAGGCTCTGAGCCCGGATACAAGTGGCAGATCCGGACCTCACCTCAACGGGGAGGCTCGGACCAGAGCCCAGGGCACATGTCAGCTCATGAGAACCTCCTTAGCAGGAAGGGGGTTCTGATCCTATAGACACGTGGCAGCTCTGGACTTCACCTCAGCGGGGAGGCTCGGACCGGAGCCTAGGGCACGCGTTGGCTCTAGAACTCAAGCGCACGTGGAAGCCCCAGGGCTGACCTCGGGGCCAAGGACACGTGGCTATGCCGAGGCCCGTCTCGGCAGGGAGGTGGGGCCCAGGCTGTCTTTTATCCTCTATGCAGGGGTACAAGATATGAAGGGTACCGACAGTGGCCCCCGGGCCCATCTCGGGGTAGGCAGCGGGCCCGCAGGTGGGGCCTCCATCTTTCCCGTGTGGTGGTTTTGATCCTGCACTTTGGAAACTGAAGTGGTGGTGAGATTTCAGCGTAGTGGATGCGTGGTTGTACTTGGAAGACGAGAAAGTTGCACGTCCTTGGCGTAGTGGGCGCATTCGCCAGTCAAAGAGGTAGCACGTCGTTGGCGTCGTGGACACGTGTCTGCTCCTGACCTTTGGGTCGTGGCGACATGCTCGAGGGGTTGCCCCGGGGTATTTACTGCGGCAGCCCTTAGGTCAGCCACTGCAGTTCCACCGTGTCGCTTTTCTCGAGAACCGCCGGACGTTCCCAAGAAGTTACCCGCCTGGCCCCTAGTGTCTTATGGGTGGATCTGGGTCCTACCCATCATTGGGGGAGGTAGGTAGCCCGCGGCGTAGTACGGTGGAAACCCAATTATCGCGCCTGTTGCCCTGCCAAAGGTTGTGGATGTAGAAAGAGAAGCCTTCTGGAGAAGGACATTTCCCTTCCGCCTTTTGCAATCTTCATCTTCCTCCTGTGCGCCCGAAGCCTTCGCTCCCCAACGCTTACAACCTTTCCTCGCCACCATGTATTCCGGCCTCCGTTCGTCCAGGCTTCACAGCAATGGCGACATCGCTATTGTGAGGCAACTGCTTGGCTGGTAGTCATCCACGTTCGACGGAAAGATTCGTCCCGGGAAGGTCCCTCTGACCGACATGCAATCCGGTGAGGTGGTTCTCTTCACCTCGTACGTGATGTCCGGGTTCACACTCCCGGCGTCATCCTTCCCCTCACTCTGCTGGAGGTGTATGGGCTCCAGCTCTAGCACCTTACGCCGCACGCGCTCGCCCTTGTGGCCATCTTCATCTACTTATACGAGATGTTCGTGTGTGTGCAGCCTTTAGTGCGACTCTTCAGGGTGTTTTTCTCCTTGAAGGCCCCGGGGAGAAGCACAAGCCACGTGGGGGCTTACTACTTCCAGCACCGAGGGAGGAACTCCACGCCCTACATTGCTGAATGTAGCCTAGAGGGGGGTGAATAGGATTTTTGATTATTTGTTAATCCCTGAAACACTTAATAGATTTATCAAATACAGGGAATTCGGACTAGTCCGGTAGAGTGCGGACTAGTCCGTTGTCTACTCAGAGACAAATCGGACTAGTCCGGTATTGTGCGGACTAGTCCGGTAAGTGTGAACTAGAAGGATCAAGGTTAATCAATATTTTCACTTCTAGTACCCTATGCAGCGGAAATTAATTGGGAACTTAGATGTATTACAACAGTGAAACAATGAATGACAAAGATCAACTCTAGTTTCAATGTTTCAACATGAATTACACAAGATTAAGTAAACTCTAGAATATGATGAACAATAAAACACAAGAGCAAGAGACAAGTTTTTATCCCGAGGTTCGATTCCACGAAGGAAATCTACGTCCCCGTTGAGGAGTCCACGAAGGACCGGGTCTTCACCAACCCTACCCTTGTCGAATCGCCACGGAGGTCGATTCTCTTCCACTAATCACAAAGGGCAAATAAATCGTTCAAGGGGCCTTCTCACAAGTTGAGGGCTCCCCAAGAATTACAATGAATGACTACCACAAAACACACTAAAAAAAAGATGAACAATAAATGAACAAGAGTGTGCGAGAGATCAAACCCAAGAGCTCAAGATGTGTAGTACAAGTCTCTCCTTTGATCAATTGCTAATCCTCAAAGATTTGATCCTTTTTGGGTTAGAATGTGTGGAGAGATGTGAATTTTGGGCTCTTGGAAGGTGTGACGGTGCAGGGGGTCGAGAGTTATGGTAGTATGGCCGTACACCTCTATTTATACTAGGGTTTCCAAAGGTTACCATTAGGGTTTGCGATGTCCGGACTAGTCCGGTGTGCGGCGTGTGGAAAACCCTAAGTGTTGTGAGATACCGGACTAGTCCGTAAGAGTGTGGACTAGTCCGTTGTCTATCTAGAGGCAAATCGGACTAGTCCGGTCCATATCGGACTAGTCCGTTTTCTAGTCAGAGAGAAATCGGACTAGTCCGGTTGATATCGGACTAGTCCGCACATGTTGATTTTTGTGCAGTTAGTGTCACACCCGGTTTCTCCGAAGAACAACCGAGTGAATATCACATGTATGCCAGGATCATTTTCTCATACATGTGATGACAAATAGTGAAAGCATCATTTATTACAAGCCAGGTGTCGAATATAAATAAGTCTTACATAGCAAATGTCTCGATTGACAATAATAAGTTCATCACAAGTAAATAAACTAGCAGCGGAATATTATTCTTGAGGGCTCCATCACAGGTGTTGCCCGGGGGTCTCCATGAACCTAGAAACCTTCTTCGGGTCCAAAGTCTTGGTCATTATACACCACCTCATTATCTTGACCTGAGCAGCAATATAAACCAACAAATATGCAAGGTTGAGTACCGATGGTACTCAGCAAGTGTGGGAAAGTTATGTCATACATGGCTAGAACAAGGGGAGGTGGAACTCATGGTTAAAGCACTACGCAATTAATACCTACCACCTTAGCTTATTAAGCACCTACATTACTACACAGGTGAAATGGTCCCAATCTCCCATCCCATCATCATAATCAAATAACCATATCATCATTTCCAATGTTAAGCTCCCCGCTTAACATCCACAACTTCCAAAAACCATCACTCCTCTATTCATGAATAAGTCCAAGCCGCTCTTGACCGTGAGCACGGCTGTCATGACAGTTTTGACTCTGCAGAGTTTGTACCACTGTACCCATATGTAGTGATTTCATCCCCCGTTGCCGGGTGGACTAAAAGAACCTCCATTATGCCAGTGGCTACGAACCACATTCACACTTCCCAGGTGTGTAGCCAGGAGATCACTACGAAGCCTTTACAAAGGGATTCCCGATGAGCGTGGGCCCACTGAGGTTTCACCCCTAACAGCATACAAGAGGCTCCAACCCCGCTGCAGTGGCCCCCTCTTGAGACTTGCGGTTCATATGGTAGTCCAACTGACACCTATTCCCCGCACCATCCAACACACCCATACTACGCCGGGGATACACCTAATTAATTGGCCAAGCTGCCCCATCTCAGCATGTGGTTGGCACAGTAAAGCCAGGTTACATGCTCCATGAACCGGTTCTTAGGATCCAGGCAAGTACTAAACACAAACCCGAGTCTCGTGCACCCAGCACACAACCAAAACATCCAACTTGCCTTGATCCCTACCTCTACATAACTCACAATATCTCATTCAAGAGTATGGTAAAATAAACTGATGATCTCATATCCCAAATATCCCATTCTAAGCATGGCTAAGCATATGCATAATAATAAATGACATGATAAAATAAATTCCAACCCAAGCTACAAGGAAACAAGGTAATGCAATTCTAGGGAAACTTCCTAACATGGGTTTCATATTTCATTTGACAATGCAAATAATTCTATCTACACATCCTAGCATAGGATCAAAATGGTCAAGGACACTTGCCTCCTTCCTGCTGCTCTTGAAATGGGTAGTCCTGATCTTGGAAAGGAATAACTTGCTCTGGAGCAGGTTCTACATCATACCATCACACATAGCAAAAGAAAAACAACAATCCATAAGACATAGTTCACACTTCCACTTCAAACAAACCACACATTCACATTTATGAAAGTCATTCACAATTATATGTGTTGTGGTTACTCTATGTGTGTTGATCTTTGGCTTACATGTACTTTTAATCATGTGTATCTGATTCTTACTTTTGTATTCACATTTATGCTTACATACTATATATATATGAATTTCCAATTTAAATAAATTCCTTATATTTAATTACTACACCTTTTAGCTACCAAGTATGCATGAAAGGTATTTTACTACTCCATATGTGTCTTCAGAATTTCTACCAACCCTAAACTGAATTCTTTGGATTTTAGAAACTTCATTTATCATTTACTAGTTGCTATATTTTCAGATTTATTTCCTATGCCTAAATGTGAACTTTATTATGAAAATAACAAGACACGTCATCTAAACAGAATAGGTTCTGATCTAAAATATTTAATAATATATTTTTGACCTTTTCCTCTGATGTAAACTATTTTACATTTATTTTCCCTATTTTCCAGAACTATTCTTTACTTAAAAATGTGTCCCTAAATGTGAATAATAAATTAAACAGATTCATTTCAGCCCCAAATATATTTTTATCTCACTCCAAAGTTTTCTATATATTGATAAAGTTTTTAATTTAATTTTGACAATATGTTTGTCCCACTTTTTAATTTTTAAACACTAGCCCCATATTCAATTTCCTAAATTAAATACTAAACAGGGTTAAAAAGGTAAACTCACCCCACTACAGGGTCTATAATATTATTTTCAGAATTTCCAGGGGTCTAGCTACACTTATCAGAGGAGTTTTTCCTATTTTTTATTAAGTCCAGGGGCTAAAACTGATTTTTAAATGAATTTACATGATTTTCTGAAGTTCGAGGGGCTAGATCAGAAGTTTCCGGGGCTAGCTCTTATTTCCCGAGAACCCCAGGGGGTAGCACGTAAGATTTCCAGTCTTTATAACGCGGGGCTGACGTGGACCGTCCGATTTTAAATCGACGGCCGAGATTATAACATCGAACCGGTACGTGGGGATTTAAACCCTACCGTGCGATTTAAAATAAACGGCGCACAAGCGGCCACGTCGCTCTGATCGAGTGTGGGCGGCGCTGCCGGCGGCGCACGGTGGCGGGAAGCGGCGCCGGAGACTTTCGGATCTTCGAGAATTCTTCCTAGAACTGTGATCTTATGGCATAGATCGGTGGAGGAGAGGTCGGGGATCTCAGCTCGGGGGTTTTCTTGAACTCGGAGGTCCTGGAAGGTGATCGGCGACGAGGTCCGAGGTGAAACCACGGCGAGGCTCGTCGGCGCTGTGTTTACACCGCAAGTCACCGAGTTTTCTGCACCTGCAAGGTTCCCCGGAGGCGGTGGATCAAGACCAGCGAGTTAGATCGAAATTTCCGAGCTTAGATCGGCCAGAATTCGCCGGAGAAGTCTCGGTTCTCACCGGAGGAAAATCGGCGGATCGCGTGGGAAAAACAGAACGAGGCCGGGGTTTTTATAGACGGGGGAGGGCGGCTGGGTGGTTTAGATCGAGTTTGCGTCGCCCCCGAACAGAATTCGGCTGGAATACGCGAGAATTCCCGATCGGTTTCGATTCGGGTGAGAGAGTCCGGCACTGGAGCGAGGTAGACGATGATCTGGTGGGCCCCGCCTGTCAGTGGGGGAAAGCGGCTCGCGCGGCTGCGGGCTGGCGCGGGCGCTGGTTGGGCCGGCTGGTGGGTTTCGGCCCACTGGCTGATTTTTTTCTTCTGTTTTCTCTTTTTTTTTCTATTTCTTTTCTGATTTGAGTTTAATTTGAATTCCAGTTTGAATTTGAATTTTTGCAAAACATGCAACACGTCCAAAATTTTTTAAATTCCCCTCTTAACATGATTTAGGGTCTTAACAATATTTTTGGGGTGTTACAGTTAGTGTGATTTCTTTCACTTGAGCTCTTGGGGTGTGTTTCTCCAACACACTCCATACTAAGTAATCTAATCTTTTCAGCTCCTGAGCTCTTATCAGTTTGAATGCTCATTCTCCTTTCTTTTTGCGCTTTCTTCCTAATTTCTTTAAGAACCTGCGCTTATCTCAATAATTTTGTTAGGGTCTCATTTGTTTGTCATAAATCAACTAAAACCCACAAGGGATGCCTAGATGCACTTTCAATCTCCCTCTTTTTGGTGATTGATGACAACCAATTGAGATCACACAAATATGATAAAAAATTCAGATTTTCATAAAGTGTGCACATATGAGCTTTGAGCAAAATAGGCAATGTAGACATAAGACATATGTGCACTCTTTATGGTGGGGTGCAAAAGTATATGTGTGAGCAATAATTTTGCTGTGAATATCATAATGAGCATAATCATAAAATCATCAAGAGTCTCAAGCCTACATAACAGTTTTAAACATACACCATTAATCATAAGCATAACATAGTTATCATTTCACAGCACATGTACAAAAGCATAATGATAGCATAAGTCTTACAAAAGCTCATTTCTTAAACTAGGACACAAAAGAAGAACCTACGACCTAAGACTCCCCCTCAATCTCTCCCCCTTTGGCATCAAGGCACCAAAAAGAAGGAGAGGAGGGATCTACTTGTCGTCGCCAGCTCACTCCTCGTTGTCGGTCCTTTCTTCGTCTTCATCATCAGGCTAAGGAGGAGGAGGAGGAGGACAAGTCCGTTATGAGGCTGCTCAAACCCTAACTTGTCGAAATTTGAGGTTATTCAGTGCAAATATGATCTAGGGTACATGGAATACATCAATAGAGCATGTATTGATTGGAGGAGCTAAGCTAATTGAGCAAAAACAAGGAAAATTGAAGGTTCTAGGGTTTGGAGAGAAATTTACCAAATCCTTCGATTCGAGGTGTTGAAGGAGTTCTTGATGCAGACTAGTCTGGGGTCTTCGATCCCCTTGCAGTGGAGATCGATTCCCATAGAGATTTGGGTGGATTTGATGGAGAACTCGCAAATCCGCCTTGGGAGCACTTGAGTGAGGAGAGAGAACGTGGGAGGAGTTGTGAGGTTGAAGGAGATTAGGTCTGAGCCGGCCCTAGGGTTATGGAGTCGAAATATTGGACTTGTCCGTGGTCGAACCGGACTAGTCCAGACTAGCGGACCAAGTGCAGACTAGTCTGCAATGTGCAAACTAGTCCGGGGTGACCACAGACTAGTCCGTGGTCCCTTGTACAGAAAAGTACAAAGCACTTATATATATGCGTTCAATGGTTCCTAATAAGAAATAGGGGACAAAGACACACACATATTCTTGATGAATATGATCAGTAAACATACAACAATCAAGCTATGACCATAATTCATCAAGATCAAGTAACTAACATAGTTTTTAGGAGAAAAATAGAGAGAGAGATGATTTTTCAACACAATTAACATGATTTTGAGGATGTCATACAGGTATGCAAGTCTTCAAGCCATGTTCCGAGCATCAAGGATATTTAGTTCATTTTGGGGCTCACAAAAGCGTTTTTCATCAAGTGGCTTAGTAAAGATATCGACTAGTTGTTTTCAGTGTTGATATGGGAAATGTCTATGTCTCCTTTCATTGAGTGATCTCTCAAAAAATGATGCCGGATATCTATGTGTTTGGTTCTAGAGTGCTCAACAGCGTCATGGGCAATTTTAATTGCACTCTCATTATCACCAAGGAGTGGAATACGACTCATATTGTAACCGTAATCACTTAGAGTTTGTCGCATCCAAAGGAGTTGTGTGTTGGGTGTTTTTCTCACATAACTCTCACTGATTTGTGATGAAAAACGTGTTGGAAGTCTAGAGGTGTGGTGTAGATCCAAACACAAGTGGAGAACCGAATGAAAATTGGCTCGGATGAGTTGTGGCGGCGCTCAACAAACACCAACGCGTTCCCCTCCTTTTATTAGCCGGAAGCCACAAGTTTTCAACAACCTCAGCCTGGGTTTTACACCATACAAATTTGAAAAGCATGCAACACATGCATGTGCCATGCACGTATGGCCCAAACCCCCCGGGTTGTTTGAAACATAACAAAAACACCCTCACACACACTAGGACTCGGTGCAACACATGTGACTCAGGACACACCCCTGGTTCTTGTCATGTGTGCTTTATTTCCTTGAAACATAAGGAAACTAAACTCTGATTAAACCTCCAGAAGTACTCAACAATCTCCCCCGACTTCTGAGGCTTGATCTCCTGAACTCCAATCTTCTCATGAAGTTCCTGAAAATGTGTACGTCCCAGTGGCTTTGTGAGGATATCAGCAAGCTCATCTTTTGTCCCAACATGCTCTAAGATGACTTCTCCTCTATCAACACATTCTCTGACAAAGTGAAACTTGATGTCAATGTGTTCACTTCTATCATGTAAAACTGGATTCTTTGCCAAAGCAATTGCTGCTGTGTTATCCATCTTAATCACTGGTGGAGGTACTTGAATTCTTGTTACTTCTTCTAACACATGCCTGAGCCAAACATCCTGACTTGCTGCTGCTGCTCCAGCCACATACTCAGCTTCACATGTGGACTTTGCCACAGCCTTTTGCTTATGGGATAACCAGCTGATAGGATTTTCACTCAGGAAGAATATGACTCCTGTTGTGCTTCTCCTGTCATCCACATCTCCCCCAAAATCACTATCACTATAGCCTCTTAACTCAAGACTTCCTTCACCTCGGTTGTAAGACAAGCCATACCTCATTGTAGCTGCCACATACCGAAGTAAATGTTTCAAAGCCACCATGTGTTCTTCTTGAGGTTCTGACATGAACCTACTTAAGTACCCCACACCAAAACTGAGATCAGGCCGAGTATGTAAAAGATACCTGAGTCCACCAATTATGCTGCGATAAGTGGTTGGATCAGTGAGTGAAGCTATACTTCTCTTGGTAAGCTTCAACCGGGATTCCATGGGAGTGGCACACCCATTACAATTTATCATCCCACTTCTTTCAAGCAATTTTGCAGCATAGGCTCCTTGACACAAGTCAATACCATGTCTTCCTTGCTTTACTTTAATACCAAGATAGTAAGACAAGCTTCCTAAGTCACTCATGCAAAACTTCTCCTTCATTTTATCCTTGAACCGACTGATTTCCTCCATGTTTTCTCCCATAATTAGTAAGTCATCAACATACACACCCACAATGAGCCTTGCCTCACCTCCAAACTTAGTGTACAAGCTATGTTCTGATTTGCACTGTGTGAAACCAAGTTGCTTGAGACTTTCATCAAGTTTGCAGTTCCATGCTCGAGGAGCTTGTCTCAAGCCATACAATGCCTTGTGAAGTCTTAAAACCCACTTCTCCTTGCCTTCAACTATGAAACCCGGAGGTTGAGTGACATAGATATCGTCTTCTAGACTCCCATTCAAGAAGGCTGACTTCACATCCATGTGATGAACATGCCACCCAAAATGAGCCGCAACAGCTAACACAACCCTCACAGACTCCATCCTGGCAACTGGTGCAAAAACTTCTTCAAAATCAACTCCTTGCTTCTGCACATACCCCTTTGCAACTAGCCTTGCTTTGTGACGTATGACATTCCTATGTTCATCTTTCTTCAACTTGAAAACCCATTTCAAGTCAATAGCACGATAACCCTCCGGAAGTTGTACCAATGACCATGTTTTGTTCTCTTCAATGGATGTGAGCTCCTCAATCATGGCAATGTGCCACTCCTTGACCCTCAAGGCCTCTTCTGCTGTGCATGGCTCTTCACCTATGACAACAAGAAGTTCATCTACTCCTCCTTCTTCTGGTTCACAATTTGGCACCTCCTCGAGAATATTTCTCATGGAACGATAACGAAGTGGTGCTTCTTTTAGCTCACTATCCATTTCTGGTGACATGGAAGGAGGTGACACAAACTCCACATCCTTGGATACTTGTTGCTTTAGTTGTGTCATAGAATACACTCCCTCAGCTGGGGTTTTGTCACCTTGACCTGTGTCACAAGAGGAAGAACTCACTCCACCAGGGTTCTCATCACGAAAGATGTATTCTACCCGAAAGATGTCTTCATCATTTACCATTTCACTTGACTCAGCTGCATCCCACTTCCATGGGCGGTTTTCTTCAAACACAGCATCACGTGATACGTGAACACTCTCTGTGTTTGGATTGTAAAACCTCCATGCCTTGCTTCCTTGCTCATATCCTATGAAAACCATTGGTGTACTTCGATCTTCCAGTTTGCTAAGGCGTTTGCTTCCCTGTTTCACGTGTGCCACACAACCGAAAGTGCGCAAATGATGTACACTAGGTTTCTTGTCATGCCATACCTCATATGGAGTCATTTTCTCAACACTCCGAGTAGGAGAACGGTTCAAAACATACACTGATGTGGTTACTGCCTCCCCCTAGAACCAACCGGGCATATTCATTGCTTTCAACATGCTTCTTGCCACTCCATAACAGTTTGGTTCCTTCTCTCAACCACACCATTATGCTCAGGAGAATATGGAGATGTCAAGTGACGTTGAGCACCCTCCTTGGCGCAATACTCAACAAAAGCCCGAGCTGTGAACTCTCCACCAAGATCTGTGCGAAAAGTTCCAATCTTCCTCCCTGCCTCAGCTTCAACACTTGATTGAAAACCCATGAATGTACTCATAGCTTGATCCTTTGTGCTGATCAAAAACACCCACATGTATCTACTGAGATCATCCACAAGAAGAAAGAAAAAACTGCTGCCTCTTGGAGTTGCTGGCTTCACTGGTCCACAGAGGTCTCCATGCACAAGTTCAAGTTTCTTCTCAGCTCGGTACTTTGCCATGTATGGGAATGGTTGACGTCTTTGTTTCCCAGCCAAACAGCTATCACACTTCTCCTCAGTTTGAATGATGGCTGGCAATCCATACACAAGTTGCTCTTCGGCAAGTCTTCTGAGACTCCGAAAGTTTAGGTGCCCCATCCTTGCATGCCACGTCCATGTTGCATTGCTCCCTTGTGCCATTAGACACCTTGGTTGCACTACCTTAAGATCAATGGTGTACAACCAGTTCACTCCCCGTTTCACCATTGCCACAGGGGTTCCATCTTTATCCCAGATCTTGACATAACCATTCACCATCAAGATTCGGTGTCCCTCCTCCTCAAGCTGTCCAAGACTGATGATGTTTGCCTTGAGCTGAGGAATAAGGTAGACCCCAGCAAACTCCTTTCGACCACCTCTCTTACCTTGGAACACCACAGTTCCTTGGCCATCAATCTCTGTCAATGAGCCATCTCCCAAACGCACAGTACCATGCATCGTGTTATCAAGTTTTGTGATCACATCCCGTTTCCCGGTCATGTGATTTGTTGCACCGGAGTCCAGGATCCACCGGGTACTGCCTCCTCCCTCCATGTCTCCTACTTGAACGTGTAACATGTCATTGTTGAGGCATACCTCCTCCAGGGACATTTCTTGATCAGCCTTGGTGTTGGCACACGCCACCAAGAGGCTGGATTCAAACTCATGATCAACTTGAGCTGTGTTCACCTCTTCATCCTTCTTTTTCTTCCTGCATTCTCTAGCCCAATGACCTTTCTTACCACAGTAGCGGCACTCATCTTTGGCCACTCCACGGCCTGAGTTTCCACGACCACGGTTACCTCGACCATGGCCACGTCCTCGACCATGATCTTTCCTTGGTGCAAATGAGTCTTTGTGCCGTTCCTGTCCAGTTCCCCCGGACATCTTGAGACGTGTCGACAACCTTGCAAGCAACTCTTCTTCACTCAGATGCAACTTCTCATGTGTGTTGCCCTCCCAAGTGCTTGCACCAAGCCTTTCTTCTGCAGCTTTGAGTCTACCAATCAACTCATCAACGGACATATCACTTAAGTCAAGCAATGTCTCGATGGAGGCCGCAATCTGCTCAAACTTTTGTGGTACCGCCTGAAGGAACTTCCGGACAATCTCCTCCTTCGAACATTCACTCCCAAGTGCCGCAAGTTGAGATGTGATCCGGCTCATACGCACACCAAACTCATCAACCGTTTCACCATCGTGGAATCTGAGTGCATCAAATTCCCGACCCAATGTGCTTGCCCTGGCCTTGCGCACACGTTCGGCTCCAACGTTGCGCAACTTGATCGCATCCCTGGAATCTTGGCCGACTCCTTCCCGGCAATGATCCCTATCATTTCTGGTTGCACAGCCTTGGTGAGAGCCTCCAAAGCCATCCGATCTTCAATGTAATCATCGGTGCCAAGGCTCACAGCAGTCCACAAGCCTCTCGCTTGCAACATCACCCGCATAAGTGCCGACCAATCATGATAGTTTGTCTTTGTGAGCATCGGATACGTACCACCACTGCTGACTTCCTTCATGATGCGATGAATCACCAATGCCCCTGATCCTCCTCCTGCCCTGCTGGTGCCTCCCGGTAGTGTGACGTCTCTCCATGAACGTCGGGCTGGCGATGAAGATCTCCTCCGTGACATCAGCGCCCACTCAATGGCCGTGTCACGGTTCCAGGCAACGTAATCGGCTCTGATGCCAATTGTGGGTGTTTTCCTCACAGAACTCTCACTGATTTGTGATGAAAAACATGTTGGAAGTCTAGAGGTGTGGTGTAGATCCAAACACAAGTGGAGAACCGAATGAAAATTGGCTCGGATGAGTTGTGGCGGCGCTCAACAAACACCAGCGCGTTCCCCTCCTTTTATTAGCCGGAAGCCACAAATTTTCAACAACCTCAGCCCGGGTTTTACACCATACAAATTTGAAAAGCATGCAACACATGCATGTGCCATGCACGTATGGCCCAAACCCCCCCGGGTTGTTTGAAACATAACAAAAACACCCTCACACACACTAGGACTCGGTGCAACACATGTGACTCAGGACACACCCCTGGTTCTTGTCATGTGTGCTTTATTTCCTTGAAACATAAGGAAACTAAACTCTGATTAAACCTCCAGAAGCACTCAACATTGTGCACAACAAATCCCGCCTGCAATATACTCCGCTTCGGCCGTGGATAAGGCAATTGAATTTTGTTTCTTGGAGGACCAAGAAACTAAGGATCTACCTAGGAATTGGCAAGTACCGGAAGTACTTTTTCTATCTACCTTGCATCCGACATAATCTGCATCGGAGTATCCAATGAGATTGAATTTTGAACCTTTGGGATACCAAAGTCCTAGGTTGGGTGTATGAACTAAATATCTCAAGATCCTTTTACCGGCTGTCAAATGACGTTCCTTAGGATTGGCTTGAAACCTTGCACACAAACATACACTCAACATGATATCAGGCCTAGATGCACATAAATAAAGTAAGGAGCCAATCATGGAACGATATACCTTTTGATCCACATTTGGTCTGTCTTCATTGAGATCCAAGTGTCCATTTGTCGCCATGGGAGTCTTTATGGGCTTTGCTTTATCCATTCCAAACTTCTTGAGAATGTCTTGAGTGTACGTTGTTTGGCTTATGAACGTCCCATCCTTTTGTTGCTTCACTTGGAATCCCAAAAAGTACCTCAACTCTCCCATCATGGACATCTCGAATCTATCTGTCATAATCTTACTAAATTCTTGACAAAAGGATTTGTTAGTTGAACCAAATATAATATCGTCAACATAGATTTGGCAAATGAAGAGATCATTATCAGAGTGTTTAGTAAACAAAGTGTAATCAACTTTTCCAATCTTGAAGTCATTTTCAATCAAAAAATCTCTAAGGCACTCATACCAAGCTCTAGGAGCTTGTTTGAGGCCATAGAGAGCCTTACGCAGCTTGAACACATAGTCGGGGTACTCTTGATCTTCAAAACCGGGTGGTTGCTCCACGTACACCTCCTCCTTGATTGGTCAATTGAGAAAGGCGCTTTTTACGTCCATTTGATAAAGCTTGAAATCATGTGGTGAGTAGCATGTGCAAGTAGTATACGAATCGATTCAAGCCTAGCTACGGGAGCAAAAGTCTCGTCGAAATCCAAACCTTCAACTTGTGAGTACCCTTTTGCCAAAAGTCGTGCCTTGTTCCTTGTTACCACTCCATGTTCGTCTTGCTTGTTGCAGAAGACCCATTTAGTGTCGACGATATTGGACTTGGGTCTTTCAACAAGCTCCCACACTTCGTTCCTTTTGAAGTTGTTTAATTCTTCTTGCATCACCATCACCCAATCCGGATCTTTTAATGCATCCTCAACCCTATATGGTTCCAAAGAAGATATAAAAGAGTAGTGTTCACAAAAATTAGCTATGCGAGATTGAGTTATTACTCCTTTTTGGATGTCACCGATTATGTTGTCGACGGGGTGATCTCTTTGGATGCTTTGTTGTACTCTTGGATGTGGCACTTGTGATCTTGAATCTTCATTTTTATCTTCTTACCCCCTGGATAGTTGCCCTCATTGATGTTTTGATCTTATTAATTTTCTTGAGGTTGATCTTGTATGGAAGCTCCCCCTTGATCATTTTCCTCCACCTGTGGTTCATTTTCTTCATTCGCATTTGAAGGTGGCACTTGTGGTCGAACATCGCCCAATGTCATTCTTCTCAATGCTTGACATGGAGCTTCTTGTGAGACCTATGTGTGCTGAATACATTGGCTTTGATGATAAAAGTTTTGAATACTACCAAAACACCTTTTTAACAAGGTCCGAGCTCCTGCAAGGTCCGACGATAGGTCCGACTTGTTTTGGGTAGCTCCAACAAGGTCCGACGTAAGGTCCGACTTGCTTTATCTAGGTATGACTTATTTTGGCTAGGTCCGACTTGTTTTTGCTAGCTCCGGTGCTAGATCCGACTAGCTTTGGTAAGTTCCGTGCTAGGTCCGACTAAGCTTTAGTAAGCTCCGGCGCTGGGTCCGACTAGCTTTGGTAAGCTCCGGTTCAAGGTCCGGTTAGCTTTGGTAAGGTTCGGAGCTTGATTGTAATGATTCCGCTTTTTACTTGCAATGTTTCAACTTGCTTTACTCTTATGGAAAGTTTGCTTAGTATTATTTTACTAAGTTTTTGGTGTGTTTTGGTAGTTATGGCTGATATCATTTTGCTATGGTTTACAACATGCTTATGTGAGGTGCTCACGTAAGATGTTGTAGTTTCAGAACTAACGAGAGTCAAGTCGAGGACTTGTGCTCGGAAGTATTGGTTGTTTATTCATGTGCAGGTGTTGCTTGAGTTCAAGACATGGCTGGTGACGGGATCCATTGAACTAGTCTTAGGGAGAAGATGAGGTTCAACAACCAAGTTCGGGAGGAATTGTGGTTGAGTTGATCGGGAGGTTGCGCAATATGTTTGAACCAAGAACAATGCATATGAAGGTATCTTGGACGTCGTTGGAAGATGTTTGCATGTGTGCAAGGATTGCATGGATGTGGATGCATGGTTCCAAGGCGTGATGAAGAGATGTGGACGTAAAGAATTGGTCGAAAAGGTCCAACCGACTAGGTTATGGACTCAGGCTGCGGTTGAGTCGTGTTTGACTCAAATATGGAAAGTTTTGAGTTGGTTATGATAGAATTTCGTGTGGGACATGAAGTTGAGTTGTTTTAGAAATTTTTGGGACGTTACTAAGGTGTTTGGAAGTCTTAAGATTGCTTCTATCTGCGTAGAGAAGAGTCTTGAGCAGTATTGGAAAGTTACAGTTTGAATCCAAGTAGGAGTAGGAGTCCTAGTTTGAGTTGAGTTGGCCTTCGGGCTGGTTATATAAGCAAGGGAGGCCAAGGCTTATGGGTACACGACTTTGGGGCTGTTCCTCTTGTGTTTTCATAAATAAAATTCGTATTCTAAAGGAACTTTTGTGCCTTGTTCATCCGACTTGTTTCAGACAAGTTTTTCTCGTCGAGTTTCTGTTCAGCACTACCTTGTTTCGGTGGTTTTATCATAACTCGGGTTTTACAGATCCAATTGATATGATTCTTTTTGGGTTGTCTTCATAACTTGATTATATATCATCTGTGAAAATTTCACGGTCATTGAATTTGTGGTTTCTGATCTACACGAGTTTCTTTGCAGTATTCCAGAACTGTTTTTCTCGCGTAGGACAGATTGACATTTGTTAGATCTTTCGATCGTAACTTGAGTTTCTCTCAATGGATTTTCATGATTCTTGTTGTGACGTCTTCGCGACTTGATTCTCTACAATTTATACTAGTTTTGTCACAGTTGAACACGTTTAGATTAGTCGCACACATGGTTTCTTTAACAGATCGGTTTTCTGCTGAGGGGTGTTTTGTTGCTTCCGCTGAAAAGTTTTTATCTACCATTCACCCCCTCTGGTAGCTTTACATGTGTACTTTGATCCTACAATTGGTATCAGAGCCAGGTTTCTCTAATCTTTGTGATTTGCACGTGTTTTTACTAATCATCATGGAGAAATACTCCGCCAAACCTTGTGTGTTTAGTGGTATTGATTTTCAGGTTTGGAAGGCACGCATGGAAGCTTTCATCCAGGCGCAAGGCTTTGCAATATGGAAAAAGGTGTACAAGCCTTACGATGTGCCTTCAAACGATCAAGTCATGGCTACAAACATGAGAGATGTCGACAACAACAACAAGGCTCGGAACTTGATCATACAAGGACTAACTCAGAGCGACTTCAACCGTGTTGCACACCTCCGATCGGCGTACGATGTGTGGAGAGCAGTTTGTGACTACCACGAAGGATCCAACACGATCATGGAGGTAAGACATGATATGTTCAAGAAAGAATACATGCGCTTTGAGATGCAACCCGGTGAGTCCATTGATGACTTCTTTGCTCGCTTTAATAAAATTCTCAGCAACTTGCGTAGCGTCAATGTTAATTTTTCAGATGCTGAAAATGCTAGGCAATTACTAAGTGCATTAGACATGTCAATTTGGGAGATGAAAGTAACATCCATACGTGAATCCACTGTCATGAGTACTCTTACATTAGATGTGCTTTATTCTAAGCTAAAAACTCATGAAATTGACATTATATCACGTAAGAACCCAAATAAGACTATTGCATTTGTCTCATAACGTGATATGCCTAGCTCCGGCCAATCATCTAGCAATACACTTGCTTTGCTGTCTTCACTAACCTTGGAACAGATTGAGGAGTTTCTAGAGGAGGAGCTAGTACTTCTTTCTACTAGGTTCTCAAAAGCATTGCAAAATGTGAGAACTAGAAGGAGAGCAAGCTCCGGACCTCAACGATGCTTTGAATGTGGTAAGACAGGATACTTTCGTATAGATTGCCCTAACCTTTTAGGTTCTTCTAACCGTGATGAAAAGCAGAATAAAGTCAAGTCCTCTTTTGGCAACACCAACAAGAAAAAGAAGGGTTTTACAGGACGCAAACTGATAAACAGTTTCATCACCGCACTTCAAGAACTTGGCTCGAGTGATGTGGACATTGAAAGTGATGAAGATGAAGATGATCTAGCAAACTTGTGCTTCATGGCGGGCAAATCAAAATCAAGTATGGAGGATGCAGAACACAACAGTGACAACGAAGAGGTATGTCCTACTGGCGAAGAAATGTGTGATGCTATTTCTCGTGCCACTATTATTGTTAAAAAAAGGACAAAAAGCTTAGGGACAATGTTGTTAAAATTGAGTCACTAGAATCTGAAATTAATCGTTTAAAATCCTTGATTCCTAGTGATGATTCTTGTTCCTCATGTGATTTAATATATGAATAATTGTCCTCTCTAAGAAGTGCACACACCTCCACACTTGATAAACTTGAACTTGAAATCGAAAAGAACAAAAAGCTTGCTGCACTTAATGATAAAAGCTTTAAAGATGCTTGTTGTTCTACAATTGATTTGCATTGTTCTACTTGCGATGATCTTGATAAGAAACTACAAGATGCTATGAAAGAAATTTGTATATTGAACAATGCTTTACATTCTCATGAAGTTAAATATTGTTCCAATTGCAAATTAAAGGAAAAACTTCATGTGAAAATTGTCTTGATCTATCAAATAAACTTGATAACATGCATAGGACACTAGATCGGTTTTGTAATGGGAATAAGAACCTAAACTTGCTGCTGAATTCTTCCAAGTCTTGCAATGATAAAACTGGTTTAGGTTTTGATTCACATGCTCATGCTAAGGAACATCCACCTAAAATTGTAAAATCATTAGGAAGTGGTTTGATTCAAACAGTTCCTAAACAAAAAGAAGTGGTTTTTAAATCTGCAGGAGTGTTGTCACATTCGGGTTCAAATAAGCATACTGCATGCTCATCTAGAAATGAACACAAAGTTAAATTTCATTGTACCTATTGTGGTAGAGATGGTCATGTCATAGATTTTTGTTATAGACTATCTAAACGACATAAAAAGGAAAGAATGCAAGCTAGATCTTATAACTCTCATGCAAAATTTGCTGCACATACTAAACCGGATGTCAGGAACATGCAACCTGCTGTTATGAGTCAGAAATATTCAAAGTTTACCTCCAGAGCTTCAGTTTTTGCCTCCGGACCTTCTGTTTTTGCCTCCGGAGCTACTGATTTTCGTGCTACACAAGTAACACCTCATAGGTCAGTAGTTAAGAACAAAAAATCTCAAACTTTGACTCATAAACCTGCTGTTTTATCTCAGCTTTCGCATGCTATTCCTGCTGGATGTCGTGTGACTCAGTACTGGATTCCTAAATGCCTTTTAACTAACCCCAGTATTGAGTCATCGACGTATTGTGCTTCGATGTAGGTTACACGCTTGAGGAAGGAGAACATTTGGATTGTGGATTCAGGTTGCTCACGCCACATTACCGGTAACAAAGAATGGTTCTCCTCTCTCTCTTTTGTGTCACGTGTAGAGAATGTTACTTTTGCTGATAATTCTTCAACTCCTATAACTGCTAAGGGTTTGGTTAGAGTAAATGATCACTACACTTTGAAGGATGTGGCACTTGTCAAAAATTTGAAATACAACTTGCTTTCTGTTTCACAATTGCTAGATGAAAATCTGGAAATTATTTTCAATAAAAACTGCTGCAAAGTTGTAGGTTCAAATAGTGAGCTTATCTTTAACATGTTTCGGTTTGGAAGAGTTTTTAAAGCTGATTTTGATATGTCTTTCTCTAAACATAGATGTCTAGTTGCAAATGATTCCAAAGATTTATATTTTTGGTATCGTAGACTTGGTCACATAGGCTTTGATCATCTCACGCGTGTTAGTGCTCTTGATCGCATACGTGGGCTGCCTAAGCTTAAAGGGGACAAAGAAATTGTGTGCTCTTCTTGTAGACATGCTAAGATGGTTACAGGTTCACATGCTCCTCTCACAATGACCATGACAACTGAACCGGGTTAACTTTTACACCTTGACACCGTAGGACCTTCACGTGTTCAATCCTTCGGAGGTAAATTGTACGTTCTTGTGATTGTTGATGACTATTCTAGATACTCTTGGGTTTACTTTATGGCATCTAATAATGAAGCTTTTAGTCACTTTACAACTTTATTTCTTAGATTATCAATTGATCACCCAGGATCTTTAAGAGCAATTATGACACGACCCCACTGGTCCTGTCGAGCCAGGATCACGCTGAGGGGTGCTGCGTTGCACAACACCGTATAACACACGTCAAAGGTACAAAGCGGAAGCGGAAGCTTTATTACATAAACAAGTTTATTAACATGTTTACATCAAAATAAGTTTAGTCCACACTCGCGGGCGTAGACTAAGCATCAAGTGCACGTTCAGCCCTCGAACGTGTCCTTGCTAGCACACACGCACACTAACTCTGCGGCGTGCACGACTCCCACTCGACGGGGTTCCCCTCCTGGGGTTCCGTCTCCTCTTCGGGAGTCCCTTCCTCATAGAACCCTGCAAAAGCTTCAAACACAAGCAGTGAGCACGAAGGCTCAGCAAGTCTGACCCGTCTCACCTAAACATGGAACTTCTACATGAGGGTAATGGGTTGCATGAGGTAAAAATCATTTGCAAGGACTCGCCTAATTAGTAGAACCTTACTTTCAAGTTTTAGCAGCAGGTTGTGGAGAACTTTATGCTAAGGCACATGAGAGAGCCGCAATCAAACAAGAAACGCATTTCTCTCATGTACTTTGCCCAAAGTTGAAAAGAACTTTAGTTAGCACTAAGCTACAACATATCATTAACAATCAATATCCAACTTTCAATCAGCAACATTTTAACATGTAACTAGCCTGTTCTTTCTACGTCACGGTACAGTGAACAAGTGGTACTCACTGACCGCGAGGGACGGCGATTATAATCGATTTACACCTGCAGGGTTACCCGAACAACCCGTCACGTACGCCCGTACTCGATGTTGCCTACAACAACCATCACGGACGCCGTACGCGACTACCTTTCACCCGTTAGCCAAATATTGAACCGGTCCCATCGTCCCGAGCAAGAGGTCCCTGCACGCGCATCTCTGTGCCGCCAGCTGATTTACACCTCGAGCTCTCAACCTACCCTCTGAACGACGGGCAATGCCTCAACACCCAGCTACCCGAGTTACATCAGTTTCCCGGTTCCCATATAGCCGGTAGGTCTTCGGTACTGTTCTAGCTTGCTCAACAGGCCCGCACACGGCTCGGTCCTCAATCGACACAAGCGGAGCTACAGCACACAGGCCCCAAAGTCCTGCTGCCCTTACTCTCCGCTCGGTCTCATTTTCTTGCCATGTGTTTCATGTGCTATCTCTACCCGAGCAATGTGCCTCTAGCCTATTCACGCGAGTAGTTCCAACTACTCGACTTGTACCGAATCCTACTCTATTCTAGCAATGCAGTGGCTAACGAGGTTTTCAATCCTAAACCCAACCCATGGTTTTCTTGGCTGTGCAGTTGGGTTTCCAATCAAGACTCTAATGCAACGAACAAAGGGAAACAAGTATGTGCTCAAAACAATAAAAATTTGTAAAAAGGTTAATGCAAACCGGGGCTTGCCTTGCTGCTCTTGGTCGTAGGCTAGCTGTTCCTCCGGAGTAACGAAGTCTAGGACTTTGGGTTCCTCCTCGATCTTAGCGACTACATGATAAGAGCAATGTATGTATTAATTTAGAGGCCTTTGTATTAACTTTGAAGTTGTGAAGTCTATAACCCTTACTAGACAGACCTAATGACTGTGAAACTTTTACTGTGGCTTGGTTACAACCTAAACAAAGACTTGGTCAAGTTTTAGTTGCAGCAAAGCTCATTTGAGCCCTCCACAAATAATTATGTCCTTGACCTTAATTGGAACCCTTAGGGTGTTCTAGGGATTTTCATGAGACAAACTATGACTTTCTGAAAACTAGATTTTCAGAGGGTCCTAATGGAGTTGGTCTCACTTAATTTGGAAGTCTCTAACTAAAGATATGAGCTAAACAATTTCAGAGAAAATCCTGAAAATGTTTCTGAACATTTTCTATTTTCTCTGGAACAGTTTTACTAATCACACCATTAGGTGGACTAAATGAGCTCAAATGGATCTGAAATTTTTATGGTAGCTCAATGATATTTTGGTGAACATCTCAGCAAAATTTCAGGATTTTCCGCCAAAGGATTCTCCAGTTAAAATTCCTAACAGTTTAAACATTAAGGAATTAATTCTGGAGAATTAGGGAATTTCATGAAGTGAAACTTGATTTTCTGGAAAGTACTCAGAGAGCTGAATCCAGCAAAATTTGGTTCACTCAATTTGGAGCTTTCTAGCCAAAGTTATAAGGATTTGAAGTTTGAAGGAAATCTGAAAATCGGGGAAAAGTTTAAACTCGCGCGTGGGCCCAGGGGACACGCGTCGCACGCCGAAGCGACAGCACACCGCGGCCCACAAGGCTTTTGCGCGCCAGCACACCCGATCCCGGCCGCAGCCGGATCCCGATTCAAAATATCGGCCGCTGACAGCTGGGGTCCACCCCCTTCTTCAACCTCGCGACACCCGCGCTCCGCCGCCGAGGGACCTCGCCGGAGAGCTCGCCGCTGGCTGCTGTACCGCTCCAAACTTCTTGATTCTGGTCGCCCCTGCCTACTTTTACTTGGGGAACATGATCCGAGGGTCAGCTGCTCATGACAACGGCCGGAGCATGGTCGGCGACGAGCCGCCATATCGGAACGACTTCGGCCATGTCGGCTGACGCTCCTAGTGCCTCAGCTACTTGGGAAATCGGTCGGGGAGCATCAGTGGACCTCAGAGAAGGTCGACATGAACTCGGGGCAGCTCGGGGAAGGCCCGAAATAGGTCCTCACCGTGCGCCCGATACCCCCCGTGCGTTCCGCCATTAGTAGACCTTGAATTACGCCGGGCACAGAAGTTCTCCGGCCCAGAGTTGTGAAGGCAACTCGTGCGTCACCGTGTCTAGTTCGTGTGGGAGTGGCCTGAGGCCCTCTAATCCTTTCTAGAGCACGAATTAAACAGAATCGTACCCGAGGGTCGTTCTGCACACAGAAAGGGGAAAAGTGGAAATTCGCCGCCGGTGAGCAACCACTCGAGCTGTGGCTCGGGGATGAGCAGCACCGATCACTTGCGCGACCAAGGGTGCCTTGGCTCGGGCGTGACAACGCCCAGGTTGGGCTGTCCACGAGAGCTCGAGGTGCGGCGGTTTCCAGTTCCGAGTTTGATCTTTCGGCACAGCCGATATCACTCGGTTTCAATCGATTTCTATCAATGGGAAGGATGGAGGATGGTTGCTAGTACCTTGCTGGGACCTTGGAATGGAAAGAGGGAGCTGCGATCGGCTTGATCAAGCAGGAACTCGAGCGGCGGCGATGGCAGTGGAAAAACAAGTCGTGTGCGTCGGCAGCTCGAGGAAATGGCGACTGAAGCACGCCGGGGAGGGAATAAATAGCCCGGCCGGCTGGTCTCCGGCTTGGGGCACGCAGCAGGAGCTGGCGCCGGCTGCCCCCTTCGGTGGCGCGCGCGCACAGCTGCCGGGAACCGACTGAACTGTGGTTCAGTCGGTTTGCTTTGAGGCAGAGGCTGACATGTGGGTCCCACTTCTCTTTTAACCTCTGAAATTTATTCCTAACAGCTGTGGTAAACAGTGAACCCTATTCTACCCTTGGCAATTCAAATTATTCACCCAAGAGCCATTTGAATTGATCAAAGTTCAAATGAGGTTTGGTTTGAATGAATTTCAGCACAAGTGCAGTTTGAAATTCAAATAAAGTTTGAATTTCTCCCCCTTAGCTCATGTCAAGATCAACTCCAAATGGAGTGAAAATTGGTGTGTGAGCTCACAAAAATGTGCTGAGCCAGAATATGCCCTCCACTTTTAAATTCAGTGGGTGAAAACAGTTTGAATTTGAATATGGTTTCAAACTGCCCTCTTCCTAACTATACCCAAAATGACCTCAAAAAGGTTTTGAATTTGGGTGGAACTTGGCATGGACATCCTTAGCAAAGTGTAGGAGTCTTCATATGTCCAGCCCACCTATATCACATGTGGGAAGTACCACTTTTGCAATGTGTGAGTTTGTTCCCTAATGAGCATGTTGATAATTGTTACTTGCTCTTTATTTGTGTTCATCATTCTTCCTCAAATGAGGTGTGTGGTGTGGTGATGAACACTGCAAATGAGTGTCAAAAACTGAGGCCCTTACATTCCTCCCCCCTTAAAAGAATCTCGTCCCGAGATTATAAGGTGAAATGAGAGAGAGGACAGTGGAAAATTACCGAATATGCGACGTGAAAAAGTCGGGGTAGTTAGTGCGAAGGAATTCTTCGCTCTCCCATGTCGCTTCGTCCATGGAGTAATTACTCCATAGAATCTTGTAGAACCACAACGTACGGTTGCGTGTGGTTCGGGCCTTTTCATCAATAATCTGCACCGGTTCCTCCCGATAGGTGAGATCCGGTTGCAGTTCTTTAATGTCTTCCAGCTGAACGGTAGTTGATAGCTTGAGACACTTCCTCAGCTGGGAAATGTGAAAGACGTCGTGCACACCGGAAAGTGCTTCTGGTAATCTTAGCCGGTATGCCACCGATCCACATCTTTCGGTAATCTGGAATGGACCGATGAATCGGGGTGCTAACTTTCCTCTCACCCCAAATCTGTTTACGCCCTTCATTGGAGACACTCGTAGGTATACGTGATCTCCAACTTCGAATTGTAATGGGCGCCTTCTCCGGTCCGCATACTGTTTCTGTCGGGATTGAGCGGCTTTTAGGTTCGCTTGAATTAATCGAACCTTTTCTTCCGCGTTGTTGACAAGATCAATCCTGAAGGTAACCTTCTCGCCAGATTCACACCAGTTCAGTGGTGTGCGGCATTTCCTGCCGTATAGCGCCTCGTAGGGCGCCATCTTGATGCTGGCTTGGTACCCATTGTTGTACGAGAACTCGGCTAATGGCAAGTGATCATCCCAATTCTTGCCGTGGTCGATAGCGCAAGCTCGTAGCATGTCTTCTAGAATCTGATTCACCCGCTCAGTTTGTCCATCCGTCTGCGGGTGGTAGGCTGAACTACGGATCAGCTTCGTCCCCAAGGCAGCGTGTAGCTGCTCCCAAAAACGGGACACAAATAAAGTGCCCCGGTCCGATACGATGGTACGGGGTACGCCGTATAAGCATAGGATCCGTGAGATGTACAGTTCAGCGTACTTCTTGGCGTTGTAGTTGGTGTTGACCGGGATGAAATGGGCAACTTTGGTGAGCCGATCGACGATCACCCACACAGAATCATGTTTCTGTAAGGTGGTGGGTAAACCGACGACGAAATCCATGCTCACGTCCTCCCACTTCCAGGCAGGAATGCCCAGTGGTTGCAGCAGTCCCGGTTTCCGCATGTGGTCTGCCTTCACCCGTCGACTTGTATCACACTCGGACACGTATTTTGCCGTCTCTCGCTTCATCCGTGTCCACCAAAACTTGCTTCTGAGTTCTTGATACATCTTGTTGCTGCCGGGGTGAATAGAAAACTTTGATAAGTGAGCTTCATCAAAGATTCTCTTCCTTAACTCCGGGTTTCGGGGTACGACGATCCGGTCCTTGAACCATAAGACGCCGTCTCCGTCCTTCCGGAAACATTTCAACTCCCCACTGTCTACACGTCTCCGCAAATGTGACATGCCCTTGTCATTCTTCTGGGCTGCCGCTATCTCTTCACGGATGGTGGGGATCAAAGCTAGGTTGTAGAGAGCTCCATGTGGAATCACATGTAGTGGTGGTTCGCTCTCTTCCAACGGTGTGATGGTCAGATTATTGACGTGTGACTTGCGGCTTAGCGCGTCTGCCACAACGTTTGCCTTGCCCGGATGATAATGGATCTCTATCTCGTAATCCTTTATCAGTTCCAACCATCTTCGTTGCCTCATGTTCAGCTCCTTCTGAGTGAAGATGTACTTGAGGCTTTTGTGGTCGGTATATAAATGTACGAGGTTACCGAGTAGGTAGTGTCTCCACATTTTCAGTGCAAGTACCACGGCAGCGAGCTCCAAATCGTGAGTTGGATAATTTTGCTCATGGTTCCTAAGCTGTCTTGATCCATACGCGACCACTCTTCGGTCTTGCATCAGCACACATCCGAGCCCAATGCCGGATGCATCGCAGTACACCTCGAACGGTTTTGTTGTGTCTGGCTGCGCCAAAACCGGTGCTGATGTCAGGTGCTTGACTAAAGCCTTGAATGCTGCTTCACATGCTGGACTCCAAACATATTTGGTAGCCTTCTTCAGCAGCTCTGTCATTGGCCTGGCAATCTTCGAGAAGTTCGGAATGAACCTCCGATAATATCCCGCGAGTCCGAGGAAACTCCGTACCTCATGAACAGTTCTCGGGGATTTCCAATTCAGCACTTGCGTGATTTTGCTCGGGTCCACAGCGATACCCTCCGCTGAGATGATATGCCCGAGGAAAGGCACTTGCGATATCCAAAACTCGCATTTGCTGAACTTTGCGTATAACTTGTGATCCCGCAGCCGTTGCAAGACTATACGCAGATGTTTCTTGTGATCTTCCTCCGACTTGGAGTATACCAGGATGTCGTCGATGAAGACCACGACAAACTTGTCCAGCTCCGGCATGAACACCGAGTTCATTAAATACATGAAGTGAGCTGGAGCATTGGTGAGGCCAAAGGACATGACCAGGTACTCATAAAGTCCGTACCTTGTCGAAAAAGCTGTCTTTGGAATGTCCTCAGCCCTGATCTTAATCTGATGGTACCCGGATCTTAAATCCATCTTGGAAAAGACCTTTGCTTCGACCAACTGATCAAACAACATGTCGATCCGTGGTAACGGGTACTTGTTCTTGATGGTTACGGCATTTAATGGACGGTAGTCCACGCAAAGCCGCAACGTTTCATCCTTCTTTTTGACAAATAATGCCGAACAACCCCATGGCGAGGAGCTCGGCCTAATAAAACCCTTCTCCAGAAGGTCCGTGAGCTGAATCTTCAGTTCCGCCAACTCCTTGGGCGCCATCTTGTACGGCCTTCGGGATATTGGCATGGTTCCCGGTGCAAGTTCAATCTTGAACTCCACCTCTCTATCGGGTGGCATCCCCGGCAAATCATCCGGGAATACATCAGGGAACTCTCGGACCACTGGAATGTCTTCCAATCTGATGGTTGTGGCTTGATAGACACTTGGAAGTTTTATTTCTGGACTGTCCAGAAATAATGAGTGAGAACCGTGCACTTCTGAGTTTAAGTGCACGACTCGGAGGACGGTGTCTAAAACAGCGCCGTGGCGGGTTAACCACGACATCCCTAGGATGACATCGACCTTCTGTCCCTCTAAGATAATGAGAGACGTGGGGTACACTCTACCCGCTAAGCATAATGGTGCTTTGGAGACCATTACGCTTGCTGAAATCTTCCCACCCGGTGAACAAATTAAATATGGACTATCGGTGGGTAGTATCGGCAATCTGTGTTTAGCAATGAAAGCTTGGCTAATAAAATTATGCGTGGCGCCTGAATCAAATAGTACTATAGCGGGATGCTGGTGGAGTTGGAACATACCCGCAAGGATTGGCTCGCCCTCCGGCACGTCCTCAATGGCAAGCTGGTGGACAGTGCCGGGCCTAGGGTTTGCCCGCCGCGCATTAGTAGGGTTCCGGGGTTGATTCCTCCCCGGAAACTGTGGTACCACTCCGCCGCCTTGCCTCTCCGGGCAACTGCTCGCGAAGTGTCCTGGACGACCACACTTGTAACATGTGGCCGCTGCTGGTGGAGTACTCGGGGGACGAAAGCCCGGCATGCGTTGCGGAGGTGCAAACGCACGCGGCATCGCCCGCTGCTGCTGCTGTTGTTGCGGTGGTGCTGGCAGTGCCGGCCGGAATGCCGGTGAAGAATACGGCCGACCGCGGAACGGCATCGACCGCTGTGGTGGCTGCCAGCGCGGACCTGATGGTGGGCGATTCACCATCCGAAACTTCTGAGAAGGACCGCCTCCTTCTCCGCTGCTCTGCGGCGCGCTTCGCTTTCGCTCTGCCGCCGCCAACTCCTTGCCGGAGTCTTCCTGAACAATCGCAGCATCAATTATGTCGTTGAGGCTGCCGCGATTGAACATTGCCAGCTTGTCCTTCAGGAGCGGGTTAAGCCCCTGGTAAAAGTGGTCCCGCCGCTTCTCGTCCGTATCTGCGTGATACGACGCGTAGAGTGCGAGATCGTTGAACGCTCTGGAGTACTCCAGCGCGTTCCGGCTCCCTTGTTGCAGGTGTAGGAATTCCTGCGTCTTCCTCTTCATCAAACCGGGCGGTATATGATAGGTCCGGAAGGCCGTCCGAAACTCCGCCCAGGTCATCACTCGGTCGGTGGGTTGTGAAGCACAAAAGTTGGCCCACCACGCGCTCGCGGATCCTTGGAGCTGCTGGACCGCGAACTGAGTCTTGCGCTGCTCGCTGATTTGGAGCAGCCCGAACTTCATCTCTATGGCGCGGAGCCAGTTGTCCGCGTCAAGTGGTTCATCCGCCCTTGAGAATACAGGGGGATGAGTCGCCAGGAAGTCGGAGTAGGAGCTCTGTTGGCGCTCCTCACGATCTTGACGTCTCTCTGGGCGAGACGTATTCGCAATTAACGTTTGCAGCAGCTCTGTATGCTGCTGATGTGAACCCGCCATTGCCGCGACAATGTCGGCCAATGTAACCGTTGGCAGTGGCGGTGGCGGTGTTTGCTGTTGCTGTTGCTGCTGCTGTCCCGAGGAGTCCTCGGGAGGCGGTTGGGAGGTCTCTCCCCCTTGGCTAGTACCTCCAACATCAGGGTTGGCACGAGTACGCGTCATTCTGAAATTCAACACAGCAGCAATTAGCACATGTCTTACTCAAAATTCCATAAACAGCAGTAAGTATTGAAGCGACGCATGACTAACTTGCACAACATTCACATATATTGATAAAGCATAAACTTTATACAAGATACATTATTCTCGGACCTCCGAGAAGTCGTGCTCATGCCGTCACTACCTATACATACGCTACTGTCTACACGACATGTCACCGATTACAAAAGTTGGGTTACGCTACCCTAGCTGCCCTACTTGGCAACCGTAACCCCCTACTCGGAGTAGAACTCGACCTCCTGTGGGTCGTCCTCCTCCGGTACCTCTGCTGGTGGCTCGGGGTCTACCACCTCTTCTCCCATTCCAGGTTCTCCCATGGCTGGAAGACCCAAGACTACCGGTACGCCCAATACCGGGGGCACGAGGTCCTGCAATGCATGCACCTCGTCCATAGCTTGGTTGTAGTCCTCTTCCCAGCCTTGTCCTTCCTCAATAGCGTCGTCCCGCTCTTGAGCAAGGTCCTCATTCTGCTGGGTTAGGGTCTGCACCAGCTCTTGCAACGCCGCAATGTCAACACGGCTCTTCTTCTTTGCCTTCTTCAGACGACGCAACTGATTGTGTTGTTCATTCAGTCGCTTGATCGTCGGAAGGAGCACATTGCGGAGTGCACTGTGAGCACTCTGAAAATGATCTCCACGGCTTGTGCTCTCCTTGAGCTTGGTGGCGAGATGCTCCGTATGAACAGCTTGGCTGTCCATCACAGCGTTTCCCGCCCTCATTTGGAGGCTGAGATTTGCCTCTGCGGGGTTGTACCTTGGGCAACTCGGGTTTGTTGCCTCTAGGTACCTCTCTTCCCACACATGCTGAGCTCGTCCCTCCACCGGAACGAGTGCATATGGAGTGCCCTCCATAGCCTGCACGTGTAGTTGGCAGAAACGTGACATAGTGTCACGGGCTGCCACTTGCCACATCCCTTCCGGTTGTGTTCCTCTCACCGTGACGGTGAATGGCACCCAACCGGGTGGCGTAGGCCCTGCAGGAACCTCGACATGGATCGTCCACGTCTTGTTCCCCTCTTCGCCTTCTTCCTTGGCGAAGTATTGCGGCATCTGGTTGTACCCGAAATATTGGAGCATTAGGCACAATGCTCCCGGGTAGGCGCTACGGTCAGAACAGTGGGAAACTACCCACCCGTTCTCCAACCGTTTATCTGCTGCCATCTATAAAAATATATTTGAGAAATGTCAAATATTCATTTGAACAGCAAACCATCAAGTTATAACATAAGATATGTCATTGAACCCCTAAAACTTGGAAACATAGTTCAAATTTTTAAACAAATTTGACTGCTGATCTGCTGTTCCCATGACAGCCCTGACCAGTTTCCATATCAATCTGATTTAGGCCAGGTTAAAAGCAAAACCAATCCTGGAGCTCAACATCAAAGTTAAAGTTAACTTCAATAGCTTTCCAGAAAGTATTTGGTTGGCCTAAGATCTGCTCTGGTTCAAAAGTTATGAGATGTCAAAGTTAACAGAATTTCTGGAAACAATTGGACAGCACCTCCCTGCTTTAGGTACTGATTTGATCCAACAATCCCAGTTAATTCTGTTCCTAATCTGACAAAACTTTCTGTTACAAAGTTGTAACCCATCTCATAATCTTTCCAGAACTACCTCATTTCCTATTTTTGGATTTTTAAGCAGGAAGTTATGCTTAATTTACAGAGAGTTTACAGAGAGTCTTTGCTCTGTCCTGTTTTCTGGACAGTTTCAACTCTACTGCATTTTTCGAGTGGTTAAGGGACGAAACACCTCTGGAACTCAACAGAAAAGTTGTAAAGCTCCTCCAAAGCTTTCCAGAAATGTATCATACTACCCCAACCTCGAAAGAACTCAACCTCTAACCTCTGATTACTTCAGCCTTGATTTAGCTGAAAACAGAGTGCTCTGTCCTTAACATCCTATAAGTTGAAAACTTATTAGCTTTGAATATCCTGTTCAAGGGAAGGAGTTACATCAAGTTTTACTACTTTGGATCAAAACCTTCAAATTTTTTTTAAATGAAGTTGTTCATTTAGTTGGGTGTGACGTTGATGCGTCACCAGATCATGTCGGTACTACGTCCTCACAAAGAAAAACCTATACCGGACTTAGCCGGCTTCGTTAGTTTAGTGGCACTACTCGTCACTCGCACACGGATGCTACACGTCTACCGTTTCGTGGTAAGGCTACCTGCAGAAATTCAACCAATCATCAGACTCGGCTGCACACCGAGCCCGGAATCCATACAGTTGGTACATCCGGCCGTCATCACTCGCCCGGATGTTCTCAAGCCAAACACGCCTTGAGTTACGTGTTCACGTTTCAGACCACGTGACGGGGTCTCCCATGTTGCACCACGCACGCCAGGGACAGACGTTGCTCGAATACCCCAAACGACATGAAGAGTCGTAGAGGATATCAAAGCGGGTCGGGTTACCTGCCACCCGTGGGGCTCCACCCTTCAGCTTGTGCGCACTGGTGGACAGCGCTTACGTGCACCCCCCAAGACATGAACGTCCCGAGATGCACGATTTTCCGACATAACAAATAAGTTAATAAGCCACTTTCTATATACTAATAACATCCTTATACGGGCTACTAACTCGTTCCTCACTGGATTTTTGAAAAAGAAGACCTTTGTACTGTGTTAAACCTCAAGCGAGCTCTGATACCACGCTGACACGACCCCACTGGTCCTGTCGAGCCAGGATCACGCTGAGGGGTGCTGCGTTGCACAACACCGTATAACACACGTCAAAGGTACAAAGCGGAAGCGGAAGCTTTATTACATAAACAAGTTTATTAACATGTTTACATCAAAATAAGTTTAGTCCACACTCGCGGGCGTAGACTAAGCATCAAGTGCACGTTCAGCCCTCGAACGTGTCCTTGCTAGCACACACGCACACTAACTCTGCGGCGTGCACGACTCCCACTCGACGGGGTTCCCCTCCTGGGGTTCCGTCTCCTCTTCGGGAGTCCCTTCCTCATAGAACCCTGCAAAAGCTTCAAACACAAGCAGTGAGCACGAAGGCTCAGCAAGTCTGACCCGTCTCACCTAAACATGGAACTTCTACATGAGGGTAATGGGTTGCATGAGGTAAAAATCATTTGCAAGGACTCGCCTAATTAGTAGAACCTTACTTTCAAGTTTTAGCAGCAGGTTGTGGAGAACTTTATGCTAAGGCACATGAGAGAGCCGCAATCAAACAAGAAACGCATTTCTCTCATGTACTTTGCCCAAAGTTGAAAAGAACTTTAGTTAGCACTAAGCTACAACATATCATTAACAATCAATATCCAACTTTCAATCAGCAACATTTTAACATGTAACTAGCCTGTTCTTTCTACGTCACGGTACAGTGAACAAGTGGTACTCACTGACCGCGAGGGACGGCGATTATAATCGATTTACACCTGCAGGGTTACCCGAACAACCCGTCACGTACGCCCGTACTCGATGTTGCCTACAACAACCATCACGGACGCCGTACGCGACTACCTTTCACCCGTTAGCCAAATATTGAACCGGTCCCATCGTCCCGAGCAAGAGGTCCCTGCACGCGCATCTCTGTGCCGCCAGCTGATTTACACCTCGAGCTCTCAACCTACCCTCTGAACGACGGGCAATGCCTCAACACCCAGCTACCCGAGTTACATCAGTTTCCCGGTTCCCATATAGCCGGTAGGTCTTCGGTACTGTTCTAGCTTGCTCAACAGGCCCGCACACGGCTCGGTCCTCAATCGACACAAGCGGAGCTACAGCACACAGGCCCCAAAGTCCTGCTGCCCTTACTCTCCGCTCGGTCTCATTTTCTTGCCATGTGTTTCATGTGCTATCTCTACCCGAGCAATGTGCCTCTAGCCTATTCACGCGAGTAGTTCCAACTACTCGACTTGTACCGAATCCTACTCTATTCTAGCAATGCAGTGGCTAACGAGGTTTTCAATCCTAAACCCAACCCATGGTTTTCTTGGCTGTGCAGTTGGGTTTCCAATCAAGACTCTAATGCAACGAACAAAGGGAAACAAGTATGTGCTCAAAACAATAAAAATTTGTAAAAAGGTTAATGCAAACCGGGGCTTGCCTTGCTGCTCTTGGTCGTAGGCTAGCTGTTCCTCCGGAGTAACGAAGTCTAGGACTTTGGGTTCCTCCTCGATCTTAGCGACTACATGATAAGAGCAATGTATGTATTAATTTAGAGGCCTTTGTATTAACTTTGAAGTTGTGAAGTCTATAACCCTTACTAGACAGACCTAATGACTGTGAAACTTTTACTGTGGCTTGGTTACAACCTAAACAAAGACTTGGTCAAGTTTTAGTTGCAGCAAAGCTCATTTGAGCCCTCCACAAATAATTATGTCCTTGACCTTAATTGGAACCCTTAGGGTGTTCTAGGGATTTTCATGAGACAAACTATGACTTTCTGAAAACTAGATTTTCAGAGGGTCCTAATGGAGTTGGTCTCACTTAATTTGGAAGTCTCTAACTAAAGATATGAGCTAAACAATTTCAGAGAAAATCCTGAAAATGTTTCTGAACATTTTCTATTTTCTCTGGAACAGTTTTACTAATCACACCATTAGGTGGACTAAATGAGCTCAAATGGATCTGAAATTTTTATGGTAGCTCAATGATATTTTGGTGAACATCTCAGCAAAATTTCAGGATTTTCCGCCAAAGGATTCTCCAGTTAAAATTCCTAACAGTTTAAACATTAAGGAATTAATTCTGGAGAATTAGGGAATTTCATGAAGTGAAACTTGATTTTCTGGAAAGTACTCAGAGAGCTGAATCCAGCAAAATTTGGTTCACTCAATTTGGAGCTTTCTAGCCAAAGTTATAAGGATTTGAAGTTTGAAGGAAATCTGAAAATCGGGGAAAAGTTTAAACTCGCGCGTGGGCCCAGGGGACACGCGTCGCACGCCGAAGCGACAGCACACCGCGGCCCACAAGGCTTTTGCGCGCCAGCACACCCGATCCCGGCCGCAGCCGGATCCCGATTCAAAATATCGGCCGCTGACAGCTGGGGTCCACCCCCTTCTTCAACCTCGCGACACCCGCGCTCCGCCGCCGAGGGACCTCGCCGGAGAGCTCGCCGCTGGCTGCTGTACCGCTCCAAACTTCTTGATTCTGGTCGCCCCTGCCTACTTTTACTTGGGGAACATGATCCGAGGGTCAGCTGCTCATGACAACGGCCGGAGCATGGTCGGCGACGAGCCGCCATATCGGAACGACTTCGGCCATGTCGGCTGACGCTCCTAGTGCCTCAGCTACTTGGGAAATCGGTCGGGGAGCATCAGTGGACCTCAGAGAAGGTCGACATGAACTCGGGGCAGCTCGGGGAAGGCCCGAAATAGGTCCTCACCGTGCGCCCGATACCCCCCGTGCGTTCCGCCATTAGTAGACCTTGAATTACGCCGGGCACAGAAGTTCTCCGGCCCAGAGTTGTGAAGGCAACTCGTGCGTCACCGTGTCTAGTTCGTGTGGGAGTGGCCTGAGGCCCTCTAATCCTTTCTAGAGCACGAATTAAACAGAATCGTACCCGAGGGTCGTTCTGCACACAGAAAGGGGAAAAGTGGAAATTCGCCGCCGGTGAGCAACCACTCGAGCTGTGGCTCGGGGATGAGCAGCACCGATCACTTGCGCGACCAAGGGTGCCTTGGCTCGGGCGTGACAACGCCCAGGTTGGGCTGTCCACGAGAGCTCGAGGTGCGGCGGTTTCCAGTTCCGAGTTTGATCTTTCGGCACAGCCGATATCACTCGGTTTCAATCGATTTCTATCAATGGGAAGGATGGAGGATGGTTGCTAGTACCTTGCTGGGACCTTGGAATGGAAAGAGGGAGCTGCGATCGGCTTGATCAAGCAGGAACTCGAGCGGCGGCGATGGCAGTGGAAAAACAAGTCGTGTGCGTCGGCAGCTCGAGGAAATGGTGACTGAAGCACGCCGGGGAGGGAATAAATAGCCCGGCCGGCTGGTCTCCGGCTTGGGGCACGCAGCAGGAGCTGGCGCCGGCTGCCCCCTTCGGTGGCGCGCGCGCACAGCTGCCGGGAACCGACTGAACTGTGGTTCAGTCGGTTTGCTTTGAGGCAGAGGCTGACATGTGGGTCCCACTTCTCTTTTAACCTCTGAAATTTATTCCTAACAGCTGTGGTAAACAGTGAACCCTATTCTACCCTTGGCAATTCAAATTATTCACCCAAGAGCCATTTGAATTGATCAAAGTTCAAATGAGGTTTGGTTTGAATGAATTTCAGCACAAGTGCAGTTTGAAATTCAAATAAAGTTTGAATTTCTCCCCCTTAGCTCATGTCAAGATCAACTCCAAATGGAGTGAAAATTGGTGTGTGAGCTCACAAAAATGTGCTGAGCCAGAATATGCCCTCCACTTTTAAATTCAGTGGGTGAAAACAGTTTGAATTTGAATATGGTTTCAAACTGCCCTCTTCCTAACTATACCCAAAATGACCTCAAAAAGGTTTTGAATTTGGGTGGAACTTGGCATGGACATCCTTAGCAAAGTGTAGGAGTCTTCATATGTCCAGCCCACCTATATCACATGTGGGAAGTACCACTTTTGCAATGTGTGAGTTTGTTCCCTAATGAGCATGTTGATAATTGTTACTTGCTCTTTATTTGTGTTCATCATTCTTCCTCAAATGAGGTGTGTGGTGTGGTGATGAACACTGCAAATGAGTGTCAAAAACTGAGGCCCTTACAAATTAGAAGTGATAATGGAACCGAATTTAAAAATCAATCGTTTGATCACTTTTGTGCTGAAAATGCAATAGATCATCAATTTTCTTCATCATATGTACCTCAATAAAACAGTGTTGTGGAGAGAAAGAACAAAACCTTAGTTGAAATGGCTAGGACTATGCTTGATGAATATCAAAATCCTAGGAAATTTTGGGCTGATGCAATTGCAACCGCTTGTTATGTCTCAAATCGTGTTTTCTTGCGTGCTAAGCTAGGTAAAACACCATATGAGCTCAGGTTTGGACATAGGCCTAGTGTCACACACTTTAGGGTCTTTGGTTGCAAATGCTTTGTTAAGAAACATGGTAATCTTGATAAATTTGAAGCTAGATCTGTTGATGGCATGTTTCTTGGTTATCCATCTCATACTAGAGGCTACCGTGTGCTTTTACTTGATACTAACAAAATTGTGGAGACTTGTGAGGTTTCTTTTGATGAAGCTAGCCCAGGTACTAGTTCAAATATTGCAGGTCCGGATCCATATCCGCAGGGGGAGAGCATTTTCGTTGAAGAAGAGGAAGAAGTGGTGCTGCTGCCCGAAAATTCAGCAGCTAATGACATTGTTCCAGCTCCTGATCTTGATTCACAGCCAGCACCGACGACCACCATTGCTGGTCCTGATCCTCCTTACGTCACAAGCTCATCTATTTGTGATGAACATGAAGAAGAAGAAGCTTGTGAAGTATCCACTCTCCTCCGGATTCTCAAAAGTCATACTCCACAACAAATTATTGGAAGCTTGCATGAATGAGTTACAAGATCCAGGTTTTTCGACCCCCAATTCTCATGCTCATTTTGCTTTTGTTGCTTCTTTTGAACCCAAAGATATATCACACGCACTCACTAATGAATCTTGGATTATTGCCATGCAAGAAGAGTTAGAAAATTTTGAAAGAAATAATGTTTGGAAAATTGTACCTCCACCTCAAGGTCAGACTTTAATTGGAACTAAATGGGTGTTTAAAAATAAACAAAGTGAGGATGGGGTTGTGGTTAGGAATAAGGCTAGGTTGGTTGCTCAAGGTTTCACACAAGTTGAAGGTCTAGATTTTGATGAAACTTTTGCTCCTGTTGCTAGATTAGAAGCCATAAGAATTTTGTTAGCTTTTGCTGCATCTAAATGTTTTAAGCTATATCAAATGGATGTTAAAAGTGCTTTTCTTAATGGCTACATAGATGAGGAGGTTTATGTCAAACAACTACCTGGTTTTGAAAATCCAAATTTTCCTAATCATGTTTACAAACTGTCCAAAGCCTTGTACGGTCTCAAACAAGCCCCTAGAGCATGGTATGATAGGTTAAAAACATTCTTACTTGAAAAGGGGTTTACCATGGGTAAGGTTGATAAAACTCTTTTTGTGCTTAAGCATGGCAATTACTCATTATTCGTTCAAGTGTATGTGGATGATATTATCTTTGGCTGTGCTTCTCATGATCTTGTGTCCAAGTTTTCAGCTATGATGAGTTCAGAATTTGAGATGAGTATGATGGGAGAACTCACGTACTTTTTGGGGCTGCAAATCAGACAAAACAAGGAGGGTACCTTTGTGCATCAAACAAAGTATACAAAAGATCTCCTAAGGCGCTTCAACATGGACAAAAGCAAGCCTCTTCGGACACCAATGGGAACAGCAACAACACTTGAACTTGATGAAAATTGTGATCCCGTTGATAAAAAAGAATATAGAAGCATGATCGAATCACTTTTGTATCTCATGGCATTAAGACCGGACATACAATTCAGCGTATGTCTTTGTGCACGGTTTCAAGCCTCCCCACGTGCTTCACATCGTCAAGCCGTCAAAAGGATTCTCAGGTACTTACATGAAACTCAAGAATTTGGCATTTTTCTTCCTTATTCCTCAACCATTACTTTGAAAGCTTTTTCTGATGCTGATTTTGGGGGTTGTAGGATTGATAGGAAAAGTACTTCTGATGCTTGTCATTTTCTTGGTAATTCACTTGTTGCCTGGTTCTCTAGAAAACAAATTCAGTTGCACAATCCAAAGCCGAATCTGAATATGTAGCTGCTGCTAGTGCTTGCTCACAAATTCTTTGGGTTGTTCAAACACTTAAGGACTATGGGGTTGATCTAGATAGTGTTCCTCTGTTTTGTGATAACACTAGTGCCATTTGCATTGCTAAAAACCCCGTGCAATATTCGAGAACTAAGCACATTGACATTAGGTATCACTTTCTCCGTGATAATGTCGAAAAAGGGAACATTGTGCTTTACCATGTAGATACCAAACAACAATTGGCTGACATTTTCACAAAACCTTTGGATTTCACTCGTTTTTGTTACATTCGTAGTGAAATAGGGGTTATGCATCCTCATGGCTTAAATTGAGGGAGAATTTTGAAACCTGGGAAGTCTATGTGTGAATCTGAAATTAAAATAATATGAGCATGGTATTTCATGCATATATGACTTTGTGATTCCTTTTTCATGCTGAAAGTTCTTACTACATTACTCGTGTTATACATTTTGTAGTTTTTACCATGTCTAGTAATTGGAACAATTACCTACACTAAATCTGATCATGGTCGAACTTTCTTTCTGTTTTGAACTTGTTGCATGCTCACAAGTGCTTTTAATCATAAAGAATTAATCAAGTAATCAATTCACATGTTGAGTTTTTATGTTCAAATAAAAAAATGAGAAAAGATCAAGAGAATATACATGCATCGCACTTCTTCTTTTGAGATGGCTTATCATTGCACTTAGATATGAACTTGAAAGGAGTTGTGTATGACTAAAACCATGTCCTTAAGCTTCTGACTGTCAAATGACATAGGCTTGGCTTGGTTGGTTAGAATAAGGCTGATGCTGCATATAATCTCTTGCAAATGTCATAAGATCAAAATTTGTGCTTTAAATGTTAAATAAAATGCAGCAACAAGTGTCATGCTTTCAGGTCTTAAAATAGTTAAGTTTGTGAGATTATGACTTGCTTAAATTGAAAATTACACTTGATCTCTAGCATGGCTTACACTACTTTGTGTATCTCATTGATGTGTTAGTGTAAGTTACTTGATAGTATGATTTGGATGAGCTTTGTTTTATATGTATATGTTACAATGTGCTCATAACAAATTAAAATTTCTCTTTTGTACCTTGCTGAATACATTATCAAAGGGGGAGAAATTGATCACACATTCCACACATTCACAAGTGTTTTGGCACGATTCTTCTCAGGAGGAAAATTTTTGGTATTTTTTGTTTTTCTTCTCATTTTATTTCTGATCTACAAAGGGGGAGAAATTCTTTTCAAAACTTTTCATGTGAATAAGCCAATGTTCAGATTTTAAGTGGTGTTGCCAATGCATTCATCAAGTGGGAGATTGTGACACCTATGTGTGCTGAATACATTGGCTTTGACGATAAAAGTTTTGAATACTACCAAAACACCTTTTTAACAAGGTCCGACTCTAGGTCCGAGCTCCTGCAAGGTCCGACGATAGGTCCGACTTGTTTTGGATAGCTCCGGCAAGGTTCGACGTAAGGTCCGACTTGCTTTGTCTAGGTCTGACTTATTTTGGCTAGGTCCGACTTGTTTTTGCTAGCTCCGGTGCTAGGTTCGACTAGCTTTGGTAAGTTCCGTGCTAGGTCCGACTAAGCTTTAGTAAGCTCCGGCGCTGGGTCCGACTAGCTTTGGTAAGCTCCGGTTCAAGGTCCGGTTAGCTTTGGTGAGGTTCGGAGCTTGATTGTAATGATTCCGCTTTTAACTTGCAATGTTTCGAACTTGCTTTACTCTTATGAAAAGTTTGCTTAGTATTATTTTACTAAGTTTTTGGTGTGTTTTGGTAGTTATGGCTGATATCATTTTGCTATGGTTTACAACATGCTTATGTGAGGTGCTCACGTAAGATGTTGTAGTTTCAGAACTAACGAGAGTCAAGTCGAGGACTTGTGCTCGGAAGTATTGGTTGTTTATTCATGTGCAGGTGTTGCTTGAGTTCAAGACATGGCTGGTGACGGGATCCATTGAACTAGTCTTAGGGAGAAGATGAGGTTCAACAACCAAGTTTGGGAGGAATTGTGGTTGAGTTGATCGGGAGGTTGCGCAATATGTTTGAATCAAGAACAATGCATATGAAGGTATCTTGGACGTCGTTGGAAGATGTTTGCATGTGTGCAAGGATTGCATGGACGTGGATGCATGGTTCCAAGGCGTGATGAAGAGATGTGGACGTAAAGAATTGGTCGAAAAGGTCCAACCGACTAGGTTATGGACTCAGACTGCGGCTGAGTCGTGTTTGAATCAAATATGGAAAGTTTTGAGTTGGTTATGATAGGATTTCGTGTGGGACATGAAGTTGAGTTGTTTTAGAAATTTTTGGGACGTTACTAAGGTGTTTGGAAGTCTTAAGATTGCTTCTATCTGCGTAGAGAAGAGTCTTGAGCAGTATTGGAAAGTTACAGTTTGAATCCAAGTAGGAGTAGGAGTCCTAGTTTGAGTTGAGTTGGCCTTCGGGCTGGTTATATAAGCAAGGGAGGCCAAGGCTCATGGGTACACGACTTTGGGGCTGTTCCTCTTGTGTTTTGATAAATAAAATTCATATTCTAAAGGAACTTTTGTGCCTTGTTCATCCGACTTGTTTCACTCGTCGAGTTTCTGTTCAGCACTACCTTGCTTCGGTGGTTTTATCATAACTCGGGTTTTACAGATCCAATTGATGTGATTCTTTTTGGGTTGTCTTAAAAACTTGATTATCTATTATCTGTGAAAATTTCACGGTCATTGAATTTGTGGTTTCTGATCTACACGAGTTTCTTTGCAGTATTCCAGAACTGTTTTTCTCGCGTAGGACAGATTGACATTTGTTAGATCTTTCGATCGTAACTTGAGTTTCTCTCAATGGATTTTCATGATTCTTGTTGTGACGTCTTCGTGACTTGATTCTCTACAATCTATACTAGTTTTGTCACAGTTGAACACGTTTAGATTAGTCGCACACATGGTTTCTTTAACAGATTGGTTTTCTGCTGAGGGGTGTTTTGTTGCTTCCGCTGAAAAGTTTTTATCTACCATTCACCCCCTATGGTAGCTTTACATGTGTACTTCGATCCTACACTTCTTTTTGATATAGCACACATTGATCCACTTGCTCTTCTTGAGAGCCGTTAGTTTCATCGAACACTACGTCACGTGCTACTTCAACAAGTCCGGAGGTTTTGTTGAAGACACGATAAGCGTAGGAGTTCGAATCATAGCCAAGTAAGAAACCTTCATCAAACTTCGAAGCAAACTTCAAAGCCCTTGGCTTCTTGATCAAAATATAATATTTTGAACCAAAAACTCAAAAATGTGAAATATTCGGCTTGTTACCCGTGAGTAGTTCATATGAAGTTTTCTTGAGCAACCGATGAAGATATAGTCGGTTTATGGCGTGACAAGCGGTGTTAACCGCTTCAGCCCAAAATCTGTCCGAAGTCTTGTATTCATCGAGCATTGTCCTCATCATCTCAATGAGAGTTCTGCTCTTCCTTTCGGCTACTCCATTTTGTTGAGGAGTATATGGTGCTGAAAATTCGTGCTTCATCCCTTCTTTGTCTAGATACTACTCAACTTGGGTGTTCTTGTATTCTGTCCCATTGTCACTTCGTATGTTCTTGATCTTCAATGAGAATTCATTTTGGGCACGCTTGATGAACTTCTTGAGGGTTCCTTGAGTTTCTGTCTTATCATGCAAAAAGAAAACCCACGTGAAGCGTGAAAAATCATCAACAATGACTAGACCGTATTTTTTACCACTGATGCTTATGTAAGCAATTGGACCGAATAGATCCATGTGGAGGAGCTCAAGCGTTCTTGTTGTAGTCATGACATTCTTCGCGGGATCGGGTGCTCCTACTTGCTTCTCTGCTTGGCACGCTCTACAAGGCCTGTCTTTCTCAAAAACAACATCCTTTAAATCTCGGATGTGATCGCCTTTAAGGAGTTTTTGAAGATTACTCATACCACCATGTGCTAGCCGTCTATGCACAGGTGGCATCCTCACTAGAATTATCACTATCACTAGTAAAAAATGCGAGAAGGAATATTTATTTGTTACCGTTCTTTTACCTTCCTTTGCCATTAGACAAGTGTTGTCGTTGTCCTTCCATGCGCCCATGGTTGGGAAGAGAGTGGATTTCTTGGTAGTCTTCTTTATGGCTATGGTGGCCATCTCCTCTTCTTCTTCGGATGAGGATTCATCATTGAAGTCCCACTCCTTCCCTAGATGTGCTTGGCCGTATTGCTTCTTCTTCTTGAACATTTTCTTTGGTTGAGGCTTGTTGTCTTTAGTCTTCCTCTTATTTTCTTCGTATGCACAATCTACTATGAAGTGATCATATTCTCCGCAGTTGTAGCACGCCCGTCTCATCTTGGATCTTTGTTTGTCCCTTTGTCTTCCTTCGTTTGAGCCGCTACCCTTTATTCTTCTCATCATTTTCTTGAACTTCTTCATGAACAAGATCATGTCTTCATCGATATCACTACTTTCATCATCACTGTCGTCTTCTCCATGAGCTTCTCGAGCTTCTTTTGATACGGGTTTACAAGTTGACTTCAAAGCAACTCCTTTCTTATTTGTTGAGGTGGGATTGGCAATTTCCTTGACATGCTCGGCTTGCTTCTCCATCATTTCAAAGTTGATGATCTTGCCAAGAAGTTCGTTTGGGGTCATTTTTCGATACCCGGGGCTTTCTCTAATCATAGAGCAAAGAGTCACGTTGCGAGGCATGAATGCTCTGAGAATCAACTTCAAGACCTCATGATCATTCCAGTTTTTGCTGCCATAAGCTTGGACTTTATTGATAAGATTCTTCAGTCGATTGTACATATCTTGTGGTGATTCATCTTCTTCTATCATGAATCTTCCCAATTCACCTTCAATCATTTCTATCTTGGCCGCGCGTACATGACGGTCACCTTCATGTGCGGTTTGTAGTGTGTCCCATATCTCGTTGGCAATTTTGAGTCCATCCACTTTGGTGAACTTGTCTCGGCTCAGTGATGACGTGATCACAGCTACAGCTTGAGCATTCCGATGAACGGCTTGTTCTTGGCTTGGAGTCAGCTCTTCATCATCATCCGGTATATCTATCCATGTACACACTATATGCCACAAACTTGGGTTAAGAGATATAAGGTGCATTTTCATGTTTTGTCTCCACATTTAAGAAGGTGCTTTCCCTATAGGAATTGATAAGTAATGAGTATTGTTAGAATTCAAATGTTCATAGTCAAAAGGATATCGGGAGTAGTCTGTGTGACTACCCCCTTTCTTCTTCTTTTCATCATCTATCTTCTTCTTCCCTTTTGGGGAGAGTGCCTTCTTCCGTAGAAGAGCCTTGAGTTGGAGCACCTCCTCATCATCGTCCTCACTGTCTTGAATGGCGTCAAGTAGTTTCTTTAGCTTTTAAGTCCTTTCATCATCACCCTTTTCATCGTCGATCTTCTTGTGTACATCCTTGATGTCCGACATCGTCTCTTTGAGCGGTGAGTCTCTTTTGAAGTGTTTGGCTCTGATACCAATTGAATGTAGCCTAGAGGGGGGTGAATAGGCTTTTCAATTCTTTGTTAATCCCTGAAACACTTAATAGATTTATCAAATACAGGGAATTCAGACTAGTCCGGTAGAGTGCGGACTAGTTCGTTGTCTACTCAGAAAAGTCGGACTAGTCCGGTATTGTGCGGACTAGTCCGGTATGCGTGAACTAGAAGGATCAAGGTTGATCAATATTTTCACTTCTAGTACCCTATGCAGCGGAAATTAATTGGGAACTTAGATGTATTACAACAGTGAAACAATGAATGACAAAGATCAACTCTAGTTTCAATGTTTCAACGTGAATTACACAAGATTAAGTAAACTCTAGAATATGATGAACAATAAAACACAAGAGCAAGAGACAAGTTTTTATCCCGAGGTTTGATTCCACGAAGGAAATCTACGTCCCCGTTGAGGAGTCCACGAAGGACCGGGTCTTCATCAACCCTACCCTTGTCGAATCGCCACGGAGGCCGATTCTCTTCCACTAATCACAAAGGGCAAATAAATCGTTCAAGGGGCCTTCTCACAAGTTGACGGATCCCCAAGAATTACAATGAATGACTACCACAAAACACACTCAGAAGATGAACAATAAATGAACAAGAGTGTGCGAGAGATCAAACCCAAGAGCTCAAGATGTGTAGAACAAGTCTCTCCTTTGATCAGTTGCTAATCCTCAAAGATTTGATCCTTTTTGGGTTAGAATGTGTGGAGAGATGTGGATTTTGGGCTCTTGGAAGATGTGACGGCGCAGGGGGTCGAGAGTTATGGTAGTATGGCCGTACACCTCTATTTATACTAGGGTTTCCAAAGGTTACAGTTAGGGTTTGCGATGTTCGGACTAGTCCGTGGTGGACTCCGGACTAGTCCGGTGTGCGGCGTGTGGAAAACCCTAAGTGTTGTGAGATACCGGACTAGTCCGTAAGAGTGCAGACTAGTCCGTTGTCTATCCAGAGACAAATCGGACTTGTCCGGTCCATATCAGACTAGTCCGTTTTCTAGTCAGAGAGAAATCAGACTAGTCCGGTTGATATCGGACTAGTACGCACATACTGATTTTTGTGCAGTTAGTGTGATTTATTTCACTTGAGCTCTTGGGGTGTGTTTCTCCAACACACTCCATACTAAGTAATCTAATCTTTTCAGCTCCTGAGCTCTTATCAGTTTGGATCCTCATTATCCTTTCTTTTTGTGATTTCTTCCTAATTTCTTTAAGAACCTGCGCTCATCTCAACAATTTTGTTAGGGTCTCATTTGTTTGTCATAAATCAACCAAAACCCACAAGGGGTGCCTAGATGCACTTTCAATTGTGCCCTTAACCCCTGGGAAGTGGGAGCACTGGAGGGAGGACTGGTGATCGCCCTGTCGGACGTCCACGACCGTCTGGAGTTTCCAGGTGGCCCGCCGATGGCCGAGGTGGCCGTTTTTGGGATGAGATCCGGACCTGCAGGACGCCTACAAGTCGGTGCTGGAGAGTGTCAGGTATCTAGCGGATGAAGGCCTAACCTCGCTGATGGTCTTGGCTGACTTCCTGTTCCGCCGGATCGCTCCTATACAGCAACGCGTACGACCTGCCTCGCAGTACACAGGGGAGGGCGACATGACCCGGTTGGCGCACGGAGCGGGGTCATCGCCAGATCAGGAGATGGTGAGGACGATGCTGCTGAAGCTCTCCTGCGACACAATCTCTGACGAATCCATCACCCCGCCGGGGAGCTGCCAGCCTGTCTACCTCAACCCGCACGTGTGGTCGAGGCTGCTAAGGGAGCTGCCGAAGCTGGACGACATCGATGTTGCTGTGCGGAAGATCGGTGATCCCTCATGGGGCATAGAGATCTCTGAAGCGGGCAGCGCCGGTGACCAGTTGGGGTCTGTGCCAAACTCACTCCCAAACAGAGAGAAGGAGTCGGCTGGTAGATCCGTCTCTATGGAGCGCCATCGCTCACCGCCCAAGTATGTCCCGGAGTTGAACAGGGCGCCGAAGAGGAACCTGGTCTCTTCTGACGGAAGCTTCATCTCAGGCCCCCAGGCAGAGGGTTCCTAGGCTTGCCACGGTCCCACACCGGGCTCGGCGACTGGCACCGGCGGCAGCTCTGGAACTGCTGCTGCCGGAGCAGCCCCGGCGGCCACGGGAAGGGTGACTAGCGCTGCTGGAGCTTCAAGGAGGGCCCCCAACGCGCCCTCGATGTAGAGGCAGTCTTTGGGTGCATCTCCGGATCGAAAGCTGTCGAGGGCAGCCCCGGCACAGGGCGTATCTTTGGCGTCGAGACCCTCAGCAGGGGGGCCCTACTGTGCCGTCTTCAGCGACGAAGACCCCTGAGGTTCCGCCGGCTCCGAAGCCGGTGGAGGCGACCTCAATACCGGTGGGGGCGAGTGGCTCGAGCCCTCCACATAAGAAGTTTCGCGTGGGATGGAACTTCGGGACCTCCAAGTATGGCTCAACCTTGCAGTACGGGCTGTGTACCGAGCCGCTGGATGGCGTAATTGACAATTGTTGCTTCTTCTTGCAGTGCTCCCCAACAAAGCACCTCTCCATCTCCTCCTCGTCCTCCGCAGCAACAGTCCAGGAGCCGGATCTCCTTCTCTACCGAAGCTCCAACGCTGGCCGCAGTGCCTGAGCCTGCGCCTGGGGCGGCTCCGGATGTGGGCACCCGGGCTCCCGAGGTCATCCAACCGGCGGGCGCGGACGCCACTGGTAGCGGTGCGGCTGCTGCTGAGCGGGCTGCTAGCCCTCCTCCTCTTTTTACGCAGGTTGCCATGGTGGTAACCCCCACCGAAGGATGAAGAGCCGGAGGGTGTCGAGGCGGTACCTCACCTAACAATGCCCAAGGCTGTCCCAAACCCCAGGGTCCTGAGGGCTGTCCGCTCTAGCCTGGACCAGATGCAGGACACGCTCGAGCAGGAGTGGGCCGAGCTGAGGTCGGAGCGGGAGCGCCTCCGAGACTGGGACAACCTGTTGAAGGTGCGGGTCTAGTCTGCCAGGGCGAAGGTTCAAACTCGGGAGGAGCAGCTCGAGGCTCGGGAGGAGGTGCTGGAGGAGAAAGAGGCCGCCGTCGCCAATCTCTAGAAGAATACGGTGAACCTTCTAGCTGAGGCCAAGGACCTCCAAGCCTCCGCCAATGCACGTCTCGTGGGCCTGATGGAGCTCCAGGAGACGCTCCTTCGTCGGGAGAAGGAGGCGGAGGCGAGGGATAGGGAGCTCTCTGACCGTCTGGCCGCCCATGAGGAGGAGCAGGGTGACACGACCCCACGGTCTTGTCGAGCCAGGATCACGCTGAGGGGTGCTGCGTTGCACAGCCCCGGATAACACACATCAAAGGTACAAAGCGGAAGCAATGTTTTATTACATAAAATGGTTTATGAACATTTGTACAACAAAATATGTTCAGTCTACACTCACGGGCATAGACTACGCATCGAGTTCACGTTCAGCCCGTGAACGTGTCCCCGCTAGCATGCACACACACTAACACGGCGGCGTGCACGACTCCCACTCGACGGGGTTCCCCTCCTGGGGTTCCGTCTCCTCCTCGGGAGTTCCTTCCTCATAAAACCTTGCAAAAGCTTCAAACACAAGCAGTGAGCACGATGGCTCAACAAGACTGACCCGTCTCTCCTAAACATGAAACTTCTACTTGGAGGGTTATAGGTTACATAAGGTAAAATAAGTTGTAAGGACTCGCCTAATTAGTGGAACCTTACTTTCAAGTTTTAGCAGCAGGTTGTGGAGAACCTTACGCTAAGGCACATGAGAGAGCCGCAATCAAACAAGAAACGCATTTCTCTCATGTACTTTGCCCAAAGTTGAAAAGAAACTTTAATTAGCTCTAAAACTACAACAAGAAATTAACAAGCAAAGTATGTCTTTCAAATCAGCAACTTTTAACATGTATCTAGCCTGTTCTTTCTACGTCACGGTACAGTGAACAAGTGGTACTCACTGACCGCGAGGGACGGCGATTATAATCGATTTACACCTGCAGGGTTACCCGAATAACCCGTCACGTACGCCCGTACTCGATGTTGCCTACAGCAACCATCACGGACGTCGTACGCAACCACCTTTCACCCGTCAGCCAAATGTTGAACCGGTCCAATCGTCCTGAGCAAGAGGTCTCTGCGCGTGCATCCACAGTGCCGCCAGCCGATTTACACCTCGAGCTCTCAACCTACCCTCTGAACGACCAGCTATGCCTCAACACCCAGCTACCCGAGTTACATCAGTTTCCCGGTTCCCATATAGCCGGTAGGTCTTCGGTACTGTTCTCGCTTGTTCAACAGGCCCACACAGGGCTCGGTCCTCAATCGACACAAGCGGAGCTATAGCACCCAGGCCCCAACGTCCTGCTGCCCTTACTCTCTGCTCGGTCTCATTTTTCTTGCCATGTCTTTCATTTGCTATCTCTACCCGAGTCGAGTGTCTCTAGCCTATCCTCGCAAGTAGTTCCAACTACTCGACTTATACCGAATTCTACACTATCTTAGCATTGCAGTAGCTAACGGGTTTTCAATCCTAATCTCAACCCATGGTTTTCTTGGCTACGCATTTGGGTTTCAAACAAGACTCTAATGCAAGAAGTAAGTGGTACTCAAAGTAAGTTCTCAAAACAATAAAAAATTATAAAAAGGTTAATGCAAACCGGGGCTTGCCTTGCTGCTCTTGGTCGTAGGCTAGTTGCTCTTCCAGAGTGACGAAGTCTAAGACTTTTGGTTCCTCCTCAACCTTAGCGACTACATGAGATAACATGTATATGTATCAATTTAAATGCATTTGAATTGAATTTAAACTTGTGAATACTATAAGTCTTACTAGACAGACCCAATGACTCTAAAATTTTTATTGGGGTTTGGATACAATCTAAACAGAGACTTGGCGAAGTTTTCTTTGCAGCAAAGCTCATTTGAGCTCTCCACAAATAATTATGTACTTGACCTTTAATTGGAGCTCTTAGGGTGCTCTAGGGATTTTCATGGAGCAAGCCATGACTTTATGAAAACTAGATTTTCAGAGGGTTCTAATGGAGTTGGTCTCACTTAATTTGAAGGTTCCTAGCTAAATATAAGATCTAACAATTTCAGAGAAATTTCTGAAAGTGTTTCTGGACATTTTCTATTTTCTCTGGAACAGTTTTATTAATCACACCATTAGGTGGATCAAATGAGCTCAAATGGATCTGAAATTTTTATGGTGGCTCAGGGATATTTTGGTGAACATCCCAGCAAAATTTCAGAATTTTCCTCCAAAGGGTTCTCCAGTTAAAATTCTAACCAGTTTAAACTTTGAAGAATTAATTCTGGATAACTAAGTATTTTAATGAAGTGAAACTTGATTTGCTGGAAAGTACTCAGAGGGCTGAATCCAACAAAATTTGGTTCACTCGATTTGGAGTTTCCTAGCCAAAGTTATGTGGGTTCGAAGTTTGAACTAAAACTGAAAATTAGGAAATGTTTAAAACGCTGCACCTGGGTCCCACGCACAGTGTCATCGTCTACCTCCCGCCAGCGCTGGTGGCGCGGGTTGTTCTCAGCCGCTACTGCCTAATTTGCTACGCGGTTTCTTCCTACATGATCCTTGGAACACGGCGCACACGTCAGGCACCTTCTCGGACCTTGACATCGTTGGAAACCTAGTCGGCGACAGTGGGGGCGGAAGAGGAGCTCGGGTCCAACGGTGCTAGTTCGTCTAGGCGGTGAACACGATCAACCAATGGGTCGCAAAGCACCACTGGGGCACGAGGAAGCTAACCCTGCCCTCCTCTTGGCCGGAGATCGCCGGGAAAGTGGACTTCACCGGCGACCCGAGCCATTTTCACCGGCGATGGCCAAATTCCGGTGCTATGCTCATTGAGTTGATCATCACCGCTAGAATTTGGCTGAGATGACTGCAAGGTGCTACTCTAGCTTCAGCTCGACCAGGATCCCTGGTGATCAAGTGATCGAGGCGAATTTCGAGTTTTGGTTCTCGGTGTTCTATACGGTGATCCTCGGAAAAATTGAAATTCTGGCTAACCGGCGCTAAGAGGGACCTAGGGAGTTCGGGGAGAGCTAGTAGACTTGGATGCGAACCTCAGAGACTTGTTGGTCGCGCTGGAGAAGCTTTGTGCTGCTCGGGCGATGGCGTCGAGTCAGAGGAGCTCTCGGTTAACAGAGCGATGAGAGATCGGTTCGGACAAGCTTCACCGAAGCTGATCACTAGCAGCTGAGGGCTGTAACACATCGAGCAAGGGTCGGCGGTGCCGTTTGTAGCCTCAGCTCACGGTGGAAGGCACTGCTTTGGCCGGTCGACGGCGAGGTGATGCGGTGGGCAGTGCGGCGACCAGCTCGGTGTTTTCAGCGCTGGAAACGTCGAGGCAGCGGAAAGGTGAGCTGCTGCCGACGACAGCTCGCAGCTAAATAGCTGGGGACATCGGTTGAGGCTGTGATCAGCGACCAGGAGGTGGCAGCGGTCAGCAATCGCCGTGGCGACCTCGCGGGCGCGCGCAAGAACCGAGCTGCGGTGACTTCAGTCGGTTGAATTGCTGTAGAGGCTGACATGTGGGTCCCACCCGGGGTTTAACCTCTGAAATTAAATTTTCCCCACTGCTCTAAACAGTAGAGACCAAATTAACCTTGGTCATTTGAATTATCTACCCCTGGGACATTTGAATTGGATAGAATTCAAATTGGGTTTTGTTTGGACATATTTCAGCACATATGCAGTTTGAATTTCAAATGGAGTTTGAATTTGTTAAACCTAGCTCATGTCAAGATCAACTCCAAATGGAGTGAAAATTGGTGTGTGAGCTCACAAAAATGTGCTGAGCAAGAATATGCCTCCCACTTTTGAATTCATGGGATGGAAACAGTTTGAATTTGAATTTGAGTTCAAACCACCCTCTTTTTAGTTGTACCCAAAAGACCTCAAAAAGGTTTTGGATTTGGGTGAAATTTGGCATGGACATTCCTAGCAAGGTATAGGACTTTTTCATATGCCCAGCCCCTATATGATGCATGTGGGAAATGCCACTTTTGCATTTTGTGAGTTTGTTCTCTAATGATCATGTTGATGGTGTTTACTTGCTCTTCAAATGTGTTCAGCAAGTTTCTTCAAATGAAGTGTGTGTGTGTGTGTGTGGTGATGAACACTTTGAATATGTGCCAAAAACTTAGGCCCTTACACAGGGGCGCCTGAAGGAGCGGCTTCAGGGCATCCACGACCGGGAGCTCGCCGCTGTGTCCAGGGAGTCTGACCTGTGCGAGCGGACCGCGTGGCTAGCCACCAAGAAGCTGGCCCTGGTTACTTTGGAGCAGGAGCTAGCCACCTGGGAACAGGAGCTGGCTAGGAGGAGTTCAGCGGGGGAGCTAGCTTCTTCAGCCAAGGTGGTCGAAGATCTCCGGGTTTCTCATGCCACTGAGGTAGAGAAGGTCTGGGACTTCCTCGGCCGCGCGGAGGCAGCTCTGGAACCCTTCGGCTTTGGCCCCTTGCGCCCCAGAGCGCCGATCCAGGAGGTGAGCCAGGTGCTCCCTGCCGTGGACTCTATCAGGAAGAAGCTCATGGCACTGGAGAACGTCATTGGGGAGCAGCTGGAGGCCGGAGGCAAGGCTCTGGCCTAGATGGTGGCAGGGCATGTGCTCGCTTGCCTTCGTAGCTGCGACCCTAGCATCTCCGTGGAACCTGTGGTGCGGGGCCACAACGCAGAGCTGTCGTGGGTGGCGAAGTCTTCCGTGGAGGAGGTTGCCCGACTTGTCGCTGCTAGATTCCAGTGCGGATAGCTCCTTGGTCTCCCGCTCTCCTTGTATCCTCCTATGTATGTCGGGGCTCCGTTGTTAATGAAGACATTGTTTAAAGTCTTAAGTTGTCTTGAGTTGTCGATGTAGACTTCGGACCCTTGGCAGCGTAGTCTGGAATGACTTAGCCGACATGGATAGCTCTTTGCCGATGTGCTGAGCTTGTTCCTCCGGGACCATAGCAGCATAAGGACCCAGGGTGCTCTGGCAGTGTGGCTACCACTCCTTCTGCTGCCAAGGACCCGAGGCAAGTCCGGCCCGTGTCTTCAACTTGTCGTAGCTGGTGCTATGTGTCTTCTGCTTGCTGCTGCAGTGGTCCGACGTCATGCCCGCGTGGTTCACCGTGATGGCCCCCTGGTAGGTGGGGCCCTTGTGTTGGGGCACACCTACCACTAGATGAGGCAGGATGTCAGCATCGGGCCCCCTGGGAGGTCCGAGACGCCAAGGACCTGTTCAGACCTGCAGACATGGCAGAAAGAGGGAGTAGTCGTGCTCTCTGGTCACTCTTCCTTGTTTGGTAGCTGTACTGTGGCTTACGGTCCTCGGCTGAGCTATGGAGCCTGGTTAATTTGATGTGGGTCATCCGGTCTATGGTTAAAACCTTGCCTAGGGGTATGAGCCATCCGGTTCCCTGGTACTGAGCTGTAGCGCTGGAGAGGCAGGGCGTGCACGCTAGGGGTTCGAAACTAGGCATAGCAGGCTACACACCCTGGACCTCCTGCTGGCGTAAGCCTTTCAGGGGAGGGATCATTTGACGCCATAGGGCCCCTAGGCAATGAGACAACCAAAGATCCCCAAGTTATGGTTAAAACTTTGCTCAGGGGTATGAGCCGTCCGGCTCCCCGGTACTGAGCTGTAGCACTAGAGAGGCAGGGTGTGCACCCTAGGGGTACGGAACCAGGGATAGCATGCTACACATCCTGTACCTCCCGCTAGCGTAAGCCTTTCAGGGGAGGGACCATTTGGTGCCATAGGGCCACCGAGCAATGAGACAACCACAGGACCCCGAGTACACCACAGGTACCTAGAGCAGACCCGCCTGCAGAAGGATAGCACAGTCTTGCTATGGTTGAACACAAGAAAAAGTGACTGGCCATATGGACGGAGCAGTATGGAAAGAAAGCACGAAAAGGGTGGGGGCAATGTCCGAGGTCCGATTACTTTTCTTGTCCGTAGGCGTGTTCTTTCTGGTCCCCAAGTACTCAGTTCTAGTGAAGGGGAGGCAGTGCGGTAGGCTTAGGGTACGGAACTAGGCTAAGCAGGCTGCGCGTTCTAGACCTCCCACGGGCGTTAACCTTTCAGCGAGGAGACCTTCCAGTGCCCCGGAACCTAGGACAAGTATGCAGGACAGGCTCCGTACATGCGATTTACAGTTGATATGCATGTATGAGCACAAACTGTAAAGAAGGTACGCAGAGTAGGACAAATTTTACTTATTTTTGGCTTCCTTCAGGTGATAGGAGGAAACAGGCCGTGCAAGAAGGCTGTGACCCACCCCCGATGACAAGAGTAGCGGGACCCCTCCGGAGCTTAGCTGTTCTAAGCGCTATTCCTTGACACTATGACACCTTTACAAAGAAAGAGAAAAAGAAAAATACCCTACCACTGCGCTAAGGATAGAACTTACGGAGGTGTTCTATGTTTTTTGGATTGGTAGAGGTACCCCATCCTCTGTGGCTAGGTGGGCGCACCTGGGGCGGCTTACTTGTGCTGCTCGGAAGGGACTCTCCAGCTGGGGGTTCGTTTGTCACCCCTTCTCGAGAAAGTATTAGCCGAGGCACCAGGTGGCCCTGCCTTGGGCTGTCTACTCTGCGCGTACCATTGCTGATACCGTCGGAGCATTTTGCGATGTAGCGCATTTAGAGCAGCCTCTAGCCATGTTTCCTCATCGACGAGGTTGATATCTTCACGCGGAACTTGGTCCTGCGTGGCTTCGTCGTATGTCTGGACGCGGGATGAGGCCTTGGTGTGTTCTGGGGTGAGGGCGGCCTCGACCCCCTACACCAGTGTAAGAGGGTGTTTCCCTTGTTGCACGTGGAGTGTCTTGCGTCGCTCGCTGTCGGCGCTGGAGTCAGAGTGGACGTAGACGGCTTTCAACGCCCACTCGGAGTCTTGATACTCCATCTCCTGCTCAGCACTGGCCTCAGGTTTGACCTTTTGTTTGCCTCCCGCTGGCAGGTGGGTGCGCCGTCTTGGCGCGGCCACTGTTGTTGCAGCTCAAGAAAGCGCTCCACAAGCTTCTTGATCTCACGGTAGTCGCTAGCGCCATGGCGGCTGGAGTTGAGCACCGGTCGTGGGCGCTTGTCAGTGCGTGGGGCTTGGCCCCCACCGGCCGCTGCTAGGACGGCAGTGGGTGCTCTGGCCAGAGGCTTGTTCCTGCCCCCGGTCTTGTTCTTCTTGCTGCTGAGTGGAGCAGCAGCCTCTCCGGCATCCCTTGCCGCGAAGGCAGCGCGTGAGTGCCAGTCTCGGCCTTCCGCTGCCCTGGCACACTTGTCGGCCAAGCTGAAGAGCTCGGAGACGTCCTGCACATCGTGCGTGGCCAGCTTCTCAAGCATCTTCTTGTCGCGGACGCCTTGCCGGAAGGCGACGAATAGGTGTTGGAGATGCGGGGGATAGTGTTCCTGACCTGGGATAACCGCTGGATGAAAAGCGACTCCCCGTCATGCTGACATACGGCGTGGAGGTCAAGCTCGGTGTCGGGGCGCGTGTAGGAACTCCCGAAGTTGGTTGTGAATCTCCAGCACAACTCTTCCCAGGACGTTATGGAGCCTGGGGGAAGGTTCATGAGCCATGACCGGGCTGTGCCGGTCTGATCCACGGGGAAGTAGTTGGCCATGATGGCCTCATCCCCTCCTGCAGCTAGGATGGAGGTGGAGTAGATCTGCAGGAAGTCAGGAACTCGGCGGGGTTGACTGTCCCATCGTATTTTTCCGGCAAGTGGGGCTGGAACTTAGGTGGCTAGACCAACATTCGAAGGTGCGGGACGAGTGCCATGCAGCTCCCTACTGCCCCAGGAGAGGCAGGTGTAGGCGGGGCACGACCCGCTGGTACAGCGCTCGGAGAGCCGTACTCTCCTTCGAGGTTGTGACGCCTCTCCTGACGTCATTCGATGGTGATGCGACCATCTTTTCTTGCAAGGCGGCGGTTCAGCTCGACCCTGAGGTCAGCTGTGGTCGTCGTGTGTGTGGCTGCCGTCCCATGGGCCACCATCGGCGTACGCGACTGGGCCAGCAGAGTTCATGGCAGCAGCGACGAGATGGTAGACATCATGTCGCCACTGCTCTACCACCTCGGGGGTGGTGCCCTCGCCCGGAGGGTTGTGGAGCAGTGCGCGTGCTGCGGCCAGCACGCTCTCCGGGCTCGGTCGTGGTGGTGTTGTCACCACCGTTGGAGTAGAGGGCTGCCGAGAGGAAGCGGCCACCGTCGGTGTGAATGCCGACGACACACCGATCGTATGGTCGTTGGCCCATCCTGACCTAGGCGCCGTAAGCGCCATGGGGACACCAGCGATCTGGTCGCCGTTCAGGCCGGATTTGGGCGTTGTGGGCGCCGCTGGTACACCGGTCGTCTGATCGTCGGCCTGGCCAGACCTGCCCGCTCTGGAGCTGGAGGTAGCCTCGTCATCTCTCGCCTGGAGACGACAGCAAGTTGGGCGAGAAAGCTCGCAATGGGAGGTGATGTTCACCATGGTCATGTCAAGAGAGCGAAACGCCCCCCGTCCTGGCGCGCCAAATGTTGGAGTGTGTGAGCTGCGACACTCCTCCTAGCCTGCTACGGAAGTAGCCCGTGAAGTTCTTTAATTGGAGGGGGCTTGGCACCCTCACGCAATCGGGCTCAAGGGAGCGGATGAACACCAAGATTTACATGGTTCGGGCCGCCGGAGCGTATAACGCTACATCTACGGGAGTGCTTGTTGTATTGGTTGCTTGTATGTGAGTGAGAGGGTGCAGGGTCGTGAATCAGGAACCCTTTGTCAGGTGGTCACCCCGGTCCTTTTATAATCCAAGTCCGGGGTGGTTACATGTGGCTTGGGGCCCAACAGGTGGCCCTGAAGCTATGTGAACCCTATACATGATCTAGGGTTTTGTACTCTGAGTAGAGTAGTCGGAGGGGGAGTTAAGTCCCGCCGCCTGGTGCGCTGAGCGCCCATGTCCGTGTGTCATGTGATGATGAAGACATTGTCTTGTCGCTGCATCTTCTCACCCTGCTTGGGTGTCTTCGTGCCGTTGGGTGGTACTATACCGTTGTCAAGCCTTGTCGTCCTGTCTTGTCACCGTAATGTCGAATGGGCAGAAGACGGAGGAATGTGTAGTGCGCCGTGCTTCTTGGGAAGGCGCGAGCCTTAAATGTGTAGCCTGACAGTGTACTTCCACCTTGACTTCGTCGACCCATGGCCCACGACAGATCTTGGGGCACGTGGTGGCTTCGGAGCTCTTATCAATGGGTTTGTAGCTAGGAGACAGGTGGCAGCTCCGGTCCTCACCTCAGCGGGGAGGCTCGGACTGGAGCTTAGGGCACGTGTCAGCTCCGGAGCTCTCCTCAGCAGGGAGAAGGCTCTGAGCCAGATATACGTGGCAGCTCCGGACCTCGCCTCAGCGGGGAGCCTTGAACCGGAGCCCAGGGCACGTGTCAGCTCCGGAGTTGTCCTCAGCAGGGAGGAGGCTCTGAGCTAGGAGACACGTTGCAGCTCCGGACCTCACCTCAGCAGGTAGGCTCCGACCGGAGCCCAGGGCACGTGTCAGCTCCGGAGCTGTCCTCAGCAGGGAGGAGGCTCTGAGCCAGGAGACACGTGGCAGCTCCAGACCTCGCCCCAGCGGTGAGGCTCGGACCTGAGCCCAGGGCACGTGTTAGCTCCGAAGTTGTCCTCCGCAAGGAGGATGCTCTGAGCCTAGATACACGTGGCAGCTCCGGACCTCACCTCAGCGGGGTGGCTCGGACCAGAGCCCAGGGCACGTGTCAGCTCCAGAGAACCTCCTTAGCAGGGAGGGGGTTCTGAGCCTAGAGACACGTGGCAGCTCCGGACCTCACCTCAGCGTGGAGGCTCGGACTGGAGCCCAGGGCATGCGTCGGCTCTGGAACTGAAGCGCACGTGGCTGCTCCAGGGCTGACCTCGGGGCCAAGAACACATGGCTATGCCGAGGCCCGCCTCGGCAGGGAGGCGGGGCCCAGGCTTTCCTTTATCCTCTACACGGGGGGTACCCGGTCTGCAGGGTACCGACACATTCCCGTCGGCATATTTTAATCGGTAGGCGTTAGGCCGTAAGACGTCTGCCACCACGTACGGGCCTTCCCACGGGGAGGATAGCTTGTTCTAGTCCTCGTTGGTTTGGATCCGTCGGAGGACTAGATCACCGACCTAAAGGGATCAGGGTTGGATCCACTGTGAGTGGTAGCGGCGAAGTGTCTGTTGATACTTTGTCCTTCTCATGAGGGCGACGACACGAGCTTCATACAACTGGTTGATGAAGTCCTGCCTGGCTTCTTCAGACCGGGCTTCGTCGTAGGCCTTTGTTCAGGGAGAGCCGTACTCGAGTTCGGTCAGAAGAACAGCTTCCGATCCATACATCATGAAGGGTGTGAAGCCAGTCATCCGGTTGGGTGTGGTGCGCAGGCTCCAGAGGACGGACGATGGTTCAGCTACCCATCACCTGGCAGATTTCTTTAGTTGGTCGAAGATACGGGGTTTGAGCCCTTGCAGGATCATGCCATTTACTCGTTCGACTTGCCCATTGGTTCGGGGGTGAGCTACCGAGGCCCAATCAACCCGAATATTGAATTCATCGTAGAACTCCAGAAATCCCTTCCCGCAAATCGCGTCCCGTTATCAGTAATGATGGAATTTGGCACCCCAAAACGGTATAGGATGTTGCGGAAGAAACTCGCCGCTTGCTCGGATTTTACCGAGATGAAGGCTTTGCTTCTATCCAATTCATGAATTTGTCGACAACCACGAGGAGAACGGTGAGGCCCCCGGGCGCCTTCTTGAAGGGTATGAGGAGGTCGAGCCTCCATACGACGAAGGGCCAAGTCATGGGGATGGTACGTGTGTCTGCCGAGTGAAGTACTGGCAACCTTTGCAAGTGTGTATGATCTGTTGGGCATCACAGACGGCGGTCGGCCAAAATAAGCCCTGACGGTACGCCTTTTTGACCAAGGAGCGGGGCGCCGCTTGGTGGCTGCAGATGCCTTCATGGATGTCGAGGAGAAGGGCTCATCCTTGGTTGGTCGGGATGCACCGCTGGAGGATCCTCGTGACGACGCGTCGAAAGAGTTCGTCTATGATGACAAACAACTTGGCTCTTCTAGCGAGGCGATGGGCTTCGTTTTCTTTGGTCTAGAGCTCGCCGTGCTTTGGGTATCTGATGAAGGGCGCCTCCCATCCTTGCTCGGTTGCGAGAACGAAGGGGTCGGAGGGGATAATAGCCCCATCCTTGCTCTCCTCGACCCGGGGCTCATCTTCCGCTTGGGAGCTTGCGCCATCTTCTTTGGTTTGGGAGGACGACTGGTGGATGTCTTCGATGAAGACGCTGAGGGGAGGGACCTCCCAGCTTGAGGCCATTTTGGCCAGTAGGTCAGCCGTCTCATTGTCTCTCCTAGGGACATGGCAGACCTCAATCCCCTTGAACCGATCTCCTAGCTTTTGAATCTCACGGCAGTATGCGGTCATGCGCGGGTCACGGCAGCTTGACTCGTTCATAACTTGATTGACGACAAGCTTGGGGTCACGTCGTATGTAGAACCGCCAAGCCCAAAGCCTGATGACTATCTTGAGCCCGTTGAGGAGGGCCTCATATTCTACAATGTTATTGGTTGCCCTGAAGTGGAGCCTCCATGCATATCATAGTTGATCCCCTTCAGGGGACACGAGTACCACACCGGCCCTAGCCCCGTCGAGGGTTAGCGACACATCGAAATACATCGTCCATTATTTTGGCGTATTCGACTTGATGGCGGCCTAGGTCTCTGTTCACTCTGCAACGAACTCCGCCAAGATCTGTGACTTGACCGATGTGCATGGTATGTACGAAATGTCGAGGTCCATGAGTTATAGGGCCCACTTCATGATCCTGCCCGTGGCATCGCGGTTGTTAATGATTGCCCCGAGTCCATGCGCCGCCACTACTTGTATCGGGTGGCACTCGAAGTAGTGAAGCAGCTTGCGCTTTGTTATCAAGATTGCGTATACAAGCTTCTGTACATGGGGGTAACGGACCTGACAGTCGGTCAGGGCCTTACTCACAAAGTAAACCGGCATCTGGACCGTCTGGGTGTGATCGGGCTCCTCCCTCTCTACTGCAAAGGCAGTGCTGACTACCTAGTTGATTGCCGCTATGTAGAGGAGGAGGGGAACGCCTTGCCTAGGCGAGGCCAGCACGGGGGGACTGGTGAGGAAGGCCTTCAATATGTCGAGGGCTGCTTGCGTCTCCTCTGTCCACCTGAAAGGCTCTGACCTCCACCAGGAGCCGGTAAAGTGGGAGACCTCGCTCTCCAAGCCTAGAGACGAACCGACTCATATCAGCGAGGCATCCCATCAAATTTTGCACCCCTTTGACGTTGTGGATAGCCCCCATGCTTGTGATGGCAGTTATCTTTTTAGGGTTGGCCTCGATGCCCCCATTCTGAGATGATGAACCTGAGCAGTTTATCCCTCGGCACGCCGAAGACGCATTTCTCTAGGTTTAGCCTGATGCTATATCGCCGGAGGTTCACAATTGTCTCCTCGAGGTCGGCGACGAGGCTGGCCGCCCTCTTGGATCTCACCACGATGTCATCCACATAGACCTCAAGATTTCGACTGATCTGTGACTGCAAACACTACTGCATGCAGCGTTGATACATGGTCCCCCTTGTTTTCGAGTCCAAACTGCATCCTTACATTAATAGGAGTCGAAGGGAGTGATGAACGCGGTGGCCAGCTGCTCCTCCTTACTAAGGCGATTTGGTGATAGCCGGAGTAGGCGTCCAGGAAGCTTAGGGATTCGCTTACCGAGGTCAGATCGACTACCTGATCGATCCTTGGTCGGGGGAAATGGTCTTTGGCACATGCCTTGTTGAGGCCGGTGAAGTCCACGCACATCCTCCATTTCCCGGTCTTCTTCCTTACGAGGACGGGGTTGGCCAACCACTCGAGGTGTTGTACCTCCTTGATAAATCCGGCTGCCAAGAGCTTGGCGATCTCCTCGTCGATGGCTCGATGCTTTTACTCGTCAAAGTGCTGGAGCTTCTGTTTCTCGAGCCTAGAGCCCGACCTGATGTTGAGTGTGTGCTCGGCGACTTCTCTCAAGATAACCGGCTTGTCGGCGGGTTGCTAGGCGAAAGCGTCCCTGTTTGCGCACAGGAAGTCGACGAGTGCGCTTTCCTATTTAGTGCTAAGGGCGGCTCCGACTCAAAACGTCTTGGCTGCATCCTCCGGGTTGATTAGGACGACCTTCCTATCCTCTGCGGGCATGAAGGCTCCCGAAGCTGAAGCCCGGTTGGAGACAGGTCGGTCATCCCTGATTGGTTGCTCCAGCTCGGAGAGCTCGGTGGCCGCCACTGCTGCGGTTGCTTGTTCGCAACTACATTGCTTGCATATGAGGGCTTGCCTAAACTTGGCGCTTATGAGAATGACGTCACCGTGGGCCTGACGTCTTTAGCTTGAGGTAGGTATAGTTGGGAACAGCCATGAACTTTACATAGTAGGGTCACCCAAGGATGGCATGGTAGGCGCCGTTGAGGTTCGCTACCTCAAATGTGAGTGTCTCAGTGCGGAAGTTGGTCGCATCCCCGAACGTGACGGGGAGGTCGATCTGAACCAGAGGGATCACATGCTTTCCCAGGACGACCCCGTGGAAAGGCGCCCAGGTTGGCCGCAAACCAGACCGGACAATCCCCATACCCGTCAAGCGTCTCGGCGTATAGGATGTTGAGGCCGCTCCCTCCGTCTATTAGTACCTTCGTTAGGTGTATTGGCCGAACGATCGGGTCTACAACTAGGTGGAAGCGCCCCGGCTGTGGCACGTGGTCGGGTGATCCGACCTATCGAACGTCATGGCGATCTCGGACCATCGCATGTAGGTCAGGATGACAGGTTCGACAGTGTTGTCCTCTAGAGCTATCATCTTCTGTTTTTGGCGGTTTTCATGGTCACTGGTCCCACTGAAAATCATGAAGCAGCTGGCCGGCCCGGGACGGATGTTTCCCTTCTGCCGTCCTGGGGCCGCTTGCATAGACTTCCTTCCCTTTCCTTTGAAGGAGTTGTCTCCTTTCCTATAAATCGCTTTAGGAGGACAATCTTTAAGGGCGTGCTTGGATGGGAGAGCGTGATGAGTGTACGACCTCTCCAGTAGCCTCTCGAAGTGGCATGTTTGTGCACGGGCCAACCTTCGGGCCTCGTGCTGCTCGGTCATTGCGACTGAGTATTGCCTTCCTCAGCCCGTTGTCGTTGCTCACCGATGCCGACCCTAATCCGTCCTTTGCTCCTTTAGCGAAGCAGCCGCTTCCCTTGGGTCGGGGGCCTTCGGCGTTGCCCGGTCGTCCGATGCCCCGACGGCCTCCTCTCCCGCGGTGCGGTCGAAAGTGGCGCCGGGCAGGACTTCAGGGGTTTTCAGCCTTTCGTGTTTGAACTCGTGCACCAGGGACCTGCATCGCCTTTTTCCAAGGGCCCGGGTTGACAGAGCATCGGGGCTTGAGCTCTGGTCCTCCTTGTCATCATAGCGTCCTCCCCGGCGTGGCTGTGGCTGGCGCTCGTGGCATGTTTCTGTGGGCCCTTCTTCACCCTCTCTGCGAGCCTTAAGAACCCTGCATAGGTCCGGCGGTTGCGCCCACTTGGGCACCAGTTCATGCGAAGGGGTAAAGAAAGTGAGTCTTTCCGCCTGCCCCGGTGAGCGGGCTCGTAGTGCTTGCGAGGGCCACCGAGGGCGGTTACCCCCTGTCATCGAGTGGGTTATACTATGGAAGCCCGCGCCGTGACCTTTTCTAGGAGAGAGCAGAGGCTTCGATACATCTGTCACGCCCCTGGCTCGTCGGGTTATGGAAGGCTACGTGTCATGGCGGCCACAGCCGCCATGCTCCACCTTAGTCGCTCGAGATGGGAGGGGTTGCACTCATCGGCAGTGACGTCCTTCCTGCCTTTGTGGTTGCGCGCTTGCACGCCACTTCCACGGAAGCGACGGTAGCGCGGAGTCTTGTAGGCCACCTAGTCCCCGTTCGGTTGCGCCTCTTCCATCCCGGATACGTCGCGGCGTGTCTCCAGCTGCTCGGTCCGTCTCAACGTGGCCGCTGGCTCCCTGCTACATCTTGTACGTAAACCCTCCCATTGTGTCGGGGCGGGCGAAGGCACGACACAGGTGGGAGGAGCGGTTGGAGAGTCACAGCCAGCCTCCGCATAGCCCTGCTCACGAAAGGGATGACGGTCCCCGTTGGACCGGGTGTCGGTGTTGTAATCACAGTCGATCAAGTCCTCCAAGACGGGTAGAAGAGATGAAGGAGCCTCCTCAATCATGCTCAAGAAGTTTGCTTTGGGGGTGCAGTCAACGGCGTCGACGGTCGCATTGTCCATCAGCCGCAAAATGCCACCGTTGTTAGCTACAAACCCCAGGCTTCCAAAATGAAAAACCTGACGGGGTGCGGAGGTGACGTCGGCCACAAGTTTATTGTCGGGGGCGATGACGAACTCGAGGCTGCCAAAACAAAGCTTCTCGGCAACGCGGAAGCTTAAGCTCGTTTTGTCGTGCGAGGGGAGGTTCCGGGCCTCCCCTTTTATAGCTCGGATGCCTATACCTGTCCACCGGCTTTTCATAAATGGGGCGGGGGGTTTACATGGTGTGTCAGCGCTAAGGCGGCCCAAAGAAGCATAGGAGCAATGAGTACACCTGCTCCCATCTAGTCTATGGTCTACGTCTACTTTCCGTCCCTGTACACCCGCACCGAGCGGGATGGGACGAGATGATGATGGGTCGACGTCGTGCTTGTCCTATAGTGCGTGGCCTCCCACTTCGTCTTAAATCCCTTCTGCCATTTTGTCATATCGACATTTAAGTCTTCCGCCTGCCTCTGTTTCGGGCTCCAAGCCCGGATTGCTTCGCTCTTCTGGTCTCATCGTCCGGGCTTGGAGGTCGGTCGTTGCTTCCGCTTCCGGGGGTCGGGCTTCGTGGTGACGTCGTCCCATGTTCGTTGCATTGGGTGTCGGCTTCGTGGAGCCACATGTCTTGTCATGGTTGGCCGATTGACCGTCCCTTGGGTACCCGGGGTACGTTACCCCATCACGGTTGAAAATGGTTTAAATACATATTGGAGCGTCTAGATGGATGGTTGGACCTAAATCTATTGGTTCTAAGTGTGTTTTTGAACTTAGTGGCTTTCTAAATTAGATGAATCAAAATAAAGAACATCAATGTATCATCTCACAATACTTTTTAAGTAGTTGCATAAATGCCTTTTTATTTATTTAGTGATTTAAGTAATACTTTACACTACCTATAGCATCCCATTCAGTGAAAAATCTGTGGCTATAAGAAAGAAAGTTCAATAAACAGACGCTTACAAAAGTGTTGTTATATGATTTTGTTCTCTTACGGTTCTGAAATAAATGACATTTAGAACTAGAAATCTAGTTCAATTTAAACTAAATAAGTTATTCTAAACGTCATTTATTTCAGAACAGAGAGACTACATCCGTTTAGGCATGTTCTGGACTTTATTAAAAATTTATTGGATCTATATGACTTAGGATTCCAACCAAATCATGTTTTTCGACACATGCCCTTAGTGTTTTCTGTGTAATCAGCCCTTGATGTGTAAAACAGGATAGCATTGCACAGCTTGGTCCACGCAACGAGGTGATAGAGTCAAAGCTGTGTTGGCTGTTGGACGACAAAGGAGCCCGCCGGCAGCAACACCGGATCCGAAGCGAAGCGGCATCATTGTGTCGTCGTCGTCGTCTGTCGCTGCGGCCACACGCCGTTGCGTGCCCTTGGCTGCGCCGCGGAAACGAGACAAAATAATAGCCCGTTCATGCCGGCCGGCCTACACTGTTGTGCCCTCAACTGTGTCGAGGTCACCGCGCACGGTTCGAGAGGCTCGGCCGATAGGGCCGTCGTATCTTAAAATTTCATAGTCATCCATTATTTTTTATTTAATATTAACTAATTTAAAATAAACTACCTAGAGTCAAACAAAAAAGAAATGGAGAAAATATGATTTAACTTATAGACCAGCTCAGCCAGGAAAAAGAATTTCCATAGCACCAGTATCACGTGTGGATGAAGTATTGCCACTTAGATTCATATGCTGCACATTAATTAGCAGGAACTGATAAGGCTCATATGTAAGTTAACTTACCAAAAGTCTTGTTTTAGATAACTCACGGCATCATGTCCAAAGTTGATAACAGGGAACTCCTTAAGAAACCTCCAAAGTTCACGATGAAATCGTACAAAGAACTCTTCGAAAACTTTCAGAGCCGATGACATGCATATCACGGACGAGTGTCGGGTGAGAAATCTCAGACCCGTCGTTGTGTCCTCATCGTACGGAAGCCCGGTAACTTGATAAAATGATGCTACCTCTATCATAAAAAATACTACTAACATTTTAGAAGTTGGACATGGGAATTAAAGTGATGAAAAAGTAGAGAGTGCATAGAAAACGTGCACCACTACAAAAATAATTTATACAAACGCACTCAATAACATTAAGTGCGATTTTTTTAAATCTGTCTATAGAGTAAGTTAAGTGGAACCGGTCCGTGTAACGTGCCGCTTGTATAAATTGATCATTTATATGTAGACCAAGAAAACACACACGAAGCAGCTACAACTCGAAGTCTTGTCGTGCTCTCGCCGGAGTTTGTGTTGCCGCACAGGAACTTGCAAGCAAAATAAAAAACAGAGGAATAACAAGGCTATTTTTTGTCCGGCATACAAGCCAATAGTACTATTCAGTTCTGTCTATAACTGGGTTACAGATAACAACTGAACTCACACGATCATACCCAATACCCGGTCTTCACGCGATGACTAACAACCACGAAGATCCTCGTTCCCTGGCGCTGAACAGCTCAGCCGTTAACAGTGTTTGAAACGGGCAAAACTTGACCACGCACACAGCTAAGTTTGTTGCTGACACAACAGCTTTATTTGGTAGTAAACTACTAAGTATGCGACAAGATTTAACCAGCATAACACCCCCTAATATTGTTGCATCTTCACAATCCCCAGCTGCTGCCGATTTTCCACTAACTTCACCCTTGGAAGAGCTTTTGTCAGAATATCAGCAAGCTGAAAAGTAGTACTGACATAATCAAGTTGAACTTTGTTTTCTGCAACACATTCACGAATATAATAAAACCTTGTATCAATGTGTTTCACCCTGTCATGATATTTGGGATTTTTGCTTAATTCAATCGCAGCTTTGTTGTCCACAAACAACCTGAATTTTACTGGTTCTTCACCAAGAGTCTCTCCTAGCAGTCTCCCAAGCCATACACCCTAACAGACTGCTGTAGCAGTGGCTATATATTCAGCTTCACAAGATGATAATGCCACAACTCATTGTTTGTGAGAATTCCAGGTTATCAGATTATTTCCCAGAAAATAAACCACTCCAGTTGTACTTTTCCTGTCAACAACATCACCTGCCATATCACTATCACTATATCCAGTGATGTTGAGAGAATTTCCTCTTATGTATTTGCATCCATAATCAGTGGTACCAGCCACATAACAAAGTATTCTCTTCACTGCTCCCTAGCGGAGTTCAGATGGAGCATCCATGAACCGACTGACCATGCCTACTGCAAAGGCAATATCTGGTCTTGTATTCACAAGATATCTCAAACAACCAATGATGCTTCTATAGAGTTTTGCAACCACTGGTTTTCCTCCATCTGACTTAGTAAGACACAACCTCTGTTCCATGGGTGTATCACATGAATTACAATGTTTCATGCCTGCAGTCTCAAGTATTTTCTGTGCATATGACTTTTGACAGAGAAAAACTTCACCTTGTTTCTGTTTAACTTCAATGCCCAAATAATAGCTAAGTTTTCCCAGATCAGTCATCATGAAGCTTTTCTTCATTTCAGTCTTGAATTCCCTGATCTGTTCTTTGTTTGGACTACAAATGACTAGATCATCAACATAAACACCAACTAGAAGCAAGTTTGAGTGTTTACCTTTTCTGTAAAGAGCATTATCTGCATCAGTTCTTCTGAAACCAAACCTTATTAATTCTCTGTCAAGCCTCCCATTCTAGGCTCTTGGTGCTTGTTTAAGGCCATAGAGTGTCTTTTTTAGCTTTAGTACTTTTTCTAGATGCTTCTCATCAGAAAACCCAGCAGGCTGCAATACATAAATCTCTTCTTGGAGTCCTCCATTCAGAAATGCAGATTTTACATCCATGTGATGTATTTCCCAGTTTTCATTTGCAGCCAGAGCCAGCAAAACTCTTATAGTCTCTAGTCTTGCAACAGGAGCAAACACTTCATCAAAATCCACTCCTTGTTTCTGTGCATAGCCCTTTACTACCAGCCTTGCTTTATATCTGAGAATTTGACCCTCAGGATCCTTTTTACTTTGAAAATCCATTTGAGACCAATGGGTTTTCTTCCTGAAGGCAAGTCTGTCAGTGACCAAGTTTGATTTTCTTGAATAGCCTTCAACTCCTCTAGCATGGCTTTTCTCCAGTTTGGATCCCTGATGGCCTCCTCTACATTAGTAGGTTATTCGGCAGAGAAAAGACAGAGGCCTGAATACTCATGACCTTTAGAAGGATCTTTGTCTTCTAATATATGAGTCATTTTTCTGAACCTTTGAACCACTCCTTCACTATCCACCTCCTGACAGGTGGTGGAGTTGCCCACTGAATAACATTTGAGGGAGACTTCTCAGAACCATTTAATGGAGTCAGAGGTATCTCAGGTTCCTGTCTCTAATCATCTTTAGTTCTACCAGCTGCATTTTCTGTGGTAGTCAACCACTGAACCTTGAAGTATGACACCTGCTCCTTTTCACCTACCAGTCTTCTCATCAAACTTGATATCTCTGGAGATTATCATTTTCTTGTGTAATGGATCATACACATGATAGGCTTTTGAGAAAGGCTCATAACCAAAGAACACTCTAGGTGTTGATATGTCAGACAACTTGGAGATGCCAGGTCCTGCATTTCTCACATAGGCAATACACCCAAAAACTCTGAAATGTTTGACAGAGGGCTTTTTACCTGTCCAGGCTTCATATGGAGTTTTTCCTTGAAGACTTTTTGTGGGTGATCTATTCAAAACATGAACAGCAGTCTTAACAGCCTCCCCCAAAATCTTGCTGGAACATTCATCCCTTTCAACATGCACCTTGCCATCTCTACAACAGTATGGTTTCTTCTTTCTACAACCCCATTCTGCTGAGGAGAATAAGGTGCAGTAGTGTAGTGCTTAATACCTGCATCACCAAGGTAGGCAGTGAACTGGTTTGAGTTGAATTCACTTCCCCTGTCAGTTCTGAAGCCTTTGAGTCTTCTCCCAAGTTCATTCTCAGCTTGAGTTTTGACCATCTTAAAATAGTGAAAAGCTTCACTCTTTTCACCTAGAAGCTCCAGCCACATAAACCTGCTAAAATCGTCCACTATTAGCAGAAAATACTTCTTCTTCCCTGGTGTAGGAGGTTCAATGTGACCGCATAGGTCGCCATGAAACAACTCTAGCCCTTTATCCGCTCTGTGTTCAGATGATAGTGGAAAAGACTTCCTGTGATGTTTTCCTAAGACACATCCATCACAGACTTGTTCTTGTTGCTCAACAATAGGAATCCCATGTACCATATTTTTCCTTCCCAAATCTCTGAGAGCTCTGAAATTCAGATGACCATATCTAGCATGCCATAGCCAGGCATCATCATGAACACAAGATAATAAACAGACAGGCTGCACTACTGTCAGAGAAGTTGTGTAAAGTCTGTTGTGAGAGCAGCATGCTTTGATGATCAAGGTATTATCAGCACCAAATATACTCAGATAATTACCTTCCATTGACACTCTGCACCCCCTTCGACTAGCTGACCGAGACTGATAATATTTGTTTTTAACTTGGGAATGTAAAACACATCAGCTAGTACCTTGTGTTCTTGTTGGTGCCCTCTAAAGATAACTGAACCCAGGCCTTTTATACTAACAGATGATCCATCTCCAAAACTAACAGTCCCCTGAGTGGACTCATCTAGTGACGCAAGAACATGCCTCATCCTAGTCATGTGATTACTTGCACCTGAGTCTAAGTACCACCTTGAACTTCTTTCTTCTTCTGCACTTTCATCAGTTTCAGTTATCATCAACTGGTGACTGACAGAGTCTGAAATTAGGACAGAGCTTGAAGTCAGTAACAGAGCTGGTTGATCTGTCTCTGCTTGAGTGAGGTGAGCTTCTTCCTTGCGTTCATGTCGAGGCCTTCGGCACTCCTTTGCCCAGTATCCCCAAATACCACAATTGTGACACTTGCCTTTTCTCTTGAGAGTCTCTTCTGAGGTCATCTTGGTGTTGTCACGCTTTGCCCCGTTCTTTCCCTTCTGAAATGAACCTGCCTTGCTGCTGTTGTTGGAAGAACCTTCAGGCGCCAAGCGATGTTTGTACTTAGCAAGCCACTCCTCTTCTGCCATGGGTAGTTTGCCCGACTTCTCTGCTGGAGTCTCGCTTGTCAACCCAAGGCGATCTTCTGCAGCTCGAAGACGACCCACACACTCTTCAACAGTGAGCTTATTGAGATCCAAGAGGGTCTCAATGGACAGTGCTATCTGCACATAGTGTGATGGCATAACTCTCAGAAATTTTTTTACCACACGCACTTCTTCAATAGGCTCGCCAAGAGTACGTAGACTACCTGCAAGTCCACTGATTCTTATGGAAAACTCATCCATTGCTTCCCCTTCCTTGAACTCTATGTTTTTGAATTCTTTCAACAGCAGTTGAGCATTCGCCTCCCGCACCCGATCATCCCCAACACGCATGCTTCTCACCGCCTCCCACGCCTGTTTCGCCGTTGGTTTTAGCAGCCAACGCCATGTGCATATCACTGGGCACACCCCTGAGAATGGACGCCAAGGCAAGCCGATCATCACGGTGTTCAACCTTGTCGGACACCACAACATGCCACAATTCTTGCGCTTCTAGGTTGACTTGCATCACCAACACCCATTGGCTGTAGTTCGATCGAGAAAGCATTGGATACATGAGTGATGCGCTTGATTCACGTACCATCCTTTCACCGGCGAATGGGTTCGCCAGAGCCTTGTTGACATGGCCGCCGGTGGATGACGTCGAGGACGGGGTACGCGGAGTCGTCATGATCTCTTCCTTGCGCCGGCTCTGATGCCACGTGTAGACCAAGAATACACACACGAGCAGCTACAACTCGGAGTCTTGTCATGCTCTCGCCGGAGTTTGTGTTGCCGCACAGGAACTCGCAAGGAAAATAAAGAACAGAGGAAGAACAAGGCTATTTTGTCTGGCGTACAAGCCAATAGTACTATTCAGTTCTGTCTATAACTGGGTTACAGATAACAACTGAACTCACATGATCATACCCAGTACCCGGTCTTCACGTGATGACTAACAACCACGAAGATCCTCGTTCCCTGGCGCTGAACAGCTCAGCTGTTAACAGCGTTTGAAACGGGCACAACTTGACCACACACACAGCTAAGTCTGTTGCTGACACAACAGCTTTATTTGGTAGTAAACTACAAAGTATGCGACAAGATTTAACCAACATTATATAGTCGTTGTGACACTTGTAAACATCAGACGTATTTATACAGTTGCTCGCGATGATGGTCTGGCTGCTGATCACGGGCAAAGCGGCGGCGGATTCTGCAGAGGCCACGTTTCCCAATTATGAGAGGAAATAATAATTGAATTGATTTAGCAACTCAAGGTGAGTACATATATATAAGGGGTCAGGGGACGTCCTTTGGTACAATAAGCGATGTGGAACTATTGTCTAACACTTTTCCGCAGTTTGAACATCTACAAGCCAGAACATTCAGACTCGATCGAAACTCCATAAACACCAAAGATGAGAGGCCTTTGGTGAAGATATCCGCGTACTGCAAACTAGTAGGAACGTAAAGAACCCGAATTGCTCCAGCAGCCACCTTGTCCCTAACGAAGTGCAAATCGATCTAATATGCTTGGTGTATTGATGCTGCACCGGATTAGTCGAGAGATATACTGCACTCACGTTATCATAATAAACCAAGGTGGCCTTCTACAATGGATAATGAAGTTCCTCTAGTAGCTAACGCAACCAAGAGGCCTCAACGACGGTGTTAGCGATGGCACGATATTCCACTTCAGCGCTGGAGCGGGACACTGCGTGCTGGCGCTCCGAAGACCAGGAGACCAGATTATCACCGAGGAAGACGCCATATCCGGAAGTAGAACGGCGTGTGTCGGGACATCCAGCCCAATCAAGATCAGAATACACAATCAACTCGCTGACGGAGGATTGGTGAAGGTGTAGACCAAGATTCAAAGTGACTCGGATGTACCGAAGAATGCATTTTACCAACGCAAGATGAGGCTTCTGAGGATCATGCATATAGAGGCACACCTGATAAACAACATATGCAATATCTGGTCGAGTAAAAGTGAGATACTAAAGTGCTCTGACAAGGCCTCGATAGTGAGTGGCATCCGAGACAGGATCAAATCATTCACAGAAAGACCAAAAGGATCAAATTCAATAGGCACGTTATTGTCAGTGGTAAACTGACGAACAAAAAACCAATTTTTTAATGATATGAGGAGAAACAAGAACACGGCGCAAATGTAATGGGCCAGCACGGGTATAAAAAAAGTGTGACCGGTGGAGGTAATGGCAGCAGTGGCCCATTACCTACAACGATAGATGAAGGGGTCGAAAAAGAGGGAGGTTGGGAAGACGAGAGGTTACTAGAGGAGGAGCTCATGTGGCTATCGACACCGGAGTTCATTTACCATTCAATAGACGGCGGCGGTGTTAGTGACATGGTGTTGAACGAGTAGGTAGTAGAAGCTCCCCCGCACAGCAAGCTGGCAGTCTAACCGCCGTGGGCACTACAGGAATGCGATAAACTTACGACGGCTAAAGCCGTCGTAAGTAAGGTGTAAACCATCGTAATTAGCTTAATAACAATGGTTTATGCTTAATTACGACGGTTGTCAGCCGTCATTAGGGTTTGGTCGTAAGTTACGTAACTTACGACGGCGGCCCGTAGCCGTTGTATGTAAGCCCCAGGGCCACGTGGTGGGCTGGGCCATACAACTTACGACGGCCAGGTCCTGGCCATCGTAAGTAACCGGCTTACTTACGACGGCCAGTATACAGGCCGTCGTAAGTTATTTGGGCTAACTTACGATGTCTAGTATGCATGCCGTCGTAAGTTATGATTTTAATTTTTCTTAAAAATACAGAAACTAGTTGCCCTGGCACAATACACAGACAAATCAATATTGGATGGTTTATTCACAAAGTCCAAAGAGATCTACAAACTCCTAAAGGCTACACACTCCCCTCAGGACTACCACCGGAGCCGTGAACGTCGTCTCCGTGTGTCCCTCCCGGTGCCGGTAGCTGTGGAGATGGAGTGTGCGCCTCCGTCGGTGAACCCTGCAAAAAATAAAAGATAAACATGTCTCTCTCCCTTCCTATCCCTCTCTTTTCCCTCTATCTCCCTCTCTCCCTCTTACCATCCCCCCTATCTCTCTCCCTCTCGTTGTCCCTCTCCCCATCCCTTCTCTCTCTCCCTCTCCCCATCCCTCTCTCTCTTTCACTATCTCTCCCCCTCTCTCTCCCCCCTCTCTCTCTCTTCCCCCCACTCCCTCTCTCTCCCTCTCCCCATCCCTCTCTCTCTCTATCTCTATCTCCTTCCATGTATTAAAGAGTTACAACAGTGTCGGGGGTACCTGTGCTGGGGGCGGCTGCGACCACGCAGAAAACATGAGATCCTGGCCAGTATGTCGAGCTAAGGCATGTCATTGCAACATATTAGAACATACATATTACTGAAATGCTAAAAAATTGAACTACAGTAATTTAAATTACTTACCTCCACCGCTGCCTCCATTTGGTCCATGAGGTTGGCCTGATACTCCTGGACGACCCTCGTCCTGTCGAGCTCCTCCTGGGTCTGCGCAAGACTCTCCTCCATGGCATGAAACTCCAAGTCCCTCCGCAAGAGACGGCAGCCACTCTACGAGCCAACAGACAAAGCCTCCGTCGATGGAGTGCCTCTCGAAGGTCGCGGCGCCCTCAAGTCGACAACTCCATCGAAATGGCAAACCTACAAAAGATAGAAAAATTGTAAGTAAAAGAAGTAAGATTCAAAAAAATTAAACAATTGACCAATTCACCGTTTATGGCCTTCCTGCCTCCTCTTGCGTAAACGGCTCTAGGCTCGATTGGCGTGTTTTCCCAATCATAGCCTTCGCCGTGTATCTTCTTGACCTTCTGTGCGTACTTTTTCTAAAAAATAAAGAAATGGTGTAAGCGTTTCAGTAATAGTATTACTTATAATTAAAATGATGAATTTTGAAAACTTACCAGTCGGTCGGTCGCGACCTGACTACACTGCCCAGAATGGGAAGGGTCACTTCCCCTGTGACCTCTTTTCCAAAACTGGGTCGGTGTCAGCTCCTGACCAGTCTCTCGATCCTATAGATACGTGTTAGTAGAAGAAATCTATTATGAACACATAAACGGATTTAAAATATACTTACCATGCATTTAGCCAAACGCACGTAGCCATCACAACCATAGTTATCCTGGTCGTCTGTCCTCTCTGTAAACTTGAGCCCTCATGGACTTAGCGACGAAGTCCTAGCTAGCCCAGTGCCGACAGCTCGGTACGTGTTGGGCTGCCCTCTAACCAGCTAATACTAACCTGCACATATTTAGTATTTCATCAAAACTGTTAACATAAGTAATTATTGGAAATAGTTAACAATAATAACTTACCTTTGCGTACTGATCCTCGGTCAAGTACGTGTCGGAGTCCTTCCTAAACTGACCCCTCGCTGCTGCTGCTGATACCGCTTGTTGTACCCATTGATTGCCAAGATGCGGGCATGCGACAACGCCTGCAGCACGAGCTTCCGAGCATTCATGTGGAACACGGCAGTCGCTGCTCCATAATGCTCTCCCTCGAGTCCTCTAACTGGTACCTCAGCTTTAAGAAAACAAACATTTAATCGAGCTGCATTAACAATTTAAATGAGTGCTAAAAATGCAAACAGTTAATCTTACTATAAAATAGTTCCACACGGCCCCTGAAGGGTGTCGTGCGCCTCGTGAGGGACACGAGCGTAGTCGTCCCATGATAAATCAAGGACAAAATTTACAAAATTCGTTACCTCGTTATGTATCGGAAGACTACATCAAATATTTAATAATATACAAATTGTTTACATGTCTCCAAGTGGACGAATGGTGCTCCGCTCACGAGGAACGGGAGGAGGACCAGCAAAGTGGGTCCTCCTCGTCCGTCGCCTCTTCGGCGGCACTACGTCCAATGACCCAGACGGCTGGTCACCACTGGAGCCCGAATGCTCCACACTCCCCGGCTCCGAGGGCTGCGTAGCCGGCTCCAAGGGCTGACTAGCCGGCTCCGAGGGGTGCTAGCCCCAACCTCTGGCTCCGACTCAGAAGACTCTGAGTCAGACTGCAAAAGTAAATGATTGGTAAGAAAAAAATTATGGATAAATGTAATTTAAAATAACATGATTGGCAACAGAAATTTATCTCTGTGTGTTGAAAGGCCATAGCTTGGTCCAAAAATTATGTAAGGTACCTCATCAGCTAAGAGCGTCTGCTCGCACCTAACGAGGTACCTGAGAAGACGAAGTCCCATGGCTGGGTGAGGAACCCTCTCACCCCCTTCCCCTTTCTGTTTGAGGATGACATCCTGATGTAAGAAGTAATTGATAAATATACTAAGATAATTTATAAAATTCATGTTAAGTTAATGAAGAAAACATCACTTCATCAATTTCAAAATTCAGCAACGTCAGGATCATATACCCTACTCCTTAAACCTGACCATCGATCTTCTTTTCTGAGGGTCTTGACTTGATTTCGTTTCGTTTTCGTTTCCGCATATCATAAGTCTTGACATCTTGAGCGTCTCCAACTAAGTCATCGAGTCCTACACCAAGCTCAACGATGAACGAGCATTCTGACATTTCGTACATGGGCACCGCACCTTATCAGTATTTGAGAACGAAAATGCTCAATCTACAAAAGCATCTGTCTTTGTGAACCACTCATCTGAGTGACCACCATATCTGCTCTTCCAACCAGTATACATCCAACTGCGGTCTTCACCTATGTTTTACACTGTAGTATAAAGCTAGAGAAATTACATTCACTTTACATCTATTGGAAAGGATAGGTCCTAAACCCACCCAAGAGTGACCGAGAGGAATGTGCTTATGACAAGACGCAGGGTCCGAATCCAGGCAAAACTTTGGTAGCATAACCCTGCTGCTCTCCAACTGCACGTCCGATAATGGTGCAACGGAGAACATTAGGGTTATGCCTTCGAAATCTCGTCCAAATCCAGACCCAGCCTCTCGTCATAAGTACCCCCCCCCGTCACTCCCAGGCTATCCAAAAAAAGATAATTCTAAACCTACACGCCTCACATGCGTAACGCATGTGAGACGGGCCATTCTGAAACGGGTGACGCATATTGTATAGGTTAAGTTACCTATATTTTGGAGTCATTTACGAGAGAGGGGTAAGAACGAGAGACAGGAGGAAAGAACGAGAGAGAGACAGGGAAGTGGGTCAGTCATCCTAAGTTATGCTCCATCGGGTCCCGCCAGTGATAGCGTATGAGCCAAGGTTCGCCGCTATGGGGTATTAGACCATGAGGAACTCCGACTAAGGCTAAAAATGGTCAGAGAGTACTCAGCAACGGCGGTGGAGGAACTCCGACGAGCTTGTTCTTCGATACGGATGGACAAAAATGCTTGGGACTTGATCGGTTGGCTTCACAAAAACCTAAGGAGCGTTAAACTACATCACAGAGTTGGTGATGGCGGCGGTGGCCATGACCATGGCGTCGACGGAGCTTCTGGATCAAAACCGCGAAGAAAAATGGTTCCACAGGGTTCTCGACGGTTCTCTACTCTATTTAAGCGCGACAATGGGGAAAATTGACTTTTAAATGGGCCGTGTCGGGCCATAAATGGGTTGTGCCGGACTGAGCCGGCCCGAAGCCCGTTTATTTACATATCGATATTATACACTCAAGTAATCAAATTACACTCAAATTTCTAACAATTTTCAACTAAATAATAAAATAAAACAAATAATTAACAAATAAACACACTAAATAATAAACAAAGACAATTTATACCTAAAAAATCAAATAACAAAACTAATTAATATGCTATGTAATATAACTAACTAATTAAATAACTAAACAATCTCCAAGACTAATCAAGTAACCAAATTATAAAATAAATATTAAACTTACTTAATAATCAACTAAACTAAAATTAAGTAACTTAATAATCAACTCCCCAAGTGTGGCGGCGGCGGGGCCGGGTGGCGGGCGGCGAGAGCTCGAGGGCGGCGGGGCAAAGTCGACAGCTCGGGCGGAATAAACCGAGCCCGGGGCAGGGCGGCGGATATAATCGATAATTTACGACGGCCTTATAACTTACGATGGCCCAACTGTTGGGTCGTCGTAAGTTATGTGTAATTTACGATGGGGCCCTAACTTACGACGGCTTAGGGTTCTGGCCGTTGTAAGTTATGTGTAATTTACGACGGGCCTCTAACTTACGACAGCCGCAGGCCCATGGCCGTCGTAAGTTAGTTTACTTACGACGGCCGCCAAGGACCGTTGTAAGTTATATAACTTGGGACGACTAGCCGTTGTAAGTAACCTGACCGTCGTAAGGTGTCGTGTTTCCTGTAGTGGGGAGGCGGTCAGACCACTGGAGTAGGGAGCGGTCGGAGCAGTGCCCGAGGCAGTCTGACCGCCGTAGGGCGCGGTCAAACCGCCAAACGGCCAGAAAGCGCCGTAGGACCACCCGTGGATCAGGAAAGCCTGCTGCGGAGGAGTAGGCGCGCTGGGACGTGCTGGAAAGCCTAGTGGAATACGGGGCACAACACCTCTCCATAGATGCAAGGTCTCGTTCCATGGATTCCACGGAGTGGGAAATCCGCAATCGCTTCACGTGTCATTACGCTGGTTTCGGTTGCGCCGGTTTCGGCCCCAGTTAGAAGACAGAGCAACGGAGGCCGGGGCACCGGAAGGCGGAGCGCCAGAAACTGGGGCGTGTGGAGGAGGTCCGCTCGATGATGTTGGTGACGGGGGACGCCCTGCATTTGATGAAGTGGCAGCCAGGACACTGGTGTTCCCCGTCTTAGACTTCATCTCAATCTCCTCAAGCTGGAGGTCGTTGCAGACCTCGACGGAGGTAAGGAAGGGGCGCTACCGCTTGAGGAGAGACACCATGTGAGAGAACCACTCGTTCAGGCCGTGAAGCATCGGGAGGACGAGGTTGCGGTCAGGGACGGCCTAGCCCAAGTTGCCTAGTGCGTCGGCCATCGACTTGAGGTGGCGACAATAGTCGGTGATGGAGAGACCCTGTCGAGGTGTGTTGTCAACACTTCCCCCGGGCCTGCTCTGGGCAGCCCACGGAGGTTCTTTTTCGGAGGGGCTAGTCACTCACGGAGAGCTCACGCGTTAGGGACGATGGAGGGAGAAGCTTGACATAGAGATTTTTATGTGGTTCAGGCCGCCGGAGCGTAAAACCCTACATCCACGGTGAGCAGAGATGCTCGTTGTATTGCTTGACGCTCAGAACCGGAGTTCTGAGCTTGAGGATGACTTGGGTGCTCGGATGCTGGAGCGTAAGTGTGCAAAGAGTCGAACCCTTGCTAACGTTGCCTACCCGAGCCTTTTATAGTCCAAGGCACAGGTGGCTTACAAGGTGGGCCCGGGACCCGACAGGTGGTCTCGGGGAGATTGCCTGCCATCTACAGTATCCGCAGTTATGCTGGCAGTTGTCTCTGGCGAGGGCTTCTAAGTCTTCGTTCTGCCACCCTGCCCATGCCGCAAGCTAGTCGTAGTGGTTGATGATGGCAGGGGCGGCAGGGGATGTCTTGTCGCTATGTTTATTGGCGTACAACCTCTGACGTGGCGCGCCAGTCTTCACTGCGATGTGATTGGGTGCAACGGCACCTGACAGAGGCGTGCTCCTCGTCTCTGCGCCTTGGGAAGGTGCGGGTCTTGAATACCTTGTACGGGCAAGGTATGGCGCGTCTTTACTCTTGCTGCCTACCGCGCGGGGGCGGGCAGCGCTGCTCTGCTGGCCACGTGGCGGGCCCGGACCTCTCCTCTGAGGAGAGGGAGGTCCGGCCCCGCTGGACACATCGAGCCTTCGGAGCTCTCCCCACGGAGGGGGGAGGTCCAGCTCTGCTGGCCACGTGGCAGGCCCGGAGCTCTCCTCTGAGGAGAGGGAGGTCTGGCCCCGCTGGACACGTGGAGCCTTCAGAGCTCTACCCGGGGAGGGGGGAGGTCCGGCTCTGCTGGCCACGTGGCGGGCCCAGAGCTCTCCTGTGAGGAGAGGGAGGTTTGGCCCCGCTGGACACGTGGAGCCTTCGGAGCTCTCCCCGCGGAGGGGGAGGTCCGGCTCTGTTGGCCATGTGGTGGGCCCGGAGCTTTCCTCTGAGGAGAGGGATGTCCGGCCCCGCTGGACACGTGGCGCCTTCGGAGCTCTCCCTACGGAGAAGGGCGAGGTCCTTAGGCAGTTTCCCCTGTGCGCGGGGGTACCCCATATTGAGGGTACCGACAGTGAGCATACACAGAAAGTGCGGTCATAAAAATTATTGCGTAATTAAATGAGCACAAGGGTAAGAGCAAAACAGGACAGGTTTCTTTCCATATAAATATCCATAGGAGGAAGGTAGGCTAAACATGGAGGCAACGACCCGCCCCATTAAGATGGGAAGCAAGACTCTACGCGCTTAGTGTCGGAACCAGGCCAAGCTGAACGTAGTCCTAGACCGTCCCCTGAGGCTTAGCTGCTCCGAGCGCTGTTCCGGGACTCTATGGAATCTATTACAGAAAGAAAAAGTAATGTCCTACTACTGCTCTAGGGATAGAACTTACGGAAGTGTTCTATGTTCCAAGGGTTCGGGAGCGGATCCCCATCCTCGGTGGAAAGGCGTATGCACCTGGGGCGGCAAACTTTCGTGACTCGGAAGGGACCTTCCCAGCTGGGCGAGAGTTTGTCGGTCCCTTCGCGATAAAGTATGCGCCGTAGCACCAGGTCGCCTTCTTGCAGCTCCCGGACACGCACAGACCTTTGGTGGTAGCGCCGGAGCGTTTGCCGGCATCGTGCGTTGCGGAGCGCTACGTGTAATCGAGCCTCGTCGACGAGGTCGATGTCTTCACGCCGGAGGTTGTCCTGCGTGGCTTCGTCATAAGCTCGGACACGGAGAGACCCCATGGTGATCTCTGGGGGAAGCACAGCTTTGGCCCCGTATACCATGAATAATGGTGTCTCTCCGGTGGCCCGGCTTTGCGATATCCGGTTAGCCCACAGTGTGCTCGGAAGCTCGTCTACCCACTTAGCGCCATGTTTCTTCAAGCCGGCATAGGTCCGAGTCTTGAGGCCCCGAAGGATCTCGGCGTTGGCCCTCTCAACCTGCCCATTGCTCTTTGGGTGAGCAACGGAGGCATAGCACACCTGGATGCCGAGGTCATCGCAGTAGTCTTGGAACGCTGTGCTGGTGAACTAGGTCCCGTTGTCGGTGATGATTCTGTTCGAGACCCCGAACCGACAGACGATCGACTTGATGAACTTTACTGTGGATTGCTTGTTGATGGTGACGATGGGTGTAGCTTCCAGCCACTTGGTGAACTTGTCGATGGCGACGTAGAGGTACCGGAATCCCCCGACGGCTTTGGGGAATGGTCTCAAGATGTCCAACCCCCATACGGCGAACGGCCACGAGGGCGGGATCATCTGAACCGCCTGAGCCGGTGTGTGGATCTGCTTGGCGTGGAACTGGCATACCTTGCAGCTCTCGACCAGCTTGACGGCATCCTGGAGTGCTGTCGGCCAGTAGAAGCCGTGCCGGAAGGCTTTACCGACGAGCGTGCGTGAGGAAGAGTGACTCTCACATTCGCCTCCATGGATCTCAGCGAGCAAGTCGCAGCCTTCCCACTGGGTTATGCACCGCAATAGGACCTGGTTGGCGCCACGCCGGTAGAGATCCCCTTCTACCAGCGCGTATCTTTTAGCCATGCGCACAATCCGTTCAGAGGATACACGTTCATCAGGGAGGATGTTGTCTTTCAAGTAGTCTCGGATCTCCGTGATCCATGTATCGGGTCTGACTTGAGCTTCTGGATCTTGAGCGCTGGGTTGCATGGAGTCCCCAGTGACGCTTATGATCCTTGGCAGCGTCCATGGCTGCAGGGCCGTCGGGACCGCCAGCTTCGAGGTGCTGGTCCAGCCGCCTTCGCCCGACTCGGCAGGCCGGGCTGTGGGCCGCAGCAATGTCCTCTCGAAGACTCCTTCAGACACAGGGGCTCCGGTGGAGGCCTTTGTTGAGAGGTCGTCGGCCGCGGCATTGCCAGCGCGCGGTACATGGCGCATGTCCAAGGCGAGGAAGTCTTTCTCCAACATCTGCACGTGGAGCAGATAAGCAGCTAGCTGTGGGTCATTGCAGGAGCATTCACCCTTAACTTGCTTGATGACTAGCTGGGAGTCGCCCTGTGCCAACAACTGGCGAGCGCCCAGAGACAGGGCTGTCTTTAGGCCAAAGATGAGTGCTTGATACTCTGCCATGTTGTTGGTTGCCTTGAAATTGAGACGCACCATGTACCCAAACTGCTCCCCCGATGGCATGAGGAGCAGTATGCCAGCTCCGGCCCCCTTCTTTCGTGAGGAGCCGTCGAAGAAGAGTGTCCAGTGAGGCCTGGTGAAGACCGGAGCTCGGGGCTTTGGTTCATCGTCTTCGTGGCCCCCTGGGTTAGTCATCGTTGGTGTCCACTCGGCACGAAGTCAGCCAGTGCTTGGCTCTTGACTGCATGGCGAGGAAGGAAGTCCAGCTCAAACTCCGCCAATTCCGCTGCCCATTTAGAGACATTGCCGGTCGCGTTGGGGCTGTGAAGAATGGCCTTCAGCGGGTAGGAGGTGACCACCGAGATCCGGTGGGCTTGAAAGTAGTGGCGGAGCTTCCTGGATGCCACGAGTACTGCATGCAGCAACTTGTGGACCTCTAGGTAACTTGTCTTGGCATCGTGGAGGACTTCGCTGATGTAGTAGACAGGCCTCTGGATGGTCCGGACCCTCCTCCCTGGGCTTGAGATGTCCTCCTCCATTGGCTCAGGCCGACAGGAGGTAGATGGGTCCGGGGGAGCCTCCGGGAGCTGGGACTCGAAGGCTTCTAGGACGTTTTGGACCTCTGGGATGTCCCTCTGGTCTTTCGGGTGGTCATCTTGGACCCTCAAGAGGATGCCTTGTTCTCCTGGGAGGTTCCTTTGGGCCTCCGGAGGGTTATCCTGGAGCTCCGGGAGGTCCCGACGGACCTCCGGGAGGTTGTCTTGGAGCTCCGAGAGGTCCCGTTGGACCTCCAGGAGGTTGTGTTGGAGCTCCAGGAGGTCGTCGTGAGCCTCCGTGGTCTCCTGGTGCTTGCCTTCTAGTACCGGAGCAGACTGCGGTGACGAGGGGTCTGGCCGCTCTGCGACGAGAACCATGCTCACCTCCTCAGTTGTTGCCACGATGTAGAGCAGGAAGTGCTCTTCGGGCTCGGGGGGCTACCATGATGGGTAGGGTCGTCAGGAGATGCTTCAACTCCTGGAAAGATTCTTCTGCTTCATCGGTCCAAGAAAATGGACCGGATTTGCGCAGGAGCTTAAAGAAGGGGAGCGCCTGCTTTGCTAGCCTCGGTATAAACCGACTCAGCGCGACTAGGCATCCCGTGAGTTCTGGACATCTTTGATGCGGGCGGGGGGGCGCATCAGGTGGATGGCCTTGATCTTCTCTGGGTTGGCCTCAATTCCTCGGTGTGAGACCAGGAATCCTAGGAGCTTCCTAGAGGATACGCCGAACACACACTTGTCGGGGTTCAGCTTAGTGCGCGTGGAGCGCAGTTTGTCAAAGACTAGGGCTAGGTTATCTAACAATGATGAGCTCTGCCTGACTTTGACAACGATATCATCGACATACACCTCGACTAAATCTCTTATTAGCTCTCCAAAGGATTTGTGCATAGCACATACAAAGGTGGGAAGAGCATTCTTTAGACCATAAGGCATAGAGACATAACAATACAGGCCATCTACTGTGATGAAAGAAGCGTGTTCTTCATCTTTTCTAGACATAGGGATCTGATGAAAGCCCGAGTAGGCGTCTAGGAAGCATAGCATATCACAGCCTGATGTAGAGTCTACTATTTGACCTATTCTAGGGAGGGGGAATGGATCTTTGGGACATGCCTTATTGAGACTGGTGTAGTCGATGCACATCCGGAGCTTCACGCCGGCCTTCGGGACAACGACGGTGTCGGTACCCGCGATATGGGGTACCCCCGCGCACAGGGGAAAATGCCTAAGGATCTCGCCCTTCTCCGTTGGGAGAGCTCCGAAGGCGCCATGCGTCCGGCGGGGCCGGACCTCCCTCTCCTCAGAGGAGAGCTCCGGGCTCGCCACGTGGCCTACAGAAGCCGGACCTCCCCCTCCGCGGTGGAGAGGTCCAAAGGCGCCACGTGTCCAGCGGGGCCGGACCTCCCTCTCCTCGGAGGAGAGCTCCGGGGCTGCCACGTGGCCGACAAAAGCCGGACCTCCCCCTCCGCAGGGAGGGGTCCGAAGGCTCCATGTGTCCTGCGGGGCCGGACCCCCCTCTCCTCTAAGGAGAGCTCTGGGCCCGCCACGTGTCCAGCAGAAGAGCGCTGCCTGCCCCCGAGCGGTAGGCAGCGGGCGTAAAGACGCCCCATACCTTGCCCGTACAAGGTATTCAAGGCCCGCGCCTTCCCATGACACGGAGACGCGGAGCACGCCTCTGTCAGGTGCCGTTGCGCCCAGTCGCATCACAGACTGGCGTGCGGTGTCAGAACCTGCCAGCCAATAAACACAGCGACAAGACATCCCCTGCCGCCTCCGCCGTCATCAACCACTACGACTAGCAGGCGGCATGGGGAGGGCGGCAAGACGAAGACTCAGAAGCCTTCGCCAGAGACAACTACCGACGTAACTGCGGATACGATAGTTGGCAGGCAATCTCCCCGGGACCACCTGTCGGGTCCCGGGTCCCCCTTGTAAGCCACGCGAGCCTTGGACTATAAAAGGCTCGGGTAGGCAACGTTAGCAAGGGTTCGCACTCTAGCCATTCGCACCCTGGGTTCGCACTTTAGCCATTTGCACCCTGGGTTTGCTCTCCAGCAACTCATACCCTAGGTGTAACTCACCCTCAAGCTCAGGACTCCGGTTATGAGTAACAAGCAATACAGCGAGCACCTCAGCTCGCCGTGGACGTAGGGTTTTACGCTCCGGCGGCCCGAACCACGTAAAACTCGCCGTGTCAAGCTCTTCCTAAACTCGTCCCTACGCTCAAGATCTCCGCAAGTGACTAGCCCCTCCGAAAAAGAACCTCCGCGGGCTGCCCAGTGCAGGTCCGAGGGAAGTGTCGACCACACACTTCGACATTTGGCGCGCCAGGAAGGGGGCTTTTCCCTTGCGCGACGAGCTTCTGCCGACGAAGATGACCAAGCTTCCTTCAGCGGCAAACTCTCCTCCCCCTCGTTCACGGCGAACCGTGACCAGCGGGGAGTATGTGTCGACACACTCAGAGCGGAGTGTGTTGGCGCAAGCTGGAAGCCAGCAGCCGACTCCGGCAATGCAGGCTCCAGCCAGCGTGAGGTCTTCTGCAGCGCTGAGCGTTCCCCACGGGGGCGCGCTAGCTGCAGCAAGAGCGTTACTGCACAATCCACCTGCTAGGGACGCGCCTCAGGCAGCGACCCAACAGTGGATTCGCGAAGTAGACCGTCTCGTCATCGCCGCCGCAAACCCTCGGCTTCGGCGGGGATGACGCCCCGGCCAACTAGCTGTGTCGCTGATGCGCACACCAACGGTTGACGGGCAGACGGCGGACTCCAGCTCCGCCAGGCTCCCATCGACGGACCTGAGGGCAGAGCTGGAACGATTCCACTTGGGCCAAGATGCCCGAGTGTTCCTTGAGCGACGACGAGAAAGGCGTCGCAACCAAGAGGCAGGCGACAGCATGACGTCAGCCTCGACCCAGCCTGAGGCGCAGACCTTCGCCACGCGATTTCTGCCCCAGGCATACGCCGTGCAGCATATGCCACAGCCACATGCCCTGCAAACGGCGCCCCCGGTCTATGGTGCAGCTTTGCCCATACCAGGGTACACTGTGCCAGCGGCGAACCAAGCGTTCGCGGCGCCAACGCCTGCAGCAACAGGAGCAGGATGTGCGGCCTTGGCACCCCACCTTCGCTTTGCGAGGTGGCCGCGCAAGTTTCGGCCGCACCTGCCCGAGAAGTACGACGGCAGCGTCAACCCGGCGGAGTTTCTCCAGATCTACTCCACCGCCGTACTTGCCGCAGGAGGGGATGAGGCTGTCATGGCCAACTACTTCCCCGTCGCCTTGACCGGCCCAGCCCGGTCTTGGCTCATGAACCTCCCTCAGGGTTCCATAACTTCCTGGGGAGAGCTCTGCCGGCAGTTCACCGCCAACTTCGGCAGTTCCTACACCCGGCTTGGCACGGAGCTTGACCTCCACGCCATCCAGCAACAACCTGGGGAGTCGCTGCGTTCCTTCATCCAGCGGTTCTCCCAGGTGCGGAACACCATCCCACACATCCAGAATGCTTCTGTGGTGGTGGCGTTCCGGCAAGGCGTTCGGGACAAGAAGATGCTCGAGAAGCTCGCGATTAGAGAGGTCCGCGACGTCTCGGAGCTCTTCAGCCTGGCGGAAAAGTGTGCCAGAGCAGCCGAAGGGCGGAACTGGCACTCGCTGCCAGCCTCCAAGGGGGCAGCCAGGATCTGGCGCCGCTTCCTATGGAAGCGGCAGGAAGATCAAGAACAGGGGCGGTGGCAAGATGAAACCGCCAGCCGTGGCCCCCGTTGCCGCAGCAGCGGCGCCCAGTGGAGCTTCGGGGCCGCGCCCCGACAAAAGGCTGCGACAGTCACCGGCTCCAGACGGGGGCCAGGGCGAGCTATGCCCCGTGCACGGCACCAGTTACCATACTGCTGCCGAGTGCCGGGAAATACAGAAGCTTGCGGAGCGCTTCCGGAAAGGGAAGCAGCTTCTAACTGATGCCCCACCCTACCGTCAAAGGGAGGGAAAGCAGAAGGTCGACGCCCCAGACGACGTCGACCACCAGGTGGAGTTCCAGAGCCTCAGCGCGCCGTGAAGGCGGTGCGCAATCATGAGAGCTCCAGCTCTAGTGATGACGAGCGCCAGAAGATGCTCTACGTCATGTATGGTGGGTCTGCTGACCCCTCGTCCCGAAGCGCGGTTAAGACCTTGCGCCGAGCGGTAGCGTCGGTGGCTCCCCTCCGGAGTGCCGCAACGCACCTCAGGTGGATGGGAACCCCCATCAGCTTCGATGCCACCGACTGCCCCAGGAACATGGCTGGGGCCGGCCAACAACCGCTCTTGGTGGCCCCCACCATCGCCAACGTGAGGACGTACCACGTTTTGGTGGATGGCGGGGCTGGACTGAACCTCATCAGTCGCGCAGCTTTCCAGAAGCTACAGATCCCGATGGCCAAGCTCACCCCATCGAGCCTGTTCTCAGGGGTAGGGCTAGGACAGGTCGTTCCCTACGGCCACATCAGCCTCTCGGTGACCTTTGGGGCACCGGACGGCTATCAGACAGAGTACATTCTGTTCGACGTGGCGGAGATCGACCTCCCCTTCAACGCTATAATTGGCAGGCCAGCCCTGTATCGATTCATGGCAGTAGCCCACTATGGCTACCTTGTCTTGAAGATGCCTACACCAACAGGCGTCCTCAGGATTCGTGGAGACCGTACTGCCGCAGTGTTAGCCTTGGAAAAGCTCCAAGCGCTTACAACAGCTAGAGCACCAACCCCAAGCAGTGCAGAACAAAACCGGCTCCACCTGAGTGCACGCCACCGTGCCTCTACCACAGCACCCCATGTGCAACCCCTCGACGAGGGCGACGTCCCCTTGAGGCTCGTCCAAATCGGCGCCGACGCCACCCAGACCACCCGGGTAGCCGGGGGCCTGGTTAGCAAATAGGAAGGCGCGCTCGTCACCTCCCTCCGGCACAATGTCGATGTGTTTGCATGGCAGCCGTCGCAGATGCCAGAGATCCCTAGGTCGGTGGTCGGGCACCACCTAAAGGTCTTCCCCGACGCTCGGCCAGTCCAACAGAAGCCCCGCAAGCAGTCCATCGAGCGGCAAAGCCTCATCCGCGAAGAAATCAAGAAGCTGCCGGACGCTGGCTTCATACAGGAAGTCCGCCACCCCCGGTGGTTGGCGAACCCTGTTGTTGTCCCAAAGGCCGGCGGGAAGCTCCGGATGTGCATCGACTACACCAGTCTCAATAAGGCATGTCCTAAAGATCCATTCCCTCTCCCTAGAATAGATCAAATAGTAGACTCGACGTCAGGCTGCGATATGCTGTGCTTCCTAGACGCTTACTCGGGTTTCCATCAGATCCCTATGTCTAGAGAAGATGAAGAGCACACCTCCTTCATCATAGTAGACGGTGTGTACTGTTATGTCTCTATGCCTTATGGCCTAAAGGACGCTCTCCCTACCTTCGTACGTGCAATGCACAAGACCGTCGGGGAGCTGATAAGAGACTCAGTTGAGGTGTATGTCGATGACATTGTTATTAAGGTCAGGCACAGTTCATCCCTACTAGATAACCTGGCCTTAGTCTTCGATAAACTGCGCTCTACGCGCACCAAGCTGAACCCCGACAAGTGTGTGTTCGGTGTATCCTCTGGAAAACCCTTAGGATTCCTGGTCTCACACCGAGGAGTTGAGGCTAACCTAGAGAAGATCAAAGCCATGGACTTGAGGTGGCCCCCCGCCCGCATCAAAGAAGTCCAGAAACTCACGGGATGCCTAGCCGCGCTGAGTCGGTTTATACCGAGGTTAGCAGAGCGAGCGCTCCCCTTCTCTAAGCTCCTGCGCAAATCTGGCCCATTCACTTGGATCGACGAAGCAGAAGAAGCTCTCCAGGAGCTGAAGCAACTCCTGATGACCCTACCCGTAATGGTAGCCCCCAAGCCCGAAGAGCATCTTTTGCTCTACATCGCGGCGACGGCTGAAGTGGTGAGTATGGTCCTCGTCACAGAGCGGCCGGACCCCTCATCGCCACAGCCTGCTCCGGTATCGGGAGACAGGCGCCAGGAAACCCCGGAGGTCCAAGACGACCCCCCGGGTCTCCGAGGCGACCCCCCGGAGGTCCAAAACGGACCCCCGGACCCCCAAAACAACCTCCCGGAGGACCAGCAGGACCTATCAGAGGTGCAACGGGACCCCCCAGAGGTCCAACAGAACCTCCCGGATGTCCAACGGGACCTCCCGGAGCTCCCGGGAAATCAGCGGGACCTCCCGGAGGTCCAGGACAGCCCGGGAGCCTTTGAGTATCAGCTCCTGGCGACCTCCCCGGGCCCACCCACCTCCCTCGGGCCTGAGCCATGGATGGAGATATCTCTGACCTGGGAGGGAGGGTCCGGACCATCCGGAGGCCTGTCTACTACATCAGCGAGGTCCTCCATGACGCCAAGACAAGGTACCTCGAGGTCCATAAGCTGCTGTATGCAGTGCTCGTGGCGTCCAGGAAGCTCCGCCACTGCTTCCAAGCCCACCGGGTCTCGGTGGCCACCTCCTATCCGCTGAAGGCTGTCCTCCACAGCCCCCACGCGACGGGCAATGTCGCCAAATGGGCAGCGGAGCTACCGGAGTTTGAGCTAGACTTCCTTCCTCGTCACGCAGTCAAGAGCCAAGCACTGGCTGACTTCGTGGCTGAGTGGACGCCAACGCAGGCTGACCCAGGGGGCCATGAAGACGGTGAACTAGGGCCCCGAGCTCCGGCCTTCACCGGGCCTTACTGGACGCTCTTCTTCGACGGCTCCTCGCGAAAGCAGGGGGCCGGTGCTGGCGTACTGCTCCTCATGCCATCGGGGGAGCGGTCTGGGTATATGGTGCGTCTCAATTCCAAGGCAACCAACAACATGGCAGAGTATGAAGCACTCATCTTTGGCCTAAAGACAGCCCTGTCTCTAGGCGCTCACCAGTTGTTGGCACAGGGTGACTCCCAGCTAGTTATCAAGCAAGTTAAGGGTGAATGCTCCTGCAGTGACCCACAGCTAGCTGCTCATCTGCTCTATGTGCAGATGGTGGAGAAAGACTTCCTCGCCTTGGACCTGCGTCACGTACCACGCGCTGGCAAGGCCGCAGCTGATGACCTCTCAACGAAGGCCCCCGCCGGAGCCCCTATGCCCGAAGGAGTCTTCGAGAGGACGTTGCTGTGGCCCACAGCCCGGCCCACCGAGCCGGGCGAAGGGGGCTAGACCAGCACCTCGAAGCTGGCGGTCCTGGCAGCCCTGCAGCCATGGACGCCGCCAAGGATCGTAAGCGTCACTGGGGACTCCATGCAACCCAGCGCTCAAGATCCAGACGCTCAAGTCAGACCCGATGCATGGATCACGGAGATCCGGGACTACTTGAAAGACAATATCCTCCCTGATGAACGTGTATCCGCTGAACGGATCGTGCGTATGGCTAAGAGACACGCATTGGTAGAAGGGGATCTCTACCGACGTGGCGCCAACCGCGTCCTATTGCGGTGCATAACCCAGGGGGAAGGCTGCGACTTGCTCGCTGAGATCCATGGAGGCGAATGTGGAAGTCACTCTTCCTCACACACGCTTGTCGGTAAAACCTTCCGGCATGGCTTCTACTAGCCGACAACACTCCACGATGCCGTCAAGCTGATCGAGAGCTGCGAGGCGTGCCTGTTCCACGCCAAGCAGATCCATACACCGGCTTGGACGGTACAGATGATCCCGCCCACATGGCCATTTGCCGTATGGGGGCTGGACATCCTGGGACCATTCCCCAGAACCAAGGATGGGGACCCGCTCCCGAACCCTCGGAACACAAAACACCTCCGTAAGTTCTACCCCTAGAGCAACAATAGGACAGACTCTTCTTTTTATAATAAATTCCATAAAGTCCAAGAACAGTGCTCGGAGCAGCTTAGCCTCAGGGGACGGTCCAGGACTACGTTCAGCTTCGCCTGGTTCCGACCCCAAGCGCGTAGAGTCTTGCTTTCCTTCTTAATGGGACGGGTCGTGGCCTCCATACTTAGCCTGCCTTCCTCCTATGGAAATTTATATGAAAAGAAGCATGTCCTATGTTGCTCTCTCTTGGTGCTCATTTAATTTACTTATTAAATTTTTATGACTGCACTTCTAGCGCATGCTCACCATGCGCTCAGCTCCCTCTTCTCATTCTCACCTTTAGTCGGCATTTTCTGCCCTACCAAAGGCGGTTGCGTTGAAGGTACCTGCCGATAGCCAGGGGGACCCCGAGCTCCCGGCACTTCGCGCACGGTAGTCCCCAAGCACCATATAAGTGGACGGGGACCGTAAGCCAAATAAGACTATGAGATAGAGGAGGGGAGCCCCCAAGGAGAATTACGTTTCCATTATTTGTGTGCAGGACCTCTCGGCCTCAGCTCCCCGCAGGAGTATGGTAGGTACATCCATCCAATGGAACGCACCTACCAGGGGGCCGCAACGGGATCGCGCAAGACCAAACCCCAAGGTAAGACCAAAGAACCTAGACCTCACCACTTCCGCAGGGGCGAGACCCGAAGGTCCCACGTGTCCAGTGGGGCCGGACCTCCATCTCCTTGAGAGGGGGCTCCGGGCCCGCCACGTGGCCTACAGAAGCCGGACCTCCTCCCTCCGCGGGGAGAGGTCCGAGGGCTCCACGTGCCCCGCAAGCCCGGACCTCCCCTCAGAGGGGAGCTCCGAGCCCGCCACGTGGCTAGCAGGCCCGGACCCCCCCCCCCCCCCCCCCATTCTCATGGGACGGGTCCTGGAGACCTCCAGGGCCCTTAATATATAGTAAGGACCCGGGGAAGGTGTCTATGCAGAGCTTCGAGATTGGTCAAGGCCTCTGAGTACCTTGTGGAGCTGAGGACTCGGCCAGGTAAAACCAGGAAGAAGACTAAGACATGCAGACACAGAAGGAAACAAGAGTCTGTTCATATAAGGCTCTGTCGAAGTGTTCGATCGACACTTCCCCCGGGCCTGCACTGGGCAGCCCGCGGAGGTTCTTTTTTCGGTGGGGCTAGTCCCTTGCGGAGAGCTTGCGCGGATGGACGAGTTAGTAAGAGCTTGACACTGAGAGTTTTACGTGGTTCAGGCCGCCGGAGCGTAAAACCCTACGTCCACGGCGAGCTACGGAGCTTGCTGTATTGCTTGCTGCTCAGGGCCGGAGTCCTGAGCTTGGGGGTGAGTTACAGCTTGGGTGTGAATAGCTAGCGTATGAGTTGCAGAAGTGCGAACCTAGGGTGCGAATGGCTAGAGTCTGAACCCCTGCTAACGTCGCCTACCCGAGCCTTTTATAGTCCAAGACTCGGGTGGCTTACAAGGGGGGCCGGGACCCGACAAGTGGTCCCGGGGAGATTGACTGATATCTACCGTATCTGCAGTTATGCCGGTAGTTGTCTCTGCCGAAGGCTTCTGAGTCTTCGTCTTGTAGCTCTGCCCATGCCGCATGCTAGTCGTAGTGGATGATGACGGCGGGGGCGGCATGGGATGTCTTGTCGCTGCGTTTATTGGCTGGCAGCCTCTGACACTGCGCGCCAGTCTGTGACGCGACTGGGCGCAACGGCACCTGACAGAGGCGTGCTCCGCGTCTTGGGAAGGCGCGGGCCTTGAATACTTTGTACGGGCAAGGTATGGGGCGTCTTTAAGCTCGCTGCCTATCGCTCGGGGGCAGGCAGCACCGTTCTGCTGGCCACGTGGCGGGCTCGGAGCCCTCCTCAGAAGAGAGAGGGGTCCGGCCCCGCAGGACACGTGGAGCCTTCGGACCTCTCCCCGCGGAGGGGGAGGTTCGGCTTCTGTTGGCCACGCGGCGAGCCCGGAGCTCCTCTCTGAGGAGAGGGAGGTCCGGCCTCTCCGGACACGCGGCACCTTCGGACCTCTCTCCCGCGGAGGGGGAGGTCCGGCTTCTGTATGCCACGTGGTGGGCCCGGAGCTCTCCTCTGAGGAGAGGGAGGTCCGGCCCTGCTGGATGCGTGGGGCCTTCGGAGCTCTCCCTGCGGAGAAGGGCGAGATCCTAAGGCATTTTCCCCTGTGCGCGGGGGTACCCCATATCGAGGGTACCGACAGTGGCCCTCGGGCCCATCTCGGAGGGAGATAGCGAGCCTGAGGTGGGACCTTCGTCTCTTCTGATCCGCGCACTTTCTTGTCTTGAGTACTCCCTGTGCTGGCAGGGTCTTGACGGCTTCGGTGTTCAGCCTCTTAGGAGAGGGTGAAGCCTGGCATCGGAGCTCGGCCCGGCTGTGGGGGCGGAGGTCCGGAAGTTATCAGAGCTCAGGCCAGCGAAGGGCGTGAGGTCCGGCATCAGCGCTCGCCTCTGAAAGGAGGGTGAGGGCTGGCCTCGGAGCTCGGTCTGGCTGTGGAGGCGGAGTCCGGAAGTCATCGGAGCTCAGGCCAGCGAAGGGCGTGAGGTCCGGCGTCAGCGCTCGCCTCTGAAAGGAGGGCGAGAGCTGGCCTCGGAGCTCGGCCCAGCTATGGGGGCGGAGTCCGGAAGTCATCGGGGCTCAGGCCAGCGAAGGGCATGAGGTCCGGAGGTCATCGGAGCTCAGGCCAGCGAAGGGCGTGAGGTCCGGCATCAGCGCTCGCCTCTGAAAGGAGGGCGAGGGCTGGCCTTGGAGCTCGGCCCAGCTATGGGGGCGGAGTCCGGAAGTCATCAGAGCTCAGGCCAGCGAAGGGCATGAGGTCCGGCATCAGCGCTCGCCTCTGAAAGGAGGGCGAGGGCTGGCCTCGGAGCTCGGCCTGGCTGTGGAGGCGGAGTCCGGAAGTCATCGGAGCTCAGGCCAGCGAAGGGCGTGAGGTCCGGCATCAGCGCTCGCCTCTGAAAGGAGGGCGAGGGCTGGCCTCGGAGCTCGTCCCAGCTGTGGGGGCGGAGGTCCGGAACTGCTCAGTGGTCCCCCCTTTCCTATCCCTTAGTCTCATTTGGCTTACTGTCCCAGGCCGAAATAGGGGGCTTGGGTAATCCAGTGCACTTGGTCCCGGAGGTCTGGCCCCAGCCCCAGTCAAGGTGTAACCGCCCGGCCCCCTGGTACTCAGACCGTAGCGCCGGGAGGCAGAGTGCGCATGCTTTGGGTGCAAGACCGGGCAAAGCAAGGCTCCTGACCCCCAGTTCTAGCGTAGGTCTTTTCTCGGAGGAGACCAACTGGCGGTGCAGTACCCTTATAGGGGAGATCCAAAAGGCCACCGGGCCTCTGGCAGGTACCCCAAGCACTACCGCCTTCAGCAGGACGGCAAATATCGACTATGCATGAGAGCCGGAAAGAGGAGCCGAGTGTACAATGGACGCACACTGTCTAGAGCGTGGGGAGGTGTTCATATAAATTAATGCGTAATTTAAATAAACACCTAAGTAAGCATGGTGAACTTACTGGGTAGCGTCGGAGCGCCTGTCTTCACGCAGAGCGGGTCATGCGTGGCTTCATCGTACGCCGGACACGGGGAGACCCCCATGGCTATATCAGGGGGAAGCATGGCTTCGGCCCCGCATACCATGTGGAAGGGTAGTTCCCGTGACCCGGCCCTGGGAAGTCCGGCTGGCCCTTGACATGGAGGAGCCGGTATCCCCCGACGGCTCTGGGTGCGCATCTGCACCGGTTGTGTAGGTCTGCTTGGCGTGGACCTGGCACGCATTGCATCCCTAACCGGTTTGACGGCGTCCAGGTGGCTCTCGGTCAGTAGGAGCCATGCCGGGTGGCTTAACCGACCAACGTGCGGGACGATGAGTGTTCCCAGCACTCGCCTCCTTGGACTACTGCGAGCTAATCGCAGCCTTCCTCCTGGGTTATGCACCGCAATAGGATGTCGTGGCGCCACGCCAGTAAAGATACCAGCGCGTAACACTTAGCCATCCGCACCACCCGTTCAGCGGATGCACGTTCATCAGGAAGGATGTCCTTCAAGAAGTCTCGAACCTCCGTGGTCCATGCATCGGGACTACTTGAGCTTCTAGATCTTGAGCGCTGGGTTGCACGGAGTCCCCAGTGACTCTTACGATCCTTTGGTGGCATACAGGGCCGCCGGGACTGCCTAGCTTCAAGGCACTGATTCAGCCCCCTTAGCCCGGCTCGGCAGGCCGGGCTGTGGACCGCAGCAACGTCCTCTTGAAGACTCCTTCGTGCGCAGGGGCTCTGATGGAGGCTTTCGTTGAGAGGTCGTCAGTTGCGGCCGTGCCAGCGCGCGGTACATGGCGCAGGTCCAAGGCGAGGAAGTCTTTCTCCAACATCCGCACGTGGAGCAGATAAGCAGCTAGCTGTGGGTCATTGCAGGGGCATTCACCCTTAACTTGCTTGATAACTAGCTGGGAGTCGCCCTGCGCCAACAACTGGCGAGCGCCCAGAGACAGGACTGTCTTTTAGGCCAAAGATGAGTGCTTCATACTCTGCCAAGTTTTTGGTTGCCTTGGAATTGAAACGCACCATGTACCCAGACTGCTCCCCCGATGGCATGAGGAGCAGTACACCGGCACCGGCCCCCTGCTTTGGCGAGGAGTCGTCGATGAAGAGCGTCCAGTGAGGCCCGGTGAAGACCGGAGCTTGGTACTTTGGTTCACCATCTTCGCGGCCCCCTGGGTCGGCCTTCGTTGGCGTCCACTCAGCCACAAAGTCAGCCATTGCTTGGCTCTTGGCTATCTGACGTGGTCGGGAGCTCAGCTTGAACTCCGCCGTCTTCGGGCTGTCTTCCAGCTTCGGAAGCTGGCAGTGAGTGCCAACTCCGCCCTCCGGCTGCTCTGGCGCACTTGTCCGCCAGGCTGAAGATCTCGGAGGCATCGCAGACCTCTCTGGTTACAAGCCTCTCAAGCATCTTCTCGTCCTGGACACTGTCGAAGTGCCGCCACCACAGAAGCACTTTGAATATGCGGAATGGTGTTGCCTACCTGGGAGAACCGCTGGATGAAGGAGTGCAGCGACTCCCCAGGTTGTTGCTTGATGGCTTGGAGGTCAAGCTCCGTGCCGGGACGGGTGTAGGAGCTGCCGAAGTTGGCGATGAACTGCCGGCAGAGCTCCCCCCAGGAAGTTATGGAACCCTGAGGGAGGTTCATTAGCCAAGACCGGGCTGGGCCGGTCAAGGCGACGGGGAAGTAGCTTGGCCATGACGGCCTCATCCCCTCCTGCGGTAAGTACGGCGGTGGAGTAGATCTGGAGGAACCCCGCCGGGTTGACGCTGTCGTCGAACTTCTCGGGCAGGTGCGGCCGAAACTTGCGCGGCCACCTCGTGAAGCGGAGGTGGGGCTCCAGGGCCGTACATCCTGCCCCTGTTGCTGCAGGTGTTGGTGCCGCGAACGCTTGGTTCGCCGCTGGCACAGTGTACCCCGGTATGGGCAAGGCTGCGCCATAGACCCGGGGCGCCGTTTGCAGGACATATGGCTGTGGCATATGCTGCGTGGCGTATGTCTGGGGCAGAGTTCGCGTGGCGAAAGTCTGCACCTCAGGCATGGTTGAGGCAGTCGTCATGCTGACGCCGGCCTCTTGGCTGCGACGCCTTTCTCGTCGCCGCTCGAGGAACATTCGTGCGTCTTGGCCCAGGTAGCATCGTTCCATCTCAGTCCTCAGGTCCGTCGACGGAAGCCTGGTGGAGCTGGAATCCGCCGTCTGTCCGTCAACCGTTGGCGTGCGCGTCAGCGACAGCCGGTTGGCCGGAGCGTCGTCCCCGCCGAAGTCAAGGGTTTGCGGCGGCGACGACAAGATGGTCTACCTCGCGAATCCACTGCTGGGTCGCTGCCTGAGGTGCGTCCCCAGCAGGCGGATTGTGCAGTAGCGCTCTTGTTGCGGCTAGCGCACCCCCGCCGGGTACGCCCAGCGCTACTGAAGACCTGACGCTGGTTGGAGCCTGCATTGCCGGGGTCGGCGCTGCCAGAGCCGGTTGCTGGCTCCCAGTGCAGGTACTGGTGCCGTGAACGCTTGGTTACTCCTGGCACAGTGTACCCCGGTATGGGCAAGGTTGCGCCATAGGCCGGGGACGCCGCTTGCAGAGCACATGGTTGTGGCTTATGTTGTGCGGCGTACGCCTGGGGCAGAGCTCGCGTAGCGAAGGTCTGCCCTCCAGGCTGGGTCGAGGCCGACGTCATGTTGTCGCCAGCCTCTTGAGTGCGACGCCTTTCTCGACGTCGCTCGAGGAACACTCGGGCATCTTGGCCCAAGTGGCACCGTTCCAGCTCTGTCCTCAGGTCCGTCGACGGAAGTTTGGTGGAGCTGGAACCCGCCGTCTGCCCGTCAACCGTTGGCGTGCGCGTCAGCGACACAGCCGGTTGGCCGGAGCGTCGTCCCCGCCAAAGTCAATGGTTTGCGGCGGCGACGACAAGAAGGTCTACCTCGCGAATCCACTGCTGGGTCGCTGCCTGAGGCGCGTCCCCAGCAGGCGGATTGTGCAGTAGCGCCCTTGCTGCTGCTAGCGCAACCCCACCGGGTACGCCCGGCGCTACTAAAGGCCTGACGCTGGTTGGAGCCTGCATTGCCGGGGTCGGCGCTGCCAGAGCCGGTTGCTGGCTCCCAGCTTGCCCTGACACACTCTGTCCTGAGTGTGTCATCATGTACTCTCCCCTGGTCACGGTTTGCCGCGGACGCAGGGGGGGAGAGTTTGCCGCTGAAGGAAGCTTGGTCATCTTCGTCGGCGGAAACTCGTCGCGCAAGGGGAAAAGCCCCCTTCCTGGCGCGCCAAATGTCGAAGTGTTCGGTCAACACTTCCCCCGGGCCTGCACTGGGCAGCCCGCGGAGGTTCTTTTTTCGGTGGGGCTAGTCCCTTGCGGAGAGCTTGCGCGGATGGACGAGTTAGTAAGAGCTTGACACTGGGAGTTTTACGTGGTTCAGGCCGCCGGAGCGTAAAACCCTACGTCCATGGCGAGCTATGGAGCTCGCTGTATTGCTTGCTGCTCAGGACCGGAGTCCTGAGCTTGGGGGTGAGTTACAGCTTGGGTGTGAATGGCTAGCGTATGAGTTGCAGAAGTGCAAACCCAGGGTGCGAATGGCTAGAGTCCGAACCCCTGCTAACATCGCCTACCCGAGCCTTTTATAGTCCAAGACTCGGGTGGCTTACAAGGGGGGCCGGGACCCAACAGGTGGTCCCGGGGAGATTGACTGATATCTACCGTATCTGCAGTTATGCCGGTAGTTGTCTCTGCCGAAGGCTTCTGAGTCTTCGTCTTGTAGCTCTGCCCATGCCGCATGCTAGTCGTAGTGGATGATGACGGCGGGGGCGGCATGGGATGTCTTGTCGCTGCGTTTATTGGCTGGCAGCCTCTGACACTGCGCACCAGTCTGTGATGCGACTGGGCGCAACGGCACCTGACAGAGGCGTGCTCCGCGTCTCCGCGTCTTGGGAAGGCGTGGGCCTTGAATACCTTGTACGGGCAAGGTATGGGGCGTCTTTACGCCCGCTGCCTATCGCTCGGGGGCAGGCAGCGCCGTTCTGCTGGCCACATGGCGGGCCCGGAGCCCTCCTCAGAAGAGAGGGGGGTCCGGCCCCGCAGGACACGTGGAGCCTTCGGACCTCTCCCCGCGGAGGGGGAGGTTCGGCTTCTGTTGGCCACGTGGCGAGCCCGGAGCTCCTCTCTGAGGAGAGGGAGGTCCGGCCTCTCCGGACATGCGGCACCTTCGGACCTCTCTCCCGCGGAGGGGGAGGTCCGGCTTCTGTATGCCACGTGGTGGGCCCGGAGCTCTCCTCTGAGGAGAGGGAGGTCTGGCCCCGCTGGACGCGTGGCGCCTTCGGAGCTCTCCCTGCGGAGAAGGGCGAGATCCTAAGGCATTTTCCCCTGTGCGCGGGGGTACCCCATATCGAGGGTACCGACAGGCTCCATGAGCTGGGCTACAGACTCAACAAAAATAAAAAAGGAGGTACAGGGCCTTGTGGCCACGGGGGCAGATGCCTAAGAGTCCTGTAAGGGCCTCAGTTTTGGACACATAATTGAAGTATTCATCACCATACAGACACACCTCATTTGAGGAAAGATGATGAACACAAATTAAGAGCAAGTAACCACCATCAACATGCTCATTAGAGAACAAACTCACATGTTGCAAAAGTGGTATTTCCCACATGTGATATAGAGGTGCTGGACATATGAAAACTTCCACACATTGCTAAGGATGTCCATGCCAAGTTTCACCCAAATCCAAAACCTTTTTGAGGTCATTTTGGGTATAGCTAGAAAGAGGGCAGTTTGAAACCATATTCAAATTCAAACTGTTTTTATCCCATGAAGTTAAAAGTGGGAGGCATATTCTTATTCAGCACATTTTTGTGAGCTCACACACCAATTTTCACTCCATTTGGAGTTGATCTTGACATGAGCTAAGTGGGACAAATTCAAACTTTATTTGAATTCAAAACTGAACTTGTGCTGAAATTCATTCAAATCAAATCCAATTTGAATTCTACTCAATTCAAATGGCTCATGGGTGAATAATTTGAATCACCATGGGTATTTTGGGGCTCACTGTTTACAACAGTGATTAGGAGTAAATTTCAGAGGTTAAAACCTGGGTGGGACCCACATGTCATAGAGGGAAGAAGGAGAAACTTGCATCCAAAGTCAAAGTCTCGGTGGGAACTTCCACCGAGCAGCTGCTGACTCCACGCTCGGGAGCAGCTGCGCTCGCCACCGATGGGCAGCAGCGCCACCAGCTGCTTCCCATGCCCACACGCGAGCCCATGGGCGGTTCCAGGGCCCTCTTAAGGCGCTCCACGGGGGCAGGCACCGATCATTTTCTCCTCTCCTGTGATCACCGAGCCACCAACCTGCCGCCTCTCTGCTCGATCGGAGAACCGCGAAACCAGCTCGCCTTCTCCCTCCCCAAGCTGCTAGACGGCCACCTGAGATCGCACTCCACCTCCCCAACGCCAGAAACCCCGAGCTCCGACCTCCTTTTCCAGAAAACGATCGCCACCGCGGCGACCTAGCCTCAGCCGAGAGTCGGGCGCCCGTGGACAGTGTTCCACAAGCGTTTTCACGGTCCAGCAAGAGAGGCAACAGGAGCGTGCGACCACCGTGCTGCTCTCCTCCAAGTTTGGAAGCAAACCGTGAAGAATCCACAGAGATTTTCCAGTTTTTGCTCCGGCGACCGTAAACCGAGTTTCCGGTACGGTTTCTTTAAATTCTTGCTCTATGATCTTTCGGAGGTTATCAAATCTTGCACATAGACGCTGGACTAGCTGGCGATCATGTTCTTTTCTGCATCCGTGGCGTGAAACTGTCTAGGAGTGACGAATTTCGAGCTCGATCGAGGGTGGTCATGGCGGGCACGATCGGTCACACGGTGCCGACCAACTTGCCGCCATCCCTGAACCCTTTTGACACCTTGTCGAGCTTCCTAGAGGTACACTGATACTGTATGACCATTTGTTCGAGGTGTTGGCGGGTTAGAACCCACGGTCGACGGCGCCGAACCTCAACCGAGGCCGCGGTACGTCGTCGAGCTATTTCCGGTCACCCCCAGCCCGACCCGACACCACCGACGTGTTCCTCGACGTCGACAACCCCCTGGCGGCAAGTTTCAGACCATGGGAGGTCCGGCAGCGGCGAGCCGGCAAGCTCCGAGTCTGCTCCGGCGAGGTCGGCGGCGCGGGCGCGAGAGAACGGCGGGAGGAAGACGAAGCCGACTGACCCACGTGTCAGCGGCTGAAGAATTTAAATTGGGATCGGGTGTGGCCGGGGATCGGCTATGCTGGCGCGCAAATACCCTGTGAGCTCCGGTGTGCCGGACACCTCCGCGCTCGACGCGTGTCCCTGGGGCCCACGTGCGAGTTTAAATTTTTTCCCCCGATTTTCAGATTTTATTCAAACTTCAAATCCTCATAACTTTGGCTAGAAAGCTCCAAATCGAGTGAACCAAATTTTGTTGGATTCAGCTCTCTGAGAACTTACCATAAAATCAAGTTTCACTTCATGAAAATCCTTAATTCTCCAGAATTAATTCCTCAAAGTTTAAATTGTTTGGAATTTTAACTAGAGAATCCTTTGGAGAAAAATCCTGAAATTTTGCTGGAATGTTCACCAAAATATCCCTGAACTACAATAAAAATTTCAGATCCATTTGAGCGCATTTGATCCACCTAATGGTGTGATTAGTGAAACTGTTCCAGAGAAAATAAAAAAATGTCCAGAAACATTTTCAGAATTTTCTCTGAAATTGTTTAGCTCATATCTTTAGCTAGGAACCTTCAAATTAAGTGACACCAACTCCATTAGAACCCTCTGAAAATCTAGTTTTCAGAAAGTCACAGTTTGTTTCATGAAAATCCTTAGAACACCCTAAAAGCCTTCAATTAAGGTCAAGGACATAATTAATTGTGGAGGGCTCAAATGAGCTTTACTGCAACTAAAACTTGACCAAGTCTGTGCTTAGGTTGTAACCAAGCCACAGTAAAAGTTTCACAGTCATTGGGCTTGTCTAGTAAAAGTTATAGACTTCACAAGGTTAAAAGTAAATACCACTGCATTTAAATTAATACATATATTTCTTCTATCATGTAGTCGCTAAGGTCGAGGAGGAACCCGAAGTCCTAGACTTCGTTACTCCGGAGGAACAGCTAGCCTACGACCAAGAGCAGCAAGGCAAGCTCTGGTTTGCATTAACCTTTTTACAAGTTTTATTGTTTTGAGCACGTACTTGATTACTTTATTCTTTGCATTAGAGTCTTGTTTGGAAACCCAACTGCATAGCCAAGAAAACCATGGGTTGGGTTTAGGATTGCAAACCCCGTTAGCTACTGCAATGCTAAGATAGTGTAGGATTCGGTATAAGTCGAGTAGTTGGAACTACTCGCGAGCATAGGCTAGAGGCACTCGACTCGGGTAGTGTTAGCACATGAAACACATGGCAAGAAAATGAGACCAAGCGGAGAGTAAGGGCAACAGGACTTTGGGGCCTGTGTGCTGTAGCTCCGCTTGTGTCGATTGAGGACCGAGCCGTGTGCGGGCCTGTTGAACAAGCTAGAACAGTACCGAAGACCTACCGGCTATATGGGAACCGGGAAACTGATGTAACTCGGGTAGCTGGGTGTTGAGGCATAGATGGTCGTTCAGAGGGCAGGTTGAGAGCTCGAGGAGTAAATCGGCTGGCGGCACTGAGATGCGCGTGCAGAGACCTCTTGCTCGGGACGATTGGACTGGTTCAACATTTGGCTAACGGGTGAAAGGTAGTCGCGTACGGCGTCCGTGATGGTTGTTGTAGGCAACATCGAGTACGGGCGTACGTGACGGGTCGTTCGGGTAACCCTGCAGGTGTAAATCGATTATAATCGCCGTCCCTCGCGGTCAGTGAGTACCACTTGTTCACTGTACCGTGACGTAGAAAGAACAGGCTAGTTACATGTTAAAATGTTGCTGATTGAAAATTGGACTTGTTTGCTAATGATTTGCTGTAGTTTAGAGCTAACTAAAGTTCCTTTCAACTTTGGGCAAAATACATGAGAGAAATGCGTTTCTTGTTTGATTGCGGCTCTCTCATGTGCCTTAGCGTAAGGTTCTCCACAACCTGCTGCTAAAACTTGAAAGTAAGGTTCCACTAATTAGGCGAGTCCTTGCAAATGATTTTTACCCCATGTAACCCATCACCCCTCATGTAGAAGTTCCATGTTTAGGTGATACGGGTCAGACTTGCTGAGCCTTCGTGCTCACTGCTTGTGTTTGAAGCTTTTGTAGGGTTCTATGAGGAAGGGACTCCCGAAGAGGAGACGGAACCCCAGGAGGGGAACCCCATCGAGGGGGAGTCGTGCATGCTGCAGAGTTAGTGTGCGTGTGTGCTAGCAAGGACACGTTCAAGGGCTGAACGTGCACTTGATGCTTAGTCTACGCCCGTGAGTGTAGACTGGACTTATTTTGATGTAAACATGTTCATAAACTTGTTTATGTAATAAAATTTCACTTCCACTTTGTACCTTTGATGTGTGTTATCCGGTGCTGTGCAACGCAGCACCCCTCTGCGTGATCCTGGCTCGACAAGACCGTTGGGGTCGTGTCAAGTCCCCGGACTCCCGTTGGAACCTAGAGGCCACAAGGGCGCCCACGTCCTCGACCTCGGCCCTGGCAGCTTCCTCCCGCTCGGCAACGGGTCCTAGACGGACTGGCCCCAGAGAAAAGGAAGGGTCTTGGCTCCGGAAGCACGCCAGTACGTGCATAGCGACCTCCTTCGCCAGGCCCCGTCCTTCCACTTCAAGCTCGTCGGCGATCACCGCTTCGAGCTGACCCAGCTTGTCGCCGATGGACACAAGTGCCGGGATTGCTTCGGACATCTGCTGCGCTGGAGCCTCCATCCGCACAGGGCTGAAACCAAGAGGAGCCAAGGCGGACCCCGCCTTGGCAATAAAGCCCCAGACCGCCTGGGCCTCGGTAGACCGCAAAGACTGGAGCTTCTCTACCTCTTGGCGAGCCGCCAGCTCGCGATCCATCGCCGCCTGGCGCTCCTGGGAGAACTGCTCCTCCTTCGCTGCAGCAGCCGACTCACGGAGCTCCATCACCTCGGTCCGAGCCCACAGCTCCCCCTCTTTGGCTTTCAGCCGGGCGGCGGTCTTCTCCTCCTCGGCCGCTGCAGCGCATTCCCGATCGGCGACGGCGCACTCTCGACGAGCTACCTGCAGCCGCAACTCCTCCGCGGCGGCAGAAGGCTCCTCGGCTTTGGCTTCAACATGGGCCAGGGCCTCGCGGTAGGAAGCACGAAGCCGCCGGGTCTCTGACTCTAGGCGGCTAATGGCCTTCTTCTGAGTGTCAAGCAGAGCACTCATGGCCTCAAGTCTTGACTGCCTCGAGTCAAGATCCGCCCTAGCCTCCTTGGCCCGCTGCTGCCAGCTGAGAAGGCGTTCCCTCTCTCCGGCCAGCGACCCCCGCTCCTGCTCGAAGGCAGCCTGGAGCTGTCGGGCGCTGGTCTGGACACGCCCCTAGGCATCCCACACGGGCGCCGGGACAGAGGGGGCAGGAGTCACGCCCCTGACCCCCCCTGCCGAGTCTAAGACCGGCGGAGGCGCCGGTGCCTCAGCAACCGGAGTGGGACGCTGTCCTAAGGAAGCCAGGGGGCCAGCAGGTGCATCTACAGCGGCCCTCCCAGACTCAGGACCGGATTTCTGGGCTGGTGAAGGAGGGCGGACAGGTGCGGATGCGGCCACCGCGGAGGGTGAACTCGCCGGCACAGAGGAAGCCCCCGTCGACTTGGGGGCCATGGGAGCCACCACGGTTCCCAGATGCTGAGGCGCGGAGCCTCCGTCAGTTGGAGACAGCCGGGTAAGAGGCCCGCCCCCGGCAGCCGGTCGGTCCCTGCAAGAAAAGAAAGCTCTCATGCTAAGAGAGGAGACGAGAACGCTGCTCCTACAAGCCAGAAGGAGCAACACTTACTGGGCGACATGAGCGCTCCAAAGGGCTTGTAGCCCCGGCCTCTAGGCCGTAGTTGAACCGCCAGGACCTGCGGTTGGAACGGTCGTGGGACGTGGCGCCTGGACCCCCGGCACACTCCCCGGCGTCGCCTCACCAGCATCTGTCCTAGAAGCCCCTCCGCTTGAGGAAGGATGACGAGGCGCTTGGGGTTCTTCGGACTGCCGCTGTACGGGGAGAGACCCGCTGGGGTGGGACACCCGGGGACTCTTCGGGTCGCCACCCGATGGACCAGCACACCCGGGAGATGGGTGCAAGGGTGCTCCGGCACCCTGACTCGGCGCAGGTGGCGCCCTCAGAGTAGACCGGGTGTGTTTCTTCTCTGGATGCCCGGGGGCCGGCTCCTTCCCCTTCCCCTGGTTGGCGGCTTGAGTTCCGTCGGCTCTTGGGAAGGGTTGGGCAGCAATAGACGCCTCGTGCCCCGATCCGGAGCGCTTGGTTCCTGGGATTGAGATACCTCGGAAGGCATCCCCGACCTGCCGGACGGCGATCCCGATGTCGTCGAGGTTTGGCATCTTCCGCAGGAGCTCTGACCTCCTTTGTGGCTCCAAGAAGAGGGGGTGGCAGAGGACGGAAGGGCGGGGTCGCCACTGGGAATGAAGTCACCGCTCACCTTGCCCACTATCTCGTACAGCTCCTCGTCGGAAGGATCAGAGCCGGGGCTCCTCTCCAGCCTGGTACAGTCCTGCTCGCCAGTATAGTACCACGCTGGGCGACTGCGCTGCTGCAAGGGCGCAATACGGCGCGACGTGAAGTCCATCAGAACCATCAGGGACGTTAGCCCCTCGTTGGCCAAGAACCGGATCCGCTCCAAGACCGGAGCGTACTCCTGCTCCAACTCTAGGACCTCCTCCCAAAAGCGACGATCGGTGGTTAGGCCAGCGGTCGGGAGTTGTAGGCGATCGTGCTCGTTGGTCTGCACTACCACCCAGCTCTCCCTCCAGTTTTCCCACCTTGACGCGCTGAAAGGCAGAAGGTACCCAGAGACCTTTGGGTCCTTGCAGCGATGCTGGAAGTAGTACGCCCCCATCTGGGTCTTCGAGCCGCGCCCAGTCGTCCGCAACACAAAGAAGTAGCGAAAGAGCGTCACAGAAGCGTGCACCCCCACAAACATCTCACTGAAGTGGAACGAAGACAGCGACCATTGCGAAGGAGTTGGGAGATAGGTGGTGGAGCTGGAGCCCGTACGTCTCCAGCAATGTGACAAAGAAGGAAGAAATTGGCGGGACAAACCCCGCCAGGGCATAGGCAGTGAAGAAGACCATCTCCCCCTTTTCCAGGAGCAGGGGGAGAGATCCCCGGTGGAGCCAGCGTTTCTGTTCCTCCGTGTGCCAGCCCAGCAGCCTGCGCACTGGCCCAAGCTCGGAGGAACGAACGAGGCGTGTTGGGTGCAAGTTGGAAGCCATGGCGGAGGAGAGCTCAAGAACAGGAAAGCCGAGGCGCAAGAGTTCAAGGGAAGAACGAGCGCTAGGAAATGCGAAGGGAAGCCGCAATGCGGGTGAGATCCCCTTTTAAAACTTTCCAGGAACGATTCGAGGTGATTCGAAAACCTTTGAATGCATCGCATCGGCAACCGCGTTGGCTCCGAGACCGGGCGCCGATGACAGGTGGACCCAAGCCGCCCAGCTGAAGCGGGGGGCCAAGGAGTCAGCCTCCCAAGAAGACGAGCCAGCAAGGCACTCCGGCGGTTCCCGAAGAAAGCGCCGCAACGTGCAGAAGTGGCAGTCTTGGGGACCGCCACAGTAAAGGCAACCATCAAGTGGGTGCATGCTCCCACGATCCCGCGACCGTTCGTGCTCCGCAAGCGGTCAATGCGGGACTTAGATAAAGTGCACGGAACAAAAGAGACGGAGGTCCCACCTCGGGCTCGCTATCTCCCCCAAGATGGGCTCGGGGGCCACAGTCGGTACCCGCGATATGGGGTACCCCCGCGCACAGGGGAAAATGCCTAAGGATCTCGCCCTTCTCCGCAGGGAGAGCTCCGAAGGCGCCACGCGTCCGGCGGGGCCGGACCTCCCTCTCCTCATAGGAGAGCTCCGGGCTCACCACGTGGCCTGCAGAAGCCGGACCTCCCCCTCCGCGGTGGAGAGGTCCGAAGGCGCCACGTGTCCAGCGGGGCCGGACCTCCCTCTCCTCAGAGGAGAGCTCCGGAGTCGCCACGTGGCCGACAAAAGCCGGACCTCCCCCTCCGCGGGAAGGGGTCCGAAGGCTCCATGTGTCCTGTGGGGCCGGGCCCCCCTCTCCTCTAAGGAGAGCTCCGGGCCCGCCACGTGTCCAGCAGAAGAGCGCTGCCTGCCCCCGAGCGGTAGGCAGCGAGCGTAAAGACGCCCCATACCTTGCCCGTACAAGGTATTCAAGGGCCGCACCTTCCCAAGACGCGGAGACGCGGAGCACGCCTCTGTCAGGTGTCGTTGCACCCAGTCGCATCATAGACTGGCGCGCGGTGTCAGAACCTGCCAGCCAATAAACACAGCGACAAGACATCCCCTGCCGCCTCCGCCGTCATCAACCACTATGACTAGCAGGCGGCATGGGGAGGGCGGCAAGACGAAGACTCAGAAGCCTTCGCCAGAGACAACTACCGACGTAACTGCGGATACGATAGTCGGTAGGCAATCTCCCCGGGACCACCTGTCGGGTCCCGGGCCCCCCTTGTAAGCCACGCGAGCCTTGGACTATAAAAGGCTCGGGTAGGCAACGTTAGCAAGGGTTCGCACTCTAGCCATTCGCACCCTGGGTTCGCACTTTAGCCATTTGCACCCTGGGTTCGCTCTCCAGCAACTCATACCCTAGGTGTAACTCACCCTCAAGCTCAGGACTCCGGTTCTGAGCAACAAGCAATACATCCAGCACCTCAGCTCGCCGTGGACGTAGGGTTTTACGCTCCGGCGGCCCGAACCACGTAAAAATCGCCGTGTCAAGCTCTTCCTAAACTTGTCCCTATGCTCAAGATCTCCGCAAGTGACTAGCCCCTCCGAAAAAGAACCTCCGCGGGCTTCCCAGTGCAGGTCCGGGGGAAGTGTCGACCACATACTTTGACATTTGGCGCGCCAAGAAGGGGGCTTTTCCCTTGCGCGACGAGCTTCTGCCGACGAAGATGACCAAGCTTCCTTCAGCGGCAAACTCTCCTCCCCCTCGTTAACGGCGAACCGTGACCAGCGGGGAGTACGTGTCGACACACTCAGAGCGGAGTGTGTCGGCGCAAGCTGGAAGCCAGCAGCCGACTCTGGCAATGCAGGCTCCAGCCAGCGTGAGATCTTCTGCAGCGCTGAGCGTTCCCCACGGGGACGCGCTAGCTGCAGCAAGAGCGTTACTGCGCAATCCACCTGCTGGGGACGCGCCTCAGGCGGCGACCCAACAGTGGATTCGCGAAGTAGACTGTCTCGTCATCGCCGTCGCAAACCCTCGGCTTCGGCGGGGACGACGCCCCGGCCAACCAGCTGTCTCGCTGATGCGTACACCAACGGTTGACGGGCAGACGGCAGACTCCAGCTCCGCAAGGCTTCCATCGACGGACCTGAGGGCAGAGCTGGAACGATGCCACTTGGGCCAAGATGCCCGAGTGTTCCTTGAGCGACGACGAGAAAGGCGTCGCAACCAAGAGGCAGGCGACAGCATGACGTCAGCCTCGACCCAGCCTGAGGCGCAGACCATCGCCACGCGATTTCTGCCCCAGGCATACGCTGTGCAGCATATGCCACAGCCACATGCCCTGCAAACGGCGCCCCCGGTCTATGGTGCAGCTTTGCCCATACCGGGGTACACTGTGCCAGTGGCGAACCAAGCGTTCGCGGCGCCAACGCCTGCAGCAACAGGAGCAGGATGTGCGTCCTTGGCGCCCCACCTTCGCTTCGTGAGGTGGCCGCGCAAGTTTCGGTCGCACCTGCCCGAGAAGTACGACGGCAGCGTCAACCCGGCGGAGTTTCTCCAGATCTACTCCACCGCCGTACTTACCGCAGGAGGGGATGAGGCTGTCATGGCCAACTACTTCCCCATCGCCTTGACCGGCCCAGCCCGGTCTTGGCTCATGAACCTCCCTCAGGGTTCCATAACTTCCTGGGGAGAGCTCTGCCGGCAGTTCACCGCCAACTTCGGCAGTTCCTACACCCGGCTTGGCACGGAGCTTGACCTCCACGCCATCCAGCAACAACCTGGGGAGTCGCTGCGTTCCTTCATCCAGCGGTTCTCCCAGGTGCGGAACACCATCCCACACATCCAGAACTCGTCCCTACGCTCAAGCTCTCCGCAAGTGACTAGCCCCTCCAAAAAAGAACCTCCGCGGGCTGCCCAGTGCAGGTCCGGGGGAAGTGTCGACCACACACTTCGACAGACGGGGTTCGCCAACCACCGGGGGTGGTGGACTTCCCGTATGAAGCCAGCGTACAGCAGCTTCTTGATTTCTTCTCGGATGAAGTTCTGCTGCTCAATGGACTGCTTGCGGGGCTTCTGTTGGACTGGCCGGGCGTCAGGGAAGATCTTCAGATGGTGCTTGATCACCTCCCTAGGGATCCCCGGCATATGCGACGGCTGTCATGCAAACACGTCGACGTTGTGCCGAGGAAGGTGATGAGCGTGCCTTCCTATTTGCTGTCCAGGCCCCCGGCTACCCAGGTGGTCTAGGGCGCATCGGCGCCGACTTGGACGACCTTAAGGGGGACGTCGCCCTCGTCGAGGGGTTGCACGCGGGGTGCTGAGGTCGAGGCACGGTGGCGTGCACTTGGGTGGAGCTGGCCCGGTTCTGCACCGCCAGGGGCTGGTGCTCGGGCTGTTGCATGTGCTTGGAGATTCTCCAAGGCTGATACTGCAGCAGTGCGGTCTCCACGAATCTTGAGGACGCCTGTTGGTGTGGGCATCTTCAAGACGAGGTAGCCGTAGTGGGCTACCACCATAAATCGGTACAGGGCTGGCCTGCCGATTATGGCGTTGAAGGGGAGGTCGATCTCCGCCACGTCGAACATAATGTACTCTGTTCGATAGCTGTCTTGTGCCCCAAAGGTCACCGGAAGGCTGATGTTGCCGTAGGGGATGACTTGTCCCGGCCCTACCCCTGAGAACGGGCTCGATGGGGTGAGCTTGGCCATCGGGATCTGCAGCTTCTAGAAAGCTGCGTGGCTGATGAGGTTCAGCCCAGCCCCGCCATCTACCAGAACGTGGTACATCCTCACGTTGGCGATGGTGGGTGCTACCAAGAGCGGTAGTTGGCCGGCCCCAGCCATGTTCCTGGGGCAGTCGATGGCGTCGAAGCTGATGGGGGTTCCCATCCACTTGAGGTGCGGCGCGGCACTTGGGAGAGGAGCCACCGATGCTACCGCTCGGCGCAGAGTCTTGACTGCGCTTCAGGACGAGGGGTCAGCAGACCCGTCGTAGATGACGTAGAGCGTCTTTCGGCGCTCGTCGTCGCTAGAGCAGGCGTCCTCATGGTTGTGTACCGCCTTCACGGCGCGCTGAGGCTCCTGGAACTCCACCTGGTGGTCGACGTTGTCTTGGGTGTCGACCTTCTGCTTGCCCTCCCTTTGACGGAAAGGAGGGGCATCAGTACGCGGTTGCTTCCCCTTGCGGAAGCGCTCCGCGACCTTCTGAATCTCCCGGCACTCAGCAGTTGTATGGCTGCTGGTGTTGTGCACGGGGCATGGCTCGCCTTGGTCACCATCTGGAGCTGGTGACTGTCGCTGCCTCTTGTCGGATCGTGGCCCCCGAGCCCCACTAGGTGCTGCTGCTGCAGCAACGGGAGCTGCGGTCGGTGGTTTCATCTTGCCACCACCCCGGTTCTTGATCTTCTTGCTGCTTCCATGGGAAGAAGCACCAGATCCGGGATGTCCTCCTGATTCGGAGGCTGGCTGTGAGTGCCAGTTCCACCCTTCTGCTGGCCTGGTGCACTTGTCTGCCAGGCTGAAGAGCTCTGAGACGTCGTGAACTTCTCTGGTCACGAGCTTCTCGAGCATCTTCGTATCCCGTACACCCTGCCGGAACGCCACCACTACAGAAGCATTCTGGATATGTGGGATGGTGTTCCGGACCTGAGAGAACCGCTGGATGAAGGAGCGCAGCGTCTCTCCAGGTTGTTGTTGGATGGCATGGAGGTCGAGCTCTGTGCCAGTCCTGGTGTAGGAGCTGCCGAAGTTTGCAGTAAACTGCCGGCAGAGCTCTCCCCAGGAGGTTATGGAACCCTGGGGGAGATTCATGAGCCAAGACCGGGCTGGGCCGGTCAAGGCTACGGGGAAGTAGTTGGCCATGACGGCCTCGTCCCCTCCTGCAGCAAGGATGGTGGTGGAGTAGATCTGGAGGAACTCCGCCGGGTTGACGCTGCCATCGTACTTCTCGGGCAGGTGCGGCTGGAACTTGCGCGGCCACTTCACGAAGCGAAGGTGTGGCGCCAGGGCCGCACATCCTGCTCCTGTTGCTGCAGGTGTTGGTGCTGCGAACGCTTGGTTCGCTGTCGGCACTGTGTACCCCGGTATGGGCCAGGCTGCGCCATAGACTGGGGGCACCATTTGCAGGGCATATGGCTGGGGAATATGCTGTGTGGCGCATGCCTGGGGCAGAGATCGCGTGGCGAACGTCTACGGCTCAGGCTGGGTCGAGGCGGTTGACATGCTGTCGCCGGCCTCTTGGTTGCGACGCCTTTCTCGCCGTCGCTCGATGACCACTCGGGCATCCTTGCCCAGGTGGCATCGCTCTAGCTCCGACCTCAGGTCCGCCGATGGGAGCCTCATGGAGCGGGAGTCTGTCATCTGCCCGTCAACTGTTGGTGTGCGCGTCAGCGACACAGCCGGCTGACTGGAACGTCGTCCCCGCCAAAGTTGAGGATTGGTGGCGGCGACGACGAGACGGTCTACGTCGCAAATCCACTGCTGGGTCGCTAACTGAGGCGTGTCCCTAGCAGGTGGATTGCGAAGTAGTGCTCGTGCTGCAGCTAGTGCACTCCCGTGGGAGACACTCAGCGCTGCAGTGGATCTTGGGCTCGCTGGAGTCGGCGCTGCCGGAATCGGCTGCTGGCTTCCAGCTTGCACCGACACACTCCATACTGAGTGTGTCAAGACGTAGTCCCCGCTGGTCACCGTTCGTCATGAACGAGGGCGGAAGCTCGTCATCTTCGACGGCGGAAGCTCGTCGCGCAAGGGAAAAGCCCCCTACCTGGAGCGCCAAATGTCGAAGTATGTTGTCGACACGTCCCCCGGGCCTGCTCTGGGCAGCCCGCGGAGGTTCTTTTTTGGAGGGGCTAGTCACACACGGAGAGCTCACGCGTTAGGGACGATGGAGGGAGAAGCTTAACACAGAGATTTTTACGTGGTTCAGGCCGCCGGAGCGTAAAACCCTACGTCCACGGTGAGCAGAGATGCTCGTTGTATTGCTTGACGCTCAGAACCGGATTTTGAGCTTGAGGATGAGTTGGGTGCTCGGATGCTGGAGCGTAAGTGTGCAAAGAGTCGAACCCTTGCTAACGTTGCCTACCCGAGCCTTTTATAGTCCAAGGCTCGGGTGGCTTACAAGGTTGGCCCGGGACCCGACAGGTGGTCCCGGGGAGATTGCCTGCCATCTACCGTATCCGCAGTTACGCCGACAGTTGTCTCTGGCGAGGGCTTCTAAGTCTTCGTTCTGCCGCCCTGCCCATGCCGCAAGCAAGTCGTAGTGGTTGATGATGGCAGGGGCGGCAGGGGATGTCTTGTCGCTGTGTTTATTGGCGTACAGCCTCTGACGTGGCGCGCCAGTCTTCACTGCGATGTGATTGGGCGCAACGGCACGTGACAGAGGCGTGCTCCACGTCTCCGCGCCTTGGGAAGGCGCGGGTCTTGAATACCTTGTACGGGCAAGGTATGACGCGTCTTTACTCTTGCTGCCTACCGCGCGGGGGTGGGCAGCGCTGCTCTGCTGGCCACGTGGCAGGCCCGGACCTCTCCTCTGAGGAGAGGGAGGTCCGGCCCCGCTAGACACATGGAGCCTTCGGAGCTCTCCCCGCGGAGGGGGGAGGTCCGGCTCTGCTGGCCACGTGGCGGGCCCGGAGCTCTCGTCTGAGGAGATGGAGGTCCGGCCCCGCTGGACACGTGGAGCCTTCGGAGCTCTCCCCCCGGAGGGGGGAGGTCCGGCTCTGCTAGCCATGTGGCGGTCCCAGAGCTCTCCTCTGAGGAGAGGGAGGTCCGGCCCTGCTGGACACGTGGAGCCTTCGGAGCTCTCCCCGCGGAGGGGGGAGGTCCGGCTCTGCTGGCCATGTGGCGGGCCCGGAGCTCTCCTCTGAGGAGAGGGAGGTCCGGCCCCGCTGGACACGTGGAGCCTTCGGAGCTCTCCCCGCGGAGGGGGGAGGTCCAGCTCTGTTGGCCACGTGGCAGGCCCGGAGCTTTCCTTTGAGGAGAGGGACGTCCTGCCCCACTTGACACGTGACGCCTTCGGAGCTCTCCCTGCGGAGAAGGGCGAGGTCCTTAGGCAGTTTCCCCTGTGCGCAGGGTACCCCATATTGAGGGTACCGACAGACCCCCCTGGACGAACGTGTAGAATTCGGTGTCAAGAATCATAGCACGAGTTTCCCGGTTACCTATGAACTACTCCTGAAGCCCGAGCTAGGTTGAACGAGCTGTGTGTACGCCCGTCGATACGATCTCAATGAGATCGGAGGAGATAGTGCCGTGAAGCCAGGAGATGACGGTGCAGTCCATACGACGCCAATGAGGGTCGACGACGTCGGTATCCACGTCGGTGAGAACGTGATCGGAGAGCTTGTACTTGCTGAGGGTGTTGAGGAAGAGGGCCTTACACTGATTGTAGTGTAGTAAAAGGTTGTGAAGGACGACGGGGACCATCGTCTTGATGTTGAGAACAATGATTGCTTGATTGTGGAGTGAAGCAATGTCGTCAGACGCCGGAGGAGGAGGGTTGTGACTGGCCAGATCACGACGAACCTCGTCAGCTGTGGCGAGCAAGACACGACGTGCCTCGTCGTCTGCTGCACGTTCATGTGCTGCCTCGATAGCGAGACGATCGGCCTCCTCGGTTAACCGAGTTAACTCGGTCACGAGGGCAACATCCTCTGTAGCTGCTTGGGCTTCGCCGGTGCCATTGTCGTCGGGGGCGCCTTTGGATGCCATCAAATCACAATCTGGATAGCTGGTGGTCGGACCTTGGATGGTGGCGATCGGACCGCGGGCAGGCGGCGGCTAGGGTTAGGGTTAGATGGACGACGCGGGCGGATGCCACACATCGGGGCTGGCGGTCGGACCGTGACAGACGGACGCCGAACCACGAGAAGGGGCCGCCTCGGAACGATGGCAGTTCGCGTTAGGTGGACGACGCGGGCGAGCGGGCGCCACGCGTTGGTGGCGGTCGGACCGCCGTTAAGCTGGCAGTCTGACCACGGCACGGCGGCGCGCCGGGAAGACGGCGGCGCGGCGAGGAGAGGGAGGGGTTGCGTGACAGTGGGGCATGGCGGCGGCTAGGGCTGCGGAAGAGAGGTCCTAGAGACGAAACCTCTGAGATACCATGATAGAATTAAAAGAGGAAATAATAATTGGATTGATTTAGGTACTGTGGTGGAGTACATATATATAAGGGGGTCAGGGGACCTCCCTAGATATAATAGGCGATGTGGGACTATTGTCTAACATTCTCATCAACCTACTTCTGTTCGCGGGGGAAGCGAAGGCGGCAAGATGGACTCTGATCTGGGCTTCACGTTGACCTGCTTGGATTTGGGCTTGGCAGGGCCCGATCTGGGTAACCGACTTTAGAAAAAAGCTATTTATAGAAGAGGGTGACATAACAGTGCCGTTTGTCGAGATATTTCAAAAATGACATTTTTTGTAAGACAAATTCCGACTCTTATATAAAGAGACATTCTTTTTGGACTGGAGTAACCCGTTAATTAGCGGTGCAAACTTAAATTGCCACCCGTCGTCAGTGTAGCAGTGAAGACGTCTCCAACAGTTAGAGTATATTGGTTCTGTGCTGAATTACCTCTTACAATGTCTTACGTTCTAGCCTCGGCAGTCAAAGTACCATGGCAACCGAGCCCAAAGTGGTGTGCAGACCCAGACCAGCATCTGCGTGACCTGACCCCTGATCCAGATGGGGGAAGAACTGTCCTAATAAAAACAAGCCACGCTGGGTCCACACTCGGACACTCATTCAGTTACAGTAAAATCTGCATACTTGCTGTAAAAGCCCAAGAAAAGGGACTTGCAAAATTTTCTCTTCACCTCACAACACCACAGTTTTTATTGTGGATATCTTAGGAAAAAGTGTGAAGAGCAAGTAACCTCCATCAAAAGGGTAATTAGAGGGGAAAGTCTACACTTTCACAAAGTAGAATTTATACACATGAACATGAGAGCTTGAGCTCACCCCTAGGACTTGAAAAGTCTTGGGAAGGTTCAAGCCAAATTTCATGTAAATCCAACACTTTTTGAGGCACTTTTGGAGGTGATTGAAAAAGAGGCCAATTTGAATGTGAATTCAAATTGCAGCAACTTTCACCACTCAAATTCAAAAGTTAGCTTCATATTCAAACTCAGCACATTTTTCTGAGTAAGCTCACCAATTTTCATCTCCATTGGAGCTCATCTTGTCAAGAGCTAAATTTGCAAGAATTCAAAACTGAATTTGAATTTCAGTTTAAATATGAAGCACATTTAACCAAACAAAGTTTGAATTTGAGAATTCAAATTCAAACAAAGACTTGGGAGCTAAGTCTCACATTAAATTGTGAGTAGCTGGTGGGATAATTAACAGAAACAGAAAAGAAATATTAGGGAAAAAGAAGAAAGGGGGAGGCCCACAGGTCAGTGGCACACATGAGGGGCAGTCGGTTGCTGCAGCCGACCCCGACTTCGCGCGCAAGCCAGGGAACGGCGGCGAGCCACTGAGGCAGCAATCGGCCACCTCACGGTGCCAAACCGCGGCTTAAAGGCCAGCGCACAGCCCACGCCGCCTTCCTCCTGCTTTCCAAACGAGAACCCCCCCCCCTACCGAGCTCCTTCCTCGTTTCCGCGCGAGCACAGAAACGCCGCCCTCTCTGATCACCGGCGTCCGGCCAGCACAGGCGCGCTCGTGCCCGACGAGCCACACAAGAAAGGACCGCCTTAAGGTGCTGATTCTTCTAGCCCCTACCGTTCTTCATTTCATGGGCTGTCGAGGGAGTATTTCGCCGGGAAAGCTTCGGGTGTCTTGAGGCCGAGCTCCCACAAAATCCCAAAATTCGTGGGGGTTAGATCATCACCGGGCAAACCGAGTCATGCACACGCTCTATACACGGCCACGACCACCTAGGATCGAAAACCAGTAAGAACCGTGGGCTAGGTTTACGGTTCTCTGAAGTTTTCTGAAGCACAGCCGATATCCGGCCTAGGTCGCCGATGAGGTCGTGGTTACCGCCGTTTTCACAGGGATCGGTGTCCATGTCCGTGACCAGCAGGTGTCAGCGGAGCTCCCCGAGCAAACCGCATCGAAAAAGGTGCGTGGGATGCCGAGTTGGACGTCGCCGGGGAGCTCCCGGCCGCTGTTGCCGTCGGGAGCACTGTTCCGGTGGTTGTCAAGTTCTGGGGAGGGAACCACCGTGTTCCTCAGGCCGAGATAGGCACTGGCGGCGAGATTCAGCAAGCTCCGAGGACCGGAACCCCTCTCCGGCGAGAGCTCCGGCGAGCTTGGCGGCGGGGTCGCGCGGGTGGCCGGAGGAAGACGAAGGGGTAGGCCCCACGCGTCAGCGGCTGGAGATAAATGGGTGGGATTCTCTGTGGTCCGGGATCCAGTGCGGCCGCGCGGAAAGGAGTCTGTGGCCCCGTGTGGCTCGGATCCAGCGGTCGACACGTGTACGTGGACCCACCCGCAGGATTTAAACATTTCTGGAATTTCCAGTTTTAGTGCAAACTTTAGAACCCCATAACTTTTGCTAGGAAGCTCCAAATTTAGTGATTCAAATTGGGTTGGATTCATCTTGCCTAGCTATGTCGAGATATACAACTCAATTTGTATGAAACCCATTAATTAATTCTGGAAAATTCTTTAAAGCTTTTCAGCAAAAGAATTTTAGAGGGAGTTTGGTTCATCCAAAAATCCCCAAATTTTGCCAGAATGTTATTTAGGACATTAAACCCCTGTAAAAGTTTCAGACCATTTGGAGTTGATTTGGTCAGAGCAATTCAAATTGGAAGGTGCTGTGTTCATTTGAATACAGAAATATTTTCAGAGAATTTCCAAAACTTGGAAATTCAGTTCTGGGCAAATCTTAACCCCAAAAATGTTAGGAAAATTCATGCAAACTCTATGAGCTATAATTGAAATTGTAGTTCATTAAGTTAAGCATGAACAGGGGTATTACCTCAGAATAAATTCTTCCTTGCTGATTTGCCAAGAGAATTATTCTGAGCAAACCACTCCATGAAAAGTGCTAATGTTTGGTCCAGAGAGTTTTCTTGTGACAAGGAACTCACACAAAAATTCTCAGCTCCATTGGAGCTCTAGATCACCCCTGTCCTGTTTAACCACTTAAGGGATTAATATGGAAAAGGGGGAAAACCACTTAGCATTTAACCATGTGATTAAGTCCAAGCCAAACCACCAACACCAGTTCATCTTTAAATTCTTAAACAAAGTTCCAGGTGTTATAGGCTGGTTATTAGAACTAATAGTAGAAGTCTTACTCTAAAACTCACATTTGCATCTAAATTAACATGTAGTATTTCATTAACGTGTAGCCGTTGAAGAAGAGACTCTGGAAGTGCTGGACTTCCTTCTTCCGGACGAAGACTTAACCCCTGACCAGCAGCAACAAGGCAAGCCCCGGTTTGCATTAACCCTTTTATAAGTTTTAATTTGTTTACATGTGTCATGTGAAGCATGATTGTGCATTAGGTATAGGATGGATGGAACCCCACTTGCATAACCAAAGGTTCCTAAAAGAGTGAGGGTAGTGTCTAAGACCTCGAGTAGACCGGCTATGCTTAATTAGTCATAGGACTTCGGTACAAGTCGACTAGTTGGAAATCTACTCGCGAGATAGGCTTGGGACACACAGGTTCGGTTGAGTGATGTGAGATCATTTTAGTAATGAAAATGAGACTAGGCAGGGGCTAGGGCGCAGCAAGAGGGAGTCTTGTGTGCGCAGCCTGTCCGTGTCGATTGAGGACCGAGCCATGTGCGGCCCACGCTGATCAAGTTTGAACGTACCGAAGGCATATCGGATATATGGGCCCCGATAAACCGATGTAGCCTAAACCTCCGGGCGTCGAGGCATAGCGCACCGATTTATAGGTGTAGGCTGAGGGCAGCAAGGTGGAAATCTGCCAACGGGCATAGAGAGATGCTCCGTGTGGGGAACCTTCTGCTCGTTTCGGTGCGACCGGTTCGACGTTTGGGCTGTTGGATGAAAGGTTGTCCCGTACGACATCGAGTGAGCGTGCTGTGCAGCTCCACGGGTGGGCGTACGTGACGTGCTCTTTGGGTTTCCCTGCAGGTGTATATCGAGTCGATTCGCCGTCCCTCGCGGTGAAGAGTACCACTTGGTCACTGAGTCGTGACGTAGATTAATGGATGAAACCTGTTGATTCAATATTGCTGGTTGATCTAATTGTATTGCTACATGTGTGCCACCAAATACTGCTTACTAAATTTCAGATTTCATGAACTGTTGACTTGTTGCTAAAAGATGAACTAAGGATGAACTTGTAGGCGTGTCCTTTTGCTGAAATGTTACTATCCTATGTCCATGGTACCCCTCATGTAGAGTTTCATGCTTAGGTGAGTCGGTTAAGCCTTGCTGAGCCTTCGTGCTCACGGTTGCTGCTTAAGTGTTTTTCAGGTGAGGAGCCACCCACGGACTCGGAGTACGAGTCCACCGGCGAGGGTTACCCTCCGTCGGGGACCACGGCTGAGTGGGAGCCGTACACGCCGTGCTGAGCTGAGGAGTACAGCTAGTGTGGGTTGCCCTAGGGCTGGGCAACCAACTTTTGCTAAATAGGCGGGCGTGAGTTGTATAGTGTAGACTTCCGCTGTGTAATATAAACAATAGTTGTAACTGAAGTTTGTACCTGTTTGTACAGTTTCAGTTGTTTTTCCCATGTAATATATTATGTTCTTATGACGTGTGTTGTCGGGTGTCGCATCGCGCGGCACCACCCTCTGCGATCCTGGATGAGCGGATTCCGGTCCGCCACAGCCTGGTATCAGAGCTGCAGTGGGGATAGCACAGTACTTAAGGACTGCATTATGGGAAAAACTTAGGCATACGGTGAGGATTCCGTAGTTGCCCAAGTAAGGACTATACTAGTATAGTTAATTAAAGTGGCAAAGACTAACTTATGTGTTATAATTCTGAATTTCAATTATGTAACGATGCACCTACGCTCTGGTAAGTATGGTAAGGAACGCTACCGAAAGCGGTTCAATTTTGGTTAGCTGTCCCTGACGAGGAACGTGGCTCAGGGATAGAGTCTCACAGCTTGGTGTGAGACGTCAATATGAACCTCTTGGACTCTTCATGTCCCTGAGTTCATATGAAACGCTGATCCCTAGCGTGCATTAGGCAAGTAAGTGGAGACCCATCGCGTGATCAGTAACGCGAGAGTGTGTTCGTCTGGAAATAGCCCAGGAGGACATACGCAGCGCTTGCCATCGGCGTGCCCTGCAGGGCAGTAGGTCGTATCTGTTGGGTTGATAACATTCCCAACCGTGACGACCCGTTCATGACCTACTCGGGTTCCCTGTCGTGTGGTGTTGAAACACGATCACGTACCTTGAGACGTGACCTAACTCAAGGATGGCCGTATGACAATAATACGGGCGTTTGTATTTACTTTCAGATATGGAACTGCCTGAAATGAAACAAACCTTTGAGTGCACCACTATTGAGTGTTCTTCTGCAGGTACTAACCACGTGTGTATCCGTGTAGAAAACGTGTGCGAGAGACCGTTTAGTGCCACATTTGAGACGTATATGCCGGGATAATCCGGTTAGGATTTTCTTTTGTGAGGAACGTAGTACCGAGATATTGTAGGCATATGCATGAGAATAATGATAACAAAGAATTAAAATCTATAGGTTCAACATTTAGGACACTGGTTAGGTATAAGAATGGGATAGTGGAGCAGTATAGCCAAAAGTTATGAAAAGCAGAGTGCTCTGTTTTGGGCAGCAAGGTTGCCGAACTTTAACAGAGCACAACTCACAGGTCTTTTAGCCCAGAGAGGTGTGCTATATAGTTCTGGAAAGGTATTGAAGTACTCTATAACTTTGTGTAGACTTCCAGAGCTGAAACTCGCCTTAAGATGGCTGAAATCCCAGAGGAATGTAAACTGTCCAGAACCAGGGCAGAGTAAAACATCCTCTGAACTGATCTGTTTTTCAAACATAACTTCCAGTAGAAAAATCTAAAATTGTCATATAATACATCCTTAGAAAGAGTAGAAGATGTGTGACATCTTTGCAATTCAAAGATTCTGAAATTTCAGCACAGATTTCAGTGGAAACCAGGGTTGAAAACAGCTACTTCCAAGGGAGGTGCTGTTAAAAAAAAATTCTTCCAGAAATTCTGCTGACTTTGAATTAGCATAACTTTTTAGCCAAGGCTGATCTGGGGTGGCAATTGAATACTCTATGGAAAGATACTGAAGTTAACTTTAACTTTGGTATTCAACTTGAGTCATGAAAATGCCCAGAACCAGATCAAAACTTGGAATAGGTAGAAACTGGTCATTCTGACAGAAGAATGACAGTTGAGCTCATTGGAGAGGGTGTTGTACCCTAAGGGTGGTATACGTGATGACAACGCGATAGTAATGTCTCGTGGTGGCCAAACCTAGTTTTGGTGAGCTTCCAAAGTAGAGGTTCATCAAGTTGGATTAAACTAGCTTGTGTTTGGTCTGGTAATGGTGTAGCTTGTGCAAAGTTATTACACTATCTACTTACGAGATGTATCGCATGTTTTCATTGTCATTATGTTTTACACCTATTTCTTTTAGACTGCATGCACTCTGTTGCGGGACTGATGTTATTGTCATATGGTTGCATATGGTTCGCACTAGGACCACGCACGAGGTTGGTGGCTCTAGCCAAGGTGGAGGCGATGACTCCCAGCCACCGGCCTACGACAGCACTCCGCAACAGCAGCCACCACCGCCGCCTCCGCTTACTCTAGCGGATGTGATAGCGGCACTGGTGGGAGGTCGTGAGGAGCAGACCGACCTGCTCCGCACGATCGTGCAGAATACGTCCCAGGCGGGGGGACGTCAAGATAGAGGGCCTCGGGAGCACCGTGATGTGTCGTACTCGTATTTCATGAGTACGCACCCTCCAGTGTTCACCGAAGCTGAAGAACCACTGGAGGCTGACAACTGGCTGCGGACCATCGAGTCCAAGTTTGGGCTGCTCCAGTGTACGGAGCGGCAGAAGACCCTGTTCGCAGCACAGCAGCTCCACGGTGCCGCTGGTGCGTGGTGGGCGAATTATGTCGCCTCACGTCCGGCTGGCCATGCCGTGGAATGGCAAGAGTTCCGGGAGGCGTTCCGTGCCTATCACATCCCTCCCGGAATAATGAAGAGGAAGTTCCAAGAATTTTTGGAACTGAAGCAGGGCGGGAGGAGTGCCCACGACTACTCCCGTGCCTTCAACCATCTGGCGCAGTATGCGTCAGACTACATCTCCATGGAGGAGAAGAAGAGGGAGCATTTCTATCGGGGGTTACACCCCGGAATGAAGACCCACCTCGTACAGTGGAACCGCGGCACATTCAACGACCTAGTCAATGCCGCCATCATGCAAGAGGACGCTCAGTGGGAGTTAGCAGCTGAGCAGAGGAAGCGCAGCGCTCCACCTAGCAGCAGTGGTGGCGCGCCCCAGAAGTACCGTATGGTGTATCGGACACCATCCGGGCAGCAGTGGCGTCCACCGGCACGACCTCAACAGTTCGGGGGACGTTCGTTCCAAGCACCCCCGTTCCGTCCGCCGATGCCACCACCAAGACAGCAACAGCAACAGCAGCAGCAGACGGTACCCCGGGCGTTTCCACCGCCACAACGCGCCCCGGGTTTCCGTCCACCGATTAGCGGGGGACCGCCACGTTTCACCTGCTTCACGTGTGGCCAGGCGGGCCACTTCGCGAAGGACTGTCCCCAGGGGCAGCAGAGCAGCGGGCAAGCCCAGCTCCAGGGTGGTGCTCGAGGCCGACCTCCGGTGAAGAAGGTTGGTCAGCGGACTGGAGGCGTCCGCAACCTCGACAATGAGGACGCCCCAGAGGGAGACAACGTGCTGGCGGGTACGTTTACTCTCAATCATCAAGCCATCGTCATACTTTTTGATTCTGGTGCAACCCATAACTTCATAAGTGCATCCTATGTGGTTAAGCATCAGCTGGAAGCCTTTCCAACCGAGTGTTCTTATATGATCTGCTCACCGGGAGGAAAGATTTCAGCAACAATGATGGTTCCAAAAGCACCATTGTGCTTAGGTGGGAAGATATATCCCACCACTATGATTATCCTAGGGGGGCAGAAGATTGATGCAATCTTGGGAATGTCATGGCTAAGCTACCATGGAGCTGTCCTGGAAACACTATCACGGACGGTTCACCTCAACTCCCCATTACACCGTCCGCAGTCCCTCCTATTAGATAATCCAGTCAGAGAGGTTTCAGCGATCAATAGTGCTGAGGCTCTCAAGTTAGAAGACATCCCCGTAGTACGGGAGTATCCCGACGTGTTCCCGGATGATCTACCGGGCATGCCACCTGAGCGGGATGTCGAGTTCAAGATCGAGCTCGCACCCGGGACTACACCCATATCACGGAGACCATACAAGATGGCTCCAAATGAGCTGGCGGAACTGAAAGAACAGCTCAATGATCTGTTGAGCAAGGGTTTCATTAGGCCGAGTTCCTCGCCTTGGGGATGCTCGGCGCTATTCGTGAAGAAGAAGGATGAGACCCTGAGGCTGTGTGTGGATTACCGGCCGCTCAATGCCGTCACCATCAAGAATAAGTACCCACTGCCCCGAATTGACATCTTGTTTGATCAACTTGTGGGGGCAAGTGTATTCTCAAAGATGGACCTTCGCTCTGGATATCACCAGATCAAGATCCGGGCGGAGGATATCCCGAAGATGGCGTTCTCGACGAGATACGGCTTATATGAATATCTCGTCATGTCCTTTGGTCTCACAAATGCTCCAGCCCATTTCATGTATCTCATGAACTCGGTGTTCATGCCGGAGCTGGACAAGTTCGTGGTAGTGTTCATCGATGATATCTTGGTTTACTCCAAGACGGAAGCCGAACATGCCGAACACTTGCGGACCGTTCTTCAATGATTGCGAGACCAAACTCTACGCCAAGTTCGGTAAATGCGAATTTTGGATCAGCCAAGTGCCATTCTTGGGACATATCATCTCAGCTGAAGGCATTGCGGTTGACCCAAGCAAAATAGAGCAAGTGCTGAAATGGAAAGCTCCCACTTCAGTCCATGAAGTCAGAAGCTTCCTCGGGTTAGCAGGATACTATCAGAGATTCATTCCAAGTTTCTCCAAGCTCGCTAAGCCGATGACAGAGTTGCTGAAGAAAGGGAAGAAATATGTTTGGAACACGGCGTGTGAAGGAGCGTTCCGAACATTGGTGAAGCATCTCACAACAGCCCCGGTGTTAGCTCAGCCGGATACAACAAAGCCCTTCGACGTGTATTGTGATGCGTCCGGTATTGGGCTCGGCTGCGTGTTGATGCAGGAAGGACGTGTGGTCGCTTATGGCTCACGCCAACTTCAGAACCATGAGCAGCACTACCCGACTCACGATCTTGAACTTGCTGCCGTAGTGTTGGCGCTGAAAATGTGGAGGCACTATCTCCTGGGGAACTTGGTGCATCTCTACACCGACCACAAGAGCTTGAAATACATTTTCACCTAGAAGGAGGTGAACATGAGGCAGAGGAGGTGGTTAGAACTGATCAAAGATTATGAGATTGAGATCCATTACCACCCCGGCAAGGCGAATGTGGTTGCCGACGCGCTGAGTTGGAAATCACATGTCCATCACCTCACCATTACACCGGTGGAGGAGGAAGAGCCAAGTTTATACTTGGTTCCTTATGGATCGCTGTACAACCTTGCCCTCGTCCCTACTATTAGGGAGGACATCATTGCAGCTCAGAAAAAGGATAAAGGCATGGCACATCTCCGGAGACGGATTGACAATGGGGAGATCAAATATTTCCGGAAAGATGATGAGGGGACGCTGTGGTTCAATGACCGCATAGTCGTACCCCGGGACATGGTACTGAGGAAGAAGATCCTCGACGAAGCCCACTTGTCTAAATACTCCATTCATCCGGGCAGCAACAAGATGTACCAAGATTTGAAACGGAAATTTTGGTGGACACGGATGAAGCGGGAGGTAGCGAAGTACGTATCCGAGTGTGATACGTGTAGACGAGTGAAGGCTGATCATATGAGGAAATCAGGGCTGCTGCAACCCCTGAAGATTCCAGCATAGAAATGGGAAGATGTGAGCATGGATTTCATCATGGGATTACCCTTAACATCCAACAAACATGATTCCATTTGGGTGATTGTTGACCGACTGACCAAGTCAGCTCACTTCATCCCCGTACATACACATTTCCATGCCAACCGATATGCGGAGTTATACATTGCCAGGATTCTATGCCTACATGGTGTACCCAAGACCATAGTCTCAGACCGAGGTGCCTTGTTTGTATCTCGCTTTTGGGAGCAGTTGCACGCTGCTTTGGGTACTAAACTGATTAGGAGCTCCGCCTACCACCCTCAGACAGATGGCCAGACAGAGAGGGTGAATCAAGTTCTGGAGGACATGTTGAGAGCATGTGCCATCCACCATGGTAGGAACTGGGATAATCACCTACCATTGGCGGAATTCTCGTACAACAACGGCTATCAGGTGAGTATCAAGATGGCACCCTACGAAGCTCTCTACGGTCGCAAGTGCCGCACCCCATTAAATTGGTGCGAGTCCGGTGAAAGGGTCACATTCGGGGTTGATGTGGTGAACGACGCCGAAGAGCGCGTTCGGACAATTCAAGCCAATTTAAAAGCCGCTCAATCCCGACAGAAGAGCTACGCTGATAAGAGGCGTAGACCGTTGCACTTTGACGTTGGGGAACACGTGTACCTCCGCATGTCTCCAATGAAGGGTGTGCACCGGTTCGGTGTGAAGGGGAAGCTCGCTCCCCGTTTTATTGGACCCTACGCTATCACCGAGAAGTGTGGACCAGTGGCGTATCGATTGGAACTACCGGCATCTCTCGCTGGTGTCCATGATGTTTTTCATGTTTCACAACTGCGAAAATGTTTAAAGCATACGGCTGCTGTTCCTACCGAAGACATCGGCGAGCTGAAACCGGATTTAACCTATGAGGAGTATCCGGTGGAAATTCTTGATGAGAAAGCCAGAACCACGCGTAGCAGAACGTTGTGGTTCTACAAGATACTCTGGAGTAACCACACCGCGGAAGAAGCGACGTGGGAGAGTGAGGAGTTCCTTCGCTCAAATTAACCGGAGTTCATGGCATATCAACACGGGTAAGTCCCTATTACATCGCTATCTCTTCTTTTGTAATCTCGGGACGAGATTCTTTTAAGGGGGGAGGGATGTAAAAGCCCAAGAAAAGGGACTTGCAAAATTTTCTCTTCACCTCACAACACCACAGTTTTTATTGTGGATATCTTAGGAAAAAGTGTGAAGAGCAAGTAACCTCCATCAAAAGGGTAATTAGAGGGGAAAGTCTACACTTTCACAAAGTAGAATTTCTACACATGAACATGAGAGCTTGAGCTCACCCCTAGGACTTGAAAAGTCTTGGGAAGGTTCAAGCCAAATTTCATGTAAATCCAACACTTTTTGAGGCACTTTTGGAGGTGATTGAAAAAGAGGCCAATTTGAATGTGAATTCAAATTGCAGCAACTTTCACCACTCAAATTCAAAAGTTAGCTTCATATTCAAACTCAGCACATTTTTCTGAGTAAGCTCACCAATTTTCATCTCCATTGGAGCTCATCTTGTCAAGAGCTAAATTTGCAAGAATTCAAAACTGAATTTGAATTTCAGTTTAAATATGAAGCACATTTAACCAAACAAAGTTTGAATTTGAGAATTCAAATTCAAACAAAGACTTGGGAGCTAAGTCTCACATTAAATTGTGAGTAGCTGGTGGGATAATTAACAGAAACAGAAAAGAAATATTAGGGAAAAAGAAGAAAGGGGGAGGCCCACAGGTCAGTGGCACACATGAGGGGCAGTCGGTTGCTGCAGCCGACCCCGACTTCGCGCGCAAGCCAGGGAATGGCGGCGAGCCACCGAGGCAGCAATCGGCCACCTCACGGTGCCAAACCGCGGCTTAAAGGCCAGCGCACAGCCCACGCCGCCTTCCTCCTGCTTTCCAAACGAGAACCCCCCCCCCTACCGAGCTCCTTCCTCGTTTCCGCGCGAGCACAGAAACGTCGCCCTCTCTGATCGCCGGCGTCCGGCCAGCACAGGCGCGCTCGTGCCCGACGAGCCACACAAGAAAGGACCGCCTTAAGGTGCTTATTCTTCTAGCCCCTACCGTTCTTCATTTCATGGGCTGTCGAGGGAGTATTTCGCCGGGAAAGCTTCGGGTGTCTTGAGGCTGAGCTCCCACAAAATCCTAAAATTCATGGGGGTTAGATCATCACCGGGCAAACCGAGTCATGCACACGCTCTATACACGGCCACGACCACCTAGGATCGAAAACCAGTAAGAACCGTGGGCTAGGTTTACGGTTCTCTGAAGTTTTCTGAAGCACAGCCGATATCCGGCCTAGGTCGCCGATGAGGTCGTGGTTACCGCCGTTTCCACGGGGATCGGTGTCCATGTCCGTGACCAGCAGGTGTCAGCGGAGCTCCCCGAGCAAACCGCATCGAAAAAGGTGCGTGGGATGCCGAGTTGGACGTCGCCGGTGAGCTCCCGGCCGCTGTTGCCGTCAGGAGCACTGTTCCGGTGGTTGTCAAGTTCTGGGGAGGGCACCACCGTGTTCCTCAGGCCGAGATAGGCACTGGCGGCGAGATTCAGCAAGCTCCGAGGACCGGAACCCCTCTCCGGCGAGAGCTCCGGCGAGCTTGGCGGCGGGGTCGCGCGGGTGGCCGGAGGAAGACGAAGGGGTAGGCCCCACGCGTCAGCGGCTGGAGATAAATGGGTGGGATTCTCTGTGGTCCGGGATCCAGTGCGGCCGCGCGGGAAGGAGTCTGTGGCCCCGTGTGGCTCGGATCCAGCGGTCGACACGTGTACGTGGACCCACCCGCAGGATTTAAACATTTCTAGAATTTCCAGTTTTAGTGCAAACTTTAGAACCCCATAACTTTTGCTAGGAAGCTCCAAATTTAGTGATTCAAATTGAGTTGGATTCATCTTGCCTAGCTCTGTCGGGATATACAACCCAATTTGTATGAAACCCATTAATTAATTCTGGAAAATTCTTTAAAGCTTTTCAGCAAAAGAATTTTAGAGGGAGTTTGGTTCATCCAAAAATCCCCAAATTTTGCCAGAATGTTCTTTAGGACATTAGTAAACCCCTGTAAACGTTTCAGACCATTTGGAGTTGATTTGGTGAGAGCAATTCAAATTGGAAGGTGTTGTGTTCATTTGAATATAGAAATATTTTCAGAGAATTTCCAAAACTTGGAAATTCAGTTCTGGGCAAATCTTAACCCCAAAAATGTTAGGAAAATTCATGCAAACTCTATGAGCTATAATTGAAATTGTAGTTCATTAAGTTAAGCATGAACAGGGGTATTACCTCAGAATAAATTCTTCCTTGCTGATTTGCCAAGAGAATTATTCTGAGCAAACCACTCCATGAAAAGTGCTAATGTTTGGTCCAGAGAGTTTTCTTGTGACAAGGAACTCACACAAAAATTCTCAGCTCCATTGGAGCTCTAGATCACCCCTGTCCTGTTTAACCACTTAAGGGATTAATATGGAAAAGGGGGAAAACCACTTAGCATTTAACCATGTGATTAAGTCCAAGCCAAACCACCAACACCAGTTCATCTTTAAATTCTTAAACAAAGTTCCAGGTGTTAGAGGCTGGTTATTAGAACTAATAGTAGAAGTCTTACTCTAAAACTCACATTTGCATCTAAATTAACATGTAGTATTTCATTAACGTGTAGCCGTTGAAGAAGAGACTCCGGAAGTGCTGGACTTCCTTCTTCCGGACGAAGACTTAACCCCTGACCAGCAGCAACAAGGCAAGCCCCGGTTTGCATTAACCCTTTTATAAGTTTTAATTTGTTTACATGTGTCATGTGAAGCATGATTGTGCATTAGGTATAGGATGGATGGAACCCCACTTGCATAACCAAAGGTTCCTAAAAGAGTGAGGGTAGTGTCTAAGACCTCGAGTAGACCGGCTATGCTTAATGAGTCATAGGACTTCGGTACAAGTCGAGTAGTTGGAAATCTACTCGCGAGATAGGCTTGGGACATACGGGTTCGGTTGATGTAAGGGCCTCAGTTTTTGACACTCATTTGCAGTGTTCATCACCACACCACACACCTCATTTGAGGAAGAATGATGAACACAAATAAAGAGCAAGTAACAATTATCAACATGCTCATTAGGGAACAAACTCACACATTGCAAAAGTGGTACTTCCCACATGTGATATAGATGGGCTGGACATATGAAAACTCCTACACTTTGCTAAGGATGTCCATGCCAAGTTCCACCCAAATTCAAAACCTTTTTGAGGTCATTTTGGGTATAGTTAGGAAGAGGGCAGTTTGAAACCATATTCAAATTCAAACTGTTTTCACCCACTGAATTTAAAAGTGGAAGGCATATTCTTGCTCAGCACATTTTTGTGAGCTCACACACCAATTTTCACTCCATTTGGAGTTGATCTTGACATGAGCTAAGGGGGAGAAATTCAAACTTTATTTGAATTTCAAACTGCACTTGTGCTGAAATTCATTCAAACCAAACCTCATTTGAACTTTGATCAATTCAAATGGCTCTTGGGTGAATAATTTGAATTGCCAAGGGTAGAATAGGGTTCACTGTTTACCACAGCTGTTAGGAATAAATTTCAGAGGTTAAAAGAGAAGTGGGACCCACATGTCAGCCTCTGCCTCAATACAAACCGACTGAAACACAGTTCAGTCGGTTCCCGGCAGCTGTGCGCGCGCGCCACCGAAGGGGGCAGCCGGCGCCAGCTCCTGCTGCGTGCCCCGAGCCGGAGACCAACCGGCCGGGCTATTTATTCCCTCCCCGGCGTGCTTCAGTCACCATTTCCTCGAGCTGCCGACGCACGCGACTGCTTTTCCCACTGCCATCACTAGCGCTCGAGTTCCTGCTTGATCAAGCCGATCGCAGCTCCCTCTTTCCATTCCAAGGTCCCAGCAAGGTACTAGCAACCATCCTCCATCCTCCCCATGGCTAGAAGTCGATTGAAACCGAGTGCTATCGGCTGTGCCGAAAGATAAAAATCGGAACTGGAAACCGCCGCACCTCGGGCTCTCGTGGACAGCCCAACCTGGGCGTTGTCACGCCCGAGCCAAGGCACCCTTGGACGCGCAAGTGATCGGTGCTGCTCACCCCCGAGCCACAGCTCGAGTGGTTGCTCACCGGCGGCGAATTTCCACTTGTCCCCTTTCTGTGTGCAGAACGACCTTCGGGTACGATTCTGTTTAATTCGTGCTCTAGAAAGGATTAGAGGGCCTCAGGCCACTCCCACACGAACTAGACACGGTGACGCACAAGTTGCCTTCACAACTCTGGGCCGGAGAACTTCTGTGCCCGGCGTAATTCAAGGTCTACTAATGGCGGAACGCACGGGGGGTATCGGGCGCACGGTGAGGACCTATTTCGGGCCTTCCCCGGGCTGCCCCGAGTTCATGTCAACCCTCTCTGAGGTCCACTGATGCTCCCCGACCGGTTTCCCAAGTAGCTGAGGCACTAGGAGCATCAGCCGACATGGCCGAAGTCGTTTCGATATGGCGGCTCGTCGCCGACCATGCTCCGGCCGTTGTCATGAGCAGCTGACCCTCGGATCATGTTCCCCAAGTAAAAGTAGGCAGGGGCGGCCAGAATCAAGAAGTTTGGAGCGGTACAGCAGCCAGCGGCGAGCTCTCCGGCGAGGTCCCTCGGCGGCGGAGCGCGGGTGTCGCGAGGTTGAAGAAGGGGGTGGACCCCAGCTGTCAGCGGCCGATATTTTGAATCGGGATCCGGCTGCGGCCGGGATCGGGTGTGCTGGCGCGCAAAAGCCTTGTGGGCCGCGGTGTGCTGTCGCTTCGGCGTGCGACGCGTGTCCCCTGGGCCCACGCGCGAGTTTAAACTTTTCCCCGATTTTCAGATTTCCTTCAAACTTCAAATCCTTATAACTTTGGCTAGAAAGCTCCAAATTGAGTGAACCAAATTTTGCTGGATTCAGCTCTCTGAGTACTTTCCAGAAAATCAAGTTTCACTTCATGAAATTCCCTAATTCTCCAGAATTAATTCCTTAATGTTTAAACTGTTAGGAATTTTAACTGGGGAATCCTTTGGCGGAAAATCCTGAAATTTTGCTGAGATGTTCACCAAAATATCATTGAGCTACCATAAAAATTTCAGATCCATTTGAGCTCATTTAGTCCACCTAATGGTGTGATTAGTAAAACTGTTCCAGAGAAAATAGAAAATGTTCAGAAACATTTTCAGGATTTTCTCTGAAATTGTTTAGCTCATATCTTTAGTTAGAGACTTCCAAATTAAGTGAGACCAACTCCATTAGAACCCTCTGAAAATCTAGTTTTCAGAAAGTCATAGTTTGTCTCATGAAAATCCCTAGAACACCCTAAGGGTTCCAATTAAGGTCAAGGACATAATTATTTGTGGAGGGCTCAAATGAGCTTTGCTGCAACTAAAACTTGACCAAGTCTTTGTTTAGGTTGTAACCAAGCCACAGTAAAAGTTTCACAGTCATTAGGTCTGTCTAGTAAGGGTTATAGGCTTCACAACTTCAAAGTTAATACAAAGGCCTCTAAATTAATACATACATTGTTCTTATCATGTAGTCGCTAAGGTCGAGGAGGAACCCGAAGTCCTAGACTTCGTTACTCCGGAGGAACAGCTAGCCTACGACCAAGAGCAGCAAGGCAAGCCCCGGTTTGCATTAACCTTTTTACAAATTTTATTGTTTTGAGCACATACTTGTTTCCCTTTGTTCGTTGCATTAGAGTCTTGATTGGAAACCCAACTGCACAGCCAAGAAAACCATGGGTTGGGTTTAGGATTGAAAACCTCGTTAGCCACTGCATTGCTAGAATAGAGTAGGATTCGGTACAAGTCGAGTAGTTGGAACTACTCGCGAGAATAGGCTAGAGGCACATTGCTCGGGTAGAGATAGCACATGAAACACATGGCAAGAAAATGAGACCGAGCGGAGAGTAAGGGCAGCAGGACTTTGGGGCCTGTGTGCTGTAGCTCCGCTTGTGTCGATTGAGGACCGAGCCGTGTGCGGGCCTGTTGAACAAGCTAGAACAGTACCGAAGACCTACCGGCTATATGGGAACCGGGAAACTGATGTAACTCGGGTAGCTGGGTGTTGAGGCATTGCCCGTCGTTCAGAGGGTAGGTTGAGAGCTCGAGGTGTAAATCAGCTGGCGGCACAGAGATGCGCGTGCAGGGACCTCTTGCTCGGGACGATGGGACCGGTTCAATATTTGGCTAACGGGTGAAAGGTAGTCGCGTACGGCGTCCGTGATGGTTGTTGTAGGCAACATCGAGTACGGGCGTACGTGACGGGTTGTTCGGGTAACCCTGCAGGTGTAAATCGATTATAATCGCCGTCCCTCGCGGTCAGTGAGTACCACTTGTTCACTGTACCGTGACGTAGAAAGAACAGGCTAGTTACATGTTAAAATGTTGCTGATTGAAAGTTGGATATTGATTGTTAATGATATGTTGTAGCTTAGTGCTAACTAAAGTTCTTTTCAACTTTGGGCAAAGTACATGAGAGAAATGCGTTTCTTGTTTGATTGCGGCTCTCTCATGTGCCTTAGCGTAAGGTTCTCCACAACCTGCTGCTAAAACTTGAAAGTAAGGTTCTACTAATTAGGCGAGTCCTTGCAAATGATTTTTACCTCATGCAACCCATTACCCGCATGTAGAAGTTCCATGTTTAGGTGAGACGGGTCAGACTTGCTGAGCCTTCGTGCTCACTGCTTGTGTTTGAAGCTTTTGCAGGGTTCTATGAGGAAGGGACTCCCGAAGAGGAGACGGAACCCCAGGAGGGGAACCCCGTCGAGTGGGAGTCGTGCACGCCGCAGAGTTAGTGTGCGTGTGTGCTAGCAAGGACACGTTCGAGGGCTGAACGTGCACTTGATGCTTAGTCTACGCCCGCGAGTGTGGACTAAACTTATTTTGATGTAAACATGTTAATAAACTTGTTTATGTAATAAAGCTTCCGCTTCCGCTTTGTGCCTTTGACGTGTGTTATACGGTGCTGTGCAACGCAGCACCCCTCAGCGTGATCCTGGCTCGACAGGACCAGTGGGGTCGTGTCAGCGTGGTATCAGAGCTCGCTTGAGGTTTAACACAGTACAAAGGTCTTCTTTTTCAAAAATCCAGTGAGGAACGAGTTAGTAGCCCGTATAAGGATGTTATTAGTATATAGAAAGTGGCTTATTAACTTATTTGTTATGTCGGAAAATCGTGCATCTCGGGACGTTCATGTCTTGGGGGGTGCACGTAAGCGCTGTCCACCAGTGCGCACAAGCTGAAGGGTGGAGCCCCACGGGTGGCAGGTAACCCGACCCGCTTTGATATCCTCTACGACTCTTCATGTCGTTTGGGGTATTCGAGCAACGTCTGTCCCTGGCGTGCGTGGTGCAACATGGGAGACCCCGTCACGTGGTCTGAAACGTGAACACGTAACTCAGGGCGTGTTTGGCTTGAGAACATCCGGGCGAGTGATGACGGCCGGATGTACCAACTGTATGGATTCCGGGCTCGGTGTGCAGCCGAGTCTGATGATTGGTTGAATTTCTGCAGGTAGCCTTACCACGAAACGGTAGACGTGTAGCATCCGTGTGCGAGTGACGAGTAGTGCCACTAAACTAACGAAGCCGGCTAAGTCCGGTATAGGTTTTTCTTTGTGAGGACGTAGTACCGACATGATCTGGTGACGCATCGACGTCACACCCAACTAAATGAACAACTTCATTTAAAAATTTGAAGGTTTTGATCCAAAGTAGTAAAACTTGATGTAACTCCTTCCCTTGAACAGGATATTCAAAGCTAATAAGTTTTCAACTTATAGGATGTTAAGGACAGAGCACTCTGTTTTCAGCTAAATCAAGGCTGAAGTAATCAGAGGTTAGAGGTTGAGTTCTTTCGAGGTTGGGGTCGTATGATACATTTCTGGAAAGCTTTGGAGGAGCTTTACAACTTTTCTGTTAAGTTCCAGAGGTGTTTCATCCCTTAACCACTCGAAAAATGCAACGGAGTTGAAACTGTCCAGAAAACAGGACAGAGCAAAGACTCTCTGTAGACTCTCTGTAAATTAAGCATAACTTCCTGCTTAAAAATCCAAAAATAGGAAATGAGGTAGTTCTGGAAAGATTATGAGATGGGTTACAACTTTGTAACAGAAAGTTTTGTCAGATTAGGAACAGAATTAACTGGGATTCTTGGATCAAATCAGTACCTAAGGCAGGGAGGTGCTGTCCAATTGTTTCCAGAAATTCTGTTAACTTTGACATCTCATAACTTTTGAACCAGAGCAGATCTTAGGCCAACCAAATACTTTCTGGAAAGCTATTGAAGTTAACTTTAACTTTGATGTTGAGCTCCAGGACTGGTTTTGCTTTTAACCTGGCCTAAATCAGATTGATATGGAAACTGGTCAGGGCTGTCATGGGAACAGCAGATCAGCAGTCAAATTTGTTTAAAAATTTGAACTATGTTTCCAAGTGTTAAGGGTTCAATGACATATCTTATGTTATAACTCAATGGTTTATTGTTTAAATAAATATTTGACATTTCTCAAATATATTTTTACAGATGGCAGCAGATAAACGGTTGGAGAACGGGTGGATAGTTTCCCACTGCTCTGACCGTAGCGGCTACCCGGGAGCATTGTGGCTAATGCTCCAATATTTCGGGTACAACCAGATGCCGCAATACTTCGCCAAGGAAGAAGGTGAAGAGGGGAACAAGACGTGGACGATCCATGTCGAGGTTCCTGCAGGGCCTACGCCACCCGGTTGGGTGCCATTCACCGTCACGGTGAGAGGAAGACAACCGGAAGGGATGTGGCAAGTGGCAGCCCGTGACACTATGTCACGTTTCTGCCAACTACACGTGCAGGCTATGGAGGGAACTCCATACGCACTCGTTCCGGTGGAGGGACGAGCTCAGCATGTGTGGGAAGAGAGGTACCTAGAGGCAACAAACCCGAGTTGCCCAAGGTACAACCCCGCGGAGGCAAATCTCAGCCTCCAAATGAGGGCGGGAAACGCTGTGATGGACAGCCAAGCTGTTCATACGGAGCATCTCGCCACCAAGCTCAAGGAGAGCACAAGCCGTGGAGATCATTTTGAGAGTGCTCACAGTGCACTCCGCAATGTGCTCCTTCCGACGATCAAGCGACTGAATGAACAACACAATCAGTTGCGTCGTCTGAAGAAGGCAAAGAAGAAGAGCCGTGTTGACATTGCGGCGTTGCAAGAGCTGGTGCAGACCCTAACCCAGCAGAATGAGGACCTTGCTCAAGAGCGGGACGACGCTATTGAGGAAGGACAAGGCTGGGAAGAGGACTACAACCAGGCTATGGACGAGGTGCATGCATTGCAGGACCTCGTGCCCCCGGTATTGGGCGTACCGGTAGTCTTGGGTCTTCCAGCCATGGGAGAACCCGGAATGGGAGAAGAGGTGGTAGATCCAGAGCCACCGGCTGAGGTACCGGAGGAGGACGACCCACAGGAGGTCGAGTTCTACTCCGAGTAGGGGGTTACGGTTGCCAAGTAGGGCAGCTAGGGTAGCGTAACCCAACTTTTGTAATCGGTGACATGTCGTGTAGACAGTAGCGTATGTATAGGTAGTGACGACATGAGCACGACTTCTCGGAGATCCGAGAATAATGTATCTTGTATAAAGTTTATGCTTTATCAATATATGTGAATGTTGTGCAAGTTAGTCATGCGTCGCTTCAATACTTACTGCTGTTTATGGAATTTTGAGTAAGACATGTGCTAATTGCTGCTGTGTTGAATTTCAGAATGACGCGTACTCGTGCCAACCCTGATGTTGGAGGTACTAGCCAAGGGGGAGAGACCTCCCAACCGCCTCCCGAGGACTCCTCGGGACAGCAGCAGCAACAGCAACAGCAAACACCGCCACCGCCACTGCCAACGGTTACATTGGCCGACATTGTCGCGGCAATGGCGGGTTCACATCAGCAGCATACAGAGCTACTGCAAACGTTAATTGCGAATACGTCTCGCCCAGAGAGACGTCAAGATCGTGAGGAGCGCCAACAGAGCTCCTACTCCGACTTCCTGGCGACTCATCCCCCTGTATTCTCAAGGGCGGATGAACCACTTGACGCGGACAACTGGCTCCGCGCCATAGAGATGAAGTTCGGGCTGCTCCAAATCAGCGAGCAGCGCAAGACTCAGTTCGCGGTCCAGCAGCTCCAAGGATCCGCGAGCGCGTGGTGGGCTAACTTTTGTGCTTCACAACCCACCGACCGAGTGATGACCTGGGCGGAGTTTCGGACGGCCTTCCGGGCCTATCATATACCGCCCGGTTTGATGAAGAGGAAGACGCAGGAATTCCTACACCTGCAACAAGGGAGCCGGAACGCGCTGGAGTACTCCAGAGCGTTCAACGATCTCGCACTCTACGCGTCGTATCACGCAGATACGGACGAGAAGCGGCGGGACCACTTTTACCAGGGGCTTAACCCGCTCCTGAAGGACAAGCTGGCGATGTTCAATCGCGGCAGCCTTAACGACATAATTGATGCTGCGATTGTTCAGGAAGACTCCGGCAAGGAGTTGGCGGCGGCAGAGCGAAAGCGAAGCGCGCCGCAGAGCAGCGGAGAAGGAGGCGGTCCTTCTCAGAAGTTTCGGATGGTGAATCGCCCACCATCAGGTCCGCGCTGGCAGCCACCACAGCGGTCGATGCCGTTCCGCGGTCGGCCGTATTCGTCACCGGCATTCCGGCCGGCACTGCCAGCACTACCGCAACAACAGCAGCAGCAGCGGGCGATGCCGCGTGCGTTTGCACCTCCGCAACGCATGCCGGGATTTCGTCCACCAAGTACTCCACCAGCAGCGGCCACATGTTACAAGTGTGGTCGTCCAGGACACTTCGCGAGCAGTTGCCCGGAGAGGCAAGGCGGCGGAGTGGTACCACAGTTTCCGGGGAGGAATCAACCCCGGAACCCTACTAATGCGCGGCGGGCAAACCCTAGGCCCGGCACTGTCCACCAGCTTGCCATTGAGGACGTGCCGGAGGGCGAGCCAATCCTTGCGGGTATGTTCCAACTCCACCAGCATCCCGCTATAGTACTATTTGATTCAGGCGCCACGCATAATTTTATTAGCCAAGCTTTCATTGCTAAACACAGCTTGCCAATACTACCCACCGATAGTCCATATTTAATTTGTTCACCGGGTGGGAAGATTTCAGCAAGCGTAATGGTCTCCAAAGCACCATTATGCTTAGCGGGTAGAGTGTACCCTACGTCTCTCATTATCTTAGAGGGACAGAAGGTCGATGTCATCCTAGGGATGTCGTGGTTAACCCGCCACGGCGCTGTTTTAGACACCGTCCTCCGAGTCGTGCACTTAAACTCAGGAGTGCACGGTTCTCACTCATTATTTCTGGACAGTCCAGAAATAAAACTTCCAAGTGTCTATCAAGCCACAACCATCAGATTGGAAGACATTCCAGTGGTCCGAGAATTCCCTGATGTATTCCCGGATGATTTGCCGGGGATGCCACCCGATAGAGAGGTGGAGTTCAAGATTGAACTTGCACCGGGAACCATGCCAATATCCCGAAGGCCGTACAAGATGGCGCCCAAGGAGTTGGCGGAACTGAAGATTCAGCTCACGGACCTTCTGGAGAAGGGTTTTATTAGGCCGAGCTCCTCGCCATGGGGCTGTTCGGCATTATTTGTCAAAAAGAAGGATGAAACGTTGCGGCTTTGCGTGGACTACCGTCCATTAAATGCCGTAACCATCAAGAACAAGTACCCGTTGCCACGGATCGACATGTTGTTTGATCAGTTGGTTGAAGCAAAGGTCTTTTCCAAGATGGATTTAAGATCCGGGTACCATCAGATTAAGATCAGGGCTGAGGACATTCCAAAGACAGCTTTTTCGACAAGGTACGGACTTTATGAGTACCTGGTCATGTCCTTTGGCCTCACCAATGCTCCAGCTCACTTCATGTATTTAATGAACTCGGTGTTCATGCCGGAGCTGGACAAGTTTGTCGTGGTCTTCATCGACGACATCCTGGTATACTCCAAGTCGGAGGAAGATCACAAGAAACATCTGCGTATAGTCTTGCAACGGCTGCGGGATCACAAGTTATACGCAAAGTTCAGCAAATGCGAGTTGTGGATATCGCAAGTGCCTTTCCTCGGGCATATCATCTCAGCGGAGGGTATCGCTGTGGACCCGAGCAAAATCACGCAAGTGCTGAATTGGAAATCCCCGAGAACTGTTCATGAGGTACGGAGTTTCCTCGGACTCGCGGGATATTATCGGAGGTTCATTCCGAACTTCTCGAAGATTGCCAGGCCAATGACAGAACTGCTGAAGAAGGCTACCAAATATGTTTGGAGTCCAGCATGTGAAGCAGCATTCAAGGCTTTAGTCAAACACCTAACATCAGCACCGGTTTTGGCGCAGCCAGACACAACAAAACCGTTCGATGTGTACTGCGATGCATCCGGCATTGGGCTCGGGTGTGTGCTGATGCAAGACCGAAGAGTGGTCGCGTATGGATCACGACAGCTTAGGAACCATGAGCAAAATTATCCAACTCACGATTTGGAGCTCGCTGCCGTGGTACTTGCACTGAAAATGTGGAGGCACTACCTACTCGGTAACCTCGTACATTTATATACCGACCACAAAAGCCTCAAGTACATCTTCACTCAGAAGGAGCTGAACATGAGGCAACGAAGATGGTTGGAACTGATAAAGGATTACGAGATAGAGATCCATTATCATCCGGGCAAGGCAAACGTTGTGGCAGACGCGCTAAGCCGCAAGTCACACGTCAATAATCTGACCATCACACCGTTGGAAGAGAGCGAACCACCACTACATGTGATTCCACATGGAGCTCTCTACAACCTAGCTTTGATCCCCACCATCCGTGAAGAGATAGCGGCAGCCCAGAAGAATGACAAGGGCATGTCACATTTGCGGAGACGTGTAGACAGTGGGGAGTTGAAATGTTTCCGGAAGGACGGAGACGGCGTCTTATGGTTCAAGGACCGGATCGTCGTACCCCGAAACCCGGAGTTAAGGAAGAGAATCTTTGATGAAGCTCACTTATCAAAGTTTTCTATTCACCCCGGCAGCAACAAGATGTATCAAGAACTCAGAAGCAAGTTTTGGTGGACACGGATGAAGCGAGAGACGGCAAAATACGTGTCCGAGTGTGATACATGTCGACGGGTGAAGGCAGACCACATGCGGAAACCGGGACTGCTGCAACCACTGGGCATTCCTGCCTGGAAGTGGGAGGACGTGAGCATGGATTTCGTCGTCGGTTTACCCACCACCTTACAGAAACATGATTCTGTGTGGGTGATCGTCGATCGGCTCACCAAAGTTGCCCATTTCATCCCAGTCAACACCAACTATAACGCCAAGAAGTACGCTGAACTGTACATCTCACGGATCCTATGCTTATACGGCGTACCCCGTACCATCGTATCGGACCGGGGCACTTTATTTGTGTCCCGTTTTTGGGAGCAGCTACACGCTGCCCTGGGGACGAAGCTGATCCGTAGTTCAGCCTACCACCCGCAGACGGATGGGCAAACGGAGCGGGTAAATCAAATCCTAGAAGACATGCTACGAGCTTGCGCTATCGACCACGGCAAGAATTGGGATGATCACTTGCCATTAGCCGAGTTCTCGTACAACAATGGGTACCAAGCCAGCATCAAGATGGCGCCCTACGAGGCGCTATACGGCAGGGAATGCCGCACACCACTGAACTGGTGTGAATCTGGCGAGAGGGTTACCTTCGGGATTGATCTTGTCAACAACGCGGAAGAAAAGGTTCGATTAATTCAAGCGAACCTAAAAGCCGCTCAATCCCGACAGAAACAGTATGCGGACCGGAGGAGGCGCCCATTACAATTCGAAGTTGGAGATCACGTATACCTACGAGTGTCTCCAATGAAGGGCGTAAACAGATTTGGGGTAAGAGGAAAGTTAGCACCCCGATTCATCGGTCCATTCCAGATTACCGAAAGATGTGGATCGGTGGCATACCGGCTAAGATTACCAGAAGCACTTTCCGGTGTGCACGACGTCTTTCACATTTCCCAGCTGAGGAAGTGTCTCAAGCTATCAACTACCGTTCAGCTGGAAGACATTGAAGAACTGCAACCGGATCTCACCTATCGGGAGGAACCGGTGCAGATTATTGATGAAAAGGCCCGAACCACACGCAACCGTACGTTGTGGTTCTACAAGGTTCTATGGAGTAATCACTCCATGGACGAAGCGACATGGGAGAGCGAAGAATTCCTTCGCACTAACTACCCCGACTTTTTCACGTCGCATATTCGGTAATTTTCCACCGTCCTCTCTCTCATTTCACCTTATAATCTCGGGACGAGATTCTTTTAAGGGGGGAGGAATGTAAGGGCCTCAGTTTTTGACACTCATTTGCAGTGTTCATCACCACACCACACACCTCATTTGAGGAAGAATGATGAACACAAATAAAGAGCAAGTAACAATTATCAACATGCTCATTAGGGAACAAACTCACACATTGCAAAAGTGGTACTTCCCACATGTGATATAGATGGGCTGGACATATGAAAACTCCTACACTTTGCTAAGGATGTCCATGCCAAGTTCCACCCAAATTCAAAACCTTTTTGAGGTCATTTTGGGTATAGTTAGGAAGAGGGCAGTTTGAAACCATATTCAAATTCAAACTGTTTTCACCCACTGAATTTAAAAGTGGAAGGCATATTCTTGCTCAGCACATTTTTGTGAGCTCACACACCAATTTTCACTCCATTTGGAGTTGATCTTGACATGAGCTAAGGGGGAGAAATTCAAACTTTATTTGAATTTCAAACTGCACTTGTGCTGAAATTCATTCAAACCAAACCTCATTTGAACTTTGATCAATTCAAATGGCTCTTGGGTGAATAATTTGAATTGCCAAGGGTAGAATAGGGTTCACTGTTTACCACAGCTGTTAGGAATAAATTTCAGAGGTTAAAAGAGAAGTGGGACCCACATGTCAGCCTCTGCCTCAATACAAACCGACTGAAACACAGTTCAGTCGGTTCCCGGCAGCTGTGCGCGCGCGCCACCGAAGGGGGCAGCCGGCGCCAGCTCCTGCTGCGTGCCCCGAGCCGGAGACCAACCGGCCGGGCTATTTATTCCCTCCCCGGCGTGCTTCAGTCACCATTTCCTCGAGCTGCCGACGCACGCGACTGCTTTTCCCACTGCCATCACTAGCGCTCGAGTTCCTGCTTGATCAAGCCGATCGCAGCTCCCTCTTTCCATTCCAAGGTCCCAGCAAGGTACTAGCAACCATCCTCCATCCTCCCCATGGCTAGAAGTCGATTGAAACCGAGTGCTATCGGCTGTGCCGAAAGATAAAAATCGGAACTGGAAACCGCCGCACCTCGGGCTCTCGTGGACAGCCCAACCTGGGCGTTGTCACGCCCGAGCCAAGGCACCCTTGGACGCGCAAGTGATCGGTGCTGCTCACCCCCGAGCCACAGCTCGAGTGGTTGCTCACCGGCGGCGAATTTCCACTTGTCCCCTTTTTGTGTGCAGAACGACCTTCGGGTACGATTCTGTTTAATTCGTGCTCTAGAAAGGATTAGAGGGCCTCAGGCCACTCCCACACGAACTAGACACGGTGACGCACAAGTTGCCTTCACAACTCTGGGCCGGAGAACTTCTGTGCCCGGCGTAATTCAAGGTCTACTAATGGCGGAACGCACGGGGGGTATCGGGCGCACGGTGAGGACCTATTTCGGGCCTTCCCCGGGCTGCCCCGAGTTCATGTCAACCCTCTCTGAGGTCCACTGATGCTCCCCGACCGGTTTCCCAAGTAGCTGAGGCACTAGGAGCATCAGCCGACATGGCCGAAGTCGTTCCGATATGGCGGCTCGTCGCCGACCATGCTCCGGCCGTTGTCATGAGCAGCTGACCCTCGGATCATGTTCCCCAAGTAAAAGTAGGCAGGGGCGGCCAGAATCAAGAAGTTTGGAGCGGTACAGCAGCCAGCGGCGAGCTCTCCGGCGAGGTCCCTCGGCGGCGGAGCGCGGGTGTCGCGAGGTTGAAGAAGGGGGTGGACCCCAGCTGTCAGCGGCCGATATTTTGAATCGGGATCCGGCTGCGGCCGGGATCGGGTGTGCTGGCGCGCAAAAGCCTTGTGGGCCGCGGTGTGCTGTCGCTTCGGCGTGCGACGCGTGTCCCCTGGGCCCACGCGCGAGTTTAAACTTTTCCCCGATTTTCAGATTTCCTTCAAACTTCAAATCCTTATAACTTTGGCTAGAAAGCTCCAAATTGAGTGAACCAAATTTTGCTGGATTCAGCTCTCTGAGTACTTTCCAGAAAATCAAGTTTCACTTCATGAAATTCCCTAGTTCTCCAGAATTAATTCCTTAATGTTTAAACTGTTAGGAATTTTAACTGGAGAATCCTTTGGCGGAAAATCCTGAAATTTTGCTGAGATGTTCACCAAAATATCATTGAGCTACCATAAAAATTTCAGATCCATTTGAGCTCATTTAGTCCTCTGAAATTGTTTAGCTCATATCTTTAGTTAGAGACTTCCAAATTAAGTGAGACCAACTCCATTAGAACCCTCTGAAAATCTAGTTTTCAGAAAGTCATAGTTTGTCTCATGAAAATCCCTAGAACACCCTAAGGGTTCCAATTAAGGTCAAGGACATAATTATTTGTGGAGGGCTCAAATGAGCTTTGCTGCAACTAAAACTTGACCAAGTCTTTGTTTAGGTTGTAACCAAGCCACAGTAAAAGTTTCACAGTCATTAGGTCTGTCTAGTAAGGGTTATAGGCTTCACAACTTCAAAGTTAATACAAAGGCCTCTAAATTAATACATACATTGTTCTTATCATGTAGTCGCTAAGGTCGAGGAGGAACCCGAAGTCCTAGACTTCGTTACTCCGGAGGAACAGCTAGCCTACGACCAAGAGCAGCAAGGCAAGCCCCGGTTTGCATTAACCTTTTTACAAATTTTATTGTTTTGAGCACATACTTGTTTCCCTTTGTTCGTTGCATTAGAGTCTTGATTGGAAACCCAACTGCACAGCCAAGAAAACCATGGGTTGGGTTTAGGATTGAAAACCTCGTTAGCCACTGCATTGCTAGAATAGAGTAGGATTCGGTACAAGTCGAGTAGTTGGAACTACTCGCGAGAATAGGCTAGAGGCACATTGCTCGGGTAGAGATAGCACATGAAACACATGGCAAGAAAATGAGACCGAGCGGAGAGTAAGGGCAGCAGGACTTTGGGGCCTGTGTGCTGTAGCTCCGCTTGTGTCGATTGAGGACCGAGCCGTGTGCGGGCCTGTTGAACAAGCTAGAACAGTACCGAAGACCTACCGGCTATATGGGAACCGGGAAACTGATGTAACTCGGGTAGCTGGGTGTTGAGGCATTGCCCGTCGTTCAGAGGGTAGGTTGAGAGCTCGAGGTGTAAATCAGCTGGCGGCACAGAGATGCGCGTGCAGGGACCTCTTGCTCGGGACGATGGGACCGGTTCAATATTTGGCTAACGGGTGAAAGGTAGTCGCGTACGGCGTCCGTGATGGTTGTTGTAGGCAACATCGAGTACGGGCGTACGTGACGGGTTGTTCGGGTAACCCTGCAGGTGTAAATCGATTATAATCGCCGTCCCTCGCGGTCAGTGAGTACCACTTGTTCACTGTACCGTGACGTAGAAAGAACAGGCTAGTTACATGTTAAAATGTTGCTGATTGAAAGTTGGATATTGATTGTTAATGATATGTTGTAGCTTAGTGCTAACTAAAGTTCTTTTCAACTTTGGGCAAAGTACATGAGAGAAATGCGTTTCTTGTTTGATTGCGGCTCTCTCATGTGCCTTAGCGTAAGGTTCTCCACAACCTGCTGCTAAAACTTGAAAGTAAGGTTCTACTAATTAGGCGAGTCCTTGCAAATGATTTTTACCTCATGCAACCCATTACCCGCATGTAGAAGTTCCATGTTTAGGTGAGACGGGTCAGACTTGCTGAGCCTTCGTGCTCACTGCTTGTGTTTGAAGCTTTTGCAGGGTTCTATGAGGAAGGGACTCCCGAAGAGGAGACGGAACCCCAGGAGGGGAACCCCGTCGAGTGGGAGTCGTGCACGCCGCAGAGTTAGTGTGCGTGTGTGCTAGCAAGGACACGTTCGAGGGCTGAACGTGCACTTGATGCTTAGTCTACGCCCGCGAGTGTGGACTAAACTTATTTTGATGTAAACATGTTAATAAACTTGTTTATGTAATAAAGCTTCCGCTTCCGCTTTGTGCCTTTGACGTGTGTTATACGGTGCTGTGCAACGCAGCACCCCTCAGCGTGATCCTGGCTCGACAGGACCAGTGGGGTCGTGTCAGTTGAGTGATGTGAGATCATTTTAGTAATGAAAATGAGACTAGGCAGGGGCTAGGGCGCAGCAAGAGGGATTTTTGTGTGCGCAGCCCTGTCCGTGTCGATTGAGGACCGAGCCGTGTGCGGCCCACGCTGATCAAGTTTGAACGTACCGAAGGCATATCGGATATATGGGCCCCGATAAACCGATGTAGCCTAAACCTCCGGGCGTCGAGACATAACGCACCGATTTATAGGTGTAGGCTGAGGGCAGCAAGGTGGAAATCTGCCAACGGGCATAGAGAGATGCTCCGTGTGGGGAACCTTCTACTCGTTTCGGTGCGACCGGTTCGACGTTTGGGTTGTTGGGTGAAAGGTTGTCCCGTACGACATCGAGTGAGCGTGCTGTGCAGCTCCACGGGTGGGCGTACGTGACGTGCTCTTTGGGTTTCCCTGCAGGTGTATATCGAGTCGATTCGCCGTCCCTCGCGGTGAAGAGTACCACTTGGTCACTGAGTCGTGACGTAGATTAATGGATGAAACCTGTTGATTCAATATTGCTGGTTGATCTAATTGTATTGCTACATGTGTGCCACCAAATACTGCTTACTAAATTTCAGATTTCATGAACTGTTGACTTGTTGCTAAAAGATAAACTAAGGATGAACTTGTAGGCGTGTCCTTTTGCTGAAATGTTACTATCCTATGTCCATGATACCCCTCATGTAGAGTTTCATGCTTAGGTGAGTCGGTTAAGCCTTGCTGAGCCTTCGTGCTCACGGTTGCTGCTTAAGTGTTTTTCAGGTGAGGAGCCACCCACGGACTCGGAGTACGAGTCCACCGGCAAGGGTTACCCTCCGTCGGGGACCACGGCTGAGTGAGAGCCGTACACGCCGCGCTGAGCTGAGGAGTACAGCTAGTGTGGGTTGCCCTAGGGCTGGGCAACCAACTTTTGCTAAATAGGCGGGCGTGAGTTGTATAGTGTAGACTTCCGCTGTGTAATATAAACAATAGTTGTAACTGAAGTTTGTACCTGTTTGTACAGTTTCAGTTGTTTTTCCCATGTAATATATTATGTTCTTATGACGTGTGCTGTCAGGTGTCGCATCGCGCGGCACCACCCTCTGCGATCCTGGATGAGCGGATTCCGGTCCGCCACACTTGCAGCTGTGGGTGGGACACGGCAAGCACCCAAAACAACAACTACCACAGGCGCATATGGCTTGTACCTTGAATTCAGATGAGACGCGCAGTGCTCCGGGCCGGTTCGTCAGTGTTCATGGCCATCACGAGAGATCCTGATTGTGCGCGTAGCGTTTCAGCTGAAACATCATGCCTGCACCAAACCAGGTGTCTGATTTGGATCAGGGTAAACCATGTACCTAATCCACATGAAGAAGCCAGTTTTTCTGCACTTGTTGTCTTATCGGTTACAGTACGCATGGAAATTAACTACACGCGGATGTGTCAAACGTATTGGTGCTTGCGAATTCAGAAATGCCCCGTTCGTAGTAGGACCATCTATTTTTACTAGAACGTTGGGGAAAAGATAAGTGAAACGTTGCCATTTACTAGGGTCCTGCACATGGGAAGATGGCGGCTATATTCAGACCTTGTTTGCCCCTTTACTATAATGGAAAGGCGTACAGTTATACTATCTATCATTTTCATGTGTCACAAGATAAAAAGTGAGCAGGAAAAGACTATTTTGCCCTCCTTAACAATCCACTATTAATCAACTATGCGAAGTTGTACCAAATTGGTCATAACTCATAAAAAAACATAACAAGCATTGGCAAGTAAACAAAACACTTGTTTCTTCAGGACTAAATAATCAAGATCAGCAACCTTTAAGTCATCCTGTAATATATGCCGAAAATGATCAAACAGTGAGAAAGAGAGTTTTTTCTTTTCTTATTTTTTTTTGGAATCTCTGAATATAGGTGCGACTGGGTGCTTCTGAAGCGAACAGTTGTGCAAGTAGCACCTTTCCCATTATTTTAGATAAGACAGTTGGAGTATAGCTATCCGAAATGTTGATTGCTTCATACTTCATGTGCTCCATTTCAGCAGAAAGATTATGGATGACAACTGCAACAGCTAATATAAAAAATATTTGCAAAAGTGAGGGCTTATTTTATGGAGATCAATAATATCAAATAAGGATGACAATCTCTCTCATACTATACATGGAGCAATTGGCACTCTTCTGTAAACCATTACAACTGTGCCAGTTGATACCCCGGGAGTTAATTGAATAGCCGATTCTGTGTTCCCTTTTAGTTTTTTATAATAAATTTTGCTCTACTGGTGATATTGTTCCATCATTTTCTAAAGTGGCAGAAAAGATCAGCAGGACAGGAAGTTGACAGCTGAACATAACATTGGACCATAACCAGGAAGTGTTATCCAAGATATAGTAGAGAAGATATCCAATTGAAAATTGCCACTGCTGGCGATTGGCATTGTATGCTTCTATCTTGGGCTAATTCATGGACCCAATGTTACTGACACATTTTGGGATGCAGTTTTATTTTATATGCAACTTCATATTTGATACACCCGTGTCTTCTTGAAGAAATGACTACATAATATACTTTTGTTGTCTAATACTCTGGCAACGATTTCATGTGTGCGGTTTTGTTTTCACCTTGCCTTCTGGTACAGTATATTGTGATGCTTACATTGTTAAGACTAGGTTACATTGCCAAACATTATTGTTACAGTGCTCAGTTTCCCAAGTACAGTTGCAAGCGTAGTTGAGCGCACTAAGAACATCTTGCAAGTTCACAACCGACATATTAAGGAAACGCTAGATTAGGCATCATACAAAAAAATCAGCAAACAAAGGTGTCCATGTGACATGAAACAAGACGAATAGCAGATCCTTGTAAACAACGGTGTACCTCCAACCCCGACGGTGGCATAACCGTACATGATGGATATTCTCATGCGTATATGTGAATTCAGCATAAAGTGTGGCATAGCATTGACTCCATTGATCTGTATCTCTAATGTATTGCACATGACAAAATAGTTGGATTCATGACGGTCTAACACAACAGCTACATTGCAAACCTTGACTACAAATAAGCTCCGGGTCTCAACCTTACATCACCCTAAGGCTAATCAAAATTGCAATAACAAGTACAGTGATACTCTTGCTCTTACAATTGCCTGCAAGTGTCAGATCAGCCAAGCAAAAGTATGAACTTCCTGTCAACCTTGTGACTGCCTTAAGCGAGTGATCAATTCATCCTGCAAGAGCAAAGGACACCATCAAAATTTTGGACTGGTCCTGGAACAGAACAGTGGACCCAAAACATGTTCCAGATTTTCTTAATAGATTACAAACAACACTGACCCCACTTTTCAATTGTTATGAAATATCTTTGTTACTAGTGCCACATGGTGGCATCAAATAGAATGTGAATACTGTAAAACACAAGATTCATAACCTTCTAGAACCAAATACAAAAAAAAACATCACTACAACAGTTAGGATATGTGAGTTTGCTCTGGAAATTCTTTATTGTGCGCATACATATTCTACTAAACTCTGTATAAAACATAACTTCCTGGCATGACATGTGACATATTTCTGTAAATATTCGCGACTTCACTTCACAAGCACGGCAAAAGAGCACTCTGATCTATGAAAATACAAAATTAAGGAAAAGTTTGTGACACTCATAACTTTACTTGACTTTAAGAGTTATCTAAAAAAGTTATAAGCGCATCTCCGGTCCTCAAACTTGTTTGGGGTGCCATCAAGGTCGCCGAACTCTTAATTTGCATATCCAGGTCCCTAAACTTGCTAAGTGGTTCATTCGTGGCCCAAATCACTCTAATCAGGACTGATTCGTTCGCCTACTTAGTATCTCTCTAGCATCCATATCATTCAATTCAAAAACCTCAATCACATGTATTACTATCAGTGTTGCGAATCCTCGCCTGGACGCCTAGGCGCCTAGGCGGTCACCTAGGCAAGCGCCAGGCGAGGAGGGGAGGCGGCGGCGGCGAGCTGAGGAGGGGAGGCGGCGGGCGCGGTGGCGGGTGGAGGCGGCGGCGGGCGCAGCGGAGGCGGGCGGGCTCAGCGGAGGCGCAGGCGGGCGGGTGATCTGAGCCGTCGGATCTAATCCAATGGTGGTATTTCCACGTCAGTGCATATAAAATACCTCCCACCCCACGCTAACCCTAAACACGATCCCTCTCACCCTCACTCTCCTCTCCACTAGCACCGATGGCGGCGGCGGCGCGCGAGGGCCCGCGCGGCGCGGCAACCGGCGGCCTCCAGGCGAGGCGACCTGTCCAGGCGTCGCCTCCGGACTGACTGGACGCCTAGGCGGCGCCTAGGCGACACCTCAAAAAGGTTGATTACTATTTGGATCATGTCAAGATAAAAAAGGAAAGTTAAATACTATATGATCCCTAAACAAGTCTGGACTTTTTTCTGTTTTGATCTGATTTTTCAACTTCATTGTAGTCTTGACAGTAAACAAAAGATGAGTTCATACATTTGAGTGACATTGCAGCGAAAGAGGCACTGAGTAGGAAGATCAACGCTAATTAGGATAATTGGACTACGAGTGAACCGTTGAACCGTTTAATAAGTTTAGGGACCTATATGTGCAAATTAAGAGTTCGGGGACCTAGATGATACCCCTAGACAAGTTTAGGGACCAGCCATGCACTTCACTCAAGTTATAATCTGTAGTACATTATGTGTCTGTGCTATTCAATATGATATTGTACTTACATTATGGAAAAAGGGCATACCCAGTGTTGAAAGCTCCCACACGTTGTGGGGTCTGGGGAAGGGAATTTCTAGGCAGCCTTCCCCTTGCTTATTTTGTAAGGAGGCTGATTCGAACCCAGGACCTCCAGGACACAAGTGGAGAGACTCTACCACTGCGCTAGGCCTGCCCTTCTGTACTTACATTATGGAGTGTGGATTAATTTACTAGTGATTAGAGAATATGCAATAAATTTCAACAAACTCTTAAATCCAGAGCAAGGAGAATCAAAATGTTTTTTCTTGCCTTTTTCCCTTTGGTAGAGAGACCGCGTTGCCGTAAAAGTCCACGCAACCTCTCAACAGTAAATGATTGCAGTGTGTACTGTGAGAAGCCAGAAATTGCTTCTTCTGCAAGATTAAAATATCCATGAGATGGACAAGAAGTAACTACTTATGCTAGGTTATGGAAAAAAACTAGAGTGCATTATTTTATTTTTCTTCAAATGCTATTGAAGCTATAATGCATATGTAGAAAGAACAAAAAATATCAAGCTCACAGGAAACACTAGTAAAAGGTTAATCTGTGATTCCTGTGTTATGTGCTCTAACAAAACTCTGGAAAATCAATGGGCTAATGCTCTTTATGAACCTACGAGGAAATTTCACAATAAATCAATTATAAAATGAAAAAAAACCGGAAAGGTTAGTTTGTTGAAACTGGGCAGCTGCTATTTTTCTATAATGGCTTTGTACCTCACAACATGGAAATGAAAAGCAATCGATTCTCACACCTGATGAATGTAACAGGGGAAGGTGTGAGAATACTAAAAGCGATGAAACTTTACCATAGCCTGACGATCCAGATGAAGTACCCAAGTTAGGCCGCTTTCCTAAATTATTGACATCCAAACTTCCAGCAGCCGATCTAGTAAAAAAACACTTACTTCAAAAATTAGTTTATACCAAATCACACCATGCAACCGATGAGAAGTTAAGCTAAAATCCCATGAAGTTCCACAAAGGTCCTGACAACTAGTATCTCCCAAGTAGATTATAAGGTCCTGACTCCTGACAAGTAGTATCTCTCAAGTAGTTGATAAGGTCCTGACAACTAGAATCTCTCAAGTAGATGATGTAAGTCCTATATAACATAATCAAGCGACAAATAACCATGAGCAACAATCATCTGTTAACTTCTTAGAATGTACGTTCAATTCATACATTGCTGAAGCAGCGACAGCACTTATAACAAGAAAAAACGAAAAAACAACAACATATAAGGCTGACCCCAACAAGCATACTCATAATTGGACACCTATTTTTATGTTTTGGATATCACTCAACCCAGTCTTGGAGACCCAAAAATAGTTGTCTCCAACGCATAAGCTAAAAACGGTGTGGGTATTTGGGTCACATGAGAAGGGCACTCACATTTGGGTCCTGTTCTAGGGAGAACCTAAAATGGATTTCGTGTTTAGGTACCCCCATTGGAGATGCTACAGTGTCATTTGGCTACCCAATTTAGGTTTGGGTCTCCAAATGGGTATGCCATTGGAGTCAGCCTAATTTATAACCGAGAATCGACGTGTTTTCCAAGGCATTCCCATAAGCATAGTCATATTCTAGGATATTACCTGTTCAACTAAAAGCCAAAACTATATATGTCCCATCACTTTCATTTCATCTCGATAAGGACTAGTCAAGAATATGTTGTAATGACATAGCCGGTCCCAAGCCCGGGTAAAGGAGGAGGGGGTTGTGATAGGCTTGGCGAGCCAACAACTTACACTTAGCCATTCTCATGGAAATGAAACCCAATAGAAATTCGTTGGGGCGTAACCCTCTTAGCGACGCGCCATATCGGAACCCGGGTATGGTGTTAAGTGGGCAAGGGCCGGGTCGCCACCGCCTTAGTGGCGCGCCATATCGGAACCCGGATATGGTGTTAAATGAGCAAGGGCCGGATCGCCACCACCTTAGTGGCGCGCTACATCATCGCCCGGATGTAGTGATAAGTGAGCAAGGGTCTTTGCATCTTACTCGACGGGTGCAAAGCGTAAGGAAGCTAGCCGAGGAACATAGATTTCGGGTGGGTAGTTGGAATGTAGGATCCTTGACGGGGAAGCTACGTGAGTTAATAGATGTTGCCATTAGGAGACGAGTAAATATCCTTTGTGTACAAGAGACTAGATGGGCGGGTCAAAAGGCGAGAGAAGTCGAGAATACCAGTTTCAAGCTTTGGTATTCTGGTTCGGCTAGGACTAGGAATGGCGTAGGTGTTCTAATAGATAAGAGTCTTAAGGATGGAGTAGTGGATATTCGAAGACGAGGGGATAGGATCATCTTAATCAAGATAGTAATTGGGGACATTGTCTTGAACGTCATTAGTGCTTATGCCCCACAAGTTGGGCTCAACATGAGTGCTAAGAGGCAATTTTGGGAGGACTTGGAGGATATGGTTAGTAGTGTACCGATAACCGAGAAACTCTTCATAGGGGGAGATCTCAATGGTCATGTGGGTGCAACTAATCTAGGATTTGAGGGAGTACATGGAGGTTTTGGATGCGGCGATAGAAATCAAGAGGGTAAGGACATCCTAGACTTTGCCGTAGCCTATGATCTGTTGATAGCTAACACCCTCTTTAGGAAGAGGCAATCTCACCTAGTGACCTTTAGTAGTGCCCAACACTCTAGTCAGATTGACTTTGTCCTCACTAGGAGAAAGGATAGACGGGAGTGTCTAGATTGTAAGGTGATCCCGGGGGAGTGTGTTGTGACACAACATAAGCTTGTGGTAGCTGACTTTCGCTTCCATACATGCTCTTTGCGGGACAAAGGTGTCAAAATCACAAGAACAAAGTGGTGGAAGTTGAAGGGAGAATCACAAGAATCCTTTAAAAATAGGGTGATCACAGAAGGACCCTGGGCAGAAAATGGAGATGCAGATAGTATGTGGATGAAGATGGCAACTTGCATTAGGAAGGTAGCTAGTGAGGTGTTCGGTGTGACAAAGGAAAAGAAACTTGTAGATAAAGACACTTGGTGGTGGAATGAGGATGTACAAAAGTCCATTAAGGAGAAGGAGTGCTACAAGAGTTGGCATAATGATAGAAGCGCAAACAACATGCTTAAGTACAAAGAGGCTAAGAAGAATGCAAAGCGGGCTATGAGTAAGGCAAGAGGACAGGCCTATGATAAGTTATATGAGAGACTAGAGACAAAAGAAGGTGAAAAGGACATATACAAGGTAGCAAAAATCCGCGAGAGAAAGATGAGGGATCTCAATCAAGTTAAATGCATCAAAGATGAGACTGACCGCATTCTAGTGAAGGATGAAGAGATTAAGAATAGATGGCGTGATTACTTTAATGGGCTATTCAATGATGGGAATGGGAGCACTATGGTTGAGTTGGATGACTCCTTTGATGACTCCAACAGGCGGTTCGTGCGGAGGATACAAGAGTTTGAGGTTAAGGAGGCCTTAAAAAGGATGAAAGGAGGAAAGGCCCTCGGCCCTGACGATGTCCCTATTGAGGTGTGGAGATGTCTTGGGGACGTGGCAATAGTATGGCTCACAAAGCTATTCAACCACATTTTTCGATCAAATAAGATGCCTGAAGAATGGAGGAAAAGTATATTAGTACCTATCTTCAAAAATAAAGGAGATATTCAAAGTTGTACTAATTATCGAGGCATTAAGCTTATGAGTCATACTATGAAGCTTTGGGAGAGAGTGATTGAACACCGCCTGAGGAAAGTGACCAATGTCACTAAAAACCAGTTTGGTTTTATGCCTGGGAGGTCTACAATGGAGGCGATTTTCTTGCTTCGTCAGCTTATGGAGAGATATAGGGAGCAGAAGGACTTGCATATAGTGTTCATCGACTTGGAGAAGGCGTACGACAAGATACCAAGGTCAGTCATGTGATGGGCACTAGAGAAACATAAAGTGCCAACAAAGTACATTACCCTTATCAAGGATATGTACAATAATGTTAGGACAAGTGTGCGCGTAAGTGATAGTGAGACTGATGCATTTCCTATCACGGTAGGACTACATCAAGGATCAGCTTTGAGCCCATACATCTTTTCCTTGGTGATGGATGAGGTGTCGAAGGATATACAAGGGGATATCCCTTGGTGCATGCTCTTTGCTGATGATGTAGTGCTGGTAGATGGAACTAGAGATGGTGTTGATAAGAAATTAGAGTTATGGAGACAAACCTTAGAGTCTAAGGGGTTTAGACTTAGTAGGACCAAAACCGAGTATATGAGGTGTGACTTTAGTGGTGTTGGTCGTGAAGAGGGAAATATTAGTCTACAAGGACAAATAGTACCTAGAAGGGACTCTTTCTGATACTTAGGATCAATGTTACAAAGCAATGGCGATATTGATGAGGATGTTTGCCACAGGATCAAGGTAGGGTGGATGAAATGGCGACAAGCCTCTGGAATCCTATGTGATAAGAAAGTCCAACAAAAGCTAAAAGGGAAGTTCTATAGGACGGTGATCAGACCCTCGATGCTCTATGGGGCGGAATGTTGGCCAACTAAACGGCAATATGTCCAACAAATGAGTGTCGCAGAGATGCGCATGCTACGGTGGATGTGCGGGCACACGAGAAGAGACCGAATAAGTAATGAGGTGATTCGAGATAAGGTAGGGGTGGCGCCGATTGAAGAGAAGTTAGTCCAACATCGACTTAGGTGGTTTGGACATATCCAACGGAGACCTTCAGAAGCACCAGTTAACAGTGGGATTTTAAGAGGTAGAGAAAATATTAGGAGGGGTAGAGGACGACCAAGGTTGACTTGGGAGGAGGCGGTAAAACGAGATTTGAGAGATTGGAATGTATCCAGAGACTTAGCTCATGATAGGACCGCATGGAAAGTAGCAATCCATGTGCCAGAATCGTAGTCTTGTTTTTTTCTCTTCCTTTTTCCTTTTTTTCTTTTTCCTTTCTCTTTTCTCTTTTTCTTTTTTCCTTTTTTCTTTTTTCTTTTTTTTCTTTTTTCTTTTTTTCTTTTTTTCCTTATTCTTATAACTCTTCCTCTCTTTTACTTCATTGATATTGGGTTTCATGTCTAGCCGACCCCAACAGGCTTGGGATAAAGGCTTGGTTGTTGTTGTAAGGACTAGTCAAGAATATAACATAATGCATTTACAAATTGTTTCTCTTGAAAGTATAGAATTACTCAAAGATATAAGGCTTAATTTTGGAAAGAAATAGAAGTGGGAAGAAAAAAATCTGTGGCACTGTCGTCTAGCACTCACAATGATGGTTAACCTGTACTTTAACTCTAAAAGAGACAGGTTGCCCCCCAGGTGCTTGTTCATAGAGATCATAACTCATTAGCTATTCACAAGGTCCTCATACACGACTTGATAGTATCATCCTTGAGGCCATGGTGACTGGAGTATGCTCTCTGCATGTTCATACTACCAGATGTTATGGGGCTTAGTTAGGCCCAACCCTACAGAGCAAGGTTTTCATGACACACCGGCGAACCTAGGCACCAGCCGGGCGCCTGGACACATAGACGCCTAGGCGGGCACCTAGGCGACAATTAGGCACATACCAAATCAGAAGCCATCTAGCATTAAATGGTGGTTCCTATTTCCTATTTCTTGTGGCGACGATTCTTATTTCCTATTTCTTGTGATGATGATTCCTATTTCCTATTTCAGGCTTACTATTTCCTATTTTCTGTGGTGACAATTCCTATTTCCTATTTCAGGCTTACTATTTTTTATTTACTATTTCCTATTTATTAGCCCAACTCGGACTGACTCTTGCTGGCTGGCTCTCTTCTCCCCCTGACTCTCTCTTCCTATCCCCGCTCTCTTCCTATTCACTTTTTGATCTCCCGTCCCTATTTGTTGTCACCTCATGTCCCGATTCACCATCGCCTGGCTTGTCACACCCTCCCAGCCCGGGTCCCCGTGCGGCTAGGCACGCCGGAGCGACAGGGCAGACGTGAGGAGGGAGATAGGTGTTGAGCGCATGGGGCGAGCGGTGGAGCCAAGGTGAGCTCCCATTGGAGGGAGCTGCAGCCAAGCTTGTGAATCACCGCCCGAACGCCCAGGCGCCCGGCCAGGCGCCCGACAGCGACGGCGGGGGCGAGGGGAGGAGGAGGAGGCGGCAGCGACGGGGGCGAGGGGAGGAGGACCCGGCGGCGACCGCGACGGGGCACGAGGAGGAGGCGGCAGCCGCGACGGGGCGAGGGGAGGAGGAGGCGGCGGCGGTGGGGCAAGGATGGGAAGCGGCGGCGGCGGGGCGAGGAGGAGGGGAAGGCGGGGCGAGGAGGGGAGGCGGGGCAGCGGTGGGCTGGGCTGAGAATAGGCCTGTTATGTGTGAACCGTCCGATCCTCATCCAATGGTCATCCTTACAGATCACACATATAAAAACACCCCACTCTTCACCCTAACCCTATCACTCTTCCCTTCCAGCTTCTCCTCCCCTTCTACTCCCAACCGGCGGCGGCGGCGCGACCTAGCGACAACGCGACCTGGCAGCGGCGACGCAGGGCTGCGGCGGCGTGACCCGGCGGCGCGGCCCGGCAACGGCGGTGACTCCAGGCAAGTCGACCGACCATGGCGTCCAGGCCAGAGCACCTGGACGCCTAGGCGGCGACTAGGCATCGCCTAGGCGACGCCTTTTAAACGTTGGCTGCTGCGGCAGTATGGGAGGTTGGGAGGGAGGGAGGAGGCAGCGGCAGAATCCTGGAAGCTCTAGAACATGCGGCGTCCTGGGGCAATCCAGCTGAGGCCTCCAGCTGAGGCAACTGGCCCTGGCGTCATTGCCGGGACGCCTGGACGCCTAGGCGTCGCCTAGGTGACACCATGAAAACACTGCTACAAAGGCAACAGACAAGTCTAGGACTGCTGCCACCGCACGTATGGTGGTGCATGCTGCATGGCCAGCTACGGCAGACCAAAACAGCATGTCCCCTTCCCCAAGTCATTCTCGTGTGACTAGAAAGGATCCTGTTGCGTAAGGGTTAAATAAGGCATCTCTTATGATTGGAAGTTATGATTGGAAGTTTAGTTTAGAACTTTAGATATCCATCAGGCTGTTGCCACCACAATGCCTGGGTGGCACACAACTCAGCTTGGGCTTTGGCAACAGCACCGTCACCTCCCCCAAGTCATCATGTGATTAGGTAGGATTCTGTTGCTTAATGGTTAGGTCAGGAAGTCACAAAGGTAAAAGTCAAGTCATTTAAAACGGACTGAGTAAATGTAGAGTACCAACAGCCCTTCCCCTGGTACCAAACTTCCTCCTTGGGCGCAGGGGAGAGAGGAGTCTCTGCCTTGAGGTTGCGTCTGACCTGAGAGGGTAGCGAGGAGCAGTAGAAGAACAAGAGGAGATGTCGTCTGGGTTGGGTGAATGCCCCCCAGGGCGACTGAAGAAGAACCCTAGGGAAGGGGGTACTTTATTTCTTCGATGGCTGACTACAACTATGTTGTCACCCTCTTATAGAACCAGGGAGGGTGCAGCTTATTAAGAGATCAGATCTGTTAAGAAGAATTTGATCTCAACAACCAAAACAAACTCTGATCAGATCTGTTAAGCAGAATCTGATCTCAACAACCAAAACAAACTCTGATCTCAACAACCGAAACAAACTTAATCTAATAACAGAATCCCCCTTTCTCCCTTATCTAATTAACCCTGCTGGAGCTTCACATATTGGCGCCCATAGAAAGAATCGATGACATTTCCCCCTCACCGAAAAATAGCTTGTCCTCAAGCTGAAAGTGAGGGTACCTCTCCTTGAATTCTTTGAGTGGCTCTCAAATAGCTTCAGCAACACTTCTCTCTTCCCAATGCACCAGAAGTTTCCACATCCCTCTGTTGAGCCTAGCTCGAGATGGGATAACCCTGCCATGAAGACATTCTGGCAGCTTTGCTTCCTCTGCAGGAACTTGCCCTTCAAATTTCTTGAGGAGAGATACATGAAACACATCATAGATTCTTGCTTTGGACGGTAATTTCAGTTTGTATGAAACCTGGCCAATTCTCTCCTGAACCTGGAATGGTCCATAAAAACGTGGTTTCAGTTTTTCTGCTGTGACCCTTGTAATTCCAGTTGTAGTCCGATGATGAAGCTTCACCCAAACCCAGTCACCGACTTCAAACTCAATGAAGCTTCTCTTAATTTCATGACATCCTGAGTTTGTTCCAACATTTCCTTTATTTCCTTCAAAAACTCATCCCTCTCTTGCATTTGCTGGTCCACCGCTGCCACTCGAGCTCTCCTTGGTTCATAAGACATAAGGACAGAGGGGTCTCTCCCATATACAATTCAAAATGGTGTAGTTTGCAGAGGTGTGGAATGATGTGTTGTAGCAATATTCAGCCCATGACAGCCACTTGAGCCAAGTCTTGGGTCTATCTCCCGCCAAACACCTTAAATACATAGTGATGACTTTATTTACCACTTCGGACTGACCATCAGTTTGAGGGTGGAAGGCCGAACTCATCCTCAACTTGACGTCTGCATGCTGAAACAGTTCTGTCCAGAAGTTACTAGTAAAGACCGGATCCCTGTCACACAATTGAACATGGAAATCCATGTAACTTCACAATCTGCTCAAAGAATTCCTTAGCACTGATGATGCCGAGTAAGGATGACTCAAGGGAATGAAATGAGCAAAATTTGAAAAGCGATCAACCACTGTGAGGATCACTGATTTACCTCCCACCTTTGGAAATTCTTCAACAAAATCCACTGATATATCGCTCCACACTTCTGATGGAACGGGTAGTGGTTGCAGTAGCCCGACCGGATGCAAGCGACCACTCTTATTCTTCTGACATGTGGTACATCCCTTAACAAATTCCCTCACATTTAGCAGCCAGGGGGCTAGAACTGACTTCTGAAACGATGCATTGTCTTCTCAATGCCCTCATGGCCCATGTGATTGTTCCAGCACTTGGGCCCAAAATTCAAATGTTCAGGTAAAAATATTTTGCCTTTGAGCAGAAGCAAATCCTCCACCAAATCCCACCCTTCAGGTGCTGATTGGGTTATAATTTCATGTTTCCGTTTTGCTGCTCTACTGTCTTTGGACTGTTCAGATTTGAGCTCCTCAAACAGGGCAAAATGTGGTCCAGACAGGGCCTGCAAACTTACTTCCTCTGCTTCCCTTCTTGACAAGGCATCAACTGCACCATTCTGTTTTCCCGGCCTATACTTCACTGAAAAATCAAAACCAAACAACTTACTCACCCAAGTGTGTTGAGAGATAGTGGTGAGACGTTGATCCAGCAGAAACTTCAAGCTATAATGGTCAGTACACACAGTAAACATTCTTCCCCACAAATATGGTCTCCAATGTCAGACCGCTTTCACCAGACCTATCAATTCCCTTTCATATGCCGGTAATTTAGCATGTTGGGCAGCCACCAGTCTGCTGAAATAAGCAATGACACCTTCCCCTTGATGGAGTATTGCACCAAAACCTGTCCCTTAAGCATCACAGTCCACCATAAATTGCTTCTGAAAATCAGGAAGCTGCAGGATTGGGGCCGAGGTTAAGGCTGTTTTCAGCATTTGAAAAGCATCCATTGCTGCTGGAGACCAAGAAAATGAGTTCTTGAGAAGAGTGGTCAATGGACTGGCAATTTCACCATAACTTGCAATAAACCTGCGATAGTACCCTGTTAGACCCAGAAAACCCTGAAGAGCTTTGATAGTGCGCGGGGTGGGCCAAGCCTGAACCGCAGCCACCTTTGATGGGTCCATGGCTACTCCATGTGAGATAATGTGCCCCAAATATGAAACGGATTCCTGCCCATAAAAGCACTTGGATTTTTTTGAACCAAGTGGTTATCCTTCAAGATTTATAGCGCTGCTTTGACATGTTGGAGGTGCGCCGACCATGACGAGCTGTAAACCAAAATGTCATCGAAAAATACCAGCACTGATTTTTTGAGGAACGGTTTCAGCACGGCATTCATCAAGGCCTGGAAGGTGGAGGGCGCATTAGTCAACCTAAAAAGCATGATGACGAACTCAAAATGGCCATGGTGGGTACGAAAAGCTGTTTTATCCACATCTGCTGCATGCATCCGCACTTGGTGGTAGCCGCTTCGAAGGTCTAATTTAGTGAAAAAACAAGCCTGTTTAAGTTCATCCAGTAACTCTTCCACTACCGGTATAGGAAACCGGTCCTTGATAGTTTGCTCATTGAGTGTCCGACAGTCCACACAAAACCTCCAAGTCCCGTCCGCCTTCTTGACCAACAGCACTGGTGAGGAAAAAGCTGAAGTGCTAGGACGGATAATGCCTTGTTTCAGCATGTCCTCACATTGCCTTTCAATTTCGTCTGTCAGCAATTGTGGGTATCTATATGGCTTGACCGCCACCGGAGACACTCCTGCCTTTAAATGAATGCGGTGGTCCTGGATGCGAGGTGGAGGCAGTCCCTGCGGGTCTGAGAACAAATCATAATACTCTTGCAGCAATACGTCTATTAACTCTGACCTATGAAGGACTGTAGCGCTGAAACAGAACTTTTGTTGACACCGACCCATCTGACCTCTCTTCCCTGGTCCCAGAAAGTGAGTGTCATCTCATCAAAGTTTCATAGGATAGGTCCCAAGGTCTGCAGCCACTTGACCCCAACACCATGTCCACCCCGTATAAAGGGAGAAGAAAGCAGTTTATGAAAAATACCTCCTTCTCAATTCTCACTGCCGTGCGCCCACAAACTCCTATGCTGGTCATTCTTTCCCCATTTACTACCTGGACTGAGAGTTCAGATTTTTTTAGTAACTTACAGTTTTAGCTCTTTAGCTAGCTCTTCATTTACGAATGAGTGAGTAGACCCTGTGTCCACCAAGTCTTTGATTGATTTCTGTCCCACCCTCACCATCAGTTGCATAGTTTTAGCCACCCCAATGCATGTGAGAGCATGAAGGGAGATGCCCAGATCCTCCGCTGCTTCCTCCAGAGCCTCATTATCTTCCAACTCCATGACGAAGATGAACTTACCACTGCACTTATGATCTGCAGAATATTTCTCGGTGCAGTGATAACATTCCCCATTAGCACATTTCGCGGCTAATTCCTCAGCTGAGAGACGCCGAAACTTTGGCCTAGATGCCCCTGTAGGGTTCTGGGACGCTGAAACCCCATTTGTCTTGGAAGCAACAGAAAGAAGGTTCCTGTTTGTGCTGCGCGCAGCAGTCCTTACAATGTTGGTCCTGTCATCTTTCTCCAGCCGCTGCTCAAACGAACGAGCCAAACTCATAGCAAACTGCAGATTTGCGGGTGCCTACAATTCTACATCAGTCCTCAGTGGTTGCCCCAACCCTGCAGTAAAGAGATTTATCTGTTGTTTCATCGAGAGATCCTCGCATCTACATAGCAGCGCCAAGAACTGCCTCTGATATTCCTCCACTGTCCCTGTGTGATACAGTTCCTTGAGTTCTGCCAGGCCATTAGCGCGGATGGGGGGGGGGCGGCAAACCGCATGTTCACAAAATCTGCAAATCTCGGCCAAGACAGAATCCTGTGGTCCCGTTCCAGTGCATAATACCATTGTGCTGCAGCACCCTCCAAGTGCAAGGATGCTAGCCATACCTTGTCCTCGTTCATCGTCCTCATACCCCTAAAATATGTCTCACATTTGGTGAGCCATGTCAATGGATCTGTTTCCCCATCAAAATTTGGGAAGTTGATCTTGAGAAAACGAGATGAATGTCGACGATCATCATCCTGTGCTGATCGGCCATTAGATTCAAACTCAGGGCATTTGTTGGACTTGAAGAATTCCCCAATTTGGCGCAGGTGGTCTTCAGTTTTGGCAATCCTGTTGTCGTGCGCAGAGAGACGTGAGTTGATTGTGGATACCTGGGCAAGGAACTGATCTAGCTTCTGCTGCACCGTTTGCTCCCCAGAATCATCTTCAATGCCAGCCATGGTGGCTGGCGGCAGTCCTGATCCTGATACCAAGTTGGTACCAAATTTCCTCCTTGGTGGGCGTAGGGGAGAGAGGAGTCTCTACCTTGAGATTGCGTCTGACCTGAGAGGGTAGCGAGGAGCAGTAGAAGAACAAGAGGATATGTCGCCTGGGTTGGGTGAATGCCCAGCCAGTGCGACCGAAGAAGAACCCTAGGGAAGGGGATATTTTATTTCTTCGATGCCTGATTACAACTATGCTGCCGCCCTCTTATAGAACCAGGGAGGGTGCAGCTTATTAGGAGATCAGATCTGTTAAGCAGAATCTGATCTTAACAACCAAAATAAACTCTGATCTCAACAACCGAAACAAACTTAATCTAATGATAACAGAATCCCCCTTTCTCCCTTATCTAACTAACCCTGCTGGCGCTTCACATATTGGTGCCCATAGAAGAATCGATGGCATCCCCAGACAAGTCATTCACTGCACAATATTCTTAGGACCAATAGAAGAGTGATAAATGCAATAACAGATAGTAATTTCAAATGTGCAGCGAAATTATCCTGGCAGCAGAACATATCCCTACTGTCAACAAAAGTGTGTAATACAAGATATGCAATCACTGTTTGAAACAAGAGATCTGCATAATTTTGGAAATTACCTTTTCCCTCTGCTGCTTTCCGCTGGAGTCCTGCAACCTGCATCTTTGGCCTCATTCTTCTGTTTGTTCAGCTCGAGATGCCTGATTAAAATGTTTGTTGAATCTGTTTTTATAACTTGTCCTTCTGAAATAAAAAAAAACAGATTGTTATTAAAAACTGCATACAAAATTTGTAGATATGACACAATTTGTATTTATTTGTCACTATTCATTTATCAGAGTCAATTAATGAGGCACGTGCAAATACTTGGTAAGGTGATAAAATAAGATTTTTCTGCAAGGTTTCCATCACTATCTTGTCAAAAGAAGTTCCAAAACAACATGCTTCATGAATGACAAGTGCAACAATAGGGTTCTATAATTCTATGGTTCCTGAATGCTACCATACAGTGTATCTCCAAACCCCAGACTAGATAAGATGACCACAAATTGAATAAACCCACTAACTTTTTTAGCAAAAAAAATACAAACTTAAGACAGCAGCCCATCGTCACTGTTTTCTGTTACTGCACAGTTAGAGCTACTAGTAGTTTACAGTGTACCACAAGCCAAAAACACAAATAATCCCAGAAAACTGTAACCCTAGGGAATATATGAAATGAACACTTCATAAGGTGATTTTCTACCCTAACTCCAATTCCTTAGAACCATTCAACCATTACAAGTGCACAATTACAATAGTCTTTTCCACTAGAATACAAAGATACTGAACGCATGACAAGTCCATGATCTGTTGCAATAAAATTAAAATACAAGAACATGCTGTAGATTATAACTTTCTCCATAAAAAAGCATCATAGTAATCATTCCAGCATCACAACTAACCAATGAACAAAACAACAACAACAACAACCAAGCCTTTATCCCAAGCATGTTGGGGTCGGCTAGACATGAAACCCAATATCAATGAAGTAAAAGAGAGGAAGAGATATAAGAACAAGGAAAAAAGAAAAAAAAAAGAAAAAAAAAGAAAACAAAGAAAACAAAGAAAAAAAGAAAAAGAACATGAACATGAACATGAACTAAAAATAATAATGAAATATAAAAGGCAAAAAACACACCACGTCCAGCATAAAAAAACTGTTATATTGTGCAAAGGACAAGGATGTCCCAGAAGAACTTCAACAAGTAATAAATAAGCGAAGAAAAAATAACTTGATGAATAAAGCAGCAATTGATATGCATCTATCTAAAACTGCTTTGTATGCATATATTACAAAAGCCTAAATATTCATTATGCACAAGCACAAGATGTATGAGCTAACACCAGATAAATTTCAAACGAAAAGGATTTCCATCAAATTCTTTCTGAAGTGCAGACACTACTATCCAATCCAGTACATTTAAGCATATTAAACAGGACACGACCATTTATGATCCAAAGAACAGACACAGGCAAAAAAACATTCCAATTACACATGGTACTGTAACCCTAAGGAAATCTATTTACTTGAACAAAAAACACCACTGGAACGACCATGTGTTATTGGATTGTCAAGGCAAAATCCCACTAATTTCTACAGTAGTGAAGCAAGTATAGTACATTATGAGTCATCACAAAGAAGGGAACGACTAGGATGCAAACATCTTTTTGTGAAATCTCTTTTATACCTCACAATCTTCATCTACAATCACTGTATTTTTGCACTTAAGCCCTCCAACCTGACAATAATGTTCATACAATCATTACTTTATTTTTTCAACTTATGTTGCCAGGTGGAATGGTGTCAGAACCCTCTCACCACAAATAAGGCATTACTCTTCCGAATTAAAAAAAACAGACCTACAAACCCTAGAGTGCTATGGGATTCACCTCGCTAAACAGTACTGGAATATATTAAAAAAAAGGAACGAATTTTATGATAGAAACCAAAAGGTAATGAGAACTGTAACGCAGGTTGCTTCGCTAATTTCTTCAAGAACCGAAAACCCACTGACCTGGCGGATCCGTGCTATGCTCGCAGACGTAAACCCTGAATGCTCCCTGCGCACATTGCAAAGTAGGAATGGCGTCAGAACCCTCTCGCCGCACGAATCTATATGCCGCAGAACGGCCAAGGAACAATTATTTGGGATGGGGGTTTAAGCTGGGGGATGGTTCGTACCAGGCTGGAGGAGACAGAGCCGGATGAGAAATTGCCGCGCGACGGCATCCCCGAGAGGAACTTCGCCGCGCCGGCCCCTACGGACTTGGTCGTCGCCGGCGAGCTCTTCATATCGCCGCCGCCTCGACCGCCGCAGGAACCCTCTTCGGCTGTCATGGAGGTCTCGTGTGTGTGTTTATTTAACAGGGGTCTCGTGTTTTTCTTTCCTGATTCTCCTTTCTTTTGTTTTTAAAAACTTGTTTCTCTGCCTTTTCTCATTCTCCTAGCACCAATGGGAAGGCTGGCCCCCTATCTCTCAAAAGTATGTATATACGTATAAATCAACTGGTATGTAATAAAATTTATATTTCATTCACATGGAAATATATTAATTACTTTATAGAAATTTGACAACCCGATTAATGTAAACACTCCTAGTGTTTCCTGGTAATATACTATTTACTCGATCATGTATCAAGATGGACATGCATTCTATGGAGGTTACTTTCTTGTTTGATGTTATACTATGACTATTCTTTATTTATTTTTATAAGGTTCACGTCGTACCTTACGGTTAGTGATAATAACTTTGTAGATGAATAATGATATAACCATTGTGTCTAACTGTTGTAACATTATTTGAATCGGCTCAATCACACACTAATGCACATAAAAAACATAAGTAGATGGACACAAGGATGAGTAGAGAAATAGACTGCTGCCTTTGGTCTTGATTACTCTTATTCTTGCCGGATTACCATGAAAAGGAATGCCACCCATCTTACCCCTCTCCACTGTTTGTGAAATGCCTCTCGGGTGCTCTTTTATAGCCAATCAAGGTCGGGGGTATTTTGGTGATTTGTTCACAAATTGTTGTAGTATTCCCCCCATCTCGTTGCAAGTTTATTTTTCAAGTTTGTTAAAGTCAAACTATCAAGTTTGTAGAAAAAACATTAGTATTGTAATAATCCTCTAACAACAAACTTGTTAGAGTAAGGTTTACTTATTAGTTTGAGCTCTCCCGCAATGTATTGTATCTCATGAGTTTGTTGAACTACAAGACAGGTGTTAACCATCTTATAATCATGAAAACTCTTTATGATGTAAATTTTACTACCTGCATCGATTGCAGCAAATTTAGCATTTAATGCGTCCCAAATTTCTTCTCATCTATTAGGTTTAGATAAATATCATACAGATGGTTGTTAAGAATACTTATAATACATTCTCTTAGGGTAAAATCAGCTTCCTCAAACTTTCTGTGTTATTCAACAAATGTAGTTTCTTAAGACTTGACCTTGTTTTCCCACAATATTTTTTAAGTAGTAAGCTAGATTGTGACTTTAACTTTCTCACCTCTTGAAGTGCACACCAGATAATTTCTCTGATGTCAGTGAGTCAAATTGACTAACAAAGTGTTTGGATTGTTACAAGTTTAAGCAATTTCTTAGACGGGAGATGACTTGCGATGAAAAATAGGAGCACTTACACAGAACACTTCCCAAAAATCTTATTAATCCTTTTTCGATGCAGGATCATAAGGACGAGTGCTTCCAGAGACCTGCTCGATCATTGGTGCTAGTGCTCGAGATGTAGTAGACTATGACGATGGCGCAAGTAGCGAGAGATACAAAAAACCTAATTGTTCTTGTGTCTGCCGTATACGCTCATTTATTTATAGCAGATTGAGAATATGTGCCGTGTACAACTTGGATTTTGAGTCCACACCCCATGTTTGAGGTGGGGCAGGATGGGACGTGCAAGGAGGAGGAGAAGGAGCACGCATGTAGCGCTCCCCTTCTCACTCAAAGAGTGATAGAACACCTCCACTTATAAGTTATTCTCATTTTTCTTCCCCTCTCTATATGTACTAATATTTATCACTCATCTCTTGTCATACACGGGCCTTTGAAATTTATTAGTAATTTTTATTTGGGCCTTGACCCACAGGTATCATCCTGTATCCTTTGCAGGAAAATAGGTGACTCATTCCTAATCTTCAAGAGAGGTGGCCTAGTAACTAAATTACCCTTTGGACATGTTGTGCAAATAAAATCTTCAAGACTTGTGAAGTTCTTAGTTCAATATCATGGCCAGCAGAATTGTTGATGATTCTCCTCATCATACCCAACCCAGGGTGAGCCAACCTCTTCTAAAGGCATCAGGGTCACGGAATATTGTTTAATCGCAACATATTTCTAATGATTGGAAATGGTAAGAAAACACTTTTCTGGCACCACAGATGGCTAGACGACATCGCTTTCAAAGGAAAAGCGTTGAACTTATTTGCATTTGGTAAAGCAGAAAAACAAAACAGTAGTAAAAGGGATGCACAACAAAAAATGGCTGAGATCATTATGAAGAATAACAAACATGGAAGAACTAAGAGAATTTGTACAATTACCGCAATTGTTGCAGGGAGTATCGCTTAATGAAGATGTAGAAGACTCTGTGAAATGGAAATGGATGCACAATGGGTATTATAGAGCGCAGTCTGCTTACAACACCTAATTCATTGGAGGGATTAGGCCCTTAAGAAGCGGAGATCATATGGAGAGCTCAAGCTGAGCCAAAAATACACATGTTTGCTTGGGTATTGATGCATAAAAAAGTACTAACAGTCTAACGGTAGACAATGTAGAAAAAAGAGGATGGGGGAATAACGTCATATGCCCCTTATGTTTCCAGGAGACTGAAATAATAACACATTTGTTCATTACGTGTGATTTTTCTAGGTAGGTACTAAGCATGATATCCAGCTGGTTTAGCATCACAGAAAGGCAACATAACAAAATTATACAGTCTCCGAGAATGGGAAGTTGGCTACAAGCTACAGTAGCGACTTTGGAGAGGAAACAGAAAAGAAAACTAAGGCCTTGTTTGGGTCATGTGGAAACAATCCCACGTGGGATCCTACACTGGAGAGTGTTGGGTGGTTCCACTCCCTCCACCCAATCCACCTTGTTTTCAGAATTTGACAGGGAAAATTTTATTGTCATTTGGCTAATGAAAAAAAGCTTAGATTGCAACATACAGGTACAATCTAAATGCAAAATGGTAGTAAATTAATACAAGATCATATTTTTATCACTTCTATGTCATTGCAAAAAATATTTATTTGTATATTTTGTTAAAAAATATATTGAATAGATGAATTTCAGTGAAAAATAATCTTGCTTTGCAATAAAAATCTGAGACATAATAATAATTCATTGAATAATTTATAAACAGTTGTATTGCCCCATCATATTCAAGTCTTGCAAATAACAGAGATATGAGGTCACAACAATCACCAAACCCGGTGAGTCTAAAAACATATATTCTATCGAAAATATTGGCCAACATTGATGACATCAAACTGAATGGAACTGGTAGATGACAAACGGTCTACGAGGAGTTAAACCGTGCCTAGCTTACCACCAAAAGTTGTTCAAAGCTTGCAATTTGAAAAAATAACTAACATCCTCTCTACAAAAGAAGAGCTACCATTTTGGACCTGCAACTAAATTCGAGCTTGGAATTGAACTAAGTACTCTTCTCCGCAAAAGAAGGCCTACCATTCTAAACCTTGTCTCTGGGCGCCATCTTACCATCTTAAAACCTGAATTGATCAGCCTCTGCAGCAAAATGAACAACATTGTTAAAATTGTAATGTTAGATTGTATACAATGGATACCGATGAAATTCACAATAATAACCAAACTGCTCCAACAGATTTAATCAAAACAATATTATATGATGATCTTATATGCTCCAGCAATCAACATATCAAGCTCTTGGAGAGACTGGACTCTGAAAGGTGCAGACTACAATGGAATAATCCATGTTACTGGTGATTTGGTTGCGTTCTTGGAGAGACTGGACTCTGAATTTTTTAAGACTTTACAGTGCACCGATCCTTATACAAAAGGATTATGTTCTGAGAGGCTTAAGGATGAACCCCTGTTTTTGGTGGCTGCTACTAAGGTTGCACTGCCAAGAAGTTTATGATGCAATGAGAAAGGTGTAGAGCAGACTGAGGACAGTGGGGAGGATGGTGATGAACCATTTGTTGCGATTCAGGAGGCTGTTCCCAGGAAGCCTACATTCCCAGAGAGCGGTTTCCTAGGAAGTCTACATTCCCAGGAACCATGCAATTTCTACTTATGGACATATCATCACAGATCTTATCCAATAGAGTCATGGCCCAAATACAGTTGTGTGTTTTTAAGGCAAAAAACACCAGAAATACTATATGCTAGTTTGTGAATAAGGTTCTAGCAGCATAAGCTAAAATTAGTAGGTAACTTTACAAAGCACAAGTTAACTGACACTTACTATTTTTTTCTTTAGCCATATTAAGCGTGAAGAACGATCAATTGTCATGATGATCTCTTTGTTCTGAATGTCCTTGAAAATATCATATGCATTTGCTCTCTCTTCACCTGATTGTTCTTCTATTGTGGCTATTAGAGCAATGCAATTCTGAATGGAAAAATCAGCAGCCCCTGCCTTAGCTCTAGCTCTTTCTTGCTCTGCAACTTCCTCCTCTATTTGCTTTGTTTTCAATTCTAGGTACATTTCCATCATCTCAGCGATATTTCTATTTTGCTTACGCTTCCGTCCAACATTTTTTCTAGAATAGTCAAAACATAGATAAATATACAAAGTTCTTCATCTACAGCAGTAGTATCAAATAGCCTAACTACACATTTAACTAATGATAATGTACCTTGTAGCAGAACACATTTCAGCAGGCTCTTCATCTCTTTTAGCAGCATCCCTTTTATCACTTGATAACACAGATGCATCCCTTTCTTAAAGATGTTGCAGCACATATCCTCACATCATCATCATCATCATCATCATCATCATCATCATCATCATCATCATCATCATCATCATCATCATCATCATCATCATCATCATCATCATCATCATCATCATCATCATCATCATCATCATCACCATCATCACCATCATCACCATCATCACCATCATCATCATCATCATCATCATCATCATCATCATCATCATCATCACCACCACCACCACCACCACCACCACCACCACCACCACCACCACCACCACCACCACCACCACCACCACCACCACCACCACCACCACCACCACCAAACCACCACCACCACCACCACCACCACCACCATCATCATCATCATCATCGTCATCGTCATCGTCGTCGTCGTCGTCATCATCATCATCATCATAACCAGATAGAAAAGGCAGACTTCCCAGAGCTCTGTCATGTTTAACCTGCTCCATTGGTGGTTGTGTGATCCTCACATCATCATCTTCTTTTGGCTCAATAGAGATAAAAGCCAACTTTCCCTCTGCTATTTTTCCTTCACAAAGGAGTTAAGCTGCATAAATATATTGACATAAATAACCAGAAATGATAATTTACCATCATATAGCTTCTCCAAATCATCATATAGAGGGAAACCTTGTCTCTGAAATTTACTAGCTTTAGGATGTGACTGCAACATACAAAAATAGGTTAAGAACATAATAAATATATGATATAAAATGATGTACAATACTGAAATATAGCAAGTAAAAAAACTACCATAATGATGTTATCCAAAATTGGAGATTTAGCAATTATCATACAAAGCTTGTCATCCCAATGCATCCCACTTTGTTTACGGGCCTCCTTAAGCACTTTAAAATCTCTCTTTGGTTCCTTCTCTTTGTCTTGAATTTAATCCTTAGAAAATGATACATATGGGAATTGTTGTTGAATTTTTTGCACCATAAGATTACATGTCTCTAAGGACCATCCGTTTTGGCCTCTGTAACAGTCATTATCGTGATCACGGAGTATTTGTACCAAATCCTTTTCCAACCCTAGATTCCAATTTTCCCTAGAAGATTTTGCTGTACAGAATAATCTATTATATAGCTCTAAAAATCTATTGTACAGAAAAATCAAGATCAATATCTTTTGGTGACCTCTTCTTCCGTTTACCACTCCCCGGTGATGACTTACTTTGCACAAATGCAACTTGCATTAAGTTATTTTTTGGAGAGCCTCTTCCAAACATTACCGCTGCCTTAAATAGATTATAACTATATATTAAAAACAGAATAAATCCTTGATTATCAAGTGTAAATTACATCATAATTGATTGTGAGAGTAATCCTCCCACATCTGCATAGCAATTACATCTCTCACAACATTTCCATTTTCTATTTGACTACTAAAAGAGGACACATCATTATTGTAGCTACTATCTCCTCTAGGAAGGTCAACAAATGAGGAAGGTGGTATGTTATCTGGTTGGTTATCCAGCCATGCAGCATCTCCATGATGCATACAGATAAGATTGTGGAAAACTGCAGCAATTGCCGGTATCTTTACTTGCTTTTTCATAGGATGATGTGTTCCAACTTTTAAAATTGGAAAACGTTTCTTCAACACCCCAATTGCCCTTTCTATGTGATTTCTTGCCCTTTCTATGTGATTTCTTCGGTGGTCGTCGGTGACCATGTCCAAACTCTTTTAGATGATATCTCACACCACGATAAGGAGCAAGGAAACATGGTGTGTTTGCGTAGCCTCCATCAACAAGAAAATACTTTCCTTCCTGTGCACGAAAACCACCAAGCATAGCAGACCATAGAACCCTAGCGTCAGTTGCAGATCCTTCCCAACCGCAAGAGATGAAAGTGAAGTTAAGGTCAAAATCACAAGCTAGCGTGACATTCTAGCTTAGTGTGCCCTTACTGTTCCTATATGGAGCTTGCTTGGCCTCAGTTATAGTGATTAGAATATGGGTGCCATCGATAGCACCAATGTAGTTCTGAAAAAATAAATGTGGATGTGAGTTATATCTTTTAGGAGAAATAGGTTGATAATAGGTCAAATAGTGTGCTAATTTATTCACCTTAAAGTATGAGAAGAAGTGTGTTGTATCAGTGCTGATCTTCCAATGTGTCTCATTTGTAAGGGTTGGCTTCAAGAATTGATATGTGAGGGCAGAAATTATACCAAAAACTGCTTTGATATGTCGGTGGATTGTTTCCTCACTATGCTTGAATTCATATTGTAGATCCTCATAGTTGGCATTGTGCGATAGCATAAACATGAACATTCCTAATTGCTCCTCCACCCTCACACCTCTTGTCTCACGTAGGAGGTTCTCTGATCTAAGATAGGAAGCAATCTTTCTAAAGATGTTTGGTTCTATGCGAAATTCTACACGACAATCTTTTTTATGTCCGTCAAGAATTTCTTACATAAGTTCCTTCCTAGTGCGACTAGATGTGCACCTTGGTTTTTTCTTTCTCGTATTACTAATATCTAATAGATGTAAAGTGGGTAAAAGGAATAACATTAATTCATCATCCTCTTCTTTCCTCCTAATTATGTGCTTCCGTCTCGAGCCCATTCTGCTATAAAGTAAAAAATATTTATTGTCTAACCTAACTAATTTAAATAAGCAGGGACAAAACTATTTCAAGGAAAAAATCATATCAGCATGGAAGAAAGTTATGGTAGCATAGTGAAGATATCAGCATACAAATTAGATGAAAACAGAAATGATCAGAATAATTGGAATGGATATATCCAACATGAGATTACAAAGGTACAATCTTAGCAAGATGTGATCTACCAGACATAACAACGTAAGAAAGAGCTCTCAAGTGAGTCTTTCGAGGCGGGTGTATGTGTCGTGTATTCCGGGTTGTTATTGATTCGAATCACCGTCGCTCGCGGTTAAGGATTGAGCATACTTGCCCCTTGCGCTATGACATAGTAAGAAGAGGAATTAAGTCTCATAAGATGTTGTTCATGGATTAATCATTGTATTAAAACCTTGACTGAAGTAAGATAGTGCAAATTAAATTTCTATTCCATCTTAGGCTAGCAACATCGGAATAAGCGTTTCTTATTTGATTGTGGACTTCTGTTGTTGTGATGCGTGGGGACCATTAAAATGGCTGCTATAAGAATATGAATATAAGGATCAAGGTTAGCTAAGCTTTTTATACAAATTCAATTTCCTATGGTATTACACTCCTGCATGTAAAGTTACATATTTAGGATTGTTGGTTAAGACTTGCTGAGTCTTAGTGCTCACAGTTGCTTTCGTAGTTATTTTTGCAGGTAGCATGATGCATGCTATGAAGACGGTTGTTCGGTGAGACAACGGGCCTCACGGTTCGTATAACTCACCGGAAACCTAGCCGCTGCCTTATACTCTTGTGAAGCTAGTAGGAAGCGTCCACGGGCTGGACGACTTCTTTTCGGCGTAGTTAGGGCCGAGAGTGAGTATGTATCTAGTATTATTTTCCGCTGCGTATGTACAATTTTATACATTATGTTGTAAAAGATCTTATGTTGAGAAATAAAGGATTTGTTATGTTCATACTGTCTTTTCTTGTGTGCTGTTGGGTGCCAAATCACACGACACTGTAAAAGCCCAAGAAAAAGGACTTGCAAAAATTTTCCATCACCTCACAACACCACAACTTTTGTTGTGGATATCTTGTGAATACTTGTGAAGGTATGGCTTATATGAATATCTCGTCATGTCTTTTGGTCTCACTAATGCTCCAGCACATTTCATGTATCTCATGAACTCGGTGTTCATGCCGGAACTGAAGAAGTTCGTGGTGGTGTTCATTGATGATATCTTGGTTTACTCCAAGACAGAAGCAGAACATGCCGAACATTTGAGGATCGTTCTTCAACGACTGCGAGACCACAAGCTCTACGCCAAGTTCAGCAAATGTGAGTTTTGGATCAGTCAAGTGCCATTTTTGAGACATATCATCTCAGCGGAAGGCATTGCGGTTGACCCAAGCAAAATTGAGCAAGTGCTGAAATGGAAAGCCCCTACTTCTGTCCATGAAGTTAGAAGCTTCCTCGGTTTAGCGGGATACTATCGGAGATTCATTCCAAGCTTCTCCAAGCTTGCTAAGCCGATGACAGAATTGCTGAAGAAGGGAACAAAATATGTTTGGAACACGACATGTGAAGGGGTGTTCCAAGCATTAGTGAAGCATCTCACAACAGCCCCGGTCTTAGCTCAACCGGATACAACCAAGCCCTTTGACGTGTATTGTGATGCGTCCAGTATTGGGCTCGGCTGCGTGTTGATGTAGGAAGGACGTGTGGTCGCATATGGCTCACGCCAACTTCGGAACCATGAGCAGCACTATCCGACTCATGATCTTGAGCTTGCTTCTGTGGTGTTGGCGCTGAAAATGTGGAGGCACTATCTCCTAGGGAATTTGGTGCATCTCTACACCGACCACAAGAGCCTGAAGTATATTTTCACCCAGAAGGAGCTGAATATGAGGCAAAGGAGGTGGTTAGAACTAATCAAAGACTATGAGGTTGAGATTCATTACCACCCCGGCAAGGCGAATATGGTTGCCGACGCGCTGAGTCGGAAATCACATATCCGTAACTACACCATTACACCGGTGGAGGAGGAAGAGCCGAGTTTATACTTGGTTCCTTATGGATCGCACTACAACCATGCCCTCATCCCTACCATTAGGGAGGACATCATTGCAGCTCAGAAGGTTGATAAGGGTATGACACATCTCCGGAGACGGATAGACAACGGAGAAATCAAATGTTTCCGGAAGGATGATGAGGGGACGTTGTGGTTTAATGACCGCATAGTTGTACCCCGGAACATGGAGCTGAGGAAGAAAATTCTTGATGAAGCTCACTTGTCTAAATACTCCATTCATCCGGGCAGTAATAAAATGTACCAAGATTTGAAAAAGAAATTTTGGTGGACGCAGATGAAGCGGGAGGTAGCGCAGTACGTATCCGAGTGTGATACGTGTAGACGAGTGAAAGCTGATCATATGAGAAAATCAGGGCTGCTGCAACCCCTGAAAATTCCGGCATGGAAATGAGAATATGTGAGCATGGATTTCATTGTGGGATTACCCCTGATTTCCAACAAGCATGATTCCATTTGGGTAATCGTTGACCGATTAACCAAGTCGGCTCACTTCATTCCTGTGCATACACATTACAATGCCGACAAGTACGCGGAGCTGTACATAGCGAGAATTCTATGCTTATATGGGGTACCCAAGATCATAGTCTCAGATCGAGGTGCGTTATTCGTGTCTCGTTTTTGAGAGCAGTTGCACGCTGCATTGGGTACTAAGCTGATTAGGAGCTCCGCCTATCACCCTCAGACAGATGGGCAAACAGAGAGGGTGAATCAAATACTAGAAGACATGTTGAGAGCATGTGCCATCCACCACGGTAGGAACTGGGATGGTCACCTACCGTTGGCGGAATTCTCATACAATAACGACTATCCGGCGAGTATCAAGATGGCACCCTACGAAGCTCTCTACGGTCGCAAATGCCGGACCCCATTAAACTGGTGCGAATCCGGTGAAAGGGTCACATTCGGGGTTGATGTGGTGAACGACGCCGAAGTGCGCGTTCGGATGATTCAAGCTAACTTGAAGGCTGCTCAATCCCAGCAGAAAAGCTATGCTGATAAGACGCGTAGACCACTGCACTTTGACGTCAGAGAGCACGTGTACCTCCGTGTATCTCCGATGAAGGGCGTGCACCGGTTCGGTGTGAAGAGGAAACTCGCTCCCCGATTCATTGGACCCTATGCTATCACCGAGAAGTGTGGACCAGCGGCGTATAGACTGGAGCTACCGACATCTATTGCTGGTGTTCATGACGTTTTTCATGTTTCACAACTGCGAAAATGTCTGAAGCATACGGCTGTTGTTTCCACTGAAGACGTCGGTGAGCTGCAACCAGATTTGACATATGATAAATATCCGGTGGCAATTATTGATGAGAAAGCTCGGACCACACGTAGCCGAATGTTGTGGTTCTACAAGATACTCTGGAGCAACCACACCGCCGAAGAAGCAACATGGGAGAGCGAGGAATTCCTTCGCTCAAACTACCCGGAGTTCATGGCTTCTCAGCACGGGTGAGTTCCTATTACATCGCTGTGTCTTCTTTTGTAATCTCGGGACGAGATTATTTTAAGGAGGGAGGGATGTAAAAGCCCAATAAAAGGGACTTGCAAAATTTTTCCATCACCTCACAACACCACAGCTTTTGTTGTGGATATCTTGTGAATACTTGTGAAGAGCAAGTAACCACCATCAAAAGGGTGATTAGAGGGGAAAGCCCTAACTTTCAAAAAGTAGGATTTCCACACATGAACATGCAAGGTTGAGCTCACCCTAGACCTTAAATAGTCTTGGGAAGGCTCAGGCCAAAGTTCATGCAAATCCAATACTTTTTGAGGCACTTTTGGAGGCATTTGAAAAAGAGGCCAATTTGAATATAAATTCAAATTGCAGAAACTTTCATCACTTAAATTCAAAAGTTGGCTTCATATTCAAACTCAGCATATTTTTCTGAGTTAGCCCACCAATTTTCATCCCCATTGGATTTCATCTTGTTGGGAGCCAAATGTGCAATAATTCAAACTGAATTTGAATTTCAAAGTCAAATGACCAGCAAATTTAGCCAAACCAGTTTCAAACTGAGGAAATCAAATTCAAACTGTGACTTGGTGCTTAAGTCTCTCATTCAATGGAGAGTAGCTGGGATATTTACAGAAGAAGTTAGAAAAGGGGATTACTGGGAGAGTTGGGCCCACAGGTCAGTGGGAGAGCTGCATCACAACCGAGCGCTGCCTGTTTCTCACCGACGTCGACCGAGCGCAGAGCGCCAGCTCTTAAATTTAACTTCAGTATCTTCCCAACGAGTATTTATTTGCCCTCAGATCAGCTATGGTTTAAAAGTTATGGTAATTCAAAGTCAACAGAATTTCTGGAAGAATTTCAACAGCACCTCCCTTGGAAGTTGCTGTTTTCAACTCTGGTTTCCACTGAGTTCTGTGCTGAGATTTCAGAAACTTTGAATCACAAAGATGTAACCCTTTCCTAACCTTTCCAAAGATGTGTCATATGATAATTTTAGATTTTTTAATAGGAAGTTATGCTTGAAAAACAGAACAGTCCAGAGAGTAGTTTAAATCTGTCCTGTTTCTGGACAGTTTACATTACTCTTGGATTTAAGCCATCTTAAGGTGTGATTCAGCTCTGGGGGTCTACAACAAAGTTGTAGAGTACTTAAACACCTTTAGAGGACTATATACCACACCTACATTGGCTAAATAATCTGTGAGTTATGCTCTGTCAAAGTTCAACCAACTTGCTGCCCAAAACAGAGCACTCTGTTTTTCAATCCCTTGGAGCTACACTGATCCACTATTGAATTTTTCTACCCAACCAGGGTACTAAATGTTGAAACTTAGTGATTTTTCTTCCTTGTTATCATTATCTTTCATGCACATGCCTATGATATGTCAGTACTATATTCCTCACAAAAAGGAAAATCCTAATCGGATTATACCGGCATATACGTCTCAATTGTGGCACTAAACGGGCTCTCGCATATGTATACTATACGGGATACATACGTGGTTAGCACCTGCAGAAGACCACACAATAATGATGCACTCAAAGGTTATTTCCATTTCAGGCAGGTCCATATTCGAAAGTAAATACAAACGCCCGTATCATTGCCATACGGCCGTCCTTGAGTTAAGCCACGTCTCAAGGTACGCGATCGTGTTTTAACACCACACGATGGGGAACCCGAGTAGAGTGCGAACGGGTCATCACGGTTGGGAATTTTATCACCCCAACAGATACCACCTACTGCCCTGCAGGGCACGCCGATGGCAAGCGCTGCGTATGTCCTCCTGGGCTAATTCCAAACGAACACACTATCGCGTTACTGAACACACGATGGGGTCTCCACTTACTTGCCTAATGCACGCTAGGGATCAGCGTTTCATATGAACTCAGGAACATGAAGAGTCCAAGAGTTTCATATTGACGTCTCACACCAAGCTGTGAGACCTATCCCTGAACCACGTTCCTCGTCAGGGGAGCTAACTGAAATTGAATCGCTTTTGGTGGCGTTCCTTACCATTCTTACCAGAGCGTAGGTGCGTCTTTACATAATTTAAAATTTAGAATTATAACACATATGTTAGTCTTGCCACTTTAAGTAACTATGCTAATATAGTCCTTACTTGGGTAAACTAGCAAATCCTCACCGTAAACCTAAGTTTTTCCCGTAATACAGTCCTTAATTATGGTGCTATCCACAATGCGGCTCTGATACCAGCCTGTGGCAGACGGGAATCCGCTCATCCAGGATCGCAGAGGGTGGTGCCGCACGATGCGACACCCGACAGCACACATCATAAGGATACATTGTATTACATTGAAAACCAACTGAAATGTACAAAATAGTACACTACTCAGTTACAAACTAGTGTTTATATTACACAGTGGAAGTTAAATTTGTACAACTCACGCCCGCCTATCTAGCAAAAGTAGGTTGCCCAACCCGAGGGCAACCCACACTAGCTGCACTCTTCAGCTTAGCGCGGCGTGTACGGCTCCCACTCAGCCATGGTCCCCGACGGAGGGTAACCCTCGCCGGTGGACTCATAACCCGAGTCCGTGGGTGGCTCCTCACCTGAAAAACACTTAAGAAGCAACCATGAGCATGATGGCTCAACAAGACTTAACCGACTCACCTAGGCATAAAACTCTACATATAGGGTACAATGGACATGGGACGGTAAGATTGCAGCAAACGGACACGCCTACAAGTTCATCCTTATTTAATCTTTTAGCCCCAAGTTAACAGTTCATGGATATGAAATTTAGTGAGCAATATTTGGTGGCACACATGTAGCCATACAATTATACCATAACAGCAATATTGAATCATCACGTTTCATATATTAGCCTACGTCACGACTCAGTGAACAAGTGGTACTCGTCACCGCGAGGGACGGCGAATCGACTCGATATACACCTGCAGGGATACCCGAAGAGCACGTCACGTACGCCCACCCCTGGAGCTGCACAGCACGCTCACTCGATGGTGTACGGGACAACCTTTCACCCAACAGCCCAAACGTCGAACCGGTCGCACCGAAACGGACAGGAGGTTCCCTACACGGAGCATCTCTCTATGCCCGTTAGCAGATTTCCACCTTGCTGCCCTCAACCTACACCTATAAATCGGTGTGCTATGCCTCGACGCCCGGAGGTTTAGGTTATATCGGTTTACCGGGGCCCATATATCCCATATGCCTTCGGTACGTTCAATACTTGCTCAGCAGGGCCGCACACGGATCGGTCCTCAATCGACACGGACAGAGCTGCGCACACAAGACTTCCTCTTGCCTCGCCCTAGCCCCTGCCTAGTCTCATTTTCATTACTAAAGTGATCTCACATCACTCGAACCAATCCCGTGTGTCCCAAGCCTAACTCGCGAGTAGATTCCAACTACTCGACTTGTACCGAAGTCCTATGAATGATTTAGCATAGCCTGTCTACTCGAGGACTTAGACACTACCCTCACTCTGATGGGAAACATCTGGTTATGCATTTGGGGTTTCATCCACCCTACACCTAATGCACATATACATACCTCATACTAAGTATGTAAACAAAGCAAAACTTTATAAAAGGGGTTAATGCAAATCGGGGCTTGCCTTGTTGCTGCTGGTCAGATGTTAAGGCTTCGTACGGAAGGAGGAAGTCGAGCACTTCCGGAGTCTCCTCACCTTCAGCGACTACACGCTAACGAGATACTAAATGTCAATTCAAATGCAATGTTTAGAATTGAATAAGCAATTACTATAACTCTAGCTAGACCTCCCATTTGGTTCTGAAATTTTTATGTTAACTTGGCAGGGTCCTAACCAGAGTACTGACCAAGTTTCATTTGAAACAAAGTTCATTTGAGCCTTGTACAAATAAAAGCCTATTTGGTCAACATTAGAGCCTCTAAGGAATTTCAGGGGTTTTCATGGCTCCAACCATTACTTTATGGAAACTAGAATTTAAGATGGTTCTAATGGAATTGGTTTCATGTCATTTGAAGAATTCTATAGGAAGTTATGCCCTAATCAAGATTTGAGAAAATCTGAAAAATATTTCTGTACATTTTTCTATTTTCTCAGGGCAGTTCCCTTAATCACCCCATTAGGGGTACTAAATGAACTCGGATGGGTCTGAAAATTTTACTGTGACTCAAGGATTTTCCAGTGAACCTCACAGCCAAATTTCAGAATTTTTCATAAAGTAATGTTTGCAGATAAAATTCCCAACATTTTAAATTTTAGGGAATTAATTCTGGAAAACTATTAGGTTTCATGAGATGAAATTTGTATTTCTGGATAGTACACAAAGAGATGAATCCAACAAAATTTGGTTCACGGAATTTGGACACTCCTAGCCAAAGTTATGAATTTCTAAATTTGGGGCTGATCCCTGAATTATTTTCCTACAGAAAATCGTCTCCTGCGCTAAACCGGAGGCTGACAGCGGGGCCCGCCTGTTTAATTTAAACTAACCGCGCGCTCGCGCGTGCTTAACACAGCGGCTGACACGTGGGACCCGCGCCTTCGTCTACCTCCCGATGCCGCCGCCCCGAGCCGCCGGAGCTCCGACGAGGTCGGTGTTCCCTGCGACCTAGCTCGCCGGAGCTCCGACGAGGTCGGTGTTCCCTGCGACCTAGCTCGCCGGCGACGGTGAGAATTGCTGCCCCCACATAATTTTGGACTCTGAACACGTTGGACATCATGCCGCCATAGGCTAACCGTCGTAGCTCGTCGGTGACGAGTGCTATGTCTCTGTGCAACATCGACAACGTGTTCCCGTCCTCCTAACCACCCCCTTCGCGCGCTAATCGCGTCACCACGTCTAGGGAAGCCTCGGGCAACTTGGAATGACCTTGGTTGGGACCTAAACGGCCGGCAACCCGGACCTCACCGGTGACCCTCCCTTCCGCTGGACTGTTATCGGTGAAACTAGGGTTTGGAAGGGTTGTTCCTGTGGGTTCTTGCTCGGAGAGACGCGCACGGGTGTCTAGAACGTGTGTGAGCTGCAGCTCGGCCGACGGTTGCTTCTGTGCAACGAATTTCGCCGACGACCGATTGCTAACCCTAAGGTGCACCGTGGGGGAAAACTTGGAATTCTCGCTCTACCCTGCATGACACGGTGAAAGGTTTCCTCCTACAGCTTCCTCACACGCGGGCGCACCTTTTCTTCTCTGGTGGTGGCGCGCGATGCAGCCGGGATCGGACGGTCACCGGTGATCAGAGAGCGGCGGTGAAACACTCGCGAGCGGAAGCAACTGCGGGGTGGGGGAGCGTCGGTTCAGCCGGGACACAGCGAAAATGACCGAGTGGGTGTCGTGCTGGCGCTGTGACTCGCGATTTTCACCCTGCGGTGTCCTCTTCCACTCGGACGCGGGAGCAATTCAGCTTGAGTCATAAAAATGCCCGGAACCAGATAAAAATCTGGAAGATGTAGAAACTGGTCAGTCTGGCAGAGGGATGACAGTTGAACTCATTTGAGAGATTGTTGTACCCTAGGGGGTTTGAGTACTTCCAATGGGGTAGAACATACTCATGAGTAGTTATCTTCAACTAGTGAAAGATTTGAGTGTATGTCCTGCTCAAGCTTCTTTAGCTAGAGACCATGTTTGTGTCGTATTGCAGATAAAAGGGTAGTATACGCGATGACAACATGATATTAACGTCTCGTAGTGACCAAACCTAGTTGAGATAAACTTCCAAAGAGGAAGTCCATCAAACTGGATTTAACTAGCGTATATTTGGTCTGGTAATGGTGTAGCTTGTGCAAAGTTATTACATTATCTACATACGAGATGTATCGCATGTTTTACTGCCGTTATGTTTATGCCATTTTATTTGACTGCATGAAATAGGTTGCGGGACTGATGTTTATTGTCGTATGGTTGCAGATGGTTTGCACTTGGACCACACATGACATTGGTGGCTCTAGCCAGCAGGGGGATGATGACTCCCAGCCACCTGCCTAACGACAGCACCCCGCAGCAACAACCACCACCGCCGCCTCCGCTTACCCTAGCGGATGTGATAGCGGTACTGCTGGGTGGTCGTGAGGAGCAGACCGACCTGCTCCGCACGATCATGCAGAATACGTCCCAGGCGGGGGAACATCAAGAGAGGGGGCCTTGTGAGCCCCATTCTGTGACGTACTCGGATTTCATGAGTACGCACCCTACGGTGTTCACAGAAGCAGCAGAACCACAGGAGGCCGACAACTGGCTGCGGACAATCGAGTCCAAGTTTGGGCTGCTCCAATGTACGGAGCGGCAAAAGACTTTGTTCACGGCGCAGCAGCTTCACGGTGCCGCTGGTGCGTGGTGGGCGAATTATGTCGCCTCACGTCCGGCTGGCCATGCCGTGGAGTGGGAAGAATTCCGGGAGGCGTTCCGCGCCTACCATATCCCTCCCGGGATAATGAAGTGGAAGTTCCAAGAGTTCTTGGAGCTGAAGCAGGGCGGGAGGAGTGCCCATGACTACTCCCGTGCCTTCAACCATCTGGCGCAATATGTGTCGGATTATGTCTCCACCGAGGAGAAGAAACGGGAGCACTTCTATCGGGGGTTACACCTCGAGATGAAGACGCATCTCGTCCAATGCAATCGCGGTACCTTCAACGACCTCGTTAATGCCGCGATCATGCAAGAAGACGCTCAGCAGGAATTGGCGGCTGAGCAGCGGAAACGCAGCACTCCACCTAGCAGTGGGGGTGGAGCTCCCCAGAAATACCATATGGTGTATCGGACACCATCCGGTCAGCAGTGGCATCCACCGGCGCGGCCTCAGCAGTTCGGGGGTCGTTCTATTCAGCCATCCCCGTTCCGACCGCCGATGCCACCACCGCAACCGCAACAGCAGCAGCAGCAGCATATGGTACCTCGGGCGTTTCCACCGCCACAACGCGCCCCAGGTTTCCGTCCGCCGATCAGCGGAGGACCACCTCGCTACACTTGCTTTACGTGTGGCCAGGCGGGCCATTTCTCGAAGGACTGTCCCCAGGGGCAGCAGAGCAGCGGGCAAGCCCAGTTTCAGGGCGGTGCCTGAGGCCGACCTCCAGTCAAGAAGGTTGGTCAGCGGACTGGGGGTGTTCGCAACCTCGACAATGAGGACGCCCCAGAGGGAGACAACGCGCTGGCGGGTACGTTCACTCTCAACGACCAAGCAATCATCATTTTATTCGATTATGGTTCAACTAACAGTTTTATAAGTGCATCCTATGTGGCTAAGCATCAAATGCAAGTCTTCCCAACTGACTGCACATATATGATCTGCTCACCGGGAGGGAATATTTCAGCAAATATGATGATTCCAAAAGCACCTCTGTGCTTAGGTGGGAAGCTATATCCCACCACCTTGATAATCCTTACAGGGCAAAAGATTGATGCAATCTTAGGGATGTCATGGTTACACTACCATGGCGCTGTCCTGGACACTCGAACACGGGCGGTTCACTTGAATTCTCCATTCCACCGTCCGCATTCCATGGTGCTAGACAATCCAGTCCCGGAAGTTTCAGAAATTAATAATGCTGAAGCTCTCAAGTTAGAGGACATCCCCATAGTCCGGGAGTACCCCGATGTGTTCCCGGATGATCTTCCGGGCATGCCACCTGAGCGGGATGTCGAGTTCAAGATTGAGCTTGCACCCGGGACTACGCCAATATCACGGAGACCATACAAAATGGCTCCAAATGAGCTGGCTGAACTAAAAGAACAGCTCAATGATCTGTTGAGCAAAGGTTTCATTAGGCTGAGTTCCTCGCCTTGGGGATGCTCACCGCTGTTCGTAAAGAAGAAGGATGAAACCTTGAGGCTGTGTGTGGACTACCGGCCGCTCAACGCCATCACCATCAAGAACAAATACCCACTGCCCCGTATTGACATCTTGTTCAACGCCATCACCATCAAGAACAAATACCCACTGCTCCGTATTGACATCTTGTTTGATCATCTTGTGGGTGCAAGTGTGTTCTCCAAGATGGACCTTCGCTCTGGATATAATCAAATAAAATTTCGAGCGATGGATATCCCGAAGACGACCTTCTCGACGAGATATGGCTTATATGAATATCTCGTCATGTCTTTTGGTCTCACTAATGCTTCAGCACATTTCATGTATCTCATGAACTCGGTGTTCATGCCGGAGCTGGACAAGTTCGTGGTGGTGTTCATTGATGATATCTTGGTTTACTCCAAGACAGAAGCAGAACACGCCGAACATTTGAGGATCGTTCTTCAACGACTGCGAGACCACAAGCTCTACGCCAAGTTCAGCAAATGTGAGTTTTGGATCAACCAAGTGCCATTTTTGGGACATATCATCTCAGCGGAAGGCATTGCGGTTGACCCAAGCAAAATTGAGCAAGTGCTGAAATGGAAAGCCCCTACTTCTGTCCATGAAGTCAGAAGCTTCCTCGGTTTAGCGTGATACTATCGGAGATTCATTCCAAGCTTCTCCAAGCTTGCTAAGCCGATGACAGAATTGCTGAAGAAGGGAACAAAATATGTTTGGAACACGGCATGTGAAGGGGTGTTCCAAGCATTAGTGAAGCATCTCACAACAGCCCCGGTCTTAGCTCAACCGGATACAACCAAGCCCTTCGACGTGTATTGTGATGCGTCCGGTATTGGGCTCTGCTGCGTGTTGATGCAGGAAGGACATGTGGTCGCATATGGCTCACGCCAACTTCAGAACCATGAGCAGCAATATCCGACTCATGATCTTGAGCTTGCTGCTGTGGTGTTGGCGCTGAAAATGTGGAGGCACTATCTCCGGGGGAATTTGGTGCATCTCTACACTGACCACAAGAGCCTGAAGTATATTTTCACCCAGAAGGAGCTGAATATGAGGCAAAGGAAGTGGTTAGAACTAATCAAAGACTATGAGGTTGAGATTCATTACCACCCCGGCAAGGCGAATGTGGTTGCCGACGCGCTGAGTCGGAAATCACATGTCCGTAACATCACCATTACACCGGTGGAGGAGGAAGAGCCGAGTTTATACTTGGTTCCTTATGGATCGCTCTACAACCATGCCCTCATCCCTACCATTAGGGAGGACATCATTGCAGCTCAGAAGGTTGATAAGGGTATGGCACATCTCCGGAGACGGATAGACAACGGGGAAATCAAATGTTTTCGTAAGGATGATGAGGGGACGTTGTGGTTTAATGACCGCATAGTTGTACCCCGGAACATGGAGCTGAGGAAGAAAATTCTTGATGAAGCTCACTTGTCTAAGACTCCATTCATCCGGGCAGCAACAAAATGTACCAAGATTTGAAAAAGAAATTTTGGTGGACGCGGATGAAGCGGGAGGTAGCGCAGTACGTATCCGAGTGTGATACGTGTAGACGAGTGAAAGCTGATCATATGAGAAAATCAGGGCTGCTGCAACCCCTGAAAATTCCGGCATGGAAATGAGAATATGTGAGCATGGATTTCATTGTGGGATTACCCCTGACTTCCAACAAGCATGATTCCATTTGGGTAATCATTGACCGATTAACCAAGTCGGCTCACTTCATTCCTGTGCATACACATTACAATGCCGGCAAGTACGCGGAGCTGTACATAGCGAGAATTCTATGCTAATATGGGGTACCCAAGACCATAGTCTCAGATCGAGGTGCATTATTCGTGTCTCGTTTTTGGGAGCAGTTCCACGCTGCGTTGGGTACTAAGCTGATTAGGAGCTCCGCCTATCACCCTCAGACAGGTGGGCAAACAGAGAGGGTGAATCAAATACTAGAAGACATGTTGATAGCATGTGCCATCCACCATGGTAGGAACTGGGATGATCACCTACCATTGGCGGAATTCTCATACAATAACGGCTATCAGGCGAGTATCAAGATGGCACCCTACGAAGCTCTCTACGGTCGCAAATGCTGCACCCCATTAAACATGTGTGAGTCCGGTGAAAGGGTCACTCGGGGTTGATGTGGTGAACGACGCCGAAGTGCGCGTTCGGATGATTCAAGCTAACTTGAAGGCTGCTCAATCCCAGCAGAAAAGCTACGCTGATAAGAGGCGTAGACCACTGCACTTTGACGTCGGAGAGCACGTGTACCTCCGTGTATCTCCGATGAAGGGCGTGCACCGGTTCGGTGTGAAGAGGAAACTCGCTCCCCGATTCATTGGACCCTATGCTATCACCGAGAAGTGTGGACCAGCGGCGTATAGACTGGAGCTACCGGCATCTATTGCTGGTGTTCATGACGTTTTCCATGTTTCACAACTGCGAAAATGTCTGAAGCATACGGCTGTTGTTTCCACTGAAGACGTCGGCGAGCTGCAACCATATTTGACATATGATAAATATCTGGTGGCAATTATTGATGAGAAAGCTCGGACCACACGTAGCCGAATGTTGTGGTTCTACAAGATACTCTGGAGCAAACACACCACCGAAGAAGCAACGTGGGAGAGCGAGGAATTTCTTCGCTCAAACTACCCGGAGTTCATGGCTTCTCAGCACGGGTGAGTTCCTATTACATCACTGTCTCTTCTTTTGTAATCTCGGGACGAGATTCTTTTAAGGGGGGAGGGATGTAAAAGCCCAAGAAAAGGGACTTGCAAAAATTTTCCATCACCTCACAACTGTAAGGGCCTCAGTTTTTGACACCCACTTGCAGTGTTCATCACCACAACACACACCTCATTTGAGCTAGAATGATGAACACAAATGAAGAGCAAGTAACAATTATCAACATGCTCATTAGAGAACAAACTCACACATTGCAAAAGTGGTATTTCCCACATGTGATATAGATGGGCTGGACATATAGAAACTCCTACACTTTGCTAAGGATGTCCATGCCAAGTTTCACCCAAATTCAAAACCTTTTTGAGGTCATTTTGGGTATAGATAGGAAGAGGGCAGTTTGAAACCATATCCAAATTCAAACTGTTTTTATTCCATGAATTTAAAAGTGGGAGGCATATTCTTACTCAGCACATTTTTGTGAGCTCACACACCAATTTTCACTCCATTTGGAGTTGATCTTGACATGAGCTAAGGGGGAGAAATTCAAACTTTATTTGAATTTCAAACTGAACTTGTGCTGAAATTCATTCAAACCAAACCTCATTTGAACTTTGATCAATTCAAATGGCTCTTGGGTGAATAATTTGAATTGCCAAGGGTAGAATAGGGTTCACTGTTTACCACAGCTGTTAGGAGTAAATTTCAGAGGTTAAAAGAGGAGCGGGACCCACATGTCAGCCTCAGCCTCAAAACAAACCGACTGAACCACAGTTCAGTCGGTTCCCGGCTGCTGTGCGCGCGCGCCACCGAAGGGGGCAGCCGGCGCCAGCTCCTGCTGCGCGCCCCAAGCCGGAGACCGGACCGCCGGGCTATTTATTCCCTCCCCGGTGTGCTTCAGTCGCCATTCCCCCGAGCTGCCGACGTGCACGATCTGTTTTCCCATTGCCATCGCCGCCGCTCGAGCTCCTGCTTGATCAAGCCGATCGCAGCTCCCTCTTTCCACTCCAGGGTCCCAGCAAGGTACTAGAGACCTTCCTCCATCCTTCCCATTGCTAGATGTCGATTGAAACCGAGTGCTATCGGCTCTGCCGAACGATAAAAATCGGAACTGGAAACCGCCGCACCTCGGGCTCTCGTGGACAGCCCAACCTGGGCGTTGTCATGCCCGAACCAAGGCACCCTTGGACGCGCAGGTGACCGGTGCTGCTCATCCCCGAGCCACAGCTCGAGTGGTTGCTCACCGGCGGCGAATTTCCATTTTTCCCCTTTCTGTGTGCAGAACGACCTTCGGGTACGATTCTGTTTAATTTGTGCTCTAGAAAGGATTAGAGGGCCTCAGGCCACTCCCACACGAGCTAGACACGGTGACGCACAAGTTTCCTTCACAACTCTGGGCCGGAGGACCTCTGTGCCCGGCGTAATTCAAGGTCTACTAATGGCGGAACGCACGGGGGGTGTCGGGCGCACGGTGAGGACCTATTTCGGGCCTTCCCCGAGCTGCCTCGAGCTCATGTCGACCTTCTCTGAGGTCCACTGAAGCTCCCCGACCAATTTCCCAAGTAGCTGAGGTACTAGGAGAGTCAGCCGACATGGCCGAAGTCGTTCCGATATGGCGGCTCGTCGCCGACCATGCTCCGGCCGTTGTCATGAGCAGCTGACCCTCGGGTCAGGTTCCCCAAGTAAAAGTAGGCAGGGGCGGCCAGAATCAAGAAGTTTGGAGCTATACAGCAGCCAGCGGCGAGCTCTCCGGCGAGGTCCCTCGGCGGCGGAGCGCGGGTGTCGCGAGGTTGAAGAAGGGGGTGGACCCCAGCTGTCAGCGGCCGATATTTTGAATCGGGATCCGGCTGCGGCCGGGATCGGGTGTGCTGGCGCGCAAAATCCTTGTGGGCCGCGGTGTGCTGTCGCTTCGGCGTGCGACGCGTGTCCCCTGGGCCCACGCGCGAGTTTAAACTTTTCCCCAATTTTCAGATTTCCTTCAAACTTCAAATCCTTATAACTTTGGCTAGAAAGCTCCAAATTGAGTGAACCAAATTTTGCTGGATTCAGCTCCCTGAGTACTTTCCAGAAAATCAAGTTTCACTCCATGAAATTCCTTATTTCTCCAGAATTAATTCCTCAAAGTTTAAACTGTTAGGAATTTTAACTGGAGGATCCTTTGGAGGAAAATCCTGAAATTTTGCTGAGATGTTCACCAAAATATCCTTGAACTACCATAAAAATTTCAGATCCATTTGAGCTCATTTAATCCACCTAATGGTGTGATTAGTGAAACTGTCCCAGAGAAAATAGAAAATGTTCAGAAACATTTTCAGAATTTTCTCTGAAATTGTTTAGCTCATATCTTTAGTTAGAGACTTCCAAATTAAGTGAGACCAACTCCATTAGAACCCTCTGAAAATCTAGTTTTCAGAAAGTCATAGTTTGTTTCATGAAAATACTTAGAACACCCTAAAAGCCTTTAATTAAGGTCAAGGACATAATTATTTGTGGAGGGCTCAAATGAGCTTTGCTGCAACTAAAACTTGACCAAGTCGCTGTTTAGGTTGTAACCAAGCCACAGTAAAAGTTTCACAATCACTAGGTCTATCTAGCAAAGGTTATAGACTTCACAACTTCAAACTTAATACAAGTGCATTAAATTAATACATATATTGTTCTATCATGTAGTCGCTAAGGTCGAGGAGGAACCCGAAGTCCTAGACTTCGTTACTCCGGAGGAACAGCTAGCCTACGACCAAGAGCAGCAAGGCAAGCCCCGGTTTGCATTAACCATTTTATAAATGTTTATTGTTTTGAGCACATACTTGTTTCTTTATTCTGTGCATTAGAGTCTTGTTTGGAAACCCCACTGCATAGCCAAGAAAACCATGGGATGGGGGTTAGGATTGCAAACCCCGCTAGCTACTGCATTGCTAGGATAGAGTAGGATTCGGTACAAGTCGAGTAGTTGGAACTACTCGCGAGAATAGGCTAGAGGCACATTGCTCGGGTAGAGATAGCACATGATACACATGGCAAGAAAATGAGACCGAGCGGAGAGTAAGGGCAGCAGGACTTTGGGGCCTGGGTGCTGTAGCTCCGCTTGTGTCGATTGAGGACCGAGCCGTGTGCGGGCCTGTTGAACAAGCTAGAACAGTACCGAAGACCTACCGGCTATATGGGAACCGGGAAACTGATGTAACTCGGGTAGCTGGGTATTGAGGCATTGCCCGTCGTTCAGAGGGTAGGTTGAGAGCTCGAGGTGTAAATCAGCTGGCGGCACAGAGATGCGCGTGCAGGGACCTCTTGCTCGGGACGATGGGACCGGTTCAATATTTGGCTAACGGGTGAAAAGTAGTCGCGTACGGCGTCCGTGATGGTTGTTGTAGGCAACATCGAGTACGGGCGTACGTGACGGGTTGTTCGGGTAACCCTGCAGGTGTAAATCGATTATAATCGCCGTCCCTCGCGGTCAGTGAGTACCACTTGTTCACTGTACCGTGACGTAGAAAGAACAGGCTAGTTACATGTTAAAATGTTGCTGATTGAAAGATGGACATTGATTGTTAATGATATGCTGTAGCTTAGAGCTAACTAAAGTTCTTTTCAACTTTGGGCAAAGTACATGAGAGAAATGCGTTTCTTGTTTGATTGCGGCTCTCTCATGTACCTTCGCGTAAGGTTCTCCACAACCTGCTGCTAAAACTTGAAAGTAAGGTTCTACTAATTAGGCGAGTCCTTGCAAATGATTTTTACCTCATGTAACCCATTACCCTCATGTAGAAGTTCCATGTTTAGGTGAGACGGGTCAGACTTGCTGAGCCTTCGTGCTCACTGCTTGTGTTTGAAGCTTTTGCAGGGTTCTATGAGGAAGGGACTCCCGAAGAGGAGACGGAACCCCAGGAGGGGAACCCCGTCGAGTGGGAGTCGTGCATGCCGCAGAGTTAGTGTGCGTGTGTGCTAGCAAGGACACGTTCGAGGGCTGAACGTGCACTTGATGCTTAGTCTACGCCCGCGAGTGTAGACTGAACTTATTTTGATGTAAACATGTTCATAAACCTGTTTATGTAATAAAACTTCCGCTTCCGCTTTGCACCTTTGACGTGTGTTATACGGTGCTGTGCAACGCAGCACCCCTCAGCGTGATCCTGGCTCGACAGGACCAATGGGGTCGTGTCAGCGTGGTATCAGAGCTCGCTTGAGGTTAACACAGTACAAAGGTCTTCTTTTTCAAAAATCCAGTGAGGAACGAGTTAGTAGCCCGTATAAGGATGTTATTAGCATATAGAAAGTGGCATATTAACCTATTTGTTATGTCGGAAAATCGTGCATCTCGGGACGTTCATGTCTTGGGGGGTGCACGTAAGCGCTGTCCACCAGTGCGCACAAGCTGAAGGGTGGAGCCCCACGGGTGGCAGGTAACCCGACCCGCTTGGATATCCTCTACGACTCTTCATGTCGTTTGGGGTATTCGAGCAACGTCTGTCCCTGGCGTGCGTGGTGCAACATGGGAGACCCCGTCACGTGGTCTGAAACGTGAACACGTAACTCAAGGCGTGTTTGGCTTGAGAACATCCGGGCGAGTGATGACGGCCGGGTGTACCAACTGTATGGATTCCGGACTCGGTGTGCAGCCGAGTCTGATGATTGTTTGAATTTCTGCAGGTAGCCTTACCACGAAACGGTAGACGTGTAGCATCCGTGTGCGAGTGACGAGTAGTGCCACTGAACTAACGAAGCCGGCTAAGTCCGGTATAGGTTTTTCTTTGTGAGGACGTAGTACCGACATAATCTGGTGACGCATCGACGTCACGCCCAACTGAATAAACAACTTCAATGTAAAAACTGGAAGGTTTTAATCCAAAGTAGTAAAACTTGATGTAACTCCTTCCCTTGTACAGGATATTCAAAGTTAACAAGTTTTCAACTTATAGGACGTTAAGGACAGAGCACTCTGTGTTCAGCCGAATCAAGGCTGAAGTTAATCAGAGGTTAGAGGTTGAGTTCTTTCGAGGTTGGGGTCGTATGATACATTTCTGGAAAGCTTTGGAAGAACTTTACAACTTTTCTGTTGAGTTCCAGAGGTGTTTCATCCCTTACCCACTCGAAAAATGCAGTAGAGTTGAAACTGTCCAGAAAACAGGATGGAGCAAAGACTCTCTGTAGACTCTCTGTAAATTAAGCATAACTTCCTGCTTAAAAATCCAAAAATAAGAAATGAAGTAGTTCTGGAAAGCTTATGAGATGGGTTACAACTTTGTAACAGAAAGTTTTGTCAGATTAGGAACAGAATTAACTGGGATTCTTGGATCAAAGCAGTACCTAAAGCAGGGAGGTGCTGTCCAATTTTCTCCAGAAATTCTGTTAACTTTGACATCTCATAACTTTTGAACCAGGACAGATCTTAGGCCAACCAAATACTTTCTGGAAAGCTATTGAAGTTAACTTTAACTTTGATGTTGAGCTCCAGGACTGGTTTTGCCTTTAACCTGGCCTAAATCAGATCGATATGGAAACTGGTCAGGACTGTCATGGTAACAGCAGATCAGCAGTCAAATTTGTTTAAAAATTTGAACTATGTTTCCAAATGTTATGGGTTCAATGACATATCTTATGTTAGAACTCAATGGTTTACTGTTTAAATAAATATTTGACATTTCTCAAATATATTTTTACAGATGGCAGCAGATAAACGGTTGGAGAACGGGTGGGTAGTTTCCCACTGTTCTGACCGTAGCGGCTACCCGGAAGCATTGTGGCAAATGCTCCAATATTTCGGGTATAACCAGATGCCGCAATACTTCGCCAAGGAAGAAGGCGAAGAGGGGAACAAGACGTGGACGATCCATGTCGAGGTTTCCACAGGACCTACGCCACCCGGTTGGGTGCCATTCACCGTCACGGTGAGAGGAAGACAACCGGAAGGGATGTGGCAAGTGGCAGCCCGTGACACTATGTCACGTTTCTGCCAACTACACGTGCAGGCTATGGAGGGCACACCATACGCACTCGTTCCGGTGGAGGGACGAGCTCAGCATGTGTGGGAAGAGAGGTACCTGGAGGCAACAGACCCGAGTTGCCCAAGGTACAACCCCGCGGAGGCAAACCTCAGCCTCCAAATGAGGGCGGGAAACGCTGTGATGGACAGCCAAGCTGTTCATACGGAGCATCTCGCCACCAAGCTCAAAGAGAGCACAAGCCGTGGAGATCATTTCGAGGGTGCTCACAATGCACTCCGCTATGTGCTCCTTCCGACGATCAAGCGACTGAATGAACAACACAATCAGTTGCGTCGCCTGAAGAAGGCAAAGAAGAAGGGCCGTGTTGACATCGCGGCGTTGCAAGAGCTGGTGCAGACCCTAACCCAGCAGAATGGGGACCTTGCTCAAGAGCGGGACGACGCTATTGAGGAAGGGCAAGGCTGGGAAGAGGACTACAACCAGGCTATGGACGAGGTGCAGGCATTGCAGGACCTCGTGCCCCCGGTGTTAGGCATACCGGTGGTCTTGGGTCTTCCAGCAATGGGAGAACCCGGAATGGGAGAAGAGGTGGTAGATCCAGAGCCACCAGCAGAAGTACCGGAGGAGGACGACCCACAGGAGGTCGAGTTCTACTCCGAGTAGGGGGTTACGGTTGCCAAGTAGGGCAGCTAGGGTAGCGTAACCCAACTTTTGTAATCGGTGACATGTCGTGTAGACAGTAGCGTATGTATAGGTGGTGACGACATGAGCACGACTTCTCGGAGATCCGAGAATAATGTATCTTGTATAAAGTTTATGCTTTATCAATATATGTGAATGTTGTGCAAGTTAATCATGCGTCGCTTCAATACTTACTGCTGTTTATGGAATTTAAGTAAGACATGTGCTAATTGTTGCTGTGTTAAATTTCAGAATGACGCGTACTCGTGCCAACCCTGATGTTGGAGGTACTAGCCAAGGGGGAGAGACCTCCCAACCACCTCCCGAGGACTCCTCGGGACAGCAGCAGCAACAGCAACAGCAAACACCGCCACCGCCACTGCCAACGGTTACATTGGCCGACATTGTCGCGGCAATGGCGGGTTCACATCAGCAGCACACAGAGCTGCTGCAAACGTTAATTGCGAATACGTCTCGCCCAGAGAGACGTCAAGATCGTGAGGAGCGCCAACAGAGCTCCTACTCCGACTTCCTGGCGACTCATCCCCCTGTATTCTTAAGGGCGGATGAACCACTTGACGCGGACAACTGGCTCCGCGCCATAGAGATGAAATTCGGGCTGCTCCAAATCAGCGAGCAGCGCAAGACTCAGTTCGCGGTCCAGCAGCTCCAAGGATCCGCGAGCGCGTGGTGGGCCAACTTCTGTGCTTCACAGCCCACCGACCGAGTGATGACCTGGGCGGAGTTCCGGACGGCCTTCAGGGCCTATCATATACCGCCAGGTCTGATGAAGAGAAAGACGCAGGAATTCCTACACCTGCAACAAGGGAGCCGAAACGCGCTGGAATATTCCAGGGCGTTCAACGATCTCGCGCTCTACGCGTCGTATCATGCAGATACGGACGAGAAGCGGCGGGACCACTTTTACCAGGGGCTTAACCCGCTCCTGAAGGACAAGTTGGCGATGTTCAATCGCGGCAGCCTCAACGACATCATTGATGCTGCGATTGTTCAGGAGGACTCCGGCAAGGAGTTGGCGGCGGCAGAGCGAAAGCGAAGCGCGCCGCAGAGCAGCGGAGAAGGAGGCGGTCCTTCTCAGAAGTTTCGGATGGTGAATCGCCCACCATCAGGTCCACGCTGGCAGCCACCACAGCGGTCGATGCCGTTCCGCAGTCGGCCGTACTCTTCACCGGCATTCCGGCCGACACTGCCAGCACCACCGCAACAACAACAGCAGCAGCGGGCGATGCCGCGTGCGTTTGCACCTCCGCAACGCATGCCGGGCTTTCGTCCACCAAGTACTCCACCAGCACCGGCCACATGTTACAAGTGTGGTCGTCCAGGACACTTCGCGAGCAGTTGCCCGGAGAGGCAAGGCGGCGGAGTGGCACCACCGTTTCCGGGGAGGAATCAACCCCGGAACCCTACTAATGCGCGGCGGGCAAACCCTAGGCCCGGCACTGTCCACCAGCTTGCCATTGAGGACGTGCCGGAGGGTGAGCCAATCCTTGCGGGTATGTTCCAATTCCACCAGCATCCCGCTATAGTACTATTTGATTCAGGCGCCACGCATAATTTTATTAGCCAAGCTTTCATTGCTAAACACAGCTTGCCAATACTACCCACCGATAGTCCATATTTAATTTGTTCACCGGGTGGGAAGATTTCAGCAAGCGTAATGGTCTCCAAAGCACCATTATGCTTAGCAGGTAGAGTGTACCCCACGTCTCTCATTATCTTAGAGGGGCAGAAGGTCGATGTCATCCTAGGGATGTCGTGGTTAACCCGCCACGGCGCTGTTTTAGACACCGTCCTTCGAGTCGTGCACTTAAACTCAGAGGTGCACGGTTCTCACTCATTATTTCTGGACAGTCCAGAAATAAAACTTCCAAGTGTCTATCAAGCCACAACCATCAGATTGGAAGACATTCCAGTGGTCCGAGAGTTCCCTGATGTATTCCCGGATGATTTGCCGGGGATGCCACCCGATAGAGAGGTGGAGTTCAAGATTGAACTTGCACCGGGAACCATGCCAATATCCCGAAGGCCGTACAAGATGGCGCCCAAGGAGTTGGCTGAACTGAAGACTCAGCTCACGGACCTTCTGGAGAAGGGTTTTATTAGGCCGAGCTCCTCGCCATGGGGCTGTTCGGCATTATTTGTCAAAAAGAAGGATGAAACGTTGCGGCTTTGCGTGGACTACCGTCCATTAAATGCCGTAACCATCAAGAACAAGTACCCGTTGCCACGGATCGACATGTTGTTTGATCAGTTGGTCGAAGCAAAGATCTTTTCCAAGATGGATTTAAGATCCGGGTACCATCAGATTAAGATAAGGGCGGAGGACATTCCAAAGACAGCTTTCTCGACAAGGTACGGACTTTATGAGTACCTGGTCATGTCCTTTGGCCTCACCAATGCTCCAGCTCACTTCATGTACTTAATGAACTCGGTGTTCATGCCGGAGCTGGACAAGTTTGTCGTGGTCTTCATCGACGACATCCTGGTATATTCCAAGTCGGAGGAAGATCACAAGAAACACCTGCGTATAGTCTTGCAACGGCTGCGGGATCACAAGTTATACGCAAAGTTCAGCAAATGCGAGTTTTGGATATCGCAAGTGCCTTTCCTCGGGCATATCATCTCAGCGGAGGGTATCGCTGTGGACCCGAGCAAGATCACGCAAGTGCTGAATTGGAAATCCCCGAGAACTGTTCATGAGGTACGGAGTTTCCTCGGACTCGCGGGATATTATCGGAGGTTCATCCCGAACTTCTCGAAGATTGCCAAGCCAATGACAGAGCTGCTGAAGAAGGCTACCAAATATGTTTGGAGTCCAGCATGTGAAGCAGCATTCAAGGCTTTAGTCAAGCACCTGACATCAGCACCGGTTTTGGCGCAGCCAGACACAACAAAACCGTTCGATGTGTACTGCGATGCATCCGGCATTGGGCTCGGATGTGTGCTGATGCAAGACCGAAGAGTGGTCGCGTATGGATCACGGCAGCTTAGGAACTACGAGCAAAATTATCCAACTCACGACTTGGAGCTCGCTGCCGTGGTACTTGCACTGAAGATGTGGAGGCACTACCTACTCGGTAACCTCGTACATTTATATACCGACCACAAAAGCCTCAAGTACATATTCACTCAGAAGGAGCTGAACATGAGGCAACGAAGATGGTTAGAACTGATAAAGGATTATGAGATAGAGATCCATTATCATCCGGGCAAGGCAAACGTTGTGGCAGATGCGCTGAGCCGCAAGTCACACGTCAATAATCTGACCATCACACCGTTGGAAGAGAGCGAACCACCACTACATGTGATTCCACACGGAGCTCTCTACAACCTAGCTTTGATCCCCACCATCCGTGAAGAGATAGCGGCAGCCCAGAAGAATGACCAGGGCATGTCACATTTGCGGAGACGTGTAGACAGTGGGGAGTTGAAATGTTTCCGGAAGGACGGAGACGGCGTCCTATGGTTCAAGAACCGGATCGTCGTACCCCGAAACCCGGAGTTACGGAAGAAAATCTTTGATGAGGCTCACTTATCAAAGTTTTCTATTCACCCCGGCAGCAACAAAATGTATCAAGAACTCAGAAGAAGGTTTTGGTGGACACGGATGAAGCGAGAGACTGCAAAATACGTGTCCGAGTGTGATACATGTCAAAGGGTGAAGGCAGACCACATGCGGAAACCGGGACTGCTGCAACCACTGGGCGTTCCTGCCTGGAAGTGGGAAGACGTGAGCATGGATTTCATCGTCGGTTTACCCACCACCTTACAGAAACATGATTCTGTGTGGGTGATCGTCGATCGGCTCACCAAAGTTGCCCATTTCATCCCGGTCAACACCAACTACAACGCCAAGAAGTACGCTGAACTGTACATCTCACGGATCCTATGCTTATACGGCGTACCCCGTACCATCGTATCGGACCGGGGCACTTTATTTGTGTCCCGTTTTTGGGAGCAGCTACACGCTGCCTTGGGGACGAAGCTGATCCGTAGTTCAGCCTACCACCCGCAGACGGATGGGCAAACGGAGCGGGTAAATCAAATCTTAGAAGACATGCTACGAGCTTGCGCTATCGACCACGGCAAGAATTGGGATGATCACTTGCCGTTAGCCGAGTTCTCGTACAACAATGGGTACCAAGCCAGCATCAAGATGGCGCCCTACGAGGCGCTATACGGCAGGAGATGCCGCACACCATTGAACTGGTGTGAGTCTGGCGAAAGGGTTACCTTCGGGATTGACCTTGTCAACAACGCGGAAGAAAAGGTTCGACTGATTCAAGCGAACCTAAAAGCCGCTCAATCCCGTCAAAAACAGTATGCGGACCGGAGAAGACGCCCATTACAATTCGAAGTTGGGGATCACGTATATCTACGAGTGTCCCCAATGAAGGGCGTAACCAGATTTGGCGTGAGGGGAAAGTTAGCACCCCGATTCATCGGTCCATTCCAAGTTATCGAAAGATGTGGATCGGTGGCATACCGGCTAAGATTACCAGAAGCACTTCCCGGTGTGCACGACGTCTTTCACATTTCCCAGCTGAGGAAGTGTCTCAAGCTATCAACTACCGTTCAGCTGGAAGACATTGAAGAACTGCAACCGGATCTCACCTATCGAGAGGAACCGGTGCAGATTATTGATGAAAAGGCCCGAACCACACGCAACCGTACGTTGTGGTTCTACAAGGTGCTGTGGAGTAATCACTCCATGGACGAGGCGACGTGGGAGAGCGAAGAATTCCTTCACACTAACTACCCCGACTTTTTCACATCGCATATCCGGTAATTTTTCCACCGTCCTCTCTCTCATTTTCACCTTATAATCTCGGGACGAGATTCTTTTAAGGGGGGAGGAATGTAAGGGCCTCAGTTTTTGACACCCACTTGCAGTGTTCATCACCACACCACACACCTCATTTGAGCTAGAATGATGAACACAAATGAAGAGCAAGTAACAATTATCAACATGCTCATTAGAGAACAAACTCACACATTGCAAAAGTGGTATTTCCCACATGTGATATAGATGGGCTGGACATATAGAAACTCCTACACTTTGCTAAGGATGTCCATGCCAAGTTTCACCCAAATTCAAAACCTTTTTGAGGTCATTTTGGGTATAGATAGGAAGAGGGCAGTTTGAAACCATATCCAAATTCAAACTGTTTTTATTCCATGAATTTAAAAGTGGGAGGCATATTCTTACTCAGCACATTTTTGTGAGCTCACACACCAATTTTCACTCCATTTGGAGTTGATCTTGACATGAGCTAAGGGGGAGAAATTCAAACTTTATTTGAATTTCAAACTAAACTTGTGCTGAAATTCATTCAAACCAAACCTCATTTGAACTTTGATCAATTCAAATGGCTCTTGGGTGAATAATTTGAATTGCCAAGGGTAGAATAGGGTTCACTGTTTACCACAGCTGTTAGGAGTAAATTTCAGAGGTTAAAAGAGGAGCGGGACCCACATGTCAGCCTCAGCCTCAAAACAAACCGACTGAACCACAGTTCAGTCGGTTCCCGGCTGCTGTGCGCGCGCGCCACCGAAGGGGGCAGCCGGCGCCAGCTCCTGCTGCGCGCCCCAAGCCGGAGACCGGACCGCCGGGCTATTTATTCCCTCCCCGGTGTGCTTCAGTCGCCATTCCCCCGAGCTGCCGACGTGCACGACCTGTTTTCCCATTGCCATCGCCGCCGCTCGAGCTCCTGCTTGATCAAGCCGATCGCAGATCCCTCTTTCCACTCCAGGGTCCCAGCAAGGTACTAGAGACCTTCCTCCATCCTTCCCATTGCTAGATGTCGATTGAAACCGAGTGCTATCGGCTCTGCCGAACGATAAAAATCGGAACTGGAAACCGCCGCACCTCGGGCTCTCGTGGACAGCCCAACCTGGGCGTTGTCATGCCCGAACCAAGGCACCCTTGGACGCGCAGGTGACCGGTGCTGCTCATCCCCGAGCCACAGCTCGAGTGGTTGCTCACCGGCGGCGAATTTCCATTTTTCCCCTTTCTGTGTGCAGAACGACCTTCGGGTACGATTCTGTTTAATTTGTGCTCTAGAAAGGATTAGAGGGCCTCAGGCCACTCCCACACGAGCTAGACACGGTGACGCACAAGTTGCCTTCACAACTCTGGGCCGGAGGACCTCTGTGCCCGGCGTAATTCAAGGTCTACTAATGGCGGAACGCACGGGGGGTGTCGGGCGCACGGTGAGGACCTATTTCGGGCCTTCCCCGAGCTGCCTCGAGCTCATGTCGACCTTCTCTGAGGTCCACTGAAGCTCCCCGACCAATTTCCCAAGTAGCTGAGGTACTAGGAGAGTCAGCCGACATGGCCGAAGTCGTTCCGATATGGCGGCTCGTCGCCGACCATGCTCCGGCCGTTGTCATGAGCAGCTGACCCTCGGGTCAGGTTCCCCAAGTAAAAGTAGGCAGGGGCGGCCATAATCAAGAAGTTTGGAGCTATACAGCAGCCAGCGGCGAGCTCTCCGGCGAGGTCCCTCGGCGGCGGAGCGCGGGTGTCGCGAGGTTGAAGAAGGGGGTGGACCCCAGCTGTCAGCGGCCGATATTTTGAATCGGGATCCGGCTGCGGCCGGGATCGGGTGTGCTGGCGCGCAAAATCCTTGTGGGCCGCGGTGTGCTGTCGCTTCGGCGTGCGACGCGTGTCCCCTGGGCCCACGCGCGAGTTTAAACTTTTCCCCGATTTTCAGATTTCCTTCAAACTTCAAATCCTTATAACTTTGGCTAGAAAGCTCCAAATTGAGTGAACCAAATTTTGCTGGATTCAGCTCCCTGAGTACTTTCCAGAAAATCAAGTTTCACTCCATGAAATTCCTTATTTCTCCAGAATTAATTCCTCAAAGTTTAAAATGTTAGGAATTTTAACTGGAGGATCCTTTGGAGGAAAATCCTGAAATTTTGCTGAGATGTTCACCAAAATATCCTTGAACTACCATAAAAATTTCAGATCCATTTGAGCTCATTTAATCCACCTAATGGTGTGATTAGTGAAACTGTCCCAGAGAAAATAGAAAATGTTCAGAAACATTTTCAGAATTTTCTCTGAAATTGTTTAGCTCATATCTTTAGTTAGAAACTTCCAAATTAAGTGAGACCAACTCCATTAGAACCCTCTGAAAATCTAGTTTTCAGAAAGTCATAGTTTGTTTCATGAAAATACTTAGAACACCCTAAAAGCCTTTAATTAAGGTCAAGGACATAATTATTTGTGGAGGGCTCAAATGAGCTTTGCTGCAACTAAAACTTGACCAAGTCGCTGTTTAGGTTATAACCAAGCCACAGTAAAAGTTTCACAATCACTAGGTCTATCTAGCAAAGGTTATAGACTTCACAACTTCAAACTTAATACAAGTGCATTAAATTAATACATATATTGTTCTATCATGTAGTCGCTAAGGTCGAGGAGGAACCCGAAGTCCTAGACTTCGTTACTCCGGAGGAACAGCTAGCCTACGACCAAGATCAGCAAGGCAAGCCCCGGTTTGCATTAACCATTTTATAAATGTTTATTGTTTTGAGCACATACTTGTTTCTTTATTCTGTGCATTAGAGTCTTGTTTGGAAACCCCACTGCATAGCCAAGAAAACCATGGGATGGGGGTTAGGATTGCAAACCCCGCTAGCTACTGCATTGCTAGGATAGAGTAGGATTCGGTACAAGTCGAGTAGTTGGAACTACTCGCGAGAATAGGCTAGAGGCACATTGCTCGGGTAGAGATAGCACATGATACACATGGCAAGAAAATGAGACCGAGCGGAGAGTAAGGGCAGCAGGACTTTGGGGCCTGGGTGCTGTAGCTCCGCTTGTGTCGATTGAGGACCGAGCCGTGTGCGGGCCTGTTGAACAAGCTAGAACAGTACCGAAGACCTACCGGCTATATGGGAACCGGGAAACTGATGTAACTCGGGTAGCTGGGTATTGAGGCATTGCCCGTCGTTCAGAGGGTAGGTTGAGAGCTCGAGGGACTATGACTATAATTTTTTTTGGCTTTTTCGTGGATGATAGGACGAGTTCAAGATAAACAAAACTAGGGGAAGGCGAACCTGATGGTACATCTAAAGCTCTGATACCACTTGATGTGTCCAGAGGTCCCGATCTTCTGAAAGGTTCTGATAACTCTCGATTTGGTGGAGACTTGACACAAATTGATCCGGCTTCCAAACAACACGTTCTGAACCCTGCAATCGCAGCACCACGTCTCCTCAGGTTATCAACCGATATTGCACGGTTGACCTCGCCAAGAAGGCTAATCCTTGCCTGCGAATCGAAGAACGCAAGCAAGAACAAGAAATAATGCAACCAAATTGCTGAAAGATATGAAGCACTCAAGTTGGGGTCTCACAAACCGATGAACGGCGAAACTGTTCTTGACAGAATAATCTAAGCAAAACCGAGCTGTTTGTGACGGCGGCTATGGGGTATAAAAGAGGTGGAGGACGACCAGGGGGGTGCTGGGGTCGTGACCTAACCCTAAGACACGTACATAATGGACTTGGACTCGATACAAGGCCCAATGGCCCAACTAGGTGATGCAACACCCTGATAGACTCTAAACTTTATATTGTTTCAAAGTTTCCCGTAGACTCCAATGGAATTTTGACGTGGGGCTAGTTTCATTGGAAAGTTTATCCTCTCAGCTTTCCGTTCATATGTAGAACGTCAAAAACGGAGTCTTTATGCCTCCTGTGCATCCATTTTAAGGTGGACTGCTCCTGGGCCCGAGTTGGACTCGAGTTTGAGTTGGGCTCGGTCTCTAACTTCTTGTTCGCGTATTTTCTGGTCCTCCACGCCTCCAAACCCCTCTCCATGTATCTCCATGTCCTCTCCATGGTTCCGAATCATAATTAATCCATTAGGTAGCAACATACTCTCAAAATTCACATATAAAGAATTGTTCAGGAACGAGCTCACCTCTAAATTCAATTGTCGTGCTCGAGCTCTAGTAACTGGACCTTGCATGTCTACCATGTGAGTGTTGTGTATATCTGCAGGAGTGATGTCCACATCAGGGTGTCCCATCAAGTTGACTCAAGCGTGCGAGTTTTCGCAAACAAAACAGTTTCAAAACATGGGATCAATATGGTCAAGGGGCACTTGACTTGCTCCCGTGGTTCTTGTTGTTCAAGCGTCTTGAAGTCTTGGTGCTGTAGTTACTCGTAGATGGCCTCTTGAGCTTGTTCTTAACCCACGATCATGCACATACAAAATTTACAGCAATCAAACATCACTCACAAACTTTACTCAAGATGCAATGGGGTAGATGAATGCAAACCCTATGGTGCAGTTTTATTAAACCAGTTTGTATGTGTTCTTGCATGTTTTAATGGGCTTTCATGGGGTTTTATGATTAACAAGGGTGCTGGGATGAAGTGTGGATGTGGTGATGATCTTGACTCAAGATCTAGACCAATTCCACCATCAAAAACCGATCAAACGTGATCTGTCCACACGAAAAAGTTTCTGTTTGAAGGGGGCCAAGAAAATGGATGCGAAGAAACAGCGACGACGTCGTAAGATGGATAACGAAGACCTACCTCACTTACCTTTGGTGGCAGGGCCTTCCTCCTAGCAATGGCAGCAGCGGGGAAATTTTTCTATGGAAGATTAGGGCAGGACAGATCATCGGCTCTTTTCCGGCGATGGCGAGGCGTGACGGGGCTCGCCGGTGGGGATCGACGGCGGGGCTCGGTGGCGGGGCTCGTCGGCAGGGCTCACCGGCGGGGCTCGCCGGCGACTGAACTCCGGCAAGGGGGGGGGGTCCAACTCGGTGAGTTGGGGGCTAGGGCCTCCAAGTCGCCGACTTGGGGGGGAAGGGGAGGGGGAGGCTGCGACCAAGGGGGGGTTTGGGTTCTATTTTTAAGGGGGAGGGGGGAGAATCCTAATCCAATTGGAGCAAAATCCTAACAAACTTTTCCCCAATTAATTTGGTGCGGCAGTAATGTGGGGGAAAATTCCCCAAATGTGGGGAAAATTCCCCTTTTGGGGGGAATTGGGGAATTTGGAGGATTTGGGGAAATTAAAATAGCTCATTTCAGCTATGTTTTTCCCATTCCTCACCATTTCTATGTCACTTACTCCATTTATACATTCCCCTCTCCATTTCTATGTCCCACTCTCGATTTCTACATTCCCCTCTCCATTTCTATGTCCCATTCTCTATTTCTATGATTCTTTCTCCATTTCTATGGTTCCTTCCTCCGTTTCTATGGTCCTTTCTCCATTTCTATGGTTCTTTCTCCATCTCTATAGTTCTTTCTCCATTTCTATAGTTCTTTTTCCATTTCTACTTCTTTTATAATGTTTCTCTACATGAAAAATGTATGCAATGCATGGAAATGAACTTGAGGGTGTTACATGTGGACAGCCAAATGTGCCATAGATGGTGTTTGGCCCACACAACACTGGATGTCACCGTTGCCTTGGTCCAACAGATTGGTGATTCCTGACGAGAATTGAGGCGTCAGACCGATACGTTTGTTGCCGTCCTCGATCTTATAGCAGGTGACCATCCCTCTACGTAGAGTTTTCATTAATGATAGAGTTTCGGAACTCTGTCATTAATGAAAACTCTTTGTTTCAAGTCTTGTATTGTCCCGAGTTGCGGATGTAGACTTTGGACCCTTTGCAGCGCAAGGGTCCAGAATGACTTAGCCGACGTGGATAGCTTTTTGCCAATTTCCTGAGCTTGTTTCTCCGGGTCCTTAGCAGCGTATCTCGGCGTTTGCTCTTTCGGCTTGACCGTTACTCTCTGGGTGAGCAACAGAAGCATAGCAAACTTGGATGCCGAGGTCTTCACAACAGTCTTGGAATACTGCACTAGTGAGCTTGTCGGTGGTATTGTGTTCGGGACCACGAACCAGCAGATGATTGACTTGATGAACTTGACTGCCGATTGCTTGTTGATAGTGACGACAGGGGTAGCTTCCGACAACTTGGTGAACTTGTCTACGTCGACGTAGAGGTACCGATACCCTCTGACGGATCTGGGGAATGGTCCCAGGGTGTCTAGCCCCTACACAGCAAAGGGCCATGAGGGTGGAATCATCTGCAGCGTCTGCGCTGGTGTGTGGATCTGCTTAGCATGGAACTGGCACGCCTTGCATCTCTTAACCAGGTTGACGGCATCATGGAGAGGTGTCAGCCAGTAAAAGCCATGTCGGAAGGCTTTACTGACCAACGTGCGGGAAGATGCATGGTTCCCACACTTGCCTCCATGGATCTCTACGAGCAGGTCGCAGCCCTCCTCCCGGGTTATGCACCGCAATAGGACACCATTAGCGCCATGCCGGTAGAGATCCCCTTCTACCAACGTGTATCTATTAGCCAACCGAGCAATCCGTTCAGCAGATACACGTTCATCGGGAAGGAAATTGTCTTTCAAGTAGTCCCAATTCTCCGTGATCCATGCGTCGGTACCTACTTGAGCACTTGGATCTTGAGCGCCGGATTGCACGGAGTCCCCGGTGACGCTTACATCCTTGGTGGGCGGCATGGTAACATGGTCACCAGGACCGCCAGCTTCGAGGTGTTGGTCCCGCCCCTTCGCCTGGTTAGGCTGGCCAGAAGGTAGGTCGCATGAGCTTCCTTTCAAACACCCCCTGAGGCACCGGAACCCAAGTGGAAGCCTTCGTTGACAGGTCATCGGCTATTGTATTATTGGCACTGGGAACATGGCACAAGTCCAAGGATAAGAAGTCCTTCTCCAACTTCTGTACTTGGAGGAGATAGGCTGCAAACTGTGGGTCGTTGCAGCAGCATTCTCCCTTGACTTGCTTGATGATCAACTGAGGATCACCCTTGACCAACAATTGCTGGACGCTGAGGGACAGTGTGGTCTTTAACCCAAAGATGAGAGCCTCATACTCCGCCAAGTTGTTGGTTGCCTTGAAGTCAAGTCGCACCATGTATTTGAACTGCTCTCCGGTTGGTGTAATGAGCAGAACCCCCGCTCCGTCACCTTGCTTCTGTGATGAGCTGTCAAAGAAGAGAGTCCAGTAGGGCCCAGTGAAGACCGGAGCTCTAGGCTCTGGTTCACCGATGTCCTGGCCCCCTGGCTGGCATGGTGGTGGAGTCCAATCTGCCACAAAGTCAGCTAACGCCTGGCTTTTCACCGCATGGCTCGGCAAGAAGTCTTGCTCGAACTCCGACAACTCCGCAGCCCATTTAGCTATGTTCCCGGTGGCGTTGGGGCTGTGGAGGACGGTCCTCAGCGGGTATGAGGTAACCACCAAGATCTTGTGAGCTTGGAAGTAATGGCGCAACTGTCTTGATGCAATGAGGACTGCATAGAGCAGCTTGTGCACCTCCAGATATCTTGTCTTGGCATCATGGAGGACCTCGTTGATGATGTAGACCAGACGCTTGATGGTTCGGACCCTCCCAAAGGGGTCCAAAGCGTCCTCTTGTAGAGGTCCGGGACTCTGGGGCCCCCGGCCCTCGGGTCCGGGACTGCACTCCGGGAGCTCGGACCCGGATGCACACCAGTCGTCGGGTCTAGATGGCTGAGACCCGACTAGATCTTCTTGGGGAGGTCCAGGACTCGAGGCCCCCAGGCCCCCGGGTCCAGGACTGCATTCCGGGAGCTCGTACCCAGATGCGCATTGATCACCTGGTCCGCCTGTTTGGGACCTGATTATCTCGCCATCCTAAGGGTCTCCCGCGGAGTCTGAGCCCTAGGGCTTTAGATCAATGGCAGCAGGAGCTTTAGCTGGGACTTGAGGTCGATGGAGTTCTGGCCGCACCACAACCAGAACCATGCTCATGACCTCAGTTGTGGCAGCGATGTTGAGGAGTAGAGGCTCGCCCTGTTCCGGGGCCACCATGATTAGCAGCGTTGTGAGAAACTTCTTCAGCTCTCGGAACGCCTCATCTAACTCCTCGGTCTATACGAATGGACCAGATTTGCGCAGAAGCTTGAAGAACGGAAGAGCCCGCTCGGTCAGTCTAGAGATAAACCGACTGAGCGCAGCTAAGCATACGGTAAGCTTCTGCACGTCCTTGATGCGGGCAGGGGGGCGCATCAGTTCTATCACCTTAATCTTCTCTGGGTTAGCTTCAATTCCTCAGTGTGAGACCACGAAACCGAGCAGCTTCCCGACAGAGACCCCGAAGACACATTTGTCTTGGTTCAACTTCGTGCGTGTCAAACGCGGTCTGTCGAAGACTAGGGCTAGGTTGTCGACCAGAGATGCTTGCGACTTAACCTTTACTATGATGTCATCGACATAAACCTCTACCAGGTCCCGAATGAGGTTCCCAAATGTCTTGTGCATTGTACGCACAAAAGGTGGAAGGGCATTCTTAAGATCATAAGAAATGGACACATAGCAGTATAGACCATCTACTGTGATGAAGGCGGTATGTTCTTCATCTTCCCTAGACATAGGTATCTGGTGGAAACCTGAATATGCGTCTAGGAAACACAGTAGATCACAGCCGTATGTAGAATCGACTATTTTTTGTATATGGGGGAGAGGGAACGGATCCTTCGGACATGCCTTATTGAGGGTGGTGTAGTCGATGCACATGCGTAGCTTCCTGCTAACCTTGGGGACGACAATAGGGTTGCCCAACCATCGTGGTTGGTGGACCTCTCGGATGAAGCCAGCATCGAGCAGCTTCTTGGTTTCTTCACGGATGAAGTCTTCCTGCTCGATGGATTGCTGAATGTAGCCTAGAGGGGGGTGAATAGGCTTTTCGATGCTTTGTTGAAACCTGAAACACTTACTAGTCTATCAAATACAGGGAAATCAAACTAGTCCGGTAGAGTGCGGACTAGTCTGTTTTTTAAACAGAGAAAAATCGGACTAGTCCGGTACTCGACGGACTAGTCCGGTATGCGTGGACTAGTGAGATCAAGATTGATCAATGTTCACTTATAATACTCTATGCAGCGAAAATTAATTGTTAGTTTGGATGTATTGCAACAGTGACACAATGAGTAACAGGAAACAACTTTGAATTAAATGTTTGAATGTGAATTTCACATGATAGATTAAACACTAGAATATGATGAACAATTAATGAACAAGAGTAGGAGACAAGTGTTTATCCCGAGGTTCGATTCCACAAAGGCAATCTACATCCCCGTTGAGGAGTCCACTAAGGACCGGGTCTTCTCCAACCCTACCCTCGTCGAATCGCCACAAAGGCCGATTCTCTTCCACTAATCACAAAGGGCAATAAAATTGTTCAAGGGGCCTTCTCACAAGTTGAGGGCCCCCAAGAATTACAACGAATGAATGAACACAACTCAACACACTCAACAGATGAACAATTAACAAACAAGAGTGTGCGAGAGATCAAACCCAAGAGCTCAAGAGGTGTAGAACAAGTCTCTCCTTTGATCAATTGCCAATCCCCAAGAATTGATTCTTCTTGGGTTAGAATATGTGGGGAGATGTGAATTTTGGGCTCTTGGGAGGTGTGACGGCGCAAGGGGGTCGAGAGTTTTGTTGGTATGGCTGTACACCTCTTTTTATAGTAGGGTTTCCAATGGGTACGTTAGGGTTTGCGATGTCCGGACTAGTCCGTGGTTGACTCTGGACTAGTCTAGTGTGCGGTGTGTAGAAAACCCTATGTGTCGTGAGATATCGGACTAGTCCGTAGTAGTACGGACTAGTCCGTTTTCTGTCCAGAGACAAAATCAGACTTGTCTGGATGATATCGGACTAGTCCATTTTCTGGTCAGAAAGAAAATCGGACTAGTCTGATTGATATCGGACTAGTCCGCACATGTTGAAATTGTGCAGTTAGTTTGATTTGTTTCTCTTGAGATCTTGGGGTGCATTTATCCAACACACTCTATACTAAGTGATCTAATCTTTTCAGTTCTTGAGCTCTTATCAATTTGGATCCTCCTTCTCCTTTCTTTTTGCGCTTTCTTCTTAATTTCTTTGAGAACCTGCGCTCATTCTCAACAATTTTGTTAGGGTCTCATTTGTTTCTCATAAATCAACCAAAACCCACAAGGGGTGCCTAGATGCACTTCAATCTCCCCCTTTTTAGTGATTTTATGACAACCAATTGAGATCTCACAAATATGACAATAAGAATTTAGATTTTCATAAAGTGTGCACATATGAGTTTTGAACAAAATAGGCAATGAAGACATGAGACATATGTGCACTCTTTATGGTGGGGTGCAAAACTACATGTGTGAGCAATAATTTTGATGTAAATATCATAATGAGCATACTCATCAAGAGTCTCAATCTTACATAGCAGTTTTAAACATACGTCATTAATCATAAGCATAACATAGTCATCTCATAAGAGCATAATGATAACATAAGTTTTACAAATGCATAATGGTAGAATAAGTCTTACACAACTCATTTCTCAAGCTAGGACATCAAAAGAAAGACCTACGACCTAAGACTCCCCCTCAATCTCTCCCCCTTTGGCATCAAGGCACCAAAAAGAAGGAGAGGAGGGATCTACTTGTCGTCGCCAGCTCACTCCTCGCTGTCGGTCCTCTCATCGTCTTCATCATAAGACTGAGGAGGAGGAGGAGAGGAACCACTCGTCGTGCCAAAGTAGGCACGCTCTGAAGGAGAGAGAGGAGGAAGCTCAGTAAATTCAGATGCAGAGTCCTCTGAGATGACTGGGGATCCAATGGGCTCAATCTCCAATTTTTGGCATATTTCTTTGACATTGGCCTTCATGTATCTCATTTCTTCTTTTCTTTCCTTGTTTATCTTATGAAGCTTCATCTCAGTTTTGTGGCAAGAACTGAAAATAGCAGCCAAAATCTTCATGATCCCACTGGAGGAACCTTTCTATGGAGAGGCCCTAGTCTTGGATGCAGGCCTTGCATCTTCATGCGCTCTCTCTGGATGTTCTTCAGGTGATCCAGGTGAGGGAGCAGCTGGGAGGGAGGCTTCTGAGGCCTTAGAGCAGTGTGCTCCACATCCTTCACAAACTCAATTCTTGTGACTTTCTCAATCATGAACATCAAGTAAGGAGCATAGCCATAGGAACGGTTTGGTGTGCATGATATGTTTACCATGTCATTCCAAATATAATCGAAGATATTAAATCTTCTCCTCCTGCTGATCACTTTCATCAAGGTTCTCAGATAACCTTGGACGCTCCCGGCATCTCCATCCTTTGGAGCAATGGTCTTCCGGAGCACTCTGTTGAGAACAATGAAGAAGGGCTTCATGTTCTTGATTGAGGGGGGGGGGGGTTGAATGGAAGTCGAGTATCATAGAGAAACTCCATCTTGTCCTTCTCCACAACTCCTAGATTGTGAATCACAATCTCATCATTGCCGGTATCCTCAAGATGCAGCAGTATGGCAAACTCAGTGTAGGAGATTGTGTACTTGGATCCATGTGTCATCCAAGTCACTTTGTCTTCTCCATCATGAGCAAAGTGGCAAGTCGAGTAAAACTGGGCAATGATCTCATCATTCCAGTTGTACCTGAAGGCGAGGAGGTCCTTGAGTCCATGTCTCTCCGCAACCTCTATGACCTCCTCAAAGGCTTCAAAGCTTTTCCTTTCAAAGTACGTCTAGTCGATCCATTGACTTCGGACCACTGGAGTCTTCATTTGGAGGTACACTGAACTGTAGTAGTCCGAGTGAAAGTTACTCCAAAATCTCTTGTCGGCTGCCTTTTTGCCCGAGCTATAGGCATCAACCTTCCTCAGGTTCCATGCCACATCACTCCCCTTGCCATTGAACTTTTCCTCCGGGGGGTCCCTATGTCCCTGCCTTGGAGCTGTCATCTTGAGGGAACCAATCGGTCCAGAAGCAAGCCCCTTTCCCTTGCCCTTGGTTTGGCGTTGAGCCGCCGAGCTAGAACCAGCCACATTTGCTCTTGAAGATGGTCTCTTGATTGTGACCTTTCGGCGAACCCTAGGTGGGGTGAGCGAGGGCTCGTCAGCATGATCTTGTCTCCTTTTGGAGCGAGACTCCGGAATGTGAGACATCACATCTTGGTCTTGATCCATCTCGGCTTCAAAATCAGAGAGACTCTCATTTGATCCCGACATGATTTCTGACAAGGAGGATAAAGTGCGTATGAATAATCAAGGATGACAAAGGATTGCATTGAGTTGACATAAGCTAGGGTTCCCTAACAAGATCCTTGAATCAGGGCATACCGGACTAGTCCAGTGTTCAGGGTCGGACTAGTCCGGAGTACCGGACTTGTCCACCCTAATAATGGACTAGTCCGTTATGAGGCTGCTCAAGCCCTAATTTGTTGAAATTTGAGATTATTCAATGCAAATATGATCTAGGGTACATGGAATACATCAATAAAGCATGTATTGACTAGAGGAGCTGATCTAATTGAGCAAAAACAAGGTAATTCGAAGGTTCTAGGGTTTGGAGGGAAGTTTACCAAATCCTTCGATTCGAGGCGTTGAGGGAGTTTTTGATCTGGACTAGTCCAGAGTCTTTGATCCCTTTGCGATGGAGAACGGTTCTCACGGAGATTTGGATGGTTTTGATGGAGAAATCACAAATTCGCCTTGGGAGCACTTGAGTGAGGAGAGAGAGAGTGGGGAGGGTTGTGAGGATGAAGAAGATTAGGTTTGAGCCATCCCTAGGGTTACGGAGTCGAAATATCAGACTAGTCCGGACCATATCGGACTAGTCCGTTTTCTATTCAAAGGGAGAACCGGACTAGTCCGTGGTTGTCCGGAATAGTACGGACTAACGGACTAAGTGTGGACTAGTCCGGGGTGACCATGGACTAGTCCGTGGTCCCTTGTACAGAAGTGTACAAAACATATATATATATATATATATGTATTTAAAAGTGTCTTCTAAGGAATAAGGGACAAAGACACATAGATATTCTTGATGAATATGATCAGTAATCATACAACAATCAAGCTATGACCATGATTCACCAAGATCAAGTAACTAACATAGTTTTTAAAAGAAAAATAGAGAGATGATTTTTCAACATAATTAACATGATTTTGAGGATGGCATACAGATATGCAAGTTTTCAAGCAAAGTTTCGAGCATCAAGGATATTTAGTTCATTTCGGAGCTCACAAAAGCATTTTTCATCAAGTGGCTTGGTAAAGATATCGGCTAGTTATTTTTCAGTGTTGACATGGGAAATGGCTATGTCTCCTTTCATTGAGTGATCTCTCAAAAAATGATGCCGGTTATCTATGTGTTTAGTTCTAGAGTGCTCAACAGGGTTATCGGCAATTTTGATAGCACTCTCATTGTCACAAAGGAGTGGAATACGACTCATATTGTAACCGTAATCCCTTAGAGTTTATCGCATCCAAAGAAGTTGTGCACAACAACTCTCGACTGCAACATACTCCGCTTCGGCTGTGGATAGAGCAATTGAATTTTGTTTCTTGGAGGACCAAGAAACTAGGGATCTACCTAGGAATTGGCAAGTACCAGAAGTACTTTTTCTATCTACCTTGCATCCAACATAATCTGCATTGGAGTATCCGATGAGATTGAATTTTGAACCTTTGGGATACCAAAGGCCTAGGTTGGGTGTATGAACTAAATATCTCAAGATCCTTTTAACGGATGTCAGATGACATTCCTTAGGATTGTCTTGAAACCTTGCACACAAACATACACTCAACATGATATCATGCCTAGATGCACATAAATAGAGTAGGGAGCCAATCATGGAACGATATACCTTTTGATCCACATTTGGTCCGTCTTCATTTAGATCCAAGTGTCCATTTGTCGCCATGGGAGTCTTTATGGGCTTTGCTTTGTCCATTCCAAACTTCTTGAGAATGCCTTGAGTGTACTTTGTTTGGCTTATGAACGTCCCGTCCTTTTGTTGCTTCACTTGGAATCCCAAGAAGTACCTCAACTCTCCCATCATGGACATCTCAAATCTATCTGTCATAATCTTGCTGAATTCTTGACAAAAGGATTTGTTAGTTGAACCAAATATAATATCATCAACATAGATTTGGCAAATGAAGAGGTCATTATCAAAGTGTTTAGTAAACAAGGTGTAATCAGCTTTTCCGATCTTGAAATCATTTTTAATTAAAAAATCTCTAAAGCACTCATACCAAGCTCTAATAGCTAGTTTGAGACCATAGAGAGCCTTACGCAGTTTGAACACATAGTTGGGGTGCTCTTGATCTTCAAAACCGGGTGGTTGCTCCACGTACACCTCCTCCTTGATCGGTCCATTGAGAAAGGCGCTTTTCACGTCCATTTGATAAAGCTTGAAATCATGGTGAGTAGCATATGCAAGTAATATACGAATCGATTCAAGCCTAGCTACGGGAGCAAAAGTCTCATTGAAATCCAAACCTTCGACTTGTGAGTACCCTTTTGCCACAAGTCGTGCCTTGTTCCTTGTTACCACTCCATGTTCGTCTTGCTTGTTGCGGAAGACCCATTTAGTGCCGATGATGTTGGACTTGGGTCTTTCAACAAGCTCCCACACTTCGTTCCTTTTGAAGTTGTTCAATTCTTATTGCATCGCCATCACCCAGTCTGGATCTCTTAATGCATCCTCAACCCTGTATGGTTCTAAAGAAGATACAAAAGAATAGTGTTCACAAAAATTAGCTATGCGAGATCGAGTTACTACTCCCTTTCGGATGTCACCTATTATGTTATCAACGGGGTGATCTATTTGGATGCTTTGGTGTACTCTTGGATGTGGCACTTGTGGTCCTGAATCTTCATTATCATCTTCTTCTCCCCCTGGATAGTTGCCCTCATTGATGTTTTGGCCTTCTTGGTTTTCTTGAGGTTGATCTTGTATGGAAGCTCCCCCTTGATCATTTTCCTCCATCTGTGGTTCATTTTCTTCATTCGCATTTGAAGGTGCCACTTGTGGTCGAACATCGCCCAAAGCCATTCTTCTCAATGCTTGACATGGAGCTTCTTCTTAATCTAGCACACACCGATCAACTTGCTCTTCTTGAGAGCTGTTAGTTTCATCGAACACTACGTCACATGCTACTTCAACAAGTCAGGAGGTTTTGTTGAAGACACGATAAGCATAGGAGTTTGAATCATAGCCAAGTAAGAAACCTTCATCGGACTTCGAAGCAAACTTCGAGGCCCTTGGATTCTTATTTAAAATATAACATTTTGAACCAAAAACTCGAAAGTATGAAATATTTGGCTTGTTACCCGTAAGTAGTTCATAAGAGGTTTTCTTGAGCAACCGATGAAGATATAGTCGGTTTATGGCGTGACAAGCGGTGTTAACCGCTTCAGCCCAAAACCTGTCCGGAGTCTTGTATTCATCGAGCATTGTCCTCGACATCTCAATGAGAGTTCTGTTCTTCCGTTCGGCTACTCCGTTTTGTTGAGGAGTATATGGTGCTGAAAACTCGTGCTTCATCCCTTCTTCGTCTAGATACTCCTCAACTTGGGTGTTCTTGAATTATGTTCCATTGTCACTTCGTATGTTCTTGATCTTCAATGAGAATTCATTTTGGGCACGCTTGATGAACTTATTGAGGGTTCCTTGAGTTTCTGTCTTATCATGCAAAAAGAAAACCCACGTGAAGCGTGAAAAATCATCAATAATGACTAGACTGTATTTATTACCGCCGATGCTTATGTAGGCAATTGGACCAAATAGATCCATGTGAAGGAGCTCAAGCGGTCTTGTTGTAGTCATGAAATTATTCGCGGGATGGGGTGCTCCTACTTGCTTTCCTGCTTGACATGCTCTACACGGTCTGTCTTTCTCAAAAACAACATCCTTTAAACCTCGGATATGATCGCCTTTGAGGAGTTTCTGAAGATTCCTCATACCAACATGTGCTAGCCATCTATGCCACAACCAACCCATGTTGGTCTTTGCAATCAAGCATGTGTCAAGTTCGGCTTTATCTTTGTTGAAGTCAACTAGATAAAGTTTTCCCTTCAACACACCCTTGAATGTAATTGAGTTATCACTCCTTCTAAAGACAGTCACACCCTCATTAGTGAATAAGCAATTATAACCCTTGTCACATAATTGAGATATGGACAAAAGATTATAATCCAGGGAGTCAACATGTAAAACATGAGAGAGAGTATGTTGTGATGAAATTGCAATTTTACCGGTACCAAGCACTTTTCCTTGACTATTATCACCAAAGTAAATGCCTTCGCTTGGATTTTTATTTTCTTCATATTCCATGAACATTCTTCTTTCTTCGGTCATGTGATTGGTGCATCCACTATCTAGCACCCATTTTGCTTCGCCGGATGAATAAGTCTGCAAAAAATAAATTATGCCTTGGTCTTAGGTACCCAAGCTTGCTTGGGTCCTTTGAGGTTAGTCACAAGTGATTTGGGCACCCACACATGAGACTTGATATTCCCATGGCGTGGCCCAAAATATTTAGCATAGACTCTTCCAAGATTACTTTTCATAAGTACATATGAAGCATCAAAGGTTCTAAATAGAAGTTGTTGTTCATATGTGTTCACATTGTTAAATTTATTAGCATTACTAAGCTTTGTAGCTTGAGAAGAGTTTCCCTTGACAAAGGCAATGCAACCCTTGTTGTTCTTGTGGTTTGTAGCATTGTGCTTTTCACCATTAGAATATCCAATGCCATACTTGACATTAGGAGGTCTTGTGACCGAGTATGCACTGCGTGCATACTTGATCTTCTCCTTGTCAAATATGCCACTTTGAGAAGATTGCTTGTCCTTTGTCAAGTTTGGCTTTTTCTTCATGTTAGCGTCATTTTTGGCACAAATACAAGTGATGCTAGTTTCAGACTTTGTGTGTTGAGAATGTGAGCTAGTAGTCGATGAAGAACCGTTTTACTTGAGTGACTCAACTTGTACCTCAAGGATCTTGTTAACTTTGGTTAAGTTAGCAAGTTCATCCTTGATGGCAGTATTTGAGTCTTTAAATTTCAAGCAAGCTTCCTTGCTTGAAGCTAACTCAAGTTCTAGTGTTTTATTTTGTTCCTTTTCAAGTTCAAGAAGCTTTTCAATCTCAAGATATTCCTCCTTTTGGGAGATGATCATATCTTCCTAACAATTGACTAGCTTCTCCATATCAACAAGCTTATCGAGTAGAAATTTCATTTTAGCAACTGTCTTTTTGTCTAAACCCCTAAGCATATATTCATCTTCATCACTGCTATCATCCTCACTAGAATTATCACTATCACTAGTAAAAGAATGCGAGAAGGAAAATTTAGTCGGTACCTTTTGTTTACCTTCCTTTGCCATTAGACAGGTGTTCTCGATGTCCTTCCATGCGCCCATGGTTGGGAAGAGAGTGGATTTCTTGGTAGTCTTCTTTATGGCTATGGTGGCCATCTCCTCTTCTTCTTCGGATGAAGATTCATCATTGGAGTCCCACTCCTTCCCTAGATGCGCTTAGCCATATTGCTTCTTCTTCTTGAACATTTTCTTTCGTTGAGACTTGTTATCCTTTGTCTTCTTCTTATTTTCATCATGTGGACAATCTACTATGAAGTGATCGTATCCTCCGCAGTTATAGCACGCCCGTCTCATCTTGGGTCTTTGTTTGTCCCTTCGTCTTCCTTCATTTGAGCTGTTTCCCTTTCTTCTTCTCATCATTTTCTTGAACTTCTTCATGAACAGGATCATGTCTTCTTCATCAATATCATTGATTTCATCGTCGCTGTCGTCTTCTTCATAAGCTTCTCGAGCTTCCTTTGATACGGGTTTACAAGTTGACTTGAAAGCAACTCCTTTCTTCTTTGCCGAGGTGAGATCGACAATTTCCTTAACATGCTTGGCTTGCTTCTCCATCATCTCAAAGTTGATGATCTTGCCAAGAAGTTCGTTTGGGGTCATTTTCCGGTACCCGGGGCTTTATCTGATCATAGAGCAAAGAGTTACGTTGCGAGGCATGAATGCTCGGAGAATCAACTTCACAATCTCATGATCATTCCACTTCTTGCTGCCATAAGCTCGGACTTTGTTGATAAGATTCTTTAGTCGATTGTACATATCTTGTAGTGATTCATCTTCTTCTATCGTGAATCTTCCCAATTAACCTTCAATCATTTCTATCTTGGCTTCGCGTACGTGACGATCACCCTCATGTGCAGTTTGTAGTATGTCCCATATCTCCTTTGCAATTTCGAGTCCATCCACCTTGGTGAACTCGTCTCGGCTTAGTGATGACATGATCACAGCTGCAGCTTGAGCATTCCGATGAATGGCTTGTTCTTGGCTTGGGGTCAGCTCTTCGTCATCATCTGGTATATCTATCCCTGTACACACTATATGCCACAAACTTGGGTTAAGAGATATAAGGTGCATTTTCATGTTTTGTCTCCACATTGAATAGTCATTGCCATCAAAGTAAGGTGCTTTCCCTAGGGGAATTGATAAGTAATGATTATTGTTAGAATTCAAACGTTCATAATCAAAAGGATATAGGGAGTAGTCTGTGTGACTACCCCCTTTCTTCTTCTTTTCATCATCGGTGGTCTTCTTTCCTTTTGGAGAGATTGCCTTCTTCCATAGAAGAGCCTTGAGTTGGAGCACCTCCTCATCATCGTCTTCACTGTCTTGAATGACGTCGTGTAACTTCTTTAGCTTTTGAGTCCTTTCATCATTACTCTTTTCATCGTCGATCTTCTTGTGTACATCCTTGACGTCCATATCGTCTCTTCGAGTGGTGAGTCTCTTTTGAAGAGTTTTGCTCTATACCAATTGAATGTAGCCTAGAGGGGGGTGAATAGGCTTTTTGATGCTTTGTTGAAACCTGAAACACTTAGTAGTCTATCAAATACAGGAAAATCAGATTACTTCGGTAGAGTGCGGACTAGTCCATTTTCTAAAAAGAGAAAAATCGGACTAGTCCGGTACTCGGCGGACTAGTCCGGTATGCATGGACTAGTAAGATCAACATTGTTAATGTTCACTTCTAATACTCTATGAAGTGGAAATTAATTGTTAGTTTGGATGTATTGCAACAGTGACACAATAAGTAACAGGAAACAACTTTGAATTTAATGTTTGAATGTGAATTTAAGAGGATAGATTAAACACTAGAATATGATGAACAATTAATGAACAAGAGTAGGAGAAAAGTGTTTATACCGAGGTTCGATTCCACGAAGGCAATCTACGTCCTCGTTGAGGAGTCCACTAAGGACTGGGTCTTCTCCAACCCTACCCTCATCGAATCGCCACAAAGGCCGATTCTCTTCCACTAATCACAAAGGGCAATAAAATTGTTCAAGGGGCCTTCTCACAAGTTGAGGGCTCCCCAAGAATTACAACGAATGAATGAACACAACTCAACACACTCAACAGATGAACAATTAACAAACAAGAGTGTGCGAGAGATCAAACCCAAGAGCTCAAGAGGTGTAGAACAAGTCTCTCCTTTGATCAATTGCCAATCCCCAAGAATTGATCCTTCTTGGGTTAGAATGTGTGGAGAGATGTGAATTTTGGGCTCTTGGGAGGTGTGCCGGTGCAAGGGGGTCGAGAGTTCTGTTGGTATGGCCGTACACCTCTTTTTATAGTAGGGTTTTAAATGGGTACGTTAGGGTTTGTGATGTCCGGACTAGTCCGTGGTTGACTCCGGACTAGTGCGGTGTGCGGTGTGTAGAAAACCCTAAGTGTCGTGAGATATCGGACTAGTCCGTAGTAGTGCGGACTAGTCCGTTTTCTGTCCAAAGACAAAATCGGACTTGTCCGGATGATATCGGACTAGTCCGTTTTCTGGTCAGAAAGAAAATTAGACTAGTCCGGTTGATATCGGACTAGTCCGCACATGTTGAAATTGTACAGTTAGTTTGATTTCTTTCTCTTGAGCTCTTGGGGTGTGTTTCTCCAACACACTCTATACTAAGTGATCTAATCTTTTCAGTTCTTGATCTCTTATCAATTTGGATCCTCCTTCTCCTTTCTTTTTGCGCTTTCTTCTTAATTTCTTTGAGAACCTGCGCTCATTCTCAACAATTTTGTTAGGGTCTCATTTGTTTGTCATAAATCAACCAAAACCCACAAGGGGTACCTAGATGCACTTTCAATTGCTTCCAAGGCTTCTGTTGGACCGGCCTGGCGTCGGGATGGATCATCAGTTGGTGCTCAATCACCTCCCTGGGGATCCCGGGCATTTCCGACGGTTGCCATGCAAACAGGTCGACATTGGCCCGGAGGAAGGTGACGAGCGCGTCTTCCTATTTGTCAGCCACCCCCTGGTTATTTGGGTGGTCTCTGTGACATCAGGACCGACTTGGACGACCTTTACTGGTACGTCCTCACCGTCCGAGGGCTGCACATGAGGTGCAGATATCACCCCTCGCTGACCCATGCTTGGAGGCGGTCGGATAGCTTCAGCATGACCGGAAGCGGCCTCCTATGCTGCTGCCAGCGCTTGGAGCTTTTCCAGCGCTGAGAAAGCCGCAGTGCAGCCACCGCGGATCTTGAGGATGCCACTCGGGGTTGGCATCTTCAGGACTAAGTAGCCGTAGTGGGCTACCGTCATGAACCGGTACAGGGCTGTCCTGCCGATTATGGCATTGAAGGGGAGGCTGACCTCCGCAACGTCGAAGACGACGCTTTCAGTACGGTAGTTCTCAGGCGTCCCGAATGTCACCGGGAGGGAGATGCTACCACACAGGAAGATTGGGTCCCGGCCTACCCCCGAGAATGGTCTTGAGCGGGTAAGCTAGGACATAGGGATTTGTAGCTTCTTGAAGGTTGCGAGGCTGATAACGCTGAGGGACGCCCCGCCATCGATCAGCACGTGGTAGAGCTTCACGTTGGAGATGGTTGGGGCGACGAGGAGAGGCAGCTGCCCAGTGCCTGCCATGTTCTTGGTGCAGTCAGAGGCGAAGCTGATCGACGTCTCCATCCATTTGTGATGCGGCGCCGGCCCCGAGACTTGGGCGGTGGCTGCCACTGCTCGACGGAGGGTCTTGACGGCTCGCCTGGATGAGACATCGGAAGAACCCCCGTACATCACGCAGAGTGCGCTGGCCGTTTCACAACCGGCTTGCCCAGGCTTGCCTGCTGTGGAGTGGGGGGTAGCCTCGTCGTCTCCCACCTGGAGACAACGGCGAGCTGGGTGAGAAGGCTCACCATGAGAGGTGATGTTCACCATGGTTGCGTGGAGAGCGCGGAAAGCCCCCCTTCTTGGCGCACCAAATGTTGGAGTGTGTGAGCTGCAACACTCCTCCCGGCCTGCTTGGAAGCAGCATGCAAGGTTCTTTTATCGGAGGGGGCTTGGCGCCCTACGCAACCTGGGCTCGAGGGAGCGGATGAACACCAAGAGTTACGTGATTAGGGCCACCGGAGTGAATACCCTACGTCCACGGGAGTGCTTGTTCTATTGCTTGAGCGCGTGTGCTTGTGCGTTATCTGATCTGGAATGCGAACCCTTTGCTGGGTGGTCACCCAGGTCCTTTTATAATTAAAGGCCGGGGTGGTTACAATGAGGCTTGGGGCCCGACAGCTGGCCCCAAAGCTATGTGAACCCTATACATGATCTAGGGTTTCGTCCTTTGAGTAGAGTGGCCGACGGGGGAGTTAAGTCCCGTCGCCCGGCGCGCTGAGCGCCCCTGACCGCATGTCAGGTGATGATGAAGACGCCGTCTTGTCGCTGCGTCTCCTCGCCCTGTTTGGGCGGCTTCGTGCCGTTGGGCGGCACTGTACTGCTGTCACACCTTGCCGTCTTGTCTTGTCACCATAATGGCGGATGGGCAGAGGACGAAGGCATGTGTAGTGCACCATGCTTCTGGGGAAGGCGCGAGCCTTGAATGCGAAGCCTGACAGCGTACTTCCTTCTTGACTTCGTTGACCCACGACGAATCTTGGGGCACGTGGCGGCTCTGGAGCTCTTATCGATGGGTTTGGAGCCAGGGGACACATGGCAGCCCCGGACCTCACCTCAACGGGGAGGCTCGGACCGGAGCCCAGGGCACGTGTCAGCTCCGGAGCTGTCCTCAGCAGGGAGGTGGCTCTAAGACAGGGGACATGTGGCAGCCCCAGACCTCACCTCAGCTGGGAGGCTCGGACCGAAGCCCGTGGCACGTGTCATCTCCGGAACTCAAGCGCACGTGGCAGCCCCAGGGCTGACCTTGGGGCCAAGGGCACGTGGCTACGCTGGGGCCTGCCTCAGCAGGGAGGTGGGGCCCAGGCTGTCTTTTACCCACTACGCAGGGTTACCCGGTCTGCAGGGTACTGACAAACACCATGAACATTCAAAGAAAGTTGTTTCTAAAGCTGGCAGGGTTAACTATGCTGCTATTGAAGACATTTCGGAAGGCAAACCAGTTTTAGCGGGTATGTTCACCTTACATGAACAACCCACTTTCATTTTATTTGATTCCGGAGCCACCCACAACTTTATTAGCAAAGACTTTGTGCTGAAGAATCATCTTCCATTCAGCACAGTCAAACATCCGTTTTATATCAGCTCACCCGGAGGCAAGATATCCACCGATGAAATGGTCTCCCGGGCACCTTTGTGTTTGGGTGGAAACATCTATCCTACGAGCCTCATAATACTCAAGGGTCAAGGGATTGATGTTATCTTGGGAATATCATGGTTGACACATTATGGAGCTATCTTTGACATTAGCTCTCGGACTGTTCAACTGAATTTCCCAATACATGGTTGCAACACATTGAATCTCGTGGATCCATCACCACGAGTTGCTACAGTGTATTAGGCTGAAGCTCCTAAGCTTGAGGATATTCCAGTGTTATGTGAATACTGGATGTGTTTCCCGACGACTTACCAGGCATGCCGTCCGAATGTGATGTGGAGTTCAAAATTGAACTAGCACCGGGAACCACACCAATTTCTCGGCGACCGTATAAAATGACACTGAAGGAGCTAGCAGAATTGAAAGAGCAGCTAAATGACCTCATGGACAAAGGTTTTATACGCCCATGTTCATCACCTTGGGTCTGTTCCGCTCTCTTTGTCAAGAAGAAGGATGATACATTAAGGCTGTGTAGATTATCGTCCATTGAATGTTGTCACTATAAAGAATAAGTATCCATTACCACGCATCGATATTTTGTTCGATCAACTAGTGGGTGCTAAGGTATTCTCCAAGATGGATCTTCGGTCCGGGTATCACCAGATAAAAATCCATGCGGAAGATGTACCAAAGACGGCATTCTCGAAATGATATGGGCTTTATGAATATCTTGTCATGTCTTTTGGGTTGATTAATGCTCCGTCTCATTTTATGTATCTCATGAACTCTGTGTTCATGCCAGAGTTAGACAAGTTCGTCGTGGTTTTCATCGACGATATATTGGTCTATTCTAAATCAGAAGAAGAACACCCTGAACATTTGCGTATTGTACTCCAATGATTGAGAGATCACAAGCTATATGAAAAGTTTAGCAAATGTGAATTTTGGATCAGCCACGTGCCATTTCTTGGACATATTATTTCAGCGGAAGGCATTGCTGTGGATCCAAGTAAAATCCAGAGATTTATTCCAAACTTACCTATCATGGAGCTGTTGAAGAAAAGCACCAAATATGATTGGAGCCAATCATGTGAACAAGATTTTCAAACATTAGTGAAGCATCTCACTACAGCTCCAGTTTTGGCCCAGCCAGACACAACATAGCCGTTTGATGTTTATTATGATGCATCCGACATTGTTCTTGGTTGTGTGCTGATGCAAGAAGGACGTATGGTCGCGTATGGATCCCGACAACTACGGGCCATGAGCAGAATTATCCGACGCATGACCTTGAACTTGCTACAGTGGTACTTGCATTAAAAATGTGGAGACATTATTTACTAGGCAATCTAGTACATCTCTACACTTACCACAAAAGCTTAAAGTGCATCTTCACACAAAAAGAACTGAACATGAGACAGCAAAGATGGTTAGAATTAATCAAGGATTATGAACTTGAGATTCATTACCATCCAAGCAAAGCGAATGTGGTTGCCGACGCACTTAGTCGAAAAGCCTACGTTCACCATCTAGCCATGGCTGCAAATGAAGAAGGAGAACCAAGCATGCGCTTAGTTCCCTACGGATCGCTGTTCAATCTCACTCTCATTACTACAACCCGAGATGAGATTGTAGAAGCTCAGAAGAGAGACATGGGTATGTATCACCTACGGAGAAGAGTGGAGAACGGTGAATTGAAAATGTTCCACAAGGATGAAGAGGGTACTCTCTGGTTTAACAACCGCATAGTTGTACTCCAGGATATGAAATTGAAGAGGAAAATATTGGATGAAGCTCATTTATCCAAGTACCCCATTCATCCGGGAAGCAATAAGATGTACCAGGATTCAAAATCTAAATTCTGGTGGACATGGATGAAAAGAGAGATTGCAAAATACGTATCCAGGTGTGAGAAAAGCCGGACCACTTCAACCGCTGAAAATTCTAGCATGGAACTGGGAAGACATAAGTATGGACTTCATCGCCGGATTACCAATGAACAGCAACAAGCATGATTCTATTTGGGTAATCATCGATCGTTTGACCAAAACAGCCCATTTCATTCCAGTCCATACGAAATATGTGGCAAAGAAATATGTGGAGCTGCTCATCCCAATAACCTTGTGTTTACACAGAGTTCCCCGCACCATCATCTCTGACTGTGGTGCATTATTCGCATCCATATTTTGGGAGCAACTGCATGCTTCATTGGGAACCAAGCTAATTTGGAGTTCGGCATATCATCCGCAAACTGATGGTCAAACCGAAAGAGTAAATCAGATTCTAGAGGATATGCTAAGAGCATGTGTCATCTACCATGGGAAGAGTTGGGATGATCACCTACCGTTAGAAGAATTCTCATATAATAACGGTTATTAATCTAGCATCAAGATGGCCCCGTATGAAGGTCTTTCTGGCTGGAAGTGCCGCACACCGCTTAATTGGTGTGAGTCCGGTGAGAGTAATCTACGGAATTGATATTGTGAATGAAGCCGAGGAACGAGTGCAAGTAATTCAAGCCAACTTAAAGGCTGCTCAATCTCGGCAGAAAAGCCATGCAGATAAAAGACGTCAACCTCTCCACTTCGACATCGAAGACCACGTTTATCTTCGTGTCTCTCCGATCAAAGGGATTCACCATTTCGGAGTGAAGGGAAAACTCGCTCCCAATTCATCGGGCCATTCGCCGTCATCGAATTATGCGGACCGGTGGCTTATCGTCTGGAGTTACCGACATCACTTTCTGGGATTCACAATGTTTTCCACGTCTCTCAGCTGCGGAAATGTCTTAAGTACCCAGCTGAAGTTCGCATGGAGGACATCGAAGATCTTCAACCGGATCTCACTTATTCTAAGTATCCGACCCAGATTGTCGATGAGAAGATTCACACCATAAGAGATCGGAATTGCAGTTTTACAAAGTCTTGTGGAGCAACCACATCGCTAACGAAGCAACGTGGGAAAGCGAGGATTTTCTCCGTTCAAAATTTCCCGACTTGTTAGAGTCATATGTCCAGTAGTCTTTCTCCCTTCCTCTTTCTTTTGTAATCTCGGGACGAGATTCTTGTAAGGGGGGAAGAATGTCACATCCCTAAATTTTTGTAAATAAGTTGTATTTCAACTGATGAAGCAAAGTTAAGGAGAAGAAAGGTTTATTATTTGTCACATGAAATGATGAACACACAATGGACATGTGAAGGAATTAAATTTTTTCTCTAACTCATGCTTAACAGTTGTTAACGTGAGGAGTGAACTTCACTACATGATTTAAACTCATGTGAACATCCACTATGAAGAAAGTGGGGGAAAATTTAAACATAATTTGAGTTATTTAAAAGGATTCATGTTTAGATTGTACAAATGCATGCAAGTGATTCAACCAATGAATCTCATATGTAGCAAAGAGCTTCTATGCCATATTTGGTAATTTTTGGAGCTCATATACTCTTTATTCAAAGGAATAATTGAGAGCACATTTAAATTCAAATTTGAATTTTAATCTGCACCAAACTTGCTCAATTTCAAAATCTGAGTTAAGATTTGTGTTCCACACATTCTTTTTGGCCTACGCTCCAAGTTTGGTGATTTTTGGACAAAGCATGTGTGGGAATCCCAAAGCACACAGAGAGAAAGAAATTCAGGGGGGTAGACCCCATCTGTGAGCCACACAACACAAAACCGACTCTGTTTTTCTCCTCCTTCGCTTGAGCACGCGACAGCAACCTGATTGCAACCTCCTCCCGATGAATTCTGGCACCAGTTACTGCTCGCTGATCTTTATTCTCGTGCTTATCTCCCACGCACGCTGCACAACCAAAATTCTTCTCTTCTCTCTCGCTCGGCCGCTCGCTCCGTTTTCTCCCGCGAAGAACAGCCGCCACCGCCCTCTGTTTCTCCCGATCGCATACCGCCGCTCGAGCTTGGATGATCGAGCTCCAAACAGCAAAAGGAAGTGCCAAGGCGTGCTCTAGCTTCTTCCCTTGCCACACCGAAGCTTCCTAGCTCCTGCTTCTCGCAATTTGTGAATTGTCGCCAAGAACCGAGGTGGCAAACGGTGGAGCACGATCGGCTCACCGTGGAGAGCACGTCACGGCCGTCCTCGTCTACACTTCCCTACACGAAAGAGGTGCGTGTATGTGCCTAGAACGTGTAATTGCAATCCATTTAGCAAATAATCGATCCTCTAGCTCTAATTTCCGAAATTACCGAACCCTAGTTTATCCTCCTAAGTCTCGGTCTAAACCCAAATTCGGTTTACATGTACAACCAACGACTGAGGTAGATTGCAAGTAGTTTCTACACACCCTAGCACCCATCCTCGAAGAAGAACCGAGGAAAACCATCGAGAGTTGACTAAGTTCTAGCTGTTTTTATAGCCGTCGATGCAAAACACCTCGGCTCACCATCGAGAGTGGGTTCGCTGGCGTCTTCAGATTCTAAGCCTTCTCATTTCGTGTTCCTCATGCTCCACTGGTGCTCTCCGATCAAACCCCGACCCTTTTGGTGCCTCCTAGCGCGGAAACCATATCGCCGGAACCCTAGATGCTGCGGTTGCCATCGCATGGGCGTTTCCGGTCACCGTCGGCGAGCTCCGACCACCGAGGCGAGTTCAGCGGCACGAGTTAGGGCTAGGTGGCGATTTCCAGCCCCGGGAGCAACTGGAAAATCCCTTCTGGCGACTCTCGCCGGTTTGCGCCGCCGCCCGAGTGCCCCGATGCGAGGAGGAACGTAAAGGCCCAAGATTTCACTTGCTAAAGTGTTCATCACATCACATCCACCACAGTTTATTTGGTGGAGATTTCATGAACACATTGTAAGAGCAAGTAATCACCATCAAAAGAGGGATTAGAGGAAGAATCCACAAACCTCCAAAAGTAGGATTTCTCACATGAATTCTTTAGAGGCCGAGCTCACTAATAAATTCTAAACTTTCTTAGAAATGCTCATGCCAATTTTCATGTAAATCCAAACTCTTTTGAGGTACTTTTGGATATAAGTATAAAAAGGGCTAGTTTAAATGCAAATTCAAATTTTAGCTACTTTCATCACTTGAATTCAAAAGGTGGATTCATATTCATACCCAGCACATTTTTTCTGAGTTAGGCCACCAATTTTCATTCTCATTGGAGTTGATTTTGTCGGGAGCTATATTTGAATTAATTTAAAACTGGATTTGAAATTCAAATTCAATTGTGAATCAAATTTAGTAAAACTAACTCCAATCTGAGGAAATCAAATTCAGCTCATGACTTTGTGGCTAAGTGTACAATTTAATTGTGAGTAGCTCAGATATTAACAGTAAAAACAAAAGAGAAGAATTAGAGGGAAAGGGGGACCCACTGTCAGTGACTGAATCTGCACTGAACCGACTCATTTCAGCGCGAGAGCTCGGCCGAGCACGGCTGCGCCAAGAGGAAAGCCACCTCGATGGTGAATTCCACCTCACGGTGAAAATTTCGGCTCAAAGTCCAACAAGACAAGCTGCTCCATATGTTCGTTTCATTCTCGCGTGGAAACCAGCTGGCACTGTGACGCCCCTATCCCGAGAAGAAAAACCTCTCGGAACTGAGACTGATGCATATGTGTGCCCAGGATGTTCATCACACAGACACATATAATCCACAAATTGAATTCAGAATATATATAACCACAAATGAATAGATTCAAGTACTTTATTACATCAATCTTTATCACCACGGAAGTCTTATCTTAGCAGCGGAAGTCTTCTAAACTATAGCGGAAGCAAACTAAGCAGCAGCAGCGGCTCCATCTCTACTCCACAGGCAAGGTTGAGGATAGATTACACGCCTAATACTCCACGTGGTCTTCATAGTACTCTTCTCCTGTTGCTGATGATGTATGATAATGCAAGGGTGAGTACATGACGTACTCAGCAAGTGCGGAAAGTATGACACGTATCTTACTTCAAGGTAGGTATAAAAAGGTTCATTGCATAAAAGCAAAGTTTATTTCACAAATCATGATAAAAACAACAACTAGCTTTAAGTGAATGCAACCCCAACATGTATTTAAACATCAACATACTTCCACCAGGATTCACCACTTTTCATATCTCATCCGAACATTTATCTTTCTCAACTTTTCACATGCTCATGAATACCATCTCGTATTCACTACCATCTCAAATCATATTTAATTCCATCTCATAACCGAGATCAAATCTCATTGCCATGACTCAACAGTCATGCAACCAATCTCATTACCCGGACTCAACAGTCCCGAAAACCAAATACAAAGACCAAACCATCACCAAGCCAATAACCAAACCAAATACCATCCCAATAACCATCCCATCTAATCATGTGGGTTGTCCAGGTGCTTATGACCGTAAGCTCGGCTATCATGATAGTTTTACACTCTGCAGAGATGGCACCAATTTACCCACAAGTTTGTGATTTCGTCACCTGTTGGTGACTGCAGAATCTCCATTATACCAGTACACATCCGTGTGTATGGCCAAGAGATCACAAAATAGACTTTACAAAGAGGATACTAGATGTATTGACTCACTAAGGTTTCACCAGCAGGCTAGAATCTCCAATTCTCCCACCTATGGGCCCCCTCTTGTGCCATGCAGTTCCCAGGGCAGTCCTCACTCGACTCCCATTCCCCGTGCCTTCCACGGTCCATAACATTCTAGCAACTTACCTAATTAGTCAGCTAAGCCGCACCCATATTTGGCCTTGTGGTGGCACTGTATTCCTTGCATGGCTCGCATGAACCGGTCCTTAGATCTACGGCAAGTAAACCACCATCTCATTCTACATCATCCACAAACCAAGCTTGCCTAGATCTGCCTCCGATTCATGTCCATTATCAACATCAGTTTCTTATTACCGTTATTCATACGAGTGCAGTTAGCTAGACACAATCTATCGCTTCCCATATCCCGTAGATTAGCGAAGCAAAAAGCAAAAACGACCATATCCGACTCATCAACTGTCCCGGCGACAAGGGTGGTTAACAAAACTAGTAAACTCCTATGAAAGGGTTTCCCATCAAGTTGACTCAAGCACACACACCTTTTCGCAAACAAAACAGTTTTAAAAACATGGGATCAATATGGTCAAGGGGCACTTGCCCTGTTCTTGCGGCTTCTGTTGCTCATGGATCTCGAAGTCTTGTTGTTGTAGCTCGTCGTAGATAGCTCCCTGAGCTTGTCCTTCTATTTACGATCATGCACGTACAAAATTCATAGCAATCAATTATTATGTACAAACTTTACTCAAGATGCAATGGTGCATATGCATGCTAATCCTATGATGCCGTTTTTATTAGATCGGTTTGTACGTGTTCTTGCATGTTTGCATGGGTTTGCATGGGGTTTTACGATGAACAGAGCTGTAAGGATCAAATGTGGACGTGACGATGATCTCGTCACAAGATCTAGATCAAACCGATCAACACGTGATCTGTCCACACGAAAAAGTTTTTGTTCGAAAGGATCGAAGAACAGATGCAAAGAAAACCGTGATCTTGTTGTAAGGTGGTAATGGAGACCTACCTTACTTCCTTCGGGTCCTTTCTCCTAGCAAAAACAGATCGTCGGCTCTCCTCCGGCAATGGCGATCGTGTCTGGGCTCGTCGGCGATCTCTCCGGTGGTCAAACTCCGGCGAAGGGGTTTAGCTCGGCGAGTTTGGGGGCTAGGGCCTCTAAGTTGTCGCCTTGGAAAAGATGTTACGATCAAGGGGTGTTTCGGGTTCTATTTATAATCGAGAAAAGAAGAGTCCTAATCTGATTGGATTTCAAATAAGAGTCCTATTCAAATCGTTTTTGAATCTTAACAACTTATCTTTAATCGATTTGGTTACAGTCCCAACGTAGAAGAGTTTGTGTCGATTTCCTCCGTAACGGGTACTCACGTACGGAAGAAAAACCGCTTCAGAATCTCGTCCTTCTGCAGGGATAAGCTCCGGAGGATCCACGTGTCCAGCAGGGGCCCGGGCTTCCCTTTTCCTCAGAGGCGGGCTTTGGTTGTGCCGTGTGTTAGGCGGGCGAGACCTCCCCTCTCCTCAGAGGTGAGCTCCGCGTGCGCCACGTGTCCTGGCGGGCGGGACCTCCCTCTCCCTCAGAGGCAAGCTCCGCGTGCGCCACGTGTCTGGTGGGTCGGAACCTCCCCTCTCATCAGAGGCGAGTTCCGCGTACGCCACGTGTCAGTGGCAGACGTCCCCTCTCTTCAGAGGTGAGCTCCGAAAGTGCCACGTGTCAAGCAGCGCCGAATCTTCCTTTCTCCTCAGAGACAAGCTCCGAGGTCGACACGTGTCCAATAGCGTCGGACCACCCGGAGGTGAGCTCCGAGGTCAACACGTTTCCAACAGTATCGGACTTCCCGGAGGTGAGCTCCGGAGGTGACACGAGTCCAGTAGTGTCGGACCTCCCGGAGGTGAGCTCCGGAGCTGACACGTGTCCAATAGGACCGGACCTCTTGGAGGTCAGCTCCGAGAGCGACACGTGTCCCGCGGTGTCGGACCTCTCGGAAGTGAGTTCCGAGAGCGACACGTGTCCAGCGGGTTGGGCCTTACTTCCCCGCAGCGACTAGCTCCGGTGGCGACACGTGTCCTGCGGGGCTGGACTTCGCTTCTCCGCAGAGACAAGCCCCGGAGGCGACACGTGTTCAGCGGGTCGGACCTCGCCCTTTCCACAGAGGCTAGCTCTGAGCCAGCCACGTGTCTGGCGGTGCCGGACCTCTCCCCACTTCGCAGGGGAGCTCCAAACACACCACGTGGCCAGCAGGCCGCGGGAAGTGTCTACAGCGCTCCTCGGCGAACTGGAACTGGCTCTTTTAGCTATCTTTTTTTATTCCTTCTCTGTTTCTACTTATTTTAAAATGTTTCCTCTACATGAATTATGTATGATACATGATTATGAAATTGAGGGTGTCACAAATCTACCCCCTTAAATTGAATCTCGCCATCGAGATTCAATAGAGTAGAGAATAGATGAGGGAATACTACTTTGAGGTCTTCTTCACGCTCCCATGTAGCTTCGGCTTTTGTATGATGGCTCCATGGTACCTTGCACCATCGGATCACTTTGTTCCTCGTGACCCTTTCCTTCACGTCCAAAATTTGGACAGGGTGCTCTACATAGGTCAGATCCTCTTGAAGCTCAAGATCATCCATCGGTACTTGTTATTTTGGTACTCTCAAGCACTTCTTGAGATCCACTAGTTCATTAACGGGCATCCTATAGGGCCTCTTTGCTATAGGTGCAGTTCCGGGTACTAGGTCAATGGAAAACTCAATGTCCCGGTTAGGTGGCATACCTGGAAGTTCTTCCGGGAACACGTCTGAGAATTCTTGAACCACCGGAATGCTTTCCAATGTTGCTCCTTCGATGTGGTTCAACGTTGCCTTCTCGGTTGTTGGCTGGGCTGACTCGAACTCGATACGGGTTCCGTGCTCGTTTATTAACTGCACGCTCCTCTTAGCACATTGGATCACTCCGTTGTGCTTGCTTAACCAATCCATTCTGAGTATTATGTCAAGCCCTTGGGAATCCAAGATAATGAGGTTGGCAAGGAAGCCTACCCCCCTTATTTTAAGGTTTACTTTCGCACATACTATATTAGTCCTCATCTCTCCACCGGGAGAATTAACCAACATAGTATATTTCAAGTGCGATATGGGTAGATTATACTTGGCAACATACTTGGATGATATGAATGAATGCGATGCTCCGGAATCAAATAAAATGGTGGCTGGGTTGGAGTTGGCAAGGAACATACCAATCACGACGTCCTCAGCCTGTTGTGCTTCCTCAGCAGAGACATGGTTCACGTTGCCGCGAGCATAGTTCTGCTGTCCACGGTTGTCTTGATTTGCTCCTCCGTTCGGCCGTGGGTTCTGCTTGGGCACATTGGTTGGCTATCTAGGACCTTTCCTCGGACACTGACTTGCAAAGTGTCCGGTTTCTCCGCATGCAAAGCATGCCTTGTTGCCCAAGACAGCAGGGACGTTAGGGCGGGGGTTTTGAACGTAGGCGCCCATGTTAGGATGGGGCGCCGGAGGCAAAGGCACACGGGGTGCTTGCATGGAAGGACGTTGCTGTGGTGGTTGATTAGGGCAAAAAGTAGAAGTTGATGAGCCATGCTGTGGTGCAACTGGGGGCATGTACCGGGGACGTACATTGCTCCCTCATGGCTGGTATGACATCTTTCTTTTGCCCTCTTGCTCAATCTCCCGGATCTTGCTCTCAACCACTATGGCTTTGTCAACTAGCTTCTGGAAGCTCGCATAGTAATTGTTGAGGAGCTGAACCTGGATCTCATTGTTCAACCCTCTCATGAACAAGTACTGCTTCCTTTGGTTGGTGTTGACATCTTCGGGGGCATACCTTGAAAGCTGCATGAACTTGTTGAGGTACTCATTCACGCTCTTCCTGTCCTGGCGGAGACTTTGAAACTCTTGCCTCTTGAGCATCAAAACTCCCATAGGGACATAATGAGAGTGGAAACTCTCCTTGAACTCAGTCCAAGTAATAGTCTCTGGGTTATCATGAGCATTGCAAAGGGCGTCCCACCAGTCAGCGGCTACTCCCATGAGTTGGTGCGATGCGAAGAGAACTTTCTCTCGGTCATTGCACTTAACTATGGCAAGCTTCTTCTCCATGGATTTCAACCAATCATCAGCCTCCATGGGATCATTAGCTTGTGAGAAAGTAGGCGGTTGAGTCCTCATGAACTCTCCTAGCCTGTTGTGAGCCGGCGGTGGTGGCGGTGGTGGTGGCGGTGGTGCAGGAACGGGGTTATTGTTGTTGTTGGCTTGCAGTTGACCCAAAGTTTGGATCATAGTTTTCCTACGCTGGTTCTGCATAGCCATCAACCTTTCAAGATTGTTTCCACCAGCCTCGGGGTTGACATTCTCAGGAACTTCGACGTGGTCATCCTCTTGGTTGCCATGGATGTTCCTCCTTTGTCGGCTGACGTTTTCTCTCACCATCTTTGAAAGAGAGTCGGATAGAATATAGGTTAGAAGTTTAGATGGATTCTCCCCAACAATATGCATCAAGGGTGGATGGACTATATATCATCCTATACAAGGATGTGAACACATGCCGAAGCATCTCACATCTCTCTACTATGTGTGGATATGGACAACGCTGAAACGTCCCACAACTCACACTAAGAACACAATCACAAGCAATCATCATAAAAGTTCAGCACACAACTCCTATTCAAGGCTTACTCAATAGGGGTCCTATGTGGTTTGGGGTGATACCAATCTGTGACTACCAATCTGTGACTTTGTCCTATGGTCAATGGGGTTCTAATGCCAATCTATGCATTCTACCTAGGCTTGCATCCTATGTTCAGCGTGGCTCCTAATACCAATCTGCGACTAGGCTTGTGTCCTACGGTCAACCGTGGTTCTGCTACCAATCTGTGATCAATCTAGGCTTGTGACCTACAGTCAACCGTGGTTTCTAAAACCAATCTGTGATTTCTATCTAGGCTTGTGATCTACAGTCAACCGTGGTAGCTTGATACCAATCTGTGACCTTATCTAGGAGTGTGACCTACGATCAACTGTGGCTCTGATACCAATCTGTGATGCCCCTATCCCGAGAAGAAAAACCTCTCGGAACCGAGACTGATGCATATGTGTTCCCAGGATGTTCATCACATATACACATATAATCCACAAACTGAATTCAGAATATATATATATAACCACGAATGAATAGATTCAAGTACTTTATTACATCAATCTTTATTGCAGCGGAAGTCTTATCTTAGCAGCGGAAGTCTTCTAAACTATAGCGGAAGCAAACTAAGCAGCAGCAGCTGCTCCATCTCTACTCCACAGGCAAGGTTGAGGGTAGATTACACGCCTAATACTCCACGTGGTCTTCATAGTACTCTTCTTCTGTTGCTGATGATGTATGATAATGCAAGGGTGAGTACATGACGTACTCAGCAAGTGCGGAAAGTATGACATGTATCTTACTTCAAGGTAGGTATAAAAAGGTTCATTGCATAAAAGCAAAGTTAATTTCACAAATCATGATAAAAACAGCAACTAGCTTTAAGTGAATGTAACCCCAACATGTATTTAAACATCAACATACTTCCATCATGATTCACCACTTTTCATATCTCATCCGAACATTTATCTTTCTCAACTTTTCACATGCTCATGAATACCATCTCGTATTCACTGCCATCTCATCTCATATTCAATTCCATCTCATAACCGAGATCAAATCTCATTGCCATGTGTAAGGGCCTCAGTTTTTGACACTCATTTGCAGTGTTCATCACCACACCACACACCTCATTTGAGGAAGAATGATGAACACAAATAAAGAGCAAGTAACAATTATCAACATGCTCATTAGGGAACAAACTCACACATTGCAAAAGTGGTACTTCCCACATGTGATATAGATGGGCTGGACATATGAAGACTCCTACACTTTGCTAAGGATGTCCATGCCAAGTTCTACCCAAATTCAAAACCTTTTTGAGGTCATTTTGGGTATAGTTAGGAAGAGGGCAGTTTGAAACCATATTCAAATTCAAACTGTTTTCACCCACTGAATGTAAAAGTGGAAGGCATATTCTTGCTCAGCACATTTTTGTGAGCTCACACACCAATTTTCACTCCATTTGGAGTTGATCTTGACATGAGCTAAGGGGGAGAAATTCAAACTTTATTTGAATTTCAAACTGCACTTGTGCTGAAATTCATTCAAACCAAACCTCATTTGAACTTTGATCAATTCAAATGGCTCTTGGGTGAATAATTTGAATTGCCAAGGGTAGAATAGGGTTCACTGTTTACCACAGCTGTTAGGAATAAATTTCAGAGGTTAAAAGAGAAGTGGGACCCACATGTCAGCCTCAGCCTCAAAGCAAACCGACTGAACCACAGTTCAGTCGGTTCCCGGCAGCTGTGCGCGCGCGCCACCGAAGGGGGCAGCCGGCGCCAGCTCCTGCTGCGTGCCCCAAGCCGGAGACCAGCCGGCCGGGCTATTTATTCCCTCCCCGGCGTGCTTCAGTCACCATTTCCCCGAGCTACCGACGTGCGCGACTGCTTTTTCCACTGCCATCGCCGCCGCTCGAGTTCCTGCTTGATCAAGCCGATCGCAGCTCCCTCTTTCCATTCCAAGGTCCCAGCAAGGTACTAGCAACCATCCTCCATCCTTCCCATTGATAGAAATCGATTGAAACCGAGTGATATCGGCTGTGCCGAAAGATCAAACTCGGAACTGGAAACCGCCGCACCTCGGGCTCTCGTGGACAGCCCAACCTGGGCGTTGTCACGCCCGAGCCAAGACACCCTTGGACGCGCAGGTGACCGGTGCTGCTTATCTCCGAGCCACAGCTCGAGTGGTTGCTCACCGGCGGCGAATTTCCACTTTTCCCCTTTCTGTGTGCAGAACGACCTTCGGGTACGATTCTGTTTAATTCGTGCTCTAGAAAGGATTAGAGGGCCTCAGGCCACTCCCACACGAGCTAGACACGGTGACGCACAAGTTGCCTTCACAACTCTGGGCCGGAGAACCTCTGTGCCCGGCGTAATTCAAGGTCTACTAATGGCGGAACGAACGGGGGGTATCGGGCGCACGGTGAGGACCTATTTCGGGCCTTCCCCGAGCTGCCCCGAGTTCATGTCGACCTTCTCTGAGGTCCACTGATGCTCCCCGACCGGTTTCTCAAGTAGCTGAGGCCCTAGGGGCATCAGCCGACATGGCCGAAGTCGTTCCGATATGGCGGCTCGTCGCCGACCATGCTCCGGCCGTTGTCATGAGCAGCTGACCCTCGGATCATGTTCCCCAAGTAAAAGTAGGCAGGGGCGACCAGAATCAAGAAGTTTGGAGCGGTACAGCAGCCAGCGGCGAGCTCTCCGGCGAGGTCCCTCGGCGGCGGAGCGCGGGTGTCGCGAGGTTGAAGAAGGGGGTGGACCCCAGCTGTCAGCGGCCGATATTTTGAATCGGGATCCGGCTGCGGCCGGGATCGGGTGTGCTGGCGCGCAAAAGCCTTGTGGGCCGCGGTGTGCTGTCGCTTCGGCGTGCGACGCGTGTCCCCTGGGCCCACGCGCGAGTTTAAACTTTTCCCCGATTTTCAGATTTCCTTCAAACTTCAAATCCTTATAACTTTGGCTAGAAAGCTCCAAATTGAGTGAACCAAATTTTGCTGGATTCAGCTCTCTGAGTACTTTCCAGAAAATCAAGTTTCACTTCATGAAATTCCCTAATTCTCCAGAATTAATTCCTTAATGTTTAAACTGTTAGGAATTTTAACTGGAGAATCCTTTGGCGGAAAATCCTGAAATTTTGCTGAGATGTTCACCAAAATATCATTGAGCTACCATAAAAATTTCAGATCCATTTGAGCTCATTTAGTCCACCTAATGGTGTGATTAGTAAAACTGTTCCAGAGAAAATAGAAAATGTTCAGAAACATTTTCAGGATTTTCTCTGAAATTGTTTAGCTCATATCTTTAGTTAGAGACTTCCAAATTAAGTGAGACCAACTCCATTAGGACCCTCTGAAAATCTAGTTTTCAGAAAGTCATAGTTTGTCTCATGAAAATCCCTAGAACACCCTAAGGGTTCCAATTAAGGTCAAGGACATAATTATTTGTGGAGGGCTCAAATGAGCTTTGCTGCAACTAAAACTTGACCAAGTCTTTGTTTAGGTTGTAACCAAGCCACAGTAAAAGTTTCACAGTCATTAGGTCTGTCTAGTAAGGGTTATAGACTTCACAACTTCAAAGTTAATACAAAGGCCTCTAAATTAATACATACATTGCTCTTATCATGTAGTCGCTAAGATCGAGGAGGAACCCGAAGTCCTAGACTTCGTTACTCCGGAGGAACAGCTAGCCTACGACCAAGAGCAGCAAGGCAAGCCCCGGTTTGCATTAACCTTTTTACAAATTTTTATTGTTTTGAGCACATACTTGTTTCCCTTTGTTCGTTGCATTAGAGTCTTGATTGGAAACCCAACTGCACAGCCAAGAAAACCATGGGTTGGGTTTAGGATTGAAAACCTCGTTAGCCACTGCATTGCTAGAATAGAGTAGGATTCGGTACAAGTCGAGTAGTTGGAACTACTCGCGAGAATAGGCTAGAGGCACATTGCTCGGGTAGAGATAGCACATGAAACACATGGCAAGAAAATGAGACCGAGCGGAGAGTAAGGGCAGCAGGACTTTGGGGCCTGTGTGCTGTAGCTCCGCTTGTGTCGATTGAGGACCGAGCCGTGTGCGGGCCTGTTGAACAAGCTAGAACAGTACCGAAGACCTACCGGCTATATGGGAACCGGGAAACTGATGTAACTCGGGTAGCTGGGTGTTGAGGCATTGCCCGTCGTTCAGAGGGTAGGTTGAGAGCTCGAGGTGTAAATCAGCTGGCGGCACAGAGATGCGCGTGCAGGGACCTCTTGCTCGGGACGATGGGACCGGTTCAATATTTGGCTAACGGGTGAAAGGTAGTCGCGTACGGCGTCCGTGATGGTTGTTGTAGGCAACATCGAGTACGGGCGTACGTGACGGGTTGTTCGGGTAACCCTGCAGGTGTAAATCGATTATAATCGCCGTCCCTCGCGGTCAGTGAGTACCACTTGTTCACTGTACCGTGACGTAGAAAGAACAGGCTAGTTACATGTTAAAATGTTGCTGATTGAAAGTTGGATATTGATTGTTAATGATATGTTGTAGCTTAGTGCTAACTAAAGTTCTTTTCAACTTTGGGCAAAGTACATGAGAGAAATGCGTTTCTTGTTTGATTGCGGCTCTCTCATGTGCCTTAGCATAAAGTTCTCCACAACCTGCTGCTAAAACTTGAAAGTAAGGTTCTACTAATTAGGCGAGTCCTTGCAAATGATTTTTACCTCATGCAACCCATTACCCTCATGTAGAAGTTCCATGTTTAGGTGAGACGGGTCAGACTTGCTGAGCCTTCGTGCTCACTGCTTGTGTTTGAAGCTTTTGCAGGGTTCTATGAGGAAGGGACTCCCGAAGAGGAGACGGAACCCCAGGAGGGGAACCCCGTCGAGTGGGAGTCGTGCACGCCGCAGAGTTAGTGTGCGTGTGTGCTAGCAAGGACACGTTCGAGGGCTGAACGTGCACTTGATGCTTAGTCTACGCCCGCGAGTGTGGACTAAACTTATTTTGATGTAAACATGTTAATAAACTTGTTTATGTAATAAAGCTTCCGCTTCCGCTTTGTACCTTTGACGTGTGTTATACGGTGTTGTGCAACGCAGCACCCCTCAGCGTGATCCTGGCTCGACAGGACCAGTGGGGTCGTGTCAGCGTGGTATCAGAGCTCGCTTGAGGTTTAACACAGTACAAAGGTCTTCTTTTTCAAAAATCCAGTGAGGAACGAGTTAGTAGCCCGTATAAGGATGTTATTAGTATATAGAAAGTGGCTTATTAACTTATTTGTTATGTCGGAAAATCGTGCATCTCGGGACGTTCATGTCTTGGGGGGTGCACGTAAGCGCTGTCCACCAGTGCGCACAAGCTGAAGGGTGGAGCCCCACGGGTGGCAGGTAACCCGACCCGCTTTGATATCCTCTACGACTCTTCATGTCGTTTGGGGTATTCGAGCAACGTCTGTCCCTGGCGTGCGTGGTGCAACATGGGAGACCCCGTCACGTGGTCTGAAACGTGAACACGTAACTCAAGGCGTGTTTGGCTTGAGAACATCCGGGCGAGTGATGACGGCCGGATGTACCAACTGTATGGATTCCGGGCTCGGTGTGCAGCCGAGTCTGATGATTGGTTGAATTTCTGCAGGTAGCCTTACCACGAAACGGTAGACGTGTAGCATCCGTGTGCGAGTGACGAGTAGTGCCACTAAACTAACGAAGCCGGCTAAGTCCGGTATAGGTTTTTCTTTGTGAGGACGTAGTACCGACATGATCTGGTGACGCATCAACGTCACACCCAACTAAATGAACAACTTCATTTAAAAAAAATTTGAAGGTTTTGATCCAAAGTAGTAAAACTTGATGTAACTCCTTCCCTTGAACAGGATATTCAAAGCTAATAAGTTTTCAACTTATAGGATGTTAAGGACAGAGCACTCTGTTTTCAGCTAAATCAAGGCTGAAGTAATCAGAGGTTAGAGGTTGAGTTCTTTCGAGGTTGGGGTAGTATGATACATTTCTGGAAAGCTTTGGAGGAGCTTTACAACTTTTCTGTTGAGTTCCAGAGGTGTTTCGTCCCTTAACCACTCGAAAAATGCAGTAGAGTTGAAACTGTCCAGAAAACAGGACAGAGCAAAGACTCTCTGTAAACTCTCTGTAAATTAAGCATAACTTCCTGCTTAAAAATCCAAAAATAGGAAATGAGGTAGTTCTGGAAAGATTATGAGATGGGTTACAACTTTGTAACAGAAAGTTTTGTCAGATTAGGAACAGAATTAACTGGGATTGTTGGATCAAATCAGTACCTAAAGCAGGGAGGTGCTGTCCAATTGTTTCCAGAAATTCTGTTAACTTTGACATCTCATAACTTTTGAACCAGAGCAGATCTTAGGCCAACCAAATACTTTCTGGAAAGCTATTGAAGTTAACTTTAACTTTGATGTTGAGCTCCAGGATTGGTTTTGCTTTTAACCTGGCCTAAATCAGATTGATATAGAAACTGGTCAGGGCTGTCATGGGAACAGCAGATCAGCAGTCAAATTTGTTTAAAAATTTGAACTATGTTTCCAAGTTTTAGGGGTTCAATGACATATCTTATGTTATAACTTGATGGTTTGCTGTTCAAATAAATATTTGACATTTCTCAAATATATTTTTACAGATGGCAGCAGATAAACGGTTGGAGAACGGGTGGGTAGTTTCCCACTGCTCTGACCGTAGCGGCTACCCGGAAGCATTGTGGCAAATGCTCCAATATTTCGGGTACAACCAGATGCCGCAATACTTCGCCAAGGAAGAAGGCGAAGAGGGGAACAAGACATGGACGATCCATGTCGAGGTTCCTGCAGGGCCTACGCCACCCGGTTGGGTGCCATTCACCGCCCGGTTTGATGAAGAGGAAGACGCAGGAATTCCTACACCTGCAACAAGGGAGCCGGAACGCGCTGGAGTACTCCAGAGCGTTCAACGATCTCGCACTCTACGCGTCGTATCACGCAGATACGGACGAGAAGCGGCGGGACCACTTTTACCAGGGGCTTAACCCGCTCCTGAAGGACAAGCTGGCAATGTTCAATCGCGGCAGCCTCAACGACATAATTGATGCTGCGATTGTTCAGGAAGACTCCGGCAAGGAGTTGGCGGCGGCAGAGCGAAAGCGAAGCGCGCCGCAGAGCAGCGGAGAAGGAGGCGGTCCTTCTCAGAAGTTTCGGATGGTGAATCGCCCACCATCAGGTCCGCGCTGGCAGCCACCACAGCGGTCGATGCCGTTCCGCGGTCGGCCGTATTCTTCACCGGCATTCCGGCCGGCACTGCCAGCACCACCGCAACAACAGCAGCAGCAGCGGGCGATGCCGCGTGCGTTTGCACCTCCGCAACGCATGCCGGGCTTTCGTCCCCCGAGTACTCCACCAGCAGCGGCCACATGTTACAAGTGTGGTCGTCCAGGACACTTCGCGAGCAGTTGCCCGGAGAGGCAAGGCGGCGGAGTGGTACCACAGTTTCCGGGGAGGAATCAACCCCGGAACCCTACTAATGCGCGGCGGGCAAACCCTAGGCCCGGCACTGTCCACCAGCTTGCCATTGAGGACGTGCCGGAGGGCGAGCCAATCCTTGCGGGTATGTTCCAACTCCACCAGCATCCCGCTATAGTACTATTTGATTCAGGCGCCACGCATAATTTTATTAGCCAAGCTTTCATTGCTAAACACAGCTTGCCGATACTACCCACCGATAGTCCATATTTAATTTGTTCACCGGGTGGGAAGATTTCAGCAAGCGTAATGGTCTCCAAAGCACCATTATGCTTAGCGGGTAGAGTGTACCCCACGTCTCTCATTATCTTAGAGGGACAGAAGGTCGATGTCATCCTAGGGATGTCGTGGTTAACCCGCCACGGCGCTGTTTTAGACACCGTCCTCCGAGTCGTGCACTTAAACTCAGAAGTGCACGGTTCTCACTCATTATTTCTGGACAGTCCAGAAATAAAACTTCCAAGTGTCTATCAAGCCACAACCATCAGATTGGAAGACATTCCAGTGGTCCGAGAATTCCCTGATGTATTCCCGGATGATTTGCCGGGGATGCCACCCGATAGAGAGGTGGAGTTCAAGATTGAACTTGCACCGGGAACCATGCCAATATCCCGAAGGCCGTACAAGATGGCGCCCAAGGAGTTGGCGGAACTGAAGATTCAGCTCACGGACCTTCTGGAGAAGGGTTTTATTAGGCCGAGCTCCTCGCCATGGGGTTGTTCGGCATTATTTGTCAAAAAGAAGGATGAAACGTTGCGGCTTTGCGTGGACTACCGTCCATTAAATGCCGTAACCATCAAGAACAAGTACCCGTTACCACGGATCGACATGTTGTTTGATCAGTTGGTCGAAGCAAAGGTCTTTTCCAAGATGGATTTAAGATCCGGGTACCATCAGATTAAGATCAGGGCTGAGGACATTCCAAAGACAGCTTTTTCGACAAGGTACGGACTTTATGAGTACCTGGTCATGTCCTTTGGCCTCACCAATGCTCCAGCTCACTTCATGTATTTAATGAACTCGGTGTTCATGCCGGAGCTGGACAAGTTTGTCGTGGTCTTCATCGACGACATCCTGGTATACTCCAAGTCGGAGGAAGATCACAAGAAACATCTGCGTATAGTCTTGCAACGGCTGCGGGATCACAAGTTATACGCAAAGTTCAGCAAATGCGAGTTTTGGATATCGCAAGTGCCTTTCCTCGGGCATATCATCTCAGCGGAGGGTATCGCTGTGGACCCGAGCAAAATCACGCAAGTGCTGAATTGGAAATCCCCGAGAACTGTTCATGAGGTACGGAGTTTCCTCGGACTCGCGGGATATTATCGGAGGTTCATTCCGAACTTCTCGAAGATTGCCAGGCCAATGACAGAGCTGCTGAAGAAGGCTACCAAATATGTTTGGAGTCCAGCATGTGAAGCAGCATTCAAGGCTTTAGTCAAGCACCTGACATCAGCACCGGTTTTGGCGCAGCCAGACACAACAAAACCGTTCGAGGTGTACTGCGATGCATCCGGCATTGGGCTCGGATGTGTGCTGATGCAAGACCGAAGAGTGGTCGCGTATGGATCACGACAGCTTAGGAACCATGAGCAAAATTATCCAACTCACGATTTGGAGCTCGCTGCCGTGGTACTTGCACTGAAAATGTGGAGGCACTACCTACTCGGTAACCTCGTACATTTATATACCGACCACAAAAGCCTCAAGTACATCTTCACTCAGAAGGAGCTGAACATGAGGCAACGAAGATGGTTAGAACTGATAAAGGATTACGAAATAGAGATCCATTATCATCCGGGCAAGGCAAACGTTGTGGCAGATGCGCTGAGCCGCAAGTCACACGTCAATAATCTGACCATCACACCGTTGGAAGAGAGCGAACCACCACTACATGTGATTCCACATGGAGCTCTCTACAACCTAGCTTTGATCCCCACCATCCGTGAAGAGATAGCGGCAGCCCAGAAGAATGATAAGGGCATGTCACATTTACGGAGACGAGTAGACAGTGGGGAGTTGAAATGTTTCCGGAAGGACGGAGACGGCGTCCTATGGTTCAAGGACCGGATCGTCGTACCCCGAAACCCGGAGTTACGGAAGAAAATCTTTGATGAGGCTCACTTATCAAAGTTTTCTATTCACCCCGGCAGCAACAAAATGTATCAAGAACTCAGGAGAAAGTTTTGGTGGACACGGATGAAGCGAGAGACTGCAAAATACGTGTCCGAGTGTGATACATGTCGACGGGTGAAGGCAGACCACATGCGGAAACCGGGACTGCTGCAACCACTGGGCATTCCTGCCTGGAAGTGGGAGGACGTGAGCATGGATTTCGTCGTCGGTTTACCCACCACCTTACAGAAACATGATTCTGTGTGGGTGATCGTCGATCGGCTCACCAAAGTTGCCCATTTCATCCCGGTCAACACCAACTACAACGCCAAGAAGTACGCTGAACTGTACATCTCACGGATCCTATGCTTATACGGCGTACCCCGTACCATCGTATCGGACCGGGGCACTTTATTTGTGTCCCGTTTTTGGGAGCAGCTACACGCTGCCTTGGGGACGAAGCTGATCCGTAGTTCAGCCTACCACCCGCAGACGGATGGACAAACTGAGCGGGTGAATCAGATTCTAGAAGACATGCTACGAGCTTGCGCTATCGACCACGGCAAGAATTGGGATGATCACTTGCCATTAGCCGAGTTCTCGTACAACAATGGGTACCAAGCCAGCATCAAGATGGCGCCCTACGAGGCGCTATACGGCAGGAAATGCCGCACACCACTGAACTGGTGTGAATCTGGCGAGAGGGTTACCTTCGGGATTGATCTTGTCAACAACGCGGAAGAAAAGGTTCGATTAATTCAAGCGAACCTAAAAGCCGCTCAATCCCGACAGAAACAGTATGCGGACCGGAGAAGGCGCCCATTACAATTCGAAGTTGGAGATCACGTATACCTACGAGTGTCTCCAATGAAGGGCGTAAACAGATTTGGGGTGAGAGGAAAGTTAGCACCCCGATTCATCGGTCCATTCCAGATTACCGAAAGATGTGGATCGGTGGCATACCGGCTAAGATTACCAGAAGCACTTTCCGGTGTGCACGACGTCTTTCACATTTCCCAGCTGAGGAAGTGTCTCAAGCTATCAACTACCGTTCAGCTGGAAGACATTGAAGAACTGCAACCGGATCTCACCTATCGGGAGGAACCGGTGCAGATTATTGATGAAAAGGCCCGAACCACACGCAACCGTACGTTGTGGTTCTACAAGGTTCTATGGAGTAATCACTCCATGGACGAAGCGACATGGGAGAGCGAAGAATTCCTTCGCACTAACTACCCCGACTTTTTCACGTCGCATATTCGGTAATTTTCCACTGTCCTCTCTCTCATTTCACCTTATAATCTCGGGACGAGATTCTTTTAAGGGGGGAGGAATGTAAGGGCCTCAGTTTTTGACACTCATTTGCAGTGTTCATCACCACACCACACACCTCATTTGAGGAAGAATGATGAACACAAATAAAGAGCAAGTAACAATTATCAACATGCTCATTAGGGAACAAACTCACACATTGCAAAAGTGGTACTTCCCACATGTGATATAGATGGGCTGGACATATGAAGACTCCTACACTTTGCTAAGGATGTCCATGCCAAGTTCTACCCAAATTCAAAACCTTTTTGAGGTCATTTTGGGTATAGTTAGGAAGAGGGCAGTTTGAAACCATATTCAAATTCAAACTGTTTTCACCCACTGAATGTAAAAGTGGAAGGCATATTCTTGCTCAGCACATTTTTGTGAGCTCACACACCAATTTTCACTCCATTTGGAGTTGACCTTGACATGAGCTAAGGGGGAGAAATTCAAACTTTATTTGAATTTCAAACTGCACTTGTGCTGAAATTCATTCAAACCAAACCTCATTTGAACTTTGATCAATTCAAATGGCTCTTGGGTGAATAATTTGAATTGCCAAGGGTAGAATAGGGTTCACTGTTTACCACAGCTGTTAGGAATAAATTTCAGAGGTTAAAAGAGAAGTGGGACCCACATGTCAGCCTCAGCCTCAAAGCAAACCGACTGAACCACAGTTCAGTCGGTTCCCGGCAGCTGTGCGCGCGCGCCACCGAAGGGGGCAGCCGGCGCCAGCTCCTGCTGCGTGCCCCAAGCCGGAGACCAGCCGGCCGGGCTATTTATTCCCTCCCCGGCGTGCTTCAGTCACCATTTCCCCGAGCTACCGACGTGCGCGACTGCTTTTTCCACTGCCATCGCCGCCGCTCGAGTTCCTGCTTGATCAAGCCGATCGCAGCTCCCTCTTTCCATTCCAAGGTCCCAGCAAGGTACTAGCAACCATCCTCCATCCTTCCCATTGATAGAAATCGATTGAAACCGAGTGATATCGGCTGTGCCGAAAGATCAAACTCGGAACTGGAAACCGCCGCACCTCGGGCTCTCGTGGACAGCCCAACCTGGGCGTTGTCACGCCCGAGCCAAGACACCCTTGGACGCGCAGGTGACCGGTGCTGCTCATCTCCGAGCCACAGCTCGAGTGGTTGCTCACCGGCGGCGAATTTCCACTTTTCCCCTTTCTGTGTGCAGAACGACCTTCGGGTACGATTCTGTTTAATTCGTGCTCTAGAAAGGATTAGAGGGCCTCAGGCCACTCCCACACGAGCTAGACACGGTGACGCACAAGTTGCCTTCACAACTCTGGGCCGGAGAACCTCTGTGCCCGGCGTAATTCAAGGTCTACTAATGGCGGAACGAACGGGGGGTATCGGGCGCACGGTGAGGACCTATTTCGGGCCTTCCCCGAGCTGCCCCGAGTTCATGTCGACCTTCTCTGAGGTCCACTGATGCTCCCCGACCGGTTTCTCAAGTAGCTGAGGCCCTAGGGGCATCAGCCGACATGGCCGAAGTCGTTCCGATATGGCGGCTCGTCGCCGACCATGCTCCGGCCGTTGTCATGAGCAGCTGACCCTCGGATCATGTTCCCCAAGTAAAAGTAGGCAGGGGCGACCAGAATCAAGAAGTTTGGAGCGGTACAGCAGCCAGCGGCGAGCTCTCCGGCGAGGTCCCTCGGCGGCGGAGCGCGGGTGTCGCGAGGTTGAAGAAGGGGGTGGACCCCAGCTGTCAGCGGCCGATATTTTGAATCGGGATCCGGCTGCGGCCGGGATCGGGTGTGCTGGCGCGCAAAAGCCTTGTGGGCCGCGGTGTGCTGTCGCTTCGGCGTGCGACGCGTGTCCCCTGGGCCCACGCGCGAGTTTAAACTTTTCCCCGATTTTCAGATTTCCTTCAAACTTCAAATCCTTATAACTTTGGCTAGAAAGCTCCAAATTGAGTGAACCAAATTTTGCTGGATTCAGCTCTCTGAGTACTTTCCAGAAAATCAAGTTTCACTTCATGAAATTCCCTAATTCTCCAGAATTAATTCCTTAATGTTTAAACTGTTAGGAATTTTAACTGGAGAATCCTTTGGCGGAAAATCCTGAAATTTTGCTGAGATGTTCACCAAAATATCTTTGAGCTACCATAAAAATTTCAGATCCATTTGAGCTCATTTAGTCCACCTAATGGTGTGATTAGTAAAACTGTTCCAGAGAAAATAGAAAATGTTCAGAAACATTTTCAGGATTTTCTCTGAAATTGTTTAGCTCATATCTTTAGTTAGAGACTTCCAAATTAAGTGAGACCAACTCCATTAGGACCCTCTGAAAATCTAGTTTTCAGAAAGTCATAGTTTGTCTCATGAAAATCCCTAGAACACCCTAAGGGTTCCAATTAAGGTCAAGGACATAATTATTCGTGGAGGGCTCAAATGAGCTTTGCTGCAACTAAAACTTGACCAAGTCTTTGTTTAGGTTGTAACCAAGCCACAGTAAAAGTTTCACAGTCATTAGGTCTGTCTAGTAAGGGTTATAGACTTCACAACTTCAAAGTTAATACAAAGGCCTCTAAATTAATACATACATTGCTCTTATCATGTAGTCGCTAAGATCGAGGAGGAACCCGAAGTCCTAGACTTCGTTACTCCGGAGGAACAGCTAGCCTACGACCAAGAGCAGCAAGGCAAGCCCCGGTTTGCATTAACCTTTTTACAAATTTTTATTGTTTTGAGCACATACTTGTTTCCCTTTGTTCGTTGCATTAGAGTCTTGATTGGAAACCCAACTGCACAGCCAAGAAAACCATGGGTTGGGTTTAGGATTGAAAACCTCGTTAGCCACTGCATTGCTAGAATAGAGTAGGATTCGGTACAAGTCGAGTAGTTGGAACTACTCGCGAGAATAGGCTAGAGGCACATTGCTCGGGTAGAGATAGCACATGAAACACATGGCAAGAAAATGAGACCGAGCGGAGAGTAAGGGCAGCAGGACTTTGGGGCCTGTGTGCTGTAGCTCCGCTTGTGTCGATTGAGGACCGAGCCGTGTGCGGGCCTGTTGAACAAGCTAGAACAGTACCGAAGACCTACCGGCTATATGGGAACCGGGAAACTGATGTAACTCGGGTAGCTGGGTGTTGAGGCATTGCCCGTCGTTCAGAGGGTAGGTTGAGAGCTCGAGGTGTAAATCAGCTGGCGGCACAGAGATGCGCGTGCAGGGACCTCTTGCTCGGGACGATGGGACCGGTTCAATATTTGGCTAACGGGTGAAAGGTAGTCGCGTACGGCGTCCGTGATGGTTGTTGTAGGCAACATCGAGTACGGGCGTACGTGACGGGTTGTTCGGGTAACCCTGCAGGTGTAAATCGATTATAATCGCCATCCCTCGCGGTCAGTGAGTACCACTTGTTCACTGTACCGTGACGTAGAAAGAACAGGCTAGTTACATGTTAAAATGTTGCTGATTGAAAGTTGGATATTGATTGTTAATGATATGTTGTAGCTTAGTGCTAACTAAAGTTCTTTTCAACTTTGGGCAAAGTACATGAGAGAAATGCGTTTCTTGTTTGATTGCGGCTCTCTCATGTGCCTTAGCATAAAGTTCTCCACAACCTGCTGCTAAAACTTGAAAGTAAGGTTCTACTAATTAGGCGAGTCCTTGCAAATGATTTTTACCTCATGCAACCCATTACCCTCATGTAGAAGTTCCATGTTTAGGTGAGACGGGTCAGACTTGCTGAGCCTTCGTGCTCACTGCTTGTGTTTGAAGCTTTTGCAGGGTTCTATGAGGAAGGGACTCCCGAAGAGGAGACGGAACCCCAGGAGGGGAACCCCGTCGAGTGGGAGTCGTGCACGCCGCAGAGTTAGTGTGCGTGTGTGCTAGCAAGGACACGTTCGAGGGCTGAACGTGCACTTGATGCTTAGTCTACGCCCGCGAGTGTGGACTAAACTTATTTTGATGTAAACATGTTAATAAACTTGTTTATGTAATAAAGCTTCCGCTTCCGCTTTGTACCTTTGACGTGTGTTATACGGTGTTGTGCAACGCAGCACCCCTCAGCGTGATCCTGGCTCGACAGGACCAGTGGGGTCGTGTCACCATGACTCAACAGTCATGCAACCAATCTCATTACCCGGACTCAACAGTCCCAAAAACCAAATCCAAAGACCAAACCATCACCAAACCAATAACCAAACCAAATACCATCCCAATAACCATCCCATCTAATCATGTGGGTTGTCCAGGCGCTTGTGACCGTAAGCTCGGCTATCATGATAGTTTTACACTCTGCAGAGGTGGCACCACATTACCTACAAGTTTGTAATTTCATCACCTGTCGGCGACTGCAGAACCTCCATTATACCAGTAGACATCCGTCGGTGTATTGCCAAGAGATCACAAAATAGCCTTTACAAAGAGGCTACTAGATGTATGGACTCACTAAGGTTTCACCAGCAGGCTAGAATCTTTAATTATACCACCTATGGGCCCCCTCTTGTGCCATGCAGTTCCCAGGGCAGTCCTCACTCGACTCCCATTCCCCGCGCCTTCCACGGTCCATAACAATCTAGCAACTTACCTAATTAGTCAGCTAAGCCGCACCCATATTTGGCCTTGTTGTGGCACTGTATTCCTTGCATGGCTCGCATGAACCGGTCCTTAGATCTATGGCAAGTAAACCACCATCTCATTCTACCTCATCTACAAACCATGCTTGACTAGATCTCCCTCCGATTCATGTCCATTACCAACATCAATTTCTTATTACCATTATTCATACGAGTGCAGTTAGCTAGACACATTCTATCGCTTCCCATATCCTGTAGATTAGCGAAGCAAAAAGCAAAAACGACCATACCCGACTCATCAACTGTCCCGGCGACAAGGGTGGTTAACAAAACTAGTAAAAAACTCCTATGAAAGGGTTTCCCATAAAGTTGACTTAAACACACACACCTTTTCAAAAACAAAACAGTTTTAAAAACATGGGATCAATATGGTCAAGGGGCACTTGCCTTGTTCTTGCGGCTTCTGTTGCTCACGGATCTCGAAGTCTTGTTGTTGTAGCTCATCGTAGATAGATCCCTGAGCTTGTCCTTCTATTTACGATCACACACGTACAAAATTCATAGCAATCAATCATTATGTACAAACTTTACTCAAGATGCAATGGTGCAGATGCATGCTAATCCTATGATGCCGTTTTTATTAGATCGGTTTGTACGTGTTCTTGCATGTTTGCATGGAATTGCAAGGGGTTTTACGATGAACAGAGGTGTAAGGATCAAATGTAGACATGGCGATGATCTCGTCACAAGATCTAGATCAAACCGATCAACACGTAATCTGTCCACACGGAAAAGTTTCTGTTCGAAAGGATCGAAGAACAGATGCAAAGAAAACCACAATCTTGTCGTAAGGTGGTAATGGAGACCTACCTTACTTCCTTCGGGTCCTTTCTCCTAGCAAAAACAGATCGTCGGCTCTCCTCCGGTGATGGCGATCGTGTCTGGGTTCGTCGGCGGTCTCTCCGGTGGTCAAACTCCGGTGAAGGGGTTTTGCTCGGCGAGTTTGGGGGCTAGGGCCTCTAAGTTGTCGGCTTGGAAAAGATGTTACGATCAAGGGGTGTTCTGGGTTTTATTTATAATCGGGAAAAGAAGAGTCCTAATCTGATTGGATTTCAAATAAGAGTCCTATTCAAATTGTTTTTTAATCTTAACAACTTATCTTCAATCGATTTGGTTGCAGTATCAATGTAGAAGAGTTTGTGTCGGTTTCCTCCGTAACGGGTAGTCATGTATGGAAGAAAAACCGCTTCAGAATCGCGTCCTTCCGCAGGGATAAGATCCGGAGGCTCCCGTGTCCAGCGGGGGCCTGGGCTTCCCTTTTCCTCAGAGGCAGGCTTTGGTTGTGCCGCATGTTAGGCGGGCGAGACCTTCCCTCTCCTCGGAGGTGAGCTCCGCGTGCACCATGTGTCCTAGCGGGCGGGACCTCCCTCTCCCTCAGAGGCGAGCTCCGCGTGCGTCACGTGTCTGGTGGGTCGGGACCTCCCCTCTCATCAGAGGCGAGTTCCGCATATGCCACGTGTCAGTGCCGGACCTCCCCTCTCTTCTGAGGTGAGCTCCGAAAGTGCCACGTGTCAAGCAGGGCCGAATCTTCCTTTCTCTTCGGAGACAAGCTCCGAGGTCGACACATGTCCAATAACATAGGACCTCCCGGAGGTGAGCTCCGAGGTCAACACGTGTCCAACAGTGTCGGACCTCCCGGAGGTGACACGTGTCCGGTAGTGTCACACCCGGTTTTTCCGAAGAAACAACCAAGTGAATATCACATGTATGCCAGGATCATTTTCTCATACATGTGATGACAAATAGTGAAGCATCATTTATTACAAGCCAGGTGTCGAATATAAATAAGTCTTACATCGCAAATGTCTCAATGGACACTAATGCTTCATCACAAGTAAATAAACTAGCAGCGGAATATTATTCTTTAGGGCTCCATCACAGGCGTTGCCCGGGGGTCTTCATGAACCTAAAATCCTTCCTCGGGTCCAAAATCTTGGTCATTATACACCACCTCATCATCTTGACCTGAGCAGCAATATAAACCAACAAATATGCAAGGTTGAGTACCAATGGTACTCAGCAAGTGTGGGAAAATTATATCATGCATGGCTAGAACAAGGAGAGGTTGAACTCATGGTTAAAGCACTACGCAATTAATACCTATCACCTTAGCTTATTAGGCACCTACATTACTACACAGGTGAAATGGTCCCAATCTCCCAACCCATTATCGTAATCCAATAACCATAACATCATTTCCAATGTTAAGCTCCCCGCTTAACTTCCAAAACCATCAATCCTCTAATCATGAATAAGTCCAGGCCGCTCTTAACCGTGAGCACGGCTGTCAAGACAGTTTTGACTCTGCAGAGTTTGTACCACTGTACCCACAAGTAGTGATTTCATCCCCCGTTGCCGGGTGGACTAAAAGAACCTCCATTATGCCAGTGGCTACGATCCACATTCACACTTCCCAGGTGTGCGGCCAAGAGATCACTACGAAGCCTTTACAAAGGGATTCCCGACGAGCGTGGGCCCACTGAGGTTTCACCCCTAACAGCATACAAGAGGCTCCAACCCCGCTGCAGTGGCCCCCTCTTGAGCCTTGCGGTTCATATGGTAGTCCAGCTGACACCTACTCCCCGCACCATCCAACACACCCATACTACGCCGGGGATACACCTAATTAATTGGCCAAGCTGCCCCATCTCAGCATGTGGTTGGCACTGTAAAGCCGGGTTACATGCTCCATGAACCGGTCCTTAGGATCCAGGCAAGTACTAAACACAAACCCAAGTCTCGTGCACCCAGCACACAACCAAAACATCCAACTTGCCTTGATCCCTACCTCTACATAACTCACAATAGCTCATTCAAGAGTATGGTATAATAAACTGATGCTCTCATATCCCAAATATCCCATTCTAAGCATGGCTAAGCATATGCATGTAAATAAATGACATGACAAAATAAATCCCAACCCAAGCTACAAGGAAACAAGGTAATGCAATTCTAGGGAAACTTTCCTAGCATGGGTTTCATATTTCATTTGACAATGCAAATAATTCTATCTACACATCCTAGCATAGGATCAAAGTGGTCAAGGACACTTGCCTCCTTCTTGCTGCTCTTGAAATGGGTATTCCTGGTCTTGGAATTGAATAACTTGTTCTTGAACAGGTTCTACTTCATACCATCACACATAGCAAAAGAAAAACAACAATCCATAAGACATAATTCACACTTACACTTCATACAACCCACACATTCACATTTATGAAATTCATTCACCATTATATGTGTTGTGGTTACTTTATGTGTGTTAAGTTGTGGCTTGCATGCACTTTTAACCATGTATATATGATTCCTACTTTTGTGTCCACATTTATACTTGCATACAATGTGCCTTCACAATTTCTATCAACCCTAAACTGAATTCTTTGTATTTTAGAAACTCCATTTATCATTTACTAGTTGCTATATTTTCAGATTTATATTCCTATGCATAATTGTGTATTTTATTATTAAATTAGTAATACACATCACCTAAACAGATTAGGTTCTGGTCCTAAATAATTTAAAATCATATTTTGACCATGGCTTATGATGTATACTATTTCATAATTATTTTCCCTATTTTTCTATAACTATTCTTTATTTAAAAATGTGTCCCTATACTAATAAATGTGAATAATAGATGAAACAGATTTATTTCAGCCTAAAAATATACTTTTATCTCACTCCAAAATTTTCTAAGTACTGAGAAAGTTTTTAATTAATTTTGACAATTATGTTTGTCCCCCTTTTTAATTTTTAAACACTAGTTACATATTCAATTTTCTAAATTAAATACTAAACAGGGTTAAAAAGTAAACTCACCCCATTACAGGGTCTATAATATTATTTTCATAATTTCCAGGGGTCTAGCTACACTTATCAGAGGTGTTTTTCTTAATTTCTATTAAGTCCAGGGGCTAAAACTGATTTTTAAATGAATTTACATGATTTTCTGGAGTTCCAGGGGCTAGATCTGAAGTTTCCGGGGCTAGCTCTCAATTCCAGAGAACCCCAGGGGGTAGCACGTAAGAATTCCAGTCTTTATAACGCGGGGTCGACGTGGACCGTCCGATTTTAAACCGACGGCTGAGATTATAACATCGAACCGGTACGCGGGGTTTTAAAATCTACCGTGCGATTTAAAATAAACGGCGCACAAGCGGCCACGTCGCTCTGATCGAGCGCGGGCGGCGCTGCCGGCGGCGCACGGCGGCGGGAAGCGGCGATCTCGCCGGAAAGTTTCGGATCCTCGAGAATTCTGCCTAGAACTGTGATCTTATGGCCTAGATCGGTAGAGGGGAGGTCAGGGATCTCACCTCGGGGGTTTTCTCGAGCTCGGGGGTCCTGGAAAGTGATCGGCGGCGACGTCCGAGGCAAAACCACGGCGAAGCTCGTCGGCGCTGCGTTTACACCATAACTCTCCGAGTTTTCTGCACCTGCAAAGTTCCCCGGAGGCGGTGGATCAAAACCAGCGAGTTAGATCAGAGTTTCCGAGCTTAGATCGGCCAGAATTCACCGGCGAAGTCTCGGTGCTCACCGGAGTGAAAATCGGCGATCGCGTGGGAAAAACTGATCGGATCGGGAGTTTTTATAGCCGGGGAAGGGCGGTGGGTCTGTTGTGATCGAGTTGGAGTCCTCTGGGTCCAGAATTCGGGCGAAGGGACGCGGTTTCCCGATCGGTTGCGATCGCGTGCGCGGGAGAGAGTCCGGGGTCGCGGGGTTAGGGATGACATGTGGGTCCCACCCGTCGGTGAGAGGCAGCGCGGCGCGCGCGGGGGCGGGCTGGCGCGGGAGTAGCTGGACCGGCTGGCGGGTTTCGGCCCACTGGCCAGTTTTTTCCCGTTTTCCTTTTTCTTTTTCCATTTCTTTTCTGTTTTGGGTATAATTTGAATTCCAGTTTGAATTTGAATTTTTGCAAAACATGCAACACGTCCAAAAATTTTTAAATTCCCCTCTGAACATGGTTTTGGGTTTTGAATCAAAATTTGGGGTGTTACAGCTCTACCCCCCTTAAAAGAAATCTCGTCCTCGAGATTGGTGTTTCTAAGAAAACAATTCCGGAAATTGTGCCTTGAGCTCATCTTCCCGTTCCCAGGTGGCTTCCTCTTCTGAGTGATGCTTCCACTGCACCTTGCACATCCGGATTCTCTTATTTCTGGTGAGGCGTTCCATTGTCTCCAAAATCTTGTATGGTTGCTCAGCATAAGACAAATCCTCAGCTACATCCACTTCATTCATGGGTAACACCTCTTCAGGCGTCCTCAGGCATTTCTTGAGTTGTGACACATGAAATACATCGTGCACGTCCGATAGATGAACCGGTAACTCTAGTTGGTACGCCACTTCGCCTTTTCTTTCCAAAACTTGAAAGGGTCCGATGTATCGAGGTGACAACTTCCCTTTCACCTTGAACCGACGAAGTCCTCTGATAGGGGACACCTTGAGATAAACATAGTCTCCCACGTTGAAAACGAGTTCTCTCCTTCGTACATCAGCATAACTCTTCTGGCGTGTTTGTGCTATCCTCAAATTGTTGCGAATCTCCCTCACCTTCGCCTCGGCTTCTTGTAGCACTTCTGGACCAAACACTTTACTTTCTCCTGTTTGGTTCCAAAATAGGGGAGTTCTGCACTTCCTTCCATACAAAGCTTCAAACGGTGACATTTTCATACTAGCTTGATAGCTGTTGTTATAGGAAAACTCCGCATACGGTAAGTTCTTGTCCCAACTCCTATTGTTTTTGAGTGCACATGCCCTTAACATATCTTCAAGGATCTGATTGGTTCTCTCCGTCTGCCCGTCAGTTTGGGGATGATTAGGCAGAGCTGAAGTTCAGATGGGTTCCCATGGTTTCATGCAACTTCTGCCAAAACCTCGACGTGAACTGTGTCCCTCGGTCCGACACTATCTTCTTTGGCACTCCATGGTAACACACAATCCTTGACATGTACAATTCTGCCAATTTGGATCCGCTGTAGCTTTCTTTCACAGGGATGAAATGAGCTACCTTGGTTAGCCTATCAATAAGGACCCATATTGAATCATACCCGGATTGGGTCCTAGGAAATTCTACGACAAAATCCATGCTGATTTCTTCCCACTTCCATTCAGGCACTTTGAGTAATTGCAATAATCCCGCAGGTCGTTGATGTTCTGCTTTCACCAACTGACATGTGTCACATAGGGCAACATGTTCCGCGACATCTCGCTTCATGCCATACCACCAATACCTGCTCTTGAGGTCCTGGTACATCTTCGTACTCCCAGGATGAATGGAATAGTCAGAATCATGAGCCTCCTTTAAAATCAATTCACGGATCTCCTTTACTTCTGGCACACAGATTCTTTTCCCGTGCCACACCGTTCCTTGTTCATCCTCTCTAAAACCAGGAGCTTTATTTTCCTTGATGAGCTGTCTGATCTCTTGTATCTTCTCATCATTCTTTTGGCCCTCGCGTATGTCTCGCTCGAGTGTGGAGTCCATTTCCATGGCGATGGCTTCACCACTATTTACTAGACATAGATTGAGTCTTATAACCTCGTCCTTCAATTCTGCAGGCATGTCCTTCAAACTCAACTTATTGACCTGCACTTTCCGAATCAAAGCATCGGCCACGATGTTTGCTTTCCCGGGATGATAGTTGATGCCGACATCAAAGTCATTGATTAGCTCTAACCATCTCCTTTGTCTGAGGTTGAGATCTGGTTGTGTGAATATGTACTTCAAACTCTTATGATCCGTATATATTTCTGTCCTCTTTCCCATCAAATAGTGCCGCCAAATTTTCAACGCGTGTACCACTGCAGCTAGTTCTAGGTCATGTGTAGGATAGTTCTTCTCGTGCTTCCGAAGCTGCCGGGATGCATATGCCACGACATGTCCTTCTTGCATGAGAACACACCCCAACCCATTTCCAGAGGCATCGCAGTACACTGTGAAATTCTTCTGCATATCTGGCATAACCAACACTGGGGCTGTTGTCAATCTCTTCTTTAGCTCCTGAAAGCTCGTCTCGCACTGTGGCGTCCAGGTGAATGTGATTCCCTTTTCCAACAGTTTAGTGAGAGGTCTCGAGATCTTGGAGAATCCCTCAATAAACCGTCGATAGTATCCAGCCAATCCCAAAAAGCTTCGAACTTCCCCGACATTTTCAGGGGTTTTCCACTTCTGGATATCCTCGATTTTGGCGGGATCTACGGAGATTCCTCCCTCCGAGATTATATGTCCTAAAAAGGGAACTCTCTTCAGCCAAAACTCACACTTGCTCAACTTGGCATATAGTTGGTGTTCTCTCAGCCTCTATAACACCAACCTTAGATGTTTCTCATGTTCTTCTTCATTTTTGGAGAAGACGAGAATATCATCTATAAAAACCACCACAAATTTGTCCAGATATTCCATGAATACCTTGTTCATGAGGTACATGAAATATGCCGGGGCATTGGTTAGCCCAAAAGGCATGACAGTGTATTCATACAGTCCGTACCGAGATACGAAAGCTGTCTTGGGAATATCTGATTGCCTTATCTTGAGTTGGTGGTACCCCGACCTGAGATCAATTTTCGAGAACACACAAGCTCCCCTCAACTGATCAAACAAGTCTTCAATGCGGGGTAATGGGTACTTGTTTTTGATGGTTACCTCGTTCAAAGCACGGTAATCCACGCATAACCTTTGGGTTCCGTCCTTCTTGGGCACAAATATCACCGGAGCTCCCCATGGTGAGGAACTAGGACGAATATACCCCTTCTCCGTCAATTCTCTCAAATGATCCTTGAGCTCTTCTAGCTGCTTGGAGTCCATTCGATAAGGTCTCTTGTATATCGGGGCTGTTCCCGGTACTAGCTCAATTGCGAACTCCACGTCACGGTCGGGAGGCATACCTGGCAATTCCTCCGGAAAAACATCTGGATATTCCCTGATAGTCCTGATTTCCTCAACTTTCACCTCCACTTGATTTAATTTAATGTCCCTCCTAGGCTCGTGTATTGTTATGAACTTTACTCTGGTACCACTGGGGTGAGTTAGTTCCACCGTTCTGGTCGAACAATGGATGATTCCTTTATGTTTGGTCAACCAATCCATACCCAAAATAATATCTATCCCTTGTGAATCTATCACTATGAGGTTAGCCGTAAATACTACCCCATTAATGTCTAGGCTCACTTTGGGACACACTTGTCTTGTCCTTATTTCTCCACCTGGAGAGTTTACCGCTAGCATATGGTTCATTTGTGTGGTTGCTAGGTCATGCTTCTTAACAAACCCTTGAGCAATGAACGAGTGGGTAGCACCAGAATCAAACAGCAGAGTTGCAAGGTGTAAATTGGCAGAAAACTTACCAACTACCACGTCGGGTGCCTCTTGTGCTTCCTCCATAGTGACGTGGTTCACCCGTCCTCTCACTACATTCTGCTGTTGTGGCGGCGCAGGCTTCTTCTTTGGGCATTTATGGGCGTAGTGCCCCACTTCACCACAGCTGAAACATTGCACCCCAATCTTAGATGCTTGGCCTTTGTTGTCTTGGGGTTGGTTTGGGGGTCCTTGCACTGCTGGTCGAGGTGGATATGCGGGGCGAGGCTGCTGCACAAACTGACGTTGCGGCTGTGCTGGTGCCGCGGGTGGCCTGTAGTTTGGGTTGTACCCTCTTGGTGCTGAATAGGGTACCGCAGCACGGCTTGTCTGCCCCGTAGGTTGCTGCATCATACGTGGGCGGGTGTTGCTCCCTGCGGCCTGATGTGACCACCCCGCCTTCCTCTTATTCTCATTTTCCAGGGCCTTTAGCTTCCTTTCCACCACAAATGCTCTGTCCACCATCTTTTGAAAGCTTTCATACTCATTGGAGGACATTGCACACTGCATCTCTGCGGTAAGTCCTTCCACGAAACAATCCTGCTGCAGTCCTAGAAACTCTTTCCTCTTGTTTTTGAGTTCACCTCTTGGGATGTAGTGGTTGCGGAAGTTACGCTTGAACTCTTCCCAAGTGATGTTCTCAGGGTCATGATGGGCGGCCACGTAGGCGGTCCACCAATCAGCAGCAGGTCCCTGCAATTGATGAGAGGCAAACAGCACCCTCTCATACCCTTGGCATTGTATAATCCTCATCTTACTTTCAATGGTCTTCAGCCAATCATCTGCCTCCAGAGGTTCAGCAGCACTTGCAAACTTTGGAGGTTGAGTTCCTAGAACTCACTCAACCTTGGTTGGCGTGGTGCAGCTTGTGGAGGTGGAACTTGATGCAAGTTGGCCACCACTTGAGTCAAGTTCTGGATAAGCTGATTTTGATTCTCCAGCATTTGGTGGAGAGGATCAACTTCTTCACGGCGACCACCCCTGTCCTGGCCTCCAGAAAGATGAGGGTTGCATGCCTCATCGTTGTTGTTGGCGGGGTTGGCAGCACGTTCTTTTCCTCTTCCGGCCATCTGGCAGAATCAACCAATGTCAATTTGAAATCATTTAGCATCATCTTACTACTTTCATTTGTTTGTACTTTGAAGTGTTGAGGCTTTGTTATGCTTTTACGAGGGTTCATATCTCACACCAAATAAATGCACTATTATTTCCTGTGGGTTCACACACCAAAGCAAAACAATCTGAAGACGAGGCTGTGGACAATTGCTCATGGCTTCCACAACTCACGTCACACACCAAGCATTATCACACCATTAACTACGTAACTACTCGACTACTCGACCTCTTGCTAGCTAGGGGAAAGACTCTACACTACTAGTCCTCTTGAGCTGGCTCCTCGGGATCTTCCTCCTCATTTCGGCTACCTTCTGACTCTGCTTTAGATGGGGAGGCTGCTGGTGGAGAAGTGCGACGACGCCTGATCGCTCGGCGATCCCGGGAGTCAGGAGTCCATGGATCACTCACAGTGACACACAGTTCATTCCCGTCTCCTCTTTCTCTCGCCTTTAAGCAAGCTCGCAGCAACGCCTCCGTTTCCTTCAGGGTGTCTCGGACATCCTGAAGCTCTTGTTGACACTCCTGCAGCCGAGTGCTGAGCATAGCAGCATCCTCCAAACACAAGTCCATGTGCTCATGGGAAGTCCCTTGCTGCACCGGTGGGTACTTGTACTCCGTGGTACCACTCTCACGTTGGAGGACATACATGTACTCAGTTTTGTCCAAGTGGCGACGATAGATGTGACTCTGGCAGGTGATGGCCTCCCAGGTGACATCTTTCTCCGCGTCAACTTGTGTTGCTCGACAAGCTGGAGAGTGATGAATCTTAAGCAGCTGATTCTCGTGTATAATCCTCATCTCCGAACTCCATTCTTCCCTCTTCTCATGGATGGTCCTGGTGGAGTTGTAGTGGATGATTAGCTTGCCCGTATTGCCGGCGGCTTCGAGCATACATCGAAGACGGCGCAACAAATCTCCTACTGCCAATCCGTAGGAAAGGTACGTCACTGGACGACTCTCCTCTCTTTCGGCAAGGGCAACTACGGGAACTCTCCCTCCTGTAGACTTACGAGCGGTGCGAATCATGCGAACCATCTAAAACAAAAGAATTTAAAAATTAGGTTAGATAAACTCTCAAACAAAAATCCTATTTTGAATGAAAGTTGGGGTAAGATGAAGAAAATGACTCCTTTAATAACACTTTTCCACCCACACTTTGGAAAATAGTTTTTAAGAAAATAGGGCCCTTAAATACGTCCATTTCTACCTAGGTCCACGTTCCTACGGGCAACCTTGGCTCTGATACCACCTCTGTCACACCCGGTTTTTCCGAAGAAACAACCAAGTAAATATCACATGTATGCCAGGATCATTTTCTCATACATGTGATGACAAATAGTGAAGCATCATTTATTACAAGCCAGGTGTCGAATATGAATAAGTCTTACATCGCAAATGTCTCAATGGACACTAATGCTTCATCACAAGTAAATAAACTAGCAGCGGAATATTATTCTTTAGGGCTCCATCACAGGCGTTGCCCGGGGGTCTTCATGAACCTAAAATCCTTCCTCGGGTCCAAAATCTTGGTCATTATACACCACCTCATCATCTTGACCTGAGCAGCAATATAAACCAACAAATATGCAAGGTTGAGTACCAATGGTACTCAGCAAGTGTGGGAAAATTATATCATGCATGGCTAGAACAAGGAGAGGTTGAACTCATGGTTAAAGCACTACGCAATTAATACCTATCACCTTAGCTTATTAGGCACCTACATTACTACACAGGTGAAATGGTCCCAATCTCCCAACCCATTATCGTAATCCAATAACCATAACATCATTTCCAATGTTAAGCTCCCCGCTTAACTTCCAAAACCATCAATCCTCTAATCATGAATAAGTCCAGGCCGCTCTTAACCGTGAGCACGGCTGTCAAGACAGTTTTGACTCTGCAGAGTTTGTACCACTGTACCCACAAGTAGTGATTTCATCCCCCGTTGCCGGGTGGACTAAAAGAACCTCCATTATGCCAGTGGCTACGATCCACATTCACACTTCCCAGGTGTGCGGCCAAGAGATCACTACGAAGCCTTTACAAAGGGATTCCCGACGAGCGTGGGCCCACTGAGGTTTCACCCCTAACAGCATACAAGAGGCTCCAACCCCGCTGCAGTGGCCCCCTCTTGAGCCTTGCGGTTCATATGGTAGTCCAGCTGACACCTACTCCCCGCACCATCCAACACACCCATACTACGCCGGGGATACACCTAATTAATTGGCCAAGCTGCCCCATCTCAGCATGTGGTTGGCACTGTAAAGCCGGGTTACATGCTCCATGAACCGGTCCTTAGGATCCAGGCAAGTACTAAACACAAACCCAAGTCTCGTGCACCCAGCACACAACCAAAACATCCAACTTGCCTTGATCCCTACCTCTACATAACTCACAATAGCTCATTCAAGAGTATGGTATAATAAACTGATGCTCTCATATCCCAAATATCCCATTCTAAGCATGGCTAAGCATATGCATGTAAATAAATGACATGACAAAATAAATCCCAACCCAAGCTACAAGGAAACAAGGTAATGCAATTCTAGGGAAACTTTCCTAGCATGGGTTTCATATTTCATTTGACAATGCAAATAATTCTATCTACACATCCTAGCATAGGATCAAAGTGGTCAAGGACACTTGCCTCCTTCTTGCTGCTCTTGAAATGGGTATTCCTGGTCTTGGAATTGAATAACTTGTTCTTGAACAGGTTCTACTTCATACCATCACACATAGCAAAAGAAAAACAACAATCCATAAGACATAATTCACACTTACACTTCATACAACCCACACATTCACATTTATGAAATTCATTCACCATTATATGTGTTGTGGTTACTTTATGTGTGTTAAGTTGTGGCTTGCATGCACTTTTAACCATGTATATATGATTCCTACTTTTGTGTCCACATTTATACTTGCATACAATGTGCCTTCACAATTTCTATCAACCCTAAACTGAATTCTTTGTATTTTAGAAACTCCATTTATCATTTACTAGTTGCTATATTTTCAGATTTATATTCCTATGCATAATTGTGTATTTTATTATTAAATTAGTAATACACATCACCTAAACAGATTAGGTTCTGGTCCTAAATAATTTAAAATCATATTTTGACCATGGCTTATGATGTATACTATTTCATAATTATTTTCCCTATTTTTCTATAACTATTCTTTATTTAAAAATGTGTCCCTATACTAATAAATGTGAATAATAGATGAAACAGATTTATTTCAGCCTAAAAATATACTTTTATCTCACTCCAAAATTTTCTAAGTACTGAGAAAGTTTTTAATTAATTTTGACAATTATGTTTGTCCCCCTTTTTAATTTTTAAACACTAGTTACATATTCAATTTTCTAAATTAAATACTAAACAGGGTTAAAAAGTAAACTCACCCCATTACAGGGTCTATAATATTATTTTCATAATTTCCAGGGGTCTAGCTACACTTATCAGAGGTGTTTTTCTTAATTTCTATTAAGTCCAGGGGCTAAAACTGATTTTTAAATGAATTTACATGATTTTCTGGAGTTCCAGGGGCTAGATCTGAAGTTTCCGGGGCTAGCTCTCAATTCTAGAGAACCCCAGGGGGTAGCACGTAAGAATTCCAGTCTTTATAACGCGGGGTCGACGTGGACCGTCCGATTTTAAACCGACGGCTGAGATTATAACATCGAACCGGTACGCGGGGTTTTAAAATCTACCGTGCGATTTAAAATAAACGGCGCACAAGCGGCCACGTCGCTCTGATCGAGCGCGGGCGGCGCTGCCGGCGGCGCACGGCGGCGGGAAGCGGCGATCTCGCCGGAAAGTTTCGGATCCTCGAGAATTCTGCCTAGAACTGTGATCTTATGGCCTAGATCGGTAGAGGGGAGGTCAGGGATCTCACCTCGGGGGTTTTCTCGAGCTCGGGGGTCCTGGAAAGTGATCGGCGGCGAGGTCCGAGGCAAAACCACGGCGAAGCTCGTCGGCGCTGCGTTTACACCGTAACTCTCCGAGTTTTCTGCACCTGCAAAGTTCCCCAGAGGCGGTGGATCAAAACCAGCGAGTTAGATCAGAGTTTCCGAGCTTAGATCGGCCAGAATTCACCGGCGAAGTCTCGGTGCTCACCGGAGTGAAAATCGGCGATCGCGTGGGAAAAACTGATCGGATCGGGAGTTTTTATAGCCGGGGAAGGGCGGTGGTCTGTTGTGATCGAGTTGGAGTCCTCTGGGTCCAGAATTCGGGCAACGGGACGCGGTTTCCCGATCGGTTGCGATCGCGTGCGCGGGAGAGAGTCCGGGGTCGCGGGGTTAGGGATGACATGTGGGTCCCACCCGTCGGTGAGAGGCAGCGCGGCGCGCGCGGGGGCGGGCTGGCGCGGGAGTAGCTGGGCCGGCTGGCGGGTTTCGGCCCACTGGCCAGTTTTTTCCCGTTTTCCTTTTTCTTTTTCCATTTCTTTTCTGTTTTGGGTATAATTTGAATTCCAGTTTGAATTTGAATTTTTGCAAAACATGCAACACGTCCAAAAATTTTTAAATTCCCCTCTGAACATGGTTTTGGGTTTTGAATCAAAATTTGGGGTGTTACAGGTAGTGTCGGACCTCCCGGAGGTGAGCTCCGAAGGTGACACATGTCCAATAGGACCGGACCTCTCGGAGGTCAGCTCCGAGAGCGACACGCGTCCCTCGGTGTCAGACCTCTCGGAAGTGAGTTCCGAGAGCGACACGTGTCCTGCGGGTTGGGCCTTACTTCCCCGCAGCGACTAGCTCCGGTGGCGACACGTGTCTTGCGGGGCTGGACTTCGCTTCTCCGCAGAGACAAGCCCCGGAGGCGACACGTGTTCAGCGGGTCAGACCTCGCCCCTTCCACAGAGGCTAGCTCCGAGCCTGCCACGTGTCTGGCGGTGCCGGACCTCTCCCCACTTCGTAGGGATGAGATCCAAACACGCCACGTGGCCAGCAGGCCGCGGGAAGTATCTACAGCGCTCCTCAGTGAACTGGAACTGGCTCTTTTTAGCTATCTTTTTTATTCATTCTCTGTTTCTACTTATTTTAAAAATTTTCCTCTACATGAATTATGTATGCATACATGATTATGAAATTGAGGGTGTCACAAGCACTCACCCCTCTTCCTTGCTCCCGCTCACGATTTTCCTTCAAGCTCTCTCTGTCCACCGTTGACCAGCCGATCTCGGCAGTTTCACACACCACCACCGGAAGAGAATAGGTGCGCCTAGTCATGCTGCATCTGTAGGAGAAAACCGTTTGTTGTTTCATGCGGTGTAGAGCGAGTATTTCTCACTTCTTTCCACGGTGTGTATTCGGGTTATAGATCGGTCGACGGTGAAATTCGTTGCACAGAGGCAACCGCCATTCGAGATGCACACCACACACGTTCTAGAGGTCCTTGCGCTCCCCCTCGATCAAAAATCAGCGGGAAAGACCCACCGGAACCCTAGTTTCGCTGAGGAGCAGTTCGGCGGAAGAGGGGGTCGCCGGTGAGATCCTGTTTGCCAGTCTTTTGGGTCCAAACTGAGGCCATGCCAAGCTTGGCCGAGGCTGCCCTGAACGTGGTGACGCGATTAGCGCACGAAGAGGGTGGCCAGAGCGAAGGGAACACGGTGCTGATGAGGTACAGTGGACAAGCGCTCGTCGCTGTTGAGCTACGGCAGTTAGCCGTCGGCAGCAATGTGTCCATCATGTTCAGCATCCAAAAATAGGTGGGGGCGGTGAGTTTCACCGTCGCCGGCTGTAAGGGCCTCAGTTTTTGACACCCACTTGCAGTGTTCATCACCACACCACACACCTCATTTGAGCTAGAATGATGAACACAAATGAAGAGCAAGTAACAATTATCAACATGCTCATTAGAGAACAAACTCACACATTGCAAAAGTGGTATTTCCCACATGTGATATAGATGGGCTGGACATATAAAAACTCCTACACTTTGCTAAGGATGTCCATGCCAAGTTTCACCCAAATTCAAAACCTTTTTGAGGTCATTTTGGGTATAGATAGGAAGAGGGCAGTTTGAAACCATATCCAAATTCAAACTGTTTTTATTCCATGAATTTAAAAGTGGGAGGCATATTCTTACTCAGCACATTTTTGTGAGCTCACACACCAATTTTCACTCCATTTGGAGTTGATCTTGACATGAGCTAAGGGGGAGAAATTCAAACTTTATTTGAATTTCAAACTGAACTTGTGCTGAAATTCATTCAAACCAAACCTCATTTGAACTTTGATCAATTCAAATGGCTCTTGGGTGAATAATTTGAATTGCCAAGGGTAGAATAGGGTTCACTGTTTACCACAGCTGTTAGGAGTAAATTTCAGAGGTTAAAAGAGGGGTGGGACCCACATGTCAGCCTCAGCCTCAAAGCAAACCGACTGAAACACAGTTCAGTCGGTTCCCGGCTGCTGTGCGCGCGCGCCACCGAAGGGGGCAGCCGGCGCCAGCTCCTGCTGCGCGCCCCAAGCCGGAGACCGGACCGCCGGGCTATTTATTCCCTCCCCGGCGTGCTTCAGTCGCCATTCCTCGAGCTGCCGACGCACACGACTTGTTTTTCCACTGCCATCGCCGCCGCTCGAGCTCCTGCTTGATCAAGCCGATCGCAGCTCCCTCTTTCCACTCCAGGGTCCCAGCAAGGTACTAGAGACCTTCCTCCATCCTTCCCATTGCTAGATGTCGATTGAAACCGAGTGCTATCGGCTCTGCCGAACGATAAAAATCGGAACTGGAAACCGCCGCACCTCGGGCTCTCGTGGACAGCCCAACCTGGGCGTTGTCATGCCCGAACCGAGGCACCCTTGGACGCGCAGGTGACCGGTGCTGCTCATCCCCGAGCCACAGCTCGAGTGGTTGCTCACCGGCGGCGAATTTCCATTTTTCCCCTTTCTGTGTGCAGAACGACCTTCGGGTACGATTCTGTTTAATTCGTGCTCTAGAAAGGATTAGAGGGCCTCAGGCCACTCCCACACGAGCTAGGCACGGTGACGCACAAGTTGCCTTCACAACTCTGGGCCGGAGGACCTCTGTGCCCGGCGTAATTCAAGGTCTACTAATGGCGGAACGCACGGGGGGGTGTCGGGCGCACGGTGAGGACCTATTTCGGGCCTTCCCCGAGCTGCCTCGAGCTCATGTCGACCTTCTCTGAGGTCCACTGAAGCTCCCCGACCAATTTCCCAAGTAGCTGAGGTACTAGGAGAGTCAGCCGACATGGCCGAAGTCGTTCCGATATGGCGGCTCGTCGCCGACCATGCTCCGGCCGTTGTCATGAGCAGCTGACCCTCGGGTCAGGTTCCCCAAGTAAAAGTAGGCAGGGGCGGCCAGAATCAAGAAGTTTGGAGCTATACAGCAGCCAGCGGCGAGCTCTCCGGCGAGGTCCCTCGGCGGCGGAGCGCGGGTGTCGCGAGGTTGAAGAAGGGGGTGGACCCCAGCTGTCAGCGGCCGATATTTTGAATCGGGATCCGGCTGCGGCCGGGATCGGGTGTGCTGGCGCGCAAAATCCTTGTGGGCCGCGGTGTGCTGTCGCTTCGGCGTGCGACGCGTGTCCCCTGGGCCCACGCGTGAGTTTAAACTTTTCCCCGATTTTCAGATTTCCTTCAAACTTCAAATCCTTATAACTTTGGCTAGAAAGCTCCAAATTGAGTGAACCAAATTTTGCTGGATTCAGCTCTCTGAGTACTTTCCAGAAAATCAAGTTTCACTCCATGAAATTCCTTATTTCTCCAGAATTAATTCCTCAAAGTTTAAACTGTTAGGAATTTTAACTGGAGGATCCTTTGGAGGAAAATCCTGAAATTTTGCTGAGATGTTCACCAAAATATCCTTGAACTACCATAAAAATTTCAGATCCATTTGAGCTCATTTAATCCACCTAATGGTGTGATTAGTGAAACTGTCCCAGAGAAAATAGAAAATGTTCAGAAACATTTTCAGAATTTTCTCTGAAATTGTTTAGCTCATATCTTTAGTTAGAGACTTCCAAATTAAGTGAGACCAACTCCATTAGAACCCTCTGAAAATCTAGTTTTCAGAAAGTCATAGTTTGTTTCATGAAAATACTTAGAACACCCTAAAAGCCTTTAATTAAGGTCAAGGACATAATTATTTGTGGAGGGCTCAAATGAGCTTTGCTGCAACTAAAACTTGACCAAGTCGCTGTTTAGGTTGTAACCAAGCCACAGTAAAAGTTTCACAATCACTAGGTCTATCTAGCAAAGGTTATAGACTTCACAACTTCAAACTTAATACAAGTGCATTAAATTAATACATATATTGTTCTATCATGTAGTCGCTAAGGTCGAGGAGGAACCCGAAGTCCTAGACTTCGTTACTCCGGAGGAACAGCTAGCCTACGACCAAGAGCAGCAAGGCAAGCCCCGGTTTGCATTAACCATTTTATAAATTTTTATTGTTTTGAGCACATACTTGTTTCTTTATTCTGTGCATTAGAGTCTTGTTTGGAAACCCCACTGCATAGCCAAGAAAACCATGGGATGGGGGTTAGGATTGCAAACCCCGCTAGCTACTGCATTGCTAGGATAGAGTAGGATTCGGTACAAGTCGAGTAGTTGGAACTACTCGCGAGAATAGGCTTGAGGCACATTGCTCGGGTAGAGATAGCACATGATACACATGGCAAGAAAATGAGACCGAGCGGAGAGTAAGGGCAGCAGGACTTTGGGGCCTGGGTGCTGTAGCTCCGCTTGTGTCGATTGAGGACCGAGCCGTGTGCGGGCCTGTTGAACAATCTAGAACAGTACCGAAGACCTACCGGCTATATGGGAACCGGGAAACTGATGTAACTCGGGTAGCTGGGTATTGAGGCATTGCCCGTCGTTCAGAGGGTAGGTTGAGAGCTCGAGGTGTAAATCAGCTGGCGGCACAGAGATGCGCGTGCAGGGACCTCTTGCTCGGGACGATGGAACCGGTTCAATATTTGGCTAACGGGTGAAAAGTAGTCGCGTACGGCGTCCGTGATGGTTGTTGTAGGCAACATCGAGTACGGGCGTACGTGACGGGTTGTTCGGGTAACCCTGCAGGTGTAAATCGATTATAATTGCCGTCCCTCGCGGTCAGTGAGTACCACTTGTTCACTGTACCGTGACGTAGAAAGAACAGGCTAGATACATGTTAAAATGTTGCTGATTGAAAGATGGACATTGATTGTTAATGATATGCTGTAGCTTAGAGCTAACTAAAGTTCTTTTCAACTTTGGGCAAAGTACATGAGAGAAATGCGTTTCTTGTTTGATTGCGGCTCTCTCATGTACCTTCGCGTAAGGTTCTCCACAACCTGCTGCTAAAACTTGAAAGTAAGGTTCTACTAATTAGGCGAGTCCTTGCAAATGATTTTTACCTCATGTAACCCATAACCCTCATGTAGAAGTTCCATGTTTAGGTGAGACGGGTCATACTTGCTGAGCCTTCGTGCTCACTGCTTGTGTTTGAAGCTTTTGCAGGGTTCTATGAGGAAGGGACTCCCGACGAGGAGACGGAACCCCAGGAGGGGAACCCCGTCGAGTGGGAGTCGTGCACGCCGCAGAGTTAGTGTGTGTGTGTGCTAGCAAGAACACGTTCGAGGGCTGAACGTGTACTTGACGCTTAGTCTACGCCCGCGAGTGTGGACTAAACTTATTTTGATGTAAACATGTCCATATAACTGTTTATGTAATAAAACTTCCGCTTCCGCTTTGTACCTTTGACGTGTGTTATACGGTGCTGTGCAACGCAGCACCCCTCAGCGTGATCCTGGCTCGACAGGACCACTGGGTTCGTGTCACCGGCAAGCTAGGTCGCCGGGAACGCCGACCTCTGTGACACCCGGTCCCGTGAAAATGGAACCCAGCTGATGCATATGTGTGCCCAGGATGTTCATCACACATATACATGTAATTCACAAACTGAATCCAGAATATAACCACGAATAAATGGGTTTAAGTACTTTGTTACAAAGACTCAAGGTCTCATTCACAAGTCTCTAATTTATTCTAGCAGCGAAAGTCTTCTAAACAATAGCGGAAGCAAACTAAACAGCGGCAGCGGCTCCATCTCCTACTCCACAGGCAAATTGACGGTAGATCACACGCCTAGTACTCCACATGGTCTTTGAAGTACTCTGCTCCTGTTGCTGATGATGAAGTAATAATGCAAGTTTGAGTACATGACGTACTCAGCAAGTGCAGGAAAATATGATATGTAGCTTACAGCAAGGTAGGATTAAAAAGGCTCGTTGCAGAAAGCAAAGTTTATTTCACAAACATGATAAAAACAGTAACTAACTTTAAATGAATTTAGTCCCAGCATATATCCAATTAAAACATCAACATACCTCCTTTAGGATTCACCACCTTTCATGTCTCAACCAACCATAAATCTTTCTCAACTTTCATCTCATGCTCATGAATACCATCTCTTATTCATGACCATCTCATCTCATATTCAATTCCATCTCATAACCGAGACCAAAGCTCATTATCAAGACTCAACAGTCCCAATCTGATTACCAAGACACAACAGTCCCGAAACCAAACCTCAATGACCAAACCATAACCAAACCAATAACCAAACCAATGACCATCCCAATAACTATCCCATCTAATCATGTGAGTTGTCCAGGCGCTTATGACCGTAAGCTCGGCTATCATGATAGTTTTACACTCTGTAGAGGTGGCACCACTTTACCCACAAGTTTGTGATTTCGTCGCCCGTCGGCGACTGCAGAACCTCCATTATACCAGTACACAACCGTCGGTGTATGGCCAAGAGATCACAAAATAGCCTTTACAAAGGGGCTACTAGATGTATGGACTCACTAAGGTTTCACCAGCAGGCTCGAATCACCCTCTTGTGCCATGCGGTTCCCAGTGAAGTCCTCTCTCGACTCCCAGTCCCCGCGCCTTCCACGGTCCATAACAATAAAGCAACTTACCTAATTAGTCAGCTAAGCCAGCACCCATATTTTGCCTTGTGGTGGAACTGTTTTCCTGGCATGGCTGGCATGAACCGGTCCTTAGATCTACGGCAAGTAAACCACCATCTCATTCTACCACTTTCACGAACCAAGCTTGCCTAGATCCTTCCCTGAGTCATGTTCATTATCATCATCAAGTTCTTATTATCATTGTTCATATGAGTGCAGTAGCTAGACACATTCTATCTCGCTTCCCATATCCCGTAGATTAGCGAAGAAAAAGCAAAAACGACCATACCCGACTCATCAACTTTCCCGGGGACAAGGGTGGTTAACAAAACTAGTAAACTAATATAAAAGGGTTTCCCATCAAGTTGACTCAAGCAAACATATTTTCGCAAACAAAACAGTTTACAAAACACGGGATCAATATGGTCAAGGGGCACTTGCCTTGTTCCTGTGGTTTTTGTTGCTCTTGTGTCTCAATGTCTTGGTGCTGTAGTCCTTCGTAGATAGCTATCTAAGCTTGTCCTTCTACTAACGATCACGCACATACAAGATTCACAGAAATCAATCATCATGCACAAACTTTACTTAAGATGCAATGGTGTAGATGCATGCTAATCCTATAGTGCAGTCTCATTAATTCAGTTTGTACGTGTTCTTGCATGTTTTAATGGCTTTGCATGGGGTTTTACGATGAATGAGGTGTAGGGATCAAATGTGGACGTGATGATGATCTTGTCTCAAGATCTAGATCAAACCGATCAACACGTGATCTGTCCACACGAAAAAACTTCTGTTCGAAGGGATCAAAGAAACAGATGCGAAGAAAACCGCGATGATGTCATAAGGTGGTAATGAAGACCTACCTCCCTTCTCCTTGGTATCAGGACCTTCCTCCTAGCAAGACAGATTGCCGGCTCTCTTCCGGCGACGGCGAGCGTGTCGGGGCTCGTCGGCAGTCTCAACGGCGGCTGAACTCCGGCGAAGGGATTTAACTCGGCGAGTTGGGAGCTAGGTCCTCTAAGTTGTCGGCTTGGGAAGGTGTTACGACCAAGGGGTGTTTCGGGTTCTATTTATAAAGGGAAGAAAAGAGTCCTACTTCGATTGGATTTCAAATAAGAGTCCTATTCAAATTGTTTTGGATCTCAACAACTTATCTCCAATCGATTTGGTTGCAGTATTCAACGTGGAAGAATTTGCGTCAGTTTCCTCAGTACCGGGTACTCGCGTACAGGGGAAAAACCACTTAAGGATCTCGTCCTTCCGTAGGGATAAGCTCCGGAGGCTCCACGTGTCCAGCGGGGGCCTGGCCTCCCTTTCCCACAGAGACAAGCTCCGGTTCTGCCGCGTGTCAGGCGGGCGGGACCTCCCCTCTCCTCAGAGGCGAGCTCTGCGTGCGCCATGTGTCTTGGCGGGCGGGACCTCCCCTCTCCCTCAGAGGAGAGCTCCGCGTGCGCCATGTGTCAGTGCCAGACCTCCCCTCTCTTGGGAGGTGAGCTCCGAGAGTGCCACATGTCAGAGCCGGACCTCCCCTCTCCTCGGAGGTGGGCTCTGGGTGCGCCACGTGTCCAGCAGCGCCAGACTTCCTTTCTCCTCAGAGACGAGCTCCGAGGTCGACACGTGTCCAACAGCATCGGACCTCCCTTCTCCTCGGAGGTGTGCTCCGAGAATGACACGTGTCCTGTAGTGTCAGACATCTCGGAGGCGAGCTCCGAGGGTGACACGTGTGCAACAGTGTCGGACCTCCCGGAGGCGAGCTCCGAGAGCGATACATGTCCCGTGGCGCGGACCTCTCGGAGGCGAGCTCCGAGAGCGACACGTGTCCCGTGGGGCGGACCTCTCGGAGGCGAGCTCCGAGAGCGACACGTGTTCCGTCGGGCGAACCTCATCCCTTCCGCAGGGGTTAGTTCCAGAGTCGACATGTGTCCCGTGGGTTGAGCCTCGCTTCTTCCGTAGGGACTAGCTCCGAAGGCGACACGTGTCCTGTGGGGCTGGGCCTTGCTTCTCCACAGAGGCTAGCTCCGGGGGGCAACACGTGTCCCACGGGGCCGGACCTCGCCCCTTCCGCAGAGGCAAGCTATGAGCCTGCCACGTAGCCAGCAGTGCCGGACCTCACCCCTTTTGCAGGGATGAGCTCCGAAGGTGCCACGTGGCCGGCGGGCCGCGAAAGTGTCGACGGCTCTCCCGGTGGATTGGAATTGGCTCTTTTTAGCTATCTTTCACCTGTTCTACTTCTTTTGAAATGTTTCTTTATATGAAATATGCATGCATGCATGGATATGAAATTGAGGGTGTTACAAACCTACCCCCCTTTAACTGAATCTCGCCCTCGAGATTCGATAGAGTGGAGAATAGATGAGGGAATTCTGCCCTTAGGTCTTCCTCACGCTCCCGTGTAGCTTCGGCTCATGTGTGATGGCTCCATTGTACCTTGCACCATCGGATCACTTTGTTCCTCGTGACCCTTTCCTTCACGTCCAAAATTTGAACAGGGTGCTCCACGTAGGTCATTAACGGGCATCCTATATGGCCTCTTTGCTATAGGTGCAGTCCCGGGTACCAGATCAATGGAAAACTCAATGTCCCGGTCAGGTGGCATACCTGGAAGTTCTTCCGAAAACTCGTCCGAAAATTCTTGAACCACCGGAATGCTTTCCAATGTTGCTCCTTCGACGTGGTTCAACGTTGCCTTCTCGGTTGATGGTTGGGCTGACTCGAACTCAATACGAGTACCGTGCTCATTTGTCAACTGCACGCTCCTCTCAGCACATTGGATTACTCCGTTGTGCTTACTTAACTAATCCATTCCGAGTATTATGTCAAGCCCTTGGGAATCCAAGACAATGGGGTTAGCAAGGAAGTCTACCCCCCTTATTTTAAGGTTTACTTTCGGACATACTATATTAGTCTCATCTCTCCACCGGGAGAATTAACCAACATAGTATATTTCAAGTGGGATATGGGTAGATTGTACTTGGCAACATACTTGGACGATATGAATGAATGCGATGCTCCGGAATCAAATAAAACAGTAGCTGGGTTGGAGTTGGCAAGGAACATACCAATCACGACGTCCTCAGCCTGTTGCGCTTCCTCAGCGGAGACATGATTCACGTTGCCACGAGCGTAGTTCTGCTGTCCACGGTTACCTTGATTAGCTCCTCCGTTTGGCCGTGGGTTATGCTTGGGCACGTTGCTTGGTTTTCCAAGGCCTTTCCTAGGGCATTGACTCGCGAAGTGTCCCGTCTCTCCGCATGCAAAGCATGCCTTGTTGCCCAAAACAGCAGGGACGTTAGGGCGAGGGTGGTTTTGAGCATATGTGCCCATGTTGGGACGGGGCACTGAAGGCAAAGGCACACGAGGTGCTTGGATAACAGGACATCGCTGTGGTCACTGATTAGGGCGAAAAGTAGAAGTGGACGAGCCATACTGTGTTGCAGCTGGGGGCATGAAACGGGGACATACATTGCTCCCTTGTGGCTGGTATGGCATCTTTCTCTTGCCCTCTTGCTCGATCTCACGGATCTTGCTTTCAACCACTATAGCTTTGTCAACTAGCTTCTGGAAGTTTGCATAGTCATTGTTTAAGCAGCTGAACTTGGATCTCATTGTTCAACCCTCTCATGAACAAGTATTGCTTCCTTTGATCCGAGTTGACATCCTCGAGGGCATACCTTGACAGCTGCGTGAACTTGTTGAGGTACTCATTCACGCTCTTCCTGCCTTGGCGGAGACCTTCAAAGTCTTGCCTTTTTAGCATCATGACTCCAACATGGACGTAATGAGAGCGGAAACCCTCCTTGAACTCAGCCCAAGTGATAGTCTCCGGGTTGTCATGAGCATTGCAAAGGGCGTCCCACCAGTCAGGCGGCTGCTCCCATAAGTTGGTGCGATGCGAAGAGAACTTTCTCCCAATCATTGCACTGAACAATAGAAAGCTTCTTCTCCATAGACTTCAACCAATCATCGGCCTCCATGGGATCATTAGCTTGTGCAAACATGGGCGATCGAGTCCTCATGAACTCTCCCAGTCGGTTGTGAGCCGGCGGTGGTGGTGGTGGGGGTGGTGGTGGTGTAGGAACGGGGTTAGGATTGTTGTTGTTGGCTTGCAGCTGACCCAAAGTTTGGATCATAGTTTGCATGAGCTGGTTCTGCATAGCCATCAACCATTCAAGGTTGTTTTCACCAGCCCCGGGGTTAACATTCTTAGGAACTTTGTCGTGGCCATCCTCTTGTGGTTCCTGGTTGCCATGAACGTTCCTCCTTTGTTGGCTGGCGTTTTCCCTCACCATCTGTGAGAGAGTTGGGTGGGATAGAAGTTAGAAGTTTAGATGGATCCCCCAAACTATATGCATCAAGGTGGATGGACTAAATATATTTACTTTTATATGAGGATGTGAACACATGCCGAAGCATCTCACATCTCTCTATTATGTGTGGATATGGACAACGCTGAAGCACCCCACAACTCACACTAAGCACTCAAACACAAGCAATCATCACAAAAGTTCAACACACAACTCCTATTCAAGCTTCTATGGTTTAAACGTTCCTATAGATTTTAGGATGTCCATTCTTCCTAGGCTTGCATCCTTCGGTCAAGGTGGTTCTGATGCCAATCTATGCATTCTACCTAGGCTTGCGTCCTATGTTCAATGTGGCTCTAATGTCATTCTGTGACTAGGCCTGCGTCCTACGGTCAACGTGGCTCTAATGCCAATCTGTGACTAGGCTTGCATCCTACAGTCAACGTGGCTCTAATGCCAATCTGTGACTAGGCTTGCGTCCTACAGTCAATGTGGCTCTGATACCAATCTGTGATGCCCGGATCCGTGAAAACGAAACCCAGCTGATGCATATGTGTGCCCAGGATGTTCATCACACATATACATGTAATCTACAAACTGAATCCAGAATATAACCACGAATAAATGGGTTTAAGTACTTTGTTACAAAGACTCAAGGTCTCATTCACAAGTCTCTATTTTATTCTAGCAGCGGAAGTCTTCTAAACGATAGCGGAAGCAAACTAAACAGCGGCAGCGACTCCATCTCCTACTCCACAGGCAAGTTGACGGTAGATCACACGCCTAGTACTCCACATTGTCTTCGAAGTACTCTGCTCCTGTTGCTGATGATGAAGTAATAATGCAAGTTTGAGTACATGACGTACTCAGCAAGTGCAGGAAAATATGATATATAGCATACAGCAAGGTAGGATTAAATAGGCTTGTTGCAGAAAGCAAAGTTTATTTCACAAACATGATAAAAACATCAACTAACTTTAAATTAATTTAGTCCCAGCATATATCCAATTAAAACATCAACATACCTCCTGTAGGATTCACCACCTTTCATGTCTCAACCAACCATAAATCTTTCTCAACTTTCATCTCATGCTCATGAATACCATCTCTTATTCATGACCATCTCATCTCATATTCAATTCCATCTCATAACCGAGACCAAAGCTCATTATCACGACTCAACAGTCCCAATCTCATTACCAAGACTCAACAGTCCCGAAACAAAACCTCAATGACCAAACCATAACCAAACCAATAACTAAACCAATGACCATCCCATCTAATCATGTGAGTTGTCCAGGCACTTGTGACCGTAAGCTCGGCTATCATGATAGTTTTACACTCTGCAGAGGTGGCACCACTTTACCAATAAGTTTGTGATTTCGTTACCCGTCGGCGACTGCAGAACCTCCATTATACCAGTAAACAACCGTCGGTGTATGGCCAAGAGATCACAAAATAGCCTTTACAAAGGGGCTACTAGATGTATGGACTCACTAAGGTTTCACCAGCAGGCTCGAATCACCATTCTCCCACCTACGGGCCCCCTCTTGTGCCATGCGGTTCCCAGGGTAGTCCTCTCTCGACTCCCATTCCCCACGCCTTCCACGGCCCATAACAATCTAGCAACTTACCTAATTAGTCAGCTAAGCCGCACCCATATTTGGCCTTGTGGTGGCACTGTTTTCCTGGCATGGCTGGCATTGAACCAGTCCTTAGATCTACGACAAGTAAACCAGCATCTCATTCCACCACTTCCACGAACCAAGCTTGCCTAGATCTCCCCTGATTCATGTTCATTATCATCATCAAGTTCTTGTTATCATTGTTCATATGAGTGCAGTAGCTAGACATGTTCTATCTCGCTTCCCATATCCCGTAGATTAGCGAAGAAAAGCAAAAATGACCATACCCGACTCATCAACTTTCCCGGCGACAAGGGTGGTTAACAAAACTAGTAAACTCCTATAAAAGGGTTTCCCATCAAGTTGACTCAAGCAAACATGTTTTCGCAAACAAAACAATTTCCAAAACATGGGATCAATATGGTCAAGGTGCACTTGCCTTGTTCCTGTGGTTTTGTTGCTCTTGTGTCTCGATGTCTTGGTGTTGTAGTCCTTCGTATATAGCTCTCTGAGCTTGTGTTTCTACTCACGATCACGCACATACAAGATTCACAGCAATCAATCATCATGCACAAACTTTACTTAAGATGCAACGGTGTAGATGCATGCTAATCCTATAGTGCAGTCTCATTCATTCAGTTTGTATGTGTTCTTGCATGTTTTAATGGCTTTGCATGGGGTTTTACAATGAACGAGGTGTTTGGATCAAATGTGGACGTGATGATGATCTTGTCTCAAGATCTAGATCAAACCGATGAACACGTGATCTGTCCACACAAAAAAGATTCTGTTCAAAGGGATCAAAGAAACAGATGCGAAGAAAACCGCAATGATGTCATAAGGTGGTAATGAAGACCTACCTCACTTCTCCTTGGTGTCAGGACCTTCCTCCTAGCAAGACAGATCGTCGGCTCCCTTCCAGCGACGGCGAGCGTGTCGGGGCTCGTCGGCGGTCTCAACGGCGGCTGAACTCCGGCGAAGGGATTTAACTCGACGAGTTGGGAGCTAGGTCCTCTAAGTTGTCGGCTTGGGAAGGTGTTACGACCAAGGGGTGTTTCGGGTTCTATTTATAAAGGGAAGAAAAGAGTCCTACTCCGATTGGATTTCAAATAAGAGTCCTATTCAAATTGTTTTGGATCTCAACAACTTATCTCCAATCGATTTGGTTGCAGTATTCAACGTGGAAGAATTTGCGTCGGTTTTCTCAGTACCGGGTACTCACGTACAGGGGATAAACCGCTTAAGGATCTCGTCCTTCCGCAGGGATAAGCTCCGGAGGCTCCACGTGTCCAGCGGGGGCCTGGCCTCCCTTTTCCGCAGAGACAAGCTCCGGTTGTGCCGCGTGTCAGGCGGGTGGGACCTCCCCTCTCCTCAGAGGCGAGCTCCGCGTGCGCCACGTGTATTGGCGGGCGGGACCTCCCCTGTCCCCCATAGGAGAGCTCCGCGTGCGCCACGTGTAAGTGCCAGGCCTCCCCTCTCTTCGGAGGTGACCTCCGAGAGTGCCACGTGTCAGAGCCGGACCTCCCCTCTCCTCGGAGGTGGGCTCCGGGTGTGCCACGTGTCCAGCAGCGCCAGACTTCCTTTCTCCTCAGAGACGAGCTCCGAGGTCGACACGTGTCCAACAGCGTCGGACCTTCCTTCTCCTCGGAGGTGTGCTCCGAGGATGACACTTGTCCCGTAGTGTCGGACCTCTCGGAGGCGAGCTCCGAGAGTGACATGTGTCCAACAGTGTCGGACCTCTCAGAGGCGAGCTCCGAAAGCGACATGTGTCCCGTGGGGCGGACCTCTCAGAGGCGAGCTCCGAGAGCGACACGTGTCCCGTGGGGCGGACCTCATCCCTTCCGCAGGGGTGAGTTCTGGAGTTGACACGTGTCCCACGGGTTGAGCCTCGCTTCTTCCGCAGGGACTAGCTCCGAAGGAGACACGTGTCCTGAGGGGCTGGGCCTCGCTTCTCCGTAGAGGCTAGCTCCGGGGCCAACACGTGTCCCACGGGGCCGGACCTCACCCCTTCCACAGAGGCAAGCTTCGAGCCTGCCACTTAGCTAGCAGTGCCGGACCTCACCCCTTTTGCAGGATGAGCTCCGAAGGCGCCACGTAGCCGGCGGGCTGCGGAAAGTGTCGACGGCTCTCTCGGTGGATTAGAATTGGCTCTTTTTAGCTATCTTTCACCTGTTCTACTTCTTTTAAAATGTTTCTTTATATAAAATATGCATGCATGCATGGATATGAAATTGAGAGTGTTACAACCTCGTTGGAGCTCCGGCGGCTCGGAGCGGCGGCGTCGCGAGGTAGATGAAGACCCTGGCCCCACGTGTCTGTGACTCGGCAAAGCGTGCGCATGGCGGTTTAAATTAAACTAAGCACGCAGGGCTGCTGTCAGCGACTGTTTAAGCACGGGAAGGATTTTCTGTAGGAAAATAAATCAGGAATCAGCCCAAGCTTTAGAAATTCATAACTTTGTGTAGAATTGTCCAAATTAAGTAAACCAATTTTTTTGGATTCAACTCTCTGAGTACTTTCCAGCAAAATAGGTTTAATCCTTTGAAAGTCTTTAGTTTTCCAGAATTAATTCCCTAAACTTTAAAATGTTGGGAATGTTAGCTGGAGATCCACTTTGTGGAAAATTCTCTAAATTAGCCAGGATGTTCATTGTAATATCCTTGAGTCTCATGCCAAATTTCAGATCCATCCGAGTTCATTAAGTCCACTTAATTGTGTGATTAAGTGAACTACCCTGAGAAAATAGAAAAAATATACAGAAATATTTTTCAGAATTTTCTCAAACTTGATTAGGGCATAACTTTCTCTAGGATTCTCCAAATTACATGAAACTAACTCCATTAGAACCAGCTTAAACTCTAGTTTCTAGAAAGTAATGGGTTGATCCATGAAAATCCCTGGAAATTCTTAGAAGCTATAGTAATGGCCATTTAGGCATTTATTTGTGCAGGGCTCAAATTTGCTTTGTTTCAATTGAAATTTGGCCAAGTCTCTGGTTGGGTTCTCACCAAGCCACAGTAAACATTTCAGAGCCAAAAGGGATGTCTAGCTAGAGTTATGGTCTTTATATTTGTCAATTAAATCCATTTGCATTAAATTTGACACATATCGTTAATTTGATTACGTAGTCACTGAAGGCGAGGAAGCCCCGTAGATCTTGGATTTCATCACTCTGGAGACAAATCTAACCACTGACTAGCAGCAACAAGGCAAGCCCCGGTTTGTATTTAACAATTTTTATCAAGTTTTGCTTTATATTCACTTAGACTGAGGTATGTATGTGCATTAAGTTTAGAATGAGATGAAACCCTAATTGTATAACCAGATGATCCTAAAAGAGAGTAAGGGTAGTGTCTAAGTCCTCAAGTAGAACATGCTTTGCTTAATATTTTATAGGCTTCGATACAAGTCGAGTAGTTGGAATCTACTCGCGAGTATAGGATTTGCCACATACGGGATTGGTTCGAGATGAGAGATAACTTCAGTAAGAAAAATGTGACTAGACAGGGGCATAGGATGCAGAAAGAGGAAGTCTTGTGTGTGTAGCCATGCCCGTGTCGATTGAGGACCGATTCGTGTGCGGCCCCGCTGAACAAGCTTGAATGTACCGAAGGCATATCGGATATATGGGGTCCGATAAACTGATGTAACCTATACCTCCGGGCATCGAGGCATAACTCACCGATTTATAGGTATAGGTTGAGGGAAGCAAGGTGGAAATCCGCTAACGGGCATAGAGAAAAGATCCGTGTAGGGAACCCCCTGCTCTTTTTGGTGTGACCGGTTCAACGTTTGGGTTGTTTGGTGAAAGGTTGTCCTGTACGGCATCGGTTGAGCGTGCCCAGCTCTGAGGATGGGCGAACGTGACGTGCTATTCGGGTATCCCTGCAGGTGTATATCGAGTCGATTCGCTGTCCCTCACGGTTATGAGTACCGTTTATTCAATGTGTCGTGACGTAGTAAATATATGGAATGATTGTGATGCATTATGCTGTTATGAATAAATTGTATTGCAACATGTGTGCCACCAAATATTGCTCACTAAATTTCCGATTTATGAACCTTTAACTTGTGGCTAAAATATGATGCAAGGATGAACTTGTAGGCGTGTCCTCTGCTGCAAACTTCCATCCTACTCTTGGTATGACTTGCATGTAGAGTTTCATGTGTAGGAGAGTCGGTTAAGACTTGCTGCTACGAGTGTTTGCAGGTGAGGAGTACCCCACGGACTCGGAGTACGGGTTCACCGGCGAGGGTTATCCTCTGTCGGGAACTACGGCTTTATGGGAGCCGTGCACGCCACCCTGAAGATGAAGTGTAGCTAGTGTGGGTTGTCCGTAGGGCTTGACAACCGACTTTTGCTAGTTAGGGTTAGGCGTTTGTTGTATATTTACTTTCCGCTGCAGTTAACTCTATAAGTGGATGTAAACTGAAGGTTGTACTACTTTTGTACAAATACAGAAAGTTGGAATGTAATAATAGGTTTTCTTATCATGTGTCTGTCAGGTGTCGCATCGTGCGGCATCACCCTCAATGATCCTGGATTATGCAGATTTCGGTCCATCACAGGCTGGCATCAGGAGCAGCTTAAGAAATAGCACACTAAATAAGGACAGTATTACGGGAAAACTTAGGATTACGGTGTGGAATCGCTAGTATGTCCAAATAAGGACTATATTAGTATAGTTACTTAAAGTGGCATGACTAACTTACTTGTTATAATCATATAATTATGTCATGACGCACCAACGCTCAGGTAAAAGGTATGGTACGCCACCGAAAGCGGTCAATTTCGGTTAGCTCCCTCATGCGAGGAACCTAGCATGAGATGTTCCGTTTGGCAATGGATGGAAAGTGAATATGTTTTCTAAGACTCTTCATGTCTTATAGACATATGAACGACACTAGCCTCAAGTGCGCAAACCCAGGGGCAAGAGGAGGAGACTTCATCGTGTGGTTTGTAACACGAAGTATGTTCTCTAGGACTTGTTATGTTCTATGGGGCATACGAAAATGCTGGTCCACCGGTGTGCTTAATTGCAAAGGTGTGGAGCCTTCCGTCGGGTGGTGAATAACCCGGCCATGTACCTTGAGACGTGGCTTCACTCAAGGATGACCGTATGACAATGATACGGGCGTATGTATTTACTTCCAAATATGGACCTAACTAAAATAACAAACCATTGAGTGAATCATTATTGAGTGTTCTTCTGCAGGGCTAACCACGTTATGTATCTCGTGTAGCACACGTTTGCGAGAGACCGTTTAGTGCCACGGTTGAGTCGTATATGCTGGTATAATCCGGTTAGGATTTTTCATTTTGTGAGAAACGTAGTACCGACATATAAGAATCATTATTGCATTAAAACAACTTTGAAAAGGAACTATTATAACCAATTTTAGTTCTTAGGACTCAGGTTTGGAAGAAAAATTCAGAATTGGAGTAGTTCATCCTAGGAACTTGAAAAACAGAGTGCTCTGTTTCTGGCAGGAACTTTGCTAGACTTTGACAGAGCATAACTCACAAGTTATTTAGCCAATAGAGGTGCGGGATATAGTTCTGGAAATTGGTTGAAGTTCTCTACAACTTTGTTGTACACTTCCAGAACAGAATCAAAGAGCAAACTAGTTGAAATTCCAGAGGAGTGTAAATTGTCCAGAACCAGGACAGACTCAAAATTTTCTTTGGACTGTTCTGTTTTTCAAGCATAACTTCCTGTGGAAAAATCTAAAATAGTCATAGGATACTTTTTGGAAATTTTAGGAGATGTGTTACATCTTTGTAATTCAAAGTTTGTACAGCTGCAATACAGAATCCAGTGGCATTTTGAGTTGAAAACAACAACTTTCAGAGGAGGTGCTGTTGAAATTCTTCCAGGAATTCTGTCAACTTTGAATTATCATCACTTTTTAATCAGAGCTCATCTGGGGGCAAATAAATACTCGTTGGAAAGATACTGAAGTTAACTTTAACTTTGGTATTCAACTTATGTTATGAACATGACAAGTACCATTCAAAATATGGGATAAGTAGAAACTGGTCATTCTGTGTAGAGGGATGAACAGTTGAACTCATTTGAGGGATTGTTGTACCTATTGGGGTTTTATTACGACCAATGGGATAGGACATACTCATAAGTTGTTATCTTCAACTGGTGAAGGATGTGAGTATTTTACCTACTCAAGTTCTTTTACTAGAGACCATGTTTGTGTCGTATTGAAGAGAAAAGGGCAGTATACGTGATGACAAAGCGATATTAGCGTCTCGTAGTGACCAAATCTAGTGGAGATTAACTTCCAGAGAGAAAGTCCATCAATTTGGATTTCACTATTATGTATTTGGTCGGGTAATGGTGTAGCTTGTGCAAAGTTATTACATTATCCATGTACGACATGTATCGCATTTTTACTGTCATAGTGCTTTACTACTATTTATGGACTGCATGAAGTATGCTGTGGGGCTGATTTTTGATTGTCGTCATGGTTCACACCCAGGCCACGCACGAGGTCGGGGGCTCGAGTCAACAAGGGGGTGATGCCTCCCAGCCACCTGCCTACGACAACACCCCGCAGCAGCAACCACCACCTCCGCCTCCTCTTACGCTAGCGGATGTGATATCGGCGCTGGTTGGCTCTCATGAGGAGCAGACCGACCTGCTCCGCATGATTGTCCAGAATACGTCCCAGGCGGGACGTGTCAATAAAGGGGGCCTCGTGAGCCCCATGTCAATACGTACTCGGATTTCATGAGTACGCATCCTCCGGTGTTCACCGAAGCGGCGGAATCACTGGAGGCCGACAACTAGCTGCGGACTTCGAGTCCAAGTTTGAGCTGCTCCAATGCACGGAGCGGCAGAAGACTCTCTTCGCGGCGCAGCAATTGCACGGTGCAACCGGTGCGTGGTGGGCAAATCATCTTGCTTCACTGCCTGCTGGCCACGCCGTTGAATGGCAAGAGTTCTGGGAGGCGTTCCGCGCCTATCACATACCTCCGGGAATGATGAAGAGAAAGTTCCAAGAATTCTTGGAATTGAAACAAGGCGGGAGGAGTGCCCATAACTCCTCCCTCGTCTTCAACCATCTGGCGCAGTACGCTTCGAATTACATCTCCACCGAGGAGAAAGCCCGAGCAATTCTATCGGGGTCTGAATCCCGAGATGAAGATTCACCTTGCGCAATGCAATCGCGACACCTTCAACGACCTCGTCAATGCTGCGATTCTTCAAGAGGATGCTCAGCGAGAGTTCGCTGCTGAGCAGAGAAAATGCAGCACTCCACCGAGCAGCGGGGGTGAAGCTCCCAAAAAATACCGAATGGTGTATCAGACACCATCCGGCCAACAGTGGCATCCACTGGCACGGCCCCAACAGTTTGGGGGTTGTTCTTATCAACCCTCCACATTCCGACCACCGATGCCACCACTGTGACCGCAACAGCAGCAGATGGGACCCCGGGCGTTTCCACAGCAACAACGCGCCCCGGGATTCCGTCCACCGGTTAGCGGAGAACCGCCTCGCTACACATGCTTCACGTGTGGCCAGTCCGGCCATTTCTCCAAGGACTGCCCACAGGGGCAGCAAAGCAACGGGCAAGTCCAATATCAGGGTGGTGCTCGAGGCCGACCACCGGCCAAGAAGTGAGTTCAGCGACCCGGGAACGTTCATTACCTCGACAATGAGAACGTCCCGGAAGGAGAGACCGTGCTGGCGGGTACGTTCACTCTCAACGATCGCGCAATAATCATTTTATTTGATTCTGGTGCAATCCACAACTTCATAAGTGCATCATATGTGGCTAAGCATCATCTGCAAGTCATTTCACTGAGTGCTCATATATGATTTGTTCACCGGGAGGGAAGATTTCAGCAAATATGATGATTCCAAAAGAACCACTATGCTTGGGTGGGAGAATATATCCCACTACTATGATTATCCTTGAGGGACAGAAGATTGTTGCAATCTTAGGAATGTCATGGCTAAGCTACCATGGCGCTGTCATGGAAACTTTATCACGGACGGTTCAACTCAACTCTCCACTCCACTGTCCGCATTCACTCGTATTAGACAGCCCATCCCCGGAAGTTTCAGCCACCTATCATACTGAAGCCCCCAAGTTAGAGGACATCCCCGTAGTCCAAGAATACCTCGATGTGTTCCTGGATGATCTTCCAGGCATGCCACCTGAACGGGATGTTGAGTTTAAGATTGAAATTGCACCCGGGACAACACCAATAGCGCGGAGACCGTATAAGATGGCCCCGAATGAGCTGGAAGAATTGAAGGAACAGCTCAAAGACTTGTTGAGTAAAGGTTTCATTCGACCGAGTTCCTCGCCATGGGGATGCTCGGCGTTTTTTGTGAAGAAGAAAGATGAAACCTTGAGGTTGTGTGTTGATTACCGACCGCTCAATGCTGTCACCATCAAGAACAAATATCCACTGCCCCGTATTGATATCCTGTTCGATCAACTTGTGGGTGCAAGTGTGTTTTCAAAGATGGACCTTCGCTCCGGGTATCATCAAATAAAAATCCGAGCGGAGGATATTCCGAAGATGGCATTCTCGACGAGATATGGACTATATTGATATCTTGTCATGTCTTTTGGTCTCACCAACGCCCCGGTACATTTCATGTACCTCATGAACTCAGTGTTTATGCCGGAGTTGGACAAGTTCGTGGTGGTGTTCATAGATGACATCTTGGTTTACTCCAAGTCGGAAGAAGAACACGCCGAACACTTGCGTTTCGTCCTTCAACGATTGCGGGACCATAAGCTCTATGCCAAGTTTAGCAAATGCTAGTTTTGGATCAGCCAAGTGCCATTTTTGAGACATATCATCTCAGCAGAAGGCATTTCGGTGGATCCAAGCAAGATTGAACAGGTGCTGAAATGGAAAGCCCCCACTTCTGTCCATGAAGTCAGAAGCTTCCTCAGTTTGGTGGGATATCATCAGAGGTTCATCCTGAGATTCTTCAAGCTTGCTAAGCCGATTACTGAATTATTGAAGAAGGGGATGAAATATGTTTGGAACTCAGCATGTGAAGAAGCATTCCAATCATTGGTGAAGCATCTCAGAACAGCCCCGGTCTTAGCTCAACCGGATACGACCAAGCCTTTTGACGTATATTGTGATGCGTCCAGTATCGGGCTTGCCTGCGTGTTGATGCAAGAAGGACGGGTGGTCGCGTATGGCTCACGCCAACTTCGAAACCACAAGCAGCACTATCTGACTCATGATTTTGAGCTCGCTGCTGTAGTATTGGCACTGAAAATATGGAGACACTATCTTCTTAGAAACTTGGTGCATCTCTACACCGACCACAAGAGCTTAAAGTATATCTTCACCCAGAAGGAGCTGACTATGAGACAAAGGAGGTGGTTAGAATTAATCAAAGACTATGAAATTGAGATTCATTACCACCCCGGCAAGGAGAATGTGGTTGCCGACGCGCTGAGTCATAAATCACATGCCCATAACCTCACTATTACACCGACAGAAGAGGAAGAACCGAGTTTATACTTGGTTGCATACAGATCACTCTACAACCTTGCCCTCATCCCTACCATTAGGGAGGATGTTATTGCAGCTCAGAAAATTGACAAAGGCATGGCACATCTCCGGAAATGAATAGGCAGCGGTGATATTAAATGTTTCCGGAAGATGAAGCGGGGACACTATGGTTCAATGACTGTATAGTCGTACCCAGGATTATGGAGCTGAGAAAGAATATCCTAGATGAAGCTAACTTGTCAAGTTTTCCATTCATCCGAACAGCAACAAAATGTACCAAGATTTGAAGAGTAAATTTTGGTGGATACGGATGAAGCGAGAAATTGAAAATACGTATCCGAATGTGATACATGTAGGCGAGTGAAGGCTGACCATATGAGGAAATCAGGGCTGCTGCAACCCCTGAAAATTCCAGCATGGAAATGGGAAGATGTGAGCATGGATTTCATTGTGGGATTACCCATGACTTTTCACAAGCATGATTCCATTTTGGTAATCGTTGATCGGTTAACCAAGTTGGCTCACTTCATTCCTATGCATACAAATTACCATGCTAGCAAGTATGCAGAGTTGTACATTGCAAAAATCTTATGCTTGCACGGAGTACCGAAGACAATAATCTGAGATCGAGGTGCACTGTTCGTGGCTCGTTTCTGGGAGCAGTTGCACGCTTCTTTCGGTACCAAGCTGGTTAGAAGCTCCACATATCACCCTCAGACAGATGGACAAATGGAGAGGGTGAATCAAGTGTTAGAAGACATGCTAAGAGCGTGTTCCATCCACCACGGTAAAAATTGGGATGATCATCTACTGTTGGCGGAATTCTCGTATAACATTGGCTATCAAGAGAGTATCAACATGGCACCCTATGAGGCTCTAAGGTTGCAAATACCGCACCCCATTGAATTGGTGCGAATCTCGTGAAAGGGTCACGTTCGGGATTGATCTAGTGAACGACGCCGGAGAGCGAGTTCGGGTAATTCAAGCAAACTTGAAAGCCGCCCAATCCCGACAGAAAAAGTTACGCTGATAAGAGGCGTAGGCCGCTACATTTTGACGTCGGAGAACACGTATATCTCCGTGTGTCTCCGATGAAGGGCGTGCAACAATTCGGCGTGAAGGGGAAACTCGCTCCCTGATTTATCGGACGCTATGCTGTTACCGAGAAATTTTGACCAGTAGCGTATAGACTGGAACTACCGGCATCTCTCGCTGGTGTTCATGATGTTTTCCATGTCTCACAACTCCCGAAATGTCTGAAGTATACAGCTGCCGTTCCCACTGAAGACATTGGTGAGTTGCAACCGGATTTAACCTACGCTGAATATTCGGTTGAAATTATTGATGAGAAGACTGGGACCACGCATAACAGAATGTTGTGATTCTACAAGATCTTGTGGAGCAACCACACCACTGAGGAAGCGACGTGGGAGAGCGAATATTTCCTTCGCTCAAACTATCCGGATTTCTTGGCATCTCATCACGGGTAATTCCTCTTACATCTTCTTTTTATAATCTCGGGACGAGATTCTTTTAAGGGGGAGAGATGTAAAGGTCCAATATTTCACTTGCTAAATTGTTCATCACATCACACCCACCACAGTTCATTTGGTGGAGATTTCATGAACACATTGGAAGAGCATGTAACCACCATAAAAAAAGGATTAGAGAAAGAATCCACAAACCTCCATGTAACACCCCAAATTTTGATTCAAAACCCAAAATCATGTTCAGAGGGGAATTTAAAATTTTTTGGACGTGTTGCATGTTTTGCAAAAATTCAAATTCAAACTGGAATTCAAATTATACTCAAAACAGAAAAGAAATGGAAAAAGAAAAAGTGAAACGGGAAAAAAACCGGCCAGTGGGCCGAAACCCGCCAGCCGGCCCAGCTTTCCCCGCGCCAGCCCGCCCCCGCGCGCGCCGCGCTGCCTCTCACTGATGGGTGGGACCCACATGTCATCCCTAACCCTGAGCCCCCGCGACCCCGGACTTTTCCCCCGAGCGCGCGCGATCGCAACCGACCGGAAACCGCGTCCCGCCGCCCGAATTCTGATCCCAGCGGACTCCAACTCGATCACAACAGACCCACCGCCCTCCCCCGGCTATAAAAACCCCAGCTCCGATCAGTTTTTCCCACGCGATCGCCGATTTTTACTCCGGTGAGCACCGAGACTTCGCCGGTGAATTCTGGCCGATCTAAGCTCGAAAACTCTGATCTAACTCGCCGGTCTTGATCCACCGCCTCCGGGAAACTTTGCAAGTGCAGGAAACTCGGAGAGTTACGGTGTAAACGCAGCGCCGACGAGCTTCGCCGTGGTTTTGCCTCGGACCTCGCCGCCGATCACTTTCCAGGACCCCCGAGCTCGAGAAAACCCCCGAGGTGAGATCCCTGACCTCCCCTCTACCGATCTAGGCCATAAGATCACAGTTCTAGGCAGAATTCTCGAGGATCCGAAACTTTCCGGCGAGATCGCCGCTTCCCGCCGCCGTGCGCCGCCGGCAGCGCCGCCCACGCTCGATCAGAGCGACGTGGCTGCTTGTGCGCCGTTTATTTTAAATCGCACGGTAGACTTTAAATCCCCGCGTACCGGTTCGATGTTATAATCTCAGCCGTCGGTTTAAAATCGGACGGTCCACGTCAGCCCCGCATTATAAAGATTGGAATTCTTACGTGCTACCCCCTGGGGTTCTCTGAAATTGAGAGCTAGCCCCGGAAACTTCAGATCTAGCCCCTGGAACTCCAGAAAATCATGTAAATTCATTTAAAAATCAGTTTTAGCCCCTGGACTTAATAGAAATTAGGAAAAACACCTCTGATAAGTGTAGCTGGACCCCTGGAAATTATGAAAATAATATTATAGGCCCTGTAATGGGGTGAGTTTACTTTTTAACCCTGTTTAGTATTTAATTTAGAAAATGGAATATGTGACTAGTGTTTAAAAATTAAAAGGGACAAACATAATTGTCAAAATTTATTTAAAAACTTTCTCAGTACTTAGAAAATTTTGGAGTGAGATAAAAGTATATTTTTGGGCTGAAATAAATCTGTTTCATCTATTATTCACATCTATTAGTATAGGGACACATTTTTAAGTAAATAATAGTTATAGAAAAATAGGGAAAATAATTATGAAATAGTCTATATCAGAAGCCAAGGTCAAAATATGTTATTAAATTATTTAGGACCAGAACCTATACTGTTTAGATGATGTGTATTACTAATTTCACAATAAAATACACAATTATGCATAGGAATATAAATATGAAAATATAGCAACTAGTAAATGATAAATGGAGTTTCTAAAATACAAAGAATTCAGTTTAGGGTTGATAGAAGTTATGAAAGCACATATGGGGAAGAATAATACTTTTCATACACACTTGGTAGTAAAAAGGTGAAGTAGTTGAATATAAGAAATTTATTGGAAACCTATATAATTAGTATGTAAGTATAAAGGTGGACACAAAAGTAGGAATCATATACACATAGTTAAAAGTGCATGCAAGCCACAACTCAACACACATAAAGTAACCACAACACATATAATGGTAAAGAACTTTTATAAATGTGAATGTGTGGTTTGTATGAAGTAGAAGTGTGAACTATGTCTTATGATTGTTGTTTTTCTTTTGCTATGTGTGATGGTATGAAGTAGAACCTGTTCAAGAACAAGTTATTCATTTCCAAGATCAGGACTACCCATTCCAAGAGCAGCAAGAAGGAGGCAAGTGTCCTTGACCACTTTGATCCTATGCTAGGATGTGTAGATAGAATTATTTGCATTGTCAAATGAAATATGAGACCCATGCTAGGAAAGTTTCCCTAGAATTGCATTACCTTATTTCCATGTAGCTTGGGTTGGGATTTATTTTACCATGTCATTTATTTCCATGCATATGCTTAGCCATGCTTAGAATGGGATATTTGGGACATGAGATCATCAGTTTATATTACCATACTCTTGAATGAGACATTGTGAGTTATGTAGAGGTAGGGATCAAGGCAAGTTGGATGTTTTGGTTGTGTGCTGGGTGCACGAGACTTGGGTTTGTGTTTAGTGATTGCCTGGATCCTAAGGACCGGTTCATGGAGCATGTAACCCGGCTTTACAGTGCCAACCACATGCTGAGATGGGGCAGCTTGGCCAATTAATTAGGTGTATCCCCGGCGTAGTATGGGTGTGTTGGATGGTGCGGGGAATAGGTGTCAGCTGGACTACCATATGAACCGCAAGGCTCAAGAGGGGGCCACTGCAGCGGGGTTGGAGCCTCTTGTATGCTGTTAGGGGTGAAACCTCAGTGGGCCCATGCTCGTCGGGAATCCCTTTGTAAAGGCTTCGTAGTGATCTCCTGGCTACACACCTGGGAAGTGTGAATGTGGATCGTAGCCACTGGCATAATGGAGATTCTTTAGTCCACCCGGCAACGGGGGATGAAATTACTACTTGTGGGTACAGTGGTACAAACTCTGCAGAGTCAAAACTGTCTTGACAGCCGTGCTCACGGTTAAGAGCGGCCTGGACTTATTCATGATTAGAGGATTGATGGTTTTGGAAGTTAAGCGGGGAGCTTAACATTGGAAATGATGTTATGGTTATTGGATTATGATAATGGGTTGGGAGATTGGGACCATTTCACCTGTGTAGTAATGTAGATGCTTAATAAGCTAAGGTGATAGGTATTAATTGCGTAGTGCTTTAACCATGAGTTCAACCTCTCCTTGTTCTAGCCATGCATGATATAATTTTCCCACACTTGCTGAGTACCATTGGTACTCAACCTTGCATATTTGTTGGTTTATATTGCTGCTCAGGTCAAGATAATGAGGTGGTGTATAATGACCAAGATTTTGGACCCGAGGAAGGATTTTAGGTTCATGAAGACCCCCGGGCAACGCCTGTGATGGAGCCCTAAAAGAATAATATTCCGCTGCTAGTTTATTTACTTGTGATGAAGCATTAGTGTCCATTGAGACATTTGCGATGTAAGACTTATTTATATTCGACACCTGGCTTGTAATAAATGATGCTTCACTATTTGTCATCACATGTATGAGAAAATGATCCTGGCATACATGTGATATTCACTTGGTTGTTTCTTCGGAAAAACCGGGTGTGACAGAGGTGGTATCAGAGCCAAGGTTGCCCGTAGGAACGTGGACCTAGGTAGAAATGGACGTAGTTAAGGGCCCTATTTTCTTAAAAACTATTTTCCAAGGTGTGGGTGGAAAAGTGTTATTAAAGGAGTCATTTTCTTCATCTTACCCCAACTTTCATTCAAAATAGGATTTTTATTTGAGAATGTATCTAACCTAATTTTAAATTCTTTTGTTTTAGATGGTTCGCATGATTCGCACCGCTCGTAAGTCCACAGGAGGGAGAGTTCCCGTAGTTGCCTTTGCCGAAAGAGAGGAGAGTCGCCCCGTGACGTACCTTTCCTACGGATTGGCAGTAGGAGACTTGTTGCGCCGTCTTCAACGCATGCTCGAAGCCGCCGGCAATACGGGCAAGCTAATCGTCCACTATAACTCCACCAGGACCATCCGTGAGAAGAGGGAAGAATGGAGTTCGGAGATGAGGATTATACACGAGAATCAACTGCTTAAGATTCACCACTCTCCAGCTTGTCGAGCAACACAAGTTGACGCGGAGAAAGATGTCACCTGGGAGGCGATCACCTGCCAGAGTCACATCTATCGTCGCCACTTGGACAAAACTGAGTACATGTATGTCCTCCAACGTGAGAGTGGTACCACGGAGTACAAGTACCCACCGGTGCAGCAAGGGACTTCCCATGAGCACATGGACTTGTGCTTGGAGGATGCTGCTATGCTCAGCACTCGACTGCAGGAGTGTCAACAAGAGCTTCAGGATGTCCGAGACACCCTGAAGGAAACGGAGGCGTTGCTGCGAGCTTGCTTAAAGGCGAGAGAAAGAGGAGATGGGAATGAACTGTGTGTCACCGTGAGTGATCCATGGACTCCTGACTCCCCGGATCGCCGAGCGATCAGGCGTCGTCGCACTGCTCCACCAGCAGCCTCCCCACCCAAAGCAGAGTCAGAAGGTAGCCAGAATGAGGAGGAAGATCCCGAGGAGCCAGCTCAAGAGGACGAGTAGTGTAGAGTCTTTCCCCTAGCTAGCGAGAGGTCGAGTAGTCGAGTCGTTACGTAGTTAATGGTGTGATAATGCTTGGTGTGTGACGTGAGTTGTGGAAGCCATGAGCAATTGTCCACAGCCTCGTCTTCAGATTGTTTTGCTTTGGTGTGTGAACCCACAGGAAATAATAGTGCATTTATTTGGTGTGAGATATAAACCCTTGTAAAATTTTAACAAAGCCTCAACACCTCAAAGTACCAACAAATGAAAGTAGTAAGATGATACTAAATGGTGTCAAATTAACATTTGTTGATTCTGCCAGATGGCCGGAAGAGGAAAAGGACGTGCTGCCAACCCCGCCAACAACAATGATGAGGCATGCAACCCTCATCTTTCTGGAGGCCAGGACAGGGGTGGTCGCCGTGAAGAAGTTGATCCTCTCCACCAAATGCTGGAGAATCAAAATCAGCTTATCCAAAACTTGACTCAAGTGGTGGCCAACTTGCATCAAGTTCCACCTCCACAAGCTGCACCACGCCAACCAAGGTTGAGTGAGTTTCTAGGAACTCAACCTCCAAAGTTTGTAATTGCTGCTGAACCTCTGGAGGCAGATGATTGGCTGAAGACTATTGAAAGTAAGATGAGGATCATACAGTGCCAAGGGTATGAGAGGGTGCTGTTTGCCTCTCATCAATTGCATGGACCTGCTGCTGATTGGTGGACCGCCTACGTGGCCGCCCATCATGACCCTGAGAACATCACTTGGGAAGAGTTCAAGCGTAGCTTCCGCAACCACTACATCCCAAGAGGTGAACTCAAAAACAAGAGAAAGGAGTTTTTGGGACTGCAGCAGGGAAACATGACGGTGAGGGAATACCTCACTAAATTTACTCAACTATCCCGTTATGCTCCACGAGACATAGAGACTGATGAACAGAAACAAGATTGTTTCGTGGAAGGACTTACCGCAGAGATGCAGTGTGCCATGTCCTCCAATGAGTATGAAAGTTTTCAAAAGATGGTGGACAGAGCGTTTGTGGTGGAAAGGAAGCTAAAGGCCCTGGAAAATGAGAATAAGAGGAAGGCGGGATGGTCACATCAGGCCTCAGGGAGCAACACCCGCCCACGTATGATGCAGCAACCTACGGGGCAGACAAGCCGTGCTGCGGTACCCTATTCAGCACCAAGAGGGTACAACCCAAACTACAGGCCAACCGCGGCACCAGCACAGCCGCCACGTCAGTTTGTGCAGCAACCTCGCCCCGCATATCCACCTCGACCAGCAGTACAAGGACCCCCAAACCAACCCCAAGACAACAAGGGCCAAGCATCTAAGATTGGGGTGCAATGTTTCAGCTGTGGTGAAGTGGGGCACTACGCCCATAAATGCCCAAAGAAGAAGCCTGCGCCGCCACAACAGCAGAATGTAGTGAGAGGACGAGTGAACCATGTCACTATGGAGGAAGCACAAGAGGCACCCAACGTGGTAGTTGGTAAGTTTCCTGCCAATTTACACCTTGCAACTCTGCTGTTTGATTCTGGTGCTACCCACTCGTTCATTGCTCAAGGGTTTGTTAAGAAGTATGACCTAGCAACCACACAAATGAACCATATGCTAGCCGTAAACTCTCCAGGTGGAGAAATAAGGACAAGACAAGTGTGTCCCAAAGTGAGCTTAGACATTAATGGGGTAGTATTTACTGCTAACCTCATAGTGATAGATTCACAAGGGATAGATATTATTTTGGGTATGGATTGGTTGACCAAACATAAAGGAATCATCCATTGTTCGACCAGAACGGTGGAACTAACTCACCCCAGTGGCACCAGAGTAAAGTTCATAACAATACACGAGCCTAGGAGGGACATTAAATTAAATCAAGTGGAGGTGAAAGTTGAGGAAATCAGGACCATCAGGGAATATCCAGATGTTTTTCCGGAGGAGTTGCCAGGTATGCCTCCCGACCGTGACGTGGAATTCGCAATTGAGCTAGTACCGGGAACAGCCCCGATATACAAGAGACCTTATCGAATGGACTCCAAGCAGCTAGAAGAGCTCAAGGATCATTTGAGAGAATTGACGGAGAAGGGGTATATTCGCCCTAGTTCCTCACCATGGGGAGCTCCGGTGATATTTGTGCCCAAGAAAGACGGAACCCAAAGGTTATGCGTGGATTACCGTGCCTTGAATGAGGTAACCATCAAGAACAAGTACCCATTGCCTCGCATTGAAGACTTGTTTGATCATTTGAGGGGAGCTTGTGTGTTCTCGAAAATTGATCTCAGGTCGGGATACCACCAGCTCAAGATAAGGCAATCTGATATTCCCAAGACAGCTTTCGTATCTCGGTACGGACTGTATGAATACACTGTCATGCCTTTCGGGCTAACCAATGCCCCGGCATATTTCATGTATCTCATGAACAAGGTATTCATGGAATATCTGGACAAATTTGTGGTGGTTTTCATAGATGATATTCTCGTCTTCTCCAAAGATGAAGAAGAACATGAGAAACATCTAAGGTTGGTGTTACAGAGGCTGAGAGAACACCAACTATATGCCAAGTTGAGCAAGTGTGAGTTTTGGCTGAAGAGAGTTCCCTTTTTAGGACATATAATCTCGGAGGGAGGAATCTCCGTAGATCCCGCCAAAATCGAGGATATCCAGAAGTGGAAAACCCCTGAAAATGTCGGGGAAGTTCGAAGCTTTTTGGGATTGGCTGGATACTATCGACGGTTTATTGAGGGATTCTCCAAGATCTCGAGACCTCTCACCAAACTGTTGGAAAAGGGAATCACATTCACCTGGACGCCACAGTGCGATACGAGCTTTCAGGAGCTAAAGAAGAGATTGACAACAGCCCCAGTGTTGGTTATGCCAGATATGCAGAAGAATTTCACAGTGTACTGCGATGCCTCTGGAAATGGGTTGGGATGTGTTCTCATGCAAGAAGGACATGTCGTGGCTTATGCATCCCGGCAGCTTCGGAAGCACGAGAAGAACTATCCTACACATGACCTAGAACTAGCTGCAGTGGTACACGCGTTGAAAATTTGGCGGCACTATTTGATGGGGAAGAGGACAGAGATATATACGGATCATAAGAGTTTGAAGTACATATTCACACAGCCAGATCTCAACCTTAGACAAAGGAGATGGTTAGAGCTAATCAATGACTTTGATATAGGCATCAACTATCATCCCGGAAAAGCAAACGTCGTGGCCGATGCTTTGAGTCGGAAAGTGCAGGTCAATAAGTTGAGCTTGAAGGACATGCCCGCAGAATTGAAGGACGAGGTTATAAGGCTCAATCTATGTCTAGTAAATAGTGGTGAAGCCATCGCCATGGAAGTGGACTCCACACTCGAGCGAGACATACGCGAGGGCCAAAAGAATGATGAGAAGATACGAGAGATCAGACAGCTCATTAAGGAAAATAAAGCTCCTGGTTTTAGAGAGGATGAACAGGGAACGGTGTGGCACGGAAAAAGGATCTGTGTGCCAGAAGTAAAGGAGATCCGTGAGTTAATTTTGAAGGAGGCTCACGATTCTGACTATTCCATTCATCCTGGGAGTACGAAGATGTACCAGGACCTCAAGAGCAGGTATTGGTGGTATGGCATGAAGCGAGATGTCGTGGAACATGTTGCCCTATGTGGCACATGTCAGTTGGTGAAAGCTGAACATCAACGACCCGCGGGATTATTGCAACCACTCAAAGTACCTGAATGGAAGTGGGAAGAAATCAGCATGGATTTTGTCGTGGGATTGCCTAGGACCCAATCCGGGTATGATTCCATATGGGTCATTATTGATCGGCTAACCAAGGTAGCTCATTTCATTCCTGTGAAAGAAAGCTACAGCGGATCCAAATTGGCAGAATTGTACATGTCAAGGATTGTGTGTTACCATGGAGTGCCAAAGAAGATTGTGTCGGATCGAGGGACACAGTTCACCTCGAGGTTTTGGCAGAAGTTACATGAAACCATGGGAACCCATCTGAATTTCAGCTCTGCCTATCATCCCCAAACTGACGGGCAGACGGAAAGAACCAATCAGATCCTTGAAGATATGTTAAGGGCATGTGCACTCAAAAACAATAGGAGTTGGGACAAGAACTTACCGTATGCGGAGTTTTCCTATAACAATAGCTATCAAGCTAGTATGAAGATGTCACCGTTTGAAGCTTTGTATGGAAGGAAGTGCAGAACTCCCCTATTTTGGAACCAAACGGGAGAAAGCAAAGTGTTTGGTCCAGAAGTGCTACAAAAAGCCGAGGCGAAGGTGAGGGAGATTCGAAACAACTTGAGGATAGCACAAACACGCCAGAAGAGTTATGCTGATGTACGAAGAAGAGAACTCGTTTTCAACGTGGGAGACTACGTTTATCTCAAGGTGTCCCCTATCAGAGGACTTCGTCGGTTCAAGGTGAAAGGGAAGTTGTCGCCTCGATACATCGGACCCTTTCAAGTTTTGGAAAGGAAAGGCGAAGTGGCGTACCAACTAGAGTTACCGGTTCATCTATCGGACGTGCACGATGTATTCCATGTGTCACAACTCAAGAAATGTCTGAGGAAGCCTGAGGAGGTGTTACCCATGAATGAAGTGGATGTCGCTGAAGATTTGTCTTATGCCGAGCAACCATACAAATTTTGGAGACAATGGAACGCCTCACCAGAAACAAGAGAATCCGGATGTGCAAGGTGCAGTGGAAGCATCACTCAGAAGAGGAAGCTACCTGGGAAAGGGAAGATGAGCTCAAGGCACAATTTTCGGAATTGTTTTCTTAGAAACACCAATCTCGAGGACGAGATTTCTTTTAAGGGGGGTAGAGCTGTAACACCCCAAATTTTGATTCAAAACCCAAAATCATGTTCAGAGGGGAATTTAAAAATTTTTGGACGTGTTGCATGTTTTGCAAAAATTCAAATTCAAACTGGAATTCAAATTATACTCAAAACAGAAAAGAAATGGAAAAAGAAAAAGTGAAACGGGAAAAAAACCGGCCAGTGGGCCGAAACCCGCCAGCCGGCCCAGCTTTCCCCGCGCCAGCCTGCCCCCGCGCGCGCCGCGCTGCCTCTCACTGACGGGTGGGACCCACATGTCATCCCTAACCCTGAGCCCCCGCGACCCCGGACTTTTCCCCTCGAGCGCGCGCGATCGCAACCGACCGGAAACCGCGTCCCGCCGCCCGAATTCTGATCCCAGCGGACTCCAACTCGATCACAACAGACCCACCGCCCTCCCTCGGCTATAAAAAACCCAGCTCCGATCAGTTTTTCCCACGCGATCGCCGATTTTTACTCCGGTGAGCACCGAGACTTCGCCGGTGAATTCTGGCCGATCTAAGCTCGGAAACTCTGATCTAACTCGCCGGTCTTGATCCACCGCCTCCGGGAAAATTTGCAGGTGCAGGAAACTCGGAGAGTTACGGTGTAAACGCAGCGCCGACGAGCTTCGCCGTGGTTTTGCCTCGGACCTCGCCGCCGATCACTTTCCAGGACCCCCGAGCTCGAGAAAACCCCCGAGGTGAGATCCCTGACCTCCCCTCTACCGATCTAGGCCATAAGATCACAGTTCTAGGCAGAATTCTCGAGGATCCGAAACTTTCCGGCGAGATCGCCGCTTCCCGCCGCCGTGCGCCGCCGGCAGCGCCGCCCGCGCTCGATCAGAGCGACGTGGCTGCTTGTGCGCCGTTTATTTTAAATCGCACGGTAGACTTTAAATCCCCACGTACCGGTTCGATGTTATAATCTCAGCCGTCGGTTTAAAATCGGACGGTCCACGTCAGCCCCGCATTATAAAGATTGGAATTCTTACGTGCTACCCCCTGGGGTTCTCTGAAATTGAGAGCTAGCCCCGGAAACTTCAGATCTAGCCCCTGGAACTCCAGAAAATCATGTAAATTCATTTAAAAATCAGTTTTAGCCCCTGGACTTAATAGAAATTAGGAAAAACACCTCTGATAAGTGTAGCTGGACCCCTGGAAATTATGAAAATAATATTATAGGCCCTGTAATGGGGTGAGTTTACTTTTTAACCCTGTTTAGTATTTAATTTAGAAAATGGAATATGTGACTAGTGTTTAAAAATTAAAAGGGACAAACATAATTGTCAAAATTTATTTAAAAACTTTCTCAGTACTTAGAAAATTTTGGAGTGAGATAAAAGTATATTTTTGGGCTGAAATAAATCTGTTTCATCTATTATTCACATCTATTAGTATAGGGACACATTTTTAAGTAAATAATAGTTATAGAAAAATAGGGAAAATAATTATGAAATAGTCTATATCAGAAGCCAAGGTCAAAATATGTTATTAAATTATTTAGGACCAGAACCTATACTGTTTAGATGAAGTAGAAGTGTGAACTATGTCTTATGATTGTTGTTTTTCTTTTGCTATGTGTGATGGTATGAAGTAGAACCTGTTCAAGAACAAGTTATTCATTTCCAAGATCAGGACTACCCATTCCAAGAGCAGCAAGAAGGAGGCAAGTGTCCTTGACCACTTTGATCCTATGCTAGGATGTGTAGATAGAATTATTTGCATTGTCAAATGAAATATGAAACCCATGCTAGGAAAGTTTCCCTAGAATTGCATTACCTTATTTCCTTGTAGCTTGGGTTGGGATTTATTTTACCATGTCATTTATTTCCATGCATATGCTTAGCCATGCTTAGAATGGGATATTTGGGACATGAGATCATCTGTTTATATTACCATACTCTTGAATGAGACATTGTGAGTTATGTAGAGGTAGGGATCAAGGCAAGTTGGATGTTTTGGTTGTGTGCTGGGTGCACGAGACTTGGGTTTGTGTTTAGTGCTTGCCTGGATCCTAAGGACCGGTTCATGGAGCATGTAACCCGGCTTTACAGTGCCAACCACATGCTGAGATGGGGCAGCTTGGCCAATTAATTAGGTGTATCCCCGGCGTAGTATGGGTGTGTTGGATGGTGCGGGGAATAGGTGTCAGCTGGACTACCATATGAACCGCAAGGCTCAAGAGGGGGCCACTGCAGCGGGGTTGGAGCCTCTTGTATGCTGTTAGGGGTGAAACCTCAGTGGGCCCACGCTCATCGGGAATCCCTTTGTAAAGGCTTCGTAGTGATCTCCTGGCTACACACCTGGGAAGTGTGAATGTGGATCGTAGCCACTGGCATAATGGAGGTTCTTTTAGTCCACCCGGCAACAGGGGATGAAATCACTACTTGTGGGTACAGTGGTACAAACTCTGCAGAGTCAAAACTGTCTTGACAGCCGTGCTCACGGTTAAGAGCGGCCTGGACTTATTCATGATTAGAGGATTGATGGTTTTGGAAGTTAAGCGGGGAGCTTAACATTGGAAATGATGTTATGGTTATTGGATTATGATAATGGGTTGGGAGATTGGGACCATTTCACTTGTGTAGTAATGTAGGTGCTTAATAAGCTAAGGTGATAGGTATTAATTGCGTAGTGCTTTAACCATGAGTTCAACCTCTCCTTGTTCTAGCCATGCATGATATAATTTTCCCACACTTGCTGAGTACCATTGGTACTCAACCTTGCATATTTGTTGGTTTATATTGCTGCTCAGGTCAAGATAATGAGGTGGTGTATAATGACCAAGATTTTGGACCCGAGGAAGGATTTTAGGTTCATGAAGACCCCCGGGCAACGCCTGTGATGGAGCCCTAAAAGAATAATATTCCGCTGCTAGTTTATTTACTTGTGATGAAGCATTAGTGTCCATTGAGACATTTGTGATGTAAGACTTATTTATATTCGACACCTGGCTTGTAATAAATGATGCTTCACTATTTGTCATCACATGTATGAGAAAATGATCCTGGCATACATGTGATATTCACTTGGTTGTTTCTTCGGAAAAACCGGGTGTAACACTCCAAATGTAGGATTTCTCACATGAATTATTTAGAGGCTGAGCTCACTAATAAATTCTAAACTTTATTAGAAATGCTCATGCCAATTTTCATGTAAATCCAAACTCTTTTGAGGTACTTTTGGATATAAGTATAAAAAGGGCTAGTTTGAATGCAAATTCAATTTTCAGTTACTTTCATCACTTGAATTCAAAATGTGGATTCATATTCATACTCAACACATTTTTCTGAGTTATTCAACCAATTTTCATTCCCATTGGAGATGATCTTGTCGGGAGCTATATTTGAATTAATTCAAAACTGAATTTGAAATTCAAATTCAATTGTGAATCAAATTTAGTCAAACTAACTCCAATCTGAGGAATTCAAATTCAGCTCATGACTTTGTGGCTAAGTCTACAATTTAATTGTGAGTAGCTGAGATATTATCAGTAAAAACAAAAGAGAAGAATTAGAGGGGAAGGGGGACCCAATGTCAGTGACTGAATCTGTACTGAACCGACTCATTTCAGCATGAGAGCTCGGCCGAGCGCGGCTGCGCCACGAGGAAAGCCACCTCGATGGTGAATTCCACCTCACGGTGAAAATTTCGGCTCAAAGTCCAGCAAGACAAGCTGCTCCATCCGTTCGTTTCACTCTCGCATGGAAACCATCGCGCCTCTTCTTTGCTCCCGCTTGCTATTTTCCTTCCGCCTCTCTCTGTCCACCGGCGACCGGATGATCTCGGCAGTTTCACGCACCGCCACCAGAAAAGAAAAGGTGTGCCTAGTCATGCTGCAGCTGTAGGAGAAAACCGTTTGCCGTTTCATGCGGTGTAGAGCGAGTATTTCTCACTTCTTTCCACGGTGTGTATTAGGGTTAGAGATCGGTCGACGGCAAAATTTATTGCACAGAGGCAACCACCGCTCGAGCTGCACACCGCACATGTTCTAGAAGTCCTTGCGCTCCTCCTCGATCAAAAACTACCGAGAAAGACCCACCGGAGCCTTAGTTTCGCTGAGGAGCAGTTCGGCAGAAGAGGGGGTCGCCGGTGAGGTACGGTTTGCCGGTCTTTTGGGCCCAAACTGAGGCCATGCCAATCCTCCCGAGGCTGCTCTGAACATGGTGACGCGATTAGCGCACGAAGAGGGTGGCCGGAGCGACGGGAACACGGTGCCGATAAGGTACAGTGGCATAGCGCTCCTCGCCGGCGAGCTACGACGGTTAGCCATCAATAGCGATGTGTCCATCGTGTTCAGCGTCCAAAAATAGGTGGGGGCGGCGAGTTTTACCGTGCCGGCGAGCTAGGTCGCCGGGAACGCCGACCTCGTCGGAGCTCCGACGGCTCGGGGCGGCGGCGTCGTGAGGTATAAGAAGACCCTGGCCCCACATGTCAGCGACCCGGCAAAGCGAGCACGCACGGTGGTTTGAATTAAACTAAGCGCGCGGGGCAAGCTGTCAGCGACTGTTTAAGAGCAGGATGGATTTTCTGTAGAAAAATAAATCAGGAATCAGCCCAAGCTTTAGAAATTCATAACTTTGTGTAGAATTGTCCAAATTTAGTAAACCAATTTTTTTTTGAATTCAGCTGTCTGGGTACTTTCAAGCAAAATAGGTTTCATCCTTCAAAAGTCTTTAGTTTTCCAGAATTAATTCCCTGAAACTGAAACTGTTGGGAATTTTAGCTGTAGATCCACTTTGTGGAAAATTCTCAAAATTGGCCAGAACTTTTATTGTAATATTCTTGAGTGTCATGCCAAATTTCAGATCCATCCGAGTTCATTAAGTCTACTTAATTGTGTGATTAAGTGAACTGCGCTGAGAAAATAGAACAAATGTACAGAAATATTTTTCAGAATTTTCTTAAACTTGATTAGAGCATAACTTTCTCTAGGATTCTCCAAATTACATGAAACCAGCTCCACTAGAACCATATTAAACTCTAGTTTTCATAAAATAATGGGTTGATCCATGAAAATACATGAGAATTCTTTGAAGCTATAGTAATGACCATTTAGGCATTTATTTGTGCAGGATTCAAATGAGCTTTTCTTCAAATGCAATTTGGCCAAGTCTCTGGTTAGGTTCTCACCAAGACACAGTAAAAATTTGAGAGCCAAAAGAGATGTCTAGCTAGAGTTATGGTCTTTATATTTGTCAATTAAATCCATTTGCATTAAATTTGACACATATCGGTAATTTGATTACGTATAGTCACTGAAGGCGAGTAAGCCCCGGGGATCTTGGATTTTATCACTCCGAAGGCAAATCTAACCACTGACCAGCAGCAACAAGGCAAGCCCCAATTTGTATTTAATAAGTTTTATCAAGTATGTATGTGCATTAAGATTAGGATGGATGAAACCTTAATTGCATAACCAGATGATCCTAAAAGAGAGCAAGGGTAGTGTCTAAGTCCTCGAGTAGAACATGCTTTGCTTAATATTTTATAGGCTTCGGTACAAGTCGAGTAGTTGGAATCTACTCGCGAGTATAGGATTCGCCACATACAGGATTGGTTCGAGTTGGGAGATAACCTTAGTAAGAAAAATGAGACAAGGCAGGGGTGTAGGACGCAACAAGAGGAAGTCTTGTGTGCGTGGCCCTGCCCGTGTCGATTGAGGACCGATCCGTGTGCGGCCCTGCCCGTGTCGATTGAGGACCGATCCGTGTGCGGCCCTGCTGAACAAGTTTGAATGTACCGAAGGCATATCGGATATATGGGGTCCGATAAACTGATGTATCATATACCTCCGGGCGTCGAGGCATAACGCACCAATTTTTAGGTGTAGGTTGAGGGCAGGAAGCTGGAAATCCGCTAATGGGCATAGAGAGATGCTCCGTGTAGGGAACCTCTTGCTCGTTTCGGTGCGACCGGTTCATTGATTGGGCTGTTTGGTGAAAGGTTGTCCCATACAGCATCGGTTGAGTGTGCCATCGCAGCTCCGAGGATGGGCGTACCTGACGTGCTATTCGGGTATCCCTGCAAGTGTATATCAAGTTGATTCACCATCCCTCGCGGTTATGAGTACCGCTTGTTCACTGTGTCATGACGTAGTATATATATAGAATGATTGTGATGCGTTACTGCTGTTATGAATAAATTATATTTCAACAGGTGTGCCACCAAATATTGCTCACTAAATTTATGATTTATGATCCTTTAACTTGTGGCTAAAATATGATGTAAGGATGAACTTGTAGGCGTGTCCTCTGGTGCAAATTTCTATCCTACTTTTTGTATGACTTGCATGTAGAGTTTCATGTGTAGGAGAGTCGGTTAAGACTTGCTGAGCCATCGTGCTCACGGTTGCTGCTATGAGTGTTTGCAGGGGAGGAGTACCCCACAGACTCGGAGTACGGGTTCACCGACGAGGGTTATCCTCCGTCGGGAACTACGGCTTTGTGGGAGCCGTGCACGCCGCCCTAAAGATGGAGTGTAGCTAGTGTGGGTTGTCCGTAGGGATGGACAACCAACTTTTGCTAGTTAGGGTTAGGCGTGAGTTGTATAATTACTTTCCGCTACAGTTAACTCTGTAAGTAGATGTAAACTGAAGGTTGTACTACTTTTGTACAAATTCAGTAAGTTGGAATATAATACTAGGTTTCCTTATCGTGTGTGCTGTCAGGTGTCGCATCATGCGGCATCACCCTCAATGATCCTATATTGTACGGATTTCGGTCCGTCACAAGGAAGACAACCGACGTGTGGGGCCCGCTGTCAGGGATTTAAATATTTTCTTCTCTTTTAGTTTCTAGTTCAAATTCAAATGGTCATAACTTTGTGTAGAGAAGTACAAAAATTCGCAAATAAATTGTTTTGGATTCCCCTCAGTGAGTATTATACAGTTATGTATTATAATATTTATGAAAATATCTGGATTTGGCTCATTAATTCATTTAAGAAAAAATTAGAAAATTAATTCCAGGAGCTCTGTTATTTGGAAAATTCCCAATTTTGCGCAAAACCTTCCTCTAAATATATTTGAACGCCACTAAAAATTTGAGAGTCATTGGAACTCATTTGCTAGGCTAAATGATGTGTCAATCCTTTATGTCTCTGAAAATAGGAAAAAGAACAGAGACATTTTTAAGAGATTTTCCCAATCTTGTAAATTCCATCTCTCCATGTGGAAAACTCCAAAAATGGTAAAACCAATTCCTATGTACTGAGGACATTGTTTACTTCACAAAAAGTCCATTTCTCAGCATGTCAACTGTAAAGGTCCCAAAAATATGAATACAAAGAAACACTTTTTTGGCAAAAGTTGGTTTCATATGTATGAAATTTGGGACACTTAAAACTTTTCCACATGTGATAACACACTTGAGGGTTTTCTTCACACAAGTTCAAATGTTTATTTGGAAACTTGGAACCCAAGAGGGGTCAAAACTAAGATGGGAAGTTCCCATGTGTGTGAGAAAACTAAAGTCAGATTGGGAACAAACCTGTTCAAACTCAAAATTCAAATGAGAGCAACACAATGGAATTCAAAACAGTTGTACTGAAAATCTCATTTCCAGCAGTCAACTTTAAAATCGAATTTCATATTTGAGTTCCTTGGGTCCAAATTAGGGGGTGTGCAAAGTTTCATGATTTATGGAAATGATTTGCAACCCATTTTCCAAAATGGACTTTAAATAACAAAGAATTCAAATGCATATTTGAATTTGGATGAAACTTGCCCAATTGTCCAAATGTCTCTCAGATTTAAACTTCCACAATTGAATTCCATCATATTCAAACTTGGAAGATATTTGGAAAGAGATAAGGAGGAACTGACATGTGGGACCCACATGTCATTGAGAGAAACTGAAAATTTGCAAAAGATCTCAGTGTTGGGTCTCTGTTTGCTTTCTTCAGTCGGAACTCGACACCGACGGGTGCAGCACCGGGCGACACCGCATTCAGTCGACGCCTCCACCTCCTGCTGGATTTTCATCGCGCTGGAGAGCCGCCCGGCTGTCTTATACCTTCTCCGGTGCCTCCTTTTGCCTCAACACCGAAGCCTCAACGTTGTTTTTTCCCTCCTCCTCACGCGAGAGACAGGACAGAGCGGCCGACGCTCGAGCAATTCGATCGGCCATCACCTAGCCGGCGTGAGGACTTCAGCTGAGCAGCAAAACCACACCGCAGAACCTCTCACAACCTCCTCGTGCTCTCACCGAGGGCGTTTGTGCTCTCCACACCGAGTTAACCCAGTTTCCGCGGCGGCCGAACACCCCGGCGACGACGTGCTCTCGTGGACAGCTCCACAGGGTGGTTTTCACGACCAAGCAAGAGGGCCTTTGGGCACGCAAGAGCTCCCTGCAGCTTCCATACGAAGCTCAGCTCCAGCCGTTGCCTTTCGCCAACGAATTTTGGAAATTTCCTCCGGCCGGTGTAAACGGACCCACGGGTAAGAATCGCTTAAATTCTCATGCTATGGTGGTTTAGAGCTCTGCAAATTTCGCACACAGAACCTAGACTTGAGTAGCAACCTTTCTTATTCACATAGCGTCTGTCACACCCGGTTTCTCCGAAGAACTACCGAGTGAATATCACATGTAAGCCAGGATCATTTTCTCATACATGTGACGACAAATAGTGAAGCATCATCATATTACAAGCCAGGTGTCGAATATAAATAAGTCTTACATAGCATACGTCTTGATGGACGATAATAAGTTCATTACATGTAAATAAAACAGCAGCGGAATATAAATCTTGTGGGCTCCATCACAGGCGTTGCCCGGGGGACTCCGTGAACCTAGAATCCTTCTTCGGGACCAAAGTCTTGGTCATTGAACACCACATCATCCCCTTGACCTGAGCAGCAATATAAACCAACAGAAAAGCAAGTTTGAGTACCGTGGGTACTCAGCAAGTGTGGGAAAGTTATGTCATGCATGGCTAGAGCAAGGAGAGGTTGACTCATGGTTAAAGAACTACGCATTTAATACCTATCACCTTAGCTTATTAAGCACCTGCATTACTACACAGGTGAAATGGTCCCAATCTCCCAACCCATCATCAAAATCAAGTAACCATAACATCATTTCCAATGTTAAGCTCCCTTCTTAACATCCTCAACTTCCAAATTCATCATCCTCTAATCATGAATAAGTCCAAGCCGCTCTTGACCGTGAGCACGGCTGTCATGACAGTTTTGACTCTGCAGAGTTTGCACCACTGTACCCACATGTAGTGATTTCATCCCCCGTTGCCGGGTGGACTAAAAGAACCTACATTATGCAAGTGGCTGCGAACCACATTCACACTTCCTAGGTGTGTAGCCAGGAGATTACTACGAGGCCTTTACAAAGGGATTCCCGACGAGCGTGGGCCCACTGAGGTTTCACCCCTAACAGCATACAAGAGGCTCCAACCCCGCTGCAGTGGCCCCCTCTTGAGCCTTGCGGTTCATATGGTAGTCCAGCTGACAGCTATTCCCCGCACCATCCAAAACACCCATACTACGCCGGGGATACACCTAATTAATTGGCCAAGCTGCCCCATCTCAGCATGTGGTTGGCACAGTAAAGCCAGGTTACATGCTCCATGAACCAGTCCTTAGGATGCAGGCAAGTACTAAACACAAACCAGAGTCGCGTGCACCCAGCACCAACCAAATCATCCAACTTGCCTTGATCCCTACCTCTACATAACTCATAATGTCTCATTCAAGAATAAGGTAAATAAGTTGATGATCTCATATCCCACTTATCCTATTCTAAGCATGGCTAACCATAAGTAATATGAATGAATGACATAGTAAAATATATCCCAACCCAAGCTACAAGGAAACAAGATAATGCAATTCTAGGGAAACTTCCTAGCATGGGTATCATATTCCAAATTGACCGTGCAAATTAATTCTAACTACCCATCCTAGTATAGGATCAAAGTGGTCAAGGACACTTGCCTTCTTCCTGCTGCTCTGGGAATGGAAAGTCTTGGTCTTGGAAGGGGAGAACTTGCTCTGGGGCAGGTTCTACTCATGCCAATACACATAGCAAAAGAAAACAACAATCCATAAGCCATAGTCCACGCTTTCACTTCATGCAAACCACACATACGTACATATGAAAGTCATTCACATTTCTATGTGTTGTGGTTACCCTAGATGTGTTGATTTTAGGCCTACATGCACTTTTGAACCTATATATTATTTCTAACCTTTGTATTCAGATCTCTAGTTGCACACTATATATTAATTTCCCATTTGAACAAATTCTCTATATTTAATTTATACACTCCTTAGCCACAAAATTTGCATGAAAGAAAGTTTCCTACATCCAAATAGGTTTTTAGATCTTCTACAAAATCTTAATTTGAAGTTTTTGAAAATAAAGACCTGATTTAACATCTTCTAATCATGCATACTTATTTTCCTATATCTTCAGATTTAATTTCTATACCTAAAAGTAAATTTTAATATTAAAATAGTAAGGCATATCATCTAAACATAATAGGTTCTGATCTAAAATGTTCAATAACATATTTTTGAACTTCCTCTCTGATGTGAAACAATTTAAATTTATTTTACTAGTTTTTAGAATTATTTCCTATCCTAAAATGTGTCTCTAGAGATAATAAAAATGAGCAACACTTAGGCAGATTTCATTTCAGCCTAAAATCTATTTTTAACTCATTCTAAAGTTTGACAAGTGCTAGGAGAGTTTAAATTTATATTTGCACATGTGTTTGCCTCACTATTTAAATTTAAATGTTAGTCACATGTTCAAATTGCTAAATTTAATTATCCTATAGGGTCTAAAGGCAAATCCACCCTACTGCAGGGTTTAATTTACTATTTCCTAAATTTTCAAAGGCCTAATTACACATAACAGAGGGGTTTTCCTAATTTTTATTAAGTCCAGGGGCTAAAACTGAGTTTTAAATGAATTTACATAAATTTCTGAAGGTCCAGGGGCTAGATCAGAAGTTTCCACGGCTAGCTCGTGTTTTCCAAGATCCCCAGGGGGTAGCGCGTAAGAATCCCGGCCTTTATAATGCGGGGCTGACGTGGGCCGTTGGATTTAAAACGGGCGGCTCCAATTAGATTGCCGAAGCGGTACGCGTTGATTTAATTTCTACCGTGCAATTTAAAATAGACGGCCCTCAAGGGGCCACGTCGCCCTGGCCGGAGCCAGCCCGCGCGCGGCGGCGGGGGGCGGCGATCTCGCCGGCGCAGCCTCGGTTTTTGCAGCTACACGCTAGAACTCGCATCTTTGCACGGATCGGCCGCGGAGGGTTAGGGGATGCTCACCTAGGGGTTTTCCTGCACTCGGAGGCCCTGGAAGTCGTTCGGCGGCGAGCTTCAACGGCGATGGTCTTCGGTGCACGTCGAAGTGGCAGTTGGGGTGCAAGACACGTCGTTTCCTTCACCTGCAGGGCTCCCCGGCGGCGGTGGAACGTGATCAGCACGTTAGATCAGGGAATTTCAGCGAGGATCGAAGGAAATCAGCGGTAGAAGCTTCGGTTCTCACCGGAGAGAAAAATGGCCGATCGGGGAGGAAAAAGGGGCGGATTTCGGCGTTTAAATTGATGAGGGAGGGCGGCGGTCTGTTGAGATCACGCTGGGGTGTCCGGGACCGGAAATCGGGGCTGGGAGCGTGGGTTCCGGGGGTCGGTTTTGATTGGGCGCGAGAGAGAGAGAGAGAGACCGGGGTCGGTTGGGGCGCGCGGGGGAAGAAGATGACGGCGGGCCCCGCACGTCAGAGAGAGGGAGAGAAGGGGAGCACGGGTTTGGGCTGGCTGGCGCGGGGTCTTGGGCCGGCTGGCGGGTTTCAGCCCACTGGCCGGTTTCGGTTTTCTTTTTCTTTTTCCTTTTTTCTGATTTGATTCAAATCTAAATTCTAGTTTGAATTTGAATTTCTGCACCACATGCAATACGTCCAAAAATTTTTAAATTCCCCTCTTTAGCAGGTTTTGGTGTGTTACAGATCTACCCCCCTTAAAAGAAATCTCGTCCTCGAGATTGGTGATTCTAGGAAAACAATTCTAGAAACTGTGCCTTAAGCTCGTCTTCTCGCTCCCATGTGGCTTCTGCTTCCGAGTGATGCTTCCACTGCACCTTGCACATCCGGATTCTTTTATTTCTTGTGAGGCGTTCCATTGTCTCCAAAATCTTGACCGGTTGCTCGGCATAAGAAAGATCCTCTCGTACGTCCACCTCATTCATGGGTAACATCTCTTCGGGCGTCACTAGACATTTCTTGAGCTGTGACACATGGAACACATCGTGCACATCCGATAGGCGAGCCGGTAGTTCTAGTTGATATGCCACTTCGCCTTTCTCTCCAGAATCTGAAAGGGTCCGATGTATCGAGGTGATAATTTCCCTTTCACCTTGAACCGACGAAGTCCTCGGATAGGGGACACCTTTAGATAGACATAGTCCCCCACGTTGAAAATAAGCTCTCTTCTCCGTACATCGGCATAACTCTTTTATCGGGTTTGTGCTATCCTCAAATTGTTGCGAATTTCCCTCACATTAGCCTCGGCTTCTTGTAGTACCTCGGGCCCAAACACTTTACTTTCCCCTGTTTGGTTCCAAAATAGTGGAGTTCTGCACTTCCTCCCATACAAAGTCTCAAATGGTGACATCTTCATACTAGCCTGATAGCTGTTGTTATAGGAGAACTCCCCATACAGTAAGTTCTTATCCCAACTCCTATTGTTCTTGAGCGCACACGCTCTCAGCATATCCTCAAGGATCTGATTGGTTCTTTCCGTCTGCCAGTCAGTCTGGGGGTGATAGGCAGAACTAAAATTTAGATGAGTTCCCATGGTTTCATGTCACTTCTGCCAGAACCTTGAGGTAAACTGTGTCCCTCGATCTGACACTATCTTCTTTGGCACTTCATGAAAACACACGATCCTTGACATGTACAATTCCGCCAATTTGGATCTGCTGTAGCTTTCTTTCACGGGGATGAAATGAGCTACCTTGGTTAGCCTGTCGATGATGACCCACATCGAATCATATCCCAATTGGGTCCTGGGTAGTCCCACTATGAAGTCCATGCCTATTTCTTCCCATTTCCATTCAGGCACTTTGAGTGGTTGCAATAGTCCCGCGGGTCGTTGATGTTCTGCTTTCACCAACTGACATGTGTCACATAGGGCAACATGTTCCGTGACATCTCGCTTCATGCCATACCACCAATATCTGCTCTTGGGGTCATGATACATCTTTGTGCTCCCAGGATGAATGTAATAGTCGGAATCATGAGCCTCCTTCAAAATCAATTCACGGATCTCCTTCACCTTAGGCACACAGATTCTTTTCCCATGCCACACCGTACCTTGTTCATCCTCTCTGAACCCAGGGGCTTTATTTTCTTTGACGAGTTCTCTAATCTCTTGTATCTTCTCGTCATTCTTCTGACCGTTGTGTATGTCTTGCTCTAATGTGGAGTCCACTTCCATTGCGATGGCCTCACCACTATTCACCAGACATAGATTGAGTTTTGCAATCTCTTCCTTCAATTCTGTAGGCATGTCCTTCGAACTCAACATGTGGACCTGCACTTTCCGGCTTAAAGCATCCGCTACGACATTCACTTTCCCAGGATGATAGTTGATGCCCACATCAAAGTCGTTGACTAGCTCTAACCATCTCCTTTGTCTGAGGTTGAGATCTGGCTGTGTGAAAATATACTTTAAGCTCTTATGACCCGTATATATCTCTGTCCTTTTCCCCATCAAGTAATGCCGCCAAATCTTCAATGCGTGTACCACTGTGGCTAGCTCTATGTCATGTGTAGGATAGTTCTTCTCATGTTTTCGAAGCTGCCAGGACGCGTAAGCCACGACATGCCCCTCTTGCATGAGAACACATCCCAACCCGTGTCCAGATGCATCGCAGTACACCGAAAAATTCTTCTGTATATCTGGCATAACTAGCACTGGGGCTGTTGTCAATCTTTTCTTCAGTTCTCGAAAACTCGTCTCACACTGTGGTGTCCATGTGAATGTGTTTCCCTTCTCTAACAATTTGGTGAGGGGTCTCGAGATCTTGGAGAAACCCTCAATAAACCGTCGATAATACCCAGTCAATCCTAAGAAGCTTTGAACTTCCCCGACATTTTCAGGGGTCTTCCACTTCTGCACATCCTCGATCTTGGCGGGATCTACCGAGATTCCTCCCTCCGAGATTATATGTCCTAAGAAGGGAACTCTCTTCAACCAAAATTCACACTTGCTCAGCTTGGCATATAGTTGGTGTTCTCTCAGTTTTTGCAACACCAATCCTTAATGTCCCTCATGTTCTTCTTCATCTTTGGAGAAGACGAGAATGTCATGAATGAAAACCACCACAAATTTGTCCAGATATTCCATGAATACCTTGTTCATGAGATACATGAAATATGCCGGGGCATTAGTTAGCCCGAACGGCATGACGGTGTATTCATACAGCCCGTACAGAGATACGAAAGCTGTCTCTGGAATGTCGGTTTGCCTTATCTTCAGTTGGTGGTATCCCGACCTGAGATCAATTTTTGAGAACACACAAGCTCCCCTCAACTGATCAAATAAGTCTTCAATGCGGGATAATGAATACTTGTTCTTGATGGTTACTTCATTCAACGCACGGTAGTCTACGCATAACCTTTGGGTTCCATCCTTCTTGGGCATAAATATCACTGGAGCTCCCCATGGTGAGGAACTAGGACGAATATACCCCTTCTCCGTCAATTCTCTTATATGCTCCTTGAGCTCTTCCAGCTGTTTGGAGTCCATCGGATAAGGCCTCTTGTATATTGGGGCTGTTCCAGGCACTAGCTCAACCGCGAATTCCACTTCACGATCGGGGGGCATACCTGGTAACTCTTCCGGAAAAACGTCTGGATATTCCTGATAATCCTGATCTCTTCCACTTCCACCTCAACTTGATTGAGTTTAAGGTCCCTCCTAGGTTCTTGTATAGTTATGAACTTCACTCTTGTGCCACTAGGGTGAGTTAGTTCCACCGTTCTTGTCAAACAATGGATGATTCCTTTATGTTTGGTCAACCAATCCATACCCAAAATAATATCTATCCCTTGTGAGTCTATTACTATGAGGTTTGCAGTAAATACTACCCCATTAATGTCTAGATTCACCTTGGGACACACTTGTCTTGTCCTTATTTCTCCCCCTGGAGAGTTCACTGCTAACATATGGTTCATTTGTGTTGTTGCTAGATCATGCATCTTAACAAACCCTTGAGCAATGAACGAGTGGGTAGCACCAGAATCGAACAATAGGGTTGCAGTGTGTAAATTGGCAGGAAACTTACCAATCACCACGTCAGGTGCCTCTTCCTCCATGGTCACGTGGTTCACCTGTCCTTGCATCACATTCTGCTGTTGTGGCTGCAGGGGCTTCTTCTTTGGGCACTCATGGGCGTAGTGCCCCACTTCACCACAGTTGAAGCATTGCACCCCAACTTTGGGTGCCTGGCCTTTGTTATCTTGGGGTTGGTTCGGTGGTCCTTGTCCTGCTGGTCGAGGTTGATATGTGGGGCGAGGCTGCTGGACAAACTGACGCTGTGGCTGTGCTGGTGCTGACGGAGGCCTGAAATTCGGATTGTACCCTCTTGGTGCTGAGTAGGGTACCACAGCGCGGCTCGTCGGCCCTGCGGGTTGCTGCATCAGGTGTGGACGTGTGTTGCTACCTGAGGCTTGGTGTGACCATCCGCCTTCCTCTTGTTTTCATTTTCCAAGGCCTTCAGCTTCCTCTCCACGACAAATGCTCTGTCTACCATCTTTTGGAAGCTTTCATACTCGTTGGAGGACATTGCACATTGCATTTCCATAGTAAGTCCTTCCACAAAACAGTCCTGTTTTTGCTCATCAGTTTCGATGTCCCATGGTGCATAACGGGATAGTTGGGTGAACTTAGTGAGGTATTCCCTCACAGTCATGTTGCCTTGCTGCAGTCCCAAGAACTCCTTTCTCTTGTTTTTGAGTTCACCCCTTAGTATGTAATGGTTGTGGAAACTGCGCTTGAACTCTTCCCAAGTGATGTTCTCGGGGTCATGATGGGCTGCCATGTAAGCGGTCCACCAATCAGTAGCAGGTCCATGCAATTGGTGAGAGACAAACATCACCCTCTCATACCCTTGGCATTGTATGATCCTCATCTTGCTCTCAATGGTCTTTAGCCAATCATCTGCCTCCAGAGGTTCAGCAGCACTTGCAAACTTTGGGGGTTGAGTTTCCAGAAACTCACTCAACCTTGGTTGGCGTGGTGCAGCTTGTGGGGGTGGAGCTTGGTGCAAGTTGGCCACCACTTGAGTCAGACTCTAGATGAGCTGATTCTGATTTTCAATCATTTGAGAGATAGGATCAGCTCCTTCACGGCAACCACCCTTGTCTTGTCCTCCAGAAATATGAGGGTTGCCGGCCTCATCGTTGTTGTTGTTGGGGTTGGCACCACGACCCTTTCCTCTTCCAACCATCTATCATGATCAACCAAATGTTAACTTAAAGCATTACGTATTAACTTCCCAAATTGCTTGTTTAAACTTAAACTTTTGAGGCCCTAATATATTAAACATTTTCTGATGATTTCACGTAGACCTTTGGGCGTCACGTCTCACGCGAAAATAAAATGCATTATTGATTCATAAGGGTTCACACATCAAAGCAAAGCAACCTAAAGACGAGGTTGTGGACATGGCTTTCACAACTCACGTCACACACCAAACATTAATACCCAAATAAATAAGGTATTGATTCGACTACTCGAGAACCTGCTGAAATAAGGGAAATGACTCTAAACAACTCGTATCACTGGGTTGGCTCGTCGGGGTCTTCCTCATTATTGCGGCTGCCCTCTGATTCCGCTTTAGGTGGGGAAGCTGCTGGTGGAGAAGTGCGGCGACGCTTGCTCACCCGGCGGTCTGGGGAGTCAGGAGTCCACGTGTCATTCACGGTGACACACAGTTCTTCCCATCTCCTCTTTCTCTCGCCCTCAAGCTGGCGCGAAGCAACGCCTCAGTCTCCTTCAGGGTGTCACGAACATCCTGAAGCTCCTGCTGGCACTCCTGCAGTCGAGTGCTGAGCATAGCAGCATCCTCCAAGCACAGGTCCATGTGCTCATGGGAAGTCCCCTGCTGCACTGGCGGGTACTTGTACTCTGCGGTGCCACTCTCATACTGGAGGACATACATGTACTCTGTCCTGTCCAGGTGGCGACGGTTGATGTAACTCTGGCAGGTGATGGCCTCCCAGGTGACATCCTTCTCAGCATCGACCTGTGTCGCCCGACAAGCTGGAGAGCGGTAGATCTTGAGCAGCTGATTTTCATGGATAATCCTCATCTCTGAACTCCATTCTTCCCGCTTCTCACGGATGGTTCTGGTGGAGCTGTAGTGTATGATCAGCTTGCCCACATTGCCGGCAGCGTGGAGCATACGCCGAAGATGGCGCAACAAGCCTCCTACTGCCAACCCGTAGGAGTGGTACGTCACCGGACGATTCTCCTCTCTCAAGGCAAGGGCAACTATAGGAACTCTCCCTCCGGTGGACTTGCGGGCGGTGCGGATCATGTGAACCATCTAAAACATAAAGCATTTAAAATTAAGTTAGATAAGAGTTAAACAAAAATTGTATTTTGAATAAAAGTTGGGGCAAGATGAATAAAGTGACCCCATTAAATAACACTTTCAACCCACACCTTTGTAAAATAGTTTTTGATAAAATAGGGTCCTTAATTACGTCCATTTCTACCTAAGTCCACGTTCCTACGGGCAACCTTGGCTCTGATACCACTTCTGTCACACCCGGTTTCTCCAAAGAACAACCGAGTGAATATCACATGTATGCGACGATCATTTTCTCATACATGTGACGACAAATAGTGAAGCATCATCATATTACAAGCCAGGTGTCGAATATAAATAAGTCTTACATAGCATACGTCTCGATGGACGATAATAAGTTCATGACATGTAAATAAAACAGCAGCGGAATATAAATCTTGTGGGCTCCATCACAGGTGTTGCCCGGGGGACTCCGTGAACCTAGAATCCTTCTTCGGGACCAAAGTCTTGGTCATTGAACACCACATCATCCCCTTGACCTGAGCAGCAATATAAACCAATAGAAAAGCAAGTTTGAGTACCATGGGTACTCAGCAAGTGTTGGAAAGTTATGTCATGCATGGCTAGAGCAAGGAGAGGTTGACTCATGGTTAAAGCACTACGCATTTAATACCTATCACCTTAGCTTATTAAGCACCTACATTACTACACTGGTGAAATGGTCCCAATCTCCCAACCCATCATCAAAATCAAGTAACCATAACATCATTTCCAATGTTAAGCTCCCCGCTTAACATCCTCAACTTCCAAATTCATCATCCTCTAATCATGAATAAGTCCAAGCCGCTCTTGACCGTGAGCACGGCTGTCATGACAGTTATGACTCTGCAGAGTTTGCACCACTGTACCCACATGTAGTGATTTCATCCCCCGTTGCCGGGTGGACTAAAAGAACCTCCATTATGCCAGTGGCCGCGAACCACATTCACACTTCCCAGGTGTGTAGCCAGGAGATCACTACGAGGCCTTTACAAAGGGATTCCCGACGAGCGTGGGCCCACTGAGGTTTCACCCCTAACAGCATACAAGAGGCTCCAACCCCGCTGCAGTGGCCCCCTCTTGAGCCTTGCGGTTCATACGGTAGTCCAGCTGACACCTATTCCCCGCACCATCCACAACACCCATACTACGCCGGGGATACACCTAATTAATCGGCCAAGCTGCCCCATCTCAGCATGTGGTTGGCACGGTAAAGCCAGGTTACATGCTCCAAGTACCGGTCCTTAGGATCCAGGCAAGTACTAAACAAAAACCTGAGTCTCGTGCACCCAGCACCAACCAAATCATCCAACTTGCCTCGATCCCTACCTCTACATAACTCATAATGTCTCATTCAAGAGTAAGGTAAATAAGTTGATGATCTCATATCCCACTTATCCTATCCTAAGCATGGCTAAGCATAAGTAATATGAATGAATGACATAGTAAAATAAATCCCAACCCAAGCTACAAGGAAACAAGATAATGCAATTCTAGGGAAACTTCCTAGCATGGCTATCATATTCCAAATTGACCATGCAAATTAATTCTAACTACCCATCCTAGTATAGGATCAAAGTGGTCAAGGACACTTGCCTTCTTTCTGCTGCTCTGGGAATGGAAAGTCTTGGTCTTGGAAGGGGAGAACTTGCTCTGGGGCAGGTTCTACTCATGCCAATACACATAGCAAAAGAAAACAACAATCCATAAGCCATAGTCCACACTTTCACTTCATGCAAACCACACATGCATACATATGAAAGTCATTCACAATTCTATGTGTTGTGGTTACCCAAGATGTGTTGATTTTAGGCCTACATGCACTTTTAAACCTATATATTATTTCTAACTTTTGTATTCAGATCTCTAGTTGCACACTATATATTAATTTCCCATTTGAACAAATTCTCTATATTTAATTTATACACTCCTTAGCCACAAATTTTGCATGAAAGAAAGTTTCCTACATCCAAATAGGTTTTTAGATCTTCTACAAAATCTTAATTTGAAGTTTTTGAAAATAAAGACCCGATTTAACATCTTCTAATCATGCATACTTATTTTCCTATATCTTCAGATTTAATTTCTATACCTAAAAGTAATTTTTAATATTAAAATAGTAAGGCATATCATCTAAACAGAATAGGTTCTGATCTAAAATGTTCAATTAAATATTTTTGAACTTCCTCTCTGATGTGAAACAATTTAAATTTATTTTACTAGTTTTTAGAATTATTTCCTAGCCTAAAATGTGTCTCTAGAGATAATAAAAATGAGCAACACTTAGGCAGATTTCATTTCAGCCTAAAATCTATTTTTAACTCATTCTAAAGCTTTCCAAGTGCTAGGAGAGTTTAAATTTATATTTGCACATGTGTTTGCCTCACCATTTAAATTTAAATCTTAGTCACATGTTCAAATTGCTAAATTTAATTATCCTATAGGGTCTAAAGGCAAATCCACCCTACTGCAGGGTTTAATTTACTATTTCCTAAATTTTCAGGGGCCTAATTACACATAACAGAGGGGTTTTCCTAATTTTTATTGAGTCCAGGGGCTAAAACTGAGTTTTAAATGAATTTACATAAATTTCTGAAGGTCCAGGGGCTAGATCAGAAGTTTCTGGGGCTAGCTCGTGTTTTCCGAGATCCCAAGGGGGTAGCGCGTAAGAATCCCAGCCTTTATAATGCGGGGCTGACGTGGGCCGTTGGATTTAAAACGGACGGCTCCGATTAGATTGCTGAAGCGGTACGCGTTGATTTAATTTCTACCGTGCGATTTAAAATAGACGGCCCTCAAGGGTCCACGTCGCCCTGGCCGGAGCCAGCCCGCGCGCCCGGTGGCGAGGGGCGGCGATCTCGCCGTGCAGCCTTGGTTTTTGCCGCTACACGCTAGAACTCGCATCTTTTTGCACGGATCGGCCGCGGAGGGTTAGGGGATGCTCAACTAGGGGTTTTCCGGCACTCGGAGGCCCTGGAAGTCGATCGGCGGCAAGCTTCAATGGCGATGGTCTTCGGTGCACGTAGAAGTGGCAGTTGGGGCACAAGACACGTTGTTTCCTTCACCTGCAGGGCTCCCCGGCGGCGGTGGAACGTGATCAGCATGTTAGATCAGGGAATTTGAGCGAGGATCGAAGGAAATCGGCGGTAGAAGCTTCGGTTCTTACCGGAGAGAAAAATGGCCGATCGGGGAGGAAAAAGGGGCGGACTTCGGCGTTTAAATGGACGAGGGAGGGCGGCGGTCTGTTGAGATCATGCTGGGGCGTCCGGGACTGGAAATCGGGGCTGGGAGCGTGGGTTCCAGAGGTCGGTTTTGATCGGGCGCGAGAGAGAAAGACCGGGGTCGGTTGGGGCGCGTGGGGGAAGAAGATGACGACGGGCCCCGCACGTCAGAGAGAGGGAGAGAGGGGGAGCGCGGGTTTTGGCTGGCTGGCGCGGGGTCTTGGGCCGGCTGGTGGGTTTCGGCCCACCGGCCGGTTTCGGTTTTCTTTTTCTTTTTCTTTTTTCCTTTTCCTTTTTATGGTTTGATTCAAATCTAAATTCCAGTTTGAATTCGAATTTCTGAACAACATGCAATACGTCCAAAATTTTTTAAATTCCTTTCTTTGGCAGGTTTTGGGGTGTTACAGCGTCGCATGAAACCCATGGTAGAAAGCTTGCTCCAAGCTTTTCCGACGGCTACCGCAATAAGGTGCCGCGGGTACACGGTGAACCCTAATTTAGAGCCGTTTCCGAGCTGTTTCATCCCCATGTCGATGTTCCCTAGCATCCGCCGGTGCTCTAGAGCTTGGAAACCGAAGCCTAGAAGGCTTAGGGCGTTGGGGCGACGTCGCCGGACTTCATCCGAGCCGATGCGCCATCGCGGGCTACTTTGGGGGCCCTGCCAGCTCGGGAAAATCACACCATCGTGTTCCTCGGGTTAAAGCATGGCCTGGCAGCGAGTAACAGCTCGGGATTTGGTCGGAGTGACGAGAACTGGGGATCTCCGGCGAGCCCGGCGGCGGTGTAGCGCGGGAGCGAGAGGTTGAAGACGACCTCGCCGGTCCCGCCTGTCAGCGACTCGGGAGAGGGTGCCGGATACTCTGTGGCGCGGGATCGGCTGTGACAGCATGGAAAATAACCCTGTGACCCCGTGTGGCGCGCTCCCGGTAACTGACACGTGCCCCCTTGGTCCCACAGTCAGGTTTAAACATTTCTCGAATTTATTCAAATTCCAGATTTTCCCCCAAATTATAGGAGAGCATAACTTTTGCTAGGAACCTCCAAATTTAGTGATTCAAATTGGGTTAGATTCAGATTGACAAACTCTATCCAAATATGCAACCCAATTTGTATGAAAGGCTTTATTTAATTCTGGAAAATTCTTAAAACTTTTCAGCAAAAGAATTTTAGAGGGAGTTTGGTTTATCCAAAAATCCCCAAATTTTGCCAGAAAATTCTTTAGGGTGTTCTTAGACTCCTGTAAAAGTTTCAGCTCATTTGGAATTGATTTGGTCTGGAGAATTCAGATTGTAAGTTACTGTGTTCAAATGAATACAGAAACATTTTCAGAGAATTTCCAAAACTTGTAAATTTAGCTCCAAAAATCCTAGGAAAATTCATGTAGACTCTATGAACTATAATTGAAATTGTGGTTCACTGAGTTTGTCATGAACATGGGTGTTTCCTCAGAATTAATTCATCTTTAACTAAACACTTAGAGAATTATTCTGAATAACCCACTCCATGAAAAGTGCTAAATTTTGGTCCAGAGGAATTTCTTGTGACAAGGCACTCACATGAAAATTCTTAGCTCCATTAGAGCTCTGGATCACCACTGTCATGTGTAATCTCTTAAGGTGATCAACACTTAAGTGGGAAAAGCACTCAACATTTGATCATAGTGTTTAAACCCAACCCAAAACCACTAGCACCAGTGTCATTTTAAATTCTTGAACAGAGTTCCAGTTTTGAAACTGTCATTAGATCTTATTAGTAAAAGCTTTTCAATTAAATACATATGCATGATCATATCGTGTAGCATATACGTGAAGAAGATGAGAAGGACTTGAAGTGAAGGTCAAGGAGGGAGGAAAACAAGTGATCAAGCTCCAAGTGATCGTCACTAACTGATTGTAACCTTAGTCACCTGCAAAACAGGCAAGCCCCGGTTTGCATTTGAACAGTTTTACAAGCATTTCCATTTTTAGAGATTTAGCTTTGCATCGTTGATTGCATTAAGTCTAGTTGATATTGAAAACCCCACTTGCATGACCAGAAATACCTAAGAGAGAAAGGGTAGGATATCACCTCCTCGAGTGGATTTGGCTATGCTAAATATTAGTAGGAAAGGTCCGGTAAAAGTCGAGTAGTTGGAAGCTACTCGCGAGTTTAGGGATGTTTTACTCGGAACGGGTCCGAATTAGAAAAGATGAGGAAAGTTCACACATAAGAAATGGAGACCGGGCAGGGAGGTTGAGATGCAGCAGGTTGCAGGCCGTGCGTGCATAGCCCTGCCTGTGTCAGTTAAGGCCCGTCCATGCTTGGCCCTGTTGGACAAGTTTGAGTTGTGTACAGGGCGCATACTGGCTATACGGGACCCTCGAAACCGATGTACCTTGGGAGATCCATAGTGGAACTTTTCCAACTGCCTTAGGCTTTCGGCGTCAGGGTAGCAGGAGGTACCTCGATTAAGAACATACCACTGCGGGTATGTACCTTGAGGGATCTTGCATACTCGGGGCTGTTGGACTGCGTCCAATGTTGAAGATCTTGGGAAAGGTGGCCGCATACAACGTCAGTCGAGGTTGCTGCCAGCAACTCGGAGTACGGGTGTACGTGTCGTGTAGTCCGGGCGTGTACTGATTCGAATCACCGTCGCTCGCGGTCATATGAGCATACTTGCCCACTGCGTCTTGACGTAGTAACAACTGGAACTGGTTATCTTTTGAACTTGATAAGGTTGTGCTATAACTTGTATTGCAACCATGATTGAATTAGAGATAGGCTCATTAAACTTTACTTTCACTTTGTGCAAGGGGCATCGCAACAAAGCGTTTCTTGTTTGATTGTGGAGTTGTGATGCTTTTCGGCTCAAGGTCGGCACAATGAGGCTTAAAAATCTGAAAGTCAAGGACCAACTTTAGGCGAGTCCTTTATGCAAATTTAGCTAACCTAATTGCAACCGTCGTGCATGTAGAGTTTCTTGTTTAGGAGAGACGGGTCAGACTTGCTGAGCCTATGTGCTCACGCTTGCTATATAAGTGGTTTTGCTGGTTAACATCGATGCTAAGAAGAAGGTTGTCCGGTGAGACTCGGAGACTTCCGAGTCAGGTAACACATGGAGAACCCAGCCGCTGCTGCTTGTCTTCGTGTTGCTAGCGAGAGGAGTCCTCGGGCTGGACTTCATCTCGAGTGCTCTTAGTTATTCGACGTGAGTTGTTATAGACTTCCGCTGTAGCTATTTGATGTAAATTATTTACAATGAAAAATTTGTAAGCTTCCGCTATTGTTTTATGTAATACATTGTTCCTCGTATGTGTGCTGTTGGGTGCTGCACAACACGGCACCACCCAATACGATTCCCGGGCAAGTGCCCCGTACCCGTGACTAAACGGGCGGCATGCGGGCCGCGTCAGCATGGTATCAGAGCCACATTGGTAATTGCACACGGAATAAGGAAGGTATTATGACAAAAAGTTAGGTTACGGTGAGGATACGGTACTAGGCCCACATAAGGATTACTATTAGCATAGTATGAAGGTGGCAAACTAACTTATTTGTTATGTCGGAAAGTCGTGCATCTCGGGACAATTTATGTATTGGGGGGTGCACGTAAGCGCTGTCCACCAGTGCACACAAGCTGAAGGGTGGAGCCCCACGGGTGGCAGGTAACCCGACCCGCTTTAATATCCTCTACGACTCTTCATGTCATTTGGGATACTCAAGCAACGCCCTTCCCTGGCGTGCTGCGGGCAAGTTTGGGAAACCCCGTCACGTGGTTAGTAACGTGAACACGTAGCTCAAGGTGTGTTTGTCTTGAGAACACCTGGGCGAGTGATGACGGACAGGTGTAAGAATTGTATGGATACCGGGTTCGGTGTGCAGCCGGACCTGACGATTGAATGTGGCTTATGCAGGATTAACCACGAAATCGTAGTACGAATAGAACACGTTTGCGAGTGATCGTTCTAGTGCCACCTAAGATACATTTATGCCGGTATAATCCGGTTAGGATTTTCTTTTGGTGAGGTTACGTAGTACCGACATGCTTCTTACGGTGCCTCGATGCCGTACTAAACTTTATAACTCCTTTCCTTTGAAGAAATGACTCATGAACTAACTTTCAACTAAAAATGGAAGTTTGAAACAAATATTAGTTATTGAACTCTTATTTTGAGCTAAGATTCAAATGAGAGGAAGACTAGGCTTCAAAGATTTCAAAAGCAGCGTGCTCTGCTTTCGGCAGGAATTCTTGCTGGACTTTAACAGAGCATAACTCTGAGTAGCTTGACCCAATTAAGGTGTATGGTACAGTTATGGAAAGGTCTTCAAGATCTCTACAATTTCTTTGTAGACCTCCAGAGCCAAATCACATGCTAAATGGGTAGAAAGTTCAGAGGAAGGTGAATGGTCCAGAACCAGGACAGCAACAAAACCTCTCTGGACCTTTCTGTTTTTAAGCCATAACTTTCTGTAGAGAAACCCTTAAGAAGCCTATGATACACCATTGGATAGGTTATGAAATGTGCAACATTGTTGTAGTTCAAAGTTTGTTCAGATTCTTATTGTATTTGCATATACAACTGTGATAAAATCAGCCACGTACAAAGGAGGTGCTGGCAAATTTTATCTAAGAATTATGTCAACTTTGGACAAATCATAACTTTTAATCCGGAGATGATCTGAGGGCATATGAATACTCCTTGGAAATATACTGAAGTTAACTTTAACTTTGGTATTCAACATGAGTTATGAAGATGCCCTTAACTAGATCACAATCTGGAGATAGTGCATAAAGGTCTGTTCTGTACAGATGGACTGGATAGCTATGCCTACTAAGGAGTTGTGTAAACATAGATTTTGTTACTTCTTTCATAAAGTTTTGACATATTCATGTTTTCATTAGTCTCACATACTGCTGAGTTCTTGTTTAACTCCTCTTAACTATATCTTTGCAGTATGGTTCATACTCGCTCTAGGAGTAGGGCCGGGAGTTCTCGTCGAAGCGGTGATGCTTCCATTCCACCGTCGGAACCAACATCCACAGGATGGATGGATCTTATGACTCGAGTCGTCGAGTCTAATCAAGAGAATGCTAGGCTACTCCAAGAATCAATGCAAGAACACACACGCTTACTCCAAGCCTTGGTACAGCAAGGGGTACTCCAAAACACGCAACAAGTCGTTCCACCTCGGAACGCTTATCTGGATTTCTTGGCGACTCAACCGCCAATCTTTACTGAAGCCACCGAGCCTGTGGAAGAAGATCAATGGCTTCGTGTCATGGAGTCAAAATTCGGAGTATTCGAGTGTGATGAAGTGCAAAAGACAAAGTTTGCCGCTCAGAAACTCCATGGAGTCGCCGGAAACTGGTGGGTGGATCATCTTGCCACCATTCCGGAGAACCATCGAGTAACATGGGGTGAATTTTGTGAAGCCTTTCGTACTCGTTACATACCACTAGGTATTGTCAAGGCAAAGCGGGAGGAATTTTTGGGCTTGAAGCAAGGGGACATGAGTGTCCTCGAGTATGTCAGAAGGTTTAACCTTTTGGCCCAATATGCTCGCGAATATGTGGCGAAAGAAGAGGCACGGTGTGACCTATTCTTCCATGGCCTGAGTGCTATATTACGAGAGAAGTTGGCCGTACACAACAACGGCAGTTACACCGACATGGTCGATGCGACTTTCATTCAAGAGAAGCCGACACTTGAGTGGCAAGCGCAGAAGAGAAAGATGAGTGAGATCGCGCAGGCTAGCACAAGTTATGTGCCTCAAAAGTACCGTTTGGTGTATCGAACACCACCCGGTGAAAGATGGATGCCACCTGTATGATCAACTCCTCAGAGATTGATTGCTGGTCAAGTTCTACAACTTGCACCACCTCCACAGCCGCAGCATCATACGGTGGTTTGTGCTCCATCGCTGCAGCCATATGTACCTAGCAGTCCACCGCAAGTCAACAAAGAACCAGAGAGACATCCGTGTTCTACTTGTGGGCGTATGGGCCATTATGCTAGGCAATGTCCGGAGGGAACTCAAGGATGCGGGTCATCATATTTACAACAATACGACCTGTACCTTAATCTGCAGATAGGAGGGCAGATAAGGGGCAGTATTCACTATACTGTGATTGATGATGTTTCGGAAGGAGAAGCCGCTTTAGCAGGGATGTTTTCTCTGAATCAGCTACCAGTTTTGATTCTTTTTGATTCCGGTGCCACACACAATTTCATTAGCCAATCTTTCATGGCTCAACATCAGCTCCAAACAGTTTATACAAAGAGGCAATACCTCATATCTTCGCCCAGGGGCAGCAGTACCGCAAGCGAAGTTGTCTCCCGAGCACCTCCTTTGTTGGGGGGGTAAAATATACCCTACGACCCTCATTATTCTTGAAGGTCTGAAGATCGACATCATTTTGGGGATGTCGTGGTTGAATTACCACCACGCGGTTCTTAACATCAGCTCTAGGACCGTTGAGCTCAACTCCCCACAGCACGGTCTTCACATATTAATTCTGGGCGCCAAACGGCATCAGATTGCAACAGTGAACCACACGGAAGCTGTTAAGATAGAGGACATTCCGGTGGTACGTGAGTATCCGGATGTGTTTTCCGAAGATTTACCGGGCATGCCGCCCGAGCGAGACGTTGAGTTCAAGATTGAACTTATACCGGGAACAACACCGATATCACGAAGGCCGTACAAGATGGCACCCAATGAACTGGCAGAATTGAAGACACAGCTGAATGACCAAATGAGCAAGGGCTTTATACGACCAAGTTCATCACCTTGGGGTTGTTCAGCATTGTTTGTCAAGAAGAAGGACGAAACATTATGGCTTTGTGTTGATTATCGTCCTTTGAACGCCGTTACCATCAAGAACAAGTATCCACTACCTTGCATTGATATGCTCTTCGATCAATTAGTGGGTGCGAAGGTATTTTCAAAGATGGATCTTTGGTCCGGAATCACCAGATTAAAATCCGGGCAGAAGATATTCCGAAGACGGCATTCTCCACGAGATACGGGCTGTATGAGTATCTCGTTATGTCTTTTGGTTTGACCAACGCCCCGGCACACTTTATGTACCTGATGAATTCAGTGTTCATGCCGGAGTTGGATAAATTTGTCGTTTTCTTCATCGACGATATCTTGGTGTACTCCAAGTCAGAGATAGAACATGCTGAACATCTGCATATTGTGCTACAAAGATTGCGAGATCATCAGCTCTATGCAAAATTCAGCAAGTGTGAATTCTGGATTAATCAAGTACCTTTTCTCGGACACATCATTTCAGCGGAGGGCATCGCTGTAGATCCGAGTAAGATTATCCAAGTACAGAAATGGGAGTCACCAAAGTCAGTGCATGAAATCCGTAGCTTCCTCGGTTTAGCGGGTTATTACCGGAGGTTCATTCCGGGTTTCTCCAAGGTTCCTAAACCAAGATTTATGTGGGGTGCTGCGTGTGAACAAGCTTTTAAGACGTTAGTGAAGCATCTCACAACAGCCCCAGTTCTTGCTCATCCGGATACGACGAAGCCATTCGACGTGTATTGCGATGCACCTGGCATTGGTCTTGGCTGCGTGCTGATGCAAGAAAGACGAGTGGTCGCTTATGGATCTCGTCAACTCAGAAATTACGAGCAGCATTATCCAACTAATGATCTCGAGTTAGCTGCCGTGGTCCTTGCTTTGAAGATGTGGAGGCATTACTTGCTCGGAAATCTTGTACACCTCTACACCGACCACAAGAGCTTGAAGTACATCTTCACTCAGAAAGAGTTGAACATGAGGCAACGAAGATGGCTAGAGCTCATTAAGGATTATGAGCTTGAGATCCATTATCATCCAGGAAAGGCGAATATGGTCGCCGATGCGCTCAGTCGCAAGGTGCATATCCATCACCTAACTATTGCTGAAAAATGGATGATGAAGAACCAAGCCTCCGTGTCATCCCGTATGGAGCTCTCTATAATCTCGCTCTCATTCCTACCATCCGAGAGGAGGTCATAGAAGCTCAACGAAAAGACAAGGGTATGTCTCACATACGGCGAAGGATAGACAACAGAGAAACGAAGTGCTTCCGGAAGGACGATGAAGGTACTTTGTGGTTCAACGACCGGATTGTAGTACCCCGGGATATGGGACTACGGAAGAAAATTTTGGATGAAGCTCATTTGTCCAAGTTTTCCATTCATCCGGGCAGCAACAAAATGTACCAAGATCTCCAGAAGAAGTTTTGGTGGACACGTATGAAACGTGAAGTTGCAAAATACGTTTCAGAGTGCGATATGTGTCGAAGAGTCAAGGCCGACCATGTGAAGAAGTCAGGCCTGTTGCAGCCACTGCAAGTACCGTCATGGAAGTGGGAAGACTTGAGTATGGACTTCATCATCAGGTTGCCGATGACCTCCCACAACCATGATTCAATTTGGGTAATCGTGGACCGGTTAACCAAATCAGCACATTTCATCCCTGTGCATACAAGATATAACGCAAAACAGTATGCGGAGCTGTACATAGCACGGATCTTGTGCTTACATGGAGTTCCCCACACCATTGTGTCAGATAGAGGGTCGCTGTTCATAGCCCATTTCTGGGAACAGCTACACGCATCCTTGGGGACAAAGTTGATTAGAAGCTCTGCGTATCACCCTCAAACCGATGGGCAAACTGAGAGGGTGAATCAAATACTGGAAGATATGCTAAGAGCATGTGCCATCCACCACGGTAAGAGCTGGGATGATCACTTACCGCTGGCGGAGTTCTCGTATAACAACGGATATCAGACGAGCATTAAAATGGCACCATATGAAGCTCTATACGGCCGGAAGTGCCGTACCCCATTGAACTGGTGCGAATCCAGTGAACGAGTAATGTTCGGGGTTGATCTTGTCAATGAAGCCGAAGAGAAAGTTCGGATAATGCAAGAGAACCTCAAAGCTGCCCAATCTCGTCAAAAGAGCTACGCGGACCAGAGACGTCGACCGCTGCATTTCGATGTCGGAGAGCACGTGTATCTTTGTGTGTCCCCGATGAAAGGGATTCATCGGTTCAGTGTCAAGGGGAAACTTGCTCCCCGATTCATCGGTCCTTTTACTATCACGGAGAAGTGCGGAACTGTAGCCTACCGGCTGGAACTACCGGCAAGCCTTGCCGGTATTCACGACATATTTCACGTGTCCCAGCTGAGGAAGTGTCTCAAGTTTACCGCTGCCATCCGCACTGGAGACATCGACGAGTTGAAGCCGGAACTCACCTATGTCGAGCAACCTGTACAGATTATAAACGAAAAGACCCGGATCACCCGGAACCGGACTTTAAAATTTTACAAAGTCCTGTGGAGTAATCATACCCCGGAAGAGGCGACGTGGGAAACTGGAGATTACATCCACAAGAACTATCCGGAGCTTTTGTCATAAATTTTGTAATTACCTCCCATCTCGTTCTTCTTTTGAATCTCGGGACGAGATTCCTTTTAAGGGGGGAGGAATGTAAAGGTCCCAAAAATATGAATACAAAGAAACACTTGTTGGCAAAAGTTGGTTTCATATGTATGAAATTTGGGACTGTTAAAACTTTTCCACATGTCATAACACACATGAGGGTTTTCTTCACACAAGTTCAAATGTTTATTTGGAAACTTGGAACCCAAGAGGGGTCAAAAACTAAGATGGGAAGTTCCCATGTGTGTGAGAAAACTAAAGTCAGACTGGGAACAAACTTGTTCAAATTCAAAATTCAAATGAGAGCAACACAATGGAATTCAAAACTGTTGTACTGAAAATCTCATTTGCAGCAGTCAACTTTAAAACCAGATTTCATATTTGAGTTCCTTGGGTCCAAATTAGGGGGTGTGCAAAGTTTCATGATTTATGGAATGATTTGCAACCCATTTTCCAAAATGGACTTTAAATAACAAAGAATTCAAATGCATATTTGAATTTGGATGAAACTTGCCCAATTGTCCAAATGTCTCTCAGATTTAAACTTCCACAATTGAACTCCATCATATTCAAACTTGGAAGATATTTGGAAAGAGATAAGGAGGAACTGACATGTGGGACCCACATGTCATTGAGAGAAACTGAAAATTTGCAAAAGATCTCAGTGTTGGGTCTCTGTTTGCTTTCTTCAGTCGGCACTCGATACCGACGGGCCCAGCACCGGGCGACACCGTATTCAGCCGACGCCTCCACCTCCTGCTGGATTTTCATCGTGCTGGAGAGCCACCCGGCCGTCTTATACCTTCTCCCGTGCCTCCTTTTGCCTCAACACCGAAGCCTCAACGTTGTATTCCCTCCTCCTCACGCGGGAGACAGGACAGAGCGGCCGACGCTCGAGCAATTCGATTGGCCATCACCTAGCCCGCGTGAGGACTTCAGCTGAGCGGCAAAACCACACCGCAGAACCTCTCACAACCTCCTCGTGCTCTCACCGAGGGCGTTCGTGCTCTCCACACCGAGTTAACCCAGTTTCCGCGGCGGCCGAACACTCCGGCGACGATGTTCTCTCGTGGAAAGCTCCACAGGGTGGTTTTCACGACCAAGCAAGAGGGCCTTTGGGCGCGCAAGAGCTCCCTGCAGCTTCCATCCGAAGCTCAGCTCCAGCCGTTGCCTCTCGCCGACGAATTTTGGAAATTTCCTCCGGCCGGTGTAAACGGACCCGCGGGTAAGAATCGCTTAAATTCTCATGCTATGGTGGTTTAGAGCTCTGCAAATTTCGCACACAGAACCTAGACTTGAGTAGCAACCTTTCTTCTTCACATAGCGTCGCATGAAACCCATGGTAGAAAGCTTGCTCCAAGCTTTTCCGACGGCTACCTCAATAAGGTGCCGCGGGTACACGGTGAAACCTAATTTAGAGCCGTTTCCGAGCTGTTTCATCCCCACGTCGATGTTCCCTAGCATCCGCCGGTGCTATAGAGCTTGGAAACCGAAGCCTGGAAGGCTTAGGGCGTCGGGGCAACGTCGCCGGACTTCATCCGAGCCGATGCGCCGTCGCGGGCTACTTTGGGGAACCTGCCAGCTCGGGAAAATCACACCATCGTGTTCCTCGGGTTAAAGTAGGGCTTGGCAGCGAGTAACAGCTCGGGATTTGGTCGGAGTGACAAGAACTGGCAAACTCCGGCGAGCCCGGCGGCGGTGTCGCGCGGGAGCGAGATGTTGAAGACGACCTCACCGGTCCCGCCTGTCAGCGACTCGGGAGATGGGGCCGGATACTCTGTGGCGCGGGATCGGCTGTGACAGCATGGGAAATAACCCTGTGACCCCGTGTGGCGCGCTCCCGGTAACTGACACGTGCCCCCTTGGTCCCACAGTCAGGTTTAAACATTTCTCGGATTTATTCAAATTCCAGATTTTTCCCCAAACTTTAGAAGAGCATAACTTTTGCTAGGAACCTCCAAAAATAGTGATTCAAATCGGGTTAGATTCAGATTGATAAACTCTATCCAAATATGCAACCCAAATTGTATGAAAGTCTTTATTTAATTCTGGAAAATTCTTTAAAACTTTTCAGCAAAATAATTTTAGAGGGAGTTTGGTTTATCCAAAAATCACCATATTTTGCCAGAAAATTCTTTAGGGTGTTCTTAGACTCCTGTAAAAGGTTCAGATCATTTGGAGTTGATTTGGTCAGGAGAATTCAGATTGTAAGTTACTGTGTTCAAATGAATACAGAAACATTTTCAGAGAATTTCCAAAACTTGTAAATTCAGTTCTGGGCAATTCTTAGATCCAAAAATCCTAGGAAAATTCATGTAGACTCTATGAACTATAATTGAAATTGTGGTTCACTGAGTTTGGCATGAACATGGGTGTTACCTCAGAATTAATTCATCTTTAACTAAACACTTAGAGAATTATTCTGAATAACCCACTCCATGAAAAGTGCTAAATTTTGGTCCAGAGGAATTTCTTGTGACAAGGCACTCACATGAAAATTCTTAGCTCCATTTGAGCTCTGTATCACCACTGTCATGTGTAATCTCTTAAGGTGATCAACACTTAAGTGGGAAAGCACTCAACATTTGATCATAGTGTTTAAACCCAACCCAAACCACTAGCACCAGTGTCATTTTAAATTCTTGAACAGAGTTCCAGTTTTAAAACTGTCATTAGATCTTATTAGTAAAAGCTTTTCAATTAAATACATATGCATGATCATATCATGTAGCATATACGTGAAGAAGCTGAGAAGGACTTGAAGTGAAGGTCAAGGAGGGAGGAAAACAAGTGATCAAGCTCCAAGTGATCGTCACTAACTGATTGTAACCTTAGTCACCTGCAAAACTGGCAAGCCCCGGTTTGCATTTGAACAGTTTTACAAGCATTTCCAATTTTAGAGATCATAGCTTTGCATCGTTGATTGCATTAAGTCTAGTTGATATTGAAAACCCCACTTGCATGACCCGAAATATCTAAGAGAGAAAGGGTAGGATAGCACCTCCTCAAGTGGATTTGGCTACGCTAAATATTAGTAGGAAAGATCCGGTAAAAGTCGAGTAGTTGGAAGCTACTCGCGAGTTTAGGGCTGTTTTACTCGGAACAGGTCCGAATTAGAAAAGATGAGGAAAGTTCACACATAAGAAATGGAGACCGGGCAGGGAGGTTGAGATGCAGCATGTTGCAGGCCGTGCGTGCATAGCCCTGCCTGTGTCGGTTAAGGCCCCTCCGTGCTTGGCCCTGTTGGACAAGTTTGAGTTGTGTACCGGGCGCATACTGGCTATATGGGACCCAGGAAACCGATGTACCTTGGGAGATCCATAGTGGAACTTTTCCAACTGCCTTAGGCTTTCGGCCGAAGGGTAGTAGGAGGTACCTCGCTTAAGAACATACCACTGCGGGTATGTACCTTGAGGGAGCTTGCATACTCAGGGCAGTTGGACTGCGTCCAATGTGGAAGATCTTGGGAAAGGTGGCCGCGTACAACATCAGTCGAGGTTGCTGCCGGCAACTCGGAGTACGGGTGTACGTGTTGTGTAGTCCGGGCGTGTACTGATTCGAATCACCGTCGCTCGCGGTCATATGAGCATACTTACCCACTGCGTCTTGACGTATTAACAACTGAAACTGGTTATCTTTTGAACTTGATAAGGCTGTGCTATAACTTGTATTGCAACCATGATTGAATTAGAGATAGGCTCATTAAACTTTACTTTCACTTTGTGCAAGGGACATCGCAACAAAGCGTTTCTTGTTTGATTGTGGAGTTGCGATGCTTTTCGGCTCAAGGTCCACACAACGAGGCTTAAAATCTGAAAGTTAAGGACCAACTTTAGGCGAGTCCTTTATGCAAATCTAGCTAACCTAATTGCAACCGTCGTGCATGTAGAGTTTCTTGTTTAGGAGAGACGGGTCAGACTTGCAGAGCCTATGTGCTCACGCTTGCTATATAAGTGGTTTTGCAGGTTAACATCGATGCTAAGAAGAAGGTTGTCTGGTGAAACTCAGAGACTTCCGAGTCAGGTAACACATGGAGAACCCAGCTGCTGCTGCTTGTCTTCGTGTTGCTAGCGAGAGGAGTCCACGGGCTGGACTTCATCTCGAGTGCTCTTAGTTATTCGACGTGAGTTGTTATAGACTTCCGCTGTAGCTATTTGATGTAAATTATTTACAAAGAAAAATTTGTAAGCTTCCGCTATTGTTTTATGTAATACATTGTTCCTCGTATGTGTGCTGTTGGGTGCCGCACAACACGGCACCACCCAATACGATTCCCGGGCGAGTGCCCTGTCCCCGTTACAAAACGGGCGGCGTGCGGGCCGCGTCATCAACCCTATAGAATGGTTCTGTTAGGTCAGAGAAGCATAATCACTTAAGAATTTCTTAAGACCATATTCTTTATCATCTTCCTCTGAAATTTAGCAGGCAGTATCTCTGAGGAATCTTTGAACTATTGTAAAAAGTTCAAAGGCATTAGAGTTCATCTTCTACTGTTTTCAGCCATATTATTCCAAATGCTTGCATATGTCTCTCAAGTGACATGTATTTCTTAGCCCTACGAATATCGAATTAAACTATTTGAATCTTTCTCTCTAATGTTGTAGATCCAACAACAGAAACCTTGATGTTATTTCCCCTCTTAGTCGTAGTTAACTTGTACAACAGAATTAAAGCATTTACTAATTTGCTTTTGAAATTATGTGCATAATCATCTCAATAGCTTACGTGACGTCGCCGCTCGACGAGGAGTTCAACTCAGAGGTGGGGATCTCCATCTCGTGACTGATTTGGCGGATTCTCCGGAGGAAGACTAACTTCATAGTCACTATCAAAACCGTTGAGCAAGGCAAGCCCCGGTTTGCATATAATTGCCTTTTTAAGTTTTGCTTTACTTTCACCTAATGTTGTTATACTTGATATTGTGCATTATGTCTAGGATGCTTGACACTTCAACTGCATTACCATGAATTCCTTGAGTAGAAGGTTTAGCATAGGTTTTCCCTCGTCGTAGTTGGCTAGGCTAATGTTGTAGATAGCCCGGTTGGAGTCAAGTAGTTGGAAGCTATTCGCGAGAAAGGTCGAGTAGCGGAGTCTACTTGCGACAGGAAGTTATTGATAAGAGCACTGTAGGATGGAATGCTCAAGGTTGTCTCAACCCGATGGCTGTGACAATACTTGGGGCCATATTGGCCCTGAGCCAGTTATGGTAAGGCCAATGTGGAGGTTGGGTATTAGCTCCATCTGTGTCGGTTCAGGACCACACCGTATGCGGCCCTGCTGGACAAGTTTGAGTTGTACCGGATATATAGTGGGGTATGGGACCCATGAAACCGATGTAACTCAATGGACCGTGGCGTAGAAACTCATCCTTTGTCTAGGAATAGCGTTGAGAAGGTGGGAGGTGTAAATCCTTTAGCGGGCAACTTCGACATGTCTGCGTATAGAGGACCATCCTGCTCGGGACAAAGCTTTTTTCTATATCGGGGTGTCGTGTGAAAGCTTGCTGTATACAACGTAAGAATGAGCTCTCGAGTGAGTCTTTCGAGGCGAGTGTATGTGTCGTGTATTCTGGGTTGTTATTGATTCGAATCACCGTCGCTCGCGGTTAAGGATTGAGCATACTTGCCCACTGCGCTGACGTAGTAAGAAGAGGAATTAAGTCTCTAAAGATGTTATTCATGGCTTAATCATTATATTGAAACCTTGACTGAAGTAGAGATAGTGCAAACTAAATTTCTATTCCACCTTAGGCTAGCAACATCGGAATAAGTGTTTTTTTGTTTGATTGTGGACTTCCGGTGTTGTGATGCGTGGGGACCATTAAAATGCCTGCTATAAGAATCTGAATATAAGAATCAAGGTTAGCTAAGCTTTTTATGCAAATTCAACTTTATATGGTATTACACTCCTGCATGTAGAGTTCATGTTTAGGATTGTCGGTTAAGACTTGCTGAGCCTTAGTGCTAACGGTTGCTTTCGTAGTTGTTTTTGCGGGTAGCATGATGCATGCTTTGAAGACGGTTGTTCGGTGAGACAATGGACCTCACGGTTCGTATAACTCACCGGAAACCTAGCCGCTGCCTTATACTCTTGTGAAGCTAGTAGGAAGCGTCCACGGGCTGGACGACTTCTTTTCGGCGTAGTTAGGGCCTAGAGTGAGTATGTATCTAGTTTTATGTTCCGCTGCGTATGTACAGCTTTGTACATTATGTTGTAAAAGATCTTATGTTGAGAAATAAAGGATTTGTTATGTTCATACTGTCTTTTTGTGTATGCTGTCGGGTGCCGCATCACACGGCACCACCCAATGCGATTCCCCCACAGCTTCCACTTGACCCTATTTGTCTTCCACTGGACCAAGATAGTAATGGAATAAGTTTGAAGATATAATACAAAATCAAATAATTGCTTTATTATTGCTTTATAGTTACACATTGAAATGATTGAGCCCAATTTAAGTTATCATTTATAACTACACATGTGCAGTGCGTATAAGCGCTATACAAAGAGTGGCGGGTGTTACCTACAATTCACAAGAAAATTAAGGATCGGAACCAATGACATCCCTTTTCCGAGGCAACCAAGTGGAAATAACTTGTGCGGATATATGTGATGCCATGTTTACATTCACTAGCTTGTGGACTGTCTGTGACCGAGATGGAAGAGTTGAGGTAAGACACTAATTGATTTGTTTGTATATGTTGCATTTCGGTTCCTACATGCCAAATGATTTGATATCTTTAATTTTTAAAATTGCAGATTATTTCAATGGAGGTCCTATCACACCAGACAACATCGTCACAATACAGGAAACACTTTAGTCTTTTTCAACGAGTATATTATTAAAGAGTCAAGTAAGTATCATGTGTTCCGAAATGTTGTAGGAGATCAAGCTCCTTCACACACACCAAGGAGCTTTATTTTTGTCTCGTTTTCAAGATTAAAACATGTTTCAAGATCATTAATGTATAGGAGAACATGATTTGTTTATATGTTCTGTTTTTGTTCTGTTGACTTATTGCTTTACTGTTTAGTTCTGTACATTAACCTTACTTATTGTTTTAACTGTGGCTGTTATTTATAGTTCTGAGCTCATTTCTGTTACTATTGTTTATATGTTCTGATTTCATTACTTTGTATTTACAATTGTTTATATATTTTGAGCTCTGTATTATGTTTATATTAAATTGGATTAAAAATGTATTTAATAAAATGATTTTTTTGCATCAAATACTTATTAATACCGGTTGGTAACGTAAACCGATTCTGATATTTAAATTATCAGTACCGTTACATAAGACAAATCACTTCTTATAATCCACTTAAAAGTACTTGTTCTAAACAACAACCGCTTCTGATAAATGACTTACCAGTACCAGTTTATAACATCAACCAGTGCGTAACAGTCTACTTGTCAGTACCGTTTTGTATCATCAACCAGTTTAAAAAAGTCAACTTATGAGAACCGGTTTGCAATACCAACCGGTTCAGAAAAGCTAACGTATCAGTAATGGTGTGTGTCGGAGTGCGTGAGCTGCGACACTCCTCCCGGCCTGCTTGGAAGCAGCCCGTGAGTTTCTTTTTTCGGAGGGGGCTTGGCGCCCTACTCGACCTAGGCTCGAGGGAGCAGATGAACACCGAGATTTACGTGGTTCAGGCCACCGGAGCGTAATAACCTACGTCCACGGGAGTGCTTGTTCTATTGCTTGAGCGTGTGTGCTTGTGCGTTGCGGGATCTGGAAAGTGAACCCTTTGCAGGGTGGTCACCCCGGTCCTTTTATAGTTTAAGGCCGGGGTGGTTACAATGAGGCTTGGGGCCCAACAGGTGGCCCCAAAGGTATGTGTACCCTATACATGATCTAGGGCTTTGTCCTCTGAGTAGAGTGGTCGACGGGGGAGTTAAGTCCCGCCGCCCGGCGTGTTGAGCGTCCCTGACCGCGTGTCATTTGATGATAAAGACGTCGTCTTGTCGCCGCGTCTTCTCGCCCTGCTTGGGCAGCTTTGTGCCGTTGGGTGGCACTGTACTGCTGTCATGCCTTCGCCCATTCTTGTCACCGTAATGGCGAACAGGCAGAGGACGAAGGCGTGTGCAGTGCGCAATGCTTTTGGGGAAAGCGCGAGCCTTGAATGTGAAGCCTGACAGCGCACTTCCTTCTTGATTTCGTCAACGCACAGATCATGACGGATCGTGGGGCACGTGGCGGCTCTGGAGCTCTTATCGACGGGCTTGGAGTTAGGGGACACATGGACGCTCCAAACGTCACCTAAGCAGGGTGGCTCAGACCGGAGCCCAGGGCACGTGTCAGCACCGGAGCTGTCCTCAGCGGGGAGGTGGCTCTGAGCCAGCGGACACATGGCAGCTCTGGACCTCACCTCAGCGGGGAGGCTCGGACCGGAGCCCAGGGCACGTGTCAGCACCAGAGCTGTCCTCAGCAGGGAGGTGGCTCCGAGCCAGGGGACACGTGGCAGCCCCGGACCTCACCTCAGCGGGGAGGTTCGGACCGGAGTCCAGGGCACGTGTCAGCCTCGGTGCTGTCCTCAGCACAGAGGTGGCTCTGAGCAAGGGGACACGTGGCAGCCCCAGACCTCACCTCAGCGGGGAGGCACGGACCAGAGCCTAGGGCACGTGTCACCTCCGGAGCTCAAGCGCACGGGGCAGTCCCAGGGCTGACCATGGGGCCAAGGGCACGTGGCTATGCTGGGCCCCGCCTCAACAGGCAGACGGGGCCCAGGCTGTCTTTGACCCACTATGTGGGGGTACCCTGTCTGCAGGGTACCGACAGTATGTAATAAGAACCAGCTCGGAAATTTTCACTACTCAGTTCTGGTTTGTAACGTCAACCGATTCGGGAGTCTATTTATCAGTATGGGTTTGTAACATCAACCGGTTCGTAAAAAGTCCAATTATCAGAACCTGTTTCAACACCCACTGGTTCAGAAAAGTCAACTTATCAGTATCGGTCTTTAACAAGAAGAGGTTCAAAGAAGTGATTCTGATAATCGGAATTATTGGTGTCTGTTACAAAGTTGAACCGCTTATGATTATTGACTTATCAATACCAGTTCTGAAATAGAATGACTTCCGACCACTACAAGATAATGATAAATATACAACAGTTTAAATTATTTACAGCGGTCAAAGCATCATCCATCGTAAATAATCTTATTTACAATGGTAACAAAAGGTCGTCGTAAATAGCAGGTTACTTTACGACGGCCAGGTTGCGACCGTCGTAAATAAAACTAGTTTATGACGGCTGAGGCTTGGCTGTTGTAATTAAAACTAATTATGATGGCCGAGGCTTGGCCATCATAAATAAAGACCCTATACCCGCCGCCAACTCCTCTTTCTCTCCATCTTTCTCCCCCGCTCTGCCGCCGCCCCAAGGTAACCTCCTCCAACCTGCCATGCCACCGCAGGCTCCCCCGCAACGCCGCCGCCTCGGCCCCCTCCCCCGCAGCACCGTTGCCGCCTCCCCTGTCGCCTCGCCCCCTCCCCAAACTCTCTCTGGCCCACCCGAAACCCCCATCCCCCTCTGGCCCACCCGCAGCCATCCTGCCCCCACCGCACACTGTTGTTAGCTGTTTTTGTTGATTAATAGATTAGTGTTGATTAGTATATTAGTGTTGATTATTAGATTTTGTTGATATACGACAACCACATGTCGTCGTCAATAAAATGAAAATCATTGTAAATAGCTTATTTATGACGATATTCAATTATTTATGACAACATCAGGCCATCACTAAATTTTGGTTGTCAATAGGCTTATTTACGACCGTCGCTAAGATAGTTACTACGTAACGTATGTGTTACTCGTTTTGAACCGGCACGTCTCACGTGGCGCTACGCATGTGAGACGTGTAGGTTTGGAATTGTTCTTTTTTGGACAGTCTCGGAGTGGCCGCGAGAGTGTGATTACTAGGGGTGGGCGTTCGGGATTGATGGAAATTTCGGGTCGGGGAAGTTGGGTTTTAAGTTCGGATTTTCAGAATCACTACCCAAAATTGTACCCAAATTTTTGGTTACCCTAAATTCGGGTACCAAAGTTTTGGGTTCGGGTTCGGTAACTCATATTACCCGAATAGTAACAGAACTACTAAAAACGGTTAGAAAATACAATAGCCAAAACAATAGTAAAATTAGCATTTCAGTAGCAAAACTATAATTTTATTAACATTACAACAACATAATAAAATCAAAAAATTATAACAACCAGAACAGAGCACCCCAAATGCCAGTCAAACATGTGGCATAAGTACTTCAGGGCTTTGCAGGCCACCAGTTGGCAAGTATCTTTCATGCGGCATCCAGTGGGAGAGATGTTCCATGGCTTCATCTCTAGGAACCTCTCACTGTCGCTGATGTGCACTGTGACCTTGCAGCTTTCGGTTCCATGCTTCACAAACTCAAGACCCATGTACTCCGGCGGTCTGGAATACCAAGTAGCATTGTGGCGGATAGAGCACCTTGGGGAAACCATCTACATTGATGCAGAAGGTGGTGACACGGTCGTCGGCCATCTGGCTTAGAACAGAGCACAAGGTTTAGATGAGAGCAAAACATATCACCAAGGCTCTACGGTCCAAGTTTCCTAAAGGAAAACCACTCTACGGTCTCCTACGATCACCTAGGTATTAGGGTCCACATCCTACAACCAAGTATGGCTATGATAACACTTGAAGCGTCCTGACCCATATGATTAGAACTAAACATGTAATATTATGCCAGAAGCAGAGTTCGGTACATAATATTACTACACAAGTGGAACCACAACCAAATAGAGCTCTACTACAACGGTATACACTTTAGTACAACAATCATAAAACTATCACAATGATAACTAACATCATAAACACATGGACGACTAGCTCCTCTTCGTACATGGTTCCATGGTAACGATTTGGGTGCGGACGTGATCCTACTCAAAGTCCTCCAGTTTGAAGTCAGGATCCTTTGAATATATGAACAACGATTGAGTACAAAAAGTACACAGCAAGCTCCACCTCACCTTTGAGGGGGAGAATAATACAAATATAGATACAACACACAAAATAAAGAGAGATGCAACCTAATACAAACTAATGCAACCAAATAACTCATCCAGAGACATCCCTTACCCCATTCTCACGACATATGGCTTTCTAGTTGTTAGGACCAAACCATAACCTGTCTTATGCCTTGGACACGGCCGTCCGAACATATTCTACACTCTGCAGAAGTTGTTCGTTAAACCCACACGCACGGACCATCAAAGATGGCTCGTCATAACCGACACCCAGTCGAAACATCACCCCGACCAGCCGTCCCCAATCCAGTTTCATGACTCATCTCAATACCATCTCATATTTAACTCTTATATATATATATATATATATATATATATATATATATATATATATATATATATATGTGTGTGTGTGTGTGTGTGTGTGTGTGTGTGTGTGTGTGTGTGTGTGTGGCGGACCGGAATCCGCTCATCCAGGATCGCAGAGGGTGGTGCCGCACGATGCGACACCTGACAGCACACATTCATAAGGAAACCTTTTGATTACATGGGAAACCAACTGAACTGTACAAACAGGTACAACCTTCAGTTACAAACTATTGTTTATAATACACAGCGGAAGTCTACACTATACAACTGACACCCGCCTATCTAGCAAAAGTCGGCTGCCCAGCCCTAGGGCAACCAACACTAGCTGCACTCCTCAGCTCAGCGTGGCGTGTACGGCTCCCACTCAGCTGTGGTCCCCGACGGAGGGTAACCCTCGCCGGTGGACTCGTAACCCGAGTCCGTCGGTGGCTCCTCACCTGAAAAACACTTAAGCAGCAACCGTGAGCACGAGGGCTCAACAAGACTTAACCGACTCACCTAGGCATGAAACTCTACATGAGGTGTACAATGAACATAGGATAGTAACATTGCAGCAAATGGACACGCCTACAAGTTCATCCTTAGTTCATCTTTTAGCCACAAGTTATCAGTTCAGGAATCTGAAATTTAGTAAGCAATATTTGGTGGCGCACATGTAGCAACACAATTATATCATATCAGCAATATTGAATCATCACATTTCATACATTAGCCTACGTCACGACTCAGTGACCAAGTGGTACTCTTCACTGCGAGGGACGGCGAATCGACTCGATATACACCTGCAGGGACACCCAAAGAGCATGTCACGTATGCCCACCTGTGGAGCTGCACAGCACGCTCACTCGATGTCGTACGGGGCAACCTTTCACCCAACAGCCCAAACGTCGAACCGGTCGCACCGAAATGAGCAGGAGGTTCCCTACACGGAGCATCTCTCTATGCCCGTTAGCAGATTTCCACCTTGCTGCCCTCAGCCTACACCTATAAATCGGTGCGTTATGCCTCGACGCTCGGAGGTTTAGGTTACATCGGTTTATCGGGGCCCATATATCCGATATGCCTTTGGTACGTTCAAACTTGATCAGCGTGGGCTGCACACGGATCGGTCCTCAATCGACACGGACAGGGCTGCGCACACAAGACTTCCTCTTGCTGCGCCCTAGCCCCTGCCAAGTCTCATTTTTATTACTAACGTGATCTCACATCACTCGAACCAATCCCGTGTGTCCCAAGCCTAACTCGTGAGTAGATTCCAACTACTCGACTTGTACCGAAGTCCTATGAATCATTAAGCATAGCCTGTCTATTCGAGGCCCTAGACACTACCCTCACTGTTGGGGGAAAAATTCTGGTTATGCAGTTGGGTTTTCATCCATCCTACACATAATGCACATACATACTCCACACTACGTATGTAAACAAGTAAAACTTTATAAAAGGCTTAATGCAAACCGGGGCTTGCCTTGTTGCTGCTGGTCAGTGGTTAGGTCTTCTTCCAGAAGGAGGAAGTCGAGCACTTCCGGAGTCTCCTCGCCTTCAACGACTACACGTTAATGAATATGCACATAAGTTTAATTGTAAAGATTCTGCTACAAGTTCTACTAACAAGTTTTCAAAAAACTGGAACTCTGTTTAAGAATTTAAAATGAAACTGGTGCTGTTGGTTTGGGTTTGGACCTAAGCACATGATTAAGTGCTAAGTGGTTTTCCCCCTCTTCTATATTGATCGCCTCAAGTGGTTAAACAGAACAGGGGTGATCCAGAGCTCCAATGGAGCTGAGACTTTTCATATGGGTTCCTTGTCACCATAAAGTCTTTTGGACAAAAAATTAGCACTTTTCATTGAGTGGTTTGTTCAGAATAATTTTCTAAGAAATTAAGCAAAGAAAAATTAATTCTGAGATAAAACCCATGTTCATGCCAAACTTAGTGAACTACAATTTCAATTATAGCTCATAGAGTTTGCATGAATTTTCCTAGAATTTTGGGAGCTAAGATTTTCCAAGAACTGAATTTCCAAGTTTTGGAAATTCTCTGAAAATGTTTCTGTATTCAATTGAACACAGCACCTTCAAATCTGAATTGCCCTGATAAAATCAGCTCCATATGGTATGAAACTTTTACAGGAGTCCTCTAACATCCTAGGGAATATTCTGGCAAAATTTGAGGATTTTTGGATTAACCAAACTCCCTCTAAAACTCTTTTGCTGAAAAGCTTTAAAGAATTTTCCAGAATTAAATAAAGGGTTTCATACAAATTGGGTTGCATATTTGGATAGAGCTATTCAAAATGAATCCAACCCAATTTGAACCACTAAATTTGGAGCTTCCTAGCAAAAGTTATGAGGTTCTAAAGTTTGGGGAAATTCTGGAATTTGAATTAACCGGGAAAAGTTCAAATCCCTGACAGCGGGTCCGGCCCACACGTGTCACCCCCTGGGCTACACCACACATGGCCACAGGACTGTTCTCCACATTGTCACAGATGATCCGGTGCAACAGAAAATCCCCACACTGTTTACTGAGCCACTGACAAGCGGGCCCGGCCACTCGTCTTCTTCCTCGCGCTCCCGCGCCCGCGCGCCACCGGGCTCGCCGGAGCCGCGCTGATCCTTGCCGTCCGGCCAACTCCTGTGCTCTCCCTCGCCGCCAGGGCCTAAGTTCGTGAACTGAACATGATGGCACCATCTTCCCCGGCCGGCGGTGGCCCTAACCTTGCCGGCGACGCTGCAGCGGCTCGGGATCACTTCGGCTATGTTACCCGACGCCTTTAACCCGCCAAAACCTCGGTGAGAGGGCTCTACAGCACCGGGGGATCCCAGGGAGGGTCGACAGGGCCATGCAAAGGCTCGGGGAAGGCTCTAACCTAGTTGTCACCGTGAGCCCGATCCTCCCCGCCATAGCCGCGGTTGGAAAAACGGAAAATACGTCGGCTACAGCCATGATCAAGCTAGGGTTGCGAAGTAAACATGGGCACCATCAAGTCTAGCTCCTGTGAGTGCAGTTTGATGGGCTCTAAGCAAATAGAAGTCAGGAATTTGCAGATTTCGTACCAGAAGGTGGTTCTGCACTGGCTGAGAGTAGTTTGCGAAATACGCCGGCGACGATCAGTCACTTGGTCCAAGCTTTGGGGGTGAGTAGCGTGGAGTCTTGGCACGTCCAAAACGGCTCTGGCTTGGCCGTGACAAGCTCTCTGCTGAGCTGTCCACGCGAGCACCTGTGCTCGGTTCTTTTCGGCCGCCGCGAAGACTCGGTGAAACCGGGGTTGTGAGGGCCAAAAGCTCTCGGTTGTGGCCTGACGAGGCGGTGGAGAAGACTGTCAGGGCGTTTTCCTACTGCCTGGGTGTTTGCACGCGAGGGACAACAGCTCCCGAGCGATTGACGACGGCGGCGGCTTCTCTGTGCCGTTCTTGCGCGCGAGAGGAGTAGAACATGGCCTTCGGTGCTGTGGCAAAACGTGGCACGGCCGGGAGTAACTATCCCCCACGAGGAGCTCGCCAGCGCAAAGAAACCGACCCCGGGGCGAGCTGTGGTAGCGTCTCGGTGGCGCCTGTGGACTCCTCGGATCTGTTCGAGTGAGCAAGACTTAACCCCGAAGGCTGCTGATCTTTATGCATTTTTAACCTCCCCAATGACATGTGGGTCCCACCAGTCAGTGCTCCCCTATCGCTCAAAAGATCTCCAAAAACTTGGCAAGTGACCAATTCAAATGTTTGGAGCTAAAATCTGAGCTGCATTTGGATGGTTAGACAAATTCCCTCCCAATTCAAATGGATATTTGAATTCTTAGAATATTTGAATCCTTTTTGGAAAAATGGATAGCAAACCATGTCAAAAATTTATGAAACTTTGCCTACCCACTAATTTGGACCTAAGGAATCCAAATATGCAATTTGATTCGTGTGTTAGCTGCTGGAAACAAGAGTTTGAAAACAACAGTTTTGAATTCCCATTGTGTCCTCCCCTCATTTGAAATTTGATTTGAACCCTCAGTTTAACTTTTGATTTTTAAACCCCTCCATTGCCCTTGAGTACTTTACTTCTGTGGTCTTAATCCACCTAGGGTACAAACATGCAAGCAACCCTCAGTTCGTTTTAGAACAACCTCTCATGTGTTATCATATGTGTAGAAAGTTTGGAACCAATCCCCTTTTGATGGAGGTTACTTGCCCTCCACAACATATTCACAACAAAAACGGTGGTGTTGTGAGATGATGAAAAGTTTTTGCAAGTCCCTTTTTCTTGGGCTTTTTACATCCCTCCCCCCTTAAAATAATCTCGTCCCGAGATTACAAAAGAATAGACAGCGATGTAACAGGGACTTACCCGTGCTGAGACGCCATGAACTTCAGGTAATTTGAGCGAAGGAATTCCTCGCTCTCCCACGTCGCTTCTTCAGCGGTGTGGTTGCTCCAGAGTATTTTGTAGAACCACAACGTTCGGCTATGCGTGGTCCGAGCTTTCTCATCAATTATTGCCACCGGATATTCATCATATGTCAAATCCGTTTGCAACTCGCCGATGTCTTCGGTAGGAACAGCAGCTGTATGCTTCAGACATCTTCGCAGTTGTGAAACATGGAAAACGTCATGGACACCAGCAAGAGATACCGGTAGCTCCAGTCTATACGCCGCTGGTCCACACTTCTCGGTGATAGCATAGGGTCCAATGAAATGGGGAGCGAGCTTCCCCTTCACACCGAATCGGTGCACGCCCTTCATCGGAGACACGCGGAGGTACACGTGTTCCCCGACGTCAAAGTGCAGCGGTCTACGCCTCTTATCAGCGTAGCTCTTTTGCCGGGATTGAGCGGCCTTCAAATTAGCTTGAATCATCCGAACGCGCTCTTCGGCGTCGTTCACCACATCAACCCCGAATGTGACCCTTTCACCGGACTCGCACCAGTTTAATGGGGTGTGGCATTTGCGACCGTAGAGAGCTTCGTAGGGTCCCATTTTGATGCTCGCATGATAGCCGTTGTTGTACGAGAATTCGGCCAATGGTAGGTGATCATCCCATCTCCTACCATGGTGGATGGCACATGCTCTCAACATGTCTTCCAGAACCTGATTCACCCTCTCTGTTTGGCCATCTGTTTGAGGGTGGTAGGTGGAGCTTCTAATCAGTTTAGTACCCAAAGCAGCGTGCAACTGCTCCCAAAAGCAAGATACAAATAATGCACCTCGGTCTGAGACTATGGTCTTGGGTACTCCATATAAACATAGAATCTTCGCTATGTACAGCTCCGCATATTTGCCGGCATTGTAACATGTGTGCACTGGGATGAAGTGAGCCGTCTTGGTTAACCGGTCAACGATTACCCAAATAGAATCATGTTTGTTGGAGTCAGGGGCAATCCCTACAATGAAATCCATGCTCACATCTTCCCATTTCCATGCCGGAATCTTCAGGGGTTGCAGCAGCCCTGATTTCTTCATATGATCAGCTTTCACTCGTCTACACGTATCGCACTCGGATACGGACTTCGCTACCTCCCGCTTCATCCGTATCCACCAAAATTTCTTTTTCAAATCTTGGTACATTTTGTTGCTGCCCGGATGAATGGAGTATTTAGACAGGTGAGCTTCATCAAGGATCTTCTTCCTCAGTTCCATATCCCAGGGTACGACTATGCGGCCATTGAACCATAGCGTCCCCTCATCATCCTTCCGGAAACATTTGATCTCCCCGTTGTATATCCGTCTCCGGAGATGTGCCATACCCTTATCAATCTTCTGAGCTGCAATGATGTCCTCCCTAATAGTAGGGATGAGGGCAAAGTTGTAGAGCGATCCATAAGGAACCACGTATAAACTTGGCTCCTCCTCCTCCACCGGTGTAATGGTGAGGTTATGGACATGTTATTTCTGACTCAGCGTGTCGGCAACCACATTTGCCTTGCCGGGGTGGTAATGGATCTCAATCTCATAGTCCTTGCTTAATTCTAACCACCTCCTTTGCCTCATATTAAGCTCCTTCTGGGTGAAGATGTACTTCAAGCTCTTGTGGTCGGTGTAGAGGTGCACCAAATTCCCCAGGAGATAGTGCCTCCATATTTTTAGCGCCAAAACCACTGCAGCAAGCTCAAGATCATGAGTCGGGGTAGTGCTGCTCATGGTTTCGAAGTTGGCGTGAGCCATAGGCGACCACACGTCCTTCCTGCATCAACACGCAGCCGAGCCCAATACCGGATGCGTCACAGTACACGTCAAAGGGCTTGGTTGTATCCGGTTGAGCTAAGACCGGGGCTGTTGTGAGATGCTTCACCAATGCTTGGAACGCTCCTTCACACGCCGTGTTCCAAACATATTTCGTTCCCTTCTTCAGCAATTCTGTCATCGGCTTAGCGAGCTTGGAATAAATCTCTGGTAGTACCCCGCTAACCCGAGGAAGCTTCTGACTTCATGAACTGAAGTGGGAGCTTTCCATTTCAGCACTTGCTCTATTTTGCTTGGGTCAACCGCAATGCCTTCCGCGGAGATGATATGTCCCAAGAATGGCACTTGGCTGATCCAAAACTCGCATTTGCTGAACTTGGCGTAGAGCTTGTGGTCTCGCAATCATTGGAGAACGATCCTCAAGTGTTCGGCATGTTCTGCTTCTGTCTTGGAGTAAACCAAGATGTCATCAATGAACACCACAACGAACTTGTCCAGCTCTAGCATGAACACCGAGTTCATGAGATACATGAAATGTGCCGGAGCATTTGTGAGACCAAAAGAAATGACGAGATATTCATATAAGCCATATCTCGTCGAGAAAGCCGTCTTCGGGATATCCTCCGCCCGGATCTTTATCTGATGATATCCAGAGCAAAGGTCCATCTTGGAGAACACACTTGCACCCACAAGTTGATCAAACAAAATGTCGATGCGGGGCAGTGGGTACTTATTCTTGATGGTGACGGCGTTGAGCGGCCGGTAGTCCACACACAGCCTTAAGGTTTCATCCTTCTTCTTCACGAACAGCGCCGAGCATCCCCAAGGCGAGGAACTCGGCCTAATGAAACCTTTGCTCAACAGATCATTGAGCTGTTCCTTCAGTTCAGCCAGCTCGTTCGGAGCCATTTTGTATGGTCTCTGGGAGATAGGAGTAGTCCCGGGTGCAAGCTCGATCTTGAACTCGACATCCCGCTCAGGTGGCATGCCCGGAAGATCATCCGGGAACACGTCGGGGTACTCCCGGACTACGGGGATGTCCTCTAACTTGAGAGCTTCAGTAATATTGATTGCTGAAACCTCCCGGACTGGATTATCTAATATGAGGGACTACGGACGGTGTAGTGGGGAGTGGAGGTGAACCGTCCGTAATAAGGTTTTCAGGACAGCGCCATGGTAGCTTAGCCATGACATTCCTAAGATTGCATCAATCTTATGCCCCTCAAGAATAATCATAGTGGTGGGATATATCTTCCCACCTAAGCACAGTGGTGCTTTCGGAACCATCATCGTTTCGGAAATCTTTCCTCCCGGTGAGCAGATCATATAAGAACACTCGGTTGGAAAGGCTTCCAGCTGATGCTTAACCACATATGATGCACTTATGAAGTTGTGGGTTGCACCAGAATAAAACAATATGATGATGGCTTGGTCGTTGAGAGTAAACGTACCCGCCAGCACGTTGTCTCCCTCTGGGCGTCCTCATTGTCGAGGTGGCGGACGCCCCCAGTCCGCTGACCAACCTTCTTGACCGGAGGTCGGCCTCGAGCACCACCCTGGAACTGGGCTTGCCCGCTGCTCTGCTGCCCCTGGGGGCAGTCCTTCGCGAAATGGCCCGCCTGGCCACACGTGAAGCAAGTGAAGCAGGGCGGTCCTCCGCTGATCGGCGGACGGAAACCCGGGGCGCGTTGTGATGGTGGAAACGCCCAGGGTGCCATCTGCTGCTGCTGCTGCTGCTGCTGCTGCTGCTGTTGTTGCGGTCGCGGTGGTGGCATCGGCGGTCAGAACGGAGGTGACTGAAAAGAACGTCCCCCGAACCGCTGAGGTCGCGCCGGTGGATGCCACTGCTGTCCGGATGGTGTTCGATACACCATGCGGTACTTCTGGGGAGCGCCACCCCCACTGCTTGGTGGAGCGCTGCGCTTCCGCTGCTCAGCTGCCAACTCCCGCTGAGTGTCCTCTTGCATAATCGCGGCATTGACGAGGTCGTTGAAGGTGCCGCGATTCCACTGAACGAGGTGCGTCTTCATCTCGGGGTGTAACCCCCGATAGAAGTGCTCCCGCTTCTTCTCCTCGGTGGAGATGTAGTCTGACGCATATTGTGCCAGATGGTTGAAGGCACAGGAGTGGTCATGGGGTACTCCTCCCGCCCTGCTTCAGCTCCAAGAATTCTTGGAACTTCCTCTTCATTATCCCGGGAGGTATATGATAGGCGCGGAATGCCTCCCGGAACTCTTCCCACTCCACGGCATGGCCAGCCGGACGTGAGGCGACATAGTTCGCCCACCATGCACCAGCGGCACCGTGAAGCTGCTGCACTGCGAATAGAGTCTTTTGCCGCTCCGTGCATTGGAGCAGCCCGAACTTGGACTCGATGGTCCGCAGCCAGTTGTCGGCCTCCAGTGGTTCCTCTGCTTCAGTGAACACTGGAGGGTGCGTACTCATGAAGTCTGAGTACGACACCTCCCGGGGCTCACGGGGCCCCCTCTCTTGACGCCCCCCCTGCCTGGGACGTATTCTGCACGATTGTGCGGAGCAGGTCGGTCTGCTCCTCACGACCTCCCACCAGTGCCGCTATCACATTAGCTAGAGTAAGAGGAGGCGGCGGTGGTGGTTGCTGCTGCGGGGTGCTGTCGTAGGCAGGTGGCTGGGAGTCATCGCCCCCCTGCTGGCTAGAGCCACCAACCTCGTGCGTGGTCCTAGTGCGAACCATCTGCAACCATACGACAATAAACATCAGTCCCGCAACAAATTTCATGCAGTCAACTGAAATAGGCATAAAAACATAATGACAATAAAATCATGCGATACATCTCGTATACAGATAATATAATAACTTTGCACAAGCTACACCATTACCGGACCAAATACAAGCTAGCTTAAATCCAAATTGATGGACTTCCTCTTTGGAAGTTCATCACAACTAGGTTTGGTCTCTACGAGACGTTACTATCGCTTTGTCATCACGTATACCACCCTTTTATATTCAATACGACACAAACATGGTCTCTAGTAAAAGAAACTTGAGTGATACCTATACTCAAATCTTTCACTAGTTGAAGATAACCACTCATGAGCATGTTCTACCCCATTGGAAGTACTTAAAACCCCTAGAGTACAACAATCTCTCAAATGAGTTCACTGTCATTCCTCTGTCAGGATGACCAGTTTCTGAAAATCCCAGATTTTTATCTGGTTCTGGGCATCTTCATGACTCGAGTTGAATACAAAAGTTAAAGTTATCTTCAGTATCTTTCCAACGAGTATTTCTTTGCCCCCAGATCAGCTTTGATTTAAAAGTTATAGTAATTCAAAGTCAACAGAATTTCTGGAAGAATTTCAACAGCACCTCCTTTGAGAAGTTGCTGTTTTCAACACTGATTTCCACTGAATTCTGTGCTGGCATTGCAGAAACTCTGAATTACAATGATGTAACACATCTTCTACCCTTTCTAAAGATGTATCATATGACAATTTTAGATTTTTCTACTGGGAGTTATGCTTGAAAAACAGAACAGTCCAGGGAGTGTTTTAAATCTGTCCTGGTTCTGGACAGTTTACACTCCTCTGGGATTTAAGCCACCTTAAGGTGTGATTCAGCCCTGGAAGTCTACAACAAAGTTTTTGCGTGCTTAAACAGCCTTCCAGAACTATATCCCACACCTCCATTGGCTAATTTATCTGTGAGTTATGCTCTGTCAAAGTTCAGCAACTTGCTGCTCAAAACAGAGCACTCTGTTTTTCAATCTTTTGGAACTACACTACTCAACTATCAAATTTTTCTACCCAACCAGGGTCCTAAATGTTGAAACTTAGTGATTTTAATTCCTTGTTCTCATTTTTTTCCATGCACATGCCTATAATATATCGGTACTACATTCCTCACAAAGAAAATCCTAGCCGGATTATACTGGCATACACGTCTCAGTTGTGGCACTAAACGGTCTCTCGCACACATTTACTACACGGAATACATACGTGGTTAGTACCTGCAGAATACCACACAATAATGATGCACTCAATGGTTGTTTTCATTTCAGGCATGTCCATATTTGAAAGTAAATACAAACGCCCGTATCATTGCCATACGGCCGTCCTTGAGTTAAGTCACGTCTCAAGGTACGTGATCGTGTTTCAACACCACACGACGGGGAACCCGAGTATGTCATGAACGGGTCGTCACGGTTGGGAATGTTATCAACCCAACAGATACCACCTACTGCCCTGCAGGGCACGCCGATGGCAAGCGCTGCGTATGTCCTCCTGGGCTACTTCCAGACGAACACACTCTCGCGTTACTGACCACGCGATGGGGTCTCCACTTACTTGCCTAATGCACGCTAGGGATCAGCGTTTCATATGAACTCAGGAACATGAAGAGTCCAAGAGTTTCATATTGACGTCTCACACCAAGCTGTGAGACTCATCCCTGAACCACGTTCCTCGTCAGGGGAGCTAACCGAAATTGAACCGCTTTCGGTGGCGTTCCTTACCATTATTACCAGAACGTAGGTGCGTCGCTACATAATTAAAATTCAGAATTATAACACATAGGTTAGTCTTTGCCACTTCAAGTAACTATGCTAACATAGTCCTTACTTGGGCAAACTATCGATTCCTCACCGTAAACCTAAGTTTTCCCGTAATACAGTCCTTAAGTAATGTGCTATCCCCAATGCAGCTCTGATACCAGGCTGTGGCGGACCGGAATCCGCTCATCCAGGATCGCAGAGGGTGGTGTCGCACGATGCGACACCTGACAACACACATTCATAAGGACACCTTTTGATTACATGGGAAACCAACTGAATTGTACAAACAGGTACAACCTTCAGTTACAAACTATTGTTTATAATACACAGCGGAAGTCTACACTATACAACTCACGCCCGCCTATCTAGCAAAAGTTGGCTGCCCAGCCCTAGGGCAACCAACACTGGCTGCACTCCTCAGCTCAGCGCGGCGTGTACGGCTCCCACTCAGCCGTGGTCCCCGACGGAGGGTAACCCTCGCCGGTGGACTCGTAACCCGAGTCCGTCGGTGGCTCCTCACCTGAAAAACACTTAAGCAGCAAACGTGAGCACGAGGGCTCAACAAGACTTAACCGACTCACATGGGCATGAAACTCTACATGAGGTGTACAATGAACATAGGGTAGTAACATTGCAGCAAATGGACACGCCTACAAGTTCATCCTTAGTTCATCTTTTAGCCACAAGTTAACAGTTCAGTAATCTGAAATTTAGTAAGCAATATTTGGTGGCACACATGTAGCAACACAATTATATCATATCAGCAATATTGAATCATCACATTTTATACATTAGCCTACGTCACGACTCAGTGACCAAGTGGTACTCTTCACCGTGAGGGACGGCGAATCAACTCGATATACACCTGCAGAGACATCCAAAGAGCACGTCACGTACGCCCACCCGTGGAGGTGCACAGCACGCTCACTCGATGTCGTACAGGACAACCTTTCACCCAACAGCCCAAACGTCGAACTGGTCGCACCGAAACGAGCAGGAGGTTCCCTACACGGAGCATCTCTCTATGCCCGTTAGCAGATTTCCACCTTGCTTCCCTAAGCCTACACCTATAAATCGGTGCGTTATGCCTCGACGCCTGGAGGTTTAGGTTACATCGGTTTATTGAGGCCCATATATCCGATATGACTTCGGTACGTTCAAACTTGATCAGCATGGGCCGCACATGGATCGGTCCTCAATCGACATGGACAGGACTGCGCACACAAGACTTCCTCTTGCTGCGCCCTAGCCCCTGCCAAGTCTCATTTTTACTACTAAGGTGATCTCACATCACTCGAACCAATCCCATGTGTCCCAAGCCTAACTCGCGAGTAGATTCCAACTACTCGACTTGTACCGAAGTCCTATGAATCATTAAGAATAGCCTGTCTATTCGAGGCCCTAGACACTACCCTCACTCTTGGGGGAAAAATTCTGGTTATGCAGTTGGGTTTTCATCCATCCTACACCTAATGCACATACATACTTCACACTACGTATGTAAACAAGTAAAACTTTATAAAAGGCTTAATGCAAACCGGGGCTTGTCTTGTTGCTGCTGGTCAGTGGTTAGGTCTTCTTCCGGAAGGAGGAAGTCGAGCACTTCCGGAGTCTCCTTGCCTTCAGCGACTACACGTTAATGAATATGCACATAAGTTTAATTGTAAAGATTCTTCTACAAGTTCTACTAACAAGTTTTCAAAAACTGGAACTCTGTTTAAGAATTTAAAATGAAACTGGTGCTGTTGGTTTGGGTTTGGACCTAAGCACATGATTAAGTGCTAAGTGGTTTTCCCCCTCTTCTATATTGATCACCTCAAGTGGTTAAACAGAACAGGGGTGATCCAGAGCGCCAATGGAGCTGAGACTTTTCATGTGTGTTCCTTGTCACCAGAAAGTCTTTTGGACCAAAAATTGGCACTTCTCATTGAGTGGTTTGTTCAGAATAATTTTCTAAGCAATTAAGCAAAGAAAAATTAATTCTGAGATAACACCCATGTTCATGCCAAACTTAGTGGACTACAATTTCAATTATAGCTCATAGAGTTTGCATGAATTTTCCTAGCATTTTTGGAGCTAACATTTTCCCAGAACTGAATTTCCAAGTTTTGGAAATTCTCTGAAAATGTTTCTGTATTCAATTGAACACAGCACCTTCAAATCTGAATTTACCTGATCAAATCAGCTCTAAATGGTCTGAAACTTTTACAGGAGTCCATTAACACCATAGGGAATATTCTGGCAAAATTTGAGGATTTTTGGATTAACCAAACTCCCTCTAAAATTCTTTTGCTGAAAAGCGTTAAATAATTTTCCATAATTATGGGTTTCATACAAATTGGGTTGCATATTTGGATAGAGCTATTCAAAATGAATCCAACCCAATTTGAATCACTAAATTTGGAGCTTCCTAGCAAAAGTTATGAGGTTCTAAATTTGGGGAAATTCTGGAATTTGAATTAACCGGGAAAAGTTCAAATCCCTGACAGCGGGTCCGGCCCACACGTGTCACCCCCTCGGCTACACCACACGGGGCCACAGGACTGTTCTCCGCATTGTCACAGATGATCCGGTGCAACAGAAAATCCCCACACTGTTTACTGAGCGACTGACGAGCGGGCCCGGCCACTCATCTTCTTCCTCATGCTCCCGCGCCCGCGCGCCGCCGGGCTCGCCGGAGCCGCGCTGATCCTTGCCGTCCGGCCAACTCCTGCACTCTCCCAAGCCGTCAGGGCCTAAGTTCGTGCGCTGAACACGATGGCACCATCTTCCCCGGCCGGCGGTGGCCCTAACCAAGCCGGCGACAGTCAGAGGCTCGGGATCACTTCGGCTATGTTCTCCGACGCCTTTAACCCGCCAAAACCTCGGTGAGAGGGCTCTACAGCACCGGGGGATCCCAGGGAGGGTCGACAGGGCCATGCAAAGGCTCGGGGAAGGCTCTAACCTAGTTGTCACCGTGAGCCATTCCTCCCCGCGATAGCCGTGGTTGGAAAAACGGAAAATACATCTGCTACAGCCATGATCAAGCTAAGGTTGTGAAGTAAACTTGGGCGCCATCAAGTCTAGCTCCTGTGAGTGCAGTTAGATGGGCTCTAAGCAAATAGAAGTCGGGAATTTGCAGATTTCGTACCAGAAGGTGGTTCTGCACCGGCTGAGAGTAGTTTGCGAAATACGCCGTCGACGATCAGTCACTTGGTCCAAGCTTTTTGGGTGAGTGGCGTGGAGTCTTGGCGCGTCCAAAACAGCTCTGGCTCGGACGTGACAAGCTCTCTGCTGAGCTGTCCACGCGAGCACCTCTGCTCGGTTCTTTTCGGCCGCCGCGAAGACTCGGTGAAACCGGGGTTGTGAGGGCCAAAAGCTCTCGGTTGTGGCCCGACGAGGCGGTGGAGAAGACTGTCAGGGCATTTTGCTACTGCCTCGGTGTTTGCATGCGAGGAACAACAGCTCCCGAGCGATTGATGATGGCGGCGGCTTTTCTGTGCCGTTCTTGCGCGCGAGAGGAGTAGAACGTGGCCTTCGGTGCTGTGGCAAAACAGGGCACGGCCGGGAGTAACTATCCCCCACGAGGAGTTTGCCAGCGCGAAGAAACCGACCCCGGGGCGAGCTGTGGTGGCGTCTCGGTGGCGCCTGTGGACTCCTCGGCTCTGTTCGAGTGAGCAAGACTTAACCCCGAAGGCTGCTGATCTTTATGCATTTTTAACCTCCCCAATGTCATGTGGGTCCCACCAGTCAGCGCTCCCCTATCCCTCAAAAGATCTCCAAAAACTTGGCAAGTGACCAATTCAAATGTTTGGAGCTAAAATCTGAGCTGCATTTGGATGGTTAGACAAATTCCCTCCCAATTCAAATGGATATTTGAATTCTTAGAATATTTGAATATTTTTGGAAAAATGGATAGCAAACCATGTCAAAAATTTATGAAACTTTGCCTACCCACTAATTTGGACCTAAGGAATCCAAATATGCAATTTGATTCGTGTGTTAGCTACTGCAAACAAGAGTTTGAACACAACAGTTTTGAATTCCCATTGTGTCCTCTCCTCATTTGAAATTTGATTTGAACCCTCAGTTTAAAATTTGATTTTTAAACCCCTCCATTGCCCTTGAGTACTTCACTTATGTGATCTTAATCCACCTAGGGTACAAACATGCAAGCAACCCTCAGTTTGTTTTAGAACAACCTCTCATGTGTTATCATATGTGTAGAAAGTTTGGAACCAATCCCCTTTTGATGGAGGTTACTTGCTCTCCACAACATATTCACAACAAAAACGGTGGTGTTGTGAGGTGATGAAAAGTTTTTGCAAGTTCCTTTTTCTTGGGCTTTTACAATATATATATATATATATATATATATATATATATATATATATATATATATATATATATATATATCACCATGGACGACTGTCGGGCTTGCCATCAGGGTTAGGCTAAGCCCCGCCCATACATGGTCATGTGGTCGTACTGAAGGAAGTTAGGTGAGATGTCAAAACAACTTGGTCCTTAAGGCTCACCAGGGAAGCCTTCATATTCAAACCACGTGCCTATTATCCTGATAGTACTCACCATAAGTCTACCACCACGGCAGCGCTTACACCAACACTAACCCTTCTGCCCCAGTATCAACTCATGCTCTCACCAACCATACAACATACACAAGGCAACATCATCATGCATAACCTCATCATACCAATATGCCGCAAAAGGGAAACTAGTATGGTTACACCCGATCCATCGAATGACTCATGCTCAATAATGCAAAGCCCTAATCTACTAGTCACAATGGATGGACCTCACATTAGAGCAATCTGATGAAAAGGGATCGATGGAACTTGCCTTCACTACCGTTTGCAGCATCGTGCTCCTAGTCACCTGGCTCCTCCGGGTTCTTTTCCGACACTGGTTCTACATCAAGGAACACCGCACACAAGCAAACATACAATCAAAGCAAGCATACATCATTCAAAATTGCTTGCATTAACTGTATTATAATGTTAGATGAATCCTAGAAGAAGAATCAGAATAAGTGTCATTTGTATGGGTGAGATATGGTCTAAGGCTGATCAAGTGGTTACTTGCGGTTGGGCTCAATATGTGGATCAAATACCTAACTAATATTTGACTAGCTAATCTAATAGCCCAATAGAGGCATGAGAGTCTTCATTCTTCCCTCTCCGGTTCAATCTCCTCCCCCCAACCACTATAGATAACCTTTGGGAGCTCAAACTGGGAAGGGTAAATGAGGAGAAGGTGGCCATAGAGTAAGGAATCAAACGCTGACGCTATGGCTCACTGGATTGAGCCATCGATTTAGGTAGGGGACATAGAATGTAGGACAACTTCATGGAGGGGCGATGTTGGTATTTCTTACATCTACTGGTTATCCTGGCAACGGATGCCAAGGTTTATGATAACTAGGCTAACCTAGGGCCAAAGCAAGATGAGTTCCGCAAGCGCACGAAAGATACCGTTGTAGCATTTCACCCAAGATTATTCTCTAGGGTATCGTATTTTCCCAAAGGAAGCTGAAGTGTGGCAAGATGAAGGGTAGGATAGGATATTGTAGTAGGATACCAAGGAGGATAGGTAAAAAGGATAGCAATTGGGTGGTGTGACACACACTGAACAATCTACTCTAAAGATAAGATAGTCCAAATAAAAGTTAAACTAAGGTAAGGAGTTGTCCCTAATGTGCTTCTAATATACATATGTATAGTCTAGTAGTATCCATATGGTTATTCTAGTAGTGAATACTAGGGCTTAGTTGTCCAACTACAATCCGTGGGTCTACGATACATCCAATGCTACTTAACTATCCAAGCACCACACTTGCATGCTAGGTAAGTACCTTAGGAGCTGCAGTACAATTGCCATCCTAAGGCAACGACTAACCTAAACATCGTTGAAACAATGTTGGGACCAAGCACTATGTAATTCATACTAACATATTCATATCATACCTAATTAGAGTATAGTGGAGGCCTATGGTATTTATGATAACATAATAACAAGGTTACTATACTATCATAATAACATAAACCTACCACGTACATGGATTCAACAATCAAACAAGAAATGCTTCATCCAAGCATATGAAAAAAAGAAGACTAATATTATTAATAATAATAAAGTCATAAATAAAAGAAAACATACATGATCCATACCTTTCCCAAAGTAGAATTGGGAAATAGAGGCTCATTCCTACATCCTAAACTCTACTAAGGACTTGGATAGAGCTTGTATACAAGAGAGTATTGCTCAAGTGGTATGTGTGGAAGTGACGGGTATGGGTCCTATTTATACATGAGTTAAGGTCAGTTCCTGCCAGAATATGCACACGAATTAACCAGAACCGACTTCAGGAAGCCACAGGGAGTCGACACATGGAGGATGACCGAGTTTGGGGGCAGGACCAGGTCGGTCGAACCCCTGGTTCGTCCGGCCCTAGGGTGGCCCCAGACTCGGTGTGCTTCCTCCGGGTGGCTTCTAGCTAGGCCCTCAGGTGTTTACCGGGTGATACGTTGCTGGAATCTATCGGATACTCCTATAAGTGGGCCATTGGATCTATGGCCTGCCACGTGTCGTCCTCAGATTAGGTGGAAGTGTATATTCTAGGATCGCTCCCTAAATTATCCTCAATTCTGCATATATTCGTGGCATGCACATTTTTTTCTAGGTACAAGTGGAACTATGTTATTTGTGAGGGTAATGCGTGCAAGAAATGTTTATTCCTTGACATAATTGAGTATTATTGACGGTCGAAATCAATACTTAACGACCGTCAACAAACTACCCCAAGCTTATCCTTTGCTCGTCGTGAAGCAAAGATTGAGACTTAGGTTATTGATTAGGAGTTGCTACAATGTTCTACTTTTCATGTACAAGCAGGGCTCCTCGTCAGAGATCGACCTGACGCCTGCGGGAGGAAAACGGGAACTGCGGTGCTTGGCGGGTCGGGGCGAGACGAGCTTGCGAGCGCCTTTTAAAGATGAAGGGGAAGGGATAGGGATGGAGGAGGAAGAGGTAGGTGTGGTTTGGTTAATGCGTTGTGCGGATGTTCCGGAAGCTTCTCGCATAGTGGATAAGGATGGAGGAGGAAGAGGTAGGTGGGGTGTGGTTAATGCATTGTACGAACGTTCCGGAAGCCAGAATGGATAAGGGTGGAGGATGTGAGCTCGACTGCCTACCATGGCGTGTCCAAGCTGACTGCCACTGGTCAACCTGCTCTTGGTAGAAGAAAACGTGTGGTGGCTGCCTAGTCAGAGAGAACATGGTGCTACATGGTGATGTTGGAAGGAAGAAGAAAAAGGAGGTTGTAATTATGCCAAAGTATGAGGGATGGCTGTGAAAGTTCGATGGAAGGAATGTCTGAAATGGGCCAGTAGTTGCGCGGGCGCTAGTTGATCCTTTTATTTTTATTTTATTATTTTTTCTCTTTCTGTTTCTATTTAGTTTTATTACTATTTATAACACTCTCAATTTCATATTCATGCATTGTATATAGAAAAACATTATAAATAAATAGAAATGGGAAAGAATCATAAAAATGGGAGAAAGATAGCTGAAAAGAGCCAATTCCAATTCGCCGAGGAGCGCCGTCGACACTTCCCGCGGCCTGCTGGCCACGTGGCGCCTTCGGAGCTCATCCCCGCGGAGGGGGTGAGGTCCGGCACTGCTGGCCACGTGGTAGGCTCGGAGCTCGTATCAGTATAAGGGGCGAGGTCCGACCCTGCTGGACACGTGTTGCCTTCGGTGCTAGTCTCTGCGGAGAAGCCAATCTTAGCCCCGCAGGACACGTGTTGACTACGGAGCTAGTCTCTGCAGAGAAGCGAGGCCCAGACCACGGGACACGTGTCGCTTTCGGAGCTCACCCCTGCGGAGGGAGCGAGGTCCGGCACCGCGGGACACGTGTCGACTTCGGAACTCACCCCTGCGGAAGGGATGAGGTCCGCCCCATGGGACATGTGTCGCTCTCAGAGCTCGCCTCGAGAGGTCCGCCCCGCTGGACACGTGTCACCCTCGGAGCTCGCCTCCGAGAGGTCCGGCGCCGCTGGACATGTGTCGTCCTTGGAGCTCACCTCCGAGGAGAAGGGAGGTCCGACACTGCTGGACACGTGTCGCTCTCGGAGCTCACCTCCGAGAAGAGAGGTCTGACGCTGTTGGACACGTGGTGGCCTTGGAGCTCGTCTCTGAGGAGAAAGGAAGTCCGGCGCTGCTAGACACGTGGCACTCTCGGAGCTCGCCTCTGAGGAGAGGGGAGGTTCGGCACTGACACGTAGCGCCCCCAGAGCTCGCCTCTGTAGAGAGGGGAGGCCCGACCCGCAAGACACATGGCGCACGCGGAGCTCACCTCTGAGGGAGAGGGAGGTCCCGCCCACCAGACACGCGGCGCAACCGGAGCCCGCCCCTGAGGAAAAGGGAGGCCCAGCCCCCGCTAGACGCGTGGAGCCTCCGGAGCTCATCCCTGCGGAAGGACAAGATCCTTAAGCGGTTTTTCCCCTGTGCGCGAGTACTCGGTACTGAGAAAACTGGAACGATTTCTTCCACGTTGACACTGCACCCAAATCAATTGGAAATAAGTTGTTAAGATCCAAAAGAAATTGAATAGGACTCTTATTTGAATTCCAATCGGAGTAGGACTCTTCTTTATCCCTTTATAAATAGAACCCGAAAACCCCCTTGGCCGTAACACCTTTTCCCAAGTCGACAACTTAGAGGCCCTAGCCCCCAACTCACCGAGTTAACCCCCTTCACCGGAGTTCAGCCACCGGTGAGACCGCCGACGAGCCCCGTCACGCTCACCGTCGCCGGAAGAGAGCCAACGATCTGACCTGCTGCCATTGCTAGGAGGAAGGCCGAGAAGAACAAGCTCATAAAGCTATCTATGAAGGACTACAGCACCAAGACTTCATGACACGTGAGCAACAAAAGCCACAGGAACAAGGCAAGTGCCCCTTGACCATATTGATCCCATGTCTTGAAACTGTTTTGTTTGGAAAAACGTGTGTGCTTGAGTCAACTTGATGGGACATCCTTTTATAGGAGTTTACTAGTTTGTTAACCATCCTTGTCGCCGGGAAAGTTAATGAGTCGGGTATGGTCATTTTTTCCTTTTTGCTTCTCTAATCTATGGGATATGGGAAGCGAGATAGAACATGTCTAGCTACTGCACTCATATGAATAATGATAATAAGAACTTGATGATAATAATGAGCATAGAATCGGGGGAGATCTAGGCAAGCTTGGTTCGCGGATGTGGTAGAATGAGATGGTGGTTTACTTGCCGTAGATCTAAGGACCGGTTCATGCCAGCACATTCCAGGAAAACAGTGCCACCACAAGGCCAAATATGGGTGTGGCTTAGCTGACTAATTAGGTAAATTGCTAGATTGGTATGGACCATGGAAGGCGCGGAGAATGGGAGTCGAGAGAGGACTGCCCTGGGAACTGCATGGCACAAGAGGGGGCCCGTAGGCGGGAGAATGGTGATTCGAGCCTGCTGGTGAAACCTTAGTGAGTCCATACTTCTAGTAGCCCCTTTGTAAAGGCTATTTTGTGATCCCTTTGTAAAAGCCCAAGAAAAGGGACTTGCAAAAACTTTCATGCACCTCACAACACAACAGTTTTGTTGTGTGTAGATTGTGAAATATTGTGAAGAGCAAGTGGCCCCCATCAAAAGAATGATTAGAGGGGAAAGCCTTCACCTTCACAATGTAGGGTTTCTACACCTGAACATGAGAGGTTGAGCTCACCCCTAGGATTTGAAAAGTCTTGGGAAGGTTCAGTCCAAAGCTCATGCAAATTCAACACTTTTTGAGGCACTTTTGGGTTGTTTCAAAAAGAGGCCAATTTGAATGTAAATTCAAATTGCAGCAACTTTCATCACCCAAATTCAAAAGTTAGCTCCATATCTATACTCAGCACATTTTTCTGAGTGAACCCACCAATTTTCATCCCCATTGGAGCTCATCTTGTCAAGAGCTAAATTTGCAAGAATTCAAAACTGATTTTGAATTTCAGTTTGAATATGAAGCAAATTTAACCAAACAAAGTTTGAATTTGAGAATTCAAATTCAAACAAAGACTTGGGAGCTAAGTCTCCCATTAAATTGTGAGTAGCTGGTGGGATAATTAGCAAAAACAGAAAAGAAATATTAGGGAAAAAGAAGAAAGGGGAGGCCCACATGTCAGCTGCACACCCGGGTACACAGCGGGTTGCAGCAGCCGGGTCTCGACTTCGCGCGCAAGGAACCGGGCGAGGCGGCGAGCCACCGGGGCGTCGACGTGCCGCCCCCTGCGCCTGATGCTTCGTGCGGGTAACACCTCAGTGAAGAAAACCAAATACTCCACTCGCCTTCTCCCCGTTTTTCCCCCGAGAGCAGCCGCACCAGGCCATAAAAACGATCGCCGCCGTCCACTCTTCGCGCCCGCACGTAGAGCAGTACCTCTAGGACCTCGCACAACCACTGGTGATCGTGACGGAGTGCGCGGGACGCTGCTGAACCTCACCGAGCTACCCAGCCGATCCCTCACCCTCTGTGTGTGGCGCACAGCACCAACCATCCTCAGAAATTTCAGTTTGTGCCGCCGCCGGGCCTCCTCGACGTTCCGGAGATACAGAGCCCATCACACCCCGGGTTACATAGCAAAAAGGTGCGCCTACTCTTTCTCTTCACGCTGCCGAAAGCCCCAGTCCATCCCTCCATGGGAGCCGCGGGAATTTGTGAAACACCGAGGACATGTCCATAGGTCAGGGGGGGTTGATCTTCCAAAATTCACGACCCAGGTGTGTTCTTTAGCCATTCTAGTCCTAGGATAGGCCACAGACCTCGGTGCGAGTCGCCGAGGCTGAAAAGAACTAGAATTTGTGGAGCCTCCACGGTGCTATTCAAGTTTTACTCTCTGCCGCCGGTTTTCAACCAAGGGCGCACGGTGACATGGGGTTTGGAGGAGTTTCCAAGCTCTTTGGCATACGGGACGTTCTTTGCCATGAGCCACTGATGCTCTAGGGCGAGAGAGACGGGAAAGTAAGCCAGCAGAGAGGATGGCCGATGTCGCCGGACTCGGTCCGAGGACGCCGTCCGTCGCCAGCCTTCTGTGGGCCGTTAGGGCTCACGATGACCTCGGAAACGGGTTTCCCGACCCTCAAAACCCCTAGGCGGCGAGAGCCAGGCCGGAAGATCGCTTAGGAAGGAGGGACCGAGGGGGGGAGGAAGAACACCGGCGAGAGAGGCGCGCGCGGGAAGAGGGAAGCGGGAGGTTGAAGACGAAGCGCCGACCCCACCTGTCAGCCACTCGGCGGTAGAGCTGAGATCTTCTGTGGCTGCCGATCTTTTGTGACTACACCAGGGGAAACCCAGTAACCCTGTGTGTTCTCGTTTCTCACTGGCTGCGATTTAAAGAGTGGGCCCGGGTTCTTTTCCAATAGTAAAACAATTCCAGTTTCCACTCAAACTTTAGAAATCCATAACTTCTGCTAGGAAGCTCCAAATTTAGGGATTCAAATTGGGTTGGAGTCATCTTGCCTAGCTCTGTCCAGATATACAACCCAATTTGTATGAAACCCATTAATTAATTCTGGAAAATTCTTTAAAGCTTTTCAGCAAAAGAATTTTAGAGGGAGTTTGGTTCATCCAAAAATCCCCAAATTTTGCCAGAATGTTCTTTAGGACATTAGTAAACCCCTGTAAAAGTTTCAGACCATTTGGAGTCGATTTGGTCAGAGCAATTCAAATTGGAAAGTGCTGTGTTTATTTGAATGCAGAAACATTTTCAGAGAATTTCCAAAACTTGGAAATTCAATTCTGGGCAAACCTTGACTCCAAAAATGCTAGGAAAATTCATGCAAACTCTATGAGCTAGAATAGAAATTGTAGTTCATTAAGTTGAGCATGAACAGGGGTATTACCTCAGAATTAATTCTTCCTTGCTGATTTGCCAAGAGAATTATTCTGGGCAAACCACTCCAGGAAAAGTGCTAATGTTTGGTCCAGAGAGTTTTCTTGTGACAAGGAACTCACACAAAAATTCTCAGCTCCATTGGAGCTCTAGATCACCCCTGTCCTGTTTACCCACTTAAGGGATTAAAATGGAAAAGGGGAAAACCACTTAGCATTTAACCATGTGATTAAGTCCAAGCCAAACCACCAACACCAGTTCATATTTAAATTCTTAAACAAAGTTCCAGGTGTTAGAGGCTGATTACTAGAACCAATAGTAGAAGTTTTACTCTAAAACTCACATTTGCATCTAAATTAACATATAGTATTTCATTAACGTGTAGCCGTTGAAGAAGAGACTCCGGAAGTGCTGGACTTCCTCCTTCCGGACGAAGAACTAACTCCTGACCAGCAGCAACAAGGCAAGCCCCGGTTTGCATTAACCCTTTTATAAATCTTACTTTGTTTACATGTGTCATATGAAGTATGTATGTGCATTAGGTCTAGGGTGAATGAAACCCCACTTGCATAACCAAAGGTTCCTAAAAGAGTGAGGGTAGTGTCAAGGACCTCGAGTAGACAGGCTATGCTTAATGAGTCATAGGACTTCGGTACAAGTCGAGTAGTTGGAATCTACTCGCGAGATAGGATGGGGACACACGGGTTCGGTTGAGTGATGTGAGATCACTTTAGTAATGAAAATGAGACTAGGCAGGGGCTAGGGCGCAGCAAGAGAGAGTCTTGTGTGCGCAGCCCTGTCCGTGTCGATTGAGGACCGATCCGTGTGCGGCCCTGCTGAACAAGTATTGAACGTACCGAAGGCATATCGGATATATGGGCCCCGATAAACCGATGTAGCCTAAACCTCCGGGCGTCGAGGCATAGCACACCGATTTATAGGTGTAGGTTGAGGGCAGCAAGGTGGAAATCTGCCAACGGGCATAGAGAGATGCTCCGTGTGGGGAACCTCCTGCTCGTTTCGGTGCGACCGGTTCGACGTTTGGGCTGTTGGGTGAAAGGTTGTCCCGTACGACATCGAGTGAGCGTGCTGTGCAGCTCCACGGGTGGGCGTACGTGACGTGCTCTTTGGGTTTTCCCTGCAGGTGTATATCGAGTCGATTCGCCGTCCCTCGCGGTGACGAGTACTGCTTGTTCACTGCGTCGTAACGTAGACTAATGGATGAAATATGTTGATTCAATGATGCTGATTGATATAATTGTATTGCTACATGTGTGCCACCAAATACTGCTTACTAAATTTCAGATTTCATGAACTGTTAACTTGTTGCTAAAAGATGAACTAAGGATGAACTTGTAGGCGTGTCGTTTTGCTGAAATGTTAATATCCTATGTCCATTGTACACCTCATGTAGAGTTTCATGCTTAGGTGAGTCGGTTAAGCCTTGCTGAGCCTTTGTGCTCACAGTTGCTGCTTAAGTGTTTTTCAGGTGAAGAGCCACCCACGGACTCGGAGTACGAGTCCACCGGCGAGGGTTACCCTCCGTCGGGGACCACGGCTGAGTGGGAGCCGTACACGCCGCGCTGAGCTGAGGCGTGCAGCTAGTGTGGGTTGCCCTAGGGCTGGGCAACCGACTTTTGCTAAATAGGCAGGCGTGAGTTGTATAGTGTAGTCTTCCGCTGTGTAATAGAACAATAATTGTAACTGAAGTTTGTACTTGTTTGTACAGTTTCAGCTGTCTTTCCCATGTAATATATATTGTGTTCTTATGACGTGTGCTGTCGGGTGTCGCATCGCGCGGCACCACCCTCTGCGATCCTGGATGAGCGGATTCCGGTCCGCCACAGCCTGGTATCAGAGCTGCAGTGGGGATAGCACAGTACTAAAGGACTGCATTATGGGAAAAACTTAGGTATACGGTGAGGATTCGGTAGTTGCCCAAGTAAGGACTATATTAGCATAGTTACTTAAAGTGGCAAAGACTAACTTATGTGTTATAATTCTGAATTTCAATTATGTAACGACGCACCTACGCTCTGGTAAGTATGGTAAGGAACGCCACCGAAAGCGGTTCAATTTCGGTTAGCTCTCCCTGACGAGGAACGAGGTTCAGGGATTGATCTCACAGCTTGGTGTGAGACGTTAATATGAACCTTTTGGACTCTTCATGTCCCTGAGTTCATATGAAACGCTGATCCCTAGCGTGCATTAGGCAAGTAAGTGGAGACCCCATCGCGTGGTCAGTAACGCGAAAGTGTGTTCGTCTGGAAATAGCCCAGGAGGACATACGCAGCGCTTGCCATCGGCGTGCCCTGCAGGGCAGTAGGTGGTATCTGTTGGGTTGATAACATTCCCAACCGTGACGACCCGTTCATGACATACTCGGGTTCCCCGTCGTGTGGTGTTGAAACACGATCACGTGCCTTGAGACGTGACTTAGCTCAAGGACGGCCGTATGACAATGATACGGGCGTTTGTATTTACTTTCAAATATGGAACTGCCTGAAATGAATAACCATTGAGTGCACCATTATTGTGTGGTTTTCTGCAGGTACTAACCACGTATGTATCCGTGTAGAAAACGTGTGCGAGAGACCGTTTAGTGCCACACTTGAGACGTATATACCGGTATGAACCGGTTAGGATTTTCTTTTGTAAGGAACGTAGTACCGAGGCATTGTAGGCATATGCATGAGTATAATGATGACAAAGAATTAAAATCTATAGGTTCAACAGTTAGGACCCTGGTTGGGTATAAGAATGGGATGGTGATGAGTGTAGTTCCAAAAGAGACTGAAAAACAGAGTGCTCTGTTTTGGGCAGCATGTTTGCTGATCTTCAACAGGGCATAACTCACAGGTCTTTTAGCCCAGGGAGGTGTGCTATATAGCTCTGGAAAGGTATTCAAGTACTCTACAACTTTGTTGTAGACTTCCAGAGCTGAAACTCGCCTTAAGATGGCTGAAATCCCAGAGGAATGTAAACTGTCCAGAACCAGGGCAGAGTAAAACATCCTCTGAACTGATATGTTTTTCAAATATAACTCCCAGTAGAAAAATCTAAAATTGTCATATAATACACGCTTAGAAAGAGTAGAAGATGTGTGACATCTTTGCAATTCAAAGTTTCTGAAGTTTCAGCACAGAAATTAGGGAGAATTAGGGTTGAAGACAGCCACTTCCAAGGGAGGTGCTGTTAAAAATTCTTCCAGAAATTCTGCTGACTTTGAATTAGCATAACTTTTTAGCCAAATCTGATCTGGGGGCAAATGCATACTCGTTGGAAAGATACTAAAGTTAACTTTAACTTTGTTATTCAACTTGAGTCATGAAAATGCCCAGAACCAGATCAAAACTTGGAATAGGTAGCAACTGGTCATTCTGACGGAAGAATGACAGTTGAACTCATTGGAGAGGGTGTTGTACCCTAAGGGCGATACTAATGTCTCGTAGAGACCAAACCCAGTTATGGTGAGCTTCCAAAGAGGGGGTTCATCAAGTTGGATTAAACTAACTTGTGTTTGGTCTGGTAATGGTGTAGCTTGTGCAAAGTTATTACATTATCTACTTACGAGATATTTCGCACGTTTGGTTGTCATAATGTTTTTACGCCCAGTTCTATTGGACTGCATGCAAAATGTTGCGGAACTGATGGTTAATGTCGTATGGTTGCAGATGGTTCGTACTAGGACCACGCACGAGGTTGGTGGCTCTAGCCAAGGTGGAGGCGATGACTCCCAGCCACCGGCCTACGACAGCACCCCGCAGCAGCAGCCACCACCGCCGCCTCCGCTTACTCTAGCGGATGTGATAGCGGCATTGGTGGGAGGTCGTGAGGAGCAGACCGACCTGCTCCGCACGATCGTGCAGAATACGTCCCAGGCGGGAGGACGTCAAGAGCGAGGGCCTCGTGAGCCCCGCGAAGTGTCGTACTCGGATTTCATGAGTACGCACCCTCCAGTGTTCACCGAAGCTGAAGAACCACTGGAGGCGGACAACTGGCTGCGGACTATCGAGTCCAAGTTCGGGCTGCTCCAGTGTACGGAGCGGCAGAAGACGCTGTTCGCAGCACAGCAGCTCCACGGTGCTGCTGGTGCGTGGTGGGCGAATTATGTCGCCTCACGTCCGGCTGGTCATGCCGTGGAATGGCAAGAGTTCCGGGAGGCGTTCCGCGCCTATCACATTCCTCCCGGGATCATGAAGAGAAAGTTCCAAGAATTTTTGGAACTGAAGCAGGGCGGGAGGAGTGCCCACGACTACTCCCGTGCCTTCAACCATCTGGCGCAGTATGCGTCAGACTACATCTCCACGGAGGAGAAGAAGAGGGAGCACTTCTATCGGGGGTTACATCCCGAAATGAAGACCCACCTCGTACAATGGAACCGCGGCACATTCAACGATCTAGTCAATGCCGCCATCATGCAAGAGGACGCTCAGCGGGAGTTAGCAGCTGAGCAGAGGAAGCGTAGCGCTCCACCTAGCAGCGGTGGGAGTGGCGCTCCCCAGAAGTACCGTATGGTGTATCGGACACCATCCGGGCAGCAGTGGCAACCACCGGCGCGACCGCAACGGTTCGGGGGACGTCCCTTTCAAGCACCTCCGTTCCGTCCGCCGATGCCACCACCAAGACAGCAGCAGCAGCAGACGGTACCCCGGGCGTTTCCACCGCCACAACGCGCCCCAGGTTTTCGTCCACCGATCAGCGGGGGACCGCCCCGTTTCACCTGCTTCACGTGTGGCCAAGCGGGCCACTTTGCGAAGGACTGTCCCCAGGGGCAGCAGAGCAGCGGGCAAGCCCAACTCCAGGGCGGTGCTCGAGGCCGACCTCCGGTGAAGAAGGTTAGTCAGCGGACTGGAGGCGTCCGCAACCTCGACAATGAGGACGCCCCAGAGGGAGACAACGTGCTGGCGGGTACGTTTACTCTCAACCATCAAGCCATAGTCATATTATTTGATTCGGGTGCAACCCACAGCTTTATAAGTGCATCCTATGTGGCTAAACATCAATTGCAAGTCTTCCCAACCGACTGCACTTATATGATCTGCTCACCGGGAGGGAAGATTTCAGCTAATATGATGATTCCAAAGGCACCTTTGTGCTTAGGTGGGAAACTATATCCCACCACCTTGATAATCCTTATGGGACAAAAGATTGATGCAATCTTAGGGATGTCATGGCTGCAATACCATGGCGCTGTCCTAGAGACTCGGACACGGACGGTTCACTTAAATTCTCCATTTCACCGTCCGCATTCCATGGTGTTAGACACGCCAGTCCGGGAAGTTTTAGCAATTAATAATGCTGAAGTTCTCAAGTTAGAAGACATCCCCGTAGTCCGGGAGTATCCCGATGTGTTCCCGGATGATCTTCCGGGCATGCCACCTGAGCGGGATGTCGAGTTCAAGATTGAACTTGCACCCGGGACTACGCCCATATCACGGAGACCATACAAGATGGCTCCAAATGAGCTGGCGGAACTGAAAGAACAGCTCAATGATCTGTTGAGCAAGGGTTTCATTAGGCCGAGTTCCTCGCCTTGGGGATGCTCGGCGCTATTCGTGAAGAAAAAGGATGAGACCCTGAGGCTGTGTGTGGATTACCGGCCGCTCAACGCCGTCACAATCAAGAATAAGTACCCACTGCCCCGTATTGACATCTTGTTTGATCAACTTGTGGGGGCAAGTGTATTCTCAAAGATGGACCTTCGCTCTGGATATCACCAAATCAAGATCCGGGCGGAGGATATCCCGAAGACGGCGTTCTCGACGAGATACGGCTTATACGAATATCTCGTCATGTCCTTTGGTCTCACAAATGCTCCAGCCCATTTCATGTATCTCATGAACTCGGTGTTCATGCCGGAGCTGGACAAGTTCGTGGTAGTGTTCATCGACGACATCTTGGTTTACTCCAAGACCGAAGCTGAACATGCCGAACACTTGCGGATCGTTCTTCAACGATTGCGAGACCACAAACTCTATGCTAAGTTCAGCAAATGCGAATTTTGGATCAGCCAAGTGCCATTCTTGGGACATATCATCTCAGCTGAAGGCATTGCGGTTGACCCAAGTAAAATCGAGCAAGTGTTGAAATGGAAAGCTCCCACTTCAGTCCATGAAGTCAGAAGCTTCCTCGGGTTAGCGGGATACTATCGGAGATTCATCCCAAGTTTCTCAAAGCTCGCTAAGCCGATGACAGAGTTGCTGAAGAAAGGGACAAAATATGTTTGGAACACGGCGTGTGAAGGAGCGTTCCGAACACTGGTGAAGCATCTCACAACAGCCCCGGTATTAGCTCAGCCGGATACAACAAAGCCCTTCGACGTGTATTGTGACGCGTCCGGTATTGGACTCGGCTGCGTGTTGATGCAGGAAGGACGTGTGGTCGCTTATGGCTCACGCCAACTTCGGAACCATGAGCAGCACTACCCGACTCACGATCTTGAACTTGCTGCCGTGGTGTTGGCGCTGAAAATGTGGAGGCACTATCTCCTGGGGAACTTGGTGCATCTCTACACCGACCACAAGAGCTTGAAATACATTTTCACCCAGAAGGAGCTGAACATGAGGCAGAGGAGGTGGTTAGAACTGATCAAAGATTATGAGATTGAGATCCATTACCACCCCGGCAAGGCGAATGTGGTTGCCGACGCGCTGAGTCGGAAATCGCATGTCCATCACCTCACCATTACACCGGTGGAGGAGGAAGAGCCAAGTTTATACTTGGTTCCTTATGGATCGCTGTACAACCTTGCCCTCATCCCTACTATTAGGGAGGACATCATTGCAGCTCAGAAAACGGATAAAGGCATGGCACATCTCCGGAGACGGATAGACAATGGAGAGATTAAATGTTTCCGGAAAGATGATGAGGGGACGCTGTGGTTCAATGACCGCATAGTCGTACCCCGAGATATGAAGTTGAGGAAAAAGATCCTCGATGAAGCTCACTTGTCCAAATACTCCATTCATCCGGGCAGCAACAAAATGTACCAAGATTTGAAAAAGAAATTTTGGTGGACGCGGATGAAGCGGGAGGTAGCTAAGTACGTATCCGAGTGTGATACGTGTAGACGAGTGAAAGCTGATCACATGAAGAAATCAGGGCTGTTGCAACCCCTGAAGATCCCGGCATGGAAATGGGAAGATGTGAGCATGGATTTCATTGTGGGATTACCCCTAACAGCCAACAAGCATGATTCCATATGGGTAATCGTTGATCGGTTAACCAAGACGGCTCATTTCATTCCGGTGAATACACGTTACAATGCCGGCAAATATGCGGAGCTATACATAGCGAAGATTCTATGCCTATACGGGGTACCCAAGACCATTGTCTCAGATCGAGGTGCATTATTTGTATCTCGCTTTTGGGAGCAGCTACACGCTGCATTGGGTACTAAGTTAATCAGGAGCTCCGCCTATCACCCTCAGACCGATGGTCAGACAGAAAGGGTGAATCAAGTCCTGGAAGACATGTTGAGAGCATGTGCCATCCACCATGGTAGGAACTGGGATGATCACCTACCCTTGGCGGAATTCTCGTACAACAACGGTTATCAGGCGAGTATCAAAATGGCACCTTACGAAGCTCTCTATGGTCGTAAATGCCGCACCCCATTAAATTGGTGCGAGTCCGGTGAAAGGGTCACATTCGGGGTTGATGTGGTGAACGACGCCGAGGAGCGCGTTCGGATAATTCAAGCCAATTTGAAGGCCGCTCAATCCCGACAGAAGAGCTACGCTGATAAGAGGCGTAGGCCGTTGCACTTTGACGTTGGGGAACACGTGTACCTCCGCGTGTCTCCAATGAAGGGCGTGCACCGATTCGGTGTGAAGGGAAAGCTCGCTCCCCGTTTCATTGGACCCTACGCTATCACCGAGAAGTGTGGACCAGCAGCGTATCGATTGGAGTTACCGGCATCTCTGACTGGTATCCATGATATTTTCCATGTTTCGCAACTGCGGAAATGCTTGAAGCATACAACTGCTGTTCCTACCGAAGACATCGGCGAGCTGAAACCGGATTTAACTTATGATGAATATCCGGTGGGAATTCTTGATGAGAAAGCCAGGACCACGCGTAGCAGAACGTTGTGGTTCTACAAAATACTCTGGAGTAACCACACCGCCGAAGAAGCGACGTGGGAGAGCGAGGAGTTCCTTCGCTCAAATTACCCGGAGTTCATGGCTTCTCAACACGGGTAAGTCCCTATTACATCGCTATCTCTTCTTTTATAATCTCGGGACGAGATTCTTTTAAGGGGGGAGGGATGTAAAAGCCCAAGAAAAGGGACTTGCAAAAACTTTCATGCACCTCACAACACAACAGTTTTGTTGTGTGTAGATTGTGAAATATTGTGAAGAGCAAGTGGCCCCCATCAAAAGAATGATTAGAGGGGAAAGCCTTCACCTTCACAATGTAGGGTTTCTACACCTGAACATGAGAGGTTGAGCTCACCCCTAGGATTTGAAAAGTCTTGGGAAGGTTCAGTCCAAAGCTCATGCAAATTCAACACTTTTTGAGGCACTTTTGGGTTGTTTCAAAAAGAGGCCAATTTGAATGTAAATTCAAATTGCAGCAACTTTCATCACCCAAATTCAAAAGTTAGCTCCATATCTATACTCAGCACATTTTTCTGAGTGAACCCACCAATTTTCATCCCCATTGGAGCTCATCTTGTCAAGAGCTAAATTTGCAAGAATTCAAAACTGATTTTGAATTTCAGTTTGAATATGAAGCAAATTTAACCAAACAAAGTTTGAATTTGAGAATTCAAATTCAAACAAAGACTTGGGAGCTAAGTCTCCCATTAAATTGTGAGTAGCTGGTGGGATAATTAGCAAAAACAGAAAAGAAATATTAGGGAAAAAGAAGAAAGGGGAGGCCCACATGTCAGCTGCACACCCGGGTACACAGCGGGTTGCAGCAGCCGGGTCTCGACTTCGCGCGCAAGGAACCGGGCGAGGCGGCGAGCCACCGGGGCGTCGACGTGCCGCCCCCTGCGCCTGATGCTTCGTGCGGGTAACACCTCAGTGAAGAAAACCAAATACTCCACTCGCCTTCTCCCCGTTTTTCCCCCGAGAGCAGCCGCACCAGGCCATAAAAACGATCGCCGCCGTCCACTCTTCGCGCCCGCACGTAGAGCAGTACCTCTAGGACCTCGCACAACCACTGGTGATCGTGACGGAGTGCGCGGGACGCTGCTGAACCTCACCGAGCTACCCAGCCGATCCCTCACCCTCTGTGTGTGGCGCACAGCACCAACCATCCTCAGAAATTTCAGTTTGTGCCGCCGCCGGGCCTCCTCGACGTTCCGGAGATACAGAGCCCATCACACCCCGGGTTACATAGCAAAAAGGTGCGCCTACTCTTTCTCTTCACGCTGCCGAAAGCCCCAGTCCATCCCTCCATGGGAGCCGCGGGAATTTGTGAAACACCGAGGACATGTCCATAGGTCAGGGGGGGTTGATCTTCCAAAATTCACGACCCAGGTGTGTTCTTTAGCCATTCTAGTCCTAGGATAGGCCACAGACCTCGGTGCGAGTCGCCGAGGCTGAAAAGAACTAGAATTTGTGGAGCCTCCACGGTGCTATTCAAGTTTTACTCTCTGCCGCCGGTTTTCAACCAAGGGCGCACGGTGACATGGGGTTTGGAGGAGTTTCCAAGCTCTTTGGCATACGGGACGTTCTTTGCCATGAGCCACTGATGCTCTAGGGCGAGAGAGACGGGAAAGTAAGCCAGCAGAGAGGATGGCCGATGTCGCCGGACTCGGTCCGAGGACGCCGTCCGTCGCCAGCCTTCTGTGGGCCGTTAGGGCTCACGATGACCTCGGAAACGGGTTTCCCGACCCTCAAAACCCCTAGGCGGCGAGAGCCAGGCCGGAAGATCGCTTAGGAAGGAGGGACCGAGGGGGGGAGGAAGAACACCGGCGAGAGAGGCGCGCGCGGGAAGAGGGAAGCGGGAGGTTGAAGACGAAGCGCCGACCCCACCTGTCAGCCACTCGGCGGTAGAGCTGAGATCTTCTGTGGCTGCCGATCTTTTGTGACTACACCAGGGGAAACCCAGTAACCCTGTGTGTTCTCGTTTCTCACTGGCTGCGATTTAAAGAGTGGGCCCGGGTTCTTTTCCAATAGTAAAACAATTCCAGTTTCCACTCAAACTTTAGAAATCCATAACTTCTGCTAGGAAGCTCCAAATTTAGGGATTCAAATTGGGTTGGAGTCATCTTGCCTAGCTCTGTCCAGATATACAACCCAATTTGTATGAAACCCATTAATTAATTCTGGAAAATTCTTTAAAGCTTTTCAGCAAAAGAATTTTAGAGGGAGTTTGGTTCATCCAAAAATCCCCAAATTTTGCCAGAATGTTCTTTAGGACATTAGTAAACCCCTGTAAAAGTTTCAGACCATTTGGAGTCGATTTGGTCAGAGCAATTCAAATTGGAAAGTGCTGTGTTTATTTGAATGCAGAAACATTTTCAGAGAATTTCCAAAACTTGGAAATTCAATTCTGGGCAAACCTTGACTCCAAAAATGCTAGGAAAATTCATGCAAACTCTATGAGCTAGAATAGAAATTGTAGTTCATTAAGTTGAGCATGAACAGGGGTATTACCTCAGAATTAATTTTTCCTTGCTGATTTGCCAAGAGAATTATTCTGGGCAAACCACTCCAGGAAAAGTGCTAATGTTTGGTCCAGAGAGTTTTCTTGTGACAAGGAACTCACACAAAAATTCTCAGCTCCATTGGAGCTCTAGATCACCCCTGTCCTGTTTACCCACTTAAGGGATTAAAATGGAAAAGGGGAAAACCACTTAGCATTTAACCATGTGATTAAGTCCAAGCCAAACCACCAACACCAGTTCATATTTAAATTCTTAAACAAAGTTCCAGGTGTTAGAGGCTGATTACTAGAACCAATAGTAGAAGTTTTACTCTAAAACTCACATTTGCATCTAAATTAACATATAGTATTTCATTAACGTGTAGCCGTTGAAGAAGAGACTCCGGAAGTGCTGGACTTCCTCCTTCCGGACGAAGAACTAACTCCTGACCAGCAGCAACAAGGCAAGCCCCGGTTTGCATTAACCCTTTTATAAATCTTACTTTGTTTACATGTGTCATATGAAGTATGTATGTGCATTAGGTCTAGGGTGAATGAAACCCCACTTGCATAACCAAAGGTTCCTAAAAGAGTGAGGGTAGTGTCAAGGACCTCGAGTAGACAGGCTATGCTTAATGAGTCATAGGACTTCGGTACAAGTCGAGTAGTTGGAATCTACTCGCGAGATAGGATGGGGACACACGGGTTCGGTTGAGTGATGTGAGATCACTTTAGTAATGAAAATGAGACTAGGCAGGGGCTAGGGCGCAGCAAGAGAGAGTCTTGTGTGCGCAGCCCTGTCCGTGTCGATTGAGGACCGATCCGTGTGCGGCCCTGCTGAACAAGTATTGAACGTACCGAAGGCATATCGGATATATGGGCCCCGATAAACCGATGTAGCCTAAACCTCCGGGCGTCGAGGCATAGCACACCGATTTATAGGTGTAGGTTGAGGGCAGCAAGGTGGAAATCTGCCAACGGGCATAGAGAGATGCTCCGTGTGGGGAACCTCCTGCTCGTTTCGGTGCGACCGGTTCGACGTTTGGGCTGTTGGGTGAAAGGTTGTCCCGTACGACATCGAGTGAGCGTGCTGTGCAGCTCCACGGGTGGGCGTACGTGACGTGCTCTTTGGGTTTTCCCTGCAGGTGTATATCGAGTCGATTCGCCGTCCCTCGCGGTGACGAGTACTGCTTGTTCACTGCGTCGTAACGTAGACTAATGGATGAAATATGTTGATTCAATGATGCTGATTGATATAATTGTATTGCTACATGTGTGCCACCAAATACTGCTTACTAAATTTCAGATTTCATGAACTGTTAACTTGTTGCTAAAAGATGAACTAAGGATGAACTTGTAGGCGTGTCGTTTTGCTGAAATGTTAATATCCTATGTCCATTGTACACCTCATGTAGAGTTTCATGCTTAGGTGAGTCGGTTAAGCCTTGCTGAGCCTTTGTGCTCACAGTTGCTGCTTAAGTGTTTTTCAGGTGAAGAGCCACCCACGGACTCGGAGTACGAGTCCACCGGCGAGGGTTACCCTCCGTCGGGGACCACGGCTGAGTGGGAGCCGTACACGCCGCGCTGAGCTGAGGCGTGCAGCTAGTGTGGGTTGCCCTAGGGCTGGGCAACCGACTTTTGCTAAATAGGCAGGCGTGAGTTGTATAGTGTAGTCTTCCGCTGTGTAATAGAACAATAATTGTAACTGAAGTTTGTACTTGTTTGTACAGTTTCAGCTGTCTTTCCCATGTAATATATATTGTGTTCTTATGACGTGTGCTGTCGGGTGTCGCATCGCGCGGCACCACCCTCTGCGATCCTGGATGAGCGGATTCCGGTCCGCCACACCCTTGGCCATACACCGATGGTTGTGTACTGGTATAATGGAGGTTCTGCATTCGCCGACGGGTGACGAAATCACAAACTTGTGGGTAAAGTTGTGCCACCTCTTAAGAGTGTAAAACTATCATGATAGCCGTGCTTACAGTCACAAGCGCCATGCCAACTCACATGATTAGAGGGGAAATTTGGGATGGTTATTTCGGTATGGAAACTTGGGATGGTTATTTGGTTATGGTTATGGTATGGTTATTGTGATTGGTTTCGGGACTGTTGAGTCATGACAATGAGTTTGGTTTTCGGTTATATGATTATGATATGGATATGAACATGAGATGGTTATTATGAGCATAAGATAAAGTTGAGAAAGAGTAATGGTTGGTTGAGACATGAAGAGTGGTGAATTATGAAGGAGGTATGTTGCTGTTTTACTTAAATATATGTTGGGATTAAATTCACTTAAGGATAGTTGCTGTTTTTATCATGTCTGTGAAATAAACTTTGCTTTCTGCAATGAGCCTTTTTATCCCCTACCTTGCTGTAAGCTACATGTCATACTTTTCCTGCACTTGCTGAGTACGACATGTACTCACCCTTGCATTATCATACAAACATCAGCAACATGAGAAGAGTACTTCAAAGATCATGTGGAGTACTAGGCGTGCGAACTACCGTCAACCTGCATATGGAGTTGGAGATGGAACCGCTGCTGTTTAGTTGCTTCCGCTATCGTTTAGAGACTTCCGCTGCTAGAATAAGTTAGAGACTTCCTCTGCAAGAATAAGCTAGAGATCATGTAATAAAGTACTTAAACACTATTCATTCGTGGTTATATTCTGAATTCAGTTTGTGGATTACATGTATATGTGTGATGAACATCCTAGGCACACATATGCATTAGCTGGATTCCATGTTTTACGGGACCGGGCATCACAGATTGGTATCAGAGTCACGTTGACCGTAGGACGCAAGCCTAGGTAGAATGCACAGATTGGCATCAGAACCACATTGACCGTAGGACGGAAGCCTAGGTAGAATGGACACTCTAAAACACATAGGAACACTCCTTTAAACTGCTATTTTCGAAAAACTGCTTGCTGCTGCACTTCCTTGTCAATTCAGCCCTCTTTTCTTTCTTTTGGACAACAACACCTCTACTTTCTTGCTCCATAACTTCTTAAGTTTTGGAGTTATTTCTTCCTTCTCAAAGTTTTCTCATGTCCCATTTATAAATGGCGCTGGTGTTCCCGATCAACACCATCTAACCATACATGGACTGCCAACTCACCAAGGCATGCGCCCATGCATGGACCACCCCGCCCCCCCCCCCCCTTCACATGGCGGGAACAGCACCAGTTCACATGATTAAGTTTAGGACTCCCATTGAATAAGCGTGAATAGGAGTGGTGTGTTGAACTTTTGTGATGATTGTTTGTGTTTGTGTGCTTAGTGTGAGTTGTGGGACACTTCAGCGTTGTCCATATCTACACATAGTAGAGAGATGTGAGATGCTTCGGCATGTGTTCACATCCTCATATAAAAGTAAATATATTTAGTCCATCCACCTTGATGCATATATTGGAGGGGGATCAATCTAAACTTCTAAATTCTATTCTGCTCAACTCTCTCTCATAGATGGTGAGGGAAAACGCCAGCCGTCAAAGGAGGAACGTTCGTGGCAACCATGAACCACAAGAGGATGACCACATTGAAGTTGCTGAAAATGCTGACCCCGGGGCTGGTGCAAACAACCTTGAACGGTTGATGGCTATGCAGAATGAGCTCATGCAAACCATGATACAAACTTTGGGCCAGCTGCAAGCCAACAACAACAACAATCCTAACCCTGTTCCTGCACCCCCACCACCAACACCGCCACCACCGCCGGCTCACAACAGATTGGGAGAGATCATGAGGACTCGACCGCCTACTTTTGCACAATCTAATGATCCCATGGAGGCTGACGATTGGTTGAAATCCATGGAGAAGAAGCTTGCTATTGTTCAGTGCAATGATCGGAACAAAGTTCTCTTCGCATCGCACCAACTTATGGGAGCAGCCACTGACTGGTGGGATGCTCTTTGCATTGCTCATGTGGACCAAGAGACTATCACTTGGGCTGAGTTCAAGGAGAGTTTCCACTCTCATTACGTCCCTGTTGGAGTCATGATGATACAAATGCAATAGTTTGAAGGTCTCCACCAAGGCAGGAAGAGCGTGAATGAGTACCTCAACAAGTTCACGCAGCTGTCAAGGTATGCCCCCGAGGATGTCAACTCGGATCAAAGGAAGCAATACTTGTTCATGAGAGGGTTGAACAATGAGATCCAAGTTCAACTGCCCAACAATGACAATGCAAACTTCTAGAAGCTAGTTGACAAAGCTATAGTGGTTGAGAGCAAGATACGTGAGATCGAGCAAGAGGGCAAGAGAAAGATGCCATACCAGCCACAAGGGAGCAATGCACGTCCCCGTTTCATGCCCCCAGCTGCACTGCAGTATGGCTCGTCCGCTTCTACTTTTCGCCCTAATAAACCACCACAGCAACGTCCTGTTATGCAAACACCCCATATGCCTTTGCCTCCTGCGCCCCGTCCCAACATGGGTGCTTATGCTCAAAACTACCCCGCCCTAACGTTCCTGCTGTCTTGGGCAACAAGGCATGTTTTTCATGCGGAGAGACGGAACACTTTGCAAGTCAGTGCCCGAGGAAAGGCCTTGGACAGCCAAGCAACGCGCCCAAGCAGAACCCACGGCCAAACGGAGGAGCTAATCAAGGCAATCGTGGGCAGCAGAACTTCGGTCATGGTAACGTGAATCATGTCTCCGCTGAGGAAGTGCAACAGGCTGAGGATGTCGTGATTGGTATGTTCCTTGCCAACTCCAAGCCAACCACTATTTTATTTGATTCCGGAGCATCGCATTCATTCATATCATCCAAGTATGTTGCCAAGTATAATCTGCCCATATCACACATGAAGTATACTATGTTGGTTAATTCTCCCGGTGGAGAGATGAGGACTAATATAGTATGTCCAAAAGTAAACCTTAAAATAAGGGGGGTAGACTTCCTTGCCAACCTTATTGTCTTGGATTCTCAAGGGCTTGATATAATACTTGGAATGGATTGGTTAAGCAAGCACAACGGAGTGATCCAATGTGCTGAGAGGAGCGTGCAGTTGACAAATGAGCACGGTACTCGTATTCAGTTCGAGTCAGCCCAACCGGCACACGAGGAGGCAGCGTTGAACCACGTTGAAGAAGCAACATTGGAAAGCATTCCGGTGGTTCAAGAATTTTCGGACGTGTTCCCGGAAGAACTTCCAGGTATACCACCTGACCGGGACATTGAGTTTGCCATTGATTTAGTACCAGGAACTGCACCTATAGCGAAAAGGCCATATAGGATGCCCGTTAATGAACTAGTGGAACTAAGGAAGCGAATTCCGGAGCAGCTAGAAAAGGGTTTTATACGCCCAAGCTCGTCACCATGGGGAGCCCCCGTGCTCTTCGTAGAAAAGAAGGATGGGACCCAAAGAATGTGTGTGGATTATAGGTCTCTCAATGAGGTGACGATCAAGAATAAATACCCGCTGCCCCGTATAGAGGACCTGTTTGACCAAATGAAAGGTGCCCGAGTTTTCTCCAAGATTGATCTTCGGTCAGGATACTTCTAGCTGAAGATTAAGCCCTATGACATACCCAAGACTGCCTTTTGAACACGGTATGGTTCGTATGAATATACCGTTATGTCTTTTGGGTTAACGAATGCACCCGCATATTTCATGTACCTCATGAATAAGGTCTTCATGGAGTACTTGGACAAGTTCGTCGTGGTTTTCATTGACGATATCATGGTGTATTCGAAAAGCAAGGAAGAACATGAAGAACACTTGAGATTGAAATTGCAGAAACTGCGAGAGCATCAATTGTATGCCAAGTTCAGCAAGTGTCAATTTTGGCTAAAGGAGATATCGTTCCTAGGCCACATCATTTCCGAGGAAAGAGTATCGGTTGATCCTGGAAAAGTGGGAGATGTTCTAAAGTGGAACCAACTGCAGAATGTGAGAGATATTCGGAGTTTCCTTGGGATGGCTGGATACTACCGACGGTTCATCAAGGATTTCTTCAAAATAGCGAAGCCTATGACTGAATTGCTATTGAAGGGAAAAGCATTTCAGTGGACACCCATGTGTCAAGAAAGCTTTGAGGAGTTCAAGAAAAGGCTAACCACAGCGCCGGTTTTGGTATTGTCGGACGTGAGCAAGAGTTTCGACATATATTGTGATGCATCAAGACAAGGGCATAGATTTGTGCTCATGCAAGAAGGACAAGTGGTAGCCTATGCGTCGAGACAACTAAAGAAACACGAGCTGAATTACCCACACATGACTTGGAACTCGCAGCCGTGGTACATGCCTTGAAGATTTGGAGACATTATATCCTTTCCCACCGATGTGAGATCTATACGGATCACAAAAGCCTCAAGTACATATTCCCCCAAACGGATTTAAATTTGAGACAATGTCGATGGTTGGAACTCATCAAGGATTATGATGTTGGAATCAACTATCACCCCGGAAAAGCCAATGTAGTAGCTGATGCATTGAGCCAAAAGGGAGCATGTCACCAAATCACGGTTCGGGAGCTACCGCCCGAGCTACGCAAGGAGTTCGAACAGTTACTGTAAAGGTCCCAAAATTTTGAATACAAAGGAACTGAAGTGGGAACACCCTTTGGTTCAAGTTTGTAAAAATTGGGACTTGTTTAAATTTTTCCACATGTGATGACACACATGAGTGCCCCACCAATCTAGGCTATGATCAAGAGGGTGTTTGTGGGACAAAGTTAAGTAAAACTCATGTGTAAGCTCTCATATGCTAGGTTGAAGGAAATTCAGAGTGGGAACTCAAATTATTCAATTCAAATTGCAAATGAGGGCAACAAATAGGAAGGCAAACTGTTGTGCACAAAAACCTCATTTGCAGCAGCCAAAACCAAAAGCAGATTTCATAATTGGATTCCTTAGGTCTAAATAAGTATGTAGACAAAGTTTCATGAATTCTTGAAATGATTTGCTACCCATTTGTTAAATGGACTTTAAATTGCATAGGAGTTCAAATTCAAATGTGAAATTGGATGAAACTTGTCCAAATCTTCAAATTCAGACCGGGTTCAAACTTTTCCACAATTGAAGGGAGTCATTTTCCAATTTTGAGAGGAGTTGAGGGGATAAGGGGGACAGTGGGGCCCACATGTCATTGGGCAAAAAGTGTAACTTGCCCCTAAGTCACCTCTATCTGTTCCCACTGAGCAACCGACGCTCTCGGTTCAGAAAACGATTCAGCCGTGGCTCTCTTCGGGCGCCACCGCATGGAACCCCGAGGCCACCTCCTGCTTCTGTGGCGTGTGGTCGATCAGCTCCCACCCTCATCCGCTCACGGGGTGCTGTTTCCGCTCACAAAATCGCCACACCGACGTTCCACGGCTGCCTCGCGCTGAACTGAGCACAGCTCGCCGCCATCTCTGAAACTCGATCAGGAGACGGCCAAACTCGGGCAAACGAGCTCCCTGCGCTGCACCAGTAGCGCTGAGGGATCATCCACTACCTTCTCCACTCGCCACTGGGCTAGTCGAGCCTCTCTGCACCGAGAACACAGTTCTTCGCGCGGCGACCTAAAACAAGCCGGCGATCGGGCTCCCGTGGACAGCTCCACAGAGAGCTTATCGTGCCCGAGCAAGAACACTTTCAAATGCGCTGTTCCTCGGTGATGCTCACCTCCGAAGTACAGGCCATGACGTGGATGACAGAGCACGAATTCAAGAAAAGATCTCCGGCTTAGAGGAACTCTCAAATTCGATCTCAATCTTCACTCTTAGTTCCCCAAATCTTGCACAAAGGGCCAAAACTAGTCGGCAAACAATTGTTCTTCACAACCCTAGCTTAGAAACGCATGTAGACCGCCCAATTTCTGAGTTTTTCAAAGCTCAAACATGGAAGGTGTCTCGGGTGCACGGTGAAGACCCATTTCCCGCTGTTGCCGAGCAATTCTAATGCTATGCCGAGCTTCCCTAGCATCCAAGGATGCTGTAGAGCCAAGTTCTTGAAAGTTTGGCGGGCTAGGATCACCGGTCGACGGTGCCGGACCTCTCCCGAGGTGGCCGCACGACGCCGGCACATTTCCGGTGGTCTACCGCCTACGCCGACCCCTCCAATCGATTTCCCGTCACTGTAAACCCACCGGCGGCGACTTTCCGGTCGGATGGCAGCCGGGAGCGCCCCTCCGGTGAGGCACCGCCTCAGTCTGGCGAGGGGGCGGCGGCGCGCACGAGAGCGCGGGCGGGAGGAAGAAGAAAGGGTCGGGCCCAGCCGTCAGTGACTGCGGTTTAAAAATTTGATCTGTTGCGGCTGGGGATCCTCAGTCTGGCGAGGGGGCGGCGGCGCGCACGAGAGCGCGGGCGGGAGGAAGTAGAAAGGGTCGGGCCCAGCCGTCAGTGACTGCGGTTTAAAAATTTGATCTGTTGCGGCTGGGGATCCACTGTGGCTGTGCGCTGGAACCGTGTAGCCCCGTGTGTTCTCGATTTTCAGTGGCTGGGATTTAAAACGTGGGCCCAAGTCCTTTTCCAATAGCAAAACAATTCCAGTTTCAGCTCCAAATTTGAAAATTCATAACTTTGTGTATGAAACTCCAAATTAGGTGATTCAAATTGGGTTGGATTCCTTTTGCAAAGTTCTATCCAAACATGAACCCCAATTTGTATGAAAATCAATATTAAATTCTGGATAATTCTTTTAAGTTTTTCTGTAAAAGAATTATTGAGAGAGTTTGGTTTATCCAAAAATCCTCAATTTTTGCCAGAATATTCTTTAGGATATTATTGGACTTTCGGCAAAGTTTCAACTCCATTGAAGTTGAGTTGTGTAGGAATTTCCAGAGGACGATCTGCTGCACTCAAAATTATCCAGAAACTTTTCCAGAAAATGGTGTTCCTTTGTAAAATCAGTTCTGGGAAATCCTTAGTTCCAAAAATCATAGGAAAATTCAGACATGCTCTATGAGCCATACTTGAAATGATAATTTAGTTCTTTGGGCATGAAAATGCACATTACTTCAGAATTTAATTCCTGGTAGAATAACTGCTTCAAAAATTATTCTGGGAGAACTACTCAAGTATGAAGTCTGGATTTTGTACCAAAGTATTTTCATGTGACCAGGAACTCACCTGTAAAGTTTCAGCTCAAATTGATCTTTAGATCTCCCAGTTCTTGTTCTCCATGCTTATGTATATGAGCAACACAGAGAATTATAGAGGGAATTATGGAAGACACAATTTTCACTCACATTAGCTGCAATTTGGCAAGCTAAGTCTCTGTGTAATGTATGACTTCAGGTAAGAATTTTGAAGTCATTGGAGATCAGGACCTTTAGTTCCTTTCAACCCATTTCAACTCATGTCACATGTCCATTAGGAACCATAAAACTTATTAATGGAAATTTCTTATGGACATGTGGTTCTTCATCTAATTCCTCTGCACCACAGGGACAAAAACTTCATTCTTAGTACTCCTACACAGTTCCCTGTTATTAACAAGTTGAGTCTTTACCTCTTTAAATTGCATTATAAGAACATATGCATCTACATATCAATAGGACTTACGACGGAGGCAACCAGTGGAGAAGTTCGACGGAGTGATTCCATTGAAGTGGATCAGTTGATCAAGCCTCCAGGGAGACAAGACTCTAACTGAAATATATACTATTAGACCCTGCAAAACAGGCAAGCCCCGTTTAGCATTTAACTACCACTAAGTTTTTACTTTGTATACAATACATCGGTTAGGATGAATTGTGCATTAAGTCTAGATGTTTGATACTACTCTTGCATGACCAGAAAACCCATGGGGTAATTGGGTAGGTGTACTTCCACCGTGTATAATATGCCATGCTTAAGTAGGACTCGGTAGAAGTCGAGTGGCTGGATGCTACTCGCGAGTATTGGAACTTGGGAGCACAGGGGATTGAGTCAAAAAGTTGTTAGTAAGTTGAAATGAGACCGGGCAGGGTGTAGGGGCAACAGGACATGGGGGCCTGGGTGCTTAGACCTGTCCGTGTCGGTTGAGGACCGATCCGTATGCGGCCCTGCTGAACAAGTATTGAACGTACCGAAGGCGTATCTGATATATGGGCCCCGATAAACCGATGTAGCCTAAACCTCCGGGCGTCGAGGCATAGCACACCGATTTATAGGTGTAGGTTGAGGGCAGAAAGGTGGAAATCTGCCAACGGGCATAGAGAGATGCTCCGTGTGGGGAACCTCCTGCTCGTTTCGGTGTGACTGGTTCGACGTTTGGGCTGTTGGGTGAAAGGTTGTCCCGTACGACATCAGGGGAGCGTGCTGTGTGCGGCTCTGAGTATGGGCGTACTGACGTGCTATTCGGGTATCCCTGCAGGTGTATAACGAGTCGATTCACCGTCCCTCGTGGTTATGAGTACCGCTTGTTCACTGCGTTGTGACGTAGAGGTAACTTGCACTGAGATAAGAATTAATCATCATTCTTTTGAAGTTAATACTAGTAACGTAATGTTATGATTTGTGAATAGGTTAGTGCAAATTCGATTCATTTCCACCATGAGCATGTTACATCGGGAGAAAGCGTTTCTTGTTTGATTGTGGACTCCCGATGTGAGGTGCCCAAGGTTATGCTTAATTTGCTGCTAATAACATTTTAAAGTAAGGACCCATTTTTAGGCGAGTTCATATGCAATATACTATCCTATGTTATGTTTTTACCATCATGTAGAGTTTCATGCTTAGGGTCGACAGTTAAGTCTTGCTGAGCGTTATGCTCACAGATACTATACAAGTTGTTTTGCAGGTAATAACACTATGCTACTGAGTACGGTTGTCCGATGAGACTCGGAACTCTCCGAGTGATGGACTCATGGCAACCCCTGCCGCTGCTATTATGACAGTGTTGCTAGCGAGAAGGGTCCACGGGATGGACACCTTCTCTGTTGCTTAGCATAGGTATGAGACGTGAGTTGTAATAGTCTTCCGCTGTAGTTTATTTTGAGAAGTATTTGTAAAATTTACACTTTGTAAGATTCCGCTTGATGTATGTAATATGATGCTTTATTATGTGTGCTGTTGGGTGTCGCATCGCACGGCACCACCCAATGCGATTCCCGGGCGAGGTGCCCCGTTCCCGTGAACCGGGATGGCGGGTCCTGACAGCGTGGTATCAGAGCCGCATTGGTAATAGCTCACCGAATAAGGATCATATTACGACAAAAACTTAGGATACGGTGAGATAACGGTACTAAGCCCACATAAGGACTGCTATTAGCATATTATGTAGGTGGCAAGCTAATCTATTTGCTATGTCGGAAAATCGTGCATCTCGGGACGTCTATGTCTTGGGGGTGCACGTATGCACTGTCCACCAGTGCGCACAAGGTGAAGGGTGGAGTCCCACGGGTGGCAGGTAACCCGACCCGTTTTTGTATCCTCTACGACTCTTCATGTCGTTTGGGGCTATTCGAGCAACGCCTTTCCCTAGCGTGCTTTGGGCAAGTATGGGAGATCCCGTCACGTGGTCAGTAATGTGAACACGTAGCTCAAGGCGTGTTTGGCTTGAGAACACCTGGGCGAGTGATGACGGCCGGGTGTACGAACTGTATGGATACCGGGTTCGGTGTGCAGCCGGGCCTGATGATTGAGTGTGGTTTATGCAGGGACTAACCACGAAAACATTAGTGCGTGTAGAACACGTTTGCGAGTGACCGTTTTAGTGCCACCTAATGATACGTATATGCCGGTGTAATCCGGTTAGATTTTTCTTTGGTGAGGCAACGTAGTACCGTCATATGTCTTACGGTGCATCGTCACTGTACTACACTGGCTAGTATTCTTACCTATGAAGAAATCATTCATGACTAACTTCCAAATTAAAAATGGGTGTGATAAAGCACATATTAGTTACTGAGCTCTTCATTTGAACTAAGTTTCAAAGAAGAGACTGGTTAGGCTTCTTTTGATCTCAAAGACAGAGTGCTCTGTTCAGACAGAAATTTTTCTGGGATTTAACAGAGCGTAACTCTGATAAGCTTGACCCAATGGAGGTGTTTGATACAGCTCTGGAAAGGTTATTAAGTGCTCTACAACTTTTCTGTAGAACTCCAGAGCCAAATCCGACACCAACTTGGTTGAATGTCCAGATGAATGCAAACTGTTCAGAAAACAGAGCAGCTGCAAACTTCTCTGGATGTCGCTATAAATTAGCCATCACAGTTTGTAGAAAAATTTCTAAGGGTCATAGGATACACCGTTGGAAAGATTAGGAAATCTGCAACAATTTTGTAGTTCATAGTGTGTTCAGAATTGTACTTCATTTGTATGTAAAACTGTGATGAAAACAGCCACATACAAAGGAGATGCTGGCAAATTTTATCCAGAAAATTCTGTCAACTTTGAACAGTCATAGCTATTGATCCAGAGATGATCTAGGGGCATAAGAGCACTCATTGGAAGGATACTGAAGTTAACTTTAACTTTGGTATTCAACTTGAGTTATGGAAATGCTAGTAAACGGATTAAAATCTGGGTTAGGACAGCCGGTCTGTTCTTTACAGCAAGGAGGGTTAGTTAAGCCTATCACACGGAAGTGACTAAACCCGAGGATATTCCGGTGGTATGTGGATATCCGATGTGTTTCCGATGAGTACAGGTCACGCCGGCCAATGGTACGTCAAGTCCAAGATTGAACTGGCACCGGAAACAACACCGATTTTATAGAAGACGTATATGATGGCAACCGATGAACTGGCGAAATAGAAGGAGCAACTAAGAGAATTCGTGAGCAATGGTTTTATCTGACCAAGCTCATCACTTTAGGATTGCTCTGCGCTGTTCGTTAAGCAGAACGATGAGACACTAAGATTAAGTGTTGATTATTGTTCTCTCAACACCGTCACTATAAGGGACAATGAGGGTACTCTATGGTTTAAGGACCGTATAGTTATACCTCATGAGATGAAACACTCCATTGTCGGAAATGTCGCACACCGCTGAAGGGGTGTGAGTACGACGGAAGGGTACTGTTCAGGGTTGATTAGTCAACAAAGCAGACGACCGAGTTTAGACAACAGAAGTGAACTTGAAGGCTGAATAATCCCGACAGAAAAGCTAAGAGGATCGAAGGCGTAGACCGTTGCATTTCGATGTCGGGGAACGCGTGTATCTTCGTGTGTCTCCGATGAGAGGCATTCACCGGTTCGATGTAAAGGGGAGGTTTTACTCCCCGAGACTTAGATCCATTGGCTACCACCAAGGAGTACGGACCCGTAGACTACCGGTTGGAACTACCGACATGTATTGCAGGTGTCCCTGACATAGTCATGTGTCACAGCTGTGGAGGTGCCTCAAATCTCCGCTGCTGTCCGTACCAAAGAAATCGACGGGTTGAAGTCGGGTCGTGCCTACACTGAACGACCGGTTCTGACTATCGATGAAAGGATCCGGAACACCTGGAATAGAGCATTAAGCTTTTACATGGTGCTGTGGAGTAATCATACCCGGAGGAAACAACGTGGAGAGCAAAGATTACATCTGCATGAACTGTCCGGAAACTTTGATCGTCAACCACTTAGCATTACCTCTCCTGTCTCGTTCTTCTTCTGGAATCTTGGGACGAGATTCTTTTAAGTGGGGAGGAATGTAAAGGTCCCAAAATTTTGAATACAAAGGAACTGAAGTGGGAACACCCTTTGGTTCAAGTTTGTAAAAATTGGGACTTGTTTAAATTTTTCCACATGTGATGACACACATGAGTGTCCCACCACTCTAGGCTATGATCAAGAGGGTGTTTGTGGGACAAAGTTAAGTAAAACTCATGTGTAAGCTCTCATATGCTAGGTTGAAAGAAAATTCAGAGTGGGAACTCAAATTATTCAATTCAAATTGCAAATGAGGGCAACAAATAGGAAGGCAAACTGTTGTGCACAAAAACCTCATTTGCAGCAGCCAAAACCAAAAGCAGATTTCATAATTGGATTCCTTAGGTCTAAATAACTGGGTAGACAAAGTTTCATGAATTCTTGAAATGATTTGCTACCCATTTGTTAAATGGACTTTAAATTGCATAGGAATTCAAATTCAAATGTGAAATTGGATAAAACTTGTCCAAATCTTCAAATTCAGACCGGGTTCAAACTTTTCCACAATTGAAGGGAGTCATTTTCCAATTTTGAGAGGAGTTGAGGGGATAAGGGGGACAGTGGGGCCCACATGTCATTGGGCAAAAAGTGTAACTTGCCCCCTAAGTCACCTCTATCTGTTCCCACTAAGCAACCGACGCTCTCGGTTCAGAAAACGATTCAGCCGTGGCTCTCTTCGGGCGCCACCGCATGGAACCCCGAGGCCACCTCCTGCTGCTGTGGCGTGTGGTCGATCAGCTCCCGCCCTCATCTGCTCACGGGGTGCTGTTTCCGCTCACAAAATCGCCACACCGATGTTCCACGGCTGCCTCACGCTGAACTGAGCACAGCTCGCCGCCATCTCTGAAACTCGATCGGGAGACGGCCAAACTCGGGCCACCGTGCTCCCCGCGCTGCACCAGTAGCGCTAGGGATCATCCCCTACCTTCTCCACTCGCCACTGGGCTAGTCGAGCCTCTCTGCACCGAGAACACAGTTCTTCGCGCGGCGACCTAAAACAAGCCGGCGATCGGGCTGCCGTGGACAGCTGCACAGAGAGCTTATCGTGCCCGAGCAAGAACACTTTCGGATGTGCTGTTCCTCGGTGATGCTCACCTCCGAAGCACAGGCCATGACGTGGACGACAGAGCACGAATTCGAGAAAAGATCTCCGGCGGCCATAAACCGCCCTTCCGGTAAGGAACTCTCAAATTCGATCTCAATCTTCACTCTGTAACAGCCCTAACTTTTGTAAAGTTTGATGTCAGCTCATAAAACAAAGTTAAGGCAACAAAAGACTATAATTGTGTCACATGAAATGAGGAACACACATATGGACATGTGAGGGAGTTAAAAATTTTCTCTAGCCCATGCTCAACACATGTTAACCTAGGGGAAATAATTACACTCCTAAAACTCTAACTCATATGCACCTTCTCTATGAGTAGAGTGGAGGAAATTTAAATGCAATTTGAATTCTTTTGGAAGGATTCTTATTCAGATTGTACAAAGGCCTATATGTGAGAGCATAGATGCATTTCTCATGTATTCAAGAGCCTAAGTTTCAAGTTTGGAGAATTTTAGGTTTCATATACTATTTATTCCGAGGATTAAATGAGGTCACGTTCAAATTCAAACTTAAATTTGAATTTTGAACCAAACATACTCAATTTCAAAATCTGATTTCAGATTTGAGTTTCTCATAATTCTTTTGGCCTATCCTCCAAGTTTGATCACAATTGGAGCTCATTTGCTATTTTAAATCGAATTGGGGGATAAGAAGCAAAATTGGGGCCGTGGACCCCACCGGTCAGTCTCACAAGAATGAGACCGACTCTGCTCTGTTCTTCAGCGACGGAGAGCTCGACAGCAGCTCCTCCCGATTCTCTGCCGATGCCACCTCCTGCTTTGATCTTTTGCCGTCCTAATCCACGCCCATGAGGGCAGCAACACCATTTTGCCTTCTCCCAACCGAGCTCCCGCTCTCTGTTCGTCCTCCCGAGCAGAACAGCGCCCCTCCTTCTCTCGATTCTACACAGCCACCTGAGCGACGAATGATCGAGGTCTCCACAGCAAAGATCATCGCATACCCCTGCTCTAGCCGTCCAGCCACTTTACCCCACAGTCCTGAGCTCACCGGCGCCTAGAAACGGCAAAGCTCCCACTGTCCCGAACTGAGACTGAAGAAGCTGGGACTGGACACCGTGGACAGCACAAACCAGCAGGGATCACGCCCAAGCAAGCCACCCCATCTGTGCACCAACAAGTCTAGTTTCTCACCTCCAAAGCTCAGCCCCAGCCATTGATCACAGAGGGAGAATTTCAAGTTTTTCTCCCGGGCGGCAGAAACGGACCTTGAGGTAAAGAATTGTAAAATTCGTCCTCAATTCATGTTTGTTGGGTCTCAAACTTCATACACAGGTTGTTAACTTCCTAGCACACCTCCTCCATCGATTTTAGACCAAGAAATTGAGTGTAGAGTGAGCAGTCCGAGCTCTTTTAGAGGCTTTGCCGCTGGACCCTATCGGGTGCACGGTGCCGATGGGTTTAGAGCCATCTCCAGCTGGTTTAAACCTCATGCCGGTCTTCTAGATGTTCCCCTGGTGCTGTAGAGCCCAAGAACCGACCATTTGGTGGAGAATTCACCGTGCAAGACCTCGCCGGAGCTCTAGGGTTAACTGTGGCCGGTGCGCACTGCTTTCCGGCGAGTTTCAGCCGCCGGGGACCTCACCAATGAGTTCAGCAGGGTGGAAAATGGGGGGGCGGCCAGCAGGGGGTCCGGAGGTGGCCGGGAAGCTCATTTCCGGCGACCTCACCGGAGGCAGCCGCCACTGCTCTGTTTTGGCGCGTGGCTGGAGGTTAGGGATGACGAGTGGGACCCACTGTCAGCATTTAAACATTTTCCAGATTTTCCCACTCTAGTTCAAACTTTGGAGAGCCATAACTTTGTGTAGGAATGTCCAAAAATTGTGAAACAAATTTTGTTGGATTCCTCTCAAAGAGTACTATCCAGGGGTGCAGGCCAATGTTTATGAAAATCCCTGGATTTGGCTCATTAATTCATTTAAGAAAAATCTTGTCTGAATTTTTACAGGAGTTCTGTTTATTGGAAAATTCCCAAATTTTGACAGGACATTCTTCCAAAATTCCTTGAACTCCAGTAAAAATTTCAGAGGCATTGGACCTAATTTTCTTGGTCAAATAATGTGTTCATTCCTTATGTCTCTGAAAAATAGGAAAATAAACAGAGACAATTTCAGCTTTTCACCATTCTTTGAAAAATCCATATCTCCATGTAGGAAACTCCAAAAATGGTAAAACCAATTCCTATGGACTCAGGACATTTTGTACTTCACAAAAAGTCTACTTTTCAGCATAGGAAAGCTTAATATCTAGGGGGTAAAGGCAAATTAGTGAAAACCACATAAGGATTTGTTGTGCTCACATGAAGCCATTTCATGAGCTCAATTTTTGCACACTGCCTGAATACCTTCCATAGAGGCTGTGGTTAAATTCTCAGCTTCATTGGACCTCTGGAACTTGAGCTACCATCTTTTAGGTTAAGTGTTCATATAATGGACATAATCACATGGTGATTACTAGTATCTCTTTTCACCTAGATTTCATCATCTCTAAGGTTTAGATCCAACAACAGAAACCTTGCTGTTGTTTATCTCTTTTATGTGTGAGTTAACTGTACAACAGTTTTGAAACAGTTTCTAAATTGCTTTTGAAATATATGTGCATTGCAATATAATAGCTCACGTGACGTTGACGTTCGACGAGGGTCCGACTCTACAGCGAGGATCTCCATCTCGTGACGAGTTTGGCGGATTCTCCGGAGGAAGACTAACTTCTAGCTTCTAACAAAACCGTTGAGCAAGGCAAGCCCCGGTTTGCATATCGTTACCATTTTAAATTTTGCTTTACTTCACACCATGTTTGTTAGACTTGAGTGCATTATGTCTAGGATGATTGAAACCCACTTGCATGACTATTACATCCCTAATTAGAAGGTTTAGTGTAGGCTTTGCCACGTTGTAGATGCTAGGCTAATGTTGTAGCTAGCTCGGTAGAAGTCGAGTAGTAAAAAGCTACTCGCGAGAAAGTTCGAGTAATGAAGTTACTCGCGAGAGATAAATGATAAGAGCACCCTCATGAATATGAGATGGGGACGGGGATGTTCCTGTAGGATGGAACGCTCAAGGTTGGTCTCGACCTGCGATGGGTGTGACAATGCTTGAGACCACATTTGGCCTGGACCGGGATGGTAAGGCAAATGTGGAGGTTGGTTGTAGCCCCGTCCGTGTCGGTTAAGGACCGTATGTATGCGGCCCTGCTGGACAAGATTGAGCTGTACCGGATATATAGTGGGGTATGGGACCCATGAAACCGATGTAACACGATGGACCGTGATATAGAAACTCATCCTTCGCGTGGGAATGGCGTTGAGAAGGCGGGAGGTGTAAATCCTTTAGCGGGCAACTTCGACGTGTCCGCGTAGAGGACCATCCTGCTCGGCGCGAAGCGTTTTTCTATGTCGGGGTGTCGTGTGAAAGGTTGCTGCATACAACGTAAGAAAGAGCTCTTGAGAGAGTCTTTCGAGGCGGGTGTATGTGTCGTGTATTCCGGGTTGTTATTGATTCGAATCACCGTCGCTCGCGGAAGAGGATTGAGCATACTTGCCCACTGCGCCGTGACTTAGTAAAAAGATGAACTAAGTCTCTTAACTTGCTGTTTGTGGATTAATCACTGTATTGGAACCTTGACTGAAGTAGATATAGAGCCAACTAAATTTCATTTCCACCTTAGGCTAGCAACATCGGGATAAGCGTTTCTTGTTTGATTGTGGACTTCCGATGTTGTGAGGCGTGAGGACCACTAAAATGAAGGCTATAAGAATCTGAATATAAGGATCAAGTTTAGTCATGATGCATTTTGTAAATTCCTATGCCTACTTTCTTACTACCTCTGCATGTAGAGTTGCATGTTTAGGAGTGACGGGTAAGTCTTGTTGAGCCTTAGTGCTCACGGTTGCTTCTGAGTTGTTTTTGCAGGTAGCAGGATGCCTGCTATGAAGAGGGTTGTTCGGTGAGACGATGAACCTCACGGTTTGGTCAACTCATCGGAAACCTAGCCGCTGCCTTTCTTTGGTGAAGCTAGTAGGAAGCGTTCACGGGCTGAACGACTTCTCTTCGGCGTAGTTAGGGTCGAGAGTGAGTAGTTTGTCCAGTACATTTTAATTTCCGCTGCGTGTGTACATTATGTTGTAAAAGAAATTACTTTGAGTAACAAAATGGTGTCGTTATGTTTCTTACGCCTCTTTTCGTGCATGCTGTTGGGTGCCGCATCGCACGGCACCACCCACTGCGATTCCCGGGCCGCGGGCGCGTCCCACAGACGTGGTATCAGAGCCGCATTGGGAATAGCACGCATGAAAAGAGTATATTTTTGAAAACTTAGGGGTATACGAGTGAGGAACGTATAGTATGCCCACATAAGGAGTATTATTAGCATAGTTATCTAAGGTGGCAAGCTAACAGTGTGTTACTCTTCAGTATTTAAATTCAGTAACGACGCACCTACGTGGAGGTAAGAATGGTAAGGAACGCCACTGAAAGCGGATCAATTTCGGTTAGCTCACCCATACGAGGAAAGTAGTGTGGGATGTCCTGTTCAGCAATGGACGGGAAGTGAATATGTTTTCTAAGACTCTTCATGTCTTAGAGACATATGAATGGCACTAGCCTCCAGTGCGCAAACCCAGGGGCAAGAGGAGGAGACCCCATCGTGTGGTTTGTAACACGAAGTATGTTCTCTAGGACTCTTCATGTCCTATGAGGCTTACGAAAGCGCTGTTTCACCGGTGTGCTTTATTGCAAAGGTGTGGAGCCCCCGTCGGGTGGTGAATAACCCGATCATGTACCTTGAGACGTGGCTTGACTCAAGGACGGCCCGTATGGCAATGATACGGGGCGTATGTTTTTACTATGATATGGACCTGCCTGAAATGATAAACCAATGTGTGCATCATTATTGAGTGATTTTCTGCAGGTACCTTAACCACGTTAGAACATGTCGTGTAGAAAACGTTTGTGAGTGATCGTTTTAGTGCCACCACTTGAGACGTATAAGCCGGTATAAAGCCGGATAGGATTTTAATTTGGTGAGGCAACGTAGTACCGTGATGTGTTTTGAACTGCAAGAAAAAGAAGGTTTGAAAATAAAAAGAGTAAATTTGGAGTCTAGGATTCTATTAGGGGTTAATGAACTCCTATATTGAACTAAGAGTCAATTGGGGGTATAGATTCATTCACAAAGGCTTAGGAATAACCTCCCCTGTTTTCAGCAAATTTTTTTTTTTCTGAAGTTAAACAGGACGTAACTTTTGTTTGGTTGAACCAATGGAGGTGAGTGATACATTTATGGAAAGCTATTGAAGTATTCTACAACTCTTCATTAGAACTCCAGACCAGAATCACCCTCCAAATGGATGAAATTCTCAGATGAGTGTGAACTGTCCAAAACCAGGGCAGGCACAAATTGCTCTCTGGAAATTTCTGTATTTCGACCATAACTTTCTGTAGAAAATCTTCTAAGGGTCAAGTAATACACCATTGGAAAGCTTGTGATATGTGCTATGACTTCATAGTTCAAAGTCTCCAGATTTGGAGTTTAAAGTGATGAAATCTTGTGGACAAAACAGCCACTTTCAAACGAAGTGCTGTCAAAATTGTTCCAGATTTCTGTCGACTTTGAAATATCACAACTTTTGATCCAGAACTTATATGAAGGCAAATGAATACTAGTTGGAAAGAGATTAAAGTTAACTATAACTTTGATATTCAACTTGAGACATGAAATTGCCATGGTCATATTCAAACTCTGGGATTAAGACCTATTGGTCATTCTGAACAGAGTAGTACTTATTGTCCTTTAGCTCGAGACTTGTTGTGGACAGGGATGTCTTAGACTTCTCTAAACTCCGTAACATGTCCTTGAGTTATTTGTCAGTTTGTCCTACTGTTGGAATTAAGGGTTTGGACAAACTTTCTCACGTTTGATAGATTCCAGAATTGTCGGAACCCTGGTTAGAGTATGTGTGCTGCATTATTGAAGTGATGCTTTGACGGTTAATGTTTTTGAATTCAAGTTGAGTTTGAACTTTGAATTTTAACCGTAAATTGCTCATTCTTGCAGCATGGATCGTGCTCATTCCAGGAGTGAGGTTGGTGAGTCGAGTCACGGCGAAAGTAATTCGCCACGACAAGAAGTGCCGACATCATCAACCGGATTGGCGGAAATCTTGGCAAAGATGGCTGAGTCTCTGGATCTGTTGGTGCGACAAAGCATACGACAGGAGACACTACAGCAAAATCCTCCGCCAAGCACTTATCTAGATTTTCTAGCAAGACAACCACCGGTTTTTCTCGGAAGCGAAAGAACCGTTGGAGTCGGCTCATTGGCTTCAATGTATTGAAGCCAAATTCGATGTGCTTGAGTGCGATGAATATCAGAAGACTTTATTTGCCGCTCAACAACTCCACGGAGCTGCTGGAGCTTGGTGGGCAGAGTATATCGCTACTCTTCCTGAAGGTCATCGAGTGACGTGGGATGAATTCCGGAATGTTTTTCGGGCACGTCACATTTGTTCGGGAATTCTTCGAACAAAGTATCAAGACTTTCTGGAGCTAAAGCAAGGAGAAAGGAGGGCGTACGAGTACTTCAAGGAGTTCGAAGACTTGATGCAATACTCAACTCATATGGTTGACTCGGAAGCGTTGAAGTGCGACTATTTCTTCCGAGGTTTGAATGTTGAACTTCAGGAACAAGTGACTTTGTTCAATAACGGTATTTATAATGAGTTGGTAAATGCTGCTATCATTAAGGAAGACATGCATCTTCGTTGTGAAGCGGAACTGAAAAGAAGTATACCGCCGGACAGTGACATCGAGGTTCGTCCGAACTATCGAGTGCGGTATCACTCGCCAGTTAGGCAACAAATTCAGCCTGTGGTGCAACTCTCACAACCACGGCTGGAGTTGATCACTTATGAGCATCCACCTCAACAACAGCGGGCAGAAATTATTCGTGCAACCCTACCACAACCAGCTACGCACGAATTATCTCCACCTCGTGTTAGTAGAGAGCTGAAGATTTCTACAACACGAAACCCTCATGGAGCTGAGCAGAGCCACACTTATGTGTTGTCTCGTCAATGCTCAGATCAGCATCATAAACCTTCAAAGAAGAATCTTTCAAAAGCTGGCAGGGTTAATTATACTGCTAGTGAGGACATTGCTAAAGGCGAACCAGTTTTAGCGGGCATGTTCACTTTACATGAACAGCCCACTTTCGTGTTGTTTGATTCCGGAGCCACCCACAATTTTATTAGCAGAGACTATGTGCTGAAGAATAATCTTCCATTTAGCACAGTTAAGCATCCGTTTCATATCAGCTCACCCGGAGGCAAGATATCAACAGATGAGATGGTCTCTCGGGCACCATTATGTTTGGGTGGAAACATCTATCCTGCGAGCCTTATCATACTCAAAGGCCAAAGGATTGATATTATCTTGGGGATGTCATGGTTGACACATTATGGAGCTATCTTTGACATCAGCTCTCGAACTGTCCAACTGAATTCCCCAATACACGGTTGCAACACATTGAATCTTGTGGATCCATCACAACAAGTTGCAGCAGTGCATCAGATTGAAGCTCCTAAAATTGAGGATATTCCAGTGGTATGTGAATATCCAGATGTGTTTCCCGAAGACTTGCCGGGCATGCCGCCCGAACGTGATGTAGAGTTCAAGATTGAACTAGCACCGGGAACAACACCTATTTCTCGGCGACCATACAAAATGGCACCGAAGGAGCTAGCAGAATTGAAGGAGCAGCTTAATGACCTCATGGACAAAGGTTTTATACGCCCAAGTTCATCACCTTGGGGCTGTTCCGCACTCTTCGTGAAGAAGAAGGACGAGACTTTGAGACTATGTGTAGATTATCGTCCACTGAATGCTGTCACTATCAAGAATAAGTATCCACTACCGCGCATTGACATTTTGTTCGATCAACTAGTGGGTGCTAAGGTATTTTCCAAGATGGATCTTCGGTCCGGGTATCACCAGATAAAGATTCGGGCAGAAGATGTACCTAAGACGGCGTTCTCAACAAGATATGGTCTTTATGAATATCTTGTCATGTCCTTTGGATTGACCAATGCTCCGGCTCATTTTATGTATCTCATGAACTCTGTGTTCATGCCGGAGTTAGACAAGTTCGTCATGGTTTTCATCGACGACATTTTGGTCTATTCAAAGTCAGAAGAAGAACATGCTGAACATTTGCGTATTGTACTCCAACGCTTGAGGGACCACAAGCTATATGCAAAGTTCAGTAAATGTGAGTTTTGGATCAGCAAAGTGCCGTTTCTTGGGCATATTATTTCAGCGGAAGGCATCGCTGTGGACCCAAGTAAAATCGAGCAAGTGCTGAATTGGAAATCTCCAACATCTGTTCATGAAGTGAGGAGTTTCCTAGGTTTAGCGGGCTATTACCGGAGATTCATTCCAAACTTCTCCAAAGTCGCTAAACCTATGACGGAGCTTTTGAAGAAAAGCACCAAATATGATTGGAGCGATTCATGTGAACAAGCTTTTCAAACATTAGTGAAGCATCTCACTACAGCTCCAGTTATGGCCCAGCCGGACACTACGAAGCCGTTTGATGTTTATTGTGATGCATCCGGCATCGGTTTGGGTTGTGTGTTGATGCAAGAAGGACGTGTGGTCGCGTATGGATCCCGACAACTCAGGGGTCATGAGCAGAATTACCCGACGCACGACCTTGAACTAGCTGCAGTGGTTTTAGCATTAAAAATGTGGAGACATTATCTACTAGGCAATCTAGTACATCTCTACACTGACCACAAAAGCTTGAAGTACATCTTCACACAGAAGGAACTGAATATGAGGCAGCGAAGATGGCTCGAATTGATCAAGGACTATGAACTTGAAATTCATTACCATCCGGGTAAAGCGAATGTGGTTGCCGACGCACTTAGTCGGAAAGCTCACGTTCACCATTTAGCCATGGCTGCACATGAAGAAGGAGAACCAAGCCTGCGCTTAGTTCCCTACGGATCGCTGTTCAACCTAGCTCTTATTCCTACAATCCGAGATGAGATTGTAGAGGCTCAGAAGAGAGACAGAGGTATGTCTCACATCCGGAGGAGAGTGGACAGTGGTGAATTGAAGATGTTCCGCAAAGATGAAGAGGGTACTATATGGTTTAACAACCGCATAGTGGTCCCCCGAAACATGAAATTGCGGAGGAAGATATTGGATGAAGCACATTTATCCAAGTACTCCATTCATCCGGGAAGCAATAAGATGTACCAGGACTTGAAATCTAAGTTCTGGTGGACACGGATGAAAAGAGAGATTGCGAAGTACGTATCCGAGTGTGATACGTGTCGGCGGGTTAAAGCCGACCATATGAGGAAAGCCGGACCACTTCAACCGCTGGAGGTTCCAGCATGGAAGTGGGAAGACATAAGTATGGACTTCATCGTCGGTTTACCCATGACCAGCAACAAGCATGATTCTATTTGGGTAATCGTCGATCGTTTGACCAAGACAGCACATTTTATTCCAGTCCATACAAAATATGTGGCAAAGAAGTATGCGGAGCTGTTCATCTCAAGAGTCGTGTGTTTACACGGGGTTCCCCGCACCATCGTGTCTGATCGGGGTGCGTTGTTCGTATCTAGATTTTGGGAGCAACTGCATGCTTCCTTGGGAACCAAGTTAATTCGGAGTTCAGCGTATCATCCGCAAACTGATGGTCAAACGGAGAGGATAAATCAGATTCTGGAGGATATGCTACGGGCATGTGTCATCAATCATGGGAAGAATTGGGATGACCATCTACCGTTAGCAGAATTCTCATATAATAACGGTTATCAATCCAGCATCAAGATGGCCCCGTACGAAGCTCTTTATGGCCGGAAGTGCCGCACACCACTAAATTGGTGTGAGTCCGGCGAGAGAGTGGTCTACGGGATTGATCTGGTGAATGAAGCCGAGGAACGAGTGCGAGTGATTCAAGCCAATTTAAAGGCTGCTCAATCTCGGCAGAAGAGTTATGCGGACAAAAGACGTCGACCTCTTCACTTCGACATCGGGGACCACGTTTATCTTCGTGTCTCTCCGATGAAAGGGGTTCATCGTTTTGGAGTGAAAGGGAAGCTCGCTCCGCGATTCATCGGGCCGTTTGCTGTCACTAAGATATGCGGACCCGTGGCCTATCGTCTGGAGTTACCGGCGTCACTTTCGGGCATTCACAATGTTTTCCACGTCTCTCAGCTGCGGAAATGTCTTAAGTACCCAACCGCAGTTCATATGGAGAACATTGAGGATCTTCAACCGGATCTCACTTATTCGGAGTATCCGATACAGATTATTGACGAGAAGACTCGCGCCACAAGAAATCGGACATTGCGATTTTACAAAGTCTTGTGGAGCAACCACACCGCTGATGAAGCCACGTGGGAAAGCGAGGATTTTCTCCGTTTAAATTTTCCCGACTTGTTTGTACCATATGTCCAGTAGTCATTCTCCCTTCTTCTTTCTTTTTGTAATCTCGGGACGAGATTCTTTTAAGGGGGGAGGAATGTAACAGCCCTAACTTTTGTAAAGTTTGATGTCAGCTCATAAAACAAAGTTAAGGCAACAAAAGACTATAATTGTGTCACATGAAATGAGGAACACACATATGGACATGTGAGGGAGTTAAAAATTTTCTCTAGCCCATGCTCAACACATGTTAACCTAGGGGAAATAATTACACTCCTAAAACTCTAACTCATATGCACCTTCTCTATGAGTAGAGTGGAGGAAATTTAAATGCAATTTGAATTCTTTTGGAAGGATTCTTATTCAGATTGTACAAAGGCCTATATGTGAGAGCATAGATGCATTTCTCATGTATTCAAGAGCCTAAGTTTCAAGTTTGGAGAATTTTAGGTTTCATATACTATTTATTCCGAGGATTAAATGAGATCACGTTCAAATTCAAACTTAAATTTGAATTTTGAACCAAACATACTCAATTTCAAAATCTGATTTCAGATTTGAGTTCCTCATAATTCTTTTGGCCTATCCTCCAAGTTTGATCACAATTGGAGCTCATTTGCTATTTTAAATCGAATTGGGGGATAAGAAGCAAAATTGGGGCCGTGGACCCCACCGGTCAGTCTCACAAGAATGAGACCGACTCTGCTCTGTTCTTCAGCGACGGAGAGCTCGACAGCAGCTCCTCCCGATTCTCTGCCGATGCCACCTCCTGCTTTGATCTTTTGCCGTCCTAATCCACGCCCATGAGGGCAGCAACACCATTTTGCCTTCTCCCAACCGAGCTCCCGCTCTCTGTTCGTCCTCCCGAGCAGAACAGCGCCCCTCCTTCTCTCGATTCTACACAGCCACCTGAGCGACGAATGATCGAGGTCTCCACAGCAAAGATCATCGCATACCCCTGCTCTAGCCGTCCAGCCACTTTACCCCACAGTCCTGAGCTCACCGGCGCCTAGAAACGGCAAAGCTCCCACTGTCCCGAACTGAGACTGAAGAAGCTGGGACTGGACACCGTGGACAGCACAAACCAGCAGGGATCACGCCCAAGCAAGCCACCCCATCTGTGCACCAACAAGTCTAGTTTCTCACCTCCAAAGCTCAGCCCCAGCCATTGATCACAGAGGGAGAATTTCAAGTTTTTCTCCCGGGCGGCAGAAACGGACCTTGAGGTAAAGAATTGTAAAATTCGTCCTCAATTCATGTTTGTTGGGTCTCAAACTTCATACACAGGTTGTTAACTTCCTAGCACACCTCCTCCATCGATTTTAGACCAAGAAATTGAGTGTAGAGTGAGCAGTCCGAGCTCTTTTAGAGGCTTTGCCGCTGGACCCTATCGGGTGCACGGTGCCGATGGGTTTAGAGCCATCTCCAGCTGGTTTAAACCTCATGCCGGTCTTCTAGATGTTCCCCTGGTGCTGTAGAGCCCAAGAACCGACCATTTGGTGGAGAATTCACCGTGCAAGACCTCGCCGGAGCTCTAGGGTTAACTGTGGCCGGTGCGCACTGCTTTCCGGCGAGTTTCAGCCGCCGGGGACCTCACCAATGAGTTCAGCAGGGTGGAAAATGGGGGGGCGGCCAGCAGGGGGTCCGGAGGTGGCCGGGAAGCTCATTTCCGGCGACCTCACCGGAGGCAGCCGCCACTGCTCTGTTTTGGCGCGTGGCTGGAGGTTAGGGATGACGAGTGGGACCCACTGTCAGCATTTAAACATTTTCCAGATTTTCCCACTCTAGTTCAAACTTTGGAGAGCCATAACTTTGTGTAGGAATGTCCAAAAATTGTGAAACAAATTTTGTTGGATTCCTCTCAAAGAGTACTATCCAGGGGTGCAGGCCAATGTTTATGAAAATCCCTGGATTTGGCTCATTAATTCATTTAAGAAAAATCTTGTCTGAATTTTTACAGGAGTTCTGTTTATTGGAAAATTCCCAAATTTTGACAGGACATTCTTCCAAAATTCCTTGAACTCCAGTAAAAATTTCAGAGGCATTGGACCTAATTTTCTTGGTCAAATAATGTGTTCATTCCTTATGTCTCTGAAAAATAGGAAAATAAACAGAGACAATTTCAGCTTTTCACCATTCTTTGAAAAATCCATATCTCCATGTAGGAAACTCCAAAAATGGTAAAACCAATTCCTATGGACTCAGGACATTTTGTACTTCACAAAAAGTCTACTTTTCAGCATAGGAAAGCTTAATATCTAGGGGGTAAAGGCAAATTAGTGAAAACCACATAAGGATTTGTTGTGCTCACATGAAGCCATTTCATGAGCTCAATTTTTGCACACTGCCTGAATACCTTCCATAGAGGCTGTGGTTAAATTCTCAGCTTCATTGGACCTCTGGAACTTGAGCTACCATCTTTTAGGTTAAGTGTTCATATAATGGACATAATCACATGGTGATTACTAGTATCTCTTTTCACCTAGATTTCATCATCTCTAAGGTTTAGATCCAACAACAGAAACCTTGCTGTTGTTTATCTCTTTTATGTGTGAGTTAACTGTACAACAGTTTTGAAACAGTTTCTAAATTGCTTTTGAAATATATGTGCATTGCAATATAATAGCTCACGTGACGTTGACGTTCGACGAGGGTCCGACTCTACAGCGAGGATCTCCATCTCGTGACGAGTTTGGCGGATTCTCCGGAGGAAGACTAACTTCTAGCTTCTAACAAAACCGTTGAGCAAGGCAAGCCCCGGTTTGCATATCGTTACCATTTTAAATTTTGCTTTACTTCACACCATGTTTGTTAGACTTGAGTGCATTATGTCTAGGATGATTGAAACCCACTTGCATGACTATTACATCCCTAATTAGAAGGTTTAGTGTAGGCTTTGCCACGTTGTAGATGCTAGGCTAATGTTGTAGCTAGCTCGGTAGAAGTCGAGTAGTAAAAAGCTACTCGCGAGAAAGTTCGAGTAATGAAGTTACTCGCGAGAGATAAATGATAAGAGCACCCTCATGAATATGAGATGGGGACGGGGATGTTCCTGTAGGATGGAACGCTCAAGGTTGGTCTCGACCTGCGATGGGTGTGACAATGCTTGAGACCACATTTGGCCTGGACCGGGATGGTAAGGCAAATGTGGAGGTTGGTTGTAGCCCCGTCCGTGTCGGTTAAGGACCGTATGTATGCGGCCCTGCTGGACAAGATTGAGCTGTACCGGATATATAGTGGGGTATGGGACCCATGAAACCGATGTAACACGATGGACCGTGATATAGAAACTCATCCTTCGCGTGGGAATGGCGTTGAGAAGGCGGGAGGTGTAAATCCTTTAGCGGGCAACTTCGACGTGTCCGCGTAGAGGACCATCCTGCTCGGCGCGAAGCGTTTTTCTATGTCGGGGTGTCGTGTGAAAGGTTGCTGCATACAACGTAAGAAAGAGCTCTTGAGAGAGTCTTTCGAGGCGGGTGTATGTGTCGTGTATTCCGGGTTGTTATTGATTCGAATCACCGTCGCTCGCGGAAGAGGATTGAGCATACTTGCCCACTGCGCCGTGACTTAGTAAAAAGATGAACTAAGTCTCTTAACTTGCTGTTTGTGGATTAATCACTGTATTGGAACCTTGACTGAAGTAGATATAGAGCCAACTAAATTTCATTTCCACCTTAGGCTAGCAACATCGGGATAAGCGTTTCTTGTTTGATTGTGGACTTCCGATGTTGTGAGGCGTGAGGACCACTAAAATGAAGGCTATAAGAATCTGAATATAAGGATCAAGTTTAGTCATGATGCATTTTGCAAATTCCTATGCCTACTTTCTTACTACCTCTGCATGTAGAGTTGCATGTTTAGGAGTGACGGGTAAGTCTTGTTGAGCCTTAGTGCTCACGGTTGCTTCTGAGTTGTTTTTGCAGGTAGCAGGATGCCTGCTATGAAGAGGGTTGTTCGGTGAGACGATGAACCTCACGGTTTGGTCAACTCATCGGAAACCTAGCCGCTGCCTTTCTTTGGTGAAGCTAGTAGGAAGCGTTCACGGGCTGAACGACTTCTCTTCGGCGTAGTTAGGGTCGAGAGTGAGTAGTTTGTCCAGTACATTTTAATTTCCGCTGCGTGTGTACATTATGTTGTAAAAGAAATTACTTTGAGTAACAAAATGGTGTCGTTATGTTTCTTACGCCTCTTTTCGTGCATGCTGTTGGGTGCCGCATCGCACGGCACCACCCACTGCGATTCCCGGGCCGCGGGCGCGTCCCACACACTCTTAGTTCCCCAAATCTTGCACAAAGGGCCGAAACTGGTCGGCAAACAATTGTTCTTCACAATCCTAGCTTAGAAACGCATGTAGACCGCCCAATTTCTGAGTTTTTTCCGAGCTCAAACATCGATGGTGTCTCGGGTGCACGGTGAAGACCCATTTCCCGCTGTTGCCGAGCAATTCTAAGGCTATGACGAGCTTCCCTAGCATCCAAGGATACTGTAGAGCCAAGTCCTTGAAAGTTTGGCGGGCTAGGATCACCGGTCGACAGCGCCGGACCTCTCCCGAGGTGGCCGCACGACGCCGGCACATTTCCGATGGTCTACCGCCTACGCCGACCCCTCCAATCGATTTACCGTCACTGTAAACCCACTGGCGGTGACTTTCCGGTCGGATGGCAGCTGGGAGCGCCCCTCCGGTGAGGCACCGCCTCAGTCCGGCGAGGGGGCGGCGGCGCGCGCGAGAGCGCGGGCGGGAGGAAGAAGAAAAGGCCGGGCCCAGCCGTCAGTGACTGCGGTTTAAAATTTTGATCTGCTGCGGCTGGGGATCCACTGTGGCTTTGTGCTGGAACCGTGTAGCCCCGTGTGTTCTCGATTTTCAGTGGCTGGGATTTAAAACGTGGGCCCAAGTCCTTTTCCAATAGCAAAACAATTCCAGTTTCAGCTCCAACTTTGAAAATTCATAACTTTGTGTAGGAAACTCCAAATTAGGTGATTCAAATTGGGTTGGATTCCTTTTGCAAAGTTCTATCCAAACATGAACCCCAATTTGTATGAAATTCAATTTTAAATTCTGGATAATTCTTTTAAGTTTTTCTGTAAAAGAATTATTGAGAGATTTTGGTTTATCCAAAAATCCTCAATTTTTGCCAGAATATTCTTTAGGATATTATTGGACTTTCAGCAATGTTTCAGCTCAATTGAAGTTGAGTTGTGTAGGAATTTCCAGAGGACGATCTGCTGCACTCAAAATTATCCAGAAACTTTTCCAGAAAATGGTGTTCCTTTGTAAAATCAGTTCTGGGAAATCCTTAGTTCCAAAAATCATAGGAAAATTCAGACATGCTCTATGAGCCATACTTGAAATGATAATTCAGTTCTTTGGGCATGAAAATGCACATTACTTCAGAATTTAATTCCTGGTAGCATAACTGCTTCAAAAATTATTCTGGGAGAACTACTCAAGTATGAAGTCTGAATTTTGTACCAAAGTATTTTCATGTGACCAGGAACTCACCTGTAAAGTTCCAGCTCAAATTGAACTTTAGATCTCCCTGTTCTTGTTCTCCATGCTTATGTATATGAGCAACACATAGAGAATTATAGTGGGAATTATGGAAGACACAATTTTCACTCAAATTAGCTGCAATTTGGCAAGCTAAGTCTCTGTGTAATGTATGACTTCAGGTAAGAATCTTGAAGTTATTGGAGATCAGGACCTTTAGTTCCTTTCAACCCATTTCAACTCATGTCACATGTCCATTAGGAACCATAAAACATATTAATGGAAATTTCTTATGGACATGTGGTTCTTCATCTAATTCCTCTGCACCACAGGGACAAAAACTTCATTCTTAGTACTCCTACACAGTTCCCTGTTATTAACAAGTTGAGTCTTTAACTCTTTAAATTGCATTATAAGAACATATGCATCTACATATCAATAGGACTTACGACGGAGGCAACCAATGGAGAAGTTCGACGGAGTGATTCCATTGAAGTGGATCAGTTGATCAAGCCTCCAGGGAGACAAGACTCTAACTGAAATATATACTATTAGACCCTGCAAAACAGGCAAGCCCCGGTTTGCATTTAACTACCACTAAGTTTTTACTTTGTATACAATACGTCGGTTAGGATGAATTGTGCATTAAGTCTAGATGTTTGATACTACTCTTGCATGACCAGAAACCCCATGGGGTAATTGGGTAGGTGTACTTCCACCGTGTAGAATATGCCATGCTTAAGTAGGACTCGGTAGAAGTCGAGTGGCTGGATGCTACTCGCGAGTATTGGAATTTGGGAGCACAGGGGATTGAGTTAAAAAGTTGTTAGTAAGTTGAAATGAGACCGGGCAGGGTGTAGGGGCAACAGGACATGGGGGCCTGGGTGCTTAGACCTGTCCGTGTCGGTTGAGGACCGATCCGTATGCGGCCCTGCTGAACAAGTATTGAACGTACCGAAGGCATATCGGATATATGGGCCCCGATAAACCGATGTAGCCTAAACCTCCAGGCGTCGAGGCATAGCACACCGATTTATAGGTGTAGGTTGAGGGCAGCAAGGTGGAAATCTGCCAACGGGCATAGAGAGATGCTCCGTGTGGGGAACCTCCTGCTCGTTTCGGTGCGACCGGTTCGACGTTTGGGCTGTTGGGTGAAAGGTTGTCCCATACGACATCAGGGGAGCGTGCCGTGTGCGGCTCCGAGTATGGGCGTACGTGACGTGCTATTCGGGTATCGCTGCAGGTGTATAACGAGTCGATTCGCCGTCCCTCACGGTTATGAGTACCGCTTGTTCACTGTGTCGTGACGTAGAGGTAACTTGCACTGAGATAAGAATTAATCATCATTGTTTTGAAGTTAATACTAGTAACGTAATGTTATGATTTGTGAATAGGTTAGTGCAAATTCGATTCATTTCCACCATGAGCATGTTACATCGGGAGAAAGCGTTTCTTGTTTGATTGTGGACTCCTGATGTGAGGTGCCCAAGGTTATGCTTAATTTGCTGCTAATAACATTTGAAAGTAAGGACCCATTTTTAGGCGAGTTCATATGCAATATACTATCCTATGTTAAGTTTTTACCATCATGTAGAGTTTCATGCTTAGGGTCGACGGTTAAGTCTTGCTGAGCGTTATGCTCACGGATACTATACAAGTTGTTTTGCAGGTAATAACACTATGCTACTGAGTACGGTTGTCCGATGAGACTCGGAACTCTCCGAGTGATGAACTCATGGCAACCCCTGCCGCTGCTATTATGACAGTGTTGCTAGCGATAAGGGTCCGCGGGCTGGACACCTTCTCTGTTGCTTAGCATAGGTATGAGACGTGAGTTGTAATAGTCTTCCGCTGTAGTTTATTTTGAGAAGTATTTGTAAAATTTACACTTTGTAAGATTCCGCTTGATGTATGTAATATGATGCTTTATTATGTGTGCTGTTGGGTGCAGCATCGCTCGGCACCACCCAATGCGATTCCCGGTCGAGGTGCCCCGTTCCCGTGAACCGGGACGGTGGGTCCTGACAGTTACATCTCGGGTTTTTGAACGAGATGGAAGTGATGGAACTCCATTCTTCGCTGGAACAAGAGATAAGAGATCGCCAAGCAACGGATGAGGAAATCAAGGAGATCAAGGAAAGAATCCGACAAGGCATAGAAAAGGACTTCAAGGAAGACGAGAAGGGTATGCTTTGGTTAGGGAAAAGGATTTGTGTGCCTAACGTGAAGCACATCCGAGACACGATATTAAAGGAGGCACATGACTCACCTTATTCCATACATCCCGGCAGTACAAAGATGTACAAGGACCTGAAAATTTGTTATTGGTGAGATGGTATGAAAAGGGACATAGCTGAGTATGTTGTCTTATGCGATACGTGCCAACAGGTGAAGGCCGAACATCAAAGACCCGCTGGACTGTTGCAATCATTGAAAGTACCCGAGTGGAAGTGGGAATACATCAGCATGGATTTCATCATCGGATTACCACGTACTCGGTTGGGTTACGACTCCATCTTGGTTATTGTGGACCGATTGATGAAAACAGCCCATTTTCTTCCTGTTAGAACCACGTACCTCGTCGTAGAACTAGCCGAGCTGTACATGGAGCAAATCGTGTGTCGTCATGGAGTTCTGAAGAGGATAGTTTCAGATCGGGGTACCCAATTTACCTCTAGGTTCTGGAAGAAGCTGCATGAAGCTATGGGTACACGATTGGGTTTCATCTCCGCTTATCACCCGCAAACCGACGGGCAAACTGAGAGGACAAACCAGATTTTGGAAGACATGTTGAGAGCCTGCGCCTTGAAACATGGGCATAGTTGGGATAGGAGCTTGCTGTATGCTGAGTTCTCATACAATAACAGCTATCAAGCTAGCTTGAAGATGTCATCTTTTGAAGCATTGTATGGTAGACGGTGTAGAACACCGCTGTTCTGGAATGAGACCGGAGAGAACCAAGTGTTTGGACCTGAAGTGCTGCAAGACGCCGAGAAGCAAGTCCAAACAATACGGAAGAACTTGAAGGCTGTCCAGTCAGGACAAAAAGGTTATGAGGACAATAGGCGAAGAAAGTTGACCTTCGGAGTAGGAGACTTCGTGTACCTTAAGGTATCGCCTATCCGTGGCCAACGACGTTTCAACGTCAAAGGCAAGTTAGCACCTCGCTACATCAGGCCATTTAAGATTTTGGGCAAGCGAGGAGAGGTAGCTTATCAACTAGAGCTCCCAACGCACCTCTCCGACGTGCACGACGTGTTTCACATATCCCAGCTCAAGAAGTGCTTGAGAGTACCAGAAGAATAAGTACCGATGGATGAGCTCGAGTTTCAAGAGGATCTGACCTATGTAGAGCACCCTGTCCAAATTTTGGACGTGAAGGAAAGGGTCACGAGGAACAAAGTGATCCATTGGTGCAAGGTACAGTGGAGCCATCACACAGAAGCCGAAGCTACATGGGAGCGTGAGGAAGACCTCAAGGCAGAATTCCCTCACCTATTCTATACTCTATCGAATCTTGAGGGCGAGATTCAGTTTAAGGGGGGTAGGTTTGTAACACCCTCAATTTCATATTCATGCATTGCATATAGAAAAATATTATAAAAGAAATAGAAATGGGAAAGAATCATAAAAATGGGAGAAAGATAGCTGAAAAGAGCTAATTCCAATTCGCCGAGGAGCGCCGTCGACACTTCCCGTGGCCTGCTGGCCACGTGGCGCCTTCGGAGCTCATCCCTGCGGAGGGGGTGAGGTCCGGCACTGCTGGCCACGTGGCAGGCTCGGAGCTCGCCTCAGGATAAGGGGCGAGGTCCGACCCTGTTGAGCACGTGCTGCCTTCGGAGCTAGTCTCTTCGGAGAAGCGAGGCTCAGCCCCGCGGGACACGTGTTGACTACGGAGCTAGTCTCTGCAGAGAAGAGAGGCCCCATGGAGGGAGCGAGGTCTGACACCGTGGGACACGTGTCAACTTCGGAACTCACCCCTACGGAATGGATGAGGTCCGCCCCACGGGACACGTGTTGCTCTCGGAGCTCACCTCCGAGAGGTCCACCCCGCTGGACATGTGTCACCCTCGGAGCTCACCTCCGAGAGGTCCGACGCTGCTGGACACGTGTCGTCCTCGGAGCTCACCTCCGAGGAGAAGGGAGGTCCGACACTGCTGGACACGTGTCACTCTCGGAGCTCACCTCCGAGAAGAGAGGTCTGATGCTGTTGGACACGTGGCGACCTCGGAGCTCGTCTGTAAGGAGAAAGGAAGTCCGGCGCTGCTGGACACGTGGCACTCTCGGAGCTCGCCTCTGAGGAGAGGGGAGGTCTGGCACTGACTCATGGCGCCCTCAGAGCTCACCTTTGTAGAGAGGGGAGGCCCGACCCACCAGACACGTGGGCACTTGGAGCTCGCCTCTGAGAGAGAGGGAGGTCCCGCCCACTAGACACGCGGCACAACCGAAGCCCGCCCCTGAGCAAAATGGAGGCCCGGCCCCCGCTGGACGCGTGGAGCCTCCGGAGCTCATCCCTGCGGAAGGACGAGATCCTTAAGCGGTTTTTCCCCTGTGCGCGAGTACTCGATACTGAGGAAACCGACACGATTTCTTCCACGTTGACACCGCACCCAAATCGATTGGAGATAAGTTGTTAAGATCCAAAACAAATTGAATAGGACTCTTATTTTAATTCCAATCGGAGTAGGACTCTTCTTTATCCCTTTATAAATAGAACCCGAAAACCCCCTTGGCCGTAACACCTTTTCCCAAGTCGACAACTTAGAGGCCCTAGCCCCCAACTCGCCGAGTTAACCCCCTTCGCCGGAGTTCAGCCACCGGTGAGACCACCGTCGAGCCCCGTCACACTCGCCGTCGCCGGAAGATAGCCAACGATCTGACCTGCTGCCATTGCTAGGAGGAAGGCCGAGAAGAACAAGCTCATAAAGCTATCTACGAAGGACTACAGCACCAAGACTTCGAGACACGTGAGCAACAAAAGCCACAGGAACAAGGCAAGTGCCCATTGACCATATTGATCCCATGTTTTGAAACTGTTTTGTTTGCGAAAACGTGTGTGCTTGAGTCAACTTGATGGGACATCCTTTTATAGGAGTTTACTAGTTTGTTAACCATCCTTGTCGCCGGGAAAGTTAATGAGTCGGGTATGATCGATTTTCCTTTTTTGCTTCGCTAATCTATGGGATATGGGAAGCGAGATAGAACATGTCTAGCTACTGCACTCATATGAATAATGATAATAAGAACTTGATGATAGTAATGAGCATAGAATCGGGGGAGATCTAGTCAAGCTTGGTTCATGGATGTGGTAGAATGAGATGGTGGTTTACTTGCCGTAGATCTAAGGACCGATTCATGACAGCACATGCCAGGAAAACAGTGCCACTACAAGGCCAAATATGGGTGCGGCTTAGCTGACTAATTAGGTAAGTTGCTAGATTGTTATGGACCGTGGAAGGCGCGGGGAATGGGAGTCGAGAGAGGACTTCCGTGAGAACTGCATGGCACAAGAGGGGGCCCATAGGCGGTAGAATGGTGATTCGACCCTGCTGGTGAAACCTTACTGAGTCCATACATCTAGTAGCCCCTTTGTAAAGGCTATTTTGTGATCTCTTGGCCATACACCAACGGGTATAATGGAGGTTCTGCAGTCACCGACGGGTGATGAATCACAAACTTGTGGGTAAAGTGGTGCCACCTCTTAAGAGTGTAAAACTATCATGATAGCCGTGCTTACGGTCACAAGCGCCTGACCAACTCACATGATTAGAGGGGAAATTTGGGATGGTTATTTTGGTATGGAAACTTGGGATGGTTATTTGGTTATGGTTATGGTATGGTTATTGGGATTGGTTTCGGGACTGTTGAGTCATGACAATGAGTTTGGTTTTCGGTTATATGATTATGAGATGGATATGAACATGAGATGGTTATTATGAGCATAAGATAAAGTTGAGAAAGAGTAATGGTTGGTTGAGACATGAAGAGTGGTGAATTATGAAGGAGGTATGTTGTTGTTTTACTTAAATATATGTTGGGATTAAATTCACTTAAGGATAGTTGTTGTTTTTATCATGTTTGTGAAATAAACTTTGTTTTCTGCAATGAGCCTTTTTATTCCCTACCTTTCTGTAAGCTACATGTCATACTTTTTCCGCACTTGCTGAGTACGACATGTACTCACCCTTGCATTATCATACAAACATCAGCAACATGAGAAGAGTACTTCAAAGATCATGTGGAGTACTAGGCGTGCGAACTACCGTCAACTTGCCTGTGGAGTTGGAGATGGAGCCGCTGCTGTTTAGTTGCTTCCGCTATCGTTTAGAGACTTCCGCTGCTAGTATAAGTTAGAGGCTTCCGCTGCAAGAATAAGCTAGAGATTCATGTAATAAAGTACTTAAACACTATTTATTTGTGGTTATATTCTGAATTCAGTTTGTGGATTATATGTATATGTGTGATGAACATCCTGGGCACACATATGCATTAGCTGGGTTCCGTGTTTTACGGGACCAGGCGTCACACTATTTCTCTTTTGATAGTGCAGTTTTATTAATTTGGTGATTAATTATATGGCTATGATTTATTGGTTTACGAAAAATGGGGCGTTACAGTTTCACAAGCGCACTAAAGATACCGGCGTAGCATTTCACCCAAGAGGATTCCCTAGGGTATCGTATAATCCCGAAGGAAGGTGAAGTGTAGCAAGATGATGGATCGGATATATAGGGTGCTCTAATAGTAAGCCGAGTAGGATGGATAAGAAGATATCAATGGGGTAGGGTGACACACACTGAGCAATCTACTCTAAAGATAAGATCCTAATAGGGGTTAAGCTAATGGAAGGAGTTGTGCTTCTAGTATACATATGCATAGCCTAAAAGTCTACATATGGGTATGCTAGTAGTGAATCCTAGGGCTTAGTGGTCCAACATATCAGGCATGGGCTTACCCATGGTAATGCCAAAGCGACTCCCACCAAGTGAGTGGCATAGCCGAACGTGGGTGATTACGATAGATAGACAGGGCTTTCACCACCTGCCGCCTACTCGTGCAATCCGTGGGTCCATGAGACATCTAACGTTATTAACTATCCAAGCACCACGCTTGCATGCTAAGTAAATATGTCACACCCGGTTTTTCCGAAGAACAAACGAGTGAATATCACATGTATGCCAGGATCATTTTCTCATACATGTGATGACAAATAGTGAAGCATCATTTATTACAAGCCAGGTGTCGAATATAAATAAGTCTTACATAGCATATGTCTCGATGGACGATAATAAGTTCATAATATGTAAATAAAACTGCAGCGGAAATATTATTCTTGTGGGCTCCGTCACAGGCGTTGCCCGGGGGGACTCCATGAACCTAGAAACCTTCTTCGGGTCCGAAGTCTTGATCATTAAACCCCACATCATTCTCTTGACCTGAGCAGCAATATAAACCAACAAATATGCAAGTTTGAGTACCGATGGAACTCAGCAAGTATGGGAAAGTTATGTCATGCATGGCTAGAACAAGGAGAGGTTGAACTCATGGTTAAAGCACTACGCAATTAATACCTATCACCTTAGCTTATTAAGCACCTACATTACTACATAGGTGAAATGGTCCCAATCTCCCAACCCATCATCATAATCAAATAACCATTACATCATTTCCAATGTTAAGCTCCCCGCTTAACATCCTCAACTTCCAAAGGCATCCATCCTCTAATCATGAATAAGTCCAAGCCGCTCTTGACCGTGAGCACGGCTGTCATGACAGTTTTGACTCTGCAGAGTTTGCACCACTGTACCCACATGTAGTGATTTCATCCCCCGTTGCCGGGTGGACTAAAAGAACCTCCATTATGCCAGTGGCCACGAACCACATTCACACTTCCCAGGTGTGTAGCCAGGAGATTACTACGAAGCCTTTACGAAGGGATTCCCGACGAGCATGGGCCCACTGAGGTTTCACCCCTAACAGCATACAAGAGGCTCTAACCCCGCTGCAGTGGCCCCCTCTTGAGCCTTGCGGTTCATAAGGTAGTCCAGCTGACACCTATTCCCCGCACCATCCAACACACCCATACTACGCCGGGGATACACCTAATTAATTGCCAAGCTGCCCCATCTCAGCATGTGGTTGGCACGGTAAAGCCAGGTTACATGCTCCATGAACCGGTCCTTAGGATCCAGGCAAGTACTAAACACAAATCCGAGTCTCGTGCACCCAGCACCAACCAATTCATCCAACTTGCCTTGATCCCTACCTCTACGGAACTCATAATATCTCATTCAAGAGTAAAGTAAACAAGTTGATGATATCATATCCCACTCATCCCATTCTAAGCATGGCTAAGCATAAGTAATATGAATGAATGACATAATAAAGCAAATCCCAACCCAAGCAACAAGGAAACAAGGTAATGCAATTCTAGGGAAACTTCCTAGCATGGGTTTCATATTTCAATTTGACAATGCAAATAATTCTATCTACACATACTAGTATAGGAACAAAGTGGTCAAGGACACTTGCCTTCTTCCTGCTGCTCTGGGAATGGAAAGTCTTGTTCTTGGAAGGGAAAAACTTGCTCTGGAGCAGGTTCTACTCATACCATCACACATAGCAAAATAAAACAACAATCCATAAGACATAGTTCACACTTTCACTTCATACAAACCAAACATTCACACCTATGAAAGTCATTTACACTACTAAGGGTGGTGGTTACTCTATGTGTGGTGATTTTTGACCTACATGCACTTTTAAACATATGTATGTTATTTCTAACTTTTGTATTCAGATTTCTGTTTGTACACTATATATAAATTCCCAATTTAAACAAATTCTTTAATACCCTCTTTAGCTACCAAGAGTGCATGCAAGGTAATCTCCAACTCCAAATGGTTTTCAGACCTTCTACCAATCCTAAACTGAATTCTTTGGATTTTGAAAACTTCATTTATTATTTTCTAGTTATTCACACTTAGCTTGCTATATTTCCAGATTTATTTCCTATGCCTAAATGTGAACTTTATTAGGAAAATAGTAAGAGGATCGAAGGCGTAGACCGTTGCATTTCGATGTCGGGGAACACGTGTATCTTCGTGTGTCTCCGATGAGAGGCATTCACCGGTTCGATGTAAAGGGGAGGTTTTACTCCCCGAGACTTAGATCCATTGGCTACCACCAAGGAGTACGGACCCGTAGACTACCGGTTGGAACTACCGACATGTATTGCAGGTGTCCCTGACATAGTCATGTGTCACAGCTGTGGAGGTGCCTCAAATCTCCGCTGCTGTCCGTACCAAAGAAATCGACGGGTTGAAGTCGGGTCGTGCCTACACTGAACGACCGGTTCTGACTATCGATGAAAGGATCCGGAACACCTGGAATAGAGCATTAAGCTTTTAGAAGGTGCTGTGGAGTAATCATACCCCGGAGGAAACAACGTGGAGAGCAAAGATTACATCTGCATGAACTGTCCGGAAACTTTGATCGTCAACCACTTAGCATTACCTCTCCTGTCTCGTTCTTCTTCTGGAATCTCGGGACGAGATTCTTTTAAGTGGGGAGGAATGTAAAGGTCCCAAAATTTTGAATACAAAGGAACTGAAGTGGGAACACCCTTTGGCTCAAGTTTGTAAAAATTGGGACTTGTTTAAATTTTTCCACATGTGATGACACACATGAGTGTCCCACCACTCTAGGCTATGATCAAGAGGGTGTTTGTGGGACAAAGTTAAGTAAAACTCATGTGTAAGCTCTCATATGCTAGGTTGAAGGAAATTCAGAGTGGGAACTCAAATTATTCAATTCAAATTGCAAATGAGGGCAACAAATAGGAAGGCAAACTGTTGTGCACAAAAACCTCATTTGCAGCAGCCAAAACCAAAAGCAGATTTCATAATTGGATTCCTTAGGTCTAAATAACTGGGTAGACAAAGTTTCATGAATTCTTGAAATGATTTGCTACCCATTTGTTAAAGTGACTTTAAATTGCATAGGAATTCAAATTCAAATGTGAAATTGGATAAAACTTGTCCAAATCTTCAAATTCAGACCGGGTTCAAACTTTTCCACAATTGAAGGGAGTCATTTTCCAATTTGGGAGGAGTTGAGGGGATAAGGGGGACAGTGGGGCCCACATGTCATTGGGCAAAAAGTGTAACTTGCCCCCTAAGTCACCTCTATCTGTTCCCACTGAGCAACCGACGCTCTCGGTTCAGAAAACGATTCAGCCGTGGCTCTCTTCGGGCGCCACCGCATGGAACCCCGAGGCCACCTCCTGCTGCTGTGGCGTGTGGTCGATCAGCTCCCGCCCTCATCTGCTCACGGGGTGCTGTTTCCGCTCACAAAATCGCCACACCGATGTTCCACGGCTGCCTCACGCTGAACTGAGCACAGCTCGCCGCCATCTCTGAAACTCGATCGGGAGACGGCCAAACTCGGGCCACCGTGCTCCCCGCGCTGCACCAGTAGCGCTAGGGATCATCCCCTACCTTCTCCACTCGCCACTGGGCTAGTCGAGCCTCTCTGCACCGAGAACACAGTTCTTCGCGCGGCGACCTAAAACAAGCCGGCGATCGGGCTCCCGTGGACAGCTGCACAGAGAGCTTATCGTGCCCGAGCAAGAACACTTTCGGATGTGCTGTTCCTCGGTGATGCTCACCTCCGAAGCACATGCCATGACGTGGACGACAGAGCACGAATTCGAGAAAAGATCTCCGGCGGCCATAAACCGACCTTCCGGTAAGGAACTCTCAAATTCGATCTCAATCTTCACTCTTAGTTCCCCAAATCTTGCACAAAGGGCCGAAACTGGTCGGCAAACAATTGTTCTTCTCAATCCTAGCTTAGAAACGCATGTAGACCGCCCAATTTCTGAGTTTTTCCGAGCTCAAACATCGATGGTGTCTCGGGTGCACGGTGAAGACCCATTTCCCGCTGTTGCCGAGCAATTCTAAGGCTATGACGAGCTTCCCTAGCATCCAAGGATACTGTAGAGCCAAGTCCTTGAAACTTTGGCGGGCTAGGATCACCGGTCGACAGCGCCGGACCTCTCCCGAGGTGGCCGCACGACGCCGGCACATTTCCGATGGTCTACCGCCTACGCCGACCCCTCCAATCGATTTACCGTCACTGTAAACCCACCGGCGGTGACTTTCCGGTCGGATGGCAGCTGGGAGCGCCCCTCCGGTGAGGCACCGCCTCAGTCCGGCGAGGGGGCGGCGGCGCGCGCGAGAGCGCGGGCGGGAGGAAGAAGAAAAGGCCGGGCCCAGCCGTCAGTGACTGCGGTTTAAAATTTTGATCTGCTGCGGCTGGGGATCCACTGTGGCTTTGTGCTGGAACCGTGTAGCCCCGTGTGTTCTCGATTTTCAGTGGCTGGGATTTAAAACGTGGGCCCAAGTCCTTTTCCAATAGCAAAACAATTCCAGTTTCAGCTCCAACTTTGAAAATTCATAACTTTGTGTAGGAAACTCCAAATTAGGTGATTCAAATTGGGTTGGATTCCTTTTGCAAAGTTCTATCCAAACATGAACCCCAATTTGTATGAAATTCAATTTTAAATTCTGGATAATTCTTTTAAGTTTTTCTGTAAAAGAATTATTGAGAGATTTTGGTTTATCCAAAAATCCTCAATTTTTGCCAGAATATTCTTTAGGATATTATTGGACTTTCAGCAATGTTTCAGCTCAATTGAAGTTGAGTTGTGTAGGAATTTCCAGAGGACGATCTGCTGCACTCAAAATTATCCAGAAACTTTTCCAGAAAATGGTGTTCCTTTGTAAAATCAGTTCTGGGAAATCCTTAGTTCCAAAAATCATAGGAAAATTCAGACATGCTCTATGAGCCATACTTGAAATGATAATTCAGTTCTTTGGGCATGAAAATGCACATTACTTCAGAATTTAATTCCTGGTAGCATAACTGCTTCAAAAATTATTCTGGGAGAACTACTCAAGTATGAAGTCTGAATTTTGTACCAAAGTATTTTCATGTGACCAGGAACTCACCTGTAAAGTTCCAGCTCAAATTGAACTTTAGATCTCCCTGTTCTTGTTCTCCATGCTTATGTATATGAGCAACACATAGAGAATTATAGTGGGAATTATGGAAGACACAATTTTCACTCAAATTAGCTGCAATTTGGCAAGCTAAGTCTCTGTGTAATGTATGACTTCAGGTAAGAATCTTGAAGTTATTGGAGATCAGGACCTTTAGTTCCTTTCAACCCATTTCAACTCATGTCACATGTCCATTAGGAACCATAAAACATATTAATGGAAATTTCTTATGGACATGTGGTTCTTCATCTAATTCCTCTGCACCACAGGGACAAAAACTTCATTCTTAGTACTCCTACACAGTTCCCTGTTATTAACAAGTTGAGTCTTTAACTCTTTAAATTGCATTATAAGAACATATGCATCTACATATCAATAGGACTTACGACGGAGGCAACCAATGGAGAAGTTCGACGGAGTGATTCCATTGAAGTGGATCAGTTGATCAAGCCTCCAGGGAGACAAGACTCTAACTGAAATATATACTATTAGACCCTGCAAAACAGGCAAGCCCCGGTTTGCATTTAACTACCACTAAGTTTTTACTTTGTATACAATACGTCGGTTAGGATGAATTGTGCATTAAGTCTAGATGTTTGATACTACTCTTGCATGACCAGAAACCCCATGGGGTAATTGGGTAGGTGTACTTCCACCGTGTAGAATATGCCATGCTTAAGTAGGACTCGGTAGAAGTCGAGTGGCTGGATGCTACTCGCGAGTATTGGAATTTGGGAGCACAGGGGATTGAGTTAAAAAGTTGTTAGTAAGTTGAAATGAGACCGGGCAGGGTGTAGGGGCAACAGGACATGGGGGCCTGGGTGCTTAGACCTGTCCGTGTCGGTTGAGGACCGATCCGTATGCGGCCCTGCTGAACAAGTATTGAACGTACCGAAGGCATATCGGATATATGGGCCCCGATAAACCGATGTAGCCTAAACCTCCGGGCGTCGAGGCATAGCACACCGATTTATAGGTGTAGGTTGAGGGCAGCAAGGTGGAAATCTGCCAACGGGCATAGAGAGATGCTCCGTGTGGGGAACCTCCTGCTCGTTTCGGTGCGACCGGTTCGACGTTTGGGCTGTTGGGTGAAAGGTTGTCCCATACGACATCAGGGGAGCGTGCTGTGTGCGGCTCCGAGTATGGGCGTACGTGACGTGCTATTCGGGTATGCCTGCAGGTGTATAACGAGTCGATTCGCCGTCCCTCGCGGTTATGAGTACCGCTTGTTCACTGTGTCGTGACGTAGAGGTAACTTGCACTGAGATAAGAATTAATCATCATTGTTTTGAAGTTAATACTAGTAACGTAATGTTATGATTTGTGAATAGGTTAGTGCAAATTCGATTCATTTCCAACATGAGCATGTTACATCGGGAGAAAGCGTTTCTTGTTTGATTGTGGACTCCTGATGTGAGGTGCCCAAGGTTATGCTTAATTTGCTGCTAATAACATTTGAAAGTAAGGACCCATTTTTAGGCGAGTTCATATGCAATATACTATCCTATGTTAAGTTTTTACCATCATGTAGAGTTTCATGCTTAGGGTCGACGGTTAAGTCTTGCTGAGCGTTATGCTCACGGATACTATACAAGTTGTTTTGCAGGTAATAACACTATGCTACTGAGTACGGTTGTCCGATGAGACTCGGAACTCTCTGAGTGATGAACTCATGGCAACCCCTGCCGCTGCTATTATGACAGTGTTGCTAGCGATAAGGGTCCGCGGGCTGGACACCTTCTCTGTTGCTTAGCATAGGTATGAGACGTGAGTTGTAATAGTCTTCCGCTGTAGTTTATTTTGAGAAGTATTTGTAAAATTTACACTTTGTAAGATTCCGCTTGATGTATGTAATATGATGCTTTATTATGTGTGCTGTTGGGTGCAGCATCGCTCGGCACCACCCAATGCGATTCCCGGTCGAGGTGCCCCGTTCCCGTGAACCGGGACGGTGGGTCCTGACAGTTACATCTCGGGTTTTTGAACGAGATGGAAGTGATGGAACTCCATTCTTCGCTGGAACAAGAGATAAGAGATCGCCAAGCAACGGATGAGGAAATCAAGGAGATCAAGGAAAGAATCCGACAAGGCATAGAAAAGGACTTCAAGGAAGACGAGAAGGGTATGCTTTGGTTAGGGAAAAGGATTTGTGTGCCTAACGTGAAGCACATCCGAGACACGATATTAAAGGAGGCACATGACTCACCTTATTCCATACATCCCGACAGTACAAAGATGTACAAGGACCTGAAAATTTGTTATTGGTGAGATGGTATGAAAAGGGACATAGCTGAGTATGTTGTCTTATGCGATACGTGCCAACAGGTGAAGGCCGAACATCAAAGACCCGCTGGACTGTTGCAATCATTGAAAGTACCCGAGTGGAAGTGGGAATACATCAGCATGGATTTCATCATCGGATTACCATGTACTCGGTCGGGTTACGACTCCATCTTGGTTATTGTGGACCGATTGATGAAAACAGCCCATTTTCTTCCTGTTAGAACCACGTACCGCGTCGTAGAACTAGCCGAGCTGTACATGGAGCAAATCGTGTGTCGTCATGGAGTTCTGAAGAGGATAGTTTCAGATCGGGGTACCCAATTTACCTCTAGGTTCTGGAAGAAGCTGCATGAAGCTATGGGTACACGATTGGGTTTCATCTCCGCTTATCACCCGCAAACCGACGGGCAAACTGAGAGGACAAACCAGATTTTGGAAGACATGTTGAGAGCCTGCGCCTTGAAACATGGGCATAGTTGGGATAGGAGCTTGCTGTATGCTGAGTTCTCATACAATAACAGCTATCAAGCTAGCTTGAAGATGTCATCTTTTGAAGCATTGTATGGTAGACGGTGTAGAACACCGCTGTTCTGGAATGAGACCGGAGAGAACCAAGTGTTTGGACCTGAAGTGCTGCAAGACGCCGAGAAGCAAGTCCAAACAATACGGAAGAACTTGAAGGCTGTCCAGTCGCGACAAAAAGGTTATGAGGACAATAGGCGAAGAAAGTTGACCTTCGGAGTAGGAGACTTCGTGTACCTTAAGGTATCGCCTATCCGTGGCCAACGACGTTTCAACGTCAAAGGCAAGTTAGCACCTCGCTACATCAGGCCATTTAAGATTTTGGGCAAGCGAGGAGAGGTAGCTTATCAACTAGAGCTCCCAACGCACCTCTCCGACGTGCATGACGTGTTTCACATATCCCAGCTCAAGAAGTGCTTGAGAGTACCAGAAGAATAAGTACCGATGGATGAGCTCGAGTTTCAAGAGGATCTGACCTATGTAGAGCACCCTGTCCAAATTTTGGACGTGAAGGAAAGGGTCACGAGGAACAAAGTGATCCATTGGTGCAAGATACAGTGGAGCCATCACACAGAAGCCGAAGCTACATGGGAGCGTGAGGAAGACCTCAAGGCAGAATTCCCTCACCTATTCTATACTCTATCGAATCTTGAGGGCGAGATTCAGTTTAAGGGTGGTAGGTTTGTAACACCCTCAATTTCATATTCATGCATTGCATATAGAAAAATATTATAAAAGAAATAGAAATGGGAAAGAATCATAAAAATGGGAGAAAGATAGCTGAAAAGAGCTAATTCCAATTCGCCGAGGAGCGCCGTCGACACTTCCCGTGGCCTGCTGGCCACGTGGCGCCTTCGGAGCTCATCCCTGCGGAGGGGGTGAGGTCCGGCACTGCTGGCCACGTGGCAGGCTCGGAGCTCGCCTCAGGATAAGGGGCGAGGTCCGACCCTGTTGGGCACGTGCTGCCTTCGGAGCTAGTCTCTTCGGAGAAGCGAGGCTCAGCCCCGCGGGACACGTGTTGACTACGGAGCTAGTCTCTGCAGAGAAGAGAGGCCCCATGGAGGGAGCGAGGTCTGACACCGTGGGACACGTGTCAACTTCGGAACTCACCCCTACGGAATGGATGAGGTCCGCCCCACAGGACACGTGTTGCTCTCGGAGCTCACCTCCGAGAGGTCCACCCCGCTGGACATGTGTCACCCTCGGAGCTCACCTCCGAGAGGTCCGACGCTGCTGGACACGTGTCGTCCTCGGAGCTCACCTCCGAGGAGAAGGGAGGTCCAACACTGCAGGACACGTGTCACTCTCGGAGCTCACCTCCGAGAAGAGAGGTCTGATGCTGTTGGACACGTGGCGATCTCGGAGCTCGTCTGTAAGGAGAAAGGAAGTCCGGCGCTGCTGGACACGTGGCACTCTCGGAGCTCGCCTCTGAGGAGAGGGGAGGTCTGGCACTGACTCATGGCGCCCTCAGAGCTCACCTCTGTAGAGAGGGGAGGCCCGACCCACCAGACACGTGGGCACGTGGAGCTCGCCTCTGAGAGAGAGGGAGGTCCCGCCCACTAGACACGCGGCGCAACCGAAGCCCGCCCCTGAGCAAAATGGAGGCCCGGCCCCCGCTGGACGCATGGAGCCTCCGGAGCTCATCCCTGCGGAAGGACGAGATCCTTAAGCGGTTTTTCCCCTGTGCGCGAGTACTCGATACTGAGGAAACCGACACGATTTCTTCCACGTTGACACCGCACCCAAATCAATTGGAGATAAGTTGTTAAGATCCAAAACAAATTGAATAGGACTCTTATTTTAATTCCAATCGGAGTAGGACTCTTCTTTATCCCTTTATAAATAGAACCCGAAAACCCCCTTGCCCGTAACACCTTTTCCCAAGTCGACAACTTAGAGGCCCTAGCCCCCAACTCGCCGAGTTAACCCCCTTCGCCGGAGTTCAGCCACCGGTGAGACCACCGTCGAGCCCCGTCACACTCGCCGTCGCCGGAAGAGAGCCGACGATCTGACCTGCTGCCATTGCTAGGAGGAAGGCCGAGAAGAACAAGCTCATAAAGCTATCTACGAAGGACTACAGCACCAAGACTTCGAGACACGTGAGCAACAAAAGCTACAGGAACAAGGCAAGTGCCCATTGACCATATTGATCCCATGTTTTGAAACTGTTTTGTTTGCGAAAACGTGTGTGCTTGGGTCAACTTGATGGGACATCCTTTTATAGGAGTTTACTAGTTTGTTAACCATCCTTGTCGCCGGGAAAGTTAATGAGTCGGGTATGATCGTTTTTCCTTTTTTGCTTCGCTAATCTATGGGATATGGGAAGCGAGATAGAACATGTCTAGCTACTGCACTCATATGAATAATGATAATAAGAACTTGATGATAGTAATGAGCATAGAATCGGGGGAGATCTAGTCAAGCTTGGTTCATGGATGTGGTAGAATGAGATGGTGGTTTACTTGCCGTAGATCTAAGGACCGATTCATGACAGCACATGCCAGGAAAACAGTGCCACTACAAGGCCAAATATGGGTGCGGCTTAGCTGACTAATTAGGTAAGTTGCTAGATTGTTATGGACCGTGGAAGGCGCGGGTAATGGGAGTCGAGAGAGGACTTCCCTGAGAACTGCATGGCACAAGAGGGGGCCCATAGGCGGTAGAATGGTGATTCGACCCTGCTGGTGAAACCTTACTGAGTCCATACATCTAGTAGCCCCTTTGTAAAGGCTATTTTGTGATCTCTTGGCCATACACCAACGGGTATAATGGAGGTTCTGCAGTCACCGACGGGTGATGAATCACAAACTTGTGGGTAAAGTGGTGCCACCTCTTAAGAGTGTAAAACTATCATGATAGCCGTGCTTACGGTCACAAGCGCCTGACCAACTCACATGATTAGAGGGGAAATTTGTGATGGTTATTTTGGTATGGAAACTTGGGATGGTTATTTGGTTATGGTTATGGTATGGTTATTGGGATTGGTTCCGGGACTGTTGAGTCATGACAATGAGTTTGGTTTTCGGTTATATGATTATGAGATGGATATGAACATGAGATGGTTATTATGAGCATAAGATAAAGTTGAGAAAGAGTAATGGTTGGTTGAGACATGAAGAGTGGTGAATTATGAAGGAGGTATGTTGTTGTTTTACTTAAATATATGTTGGGATTAAATTCACTTAAGGATAGTTGTTGTTTTTATCATGTTTGTGAAATAAACTTTGTTTTCTGCAATGAGCCTTTTTATTCCGTACCTTTCTGTAAGCTACATGTCATACTTTTTCCGCACTTGCTGAGTACGACATGTACTCACCCTTGCATTATCATACAAACATCAGCAACATGAGAAGAGTACTTCAAAGATCATGTGGAGTACTAGGCATGCGAACTACCGTCAACTTGCCTGTGGAGTTGGAGATGGAGCCGCTGCTGTTTAGTTGCTTCCGCTATCGTTTAGAGACTTCCGCTGCTAGTATAAGTTAGAGGCTTCCGCTGCAAGAATAAGCTAGAGATTCATGTAATAAAGTACTTAAACACTATTTATTTGTGGTTATATTCTGAATTCAGTTTGTGGATTACATGTACATGTGTGATGAACATGCTGGGCACACATATGCATTAGCTGGGTTCCGTGTTTTACGGGACCAGGCGTCACACTATTTCTCTTTTGATAGTGCAGTTTTATTAATTTGGTGATTAATTATATGGCTATGATTTATTGGTTTACGAAAAATGGGGCGTTACAGTTTCACAAGCGCACTAAAGATACCGGCGTAGCATTTCACCCAAGAGGATTCCCTAGGGTATCGTATAATCCCGAAGGAAGGTGAAGTGTAGCAAGATGATGGATCGGATATATAGGGTGCTCTAATAGTAAGCCGAGTAGGATGGATAAGAAGATATCAATGGGGTAGGGTGACACACACTGAGCAATCTACTCTAAAGATAAGATCCTAATAGGGGTTAAGCTAATGGAAGGAGTTGTGCTTCTAGTATACATATGCATAGCCTAAAAGTCTACATATGGGTATGCTAGTAGTGAATCCTAGGGCTTAGTGGTCCAACATATCAGGCATGGGCTTACCCATGGTAATGCCAAAGCGACTCCCACCAAGTGAGTGGCATAGCCGAACGTGGGTGATTACGATAGATAGACAAGGCTTTCACCACCTGCCGCCTACTCGTGCAATCCGTGGGTCCATGAGACATCTAACGTTATTAACTATCCAAGCACCACGCTTGCATGCTAAGTAAATATGTCACACCCGGTTTTTCCGAAGAACAAACGAGTGAATATCACATGTATGCCAGGATCATTTTCTCATACATGTGATGACAAATAGTGAAGCATCATTTATTACAAGCCAGGTGTCGAATATAAATAAGTCTTACATAGCATATGTCTCGATGGACGATAATAAGTTCATAATATGTAAATAAAACTGCAGCGGAAATATTATTCTTGTGGGCTCCGTCACAGGCGTTGCCCGGGGGGACTCCATGAACCTAGAAACCTTCTTCGGGTCCGAAGTCTTGATCATTAAACCCCACATCATTCTCTTGACCTGAGCAGCAATATAAACCAACAAATATGCAAGATTGAGTACCGATGGAACTCAGCAAGTATGGGAAAGTTATGTCATGCATGGCTAGAACAAGGAGAGGTTGAACTCATGGTTAAAGCACTACGCAATTAATACCTATCACCTTAGCTTATTAAGCACCTACATTACTACATAGGTGAAATGGTCCCAATCTCCCAACCCATCATCATAATCAAATAACCATTACATCATTTCCAATGTTAAGCTCCCCGCTTAACATCCTCAACTTCCAAAGGCATCCATCCTCTAATCATGAATAAGTCCAAGCCGCTCTTGACCGTGAGCACGGCTGTCATGACAGTTTTGACTCTGCAGAGTTTGCACCACTGTACCCACATGTAGTGATTTCATCCCCCGTTGCCGGGTGGACTAAAAGAACCTCCATTATGCCAGTGGCCACGAACCACATTCACACTTCCCAGGTGTGTAGCCAGGAGATTACTACGAAGCCTTTACGAAGGGATTCCCGATGAGCATGGGCCCACTGAGGTTTCACCCCTAACAGCATACAAGAGGCTCTAACCCCGCTGCAGTGGCCCCCTCTTGAGCCTTGCGGTTCATAAGGTAGTCCAGCTGACACCTATTCCCCGCACCATCCAACACACCCATACTACGCCGGGGATACACCTAATTAATTGCCAAGCTGCCCCATCTCAGCATGTGGTTGGCACGGTAAAGCCAGGTTACATGCTCCATGAACCGGTCCTTAGGATCCAGGCAAGTACTAAACACAAATCCGAGTCTCGTGCACCCAGCACCAACCAATTCATCCAACTTGCCTTGATCCCTACCTCTACGGAACTCATAATATCTCATTCAAGAGTAAAGTAAACAAGTTGATGATATCATATCCCACTCATCCCATTCTAAGCATGGCTAAGCATAAGTAATATGAATGAATGACATAATAAAGCAAATCCCAACCCAAGCAACAAGGAAACAAGGTAATGCAATTCTAGGGAAACTTCCTAGCATGGGTTTCATATTTCAATTTGACAATGCAAATAATTCTATCTACACATCCTAGTATAGGAACAAAGTGGTCAAGGACACTTGCCTTCTTCCTGCTGCTCTGGGAATGGAAAGTCTTGTTCTTGGAAGGGAAAAACTTGCTCTGGAGCAGGTTCTACTCATACCATCACACATAGCAAAATAAAACAACAATCCATAAGACATAGTTCACACTTTCACTTCATACAAACCAAACATTCACACCTATGAAAGTCATTCACACTACTAAGGGTGGTGGTTACTCTATGTGTGGTGATTTTTGACCTACATGAACTTTTAAACATATGTATGTTATTTCTAACTTTTGTATTCAGATTTCTGTTTGTACACTATATATAAATTCCCAATTTAAACAAATTCTTTAATACCCTCTTTAGCTACCAAGAGTGCATGCAAGGTAATCTCCAACTCCAAATGGTTTTCAGACCTTCTACCAATCCTAAACTGAATTCTTTGGATTTTGAAAACTTCATTTATTATTTTCTAGTTATTCACACTTAGCTTGCTATATTTCCAGATTTATTTCCTATGCCTAAATGTGAACTTTATTAGGAAAATAGTAAGACACCTCATCTAAACAGAATAGGTTCTGATCTAAAATATTCAATAATATATTTTTGAACTTCTCCTCTGATGTAAACTAATTTAAATTTATTTTATCAATTTTCAGAATTATTTCCTAGCCTAAAAATGTGTCCCTATAACTAATAAATGTGAACAATCAATTAGACAGATCCATTTCAGCTAAAAGTCTATTTTTATCTTACTCCAATGTTTTCCAAGTGCTAGGAAAGTTTAAATTTAAATTTACAATGTGTTTTGTCCCATATTTTAAATTTTAAATACTAATCACATATTCAAACTCCTGAATTTAATATCACATAGGGTTAAAAGGGTAAACTCACCCCACTACAGGGTCTATTATATTATTTTAAGAATTTCCAGGGGCCTAACTATACATAACAGAGGGGTTTTCCTAATTTTTATTAAGTCCAGGGGCTAAAACTGATTTTTAATTGAATTTACATGAATTTCTGAAGTTCCAGGGGCTAGATCAGAAGTTTCTGGGGCTAGCTCGTATTTTCCGAGATCCCCAGGGGGTAGCGCGTAAGAATCCCATTCTTTATAAAGCGGGACTGACGTGGACCGTCCGATTTAAAACAGACGGCTGAGATTATACCGTCGAACCGGTACACGGGGATTTAAATTCTACCGTGCGATTTAAAATAGACGGCGCACAAGCGGCCATGTTGCTCTGATCGAGCGCGGGCGGCGCTGCCCGGCGGCGGGCGGCGGCGATCTCACCGGAGAGCTTCGGATCTTCGTCAATTCTTCCTAAAACTGGGATTTCATGGCATAGATCGGTAGAGGGGAGGTCGGGGATCTCACCTCTGGGTTTTTCTTGAGCTCGGAGATCCTGGAAGGCGGTCGGCGACGAGGTCCGAGGTGAATTCACGGTGATACTCGTCGGCGCTGTGTTTGAAGCGCAAACCACTGAGTTTTCTGCACCTGCGTGATTCCCCGGAGGCGGTGGAACACGATCGGCGCGTTAGATCAGAGAACCCGAGCAAAGATCGAGAGAAAACGGTGATCGAAGCTTCGGTTCTCTCCGGGAGGAAAAACAGCTGATCGCAGGTGAAAATCGGGACGATGCCGGTGTTTATATAGCCGGGGGAGGGCGGCGTTCGGTTGTGATCGAGTTTGCGTCGTCCAGAACCGAAATTCGGCTGGGATACGCGAGTATCCGGGCGGGGGTTTTGATTCGGGGGAGAGAGAGGAGTCCCGGTCGGCCGAGCGCACGCGCGAGGAGGAAGAAGATGGCGGGCCTCGCGTGTCAGTGAGAAAGAGGGGGGGCGCTTGGCTGCGGGCTGGTGGGGGTGGGTGGGCCGGCTGGTGGGTTTCGGCCCACTGGCCGGGGGGTTTGTTTTTTCTTTTTCTTTTTCTTTTCTGTTTTGAGTTTAATTTGAATTCCAATTTGAATTTGAATTTCTGCACCACATGCAATACGTCCAAAAAAATTTAAATTCCCCTCTTAACAGGTTTTGGGGTGTTACAGCTCTACCCCCCTTAAAAGAAATCTCGTCCTCGAGATTGGTGGTTCTAAGAAAACAATTCTGGAAACTGTGCCTTAAGCTCGTCTTCTCGCTCCCATGTGGCTTCCTCTTCCGAGTGATGCTTCCACTGCACCTTGCACATCCGGATTCTTTTATTTCTTGTGAGGCGTTCCATTGTCTCCAAAATCTTGGATGGTTGCTCGGCATAAGACAGATCCTCAGCTACTCAACCTCATTCATGGGTAACATCTCTTCAGGTGTTCTCAGACATTTCTTGAGCTGTGACACATGGAATACGTCATGCACATCCGATAGGCGAGCCGGTAATTCTAGTTGATATGCCACTTCGCCTTTCCTCTCCAGAACTTGAAAGGGTCCGATGTATCGAGGTGATAACTTCCCATTCACCTTGAACCGACGAAGTCCTCGGATAGGGGACACCTTGAGATAGACATAGTCCCCAAGTTGAAAACGAGTTCTCTTCTTCGTACATCGGCATAGCTCTTTTGTCGTGTCTGTGCTATCCTCAAGTTGTTGCGAATTTCCCTCACTTTCGCCTCGGCTTCTTGTAGTACTTCGGGTTCAAACACTTTGCTTTCCCCCGTTTGGTTCCAAAATAGTGGAGTTCTACACTTCCTCCCGTACAAAGCTTCAAACGGTGACATCTTCATACTAGCCTGGTAGCTGTTGTTATAGGAGAACTCTGCATACGGTAAGTTCTTATCCCAACTCCGATTGTTTTTGAGTGCACACGCTCTCAGCATATTCTCAAGGATCTGATTGGTTCTTTCCGTCTGCCCGTCAGTTTGGCGATGATAGGCAGAACTAAAGTTCAGATGGGTTCCCATGGTTTCATGCAGCTTCTGCCAGAACCTTGAGGTGAACTGTGTCCCTCGATCCGACACTATCTTCTTTGGCACTCCATGGTAACACACGATCCTTGACATGTACAACTCCGCCAATTTGGATCCGCTATAGCTTTCTATCACGGGGATGAAATGAGCTACCTTGGTTAGCCTGTCGACGATGACCCATATCGAATTGTATCCTGATTGGGTCCTAGGCAATCCCACTATGAAAGCCATACCGATTTCTTCCCATTTCTATTCAGGCACTTTGAGTGGTTACAATAATCCCGCGGGTCGTTGATGTTCCGCTTTCACCAACTGACATGTGTCACATAGGGCAACATGTTCCGCGACATCTCGCTTCATGCCATACCACCAATACCTGCTCTTGAGGTCCTGGTACATCTTCGCACTCCCAGGATGAATGGAATAGTCGGAATCATGAGCCTCCTTCAAAATCAATTCACGGATCTCCTTTACTTCAGGCACACAGATCCTTTTCCCGTGCCACACCATACCTTGTTCATCTTCTCTGAAACCCGGGGCTTTATTTTCCTTGATGAGTTGTCTGATTTCTTGTATCTTCTCGTCATTCTTTTGACCATCGCGTATGTCTTGCTCTAGTCTGGAGTCCACTTCCATGGCGATGGCTTCACCACTATTCACCAGGCATAGATTGAGTCTTATAACATCGTCCTTTAATTCTGCAGGCATGTCCTTCAAGCTCAACCTATTGACCTGCACCTTCCGGCTTAAAGAATCTGCCACGACGTTCGCTTTCCCAGGATGATAGTTGATGCCCACATCAAAGTCATTGATTAGCTCTAACCATCCCCTTTGTCTGAGGTTGATATCTGGCTGTGTGAAAATGTACTTTAAACTCTTATGATCCGTATATATCTCTGTTCTCTTCCCCATCAAGTAATGCCGCCAAATCTTCAACGCGTGTACCACTGCGGCTAGTTCTAGGTCATGTGTAGGATAGTTCTTCTCGTGTTTCCAGAGCTGCCGGGATGCATAAGCCACGATATGCCCCTCTTGCATGAGAACACATCCCAACCCGTTTCCAGAGGCATCGCAGTACACCAAAAAGTTCTTTTGCATATCTGGCATAACTAGCACTGGGGCTGTTGTCAATCTTTTCTTCAGTTCCTGGAAACTCGTCTCGCACTGCGGCGTCCATGTGAAAGTGATTCCCTTCTCCAACAGTTTGGTGAGGGATCTCGAGATCTTGGAGAAACCCTCAATAAACCGTCTATAATACCCAGCCAATCCTAAGAAGCTTCGAACTTCCCCGACATTCTCAGGGGTCTTCCACTTCTGTACATCCTCGATCTTGGCGGGATCTACGGAGATTCCTCCCTCCGAGATTATATGTCCTAAGAAGGGAACTCTCTTCAGCCAAAACTCACACTTGCTCAACTTGGCATATAGTTGGTGTTCCCTCAGCTTCTGCAACACCAACCTTAGATGTTTCTCATGTTCCTCTTCATCTTTGGAGAAGACGAGGATGTCATCTATGAAAACCACCACAAATTTGTCCAGATATTCACTGAATACCTTGTTCATGAGATACATGAAGTATGTCGGGGCATTAGTTAGCCCGAAAGGCATGACGGTGTATTCATACAGTCCGTAGCGAGATACGAAAGTTGTCTTTGGAATATCAGTTTGCCTTATCTTAAGTTGGTGGTATCCCGACCTGAGAATAATTTTCGAGAACACACAAGCTCCCCTCAATTGATCAAACAAGTCTTTAATGCGGGGTAATGGGTACTTGTTCTTGATGGTTACTTCATTCAAGGCACGGTAGTCTACGCATAACCTTTGGGTTCCATCCTTCTTGGGCACAAATATCACTGGAGCTCCCCATGGTGAGGAACTAGGACGAATGTGCCCCTTCTCTGTCAACTCTCTCAAATGATCCTTGAGTTCTCCCAGCTGCTTGGAGTCCATCCGATAAGGTCTCTTGTATATCGGAGCTGTTCCAGGCACTAGCTCAATCGCGAATTCCACTTCCCGATCGGGAGGCATACCTGGCAACTCCTCCGGAAAAACGTCTGGATACTCCCTGATAATCCTGATCTCCTCCACTGTCACCTCAACTTGATTTAATTTAATGTCCCTCCTAGGCTCTTGTATTGTTATAAACTTTACTCTTGTGCCACTAGGGTGAGTTAGTTCCACCGTTCTGGTCGAACAATGGATGATTCCCTTATATTTGGTCAACCAATCCATGCCCAAAATAATATCTATCCCTTGTGAATCTATCACTATGAGGTTGGCAGTAAATACTACCCCATTAATGTCTAGGTTCACCTTGGGACACACTTGTCGTGTCCTTATTTCTCCACCTGGAGAGTTTACTGCTAGCATATGGTTCATTTGTGTTGTTGCTAAATCATGCTTCTTAACAAACCCTTGGGCAATGAACGAGTGGGTAGCACCAGAATCGAACAACAGGGTTGCAATGTGTAAATTGGCATGAAACTTACCAACTACCACGTCAGGTGCCTCTTGCGCTTCCTCCATGGTTACGTGGTTCACCCGTCCTCGCATCACATTCTGCTGTTGCGGCTGCACGGGCTTCTTCTTTGGGCACTTATGGGCGTAGTGCCCCACTTCACCACAGTTAAAGCATTGCACCCCAACCTTAGGTGCCTGGCCTTTGTTGTCTTGGGGTTGATTTGGGGGTCCTTGTACTGCTGGTCGGGGTTGATATGTGGGTCGAGGCTGCTGTCCAAACTGACGCTGTGGTGGTGCTGGTGCTGCCGGAGGCCTGAAGTTCGGGTTGTACCCTCTCGGTGCTGAGTAGGGTACCACAGCACGGCTCGTCTGCCCTGCGGGTTGCTGCATCAGAAGTGGGCGGGTGTTGCTACCCGAGGCTTGGTGTGACCACCCGGCCTTCCTCTTGTTTTCATTTTCCAAGGCCTTCAGCTTCCTTTCTACAACAAATGCTCTGTCCACCATCTTTTGGAAACTTTCATACTCGTTGGAGGACATTGCACACTGCATTTCTGCTGTAAGTCCTTCCACGAAGCAATCCTATTTCTGTTCATCAGTCTCTATGTCCCGTAGTGCATAACGGGATAGTTGGGTGAATTTAGTGAGGTATTCCCTCACCGTCATGTTTCCTTGCTGCAGCCCCAAGAACTCCTTTCTCTTGTTTTTAAGTTCACCCCTTGGTATGTAATGGTTGCGGAAGCTACGCTTGAATTCTTCCCAAGTGATGTTCTCGGGGTCATGATGGGCGGCCACGTAAGCGGTCCACCAATCAGCAGCAGGTCCATGCAATTGGTGAGAGGCAAACATCACCCTCTCATACCCTTGGCACTGTATGATCCTCATCTTGCTCTCAATGGTCTTTAGCCAGTCATCTGCCTCCAGAGATTCAGCAGCACTTGCAAACTTCGGAGGTTGAGTTCCCAGAAACTCACTCAACCTCGGTTGGCGTGGTGCAGCTTGTGGAGGTGGAGCTTGGTGCAAGCTGGCCACCACTTGAGTCAGGTTCTGGATGAGCTGATTTTGATTCTCAAGCATTTGGTGGATGGGATCAACTTCTTCACGGCGACCACCCCTGTCTTGGCCTCCAGAAAGATGAGGGTTGCCTGCCTCATCGTTGTTGTTGGCGGGGTTGGCAGCACGGCCCTTTCCTCTTCCGGCCATCTATCATGATCAACCAAATGTCAATTTAAAGCATTACGTATTAACTTACCAGTTTTTGCTTGTTTAAACTTTAAGATTTTGAGAACTTATTTCCTTTATATTTTCTGAGAATTTCATGTCTTACATGAACATAAATGCACTCTTAATTCATATGGGTTCACACACCAAAGCAAAACAACCTGAAGACGAGGTTGTGGACAAACGCCCATGGCTTCCACAACTCACGTCACGCACCAAGCATTAACACACCATTAACTAAGGTAACGACTCGACTACTCGACATCCTGCTAAACTAAGGGAATGACTCTACGCTACTCGTATCACTGAGCTGACTCCTCGGGATCTTCCTCATTATTGCGGCTGCCTTCTGACTCCGCTTTGGGTGGGGAGGCTGCTGGTGGAGAAGTGCGACGACGCCTGATCGCCCGGCGATCTGGAGAGTCAGGAGTCCATGTGTCATTTACGGTGACACACAGTTCATTCCCATCTCCTCTTTCTCTCGCCCTCAAGCAGGCTCGAAGCAACGCCTCGGTTTCCTTCAGGGTGTCACGAACATCCTGAAGCTCCCGCTGACACTCCTGCAGTCGAGTGCTGAGCATAAAAGCATCCTCCAAGCACAAGTCCATGTGCTCATGGGAAGTCCCCTGCTGCACTGGCGGGTACTTGTACTCCGTTGTACCACTCTCGCGCTGGAGGACATACATGTACTCAGTCCTGTCCAGGTGACGACGATAGATGTGACTCTGACAGGTGATTGCCTCCCAGGTGACATCCTTCTCCGCATTGACCTGTGTCGCTCGACAAGCTGGAGAGCGGTGGATCTTGAGCAGCTGATTTTCATGGATAATCCTCATCTCTGAAATCCATTCTTCCCTCTTCTCATGGATGGTCCTAGTGGAGCTATAGTGTATGATTAGCTTGCCCGTGTTGCCGGCGGCTTGGAGCATGCGTCGAAAGACGGCGCAACAAGCCTCCTACTGCCAATCCGTAGGAGAGATACGTCATCGGACGGTTCTCCTCTCTCAGGGCAAGGGAAACTACGGGAACTCTCCCCCGGTGGACTTGCGGGCGGTGCGGATCATGCGAACCATCTAAAACATAAAGCATTTAAAATTAAGTTAGATAAGATTTTAAGCACAAATCCTATTTTGAATAAAAGATGGGGTAAGAGGAATAAAGTGGCCCATTAAATAACACTTTCAACCCACACCTTGTAAAATAGTTTTTAAGAAAATAGGGTCCTTAAATACGTCCATTTCTACCTAGGTCCACGTTCCTACGGGCAACCTTGGCTCTGATACCACTTCTGTCACACCCGGTTTTTCCGAAGAACAAACGAGTGAATATCACATGTATGCCAGGATCATTTTCTCATACATATGTTGAAAAATAGTGAAGCATCATTTATTACAAGCCAGGTGTCGAATATAAATAAGTCTTACATAGCATACGTCTCGATGGACGATAATAAGTTCATAATACGTAAATAAAACCGCAGCGGAAATATTATTCTGGTGGGCTCCGTTACAGGCGTTGCCCAGGGGGACTCCATGAACCTAGAAACCTTCTTCGGGTCCGAAGTATTGATCATTAAACCCCACATCATTCTCTTGACCTGAGCAGCAATATAAACCAACAAATATGCAAGTTTGAGTACCGATGATACTCAGCAAGTGTGGGAAAGTTATGTCATGCATGGCTAGAACAAGGAGAGGTTGAACTCATGGTTAAAGCACTACGCAATTAATACCTATCACCTTAGCTTATTAAGCACCTACATTACTACATAGGTGAAATGGTCCCAATCTCCCAACCCATCATCATAATCAAATAACCATTACATCATTTCCAATGTTAAGCTCCCCGCTTAACATCCTCAACTTCCAAAGCCATCCATCCTCTAATCATGAATAAGTCCAAGCCGCTCTTGACCGTGAGCACGGCTGTCATGACAGTTTTGACTCTGCAGAGTTTGCACCACTGTACCCACATGTAGTGATTTCATCCCCCGTTGCCGGGTGGACTAAAAGAACCTCCATTATGCCAGTGGCCACGAACCACATTCACACTTCCCAGGTGTGTAGCCAGGAGATCACTACGAAGCCTTTACAAAGGGATTCCCGACGAGCGTGGGACCACTGAGGTTTCACCCCTAACAGCATACAAGAGGCTCCAACGCCGCTGCAATGGCCCCCTCTTGAGCCTTGCGGTTCATAAGGTAGTCCAGATGACACCTATTCCCCGCACCATCCAACACACCCATACTACGCCGGGGATACACCTAATTAATTGGCCAAGCTGCCCCATCTCAGCATGTGGTTGGCACGGTAAAGCCAGGTTACATGCTCCATGAACCGGTCCTTCGGATCCAGGCAAGTACTAAACACAAACCCGAGTCTCGTGCACCCAGCACCAACCAATTCATCCAACTTGCCTTGATCCCTACCTCTACGGAACTCATAATATCTCATTCAAGAGTAAAGTAAACAAGTTGATGATATCATATCTCACTCATCCCATTCTAAGCATGGCTAAGCATAAGTAATATGAATGAATGACATAATAAAGCAAATCCCAACCCAAGCTACAAGGAAACAAGGTAATGCAATTCTAGGGAAACTTCCTAGCATGGGTTTCATATTTCAATTTGACAATGCAAATAATTCTATCTACACATCCTAGTATAGGAACAAAGTGGTCAAGGACACTTGCCTTCTTCCTGCTGCTCTGGGAATGGAAAGTCTTGTTCTTGGAAGGGAAAAACTTGCTCTCGAGCAGGTTCTACTCATACCATCACACATAGTAAAAGAAAACAACAATCCATAAGACATAGTTCACACTTTCACTTCATACAAACCAAACATTCATACCTATGAAAGTCATTCACACTACTAAGGGTGGTGGTTACTCTATGTGTGGTGATTTTTGACCTACATGCACTTTTAAACATATGTATATTATTTCTAACTTTTATACTCAGATTTCTGTTTGTACACTATATATAAATTCCCAATTTAAACAAATTCTTTAATACCCTCTTTAGCTACCAAGAGTGCATGCAAGGTAATCTCCTACTCCAAATGGTTTTCAGACCTTCTACCAATCCTAAACTGAATTCTTTGGATTTTGGAAACTTCATTTATTATTTTCTAGTTATTCACACTTAGCTTGCTATATTTCCAGATTTATTTCCTATGCCTAAATGTGAACTTTATTAGGAAAATAGTAAGACACCTCATCTAAACAGAATAGGTTCTGATCTAAAATATTCAATAATATATTTTTGAACTTCTCCTCTGATGTAAACTAATTTAAATTTATTTTATCAATTTTCAGAATTATTTCCTAGCCTAAAAATGTGTCCCTATAACTAATAAATGTGAACAATCAATTAGACAGATCCATTTAAGCTAAAAGTGTATTTTTATCTTACTCCAAAGTTTTCCAAGTGCTAGGAAAGTTTAAATTTGAATTTACAATGTGTTTTGTCCCATCTTTTAAATTTTAAATACTAATCACATATTCAAACTCCTAAAGTTAATATCACATAGGGTTAAAAAGGTAAACTCACCACACTACAGGGTCTATTATATTATTTTAAGAATTTCCAGGGGCCTAACTATGCATAACAGAGGGGTTTTCCTAATTTTTATTAAGTCCAGGGGCTAAAACTGATTTTTAATTGAATTTACATGAATTTCTGAAGTTCCAGGGGCTAGACCAGAAGTTTCTAGGGCTAGCTCGTATTTTCCGAGAACCCCAGGGGGTAGCGCGTAAGAATCCCAGTCTTTATAATGCGGGGCTGACGTGGACCGTCCGATTTAAAACAGACGGCTGAGATTATAACGTCGAACCGCTACGCGGGGATTTAAATTCTACCGTGCGATTTAAAATAGACGGCGCACAAGCGGCCACGTCGCTATGATCGAGCGCGGGCGGCGCTGCCCGGCGGTGTGCGGCGGCGGGAGGCGGCGATCTCGCCGGAGAGCTTCGGATCTTCGTCAATTCTTCCTAAAACTGGGATTTCATGGCATAGATCGGTAGAGGGGAGGTCGGGGATCTCACCTCGGGGTTTTTCTTGAGCTCGGAGGTCCTGGAAAGAGGTCGGCGACGAGGTCCGAGGTGAATTCACGGCGATGCTCATCGGCGCTGTATTTGAAGCGCAAACCATCGAGTTTTCTGCACCTGCGTGATTCCCCGGTGGCGGTGGAACACGATCGGCGCGTTAGATCAGGGAACCCGAGCAAAGATCGAGAGAAAACGGTGATCGGAGCTTCTGTTCTCACCGGGGGAAAAACAGCTGATCGCGGGTGAAAATAGGGACGATGCCGGTGTTTATATAGCCGGGGGGGGGGGGGGGGGGGCGGCGTTCGGTTGTGATCGAGTTTGCGTTGTCCAGAAATGGAATTCGGCTGGGATACGCGAGTATCCGGGGGGTTTTGATTCGGGGGAGAGAGAGGAGTCCCGGTCGGCCGAGCGCGCGCGCGAGGAGGAAGAAGATGGCGGGCCCCGCGTGTAAGTGAGAAAGAGGGGGGGGGGCGCAGCTGCGGGCTGGCGCGGGGGTGGGTGGGCCGGCTGGTGGGTTTCGGCCCACTGGCCGGGGGGTTTGTTTTTTCTTTTTCTTTTTTTGTTTTGAGTTTAATTTGAATTCCAATTTGAATTTGAATTTCTGCACCACATGCAATACGTGCAAAAATTTTTAAATTCCCCTCTTAACAGGTTTTGGGGTGTTACAAAATACCTTAGGAGCTGCATTACAATTACCATCCTAAGGCAATAACTAACCTAAATATCATTGAACCAATGCTGGAACCAACCACTATATTATTCATATTAACATATTCATATAATACCTAATTAGACTATAGTGGAGGTCTATGGTGTTTATAATAACATAATAATAATGTTACTATACTATCATAAGAACAATATGTGACACCCCGGTTCTGAAAACAGAACCAAGTTAATGCATATGTGTGCCCAGGATGTTCATCACACATACACATGTAATCTACAAACTGAATTTAGAATATAACCATGAATAAATAGTGTTTAAGTACTTTATTACATCGACTCATTGTCTCACTCATGAATCTCAAACATATTCTTGCAGCGGAAGACTCTAAACAACAGCAGAAATAACTAAATAGCAGCAGGTTCCATCTTCAACTCCACAAGCATGTTGACGGTAGTTCGCACGCCTAGTACTCCACATGGTCCTCGAAGTACTCTTCTCCTGTTTCTGATGTTTATGTGATAATGCAAGGTTGAGTACATTCATAAGCAAGTGCAGAAAAAGTATGACATGTAGCTTACAACAAGGTATGGAATAAAAAGGCTCATTGCAGCAAGCAAATTTTATTTCACAAACATGGTAAAAATAGCAACTAAGTCTAGGTGAGTTTAATCCCAATATGACCAAGTAAAACAGCAACATTCTTTCATCATAATTCACCATTTATCAAGTCTCATCCAGCCATTAATCTTTCTCAAGTTCATCTCATGCTCATAAAATATTCATAACCATCTCATATTCATATAGCCAAAGCCAAACTCATTGTCATGACTCAAAACAGTCCCAAAACCATTCCCAATGACCATACCATAACAATACCGAATATCCATCCCAAGTTTTCCCTCTAATCATGGAAGTTGGTCAGGTGCTTGTGACTGGAAGCACGACTATCATGATAATTTTACACTCTGCAGAGGTGGCACCACTTTACCCACAAGTTCGTGATTTTGTCACCCATCGGCGACTGCAGAACCTACATTATACCAGTACACAACCGTCGGTGTATGGCCACAAAGGGGCTACTAGATGTATGGACTTACTGAGGTTTCACCGGCAGGCTCGAATCACCATTCTCCCACCCACGGGCCCCCTCTTGTGCCATGCAGTTCCCAGGGCAATCCCTCTCGACTCCCATTCCCCGCACCATCCACGATCTATAACAAGCTAGCAACACACCTAATTAATCAGCCAAGCCGCACCCATACTTGGCCTTGTGGTGGCACTGTTTTCTTGGCATATTCTCACATGAACCGGTCCTTATATCTACGTCAAGCACCACCATCTCATCCAGCAACATTCACGAACCAAGCTTGCCTAGATCTCCCTGATTCCATGCCCATTAACATCATCAAATCCTCATCATCATTATTCATATGAGTGCAGTAGCTAAACATGTTTTAATTCAGCTTCCCGTATCCCGTAGATTAAGCGAAGCAAAAAGGAAAAACAACCATACCCGACCCATCAACTTTGCCGGTGACAAGGATGGTTAAAAAAACTTGTAAACTCCTATAAAAGGGTGTCCCATCAAGTTGACTTAAGCATACACATTTTCGCAAACAAAACACTTTCAAAACATGGGATCAATATGGTCAAGGGGCACTTGCCTTGCTCCCGTGGTTCTTATTGTTCATGCGTCTTGAAGCCTTGGTGCTGTAGATCCTCGTAGATGGCCTCTTGAGCTTGTTCTTCTACTCACGATCACGCACATACAAAATTTACAGCAATCAATCATCATGCACAAACTTTACTCAAGATGCAATGGTGTAGATGAATGCAAATCCTATGGTGCAGTTTTATTAATCCAGTTTGTATGTGTTCTTGCATGTTTTAATGGGCTTTCATGAGGTTCTATGATGAACAAGGGTGCTGGGATGAAGTGTGGACGTGGTGATGATCTTGACTCAAGATCTAGATCAATTCCACCGTCAAAAATCGATTTGTCCACACGAAAAAGTTTCTGTATGAAGGGGGCGAAGAAAACGGATGCGTAGAAACAGCGGCGACGTCGTAAGATGGGTAATGGAGACCTACCTCACTTACTTTTGGTGGAAGGGTCTTCCTTCTAGCAATGGCAGCAGCGATGAATTTTTCTATGGATGATTAGGGAAGGACAGATCATCGGTTCTTTTCCGGCGACGACGAGGCATGACGGGGCTCACCGGCGGGGCTCGACGGCTGGGCTCGTCGGCGGGGGTTTGGATTCTATTTATAAGGGGGGGGGGAAGGGAGAATCATACTCCAATTGGAGCTAAATCCTAACAAACTTTTCCCCAATTGATCTGGTGCGGCAGCAATGTGGGGGAATTCCCCAAATGTGGGGAAAATTCGCCTTTTGGCGGGAATTGGGGAATTTGGAGATTTGGGGAAAAATTTGGACAAATTGGAATTGGCTCATTTCAGCTATCTTTTTCCCATTCCCCACCATTTCTATGTCACTTACTCCATTTCTACATTCCCCTCTCCATTTATATGTCCCGCTCTCCATTTCTATGCCCTATTCTCCATTTCTATATGCCCTTCTCGATTTCTATGGTTCCTTCCTCCATTTCTTTGATTCTTTCTCCATTTCTATGGTTCTTTCTCCATTTCTATAGTCCGTTCTCCATTTATATGGTTCATTCCTCCATTTCTATGGTTCTTTCTCCATTTCTATAGTTCTTTCTCCATTTCTACTTCTTTTATAATGCTTCTCTACATGAAAAATGTATGCAATGCATGGAAATGAATTTGAGGGTGTTACACAATAAAACCTACCACATGCATGGAATCCACATTCAAACAAGAAAGGCTTCATCCAAGCATATGAATAAAAGAAGGTTAATATTGTAAATAAGAATAAAGTCAGCAGTAAAAGAAAAGATATTTGAGCTATACATTTCCCAACTTGGCCTTGGTATCTAGAGGCTCCTTCCTACAACCTAAACTTCAGTAAGGACTTGGATAGAGTGTGTGTACAAGAGAGTATTATTCAATTGGTGTGTGTTGAAGTGAGGGGTATGGGGTCCTATTTATACGTGAGTTGAGGTCAAATCCGCCAGAATATGCGCGCAAATCAACCAGAACCGACTTCATGGAGCCACAGAGAGTCGACACGTGGAAGATGACCAAGTTTGGGGGCATGAACAGGTCAGCCAAACCCCTAGTTCGGCTGACCCTAGGGTGCCTCCAAAGTTTGTTTGTTTCTTCCGAGTGGCTGCCAGGTGGGCCCTCAGGTGTTTCCCGGATGATACGCCGTTGGATTCCCTCGGGTACTCCTTTAAGTGGGCCATTGGATCCATGGACTGCGACATGGCATCCTCTGATTGGCTAGAAGTGTATAGTTTAGGATTGCTACCCTCAATCCTCCCTAATTATGCATATTTTTCTTGCATGCATAATTCTTTCCAATTACAAGTGGAACTACGTTATTTATAAGTATAAAGCATGCAAGAAATGTTCATCCCTTCACATAACTGAGTTATATTGATGACCAAAACTGTTATTTAATGACCGTCAACAACCATTTTCTGGCGTGCAGTTGGAAAACAGCGGGATTATGTTGCCAAAATTTCATCTGGATCCGGATGTAGCATCTCGCCATAATCACACTTTCTCAGCCACTCTTGGGTGGGTTTAGGACACATCCTTCCCAATAGATGTAGATGCGTGATAGCTGATGATGATTTGCCTGAATCTAATTTATAGCCTCAAATATGGGTGAAGACCGTAGTTGGATGTATACTGATTGGAATAAGAATATGGCTCGCATATGAGTGGGTGACCAAGCCTACGACTTTTGTGGACCGTGCTTTTTGTTGTCAAAGATCAATAAGGTGTGATGCCCATGTAGCAGATGCCAGAGTATAAGGTGTTTGGACAAGAAAACCCTTTCAACCGTTTCGTGCCACATTCTGGGTTGTGGGTCTTTCACGGTGAGTCAGCTACTCAAGGCATAGAAGGAGAGGAAGAGGATGATTATAGAATGGGGGTTGATAAGATGGATGAGAAGCTTGAAGCTATACAACCAGAGTTTATCGAGGATCCTCCAACAACGGAGATTGAAGCGTTCTTCAAGCTTCTCAAAGCTTCAGAAGAGCCGCTACATGAACACACAAAACTGACCCTACTTGCTTTGATGACCTCCCTTATGGCAATTAATTCTAAATATTTTTTCTCCAGTAATTGCTACAATGACCTCGTCAAATTGATCAGCGATATCCTTACGAAGCCCCATAAAGTGTCTAACGATATGTACCTGTCAAAGAAAATGATCTTGGTATGAAATATAATAAGATTGATTTGTTCCCAAACAACTGCATGCTTTTTTGGAAAGAGCATGACAAAGAGAACAAGTCCTGAAACTATGGTAAATCGAGGTTTGTCAAAGTTGTTAACAACGATGGTGACAAGGTGACGATAGATGTCGCAAATAAGCAGCTTCCTTACTTGCCTATCACACCTCGGTTGAATTGGTTGTTCCTATAAAAGAACTGCCAGGCACATAAGGTGGCACCAAGAAGGTGTACGTGACAATGAGGGAGTCATGGTGCACCCGTCTGATGGTCAGGCATGGAAGACGCTGGACTGCTTTGGCAAACTTTGCCAGTGTTGTGATCAACGTTCACATTGGGTTATCAACATATGGCTTCTCACCCTTAGGACAAATGTCACACCATATTCTTGTTGGTCTGTCTTTGCTATTCCGTACAACCTACCACATTCTCTGTATGAAATATGAGTTCGTATTCCTTTGCCTCATTCTACCTGAACTGAATCATCCTGGTCCACGCCTCAACCGATGTTGCAACCATTGACCGAAGAGTTGAAACGATTGTGGACAGGAATCGAGGCGTTCGACTATTACAAGAAGCAGAAATTCAACCTTCGAGTCGCGTACTTGTGGTCGGTCCATGATTTCCTGGCATACGAAATTTTTGCTGGCTGGAGCATTTAAGACATTTGATATGTGCTTTAGACAGGGATCTTTTTTGTTTTCGTCTTAGTCATGGTGTTAAGATCTGATACTTTTTGTGACACCCGGTTCCTAAAAATGAAACAAGTGAATGCATATGTGCCCAGGATGTTCGTCACACATACATAGATTTATCACAAACTGAATTCAGAATATAACCACGTACAAATAGTGTTTAAGTACCTTATAACAATAACTCAATGACTCAATCATGAATGTCTAACTTATTCTGCAGCGGAAGACTCTAAACGACATCGGAAAATAACTAAAGACGATGGGCTCCAACTCCGACTCCACAGGCATGTTGACGGTAGTGCGCATGCCTAGTACTCCTCCTGCTCTTCGAAGTACTCTTCTCCTGTAGCTGAAATATATGTGGGAATGCAAGGATGAGTACATGTCAAACTCAGCATGTACATGTCAGAAAGTATGACATGTAGCTTAAATCAAGGTAAGAAACAAATGGTTTCATTGCAGCAAGCAAGTTTTATTTTACAAACATGATAAAAACAACAACTATCTCTAGGTGAGTTAAATCCCGACACGAACAAGTAATTCATCATCCCTCATGTTCCATGACATCATAATTCATCATTTATCAACCAGCCAACGCTCTTTCTCAAGTTCATCTCATATTCACAATTCCTCATGATCAACATATATCCACAAAACCAAACCAAGCTCATGACCACAACCAAAACCAGTCCCAAAGCGAGTCCCAATGACCATACCATAACCATACCCAAATAAACATCCCAAATTTTGCCTCTAATCATGGAAGTTGACCAGGTGCTTGTAACCGGAAGCACGGCTATCATGATAGTTTTACACTCTGCAGAGGTTGCACCACTTTACCCACAAGTTCATGATTTCGTCACCCGTCAACGACTAGAGAGAACCTCCATTCTGCCACTACACAACCGTCGGTGTATGGCCAGAAGATCACAATATAGTCTTACAAAGGGGGCTACTAGAATGTATGGACCCACTGAGGTTTCGCCGACAGGCTTGAATCTCCATTCTCCCACCCACGGGCCCCTCGCGTGTCATGCAGTTCCCAGCGCAGACCTCCTCGATGCCCATTCCCCGCGTCATCCAATGGTCCATAACAAGCTAGCAACACATTAATTAGTCAGCTAAGACACACCCATATTTGTCCTTGTGGTGGCACTGTTTTACTGGCATGTTCTCGCATGAACCGGTCCTTAGATCTACGGCAACCAAAACCACCATCTCATTCAGCACAATCCACGAACCAAGATTGCCTAGATCTCCCCGATTCAATGCTCATTAACATCATCATGTTCTCATCATCTTAAATCTTTATGAGGGCAGTAGCTAAACAAGTTTTATTTTACTTTTCCCGTATCCCGTAAGTTAAGTGAAGCAAAATGGAAAAATACATACCCAACTCAATTATGTTTCACGGCGACAAGGGTAGCTAACAAAACTAGTAAACTCTTACAAAAGGGTTTCCCATCAAGTTAACACGAGCATGCAGTTCTCACAAGCAAAACAGTTCGAAAACTTAGGTTCAATATGGTCAAGGGGCACTTGCCTTGCTCCCACGGTTCGTGTTGCTCAAGCGTCTCGAAGTCTTGGTGCTGTAGTTCCTCGTAGACAGATTCTTGAGCGTGTCCTTCTACTCACGACCACGCAAATAAATCAATCAAACGTCATGCTCAAACTTTACTCAAGATGCAATGAGGTAGATGAATGCAAATCCTATAGTGCAGCTTATAGTAATCAGTTTACACGTGTTCTTGCAAGTTTTAGCAAGCTTTCGTGGTGTTTTACGATGAATGAGGCTGCTGGAATTAAGTGTCGACGTGGTTATGATCTTGACTCGAGTAGTAGACCAATTCCACCGTCAAAACATAACCGGAACGTGGTCTACCCATGTGCGGAAATTCCCGCTCGCAGGGGGTGGAGAAAAACGGGTGCGTAGCAATAGCAGTGACGTGGTAAGAGGGGTTACGGGGACCTACCTCTCTTTTCCCTCCTCTCCTCCTTGCGGCTGGACTTTTTCCCTTGCAATGGCAGCAGCTGGGGTTTTTCTTTGGAGAATTGTAGAGCTGCGGCTAGGGCAGGATGTCGGGGTCTTCTTCTCTGACAACGGCAAGGTGGGGCAGAGCTTCAACGGCGGCCAAACTCCAGCAGGGGGCGGCGGCTAGGGCTTGGCAGCAAGGGGAGGGGTGGCGGCCAGGGTTTTTGGTGGTTGGGGGTGGCGGCTAGGTCAGGGGGGTTTTATTTATAAGGGGGAAATATTCAAGTGGGCTAGGATTTCAGCAAACCTTTTAATCAAGGGCTAGGATTTAATTTGAGAAAAGGTGGGAGCTCGGGGCTAAGATTTAATCCAATATTTTCCATCAAGGGCTGAGATTAATTGGGGAAAAGAAAATCCCAAAAAGGTGGAGGGAGGATTTGGTGCGGCTAGGGTTTCTTCCCCTAAGGGGGTGCGGCCAGGGGGGAGAAAATCCCCCAAAGTGAGGAAAATCCCTAGGGATTTTGGGCCGGCCAAAATTGGGGGAAAATCCCCCAAATGTGTGGAAAAATTTCCTAGGTGTGGGGAATTTTAGGGGGGAATTAGGGGGGCTTTAGGGGAGAATTTGGGTAGGGGGGTTAGGAGGGAATTTGGGGGATTATTGGGTGGCTAGGTTTTTATTATTTTTATTTATTTTTTCTTTTTCTTTTTCTTTTCTATTTGTTTTTATTATTTCCTATTTTTATTTCCTTTTATTTATTTATTTGTTTCTGTATTCCTTCCTTTTTTTCTTCTTTTTAAGTGCTTCTCTACATGAATATGGATGCAATGCATGGTAATGAATATGTGGGTGTTACAATTTGGTTGTCATAGACGTTGGTTGCCCCAAAATCACGTGTTTAGGTAACAAAAGAATGCTTTTAAAAAGAACAACATTGTGTCAAAGAGACCGCCAAAGCATTTAAGTGGGTCAGAAATTGCTGATATGTTGGAGAAACTGATGGTAGATAAAGATCATCCTGGATTTCTTGTAGGTTACGGAGAGGTGCACAATTGAACTCATAGACGTGGACTTTGGGACCTACCTTACATCATGTCGTTGATTCTAATGCACAACATTATGTCATGCACCAGGAGCGTAACATGGGCAAATTCATCATAATCACATGCATTGATATGCTTGACAAAACAAAAGACAATATATGGATGGAAAGGATTTGGCAGAGCTTTGTAATCGTCCACCTCTTGAGCTATCCGAAAGTAGTGATAAGCCTCGCGCTTCTTTCTGACTTAAACCTAAACATAAGAAAGAAGTTCTAAATTGGTTGAAAGGGTTGAAATTCCCTGATGGTTATGCTGCAAGCTTGAGAAGAGCCGTGAATGTGAGGACGGGGAAGATAAGTGGATGGAAGATTCATGATTACCACATAATCATGTAAAGACTCATGTCTGTTATGTTTTGTGGCTACTGTGATGATGCGGTTTAGAAATGTTAGCCGAGCTTAGCTATTTTTCTAGACACCTATGTGCTAAAGAAATCACAATACAGATGGTGGAGAAGTTGGAGAAGGAGATACCTGTGCTTTTATGTAAGACAGAAAAATATTTCCTCCAGGGTTCTTCAATCCAATGTAACATCTCCTTATCCATCTTCCATACGAAGCTAAAGTTGGCGGCCCTGTTCAATATAGGTGGATGTATCACATTGAGAGAGTTGTTGGATATCTTAAATCAATGGTCGGCAATAGGGCAAGAGTTGATTGGTGCATCGCTAAAGCATTGACGCTTAAGGAGGCAGGATACTTTTTAAGTGTCTACTTTGCAGAGGAACACAATGTCAATGCTTCTACAATATGGTACAATATGGATGAAGAACCTCCTTGTAGCGACCTCTATTTTTACAACGAGGGACACCACTATTGGTAGTAGCACAAGCCACACTTCTACCACAGAAGAAAGGAAGGATGCTTTGCTATACACTATGCTAATACAGATGGGATGGACAAATATTTCTAGTAAGTGTTTGTTCTACATCTGTGCCATTTAGCATGCTTTGCTATACATCTATGTGAATCATCATGTTTTTTTCAGACAGTGAGTTCCACAAGCAAAATTGGACACTTAGACATCAACCTACGAGTAAGCAGGTAGAAATGATGCGACGGGGTAGGAGAAATGGAGGGCCTAATTTTCTATCCTGGTTTCAGGCTCATGTAACATTTGTTTTCTTTTCTCTGTATGTGATGAGTTATATAGGAGTATGTACAAAATATTCTTATAAGTTAATATTTTTGACAGTGTGTAAAAGATGTTGACGTTCATCAAGACTTGCGAAAACTATCTTATGGATTGTTGAAAGTTAGAATATATGGTCAGCACAACGTCAATAGATTCCGGTTCCGTTCAACTCAATTTGAAGCTCTTCGTCCTCTTGTGACAACAACTAATACCAGAGTTGTGATGAGGGCAATCGATGTTGACTGACAGGAAACTAATTATTATGGGACCATTAACGAAATCCTTGAATTTAATTTTACCAGGAATAAGGAACTTAGAGTAGTATTCTTTGAATGTGATTGGTTTGACAACCTCCATGGAACTCGACATAACCAATTTGGCATGACGAAAGTCAAAAACAACAAAAGGCTACGAAGGTACGACCATTTTGTCTTTGCAGACCAAGTGGAGCCGGTGTGTTATTTACCTTATCCATACGAAAAGGTGAGTGCTTGGTGGGTCGTACACAAGGTGAATCCTCGTGAACGGTTAAATACTCCAGATGATGATATTGGGTACCATGATACTCCAACATTGGTTGGTAAGATTGATGAGGTTTACCAAGAAGAAGAGTTGCTAGCCTCATTTGTCATTGAGCCGAGTAAAGGGCTCGATGACTTAGCTGGAGACGCTGATGATGTACAAACTCTTCAGAAGCAGGAATGGAAATCAATCACTAAAAAAGTAAGATGGTCTTGTTTAAATAATAGAGTACATGAACTTGATGCTGATGAATTTTGAAACTGACTACAAGTAATGTTTGTTCATTTATTCTTTCATATGATTTGTTGAAATATGATATGTGGGACAATGGGAAGGAGATAAAAAAGACAGTCATGAGGTTTCTCAGCAGTGCGAGCAGGATGGCTCGCCCTCAGGACGTGGCGGACATCCTTTTAAGGGTAGTTCTTCAGAAGAGAGCAGACGGTCTCAGCTGTTGAGACACGGGCCCTTAGAGCTAGCAGACAGACCTATCGCCTTTCAGCGGACCGAGATAAATTTGACTTACGAATCATATTTTATTAGTAATTTATTTATCTATCTTACGACTTCTATAATTTTACACGATGACTCAGAGTCAGAGGCGGAGGCGCCTCCTAAGCCACATAGGTGGTCAGCCTGAGCCACAGTTGGTTGACCTGTCCGTGTTGGATGACCATCTTTACGGGTCGTCCGAGGACTCATAGGCGCAACAAAGGTGTGGACTAGGAGGAGCCATTATAGGGATCCTCATCTAGTTCCTAGAGATGAAGAAGCTCTACCGGCTATAGGTAAGAAGCCATTATGTTGAAGCTTTAGACCATTACATAATGCTAACGCTCTTTCACATTTGTATTGCAGCGGATGGGACGATACTACCTCATGTAACTCGATGTCAGACATACCTGGTGTCAAACATAGGTCAACGCTGTCTTGGGGAACCTCATGTGTTTGCACTATCCTGGTGAGGTCCCTAGTGTTGGTGTAACTCAATGGTAGGCTCTGAAACTTAGATGTAACTCGTGGTTTCGGCGATGAACAAGATAGTTTTCTCACTTACGGTGAGAGAGTCGGATGCTTTCCTCGACAAAGCAACAAAGAACTTTGAATGAACTAAAGAATCTAAAGGAACTATGAAAAGTAAAAGATTCAAGTAGTTTGATCGGAGTTGAGCTTGTTATTCATCTCACCAATAGGCTGCCTTTAAATAGACCCAAAACATCTAAGAATCCTAACTAACTACGACTGTTTTCTATCTCAAACTTAAACTCTTAGCTAATCTATCTCTAACCAATTTCTTTGGCGTATACATATGAGTACATTACGCATGTATTCTTCTAGAACCTATTTTACAATGTTTTGTACAAGTGCAAAGCGGTATATTATCAAGTTTAGTCTGAAATTTCCTAAGTCCATCGGCCTCGGAATCTTGCAGTTTAGGTGCTTTTATCTCACTATCGCAACGTAAATCTCGGTTTCCGGGTGACTCTCACTCGCATACTTGTACCTTGGATTTCTATGATAAAACCGCCCCCCGCAACAAGTTTCTCGGAACTTTTTACCTACAAAACATACTGCAATTTTGAACATCCAACATATGCCCCCTATTTTTAGGCAAAGAGGATATGCCGAAAAACATCTTTCTAGCAACGATTTATCAAACAAATCGGCTGTTAACCTTGCAAACTTCTAGATAACTCATAGTTTTTGGAGATAAATTCATCCCTCCTGCCATACACTGGGGTAATACTTCTTCAAGTATCTCCCATTGATGGCTTTACTTGAATTTTCTCCTCGCAAAGTTTCTACAAAATATGAATTTCCTGGAACAATACCAACAATATTGAATGACCCTTCCCACCTTGGAGACCACTTTCCAAACTTCTTATGTCTTGTTCCCATGGGTAAAATCATTTTCCATACTAAATCTCAAAGTTGAAATGATTTCTCCCAGACTTCCTTGTTGTACATGTTGGCCACCCTGAGCTTTTCTTTCTGTATTTCTCTCAAAGCTCCAAATCGGCTCTCGGGTACCCCCATCTATTATATCCATCATGAGTTCTTGGTACTCCGTAGCCGATAGATTGTTTTGTTGATCCACTCTACAATCTTGCAACTTAATCTCAACAGGAAGCACAACTTGTTGCCCGTACACAAGATCAAAAGGAGTTACCTTGATGGCACCATGCTTGGAGATCCTGTGTGCCTATAGTGCTTCACTCAAATTCTCATGCCACCTTCTTGTTGCTAGCTTCGGCTTCTCCATTTGTTTGAGGATAATATGGTAAAGAATTCAATAGCTTGATCTTAAAAGACTCGACAAATTCTCAGAATTGATATGACAAGAAAGCTCCTCCTTGATCCATGGTTAGAGTTTATGGAACACCAAATCTATGTATGATATGCTCTAAAATAAAGCCTATTACCTCCTTGTAGGTATTGTTCTTAAATGGGATAGCCTCTGCCTACTTGATGAACTAATCTGTTGCAACTAACACAAAACGATGCTTCTTGGATGATGAAGGATGTATCTCACCAATGAAAACCAATCCTCATCCTCTAAATGGCCGTGGTTTCACAATAGGATGTAACACACTAGCTGGAGCCAACTGGATGTCTCCAAACCTTTGGCAAGCTTCACATCCCTTTTAATACTTGAAGCAGTCACTTTGCATGGTTGGCCAATAGAATCCTGCCCTCTTCAACATCCACTTCATCTTATGAGCTAACTGGTGTGTACCAAAAAGTCCTTCATGCACCTCACCCATTGCTTCTTTGGCTTGTTCTTGATCTAATAAATTCAACAGAAGACCATCTATGGTTTGGCGATAGAGTTCATCATTGATCAAAGTATATTTCAAAGCTTGACGCTGAACTTTCCTTTCTCTGCACTAATTAGAATTCTTGATACATTCTGTCAACACAATTCTTCAGTCATCTATCACCATTATATCAAACATAGCCGAATTGTTCTATCTTATTTCATATTCAAAAACCATGGACAATATCAGACTTTGCTTTCTTAGCAAACTTTTGATGCTTGTTGTGCCAAAATATTAGCTCTATAGATTGCTTCTCTAAAGATGTGCTTGATGTAGAAAGTGTCTAGAGTTTTGATGATATCCAAGAATCATTCTCGGTAGTCATTCAGCACTCCATCCAAGCACTGGTTCTCACCACTGATCTGTTGAATTACAAGCTTGGAATCACCAAAAAACTTCTATGTTCTTAACTCTCATGTCGACCAAACATTCCAAGCCATTCAACAATGCTTCATACTTGTCCTGGTTGTTAGTACATTCAAATCCTAGCCGAATAGATAGCTCATATGTGGTGTTTGTTAGTGAGACCAATACACAACCAACTCCTTGACCTCTATCACAAACAGATCCATCAAAGTAAAGTTTCCATGGACATGCCTCGACTAAGCATTCATCTTCAAATTGTATACGGCGTTCCACGATGAAGTCAACCATGACCTATCCTTTCATCAGGGACCCTAAACCCTCTAGGATATGGCATTGTGTCAAAGTACTCGGGGTATGTTTCTGGTAAGTTCTACCGTGCCTTTTAGGTGTAATCCCAAGTTCTCTAAGTGTTTTGGCTACCTGATCTTTAAGATTGTTATTTACACCAGTGGGAGGGTTGGATAGGCCGTAAGGTGTAGTATGTGGTTGCACTTGAGAGAAGAACGTGACGGGTACCGGCCTAAGTGGTACACTGTTTCCAGTGAGAGGTATGCTAGATCCGTAGGCAATGGTCTCGTAATATGGTTGTTGGACATTCACTGTTGGTTGTCTAGGTGGTACGTAAGGTGGTGTAATGTTTGTTGAGTTATCTGGTACGTTGCAATCTAAACGTTTCCCCTCGGCTTCTTCTTGCACTTTCTGGACCATAGATCGGATTGCCGATGCAAGTTGCTATCTATATTCTGCTCGAACTCGGTTTTGAAAAAATCAAAAGAGTTCTTCAAAACATCTGTGATTGTACATGAAAGTCTTTCGAAGTAGACACCATACTTGCTAGCAACAGACATGTCTACCACGTGAACAGGTTCCTCAAGCTTGGAATATGAGTTTACCTTGCGAGTCGATGCTTCTACTGTGTCAACCTTCTGGACGATGCCTCCTCGGGTCAGGAGCTTCTGGGCAATGAGGTGAGATCAGGAGCTGCCACATGTCCCCTGACTCCAAGCCCGTCGATAAGAGCTCCAGAGCTGCCACATGCCCCATGATCCATCATGGGTCGTGGGTCGACGAAGTCAAGAAGGAAGGGCGCTGTCAGGCTTCGCATTCAAGGCTCACGCCTTCCTCAGAGGCATGGCGCACTGCACGTGCCTTCGTCATCTGCCCGTTCGCCATTACGGTGACAAGACTGGGCGAAGGCGTGACAGCAGTACAGTGCCGCCCAACATCACGAAGCCGCCCAAGCAGGGCGAGAAGACACGGCGACAAGACGTCGCCTTCATCATCACCTGACATGCTGTCAGGGGCGCTCAGCGCGCCAGGCGGAGGGACATAACTCCCCCGTCGACCACTCTACTCAGAGGACAAAGCCCTAGATCATGTATAGGGTACACAAAGATTTGGGGCCACCTGTACACCGTTTTCTCATTAATGATGTGAGTGTAGACTGTTGTATTTGTGGAAAGGAATGGGATTCCATGAAAGCTTTACTTCGGTCAGAAAGAAAGCTGGACTCCGGTTAGTGTTAAAATCTTCTTGTTCGGATGGTTGAGAGTAGGAGGTGTGTCCTGTGGCGGATACACTGATTGATCGAGACGCCTCAAGGCCACCTGAGACACCCGGTTCCGAAAATGAACCAAGTGAATGCATATGTGTGCCCAGGATTTTCATCACATAGACACAGCCTTATCACAAAATGAACTCAGAATATAACCACGTACAAGTAATGTTTAAGTACTTTATTACATTGACTCAATGTCTCACTCATGATTATCTAACATATTCTTGCAGCGGAAGACTCTAAACAACAGCGAAAAATCACTAAAGACGATGGGCTTCACTCCGACTCCACATGCATGTTGACGGTAGTGCGCACGCCTAGTACTCCACCTGTTCCTAAAAGTATTCCTCTCCTGTAGCTGATGTATATGTGGGAATGCAAGGGTGAGTACATGTCGTCCTCAGCAAGTGCAGGAAAAGTATGACATATAGCTTACAACAAGGTAGGGAATAAAAAGGTTCATTGCAGCAAGCAAATTTTATTACACAAACATGGTAAAAACAACAACTATTTCTATGTGAGTTAAATCCCAACATAACCAAGTAATTCATCAACATTCCTTCATTATAATTCACCATTCATCAAGCCTAAACCAGCCAATAATCTTTCTCAAGTTCATCTCATACTCATAATTATTCATAACCATCTCATTTTCATAGAACCAAAACCAAACTCATTGTCATGACCCAAAACAGTCCTAAAACTAATCCCAATGACCATACCCGAATAACCATCTCAAGTTTTGCCTCTAATCATGGAAGTTGGACAGGTGCTTGTGACCGGAAGCATGGCTATCATGATAGTTTTACACTCTGCAGAGGTGGCACCACTTTACCCACAAGATCATAATTTCTTCACCCGTCTCTGACTAGAGAAAACCTCCATTATACCAGTACACAACCATCAGTGTATGGCCAAGAGATCACAAAATAGCCTTTACAAAGGGGCTACTAGGATGTATGGACCCACTGAGGTTTCACCGGCAGGCTCGAATCTCCATTCTCCAACCCACTGGCCCCCTCTTGTGCCATGCAGTTCCCAGGACAGTCCTCATCGACTCCCATTCCTCGCGCCATCCAACGGTCCATAACAAACTAGCAACATACCTAATTAGTCAGCTATGCTTGTGGTGGCACTGTTTTTCTGGCATATGCTCGCATGAACCGGTCCTTAGATCTACGGCAAGCAAACCACCATCTCATTCAACAACATCCACGAACCAAGGTTGCCGAGATCTCCCCGATTCCATAATTATATATATCCGAAAACCAAACTCATTGTCATGACTCAACAGTCTCAAAACCAATCTCATTACAAAGACTCAACAGTCATGAAACCAATCTCATTACCAAGACTCAACAGTCCCGAAACCAATCCCAAGACCATACCATAACGATACCAATAACCATCCCGATAACCATCCCATCTAATCATGTGAGTTGGCCAGGCACTTGTGACCGTAAGCACGGCTATCATGATAGTTTTACACTCTTAAGAGGTGGCACCACTTTACCCACAAGTTTTTGATTTCGTCACCCGTCAGCGACTGCAGAACCTCCATTATACCAGTACACAACCGTCAGTGTATGGCCAAGAGATCACAAAATAGCCTTTACCAAGGGGCTACTAGATGTATGGACTCACTAAGGTTTCACCAGCAGGCCCGAATCACCATTCTCCCACCTATGGGCCCCCTCTTGTGCCATGCAGCTCCCAGGGCAGTCCTCATCGACTCCCATTCCCCGCGCCATCCAACGGTCCATAACAAACTAGCAACACACCTAATTAGTCAGCTAAGCCACACCCATATTTGGCTTTGTGGTGGCACTGTTTTTCTGGCATATGCTCGAATGAACCGGTCCTTTGATCTACGGCAAGAAAACCACCATCTAATTCAAAAACATCCACGAACCAAGGTCGCCTAGATCTCCCCGATTCCATGCTCATTAACATCATCAAGTTCTCATCATCTTTAATCTCATGAGTGCAGTAGGCTAACAAGTTTTATTTCAGCTTCCTGTATCCCGTAAATTAAGCGAAGCAAAAGGAAGAATGACCATACCCGACTCATCAACTTTCCCAGTGATAAGGATGGTTAACAAAACTAGTAAACTCCTATAAAAGGGTGTCCCATCAAGTTGACACAAGCATACAAGATTTCGCAAGCAAAACAGTTTCAAAAACATGGGATCAATATGGTCAATGGCACTTGTCTTGCTTCCGCAGTTCGTGTTGCTCAAGCGTCTCAAAGTCTTAGTGTTGTAGTTCCTCGTAGACGGCCTCTGGAGCGTGTCCTTCTCCTCACGACCACACACATACAAAATTTACAGCAATCAATTATCATGCGCAAACTTTACTCAAGATGCAATGAGGTGGATGAATGCAATTCCTATGGTGCAGTTTATAAAAAATCAGTTTGTACATGTTCTTGCATGTTTTAGTAGGCTTCCATGGGGTTTTATGATGAACAAGGCTGCTGGGATCAAGTGTGGACGTGGTTATGATCTTGACACAGTTTGTAGATCAATTCCACCGTAAAAAATTGACCAAAACATGGTTTGTCCACATGCAGAAATTTATGCTCGCAGGGGGTGGAGAAAACGGGTGCGTAGAAACAGCGGCGATGTGTTAAGAGGGGTAACAAAGACCTACCTCACTTCTTCCTCCTCTCTTCCTTGCGGCAGAACCTCCTTCCTTGCAATGGCAGCAGCGGGAGATTTTCTATGGAGAATTACAAGGTTTCGGCTAGGGCAGAACGTCAGGGGCTTCTTTTCCGGTGACGGCGAGGCATGACAGAGCTCCGACGGCGGCGAAATTCCAGCAAGGGGCGGCGATCAAGCTTGGCAGCAGGTTTTGAGAGAGCGGTAGCAAAAAAGAGTGCTGGGGGTGGCGGCTAAGGGGGTGTTTATTATAAGAGGGGAAAATGTAACACCCTCAAATTCATTTTCATGCATTGCATACATTTTTCATGTGGAGAAACATTATAAAAGAAGTACAAATGGAGAAAGAACTATAGAAATGGAGAAAGAACTATAGAAATGGAGAAACAACCATAGAAATGGAGGAAGGAACCATGGAAATGGAGAAAGAACCATAGAAATGGAGGAAGGAACCATAGAAATGGAGAAAGAACCATAGAAATGGATAAGGGCATATAGAAATGGAGAATGGGGCATAGAAATGGAGAGGGGCAATGTAGAAATGGAGAATGAGACATAGAAATGGAGAGGGGAATGTAGAAATGGAGAATGGGACATAGAAATGGTGAGGAATGGGAAAAAGATAGCTGAAATAAGCCATTTCCAATTTCCCCAAAATTTTACCCAAAATCTCCCAATTCCCCAAAAAAGGGGAGTTTTCCCCACATTTGGGGAATTTCATCCCCATTGCTGCCACACCAAATCAAAAGGGGATAAGTTTGTTAAGATTGAGTTCCAATTGGAGTATGATTCCTCCCTCTCCCCCCATTATAAATAGAACCCAACCCCCCCCCCCCCATTATTGGCCGCAGCCCCCCTCCTATTCCCCCCCAAGTCGGCGACTTGGCCCCCTCCCCAACTCGCCGGAATTTAGTCGTCGGTGAGCCCCGCCGACGAGCCCCGCCGTTGAGCCCCGCCATCAAACCCCATCGTCGAGCCCCGCCGTCGAGCCCTCGCCGTCGAGACCCGCCAACGAGTCCTGTCACGCCTCGCCATCGCCGGAAAAGAACCGACGATCTGTCCTGCCCTAATCTTCCATAGAAAAATTCCCCGCTGCTGACATTGCTAGAAGGAAGGCCCTGCCACCAAAAGGAAGTGAGGTAGGTCCCCATTACCCATCTTACGACGTTGCCGCTGTTTCTACGCATCCATTTTCTTCGCCTTTTTCGAACAGAAACTTTTTCATGTGGGCAGATCACATTTTAATCGATTTTTGACGGTGGAATTGATCTAGATCTTGAGTCAAGATCATCACCACGTCCAAACTTCATCCCAGCACCCTTGTTCATCATAAAACCCCATGAAAGCCCATTAAAACATGCAAGAACATGTACAAACTGGTTTAATAAAACAGCACCATAGGATTTGCATTCATCTACCCCATTCCATCTTGAGTAAAGTTTGTGCATGATGAGTGATTGCTGTAAATTTTGTATGTGCGTGATCATGAGTAGAAGAACAAGCTCAAGAGGCCATCTACGAGGATCTACAGCACCAAGACTTCAAGACGCTCGAACAGCAAGAACCACGGGAGCAAGGCAAGTGCCCCTTGACCATATTGATCCCATGTTTCGAAACTGTTTTATTTGCGAAAACTCGTATGCTTGAGTCAACTTGATGGGACACCCTTTTATAGCAGTTTACTAGTTTTGTTAACCATCCTTGTCACCAGGAAAGTTGATGAATCGGGTATGGTCGTTTTTCCTTTTTGCTTCGCTTAATTTATGGGTGACGGGAAGCTGAATTTAAAATGTTGTTAGCTACTGCACTCATATGAATAATGATGATGAGAACTTGATGATGTTAATGAGCATGGAATCAGGGAGATCTAGGAAAGCTTGGTTTGTGGATGTTGCTGAATGAGATGGTGGTTTACTTGCCGTAGATCTAAGGACCGGTTCATGCGAGCATATGCCAGAAAAACAGTGCCACCACAAAGCCAAATATGGGTGCGGCTTAGATGACTAATTAGGTGTGTTGCTAGTTTGTTATGGACCGTTGGATGGCGCGGGGAATGGGAGTCGATGAGGACTGCCCTGGGAGCTGCATGGCACAAGAGGGGGCCCGTAGGTGGGAGAATGGTGATTCGGGCCTGCTGGTGAAACCTTAGTGAGTCCATACATCTAGTAGCCCCTTTGTAAAGGCTATTTCGTGATCTCTTGGCCATACACCGATGGTTGTGTACTGGTATAATGGAGGTTCTGCAGTCGCCGACGGGTAATGAAATCATGAACTTGTGGGTAAAGTGGTGCCACCTCTGTAGAGTGTAAAAATATCATGATAGCCGTGCTTCCGGTCACAAGCACCTGGCCAACTCACATGATTAGAGGGGAAACTTGGGATGGATATTTGGTATGGTTATGGTATGGTCATTGGGATTGATTTTTGAACTGTTTTGAGTCATGAAATGAGTTTGGCTTCGGTTATATGAATATGAGATGGTTATGAATATTTATGAGTATGAGATGAACTTGAGAAAGATTATTGGCTGGTTGAGACTTGATAAATGGTGAATTATGACGAGATAATGTTGCTGAATTAATTGATTATGATGGGAAAATTTTCACCTAGAAATAGTTGCTTTTTTACCATGTTTATGAAATAAAACTTGCTTTCTGCAAATGAGCCTTTTGATTTCCATAACTTGTTGTAAGCTACATGTCATACTTTTCCCGCACTTGGTGAGTACAAGATGCACTCACCCTTGCATTACCATACAAACATCAGCTACAGGGGATGAGTACTTCGAGGACCATGTGGAGTACTAGGCATACGAACTACCGTCAACATGCATGTGGAGTTGAAGATTGAAGCCTGCTATCTAGTTATTTCCGCTGTCGTTTAGAGACTTCCGCTGCAAGAATAAGTTAGAGATTCATGAATGAGATTTTGAGTCATTGTAATAAAGTACTTAAACTCTATTTGTTCGTGGTTATTTTCTGAATTCAGTTTGTAGATTACATGTGTATGTGTGATGAACATCCTGAGCACACATATGCATTCACTTGGTTCTATTTTCAGAACCGGGTGTCACAGAAAAGAGCTAGGGGGGCTGGGATTTTAGAAACTCAATTATCGAAGGGCTGAGAATTAATTTTAAAAGAGGTGGGAGCTAGGGGATAGGATTTTATTATTTATTTTCCACCAATGGTTGGGATTAGTTTAGAAAATAAAAGCCCACAAAAAAGCAAAGGGGGGCGGCTAGGGTTCCACCCTAATGTGGTGCGGCCAAGGAGGTGGGCCCCATTAAGGTTCCCCCCTCCCAAGTGGGGCGCCCGAAATTGGGGGGGCAATTCCCCCCAAATGTGGGGAAAATTCCCTAGGGGAATTTTTGGAAAATTGGGGAAAATCGAGAAAATTGGGGAAAATTAGGGAAATTAGGGGAGAGGGGAATTTGGGGAATTTTGGAGAAAATTTAGGGGTGGCCAAATATGGCTATTTTATTTTATTTTTCTTTTTTCTTTTTATTTCTTTTCATTTTCTATTTATTTTCCATTTTTGTTTCCTTTTATTATTTTATTTACTTCTATATTCCTCTCTTTCTTTTCTTCTTCATTTTAAATGCTTCTCTACATAAAAAATGTATGCAATGCATGGTAGTAATTTTGAGTGTGTTACAAACCTAACCCCCTTAAAATGAATCCCGCCCTCGAGATTCGATAGAGTGGAGAAAAGATGGGGGAACTCCGTCTTGAGCTCTTCCTCACGCTCCCACGTAGCTTCGGCTTCCGTGTGATGGCTCCATTGTACCTTGCACCAACGGATTACTTTGTTCCTTGTGACCCTTTCCTTCACGTCAAAGATTTTGATGGGGTTATCCGCATAGGTCAGATCCTCCTAAAGTTCTAGCTCATCCATCGGTACTTGTTCCTCCGGCACTCTTAGGCACATTTTGAGGTGAAATACGTCATGCACGTCGGAGAGGTGCGTCGGCAACTCTAGTTGATAGGATACCTATCCTCGCTTGCTAAGAATCTTAAATGGCCCGATGTAGCGAGGTGTTAGCTTGCCTTTGACGTTGAACCATTGTTGGCCTTGGATAGGCGACACCTTGAGATACATGAAGTCTCCAACTTCAAAGGTCAAACTCCTTTGCCTATTGTCCGCATAGCCTTTTGTCGGGACTGAGCGGCCTTCAAGTTTTCACGTATTGTTTGGACTTGTTTTTTGGCGTCTTGCAGCACTTCAGGTCCAAATACTTGGCTTTCTCCGATCTTATTCCAGAACAGCGGTGTTCCACACCGTCTACCATACAATGCTTCGAAAGATGACATCTTCAAGCTGGCTTGGTAACTGTTGTTGTATGAGAATTCAACATACGGCAAGCTCTTATCCCAACTACGCCCATGTTTCAAGGCACAAGCTCTCAACATGTATTCCAAAATCTGATTTGTCCTCTCAGTTTGTCCGTCGGTTTGCGGGTGATATGTGGAGCTGAAATTCAACCGTGTACCCATAGCTTCGTGCAGCTTCTTCCAGAACCTATATGTAAATTGAGAACCTCGATCTGAAACTATCCTCTTCGGAACTCTGTGACGGCACACGATGTGCTCCATATACAGCTCGGCTAATTGTGCCACAGTGTACTTAGTCCTAACAGGAATAAAGTGGGTTGATTTCGTCAATCGGTCCACGACAACCCAAATAGAGTCATAGCCGGACTGAGTACATGGGCAATCCGACAATGAAATCCATGTTGATGTCTTCCCACTTCCACTCGGGCACTTTCAATAGCTGCAACAATCTTGCAGGTCTTTGATGTTTGGCCTTTACTCGTTGCCACCTATCGCATAGGGCCACATATTTAGCTATGTCTCTTTTCATGCCACTCCACCAATAGCAAGTTTTCAGGTCCTTATACTTCTTTGTACAGCTGGGGTGTATCTAATATGGTGAGTCATGTGCCTCCTTTAGTATCGTGTCGCGGATGTGCTTCACGTTAGGCACACAAATCATTTTCCCCAACCAAAGCGTGCCATTCTCGTCTTCCTTGAAATTCTTCTCTACCTCTTGTCGAATTCTTTCCTTGATTACCTCTATTTCCTCATCCGTTGCTTGGCCATATCGTATCTCTTGTTCCAGCGTTGAGTTCAGTTCTACCACCTCCATCTCGTTCAAGAACCCGAGATGTAATCGTTCAAACTCCTTACGCTGCTTGGGTGGCAGCTCCCGGACCATGAGTTGGTGACATGCTCCCTTTCGACTCAACGCATCAGCTACTACATTGACCTTTCCGGGGTGATAGTTGATTCCAACATCATAATCCTTGATGAGTTCCAACCATCGACTTTGCCTCAAATTCAGATCCGTTTGCGTGAATATATACTTGAGGCTTTTGTGATCTGTATAGATCTCACATCGGTGACCAAGGATATAATGCCGCCAAATCTTCAAGGCATGTACCACGGCTGCAAGTTCCAGATCATGTGTGGGGCAATTCAGCTCATGTTTCTTTAATTGCCTTGATGCATAGGATACCACTTGTCCTCCTTACATAAGGACACATCCGATCCCTTGTCTTGATGCGTCACAATATAGAATGAAGCTCTTTCTTTCGTCTGGCAATACTAAAACCGGTGTTGTTGTCAATCTCTTCTTTAACTCCTCAAAGCTGTCTTCACACGCTTGTGTCCACTGAAATGCTTTCCCTTTCATCAGCAATTCAGTCATAGGCTTCGCTATTTTGGAGAAATCCTTGATGAACCGGCGGTAGTATCTAGCCATCCCAAGTAAACTTTGAATATCCTCACATTCTATGGTTGGTTCCAATTCAAAACATCCATCACTTTTTCGGGATCAACCGATACTCCTCCTTCGGAGATGATGTAGCCTAAGAATGATATCTCTTTTAGCCAAAATTGACACTTGCTGAACTTAGCATACAATTGATGCTCTGGTAGCTTCTCCATTCTTATATTCCTTTCTCCATTTCTATATTCCTTTCTCCATTTCTTCTTCTTTTTAAATGCTTCTCTAGATGAAAAACATATGCAATGCATGGTTGTGAAATTGAGGGTGTTACAAACCTACCCCCCTTAAAATGGATCTCGCCCTCGAGATTTAAGTGGAGAAGAGATGGGGGAATTCTGCCTTGAGATCTTCCTCACGTTCCCATGTAGTTTCTGCTTCCGTATGATGGCTCCATTGTACCTTGCACCAACGGATCACTTTATTCCTCGTGACCCTTTCCTTTACGTCCAAAATTCTGATGGGGTGTTCCGCGTAGGTCAAATCCTCTTGAAGCTCTAGTTCATCCATTGGTACTTGTTCTTCCGGTACTCTTAGGCATTTCTTGAGCTGAGATACGTGAAACACGTCGTGCACGTCGGAGAGGTGCGTCAGTAGCTCTAATTGATAGGCTACCTCTCCTCGCTTGCCCAAAATCTTGAATGGCCCGATGTAGCGAGGTGCTAACTTGCCTTTGACGTTGAACCGTCGTTGGCCTAGGATAGGCGACACCTTAAGGTACACAAAGTCTCCAACTTTGAAGGTCAATCTTCTTCGCCTATTGTCCACATAACCCTTTTGTTGTGACTAAGCGGCCTTCAAGTTTTCACGTATCGTTTGAACCTGCTTTCCGGCGTCTTGCAGCACTTCGGGTCTGAATACTTGGCTTTCCCAAGTCTCATTCCAGAACAGCGGTGTCCTACACCGTCTACCATACAATGCTTCGAAATGTGGCATCTTCAAGCTGGCTTGGTAGCTGTTGTTGTACGAGAATTCAGCATATGGCAAGCTCTTATCCCAACTACGCCCATGTTCCAATGCGCAAGCTCTCAACATGTCTTCCAAAATCTGATTTGTCCTCTCGGTTTGCCCATTGGTTTGCAGGTGGTATGAGGAGCTAACCGTGTACCCATGGCTTCATGCAGATTCTTTCAGAATCTAGAGGTAAATTGAGAACCTCGATCTGAAACTATCCTCCTCGGAACTTCATGGTGACACACGATTTGCTCCATATACAGCTCGGCTAGTTGTGCGACGGTGTACTTGGTTCTAACAAGAAGGAAGTGGGCTGTTTTCATCAATCTGTCCATGATAACCCAAATGGAGTCGTAGCCGGACTGAGTACACGGCAATCTCACTATGAAATCAATGCTGATGTCTTCCCACTTCCACTCGGGTACTTTTAATGGCTGCAACAAATCTAGCGGGTATTTGATGTTCGGCCTTCACTCGTTGGCACGTGTCGCATAGGGCAACATATTCAGCAATATCCCTTTTCATGTCATCCCACCAATAGCATGTTTTCATGTCCTTGTACATCTTTGTACAGCTGGGGTTTATGGAATAAGGTGAGTCATGTGCCTCCTTTAGTATCGTGTCGAGGATGTGCTTCAGTTAGGCACACAAATCCTTTTCCCTATCCAAAGCGTGTCTTTCTCGTCTTCCTTGAAATCCTTTTCTTTGCCTTGTAGGATTCTTTCCTTGATTTCTTTTATTTCCTCATCCGTTGCTTGGCCATCTCGTATGTCTTGTTCCAGCGTTGAGTTCAGGTCCACCAATTCCATCTCGTTCAAGAACCCGAGATGTAATCGTTCAAACTCCTTATGCAGCTCGGGTGGCAGCTCCCGAACTGTGAGCTGGTGACATGCTCCCTTTCATCTCAACGCATCAGCTACTACATTGGCCTTTCCGGGGCGATAGTTGATTCCAACATCATAATCCTTGATGAGTTCCAACCATCGATGTTGCCTCAAATTCAGATCCATTTGTATGAATATATACTTAAGGCTCTTATGATCCATGTAGATCTCACATCGGTGACCAGGGATATAATGCCTCCAAATCTTTAAGGCATGTACCACGTCTGTAAGTTTCAGGTCATGTTTGGGGTAATTCAGCTCATGTTTCTTTAATTGCCTTGATGCATAGGTTACCACTTGGTCTCCTTGCATGAGCACACATCCAAGCTCTTGTCTTGATGCATCACAATATATATCAAAACTCTTGCTCACGTCCGGCAATACCAAAACCGGCGCTGTTGTTAATCTCTTCTTTAGCTCCTCAAAGATGTTTTGACACGGTTGTGTCCACTGAAATGCTTTCCCTTTCATGAGCAATTCAGTCATAGGCTTCGCTATTTTGGAGAAATCCTTGATGAACCGGCGGTAGTATCCAGCCATACCAAGGAAACTTCGAATATCCCTCACATTCTACGGTTGGTTCCACTTCAAAACATCCCTCACTTTTTCGGGATCAACAGATACTCCTCCTTCAGAGATGATGTAGCCTAAGAATGATATCTCTTTTAGCCAAAATTGACACTTTTCTGAACTTAGCATATAATTAATGCTCTCGCAGTTTCTGCAATGTCAATCTCAAGTGTTCTTCGTGTTCTTCCTCACTTTTTAAATACACCATGATGTCGTGGATGAAGACCACAATGAACTTGTCCAAGTACTCCATGAAGACCTTATTCATGAGGTACGTAAAGTATGCATGTGCATTCATCAACCCAAATGACATAACGGTATATTCATGTGAACCATACCATGTTCGAAATGAAGTCTTGGGTATGTCGAAGGGCTTAATCTTCAGCTGGAAGTATCCCGACCAAAGATCAATCTTGGAGAAAATTCAGGCGCCTTTCATTTGATCGAATAGGTCCTCTATGCGGGGCAGCGGGTATTTATTCTTGATCGTCACTTTGTTGAGAGACCTATAGTCCACACACATCCTTTGGGTCCCATCTTTCTTGTCTACGAAGAGCACGGGGGCTCCCCACGATGACGAGCTTGGGCATATAAAATCCTTATCTAGCTGCTCCTAAATTCGCTTCTTGAGCTCCACTAATTCATTAGCAGGCATCCTTCATGGCCTCTTCGCTATAGGTGCAATTTCGGGTACTAAATCAATGGCAAATTCAATGTCCCGGTCAGGTGGCATACCTGGAAGTTCTTTCGTGAACACATCTGAATATTCTTGAACCACCGGAATGCTTTCCAATGTCGCTTCTTCGATGTGGTTCAGCACTGCCTTCTCGGTTGTAGGTTGGGCTGCCTCAAACACAATACGAGTACCGTGCTCACTCGTCAACTGCATGATCCTCTAGTGCATTCAATTACTCCGTTGTGCTTGCTCAACCAGTCCATTCCAAGTTTATGTCAATCCCTTGGGAATCCAAGACGATAAGGTTGGCAAGAAAGTCTATCCCCCTTATTTTAATGCTTACTCTCGGAATAGAATTCAAAATTGAAAGAAGCGATTTCCCAACTATATGCATCAAGGTATATCAACTATGCAACTCCTTTACTAATATCAGCCTATATGAGGATGTCAACAAGTGCCAAAGCATCCCACGTCGCTCTAATATGTGTGGATGTCGATATTCGCCGAAGCGCCCCACAACTCACACCCAAGCACACAAACACAAGCAATCATCATGAAAATTAGCACACCACTCTTGTATAAGAGTTCCTATTACAACTTTATTCAATAGGAAACCTAAACTTAATCGTGAGAACCGGTGCTTCGGGGATAGTCCATACATGGGTGCACGGCATGGTGAGTCGGCAGTCCATGTAGGGATAGATTATACTGGTTCTCAATTTATTTCCACGTTGGCACGAGTCTCCTCTTGTTTTTCCAGCAAGTACAACTTTTTGCGGAGGTAACAGATCTCTTCTTGTGCACTTGCATAGCAGTTTCCTAACTCCACGAGAAACCTCTGAGACTTGTCAACAGCTTGTGGGTTAGAAAGAGCTCCTCCATGGTGTCCAATGATCTCCCTTGTAGCACTCTTCCGCTACGGGTGCAACTCAAAGGTAGTGTTCTCAAGCTGCTCACGGAAGGCGTAGCACAGTCCGGTGAGTGCATCCCATGCAGCATCATCAATAGCTTCTGCCCTTGTAGCTCACCATGTGGGTGTGAAGTGTCGTGTGACAAAATTTACAGCAATCAATTATCATGCACAAACTTTACTCAAGATGCAACGAGGTGGATGAATGCAATTTCTATGGTGTAGTTTATAAAAATCAGTTTGTATGTGTTCTTGCATGTTTCAGTAGGCTTCCATAGGGTTTTATGATGAACAAGGCTGCTAGGATCAAGTGTGGACGTGGTTATGATCTTGACACGGTTTGTTGATCAATTCCACTATCAAAAATTGACCAAAACATGGTCTGTCCACACGCAGAAATTTCTGCTCGCATGGGGTGGAGAAAACGGGTGCGTAGAAACAGCGGTGACGCGGTAAGAGGGGTAACAAAGACATACCTCACTTCTTCCTCCTCTCTTCCTTGCGGCATAACCTCCTTCCTTGCAATGGCAGCAGCGGGAGATTTTCTATAGAGAATTACGAGGCTGCGGCTAGGACAGAACGTCAGGGGCTTCTTTTCCGGTGATGGCGAGGCGTGACGGAGCTCCGACGGCGGCCAAATTCCAGCAAGGGGTGGCGACCAAGCTTGGCAGCAGAGGGAGAGAGGGCGGCGGCCAAAAAGAGGGCTGGGGGTGATGGCTAAGGGGGGTTTATTTATAATAGAGGAAAAGAGCTAGGGAGGCTAGGATTTTAGCAACTCAATTATCCAAGGGCTGAGATTTATAAAAGAGGTGGGAGCTAGGGGCTGGGATTTTATTATTTATTTTCCACCAATGGTGGGATTAATTGAGAAAATAAAAGCCCACAAAAAAGCAAAAGTGGAGGTGGCTAGGGTTCCCGCCCTAATGGACTGCGGCCAAGGGGGTGGGGCGCATTAGGGTCCCCCCCAAGTGGGGTGGCCAAAATTGGGGAAGAACTCCCCCAAAATGTGGGGAAAATTCCCTATGGAATTTCGGAGAATTTGGGGAAATCGAGAAAATTGGGAAAAATTAGGGAAATTAGGGGAGAGGGGAATTTGGGGAAAAATTAGGGGTGGCCAAATTTGGTTATTTTATTAATTTTTTCATTTTCATTTTCTTTTTATTTCTTTTCCCTTTCTATTTATTTTCATTATTTTCCATTTTTATTTCCTTTTATTATTTTATTTGCTTCTATATTCCTCTCTTTATTTTCTTCTTCATTTTAAATGCTTCTCTATATGAAAAATGTATGCAATGCATGGTAGTAATTTTGAGGGTCTTACACCACCGGATCGGGTTCTTATTATTATGTTCTTGGAATTTTTTTTGTGGCATAGACCTTGTACCATTGGCTTGCTCACAAGTATCTGTACCGGTGAGAATTACAAAGAACAATCGAAGAGTTTCTCCTCTGCAATCCATCAAAGACTCATTGGTAAATGAGTTGGATTCAATATTTGCGGGTCAGCATCATTATTATTGTTATTTTTTAATCACCGGTTGCAAAGAATATTGTTTTTCCGCAATATGCATTTCATATGCCGAAAAATATGAGGTCGGGCCCCAAGCCTCATTGTAACCACCTCGGCCTTGAACTATAAAAGGACCTGGGTGACCACCGTGCAAAGGGTTCGCATTCCAGATCCTGCAACGCACAAGCACACACGCTCAGGTAATAGAACAAGCACTCTCGTGGACGTAGGGTATTACGCTCCAGCGGCCCGAACCACATAAATCTCGGTGTTCATCTGCTCCCTCGAGCCCAGGTTGCATAGGGCGCCAAGCCCCCTCGAAAAAAGAACCTTGCGAGTTGCTTCCGAGCAGGCCGGGAGGAGTGTCACAGCTCACACACTCCGAAAATGGTGTACTTGTGAAAGGTGATGACGGTACTGGAAATAGGTATGGCGTGATTAAAAAAATTATCTCACTAGATTTTCCTAATGAAAAGGAAGTGGTCCTGTTTCAGTGTGACTGGTATGATGTATCTGCTGCCAAGAAGAATAAAGTTAGAGGCTACAAGAAGGATCAGTACGGTATTATCAATATTGACACAACTCGATTTTATACTTAAATGATCCTAGGGACACAAGCTAAGTAGGTGGTTTATGTGAAAGGCGCGAACAAGCCGGATTGGTGCACTGTTGTTAGATTAAAACCTAGAAATCTATTTGCCATGCCTCAAGCAGCATATACAGAAAATGAGGGAGAAATCGATGTAGACTCGCTGTATGTGGGTATGGAAGACATGAACGTTTTAGGCACACATGAAGAGTTGAACAATTGGAGAAGGCATCACATGGAAGGGGTAAGTGGTGATGCTTCTATTATTTTAAAGGCGCTTGCATAATTCGTACCTGAACCAAATGATTCAGACTTATCAGGTGAAGAAGATGACGATGACACCTACATTGATGATGGACATGTTGCACCTGTGGGTTCTGTAGGCGAAGAATCGGATAGCAATTTTTGGTTTAAATAATAAGAGATGTACTTTGTCTTTGCTAGTGGGACAAATTTATTTGCTACTGTATTGGAAGAGATGAACCATTATTATTAGTGCGCATGTATGCACAACGGACTTCGCCCACGTCGTGACTCCTTCGGCCACGACTCACGCTCCCGCTCCACGTCTCGTGCTCGCCTAACGTCCGCGCCCCGTAGCTCTTTCATCAGATGTAATTGCACCTTTATGTACTCATGAACTCTGAATGCATCTGCCTTTCTCCCTTCTCATTCTCTGTTACATGGTATCAGACACTATACTTTTCTTCCCCTCGATCCACAGGCTTCCGCTTCATGGATTTTAATCCTACCTTCTCCCCATCCAATTACTCTTTGTCCTCATCCACAGTAGGAGGTGTTGATGATGATCCTTCTGGTCGGTGCTCTTCACCCATGGCCACTGCCGACGTTCTTCAAACCGTGAATATCAGGTCTCACGTCCCTGTCACCCTTGAGCTCACAAATTCTAATCATTCCGACGGGCGAATGTTCTTCGATTCTGCTCTTGGTAAATTCAGCCTTGACAGCCACATCACCTCTCCTACACCAATTCTCAGTCGCGATGCCGACTGGAAGCGCATCGACCAATGCCTGGTGAACTGGATATACACGACGTGTGCACCTGAAGTCTGGCAGATTGTTCGACAGCAGAAGACTGATGCTTTCTCTTTATGGCATGCAATTGATCAGCTCTTCCACGACAACCAACTCCAACGTACTGTTTTCTATGAGGCTGAATTTCAGAACATCTGTCAAGGTGATATGTCTATTTCTTATTACTGTGCCAAGCTCAAGAACCTTGCTGATAATCTCAGAGATGTCAGTCAGCCAGTCTCTGAACCAAGCCAAGTTCATAACCTTTTACGCGGTCTCAATGCAAAATATGACACGACCCCACGGTCTTGTCGAGCCAGGATCACGCTGAGGGGTGCTGCGCTGCACAGCACCGGATAACACACATCAAAGGTACAAAGCAGAAGCAAAGTTTTATTACATAAAAAGGTTTATGAACAGTTGTACAACAAATATGTTCAGTCTACACTCACGGGCGTAGACTACGCATCGAGTTCACGTTCAGCCCGTGAACGTGTCCCCGCTAGCACGCACACACACTAACACGGCGGCGTGCATGACTCCCACTCGACGGGGTTCCCCTCCTGGGGTTCCGTCTCCTCCTCGGGAGTCCCTTTCTCATAGAACCCTACAAAATCTTCAAACACAAGCAGTGAGCACGAAGGATCAGCAAGACTGACCCGTCTCTCCTAAACATGGCTTCTATATGAGGGGTGATAGGTACAGGAGATAAAACAAGTTGCAAGGACTCGCCTAATTAGTGGAACCTTACTTTCAAATTTTAGCAGCAGGTTGTTGAGAACCTTACGCTAAGGCACATGAGAGAGCCGCAATCAAACAAGAAAAGCATTTCTCTCATGTACTTTGCCCAAAGTTGAAAGGAACTTTAATTAGCTCTAAACTACAGCAAATCATTAACAATCAAAGTCCATCTTTCAATCAGCAACATTTTAACATGTAACTAGCCTGTTCTTTCTACGTCACGGTACAGTGAACAAGTGGTACTCACTGACCGCGAGGGACGGCGATTATAATCGATTTACACCTGCAGGGTTACCCGAATAACCCGTCACGTACGCCCGTACTCGATGTTGCCTACAGCAACCATCACGGACACCGTACGCAATCACCTTTCACCCATCAGCCAAATATTGAACCGGTCCCATCGTCCCGAGCAAGAGGTCTTTGCACGCGCATCTCAGTGCCGCCAGCCGATTTACACCTTAAGCTCTCAACCTACCCTCTGAACGATGGGCAATGCCTCAACACCCAGCTACCCGAGTTACATCGGTTTCCGGGTTCCATATATCCGGTAGGTCTTCGGTACTGTTTTAGCTTGTTCAACAGGCCCGCACACGGCTCGGTCCTCAATTGACACAAGCAGAGCTATAGCACACATGCCCCAAAGTCCAGCTGCCCTTACTCTCCGCTCGGTCTTATTTTTCTTGCCATGTGTATCATGTGCTATCTCTACCAGAGTCGAGTGCCTCTAGCCTATGCTCGCGAGTAGTTCCAACTACTCGAGTTGTACCGAATCCTATACTATCTTAGCATTGCAGTAGCCAACAGGGTTTTCAATCCTAATCCCAACCCCTGGTTCTCTTGGCTATGCAATTGGGTTTTCAAACAAGACTCCAATGCAAGGAATAATCATACTCAAGTAAGTGCTCAAAACAATAGAAATTTGTAAAAAGGTTAACGCAAACCGGAGCTTGCCTTGCTGCTCTTGGTTGTAGGCTAGCTGCTCTTCTGGAGTAACGAAGTCTAGGACTTCGGGTTCCTCCTCGACCTTAGCGACTACATGAGATACAAGTATATGTGTTAATTTAAGTGCATTTGATTTGAATGAAACTTGTGAACCTTATAAGTCTCACTACACAGAACCACTGACCCTGAAATTTTTACTGTGGCTTGGCTACAACCTAAACAGAGACTTGGTCAAGTTTTAGTTGCAGCAAAGCTCAGTTGAGCCCTCCACAATTAATTATGTACTTGACCTTAATTAGAGGCTGTAGGGTGTTCTAGGGATTTTCATGGAGCAAGCCATGACTTTCTGAAAAATAGATTTTTAGAGGGTTCTAAAGGAGTTGGTCTCACTTAATTTGAAAGTTCCTAGCTAAGATATGAGCTAAACAATTTCAGAGAAATTCTGAAAATGTTTCTGAACATTTGGAACAGTTTTATTAATCACACCATTAGATGGATCAATTGAGCTCAAATGGATCTGAAATTTTTATGATAGTTCAGGGATATTTTGGTGAACATCCCAGCAAAATTTCGGAATTTTCCTCCAAGAATTCTTCAGTTAAAATTCCAAACAGTTTAAACTTTGAGGAATTAATTGTGGAGAAATAAGGATTTTCATGAAGTGAAACTTAATTTTCTGGAAAGTACTCAGAGAGCTGAATCCAACAAAATTTGGTTCACTCGATTTGGAGCTTCCTAGCCAAAGTTATGAGGATTTAAAGTTTGAATGAATTCTTAAAATCGGCGAAAAGTTCAAATCTGCTGGTGGGTCCACGGGGACACGTGTTGGGCGCTGGAGCGACGGCACACCGGGGTTCACAGAGTTTTTGCGTGCCAGCACAACAGATCCGAGCCACAGACCGATCCCGATTTAAAATCCGAGCCGCTGACAGCCGGGGTCCACCCCTTCGTCTACCTCCTGACTCCCGCGTTCGGCCGCCGCGACGCCTCGCCGGAGAGCTCGCCGGCAGCCTCTGTGGTGCTCCAAACTTCATGATTCTGGCCGCCCCTGCCTACTTCCACTCAGGGAACATGATTCCGGGCTCAGTTCATCATGAAAATGGACGGCACCTGGTCGGCGACGAGCGGCGGCCTCGGGAGAACTTCGGCCGTGTCGGCCGACCTCCCTAGCACCCCAATCGATCGAGCAACCGGTCGGGAAGAATCAGTGTACCTTAGGAAAGGTCGACATGAGCTTGAAGCAGCTCGGGGAAGGTCCGAAGCGGGCTCCCACCGTGCGCCCGATGCTTCCCGCAGGATCCGACGTCGGCAAGCTTCGAAATACGCCGGGTACAGGGGTTTTCAGGCTAAGGGTTGTGAAGGCAACTTGTGCGCTACCAAGTCTAGTCTGTGTAGGAACGGATTGAGACTCTCTACACCTTCCTAGAGCGTGAATTTGACAGAACTGCACCCGAAGGTCGGTCTGTACCGAGAAAGGGGAAAACTGGAAATTCACCGCCGGCGTTCAAGCACTCGGGCCGTGGCTCGGGGGTGAGCAGCACCGATCACCAACGCGTCCGGGGACGCCTTAGCTCGGGCATGACAACCTCCCGGTTGGGCTGTCCACGGGCGCCCGAAGCGCGGCGGCTTTAGGTTTCTGAACGGGACTCTCGGTATAGCCGAGGTCAACCGGTTTCAGCCGAGTTCTAGCGACTGGGAAGAAGGAGGAAGGTTCCTAGTACCTTGCCATAGCTCTGGATGAAGCAGGGTGGCTGTGATCGGGGCTCTCCGATCAGTTCCGAGCGGCGGAGGGAAGAATCCGGTTCTGTGTTCTTGCGAGGGAAAACGGCGAGGGGGCTTCGGCAGAGCCATGGAGCGCCTTAAGAAGGGCTCGGCACCGACCTGCGCCCGTGCGTGGCCAAGCTGCTGGTGGCGCGGCGGCCTCCCTCGGTGGCGATCGCTGCTGAAGCCCGAAGACCCGAGTGAGAAAGTGTCAGTCGGTTGAATCACTTCAGTGGCTGACATGTGGGTCCCACTTTAATTTTTAACCCCTGAACTTAACTCCATATCACTGTTGTAAACAGTAAGCCCTAAAATGCCCATGGTGATTTGGATTATTCACCCCTGAGCCATTTGAATTAGTTAGAATTCAAATTGGGTTTGGTTTGACTGAATTTCAGCACATGTTCAGTTTGAAATTCAAATAAAGTTTGAATTTGCTACACTTAGCTCATGTCAAGATCAACTCCAAATGGAGTGAAAATTGGTGTGTGAGCTCACAAAAATGTGCTGAGTAAGAATATGCCTCCCACTTTTGAAGTCATGGGGTAAAAACAGTTTGAATTTGAATTTGGGTTCAAACTACCCTCTTTCATGCTATACCCAAAAGGACCTCAAAAAGGTTTTGAATTTGGGTGAAACTTGGCATGGACATTCCTAGCATGGTGTAGGAGTTGTTTAAATGTCCAGCCCCTATGTGATGTATGTGGGAAATGCCCCTTTTTCATCTTGTGAGTTTATTCTCTAATGAGCATGTTGATAATGGTTACATGCTCTTCAAATGTGTTCATAAACTATCTTCAAATGGGGTGTGTGTGTGGTGATGAACACTTTGAATGTGTCAAAAACTGAGGCCTTTACATTCCTCCCCCCTTAAAAGAATCTCGTCCCGAGATTATAAGGTGAAAATGAGTGAGAGGACGGTGAAAAATTACCGGATATGCGACGTGAAAAAGTCGGGGTAGTTAGCGCGAAGAAATCCTTCACTCTCCCATGTCGCTTCATCTATGGAGTGATTACTCCATAGAACTTTGTAGAACCACAGCGTACGGTTGTGTGTGGTTCGGGCCTTCTCGTCAATGATCTGAACCAGTTCCTCCCGATAGGTGAGATCCGGTCTCAGTTCCTCAATGTCCTCCAGCTGAATGGTAGTAGATAGCTTGAGACACTTCCTCAGCTGGGAAATGTGAAAGACGCCGTGCACACCGGAAAGTGCTTCTGGTAATTTCAGCCGGTACGCTACTGATCCACATCTTTCGGTAATCTGGAATGGACTGATGAATCGGGGTGCAAATTTTCCTCTCACCCCAATTCTGTTTACGCCCTTCATCAGAGACACCCGTAGGTATATGTGATCCCCGACTTCGAACTGCAATGGGCGTCTTCTCCGGTCCGCATACTGTTTCTGCTAGGATTGGGCGGCCTTTAGGTTCGCTATAATCAGCCGAACCTTTTCCTCCGCGTTATTGATAAGGTCAATCCCGAAGGTAACCCTTCGCCCAGACTCACGCCAATTTAGTGGTATGCGGCATTTCCTCCCATATAGCGCCTCGTAAGGCGCCATCTTGATGCTGGCATGGTACCCATTGTTGTACGAGAACTCGGCTAACAGCAAGTGATCATCCCAATTCTTGCAGTGGTTGATAGCGCAAGCTCGTAGCATGTCCTCTAGAATCTGATTTACCTGCTCGGTTTGCCCATCCGTCTGCGGGTGGTATGCTGAACTACGGATCAGCTTCGTCCCCAATGCAGCGTGTAGCTGCTCCCAGAAACGGGACACAAATAAAGTGCCCCGGTCCGATATAATGGTACGGGGTACGCCGTATAAGCATAGAATCCGTGAGATGTACAGTTCAGCGTACTTCTTGGCGTTGTAGTTGTAAGGGCCTCAGTTTTTGACACCCATTTGCAGTGTTCATCCCCACACCACACACCTCATTTGAGGAAAAATGATGAACACAAATAAAGAGCAAGTAACAATTATCAACATGCTCATTAGGGAACAAACTCACACATTGCAAAAGTGGTACTTCCCACATGTGATATAGATGGGCTGGACATATGAAAACTCCTACACTTTGCCAAGGATGTCCATGCCAAGTTTCACCCAAATTCAAAACATTTTTGAGGTCATCTTGGGTGTAGATAGGAAAGGGGCAGTTTGAAAACATATTCAAATTCAAACTGTTTTCACTCACTGAATTTAAAAGTGGAAGGCATATTCTTGCTCAGCACATTTTTGTGAGCTCACACACCAATTTTCACTCCATTTGGAGTTGATCTTGACATGAGCTAAGGGGGAGAAATTCAAACTTTATTTGAATTTCAAACTGCACTTGTGCTGAAATTCATTCAAACCAAACCTCATTTGAACTTTGATCAATTCAAATGGCTCTTGGGTGAATAATTTGAGTTGCCAAGGGTAGAATAGGGTTCACTGTTTACCACAGCTGTTAGGAATAAATTTCAGAGGTTAAAAGAGGAGTGGGACCCACATGTCAGCCTCAGCCTCAAAGCAAACCGACTGAACCACAGTTCAGTCGGTTCCCGGCAGCTGTGCGCGCGCGCCACCGAAGGGGGCAGCCGGCGCCAGCTCCTGCTGCGTGCCCCAAGCCGGAGACCGGCCGACCGGCCTATTTATTCCCTCCCCGGCGTGCTTCAGTCGCCATTCCCCGAGCTGCCGACGTGCGCGACTGCTTTTCCCACTGCCATCGCCGCCGCTCGAGTTCCTGCTTGATCAAGCCGATCGCAGCTCCCTCTTTCCATTTCAAGGTCCCAGCAAGGTACTAGCAACCATCCTCCATCCTTTCCATTGATAGAAATCGATTGAAACCGAGTGATATCGGCTGTGCCGAAAGATCAAACTCGGAACTGGAAACCGCCGCACCTCGGGCTCTCGTGGACAGCCCAACCTGGGCGTTGTCACGCCCGAGCCAAGGCACCCTTGGACGCGCAAGTGATCGGTGCTGCTCATCCCCGAGCCACAGCTCGAGTGGTTGCTCACCGGCGGCGAATTTCCACTTTTCCCCTTTCTGTGTGCAGAACGACCCTCGGGTACGATTCTGTTTAATTCGTGCTCTAGAAAGGATTAGAGGGCCTCAGGCCACTCCCACACGAACTAGACACGGTGACGCACAAGTTGCCTTCACAACTCTGGGCCGGAGGACTTCTGTGCCCGGCGTAATTCAAGGTCTACTGATGGCGGAACGCACGGGGGGTATCGGGCGCACGGTGAGGACCTATTTCGGGCCTTCCCCGAGCTGCCTCGAGCTCATGTCGACCTTCTCTGAGGTCCACTGATGCTCCCCGACCGGTTTCCCAAGTAGCTGAGGCACTAGGAGCATCAGCCGACATGGCCGAAGTCGTTCCGATATGGCGGCTCGTCGCCGACCATGCTCCGGCCGTTGTCATGAGCAGCTGACCCTCGGATCATGTTCCCCAAGTAAAAGTAGGCAGGGGCGGCCAGAATCAAGAAGTTTGAAGCTGTACAGCAGCCGGCGGCGAGCTCTCCGGCGAGGTCCCTCGGCGGCGGAGCGCGGGTGTCGCGAGGTTGAAGAAGGGGGTGGACCCCAGCTGTCAGCGGCCGATATTTTGAATCGGGATCCGGCTGCGGCCGGGATCGGGTGTGCTGGCGCGCAAAAGCCTTGTGGGCCGCGGTGTGCTGTCGTTTCGGCGTGCGACGCGTGTCCCCTGGGCCCACGCGCGAGTTTAAACTTTTCCCCGATTTTCAGATTTCCTTCAAACTTCAAATCCTTATAACTTTGGCTAGAAAGCTCCAAATTGAGTGAACCAAATTTTGCTGGATTCAGCTCTTTGAGTACTTTCCAGAAAATCAAGTGTCACTTCATGAAATTCCTTAATTCTCCAGAATTAATTCCTTAAAGTTTAAACTGTTAGGAATTTTAACTGGAGAATCATTTGGAGGAAAATCCTGAAATTTTGCTGAGATGTTCACCAAAATATCCTTGAACTACCATAAAAATTTCAGATCCATTTGAGCTCATTTAGTCCACCTAATGGTGTGATTAGTAAAACTGTTCCAGAGAAAATAGAAAATGTTCAGAAACATTTTCAGGATTTTCTCTGAAATTGTTTAGCTCATATCTTTAGTTAGAGACTTCCAAATTAAGTGAGACCAACTCCATTAGAACCCTCTGAAAATCTAGTTTTCAGAAAGTCATAGGTTGTCTCATGAAAATTCCTAGAACACCCTAAGAGTTCCAATGAAGGTCAAGGACATAATTATTTGTGGAGGGCTCACATGAGCTTTGCTGCAACTAAAACTTGACCAATTCCCTGTTTAGGTTGTAACCAAGCCACAGTAAAAGTTTCACAGTCATTAGGTCTATCTAGCAAAGGTTATAGACTTCACAACTTCGAAGTTAATACAAATGCATCTAAATTAATACATACATTGTTCTTATCATGTAGTCGCTAAGGTCGAGGAGGAACCCGAAGTTCTAGACTTCGTTACTCCGGAGGAACAGCTAGCCTACGACCAAGAGCAGCAAGGCAAGCCCCGGTTTGCATTAACCATTTTATAAATTTTTATTGTTTTGAGCACATACTTGTTTTCTTTATGTTGTGCATCAGAGTCTTGTTTGGAAACCCCACTGCATAGCCAAGAAAACCATGGGTTGGGGTTTAGGATTGCAAACCCCGTTAGCCACTGCATTGCTAGGATAGAGTAGGATTCGGTACAAGTCGAGTAGTTGGAACTACTCGCGAGAATAGGCTAGAGGCACATTGCTCGGGTAGAGATAGCACATGATACACATGGCAAGAAAATGAGACCGAGCGGAGAGTAAGGGCAGCAGGACTTTGGGGCCTGTGTGCTGTAGCTCCGCTTGTGTCGATTGAGGACCGAGCCGTGTGCGGGCCTGTTGAACAAGCTAGAACAGTACCGAAGACCTACCGGCTATATGGGAACCGGGAAACTGATGTAACTCGGGTAGCTGGGTATTGAGGCATTGCCCGTCGTTCAGAGGGTAGGTTGAGAGCTCGAGGTGTAAATCAGCTGGCGGCACAGAGATGCGCGTGCAGGGACCTCTTGCTCGGGACGATGGGACCGGTTCAATATTTGGCTAACGGGTGAAAGGTAGTCGCGTACGGCGTCCGTGATGGTTGTTGTAGGCAACATCGAGTACGGGCGTACGTGACGGGTTGTTCGGGTAACCCTGCAGGTGTAAATCGATTATAATCGCCGTCCCTCGCGGTCAGTGAGTACCACTTGTTCACTGTACCGTGACGTAGAAAGAACAGGCTAGTTACATGTTAAAATGTTGCTGATTGAAAGATGGACATTGATTGTTAATGATATGCTGTAGCTTAGAGCTAACTAAAGTTCTTTTCAACTTTGGGCAAAGTACATGAGAGAAATGCGTTTCTTGTTTGATTGCGGCTCTCTCATGTACCTTCGCGTAAGGTTCTCCACAACCTGCTGCTAAAACTTGAAAGTAAGGTTCTACTAATTAGGCGAGTCCTTGCAAATGATTTTTACCTCATGCAACCCATCACCCTCATGTAGAAGTTTCATGTTTAGGTGAGACGGGTCAGACTTGCTGAGCCTTCGTGCTCACTGCTTGTGTTTGAAGCTTTTGCAGGGTTCTATGAGGAAGGGACTCCCGAAGAGGAGACGGAACCCCAGGAGGGGAACCCCGTCGAGTGGGAGTCGTGCACGCCGCAGAGTTAGTGTGCGAGTGTGCTAGCAAGGACACGTTCGAGGGCTGAACGTGCACTTGATGCTTAGTCTACGCCCGCGAGTGTGGACTAAACTTATTTTGATGTAAACATGTTAATAAACTTGTTTATGTAATAAAGCTTCCGCTTCCGCTTTGTACCTTTGACGTGTGTTATACGGTGTTGTGCAACGCAGCACCCCTCAGCGTGATCCTGGCTCGACAGGACCAGTGGGGTCGTGTCAGCGTGGTATCAGAGCTCGCTTGAGGTTTAACACAGTACAAAGGTCTTCTTTTTCAAAAATCCAGTGAGGAACGAGTTAGTAGCCCGTATAAGGATGTTATTAGCATATAGAAAGTGGCTTATTAACTTATTTGTTATGTCGGAAAATCGTGCATCTCGGGACGTTCATGTCTTGGGGGGTGCACGTAAGCGCTGTCCACCAGTGCGCACAAGCTGAAGGGTGGAGCCCCACGGGTGGCAGGTAACCCGACCCGCTTTGATATCCTCTACGACTCTTCATGTCGTTTGGGGTATTCGAGCAACGTCTGTCCCTGGCGTGCGTGGTGCAACATGGGAGACCCCGTCACGTGGTCTGAAACGTGAACACGTAACTCAAGGCGTGTTTGGCTTGAGAACATCCGGGCGAGTGATGACGGCCGGGTGTACAAACTGTATGGATTCCGGGCTCGGTGTGCAGCCGAGTCTGATGATTGTTTGAGTTTCTGCAGGTAGCCTTACCACGAAACGGTAGACGTGTAGCATCCGTGTGCGAGTGACGAGTAGTGCCACTGAACTAACGAAGCCGGCTAAATCCGGTATAGGTTTTTCCTTTGTGAGGACGTAGTACCGACATAATCTGGTGACGCCTCGACGTCACACCCAACTAAATGAACAACTTCATTTAAAAACTTGAAGGTTTTGATCCAAAGTAGTAAAACTTGATGTAACTCCTTCCCTTGAACAGGATATTCAAAGTTAATAAGTTTTCAACTTATAGGATGTTAAGGACAGAGCACTCTGTTTTCAGCTAAATCAAGGCTGAAGTTAATCAGAGGTTAGAGGTTGAGTTCTTTCGAGGTTGGGGTCGTATGATACATTTCTGGAAAGCTTTGGAGGAGCTTTACAACTTTTCTGTTGAGTTCCAGAGGTGTTTCATCCCTTAACCACTCGAAAAATGCAGTAGAGTTGAAACTGTCCAGAAAACAGGACGGAGCAAAGACTCTCTGTAGACTCTCTGTAAATTAAGCATAACTTCCTGCATAAAAATCCAAAAATAGAAAATGAGGTAGTTCTGGAAAGCTTATGAGATGGGTTACAACTTTGTAACAGAAAGTTTTGTCAGATTAGGAACAGAATTAACTGGAATTCTTGGATCAAATCAGTACCTAAGGCAGGGAGGTGCTGTCCAATTGTTTCCAGAAATTCTGTTAACTTTGACATCTCATAACTTTTGAACCAGAGCAGATCTTAGGCCAACCAAATACTTTCTGGAAAGCTATTGAAGTTAACTTTAACTTTGATGTTGAGCTCCAGGACTGGTTTTGCTTTTAACCTGGCCTAAATCAGATTGCTATGGAAACTGGTCAGGGCTGTCATGGGAACAGCGGATCAGCAGTCAAATTTGTTTAAAACTTTGAACTATGTTTCCAAGTTTTAGGGGTTCAATGACATATCTTATGTTATAACTCGATGGTTTACTGTTCAAATGAATATTTGACATTTCTCAAATATATTTTTATAGATGGCAGCAGATAAACGGTTGGAGAACGGGTGGGTAGTTTCCCACTGTTCTGACCGTAGCGGCTACCCGGAAGCATTGTGGCAAATGCTCCAATATTTCGGGTACAACCAGATGCCGCAATACTTCGCCAAGGAGGAAGGCGAAGAGGGGAACAAGACGTGGACGATCCATGTCGAGGTTCCCGCAGGACCTACGCCACCCGGTTGGGTGCCATTCACCGTCACGGTGGGAGGAAGACAACCGGAAGGGATGTGGCAAGTGGCAGCCCGTGACACCATGTCACGCTTCTGCCAACTACACGTGCAGGCTATGGAGGGCACTCCATACGCACTCGTTCCGGTGGAGGGACGAGCTCAGCATGTGTGGGAAGGGAGGTACCTGGAGGCAACAGACCCGAGTTGCCCAAGGTACAACCCCGCGGAGGCAAATCTCAGCCTCCAAATGAGGGCGGGAAACGCTGTGATGGACAGCCAAGCTGTTCATACGGAGCATCTCGCCACCAAGCTCAAGGAGAGCGCAAGCCGTGGAGATCATTTCGAGGGTGCTCACAGCGCACTCCGCAATGTACTCCTTCCGACGATCAAGCGACTGAATGAACAACACGATCAGTTGCGTCGTCTGAAGAAGGCAAAGAAGAAGAGCCGTGTTGACATTGCGGCGTTGCAAGAGCTGGTGCAGACCCTAACCCAGCAGAATGAGGACCTTGCTCAAGAGCGGGACGACGCTATTGAGGAAGGACAAGGCTGGGAAGAGGACTACAACCAGGCTATGGACGAGGTGCATGCATTGCAGGACCTCGTGCCCCCGGTATTGGGCGTACCGGTAGTCTTGGGTCTTCCAGCCATGGGAGAACCTGGAATGGGAGAAGAGGTGGTAGACCCCGAGCCACCAGCAGAGGTACCGGAGGAGGACGACCCACAGGAGGTCGAGTTCTACTCCGAGTAGGGGGTTACGGTTGCCAAGTAGGGCAGCTAGGGTAGCGTAACCCAACTTTTGTAATCGGTGACATGTCGTGTAGACAGTAGCGTATGTATAGGTAGTGACGACATGAGCACGACTTCTCGGAGATCCGAGAATAATGTATCTTGTATAAAGTTTATGCTTTATCAATATATGTGAATGTTGTGCAAGTTAATCATGCGTCGCTTCAATACTTACTCCTGTTTATGGAATTTTGAGTAAGACATGTGCTAATTGCTGCTGTGTTGAATTTCAGAATGACGCGTACTCGTGCCAACCCCGATGTTGGAGGTACTAGCCAAGGGGGAGAGACCTCCCAACCACCTCCCGAGGACTCCTCGGGACAGCAGCAGCAACAACAACAGCAAACACCGCCACCGCCACTGCCAACAGTTACATTGGCCGACATTGTCGCGGCAATGGCGGGTTCACATCAGCAGCATACAGAGCTGCTGCAAACATTAATTGCGAATACGTCTCGCCCGGAGAGACGTCAAGATCGCGAGGAGCGCCAACAGAGCTCCTACTCCGACTTTCTGGCGACTCATCCCCCTGTATTCTCAAGGGCGGATGAACCACTTGACGCGGACAACTGGCTCCGCGCCGTAGAGATGAAGTTCGGGCTGCTCCAAATCAGCGAGCAGCGCAAGACTCAGTTCGCGGTCCAGCAGCTCCAAGGATCCGCGAGCGCGTGGTGGGCCAACTTTTGTGCTTCACAACCCACCGACCGAGTGATGACCTGGGCGGAGTTTCGGACGGCCTTCCGGGCCTATCATATACCGCCCGGTTTGATGAAGAGGAAGACGCAGGAGTTCCTACACCTGCAACAAGGGAGCCGGAACGCGCTGGAGTACTCCAGGGCGTTCAACGATCTCGCACTCTACGCGTCGTATCACGCAGATACGGACGAGAAGCGGCGGGACCACTTTTACCAGGGGCTTAACCCGCTCCTGAAGGACAAGCTGGCGATGTTCAATCGCGGCAGCCTCAACGACATAATTGATGCTGCGATTGTTCAGGAAGACTCCGGCAAGGAGTTGGCGGCGGCAGAGCGAAAGCGAAGCGCGCCGCAGAGCAGCGGAGAAGGAGGCGGTCCTTCTCAGAAGTTTCGGATGGTGAATCGCCCACCATCAGGTCCGCGCTGGCAGCCACCACAGCGGTCGATGCCGTTCCGCGGTCGGCCGTATTCTTCACCGGCATTCCGGCCGGCACTGCCAGCACCACCGCAACAACAGCAGCAGCAGCGGGCGATGCCGCGTGCGTTTGCACCTCCGCAACGCATGCCGGGCTTTCGTCCACCAAGTACTCCACCAGCAGCGGCCACATGTTACAAGTGTGGTCGTCCAGGACACTTCGCGAGCAGTTGCCCGGAGAGGCAAGGCGGCGGAGTGGTACCACAGTTTCCGGGGAGGAATCAACCCCGGAACCCTACTAATGCGCGGCGGGCAAACCCTAGGCCCGGTACTGTCCACCAGCTTGCCATTGAGGACGTGCCGGAGGGCGAGCCAATCCTTGCGGGTATGTTCCAACTCCACCAGCATCCCGCTATAGTACTATTTGATTCAGGCGCCACGCATAATTTTATTAGCCAAGCTTTCATTGCTAAACACAGCTTGCCAATACTACCCACCGATAGTCCATATTTAATTTGTTCACCGGGTGGGAAGATTTCAGCAAGCGTAATGGTCTCCAAAGCACCATTATGCTTAGCAGGTAGAGTGTACCCCACGTCTCTCATTATCTTAGAGGGACAGAAGGTCGATGTCATCCTAGGGATGTCGTGGTTAAACCGCCACGGCGCTGTTTTAGACACCGTCCTTCGAGTCGTGCACTTAAACTCAGAAGTGCACGGTTCTCACTCATTATTTCTGGACAGTCCAGAAATAAAACTTCCAAGTGTCTATCAAGCCACAACCATCAGATTGGAAGACATTCCAGTGGTCCGAGAATTCCCTGATGTATTCCCGGATGATTTGCCGGGGATGCCACCCGATAGAGAGGTGGAGTTCAAGATTGAACTTGCACCGGGAACCATGCCAATATCCCGAAGGCCGTACAAGATGGCGCCCAAGGAGTTGGCTGAACTGAAGACTCAGCTCACGGACCTTCTGGAGAAGGGTTTTATTAGGCCGAGCTCCTCGCCATGGGGCTGTTCGGCATTATTTGTCAAAAAGAAGGATGAAACGTTGCGGCTTTGCGTGGACTACCGTCCATTAAATGCCGTAACCATCAAGAACAAGTACCCGTTGCCACGGATCGACATGTTGTTTGATCAGTTGGTCGAAGCAAAGGTCTTTTCCAAGATGGATTTAAGATCCGGGTACCATCAGATTAAGATCAGGGCTGAGGACATTCCAAAGACAGCTTTTTCGACAAGGTACGGACTTTATGAGTACCTGGTCATGTCCTTTGGCCTCACCAATGCTCCAGCTCACTTCATGTACTTAATGAACTCGGTGTTCATGCCGGAGCTGGACAAGTTTGTCGTGGTCTTCATCGACGACATCCTGGTATATTCCAAGTCGGAGGAAGATCACAAGAAACATCTGCGTATAGTCTTGCAACGGCTGCGGGATCACAAGTTATACGCAAAGTTCAGCAAATGCGAGTTTTGGATATCGCAAGTGCCTTTCCTCGGGCATATCATCTCAGCGGAGGGTATCGCTGTGGACCCGAGCAAAATCACGCAAGTGCTGAATTGGAAATCCCCGAGAACTGTTCATGAGGTACGGAGTTTCCTCGGACTCGCGGGATATTATCGGAGGTTCATTCCGAACTTCTCGAAGATTGCCAAGCCAATGACAGAGCTGCTGAAGAAGGCTACCAAATATGTTTGGAGTCCAGCATGTGAAGCAGCATTCAAGGCTTTAGTCAAGCACCTGACATCAGCACCGGTTTTGGCGCAGCCAGACACAACAAAACCGTTCGATGTGTACTGCGATGCATCCGGCATTGGGCTCGGATGTGTGTTGATGCAAGACCGAAGGGTGGTCGCGTATGGGTCACGGCAGCTTAGGAATCATGAGCAAAATTATCCAACTCACGACTTGGAGCTCGCTGCCGTGGTACTTGCACTGAAAATGTGGAGGCACTACCTACTCGGTAACCTCGTACATTTATATACCGACCACAAAAGCCTCAAGTACATATTCACTCAGAAGGAGCTGAACATGAGGCAACGAAGATGGTTAGAACTGATAAAGGATTACGAGATAGAGATCCATTATCATCCGGGCAAGGCAAACGTTGTGGCAGACGCGCTAAGCCGCAAGTCACACGTCAATAATCTGACCATCACACCGTTGGAAGAGAGCGAACCACCACTACATGTGATTCCACATGGAGCTCTCTACAACCTAGCTTTGATCCCCACCATCCGTGAAGAGATAGCGGCAGCCCAGAAGAATGACAAGGGCATATCACATTTGCGGAGACGTGTAGACAGTGGGGAGTTGAAATGTTTCCGGAAGGACGGAGACGGCGTCCTATGGTTCAAGGACCGGATCGTCGTACCCCGAAACCCGGAGTTACGGAAGAAAATCTTTGATGAGGCTCACTTATCAAAGTTTTCTATTCACCCCGGCAGCAACAAGATGTATCAAGAACTCAGAAGCAAGTTTTGGTGGACACGGATGAAGCGAGAGACTGCAAAATACGTGTCCGAGTGTGATACATGTCGACGGGTGAAGGCAGACCACATGCGGAAACCGGGACTGCTGCAACCACTGGGCATTCCTGCCTGGAAGTGGGAGGACGTGAGCATGGATTTCGTCGTCGGTTTACCCACCACCTTACAGAAACATGATTCTGTGTGGGTGATCGTCGATCGGCTCACCAAAGTTGCCCATTTCATCCCGGTCAACACCAACTACAACGCCAAGAAGTACGCTGAACTGTACATCTCACGGATCCTATGCTTATATGGCGTACCCCGTACCATCGTATCGGACCGGGGCACTTTATTTGTGTCCCGTTTTTGGGAGCAGCTCCACGCTGCCTTGGGGACGAAGCTGATCCGTAGTTCAGCCTACCACCCGCAGACGGATGGGCAAACGGAGCGGGTAAATCAAATCCTAGAAGACATGCTACGAGCTTGCGCTATCGACCACGGCAAGAATTGGGATGATCACTTGCCATTAGCCGAGTTCTCGTACAACAATGGGTACCAAGCCAGCATCAAGATGGCGCCCTACGAGGCGCTATACGGCAGGAGATGCCGCACACCACTGAACTGGTGTGAATCTGGCGAGAGGGTTACCTTCGGGATTGATCTTGTCAACAACGCGGAAGAAAAGGTTCGATTAATTCAAGCGAACCTAAAAGCCGCTCAATCCCGACAGAAACAGTATGCGGACCGGAGGAGGCGCCCATTACAATTCGAAGTTGGAGATCATGTATACCTACGAGTGTCTCCAATGAAGGGCGTAAACAGATTTGGGGTGAGAGGAAAGTTAGCACCCCGATTCATCGGTCCATTCCAGATTACCGAAAGATGTGGATCGGTAGCATACCGGCTAAGATTACCAGAAGCACTTTCCGGTGTGCACGACGTCTTTCACATTTCCCAGCTGAGGAAGTGTCTCAAGCTATCAACTACCGTTCAGCTGGAAGACATTGAAGAACTGCAACCGGATCTCACCTATCGGGAGGAACCGGTGCAGATTATTGATGAAAAGGCCCGAACCACACGCAACCGTACGTTGTGGTTCTACAAGGTTCTATGGAGTAATCACTCCATGGACGAAGCGACATGGGAGAGCGAAGAATTCCTTCGCACTAACTACCCCGACTTTTTCACGTCGCATATTCGGTAATTTTCCACCGTCCTCTCTCTCATTTCACCGTATAATCTCGGGACGAGATTCTTTTAAGGGGGGAGGAATGTAAGGGCCTCAGTTTTTGACACCCATTTGCAGTGTTCATCCCCACACCACACACCTCATTTGAGGAAAAATGATGAACACAAATAAAGAGCAAGTAACAATTATCAACATGCTCATTAGGGAACAAACTCACACATTGCAAAAGTGGTACTTCCCACATGTGATATAGATGGGCTGGACATATGAAAACTCCTACACTTTGCCAAGGATGTCCATGCCAAGTTTCACCCAAATTCAAAACATTTTTGAGGTCATCTTGGGTGTAGATAGGAAAGGGGCAGTTTGAAAACATATTCAAATTCAAACTGTTTTCACTCACTGAATTTAAAAGTGGAAGGCATATTCTTGCTCAGCACATTTTTGTGAGCTCACACACCAATTTTCACTCCATTTGGAGTTGATCTTGACATGAGCTAAGGGGGAGAAATTCAAACTTTATTTGAATTTCAAACTGCACTTGTGCTGAAATTCATTCAAACCAAACCTCATTTGAACTTTGATCAATTCAAATGGCTCTTGGGTGAATAATTTGAGTTGCCAAGGGTAGAATAGGGTTCACTGTTTACCACAGCTGTTAGGAATAAATTTCAGAGGTTAAAAGAGGAGTGGGACCCACATGTCAGCCTCAGCCTCAAAGCAAACCGACTGAACCACAGTTCAGTCGGTTCCCGGCAGCTGTGCGCGCGCGCCACCGAAGGGGGCAGCCGGCGCCAGCTCCTGCTGCGTGCCCCAAGCCGGAGACCGGCCGACCGGCCTATTTATTCCCTCCCCGGCGTGCTTCAGTCGCCATTCCCCGAGCTGCCGACGTGCGCGACTGCTTTTCCCACTGCCATCGCCGCCGCTCGAGTTCCTGCTTGATCAAGCCGATCGCAGCTCCCTCTTTCCATTTCAAGGTCCCAGCAAGGTACTAGCAACCATCCTCCATCCTTTCCATTGATAGAAATCGATTGAAACCGAGTGATATCGGCTGTGCCGAAAGATCAAACTCGGAACTGGAAACCGCCGCACCTCGGGCTCTCGTGGACAGCCCAACCTGGGCGTTGTCACGCCCGAGCCAAGGCACCCTTGGACGCGCAAGTGATCGGTGCTGCTCATCCCCGAGCCACAGCTCGAGTGGTTGCTCACCGGCGGCGAATTTCCACTTTTCCCCTTTCTGTGTGCAGAACGACCCTCGGGTACGATTCTGTTTAATTCGTGCTCTAGAAAGGATTAGAGGGCCTCAGGCCACTCCCACACGAACTAGACACGGTGACGCACAAGTTGCCTTCACAACTCTGGGCCGGAGGACTTCTGTGCCCGGCGTAATTCAAGGTCTACTGATGGCGGAACGCACGGGGGGTATCGGGCGCACGGTGAGGACCTATTTCGGGCCTTCCCCGAGCTGCCTCGAGCTCATGTCGACCTTCTCTGAGGTCCACTGATGCTCCCCGACCGGTTTCCCAAGTAGCTGAGGCACTAGGAGCATCAGCCGACATGGCCGAAGTCGTTCCGATATGGCGGCTCGTCGCCGACCATGCTCCGGCCGTTGTCATGAGCAGCTGACCCTCGGATCATGTTCCCCAAGTAAAAGTAGGCAGGGGCGGCCAGAATCAAGAAGTTTGAAGCTGTACAGCAGCCGGCGGCGAGCTCTCCGGCGAGGTCCCTCGGCGGCGGAGCGCGGGTGTCGCGAGGTTGAAGAAGGGGGTGGACCCCAGCTGTCAGCGGCCGATATTTTGAATCGGGATCCGGCTGCGGCCGGGATCGGGTGTGCTGGCGCGCAAAAGCCTTGTGGGCCGCGGTGTGCTGTCGTTTCGGCGTGCGACGCGTGTCCCCTGGGCCCACGCGCGAGTTTAAACTTTTCCCCGATTTTCAGATTTCCTTCAAACTTCAAATCCTTATAACTTTGGCTAGAAAGCTCCAAATTGAGTGAACCAAATTTTGCTGGATTCAGCTCTTTGAGTACTTTCCAGAAAATCAAGTGTCACTTCATGAAATTCCTTAATTCTCCAGAATTAATTCCTTAAAGTTTAAACTGTTAGGAATTTTAACTGGAGAATCATTTGGAGGAAAATCCTGAAATTTTGCTGAGATGTTCACCAAAATATCCTTGAACTACCATAAAAATTTCAGATCCATTTGAGCTCATTTAGTCCACCTAATGGTGTGATTAGTAAAACTGTTCCAGAGAAAATAGAAAATGTTCAGAAACATTTTCAGGATTTTCTCTGAAATTGTTTAGCTCATATCTTTAGTTAGAGACTTCCAAATTAAGTGAGACCAACTCCATTAGAACCCTCTGAAAATCTAGTTTTCAGAAAGTCATAGGTTGTCTCATGAAAATTCCTAGAACACCCTAAGAGTTCCAATGAAGGTCAAGGACATAATTATTTGTGGAGGGCTCACATGAGCTTTGCTGCAACTAAAACTTGACCAATTCCCTGTTTAGGTTGTAACCAAGCCACAGTAAAAGTTTCACAGTCATTAGGTCTATCTAGCAAAGGTTATAGACTTCACAACTTCGAAGTTAATACAAATGCATCTAAATTAATACATACATTGTTCTTATCATGTAGTCGCTAAGGTCGAGGAGGAACCCGAAGTTCTAGACTTCGTTACTCCGGAGGAACAGCTAGCCTACGACCAAGAGCAGCAAGGCAAGCCCCGGTTTGCATTAACCATTTTATAAATTTTTATTGTTTTGAGCACATACTTGTTTTCTTTATGTTGTGCATCAGAGTCTTGTTTGGAAACCCCACTGCATAGCCAAGAAAACCATGGGTTGGGGTTTAGGATTGCAAACCCCGTTAGCCACTGCATTGCTAGGATAGAGTAGGATTCGGTACAAGTCGAGTAGTTGGAACTACTCGCGAGAATAGGCTAGAGGCACATTGCTCGGGTAGAGATAGCACATGATACACATGGCAAGAAAATGAGACCGAGCGGAGAGTAAGGGCAGCAGGACTTTGGGGCCTGTGTGCTGTAGCTCCGCTTGTGTCGATTGAGGACCGAGCCGTGTGCGGGCCTGTTGAACAAGCTAGAACAGTACCGAAGACCTACCGGCTATATGGGAACCGGGAAACTGATGTAACTCGGGTAGCTGGGTATTGAGGCATTGCCCGTCGTTCAGAGGGTAGGTTGAGAGCTCGAGGTGTAAATCAGCTGGCGGCACAGAGATGCGCGTGCAGGGACCTCTTGCTCGGGACGATGGGACCGGTTCAATATTTGGCTAACGGGTGAAAGGTAGTCGCGTACGGCGTCCGTGATGGTTGTTGTAGGCAACATCGAGTACGGGCGTACGTGACGGGTTGTTCGGGTAACCCTGCAGGTGTAAATCGATTATAATCGCCGTCCCTCGCGGTCAGTGAGTACCACTTGTTCACTGTACCGTGACGTAGAAAGAACAGGCTAGTTACATGTTAAAATGTTGCTGATTGAAAGATGGACATTGATTGTTAATGATATGCTGTAGCTTAGAGCTAACTAAAGTTCTTTTCAACTTTGGGCAAAGTACATGAGAGAAATGCGTTTCTTGTTTGATTGCGGCTCTCTCATGTACCTTCGCGTAAGGTTCTCCACAACCTGCTGCTAAAACTTGAAAGTAAGGTTCTACTAATTAGGCGAGTCCTTGCAAATGATTTTTACCTCATGCAACCCATCACCCTCATGTAGAAGTTTCATGTTTAGGTGAGACGGGTCAGACTTGCTGAGCCTTCGTGCTCACTGCTTGTGTTTGAAGCTTTTGCAGGGTTCTATGAGGAAGGGACTCCCGAAGAGGAGACGGAACCCCAGGAGGGGAACCCCGTCGAGTGGGAGTCGTGCACGCCGCAGAGTTAGTGTGCGAGTGTGCTAGCAAGGACACGTTCGAGGGCTGAACGTGCACTTGATGCTTAGTCTACGCCCGCGAGTGTGGACTAAACTTATTTTGATGTAAACATGTTAATAAACTTGTTTATGTAATAAAGCTTCCGCTTCCGCTTTGTACCTTTGACGTGTGTTATACGGTGTTGTGCAACGCAGCACCCCTCAGCGTGATCCTGGCTCGACAGGACCAGTGGGGTCGTGTCAGTAGTTGGTGTTGACCGGGATGAAATGGGCAACTTTGGTGAGCCGGTCGACGATCACCCACACAGAATCATGCTTCTGGAAAGTGGTGGGTAAACCGACGATGAATTCAATGCTCACATCCTCCCACTTCCAGGCAGGAACGCCCAGTGGTTGTAGCAGTACCGGTTTCCGCATATGATCTGCCTTCACCCTTCGACATGTATCACACTCGGACACGTACTTTGCGATTTCCTGCTCCATCCGTGTCCACCAAAACTTGCTTCTGAGTTCTTGATACATTTTGTTTCTGCCGGGGTGAATATAAAACTTTGACAAGTGATCCTCATCAAAGATTTTCTTCCGTAACTCCGGGTTACGGGGTACGACGATCCGGTCCTTGAACCATAGAACGCCGTCTCCGTCCTTCCGGAAACATTTCAACTCCCCACTGTCTACACGTCTCCGCAAATGCGACATGCCCTTGTCATGTTTCTGAGCTGCCGCTATCTCTTCACGAATGGTGGGGGATCAAAGCTAGGTTGTAGAGAGCTCCATGTGGAATCACATGTAGTGGTGGTTCGCTCTCTTCCAACAGTGTGATGGTCAGATGATTGACGTGTGACTTGCGACTCAGCGCATATGCCACCTCGTTTGCCTTGCCGGGGTGATAATGGATCTCTATTTTGTAATCCTTTATCAGTTCTAACCCTCTTCGCTGCCTCATGTTCAGCTTCTTCTTTGTGAATATGTACTTGAGCTCTTGTGGTCGGTATATAAATGTACAAGGTTACCGAGTAGGTAGTGCCTCCACATTTTCAGTGCAAGTACCACGGCAGCAAGCTCCAAGTCATGAGTTGGATAATTCTGCTCATGGTTTCTAAGCTGCCGTGACCCATACGCGACCACTCTTCAGTCTTGCATCAGCACACATCCAAGCCCAATGCCGGATGCATCGCAGTACACATCGAACGGTTTTGTTGTGTCTGGCTGCGCCAAAACCGGTGCTGATGTTAAGTGCTTGACTAAAGCCTTGAATGCTGCTTCACACGCTGGACTCCAAACATATTTGGTAGCCTTCTTCAGCAGCTCCATCATAGGCTTGGCAATCTTTGAGAAGTTTGAGATGAACCTCTGATAATATCCCGCGAGTCTGAGGAAACTCCGTACCTCGTGAACAGTTCTCAGGGATTTCCAATTCGGCACTTGTGAGATCTTACTTGGGTCTACAGCGATACCCTCCGCTGAGATGATATTCCAGAGAAAAGGCACTTGCGATATCCAGAATTCCCACTTGCTGAATTTCGCGTATAGCTTGTGATCCCGCAGCCGTTGCAAGACTATACGTAGATGCTTCTTGTGATCTTCCTCCGACTTGGAATATACCAGGATGTCGTCGATGAAGACCACGACAAACTTGTCCAGCTACGGCATGAATACCGAGTTCATCAAATACATGAAGTGAGCTGGAGCATTGGTGAGGCCGAAGGACATGACCAGGTACTCATAAAGCCCGTACCTCATCGAGAAAGCCGTCTTCGGAATATCCTCAGCCTGTATATTAATCTGATGGTACCCTGATCTTAATTCCATCTTGGAAAAGATCTTTGCTTCGACCAACTGATCAAACAACATGTCGATCCATGGCAACGGGTACTTGTTCTTGATGGTTACGGCGTTTAATGGACGATAGTCCACGCAAAGCCGTAACGTCTCATCCTTCTTCTTCACAAATAATGTCGAACAGCCCCATGGTGAGGAGCTCGGCCTAATAAAACCCTTCTCCAACAGGTCCGTTAGCTGGGTCTTCAGTTCAGCCAACTCCTTGGGTGCCATCTTGTACAGCCTTCGGGATATTGGCATGGTTCCCGGTGCCAGTTCAATCTTGAACTCCACCTGTCTATCGGGCGGCATCCCCGGTAAATCATCCGGGAATACGTCAGGGAACTCTCAGACCACTGGAATATCTTCCAATCTGATAGTTGTGGATTGATAGACACTTGGAAGATTTATTTCTGGACTGTCCAGAAATAAGGAGTGAGATCCGTGCACTTCGGAGTTCAAGTGCACGATTCGAAGGACGGTGTCTAAAATAGCGCCGTGGCGGGTTAACCACGACATCCCTAGGATGACATCGACCCTCTGTCCCTCTAAGATTATGAAAGACGTAGGGTACACTCTACCCGCTAAGCATAATGGTGCTTTGGAAACCATTACGCTTGCTGAAATCTTCCCACCCGATGAACAAATCAAATATGGACTATCGGTGGGTAGGATTGGCAAGCTGTGTTTAGCAATGAAAGCTTGGCTAATAAAATTGTGTGTGGCGCCTGAATCAAACAACACTATAGCGGGATGCTGGTGGAGTTGGAACATACCCGCAAGGATTGGCTCACCCTCCGGCACGTCCTCTATGGCAAGTTGGTGGACAGTGCCGGGCCTCGGGTTTGCCCGCCGCGCATTAGTAGGGTTCCAGGGCTGATTCCTCACCGGAAGTTGCGGTGCAACTCCGCCTCCTTGTCTCTCCGGACAACTGCTGGCGAAGTGTCCTGGGCGACCACATTTATAGCATGTGACCGCTGCTTGTCCGGTGCTTGGGGGACAAAAGCCCTGCATGCGCTGCTGAGGTGCATACGCACGCGGCATCGCCCGCTGCTGCTGTTGCTGTTGTGGAGGTGGTGCTAGCAGTGCCGGCATGAATGCCGGTGAAGAATATGGCCGACTGCGGAATGGCATACATCTGTGGTGGCTGCCAGGGTGGACCTGATGGTGGGCGATTCACCATCCGAAATTTTTGAGAAGAACCGCCTCCTTCTCCGCTGCTTTGCGGCGCGCTTCGCTTTCTTTCCGCTGCCGCTAACTCCTTACCGGAGTCCTCCTGAACAATCGCAGCATCAATTATGTCATTGAGGCTGCCGCCATTGAACATCGTCAGCTTGTCCTTCAGGAGCGGGTTAAGCTCCTGGTAGAAGTGGTCCCACCGCTTCTCGTCAGTATCAGCGTGATATGATGCATAGAGCGCGAGATCGTTGAACGCCCTGGAGTATTCCAGCGCGTTCCGGCTCCCTTGCTGCAGGTGTAGAAACTCCTGCATCTTCCTCTTCATCATACCTGGCGGTATCTGATAGGCCCTGAAGGCCGTCCGGAACTCCGCCCAAGTCATAACTCGGTCGGTGGGCTGTGAAGCACTGTAGTTTGCCCACCACGCGCTCGCGGATCCCTGGAGCTGCTGGACCGCGAACTGAGTCTTGCGCTGCTCACTTATTTGGAGCAGCCCGAACTTCATCTCTATCGCGCGGAGCCAGTTGTCCACATCGAGGGGTTCATCCGCCCTTGAGAATACCGGGGAATGAGTCACTAGGAAGTCAGTGTAGGAGCTCTGTTGACGCTCCTCACGATCTTGATGCCTCTCTGGTCGAGACGTATTGGCAAGAAGAGTTTGCAGCAACTCCGTGTGCTGCTGATGAGAACCCGCCATTGCCGCAACGATATCGGCCAATGTAACCGTTGGCGGTGGCGGTGGCGGTGTTTGTTGCTGTGGTTGCTGCTGCTGTTGCTGTCCCGAGGAGTCCTCGGGAGGCTGTTAGGAGGTTCCCCCCCTTGACTAGAACCCCCAACGTCCGGGCACGAGTACGAGTCATTCTGAAATTCAAAACAGCAGCGATCAGCACATGTCATACTTAAAAATTCCATATGAAACAGTAGGTATTGAAGCGACGCATGAATAATTTGCACAACATTCACATATATTGATAAGGCATAAACTTTATACAAGATACATTATTCTCGGGTCTCCGAGAAGTCGTGCTCATGTCGTCACTACCTATACATACGCTACTTCCCACACGACATGTCACTGGTTACAAAAGTTTGGGTCATACTACTCTGGTTGCCCTGCTTGGCAACGGTAACACTCTACTCGGAGTAGAATTCGACCTCCTGTGGGTCGTCCTCCTCCAGTACCTCTGCTGGTGGCTCCAGATCTACAACCTCCTCTCCCATCTCAGGTTCTCCCATTGCCGGAAGACCCAAGACCACCGGTATGCCCAATACCGGAGGCATGAGGTCCTGCAACGCGTGAACCTCGTGCATGGCCAGGTTGTAGTCTTCTTCCCAGCCTTGCCCTCCCTCAATAGCATTGTCTCGCTCTTGAGTAAGGTCCTCGTTCTGCTGGGTTGGAGTCTGCACCAGTTCTTGCAACGCAGCAATGTCGACACGACTCTTTTTCTTCGCCTTCTTCAGACGATGCAACTGATTATGCTGTTCGTTCAGTCGCTTGATCGTCGGAAGGAGCACATTGTGGAGTGCGCTGTGAGCACTCTCGAAATGGTCTCCATGGCTTGCACTCTCTTTGAGCTTTGCGGCGAGCTGCTCCGTATGAACAGCTTGGCTGTCCATCACGGCCTTTCCCGCCCTCATTTGGAGGCTGAGGTTTGCCTCTGCGGGGTTGTACCTTGGGCAACCTGGATCGGTTGCCTCCCGGTACCTCCCTTCCCACACATGATGAGCCCGTCCCTCCACCGGAACGAGCGCGTATGGAGTGCCCTCCATCGCTCTCACGTGTAGCTGGCAGAAACGTGACATGGCGTCACGGGCAGCCACTTGACACCTTCCCTCGGATTGTCTACCTCTCACCGTGACGGTGAACAGCGCCCACCCGGGTGGCGTAGGTCCTGCAGGAACCTCGACATGGATTGTCCACGTCTGGTTTCCCTCCTCACCTTCTTCCTTGGTGAAGTACTGCGGCATCTGGTTGTACCCGAAATAATGAAGCATCTGCCTCAATGCTTCCGGATAGCCGCTGTGGTGAGAACAGTGAGATTCCACCCGCCCGTTCTCAAACTGTTTATCCGCTGTCATCTGTAAAAATATATTTGAGAAATGTCAAATATTTATTTGAACAGTAAACCATTGATTTATAACATAAAACATGCCATTGAACTCATAAGACTTGGAATCATAGTTCAAATTTAAATAAATTTGACTGCTGATCTGCTGTCCAATATAACAGCCCTGACCAGTTTCCATTTAAACCTGATTAAGCCATGCTAAAGCAAAACCAATGCTGGAGCTCAACATCAAAGTTAAAGCTAACTTCATTAGCTTTCCAGAAAGTATTTGCTTGGCCTAATATCTGTCCTGGTTCAAAAGTTATGAGATGCCAAAGTTAACAGAATTTCTGGAGAAAATTGGACAGCACCTCCCTGCTTTAGGTACTGATTTGATCCAAGAATTCCAGTTAATTCTGCTGCCAATCTGACAAAACTTTCTGTTACAAAGTTTTAACCCATCTCATAATATTTCCAGAACTACCTCATTTTCTATTTTTGGATTTTTATACAGGAAGTTATGCTTAATTTACAGAGAGTTACAGAGAGTTTTTGTTCTGCCCTGTTTTCTGAACAGTTTCAACTCTACTGCATTTTTCGATGGGTTAAGTGGTGAAACACCTCTGTACATCAACAGAAAAGTTGTAAAACTATTCCAAAGCTTTCCAGAAATGTATCATATGACCCCAACCTCGAAAGAACTCAACCTCTAACCTCTGACTAACTTCATCCTTAATTCAGCTGGAAACAGGGGACTCTGTTCTTAGTATCCTATAAATTGAAAACTTGTTAACTTGGAATATCGTGATTAAGGGAAGGAGTTACATCAAGTTTTAATGCTTTGGATTAAAATTTTCAAGTTTTACAATGAAGTTGCTCATTTAATGTAGTGTGACGTCGATGCGTCACCAGATCATAGCGGTACTACGTCCTCACAAAGAAAAACCTATACCGGACTTAGCCGGCTTCGTTAGTTCAGTGTCACTAAGCGTCTCTCGCACACGGATGCTACACGTCTACCATTTCGTGGTTATACTACCTGCAGATAACTCACACAATCGTCAGACTCGGCTGCACACCGAGCCCGGTATCCATACAGTTCGTACACCTGGCCGTCATCACTTGCCCGGATGTTCTCAAGCCAAACACGCCTTGAGCTACGTGTTCACGTTACTGACCACGTGATGGGGTCTCCCAAATTGCCCGAAGCACGCCAGGGACAGACGTTGCTCGAATACCCCAAATGACATGAAGAGCCGTAGAGGATATTAAAGCGGGTCGGGTTACCTGCCACCCGTGGGGCTCCACCCTTCAGCTTGTGCGCACTGGTGGGCAGCGCTTACGTGCACCCCCCAAGACATAAACATATCGAGATGCAAGATTTCTGACATAATCAAATAGGTTAATATGCCACTTTCTATACACTAATAACATCCTTATATGGGCTACTAACTCGTTCCTCACCGAATTTTTGAAAAAGATGACCTTTGTAGTGTGTTAAGCCTCAAACGAGCTCTGATACCAACGCTGACATGACCTCATGGTCTTGTCGAGCCAGGATCACGCAGTGATGCGTTGCACAACACCGGATAACACACATCAAAGGTACAAAGCGGAAGCAAAGTTTTATTACATAAAAAGGTTTATGAATAGTTGTACAACAAAATATGTTCAGTCTACACTCACGGGTGCAGACTACGCATCGAGTTCACGTTCAGCACGTGAACGTGTCCCCGCTAGCACGCACACACACTAACACGGCGGCGTGCACGACTCCCACTCGATGAGGTTCCCCTCCTGGGGTTCCTTCTCCTCCTCGGGAGTCCCTTCCTAATAGAACCCTGCAAAATCTTCAAACACAAGCAGTAAGCACGAAGGCTCAGCAAGACTGACCCGTCTCTCCTAAACATGGAACTTGGTGATAGGTACAGGAGATAAAACAAGTTGCAATCAAACAAGAAACGCATTTCTCTCAGGTACTTTGCCCAAAGTTGAAAGGAACTTTAATTAGCTCTAAACTACAGCAAATCATTAACAATCAAAGTCCATATTTCAATCAGCAACATTTTAATATGTAACTAGCCTGTTCTTTCTACGTCACGGTACAGTGAACAAGTGGTACTCACTGACCGCGAGGGACGGCGATTATAATCGATTTACACCTGCAGGGTTACCCGAATAACCCGTCACGTACGCCCGTACTCGATGTTGCCTACAGCAACCATCACGGACGCCGTACGCAACCACCTTTCACCCGTCAGCCAAATATTGAACCGGTCCCATCGTCCCGAGCAAGAGGTCTCTGCATGCGCATCTCAGTGCCGCCAGCCGATTTACACCTCAAGCTCTCAACCTACCCTGTGAATGACGGGCAATGCCTCAACACCCAGCTACCCGAGTTACATCGGTTTCCCAGTTCCCATATATCTGGTAGGTCTTCGGTACTGTTCTAGCTTGTTCAACAGGCCCGCACACGGCTCGGTTCTCAATCGACACAAGCAGAGATATAGCACACAGGCCTCAAAGTCCTGCTGCCCTTACTCTCCGCTCGGTCTCATTTTTCTTGCCATGTGTATCATGTGCTATCTCTACCTGAGTCGAGTGCCTCTAGCCTATGCTCGCGAGTAGTTCCAACTACTCGACTTGTACCGAATCCTACACTATCTTAGCATTGCAGTAGCTAACGGGGTTTTCAATCCTAATCCCAACCCCTGGTTCTCTTGGCTATGCAATTGGGTTTTCAAACAAGACTTCAATGGAAGGAATAATCATACTCAAGTAAGTGTTCAAAACAATAAAAAATTGTAAAAAGGTTAATGCAAACCGGAGCTTGACTTGCTGCTCTTGGTCGTAGGCTAGATGCTCTTCCGGAGTAACAAAGTCTAGGACTTCGGGTTCCTCCTCGACCTTAGCGACTACATGAGATAAAAGTATATGTGTTAATTTAAGTGCATTTGATTTGAATTAAACTTGTGAACCTTATAAGTCTCACTAGAAAGACCCACTGACCCTGAAATTTTTACTGTGGCTTGGTTACAACCTAAACAGAAACTTGGTCAAGTTTTAGTTGCAGCAAAGCTCATTTGAGCCCTCCACAATTAATTATGTACTTGACCTTAATTGGAGGCTGTAGGGTGTTCTAGGGATTTTCATGGAGCAATCCATGACTTTCTGAAAACTAGATTTTTAGAGGGTTATAAAGGAGTTTGTCTCACTTAATTTGAAGGTTCCTAGCTAAAGATATGAGCTAAACAATTTCAGAGAAATTCTGAAAATGTTTCTGAACATTTTCTATTTTCTCTGGAACAGTTTTATTAATCACACCATTAGATGGATCAATTTAGCTAAAATGGATCTTAAATTTTTATGATAGTTCAGGGATATTTTGATGAACATTCCAGCAAAATTTCAGAATTTTCCTCCAAAGGATTCTCCAGTTAAAATTCCAAACAGTTTAAATTTTGAGGAATTAATTCTGGAGAAATAAGGATTTTCATGAAGTGAAACTTGATTTTCTGGAAAGTACTCAGAGAGCTGAATCCAACAAAATTTGGTTCACTCGATTTGGAGCTTCCTAGCCAAAGTTATGAGGATTTGAAGTTTGAATGAATTCTGAAAATCAGGGAAAAGTTCAAATCTGCCGGTGGGTCCACGGGGACACGTGTTGGCGCTGGAGCGACGGCACACCGGGGTCCACGGAGTTTTTGCGCGGCAGCACACCATATCCGAGCCACAGACCAATCCCGATTTAAAATCCGAGCCGCTGACAGCCGGGATCCACCCCCTTCGTCTACCTCCCGACTCCCGCGTTCGGCCGCCGCGACGCCTCGCCGGAGACCTCGCCGGCAGCCTCTGTGGTACTCCAAACTTCATGATTCTGGCCGCCCCTACCTACTTCCACTCAGGGAACATGATTCCGGGCTCAGTTCGTCATGAAAATGGCCGGCACCTGGTCGGCGACGAGCGGCGGCCTCAGGAGAACTTCGGCCGTGTCGGCCGACCTCCCTAGCACCCCAATCGATCGAGCAACCGGTCGGGAAGTATCAGTGGACCTTAGGAAAGGTCGACATGAGCTTGAAGCAGCTCGGGGAAGGTCCGAAGCAGGCTCCCACCGTGCGCCCGATGCTTCCCGCAGGATCCGCCGTCGGCAAGCTTCGAAATACGCCTGTTACATGGGTTCTCAGGCTAAGGGTTGTGAAGGCAACTTGTGCGCTACCAAGTCTAGTCTGTGTAGGAACGGATTGAGACTCTCTACACCTTCCTAGAGCGTGAATTTTACAGAACCGCACCCGAAGGTCGGTCTGTACCGAGAAAGGGGAAAACTGGAAATTCACCGCCGGCGTTCAAGCACTCAGGCTGTGGCTCGGGGGTGAGCAGCACCAATCACCAACGCGTCCGGGAACGCCTTAGCTCGGGCGTGACAACCTCCCGGTTGGGCTGTCCATGGGAGCCCGAAGCGCGGCGGCTTTAGGTTTCTAAACGGGACTCTCGGTATAGCTGAGATCAACCGGTTTCAGCCGAGTTCTAGCGACGGGGAAGAAGGAGGAAGGTTCCTAGTACCTTGCCGTAGCTCTGGATGAAGCAGGGTGGCTATGATAGGGGCTCTCCGATCAGTTCCGAGCGGTGGAGGGAAGAATCCGGTTCTGTGTTCTTGCGAGGGAAAACGGTGAGGGGGCTTCGGTAGAGCCGTGGAGCGCCTTAAGAAGGGCTCGGCACCGACCTGCGCCCGCGCGTGGCCAAGCTGCTGGTGGCGCGGCAGCCTCCCTCGGTGGCTGTAAGTGCATCTAGGATATCCCTTGTGGGTTTTGGCTAATTGATGACGAACATATGAGATCCTAATGAAACTATTAAGATGATTGCAGGATAAACAAAGTGAACTAGCTCGGCACACACAAAAAGATGAAAAATAGAGTGATGCCCAAAAAGGAAGACGTTAGTGGAATTTAGAGGAGCAAAGTAGATATAAATGTATAGGTTGTGTGTGAGAGAGACACATCCCAAGGGCTCATGACTTTGCGTAAGGGTAAGGGGTTTTAAAATCAACTAAAATCCACTGAAATCTAGACTAGTCCGTTCATGGACCGGACTAGTCCGTTTAACTTTCTGAAAGATGCAAACATAGTGCACCGGACTAGTCCGCCTTGTGAACCGTACTAGTCCGGTCAGCTCACTGGAATGCAACCGGACAAGTCCGGTTTTAGACCGTACTAGTCCGGTCATGTCTCTGTTGTCCTCTTTAGAGGACTACGGACTAGTCCATCCAAGCGACAGGACTAGTCCGCTAAAGTTTCTGAAACCCCATCTCACATAGCACCGGACAAGTCCGGTTTGTGGACCGGACTAGTCCGGTTAACCCACTGGAAGTAGGCCGGACAAGTCCGATCATATACCGGACTAGTCCGGTAGTAGGTTTAACAACGGTAACTTTTTGGGAAAGCCTATAAAAAGATGTCCTTCATCTTTTCCCTAAGGAGACACGACTCATACTGTCAAAAACTGAAACCCTAGCGCCGCCACCTGTCCCAAGAGCCCAAAAACACGTCTCCCCACACATCTAAGGTGCAAAAAGGTGAAGATCAATAAAATACATGGATTTGGGATTGGGAGACCGTCGTTCCTTCGTTGTGAGCTCTTGGGGTTTGATCTCTCTACACTCATATTCTGCATTGTAATCTTTTTTAGTGTATTTGATCAACTTCTCATTGTAATTCTTGTGGGAGCCCTCAACGTGTGAGGTTGCCCCATAAACACGGTGATTACACTTGATAGTGAAGTCAAGTCGGCCTGTGTGGTGACTTGAAGAGGGAAAGGGTTGGGAACCCGGCTCTGTGTGAGCTTCCTCAACGAGGACGTAGATCTCTTCGTGAGATCGAACCTCGGTAAAAATTCATGTCTTTTGTCTCTCATTTGTTTTACATCTTGACACATTAGATCACTAGTTTGCTAGTCATCGTTTGAGTTCCTTACAAGTTTGCACGTGCATCCATACAATAAATTTAAGTTATAAAAACTGTTGTTCTTATTCCGCTGCTATAAGATTCAATTAGTGAGACACACTTAATCAACTCAAATAATTCAGCACACCGGACTAGTCCGCCCACACAACCGGACTAGTCCGGTCAGTCAAGTTTCTGATAACTTTATTAAGTGTGCAGGAATTCTTTAAAGGACTATTCACCCCCCCTCTAGGCCACATTCAATTGGTATCAGAGCCGAGTTCTCCATCAACGAGACTCACATCTCGGAGAGATCAATGGCCTCTGAGAAGAACAATGATATCCCGAAGACGAACAACAACGATGAGGAGCAAGAAGCCAAAGCCTTCGATGTGCTGAAAGAAAATCCACATGACGATGATGAAGTGAGACAGATAAAGACATTACTAAGAAAGAAGTTAATGGCACAAAAGGGAAAAGAGGAATAAAAGACGATGGGGAGTGGTCATCACGACTACTCCCGGTATCCTTACAACTACAACCGTCTCAATTCAAATAATCATTATCTCTCTATTCCTATGGGAAAGCCCACACAGTTTGACGGAAGTGACTACACCATGTGGAAGTACAACATGAAGATGCATCTGATATCCCTGAACCCTAGTCTGTGGCACATTGTTTGCACAGGCATCGGTATTCCGGACACGGATGATGAACTCACCCCAGAACAAGAACAAGAGATTCACAGAAACGCACAAGCCGTCACCGTGATCACATCATCACTAAGCAGAGAGGAATTCACCAAGATTGATGGGTTAGAAAGTGCAAAAGAAATCTGGGATACCCTCAAGACAGCTCACGAAGGAAATAGGTCAGTTCGTGAAGCCAAAATCGAAATGCTTGAAGGAGACTTGGGGAGATTTGCTATTGAAGAAGGTGAATCACCTCAAGACATGTACAACCGGATGAAAGCACTCATCAACAAAATTCGTGCTTATGGAAGTAAGAAATGGACAGATCACGAAGTGGTCAAAAGAATGATTAGAGCCTTCATGCCAAGAAACGTCACACTTTGCTCAATGATTTGAGAAAGCCCCGGGTTTCACAAAATGACTCCCGATGGGTTATTGGGAAAGATCATAAACCATGAAATGATGGAGAAAGAGGCTCAATACGTCAAAGACTTAGCCGAGCTCACCTCTTCTAAAAAGAAAGAAGTTGCCCTCAAAGCAACGTGCAGACCCAAACTCAAAGAAACTCGTGAAGACCAAGACGATGGAGATACAAGCGACGAAAGCACCGATCTTGATGACGAAGAAATGGTACTCTTCATCAAAAAGTTCAAACGCATGATGAAGAGAAGACACCGCAACAATTCACATGAAGGCAAAAGCAAGGATAAAGGAAAATCCAAGGCTCGACGCACTTGCTACAACTGCGGAGAGTATGGTCACTTCATGGTGGACTGTACTTATGAGGAAAACAAAAAGAAGAAGGAAACAAGATCTCAAGAAAAGAAAAATTTCAGAAAAAGAAGACAAGCCCATCAAGCTCACATTGGGAAGGAGTGGGACTCAAACGACGAGTCCTCCTCCGATGAAGAAGAAGAGATGGCCACTTTCGCAGTCAAGAAACCAACTATGAGAGCCACACTCTTTCCGAACATGGGAGGACGGGACATGAACAACCACACTTGTCTTATGGCTAAGGAAGGCAAGAAAAAGGTTCGACTTACTCCTCCTGTGCTAAATTCCTCCATTGATGACTTTGATAGCTCTAGTGATAATGAAGAATTGTTTAGAGGGCTAAGTAAAATTGCTTTAAAGAAAATGGAAATGTTGTCAAACGAAATCTTTGAAAAGGAGGAACTTGTCAACCGACAAGAAGATATGCTCATCCGTGAGAGGAAGAGATATCAAGAAGTCGAAAAGCTTCTTGAGCTTGAAAGAGAGAAGAATGAGTCACTTGAGTTAGAGCTAGCCTTGAGTAAGGAAACTTACTCAAAGTTAGAGGACTCACACATTGCAATCAAGGAAGAACTTGCTAACTTGTCAAAAGTTAACAAAATCCTTGAGGTGCAAGTTGAGTCGCTCAAACAAAGTGACTCCTCTTCCTCCAAGAGCTCTTCCTCCAAAGACGTGAGCTCGACAACAGTAAGAACCTGCACTTGCTCTAGTAAGAAGAATGTAATTTCTAATGCTTTAACCCCACATGACATGCATTCTTCTCAAAACGGCATCTTTGATAAGGAGAAGATCAAGTATGCACGAAGTGCATATATGATCACTAGACCTCCCAATGTCAAAGATAGACTTGGCTTCGACAGGAATAAACACATGTCTACTTCTAATCATGCTAAGAATAGGATCATTTTTGTTAAAGAAAAATCCCATGAATCTGAGCTACAAACACTGTTCCATACATTTGATGCTTCTTATGTTCTCATGAAAAACAAGTATGGAAAAGTCATTGCCAAATATACAGGGCCACGCCACAAGAACTTGAAAACTTGTGTGTGGGTGCCCAAGACTCTTGTGACTAACCTGAGAGGACCCAAGCAAGCTTGGGTACCTAAAACCCAGAAATAATTCTATTTTGCAGGCTTACTCCTCCGGTGGATCTAAGTGGGTGCTAGATAGCGGATGCACAAATCATATGACCGGAGAGAGAGGTATGTTTGTGGGATACGAGTGCAACAAGGATCCAAGTGAAGGTATATACTTTGGAGATAACAGCCAAGGAAAGGTCCTTGGTAGTGGTAACATTGAAATATCCTCTCAACACACCTTATCTAATGTTTTACATGTAGACTCTCTAGATTATAATCTTTTATCAATATCTCAACTATGCGACAAAGGTTACAACTGTTTATCCACTAATGAGGGTGTGACCGTCTTTAGAAGAAGCGATGGCTCGATTGCATTCAAGGGATTGTTGAAGGGAAAGCTTTATCTTGTTGACTTCAACAAAGATAAAGCCGAACTCAACACTTGCTTGGTTGCTAAGACCAACATGGGATGGCTGTGGCATAGACGGCTAGCCCATGTTGGAATGAGAAATCTGCAGAAACTTCTAAAAGGTGGTCACATCCGTGGTCTTAAGGATGTGGTTTTTGAAAAAGACAGGCCGTGCAGCGCTTGTCAAGCAGGAAAACAGGTTGGAGCACCACACCCCGCCAAGAATGTGATGACCACCGCTAAACCGCTGGAACTTCTCCACATGGATCTCTTTGGTCCAATTGCGTACATCAGCATCGGCGGTAACAAATACGGTTTAGTAATTGTTGATGATTTTTCAAGATTTACCTGGGTATTTTTCTTGTATGATAAATCAGAAACTCAAGGAATCCTCAAGAAGTTCTTGAAAAGAGCTCAAAATGAATTCTCATCAACCGTAAAGATTATCAGAAGTGACAATGGGACAGAATTCAAGAACACCCAAGTTGAAGAATATCTCAATGAAGAAGGTATAAAGCATGAATTCTCGGCACCCTACTCTCCTCAACAAAACGGGGTGGCCGAAAGGAAGAACAGAACATTGATCGAAATGGCGAGAACAATGTTAGATGAATACAAGACGTCAGACCGATTTTGGGCAGAAGCAGTGAACACCGCTTGTCATGACACAAATCGGCTGTACCTTCATCGACTACTGAAGAAAACTCCATATGAGCTTCTCACGGGTAAAAAGCCTAACGTGTCCTATTTCAAAGTTTTTGGTTGCAAATGTTTTATTCTAAACAAGAAACCAAGGGCCTCGAAGTTTGCTTCGAAGTCCGATGAAGGATTCTTGCTCGGATATGAATCGAATGCCTACGCCTATCGTGTCTTCAATAAGGTGTCCGGCCTTGTTGAAGTAGTGCACGACGTAGTGTTCGATGAAACTAACGGCTCACAAGTGGAGCAAGTCGATAAGTCTATGCTAGATAAGGAGGAAGCTCCATGTGAAGCACTGAAGAAAATGGCACTTGGTGATATCCTACCACGAGAGGAGACACAAGATGAATTTCAACAAGGAAGCAATGATCAAGGGGGAGCTCCTACACAAGATCAAGTTAAGGCGGATCAAGAAAATTAAGATGATCATGGAAGCAATGATCTAGGGGGAGACATGACACATGAAGACAATGAAGAACAAACAACTATACAAATTCCACACCCAAGAGTACATCAGTGTGTGCAAAGGGACCATCCTGTCAACAATATCATTAGAGATATTGCTAAGGGAGTAACTACTAGAACTCAAATTGCAAATTTTTATGAACATTATTCTTTTGTGTCTTTTCTGGAGCCATACAGGGTAGAAGAAGCCTTAAGGGATCTAGACTGGGTGATTGCGATGCAAGAGGAGCTGAACAACTTCAAAAGAAATGAAGTGTGGGAGCTGGTGGAAAGACCAAGGGCGAACATCGTTGGAACCAAATGGGTCTTTCGGAACAAGTAAGATGAACATGGAGTAGTGACAAGAAATAAAGCGAGGTTGGTGGCCAAAGGTTATTCTCAAGTGGAAGGTTTGGATTTCGATGAAACCTTCGCTCCTGTAGCTAGACTTGAGTCCATTCGCATTTTATTGGCATATGCTACTCACCATAATTTTAAGTTGTATCAAATGGACGTCAAGAGTGCCTTTCTCAATGGTCCGATAAAGCAGGAAGTCTATGTGGAGCAGCCACCGGGGTTCGAAGATCAGAAGTATCCCAACCATGTCTATAAACTGCGTAAGGCTCTCTATGGCCTCAGATAGGCTCCTCGAGCCTGGTATGAGTGCCTTAGAGATTTTCTGATTCAAAATGGATTCAAAATTGGTAAAGCTGACTATACACTCTTTACTAAACATTTTGATGATCATTTATTCGTATGTCAAATTTATGTTGATGACATTATCTTTGGATCCACTAACAAGTCCTTCTGTGAAGAATTTAGCAAAATAATGACAGACAGGTTCGAGATGTCAATGATGGGTGAATTGAAGTTCTTCTTGGGATTTCAAGTAAAGCAACTGAGAGAAGGTACATTTATAAGCCAAACTAAATATACACACGACATTCTCAAGAAATTCAATATGGACAAAGCCAAGCCCATCAAGACACCCATGGCCATCAACGGACATCTCTACCTCAATGAAGACGGTCCAAATGTGGACCAAAAGGTATATCGGTCCATGATTGGCTCCTTACTATACTTATGTGCATCTAGGCCAGATATTATGCTTAGTGTTTGCATGTGTGCAAGGTTTCAAGCCGCACCTAAAGAGTGTCACTTAATTGCTGTAAAAAGAATCCTAAGGTACCTTGTGCACACACCCAACTTGGGCCTTTGGTATCCCAAAGGATCCAAGTTTAACTTGATAGGGTATTCCGACGCCGACTATGCAGAATGCAAAGTCGATAGAAAGAGCACGTCAGGGACCTGTCAATTTCTTGGTAGGTCCCTAGTTTCTTGGTCATCTAAAAAGCAAAACTCCATTGCTCTTTCCACAGCGGAAGCAAAGTATGTTGCAGCCGGTAGTTGCTGTGCGCAACTGCTTTGGATGCAACAAACTCTTAGGGACTACGGCTACAATATAAGCCATATCCCGCTTCTATGCGATAATGAAAGTGCTATAAAGATTGCACACAACCCTATAGAGCACTCAAGAACTAAGCACATAGACATCCGTCATCACTTTTTTAGAGATCATTCATTAAAAGGTGACATAGCTATTTCACATGTTAGGACTGAAAAACAACTTGCAGATATTTTTACCAAACCATTAGATGAGAAAAGGTTCTGTGAACTAAGAAATGAGCTAAACATTCTTGACTCTCGAAATGTGGCTTGAAACATTGCATACCTGGTTGCAACTTAAATTGTTCCTCCGTATTGTCAAAAATGCTCCTCCTCTCCTTTCTACTCAGAAAACTATTCTTAATGAATAAATCTTGTGGATTATGACCATTGTTCGATTGTTGATTGCCTACTGGTCGTAATCACCAAGACTACTTGCAAAATTGTTGTCCTTGGATCACTATTAGTTATCTATATATATATCAAGTCTGTTGGAAACGGACTAGTCCAATTTCCAACCGGACTAGTCCGGACAGACAACAATTAGGTTAACTCAGGGGTACCGGACTAGTCCGCTACCATGACCGGACTAGTCCGGTCAGTCACATATAGAAGCAGTTAGCCGGACCAAACGCCTCCCTCTCCACTCATAAGCACTTTGTCTCACCCTCTCTCCTAAACCCTACCTCTCAAAGTGATTTTCGAGTTGAGCCCTCAAACTCGGAGTTTTCTCCGTGAAAAAGCCTCTTCTCGACGAGGGGATCCTACTTCCCGGACTCATCCGAACTGATTTCCACTCCTTCAACGCGAATCTTTAAATATTGGTAAATCCCCCCAAAAACCAAAATCTCAATTTTTCTAGCTCTAGCTAGTTTCCTTTGATTTGAAAAGGATGTACATTGCATAAATAGATGTATTCCTACCACTTTCCTATCCTTGTGTCCTTAGATAGGAGATTTGCTTCAATTGAAACATTCAATTTAGGGTTCTTATGCTAGGCCGGACTAGTCCGGCGTTCAGATGCGGACAAGTCCGGTCCACCGGACTAGTCCGCACTCTGAAACCGGACAAGTCCGGTCTCTGACAGCTGAACTCCTACATTCCCATTTGAAATCGATAATGTGTCCGTTTGCATCTAATCCTTAAACTCCTTATCAGGCATCATGTCTTCAGGATCAGATGACGGCTCTTTTCACATTGACGAAGAAGTTCAACGTGAAAGAGTGAGGAGAGCTAAGGAGGGAGTGATGAAGAAGAGACATGATGTCAATGCTCACTCTCCACCCTCCGACGATAATCTACCTAAGAAGAGGAAAGTCATTATCAAAAGGCCTCAAAGGAAAGATGCTGCTGAGGGCTCGTCAGGGCCAAGAAGAGTTCTCAATAAAGGGAAGGGACTTGCTAGTGGCCCCATTGGGCCTCTGAAATTGAAAAATCCTGTTCACCGCAACAGGCAGCCTTCAAGTGAGGATTTCACTGGAAAAGGGAATGAGCTAGCTGATAACTTCAGGAAGATTGAAGTGTATGGCCGACCTAAACAATGTTCTGATCCTAGGTTCTGGAGCAACTTCCATGCAGACTACTACGAGCATGTGTACATGAAGATGAAGAATCCTGTATTAGAGAGTCAATGGCTAAATGTTGAATATCTGAAGTCAAAGAGGTATCCTGCCTTCCGTGAGATGGTGGAAGCCCTAGAGAGGCACGGTCTGACGGACCTGCTATCCTTTGAGTATGACTGGAACAATGAAGTCATTACCTAGTTTTACTCCACTCTCTACTTTGCTCGGGATGATGGAGACAGTCTTACTTGGATGACTCATGGTTCAAGGTATAGTGTCACGTATGATGAATTTGCTAGGATTCTTCACCTCCAAAACACTTTGGATCATGAACTGGTCATCCATAATCTGAAACCACTGGAGAAGGAAGATCTTGAGTTTCTCTATGACACAAGGATGCCATATGTTCCTCCCACCATCAAATATCTAAAGCCCTTCTTTGTGGTCCTAAATAGAGTCTTGAGAAAGACGATAGCTCTGAAGGATGGAGATGCAAGAACTATACAAGGAACCTTGAGGACTCTCATGAAGGTCATTAGTGGGAGGAGACCATTCAATGTCTTTGATTATATCTACAACGACATTGTGAACATCTCAATTACCCCCAATAGGTCCTGTGGATACGCACCGTATATCATGTACATGATTGTGAAAGTGACGGAACTCGAGTTTGTCAAGGATGTCAAGCATACGGGGTTGAAGCCGCAAAAACCCACCGAGTATACTCTCCCTCCGGCTCCAACTGCCTCGTCCTCTCCACCAGTGGAGAGGAGATCAAAGCAAGCTCATGATGACACTAGGTCTGCAGCTGCTCCTCCTGGTTCTCCACCTGCCCAAGAATCATCTAGCGGCATCCTCAAGATGCTCTCCTCTATCTTTGCCTGCTGCCGTAAGATCGAAGACAGGCAACACAAAGAAAATCATGCAAGGAAGAAACATCAACGGTACGTCAATGCAAATATCAAGTCTATCTGTGCAAAGCTTGAGATTGAGCCTGTTGGATCACCGCTCGCCTCCGAGGACTCAGAGGAAGATCCTGCTCCCGTGGATGCTGAAGATGAAGATCAGACTGAGACTGACGGAGGAGGCAGCAATGAGTGATTCCCCTCAATTTTTCCCTTTTTGGTGTCTTGATGCCAAAGGGGGAGAGATTGAGATGGAAGATTGAGATTAGACTTGGACTTTTTCTATCTAGTATTAGTCATTAAGATCTTTTGTGATCAAGGACATGTACCTATTTTTAAAATCTTGTAATGCACTATTTCTTTTCTTATGTGTGATGTACTATGCTCTAATGCCCACTTACATGTTGTAAGGGCCTCAGTTTTTGACACCCACTTGCAGTGTTCATCACCACACCACACACCTCATTTGAGCTAGAATGATGAACACAAATGAAGAGCAAGTAACAATTATCAACATGCTCATTAGAGAACAAACTCACACATTGCAAAAGTGGTATTTCCCACATGTGATATAGATGGGCTGGACATATAAAAACTCCTACACTTTGCTAAGGATGTCCATGCCAAGTTTCACCCAAATTCAAAACCTTTTTGAGGTCATTTTGGGTATAGATAGGAAGAGGGCAGTTTGAAACCATATTCAAATTCAAACTGTTTTTATTCCATGAATTTAAAAGTGGGAGGCATATTCTTACTCAGCACATTTTTGTGAGCTCACACACCAATTTTCACTCCATTTGGAGTTGATCTTGACATGAGCTAAGGGGGAGAAATTCAAACTTTATTTGAATTTCAAACTGAACTTGTGCTGAAATTCATTCAAACCAAACCTCATTTGAACTTTGATCAATTCAAATGGCTCTTGGGTGAATAATTTGAATTGCCAAGGGTAGAATAGGGTTCACTGTTTACCACAGCTGTTAGGAGTAAATTTCAGAGGTTAAAAGAGGAGTGGGACCCACATGTCAGCCTCAGCCTCAAAACAAACCGACTGAACCACAGTTCAGTCGGTTCCCGGCTGCTGTGCGCGCGCGCCACCGAAGGGGGCAGCCGGCGCCAGCTCCTGCTGCGCGCCCCAAGCCGGAGACCGGACCGCCGGGCTATTTATTCCCTCCCCGGTGTGCTTCAGTCGCCATTCCCCCGAGCTGCCGACGTGCACGACCTGTTTTCCCATTGCCATCGCCGCCGCTCGAGCTCCTGCTTGATCAAGCCGATCGCAGCTCCCTCTTTCCACTCCAGGGTCCCAGCAAGGTACTAGAGACCTTCCTCCATCCTTCCCATTGCTAGATGTCGATTGAAACCGAGTGCTATCGGCTCTGCCGAACGATAAAAATCGGAACTGGAAACCGCCGCACCTCGGGCTCTCGTGGACAGCCCAACCTGGGCGTTGTCATGCCCGAACCAAGGCACCCTTGTACGCGCAGGTGACCGGTGCTGCTCATCCCCGAGCCACAGCTCGAGTGGTTGCTCACCGGCGGCGAATTTCCATTTTTCCCCTTTCTGTGTGCAGAACGACCTTCGGGTACCATTCTGTTTAATTCGTGCTCTAGAAAGGATTAGAGGGCCTCAGGCCACTCCCACACGAGCTAGACACGGTGACGCACAAGTTGCCTTCACAACTCTGGGCCGGAGGACCTCTGTGCCCGGCGTAATTCAAGGTCTACTAATGGCGGAACGCACGGGGGGGTGTCGGGCGCACGGTGAGGACCTATTTCGGGCCTTCCCCGAGCTGCCTCGAGCTCATGTCGACCTTCTCTGAGGTCCACTGAAGCTCCCCGACCAATTTCCCAAGTAGCTGAGGTACTAGGAGAGTCAGCCGACATGGCCGAAGTCGTTCCGATATGGCGGCTCGTCGCCGACCATGCTCCGGCCGTTGTCATGAGCAGCTGACCCTCGGGTCAGGTTCCCCAAGTAAAAGTAGGCAGGGGCGGCCAGAATCAAGAAGTTTGGAGCTATACAGCAGCCAGCGGCGAGCTCTCCGGCGAGGTCCCTCGGCGGCGGAGCGCGGGTGTCGCGAGGTTGAAGAAGGGGGTGGACCCCAGCTGTCAGCGGCCGATATTTTGAATCGGGATCCGGCTGCGGCCGGGATCGGGTGTGCTGGCGCGCAAAATCCTTGTGGGCCGCGGTGTGCTGTCGCTTCGGCGTGCGACGCGTGTCCCCTGGGCCCACGCGTGAGTTTAAACTTTTCCCCGATTTTCAGATTTCCTTCAAACTTCAAATCCTTATAACTTTGGCTAGAAAGCTCCAAATTGAGTGAACCAAATTTTGCTGGATTCAGCTCTCTGAGTACTTTCCAGAAAATCAAGTTTCACTCCATGAAATTCCTTATTTATCCATAATTAATTCCTCAAAGTTTAAACTGTTAGGAATTTTAACTGGAGGATCCTTTGGAGGAAAATCCTGAAATTTTGCTGAGATGTTCACCAAAATATTCTTGAACTACCATAAAAATTTCAGATCCATTTGAGCTCATTTAATCCACCTAATGGTGTGATTAGTGAAACTGTCCCAGAGAAAATAGAAAATGTTCAGAAACATTTTCAGAAATTTCTCTGAAATTGTTTAGCTCATATCTTTAGTTAGAGACTTCCAAATTAAGTGAGACCAACTCCATTAGAACCCTCTGAAAATCTAGTTTTCAGAAAGTCATAGTTTGTTTCATGAAAATACTTAGAACACCCTAAAAGCCTTTAATTAAGGTCAAGGACATAATTATTTGTGGAGGGCTCAAATGAGCTTTGCTGCAACTAAAACTTGACCAAGTCGCTGTTTAGGTTGTAACCAAGCCACAGTAAAAGTTTCACAATCACTAGGTCTATCTAGCAAAGGTTATAGACTTCACAACTTCAAACTTAATAAAAGTGCATTAAATTAATACATATATTGTTCTATCATGTAGTCGCTAAGGTCGAGGAGGAACCCGAAGTCCTAGACTTCGTTACTCCGGAGGAACAGCTAGCCTACGACCAAAAGCAGCAAGGCAAGCCCCGGTTTGCATTAACCATTTTATAAATTTTTATTGTTTTGAGCACATACTTGTTTCTTTATTCTGTGCATTAGAGTCTTGTTTGGAAACCCCACTGCATAGCCAAGAAAACCATGGGATGGGGGTTAGGATTGCAAACCCCGCTAGCTACTGCATTGCTAGGATAGAGTAGGATTCGGTACAAGTCGAGTAGTTGGAACTACTCGCGAGAATAGGCTAGAGGCACATTGCTCGGGTAGAGATAGCACATGATACACATGGCAAGAAAATGAGACCGAGCGGAGAGTAAGGGCAGCAGGACTTTGGGGCCTGGGTGCTGTAGCTCCGCTTGTGTCGATTGAGGACCGAGCCGTGTGCGGGCCTGTTGAACAAGCTAGAACAGTACCGAAGACCTACCGGCTATATGGGAACCGGGAAACTGATGTAACTCGGGTAGCTGGGTATTGAGGCATTGCCCGTCGTTCAGAGGGTAGGTTGAGAGCTCGAGGTGTAAATCAGCTGGCGGGACAGAGATGCGCGTGCAGGGACCTCTTGCTCGGGACGATGGGACCGGTTCAATATTTGGCTAACGGGTGAAAGGTAGTCGCGTACGGCGTCCGTGATGGTTGTTGTAGGCAACATCGAGTACGGGCGTACGTGACGGGTTGTTCGGGTAACCCTGCAGGTGTAAATCGATTATAATCGCCGTCCCTCGCGGTCAGTGAGTACCACTTGTTCACTGTACCGTGACGTAGAAAGAACAGGCTAGTTACATGTTAAAATGTTGCTGATTGAAAGATGGACATTGATTGTTAATGATATGCTGTAGCTTAGAGCTAACTAAAGTTCTTTTTAACTTTGGGCAAAGTACATGAGAGAAATGCGTTTCTTGTTTGATTGCGGCTCTCTCATGTACCTTCGCGTAAGGTTCTCCACAACCTGCTGCTAAAACTTGAAAGTAAGGTTCTACTAATTAGGCGAGTCCATGCAAATGATTTTTACCTCATGTAACCCATAACCCTCATGTAGAAGTTCCATGTTTAGGTGAGACGGGTCAGACTTGCTGAGCCTTCGTGCTCACTGCTTGTGTTTGAAGCTTTTGCAGGGTTCTATGAGGAAGGGACTCCCGACGAGGAGACGGAACCCCAGGAGGGGAACCCCGTCGAGTGGGAGTCGTGCACGCCGCAGAGTTAGTGTGTGTGTGTGCTAGCAAGAACACGTTCGAGGGCTGAACGTGTACTTGACGCTTAGTCTACGCCCGCGAGTGTGGACTAAACTTATTTTGATGTAAACATGTCCATATAACTGTTTATGTAATAAAACTTCCGCTTCCGCTTTGTACCTTTGACGTGTGTTATACGGTGCTGTGCAACGCAGCACCCCTCAGCGTGATCCTGGCTCGACAGGACCAATGGGGTCGTGTCAGCGTGGTATCAGAGCTCGCTTGATGTTTAACACAGTACAAAGGTCTTCTTTTTCAAAAATCCAGTAAGGAACGAGTTAGTAGCCCGTATAAGGATGTTATTAGTATATAGAAAGTGGCTTAGTAACCTATTTGTTATGTCGGAAAATCGTGCATCTCGGGACGTTCATGTCTTGGGGGTGCACGTAAGCGCTGTCCACCAGTGCGCACAAGCTGAAGGGTGGAGCCCCACGGGTGGCAGGTAACCCGACCCGCTTTAGTATCCTCTACGACTCTTCATGTCGTTTGGGGTATTCGAGCAACGTCTGTCCCTGGCGTGCGTGGTGCAATATGGGAGACCCCGTCACGTGGTCTGAAACGTGAACACGCAACTCAAGGCGTGGTTGGCTTGAGAACATCCGGGCGGGTGATGACGGCCGGGTGTACTAACTGTATGTATTCCGGGCTCGGTGTGCAGCCGAGTCTGATGATTGTTTGAGTTTCTGCAGGTAGCCTTACCACGAAACGGTAGACGTGTAGTATCCGTGTGCGAGTGACGAGTAGTGCCACTGAGCTAACGAAGCCGGCTAAGTCCGGTATAGGTTTTTCCTTTGTGAGGACGTAGTACCGACAAAATCTGGTGACGCATCGACGTCACACCCAACTAAATAAACAACTTCATTGTAAAAACTGGAAGGTTTTAATCCAAAGTAGTAAAACTTGATGTAACTCCTTCCCTTGAACAGGATATTCAAAGTTAACAAGCTTTCAACTTATAGGATGTTAAGGACAGAGCACTCTGTTTTCAGCTGAATCAAGGCTGAAGTTAATCAGAGGTTAGAGGTTGAGTTCTTTCGAGGTTGGGGTCGTATGATACATTTCTGGAAAGCGTTGGAAGAGCCTTACAACTCTTCTGTTGAGGTCCAGAGGTGTTTCATCCCTTAACCACTCGAAAAATGCAGTAGAGTTGAAACTGTCCAGAAAACAGGACAGAGCAAAGACTCTCTGTAAACTCTCTGTAAATTATGCATAACTTCCTGCTTAAAAATCCAAAAATAGGAAATGAGATACTTCTGGAAATCTTATGAGATGGGTTACAACTTTGTAACAGAAAGTTTTGTCAGATTAGGAACAGAATTAACTGGGATTCTTGGATCAAATCGGTACCTAAGGCAGGGAGGTGCTGTCCAATTGTTTCCCAGAAATTCTGTTAACTTTGACATCTCATAACTTTTGAACCAGGACAGATCTTAGGCCAACCAAATACTTTCTGGAAATCTATTGAAGTTAACTTTAACTTTGATGTTGAGCTCCAGGACTGGTTTTGCTTTTAATCTGGCCTAAATCAGATTGATATGGAAACTGGTCAGGGCTGTCATGGTAACAACAGATCAGCAGTCAAATTTGTTTAAAAATTTGAACTATGTTTCCAAGTGTTATGGGTTCAATGACATATCTTATGTTATAACTCAATGGTTTACTGTTTAAATAAATATTTGACATTTCTCAAATATATTTTTACAGATGGCAGCAGATAAACGGTTGGAGAACGGGTGGGTAGTTTCCCACTGCTCTGACCGTAGCGGCTACCCGGAAGCATTGTGGCAAATGCTCCAATATTTCAGGTACAGTCAGATGCCGCAATACTTCGCCAAGGAAGAAGGCGAAGAGGGGAACAAGACGTGGACGATCCATGTCGAGGTTCCTGCAGGGCCTACGCCACCCGGTTGGGTGCCATTCACCGTCACGGTGAGAGGAAGACAACCGGAAGGGATGTGGCAAGTGGCAGCCCGTGACACTATGTCACGTTTCTGCCAACTACACGTGCAGGCTATGGAGGGCACACCATACGCACTCGTTCCGGTGGAGGGACGAGCTCAGCATGTGTGGGAAGAGAGGTACCTGGAGGCAACAGACCCGAGTTGCCCAAGGTACAACCCCGCGGAGGCAAACCTCAGCCTCCAAATGAGGGCGGGAAACGCTGTGATGGACAGCCAAGCTGTTCATACGGAGCATCTCGCCACCAAGCTCAAAGAGAGCACAAGCCGTGGAGATCATTTCGAGGGTGCTCACAATGCACTCCGCAATGTGCTCCTTCCGACGATCAAGCGACTGAATGAACAACACAATCAGTTGCGTCGCCTGAAGAAGGCAAAGAAGAAGGGCCGTGTTGACATCGCGGCGTTGCAAGAGCTGGTGCAGACCCTAACCCAGCAGAATGGGGACCTTGCTCAAGAGCGGGACGACGCTATTGAGGAAGGACAAGGCTGGGAAGAGGACTACAACCAGGCTATGGACGAGGTGCATGCATTGCAGGACCTCGTGCCCCCGGTGTTAGGCATACCGGTGGTCTTGGGTCTTCCAGCAATGGGAGAACCCGGAATGGGAGAAGAGGTGGTAGATCCAGAGCCACCAGCAGAAGTACCGGAGGAGGACGACCCACAGGAGGTCGAGTTCTACTCCGAGTAGGGGGTTACGGTTGCCAAGTAGGGCAGCTAGGGTAGCGTAACCCAACTTTTGTAATCGGTGACATGTCGTGTAGACAGTAGCGTATGTATAGGTGGTGACGACATGAGCACGACTTCTCGGAGATCCGAGAATAATGTATCTTGTATAAAGTTTATGCTTTATCAATATATGTGAATGTTGTGCAAGTTAATCATGCGTCGCCTCAATACCTACTGCTGTTTATGGAATTTTGAGTAAGACATGTGCTAATTGCTGCTGTGTTGAATTTCAGAATGACGCGTACTCGTGCCAACCCTGATGTTGGAGGTACTAGCCAAGGGGGAGAGACCTCCCAACCGCCTCCCGAGGACTCCTCGGGACAGCAGCAGCAACAGCAACAGCAAACACCGCCACCGCCACTGCCAACGGTTACATTGGCCGACATTGTCGCGGCAATGGCGGGTTCACATCAGCAGCACACAGAGCTGCTGCAAACGTTAATTGCGAATACGTCTCGCCCAGAGAGACGTCAAGATCGTGAGGAGCGCCAACAGAGCTCCTACTCCGACTTCCTGGCGACTCATCCCCCTGTATTCTCAAGGGCGGATGAACCACTTGACGCGGACAACTGGCTCCGCGCCATAGAGATGAAATTCGGGCTGCTCCAAATCAGCGAGCAGCGCAAGACTCAGTTCGCGGTCCAGCAGCTCCAAGGATCCGCGAGCGCGTGGTGGGCCAACTTCTGTGCTTCACAGCCCACCGACCGAGTGATGACCTGGGCGGAGTTCCGGACGGCCTTCAGGGCCTATCATATACCGCCAGGTCTGATGAAGAGAAAGACACAGGAATTCCTACACCTGCAACAAGGGAGCCGAAACGCGCAGGAATATTCCAGGGCGTTCAACGATCTCGCGCTCTACGCGTCGTATCACGCAGATACGGACGAGAAGCGGCGGGACCACTTTTACCAGGGGCTTAACCCGCTCCTGAAGGACAAGTTGGCGATGTTCAATCGCGGCAGCCTCAACGACATCATTGATGCTGCGATTGTTCAGGAGGACTCCGGCAAGGAGTTGGCGGCGGCAGAGCGAAAGCGAAGCGCGCCGCAGAGCAGCGGAGAAGGAGGCGGTCCTTCTCAGAAGTTTCGGATGGTGAATCGCCCACCATCAGGTCCACGCTGGCAGCCACAACAGCGGTCGATGCCATTCCACAGTCGGCCGTACTCTTCACCGGCATTCCGGCCGGCACTGCCAATACCACCGCAACAACAACAGCAGCGGGCGATGCCGCGTGCGTTTGCACCTCCGCAACGCATGCCGGGCTGTCGTCCACCAAGTACTCCACCAGCAGCGGCCACATGTTACAAGTGTGGTCGTCCAGGACACTTCGCGAGCAGTTGCCCGGAGAGGCAAGGCAGCGGAGTGGCACCACCGTTTCCGGGGAGGAATCAACCCCGGAACCCTACTAATGCGCGGCGGGCAAACCCTAGGCCCGGCACTGTCCACCAACTTGCCATTGAGGACGTGCCGGAGGGCGAGCCAATCCTTGCGGGTATGTTCCAACTCCACCAGCATCCCGCTATAGTACTATTTGATTCAGGCGCCACACATAATTTTATTAGCCAAGCTTTCATTGCTAAACACAGCTTGCCAATACTACCCACCGATAGTCCATATTTAATTTGTTCACCGGGTGGGAAGATTTCAGCAAGCGTAATGGTCTCCAAAGCACCATTATGCTTAGCAGGTAGAGTGTACCCCACGTCTCTCATTATCTTAGAGGGGCAGAAGGTCGATGTCATCCTAGGGATGTCGTGGTTAACCCGCCACGGCGCTGTTTTAGACACCGTCCTTCGAGTCGTGCACTTAAACTCAGAGGTGCACGGTTCTCACTCATTATTTCTGGACAGTCCAGAAATAAAACTTTCAAGTGTCTATCAGTCCACAACTATCAGATTGGAAGACATTCCAGTGGTCCGGGAGTTTCCTGATGTATTCCCGGATGATTTACCGGGGATGCCACCTGATAGAGAGGTGGAGTTCAAGATTGAACTTGCACCAGGAACCATGCCAATATCCCGAAGGCCGTACAAGATGGCGCCCAAGGAGTTGGCGGAGCTGAAGATTCAGCTCACGGACCTTCTGGAGAAGGGTTTTATTAGGCCGAGCTCCTCGCCATGGGGCTGTTCGGCATTATTTGTCAAAAAGAAGGATGAAACGTTGCGGCTTTGCGTGGACTACCGTCCATTAAATGCCGTAACCATCAAGAACAAGTACCCGTTGCCACGGATCGACATGTTGTTTGATCAGTTGGTCGAAGCAAAGATCTTTTCCAAGATGGATTTAAGATCCGGGTACCATCAGATTAAGATAAGGGCGGAGGACATTCCAAAGACAGCTTTCTCGACAAGGTACGGACTTTATGAGTACCTGGTCATGTCCTTTGGCCTCACCAATGCTCCAGCTCACTTCATGTACTTAATGAACTCGGTGTTCATGCCGGAGCTAGACAAGTTTGTCGTGGTCTTCATCGACGACATCCTGGTATATTCCAAGTCGGAGGAAGATCACAAGAAACATCTGCGTATAGTCTTGCAACGGCTGCGGGGTCACAAGTTATACGCAAAGTTCAGCAAATGCGAGTTTTGGATATCGCAAGTGCCTTTCCTCGGGCATATCATCTCAGCGGAGGGTATCGCTGTGGACCCGAGGAAGATCACGCAAGTGCTGAATTGGAAATCCCCGAGAACTGTTCATGAGGTACGGAGTTTCCTCAGACTCGCGGGATATTATCGGAGGTTCATCCCGAACTTCTCGAAGATTGCCAAGCCAATGACAGAGCTGCTGAAGAAGGCTACCAAATATGTTTGGAGTCCAGCATGTGAAGCAGTATTCAAGGCTTTAGTCAAGCACCTGACATCAGCACCGGTTTTGGCGCAGCCAGACACAACAAAACCGTTCGATGTGTACTGCGATGCATCCGGCATTGGGCTCGGATGTGTGCTGATGCAAGACCGAAGAGTGGTCGCGTATGGATCACGGCAGCTTAGGAACCACGAGCAAAATTATCCAACTCACGACTTGGAGCTCGCTGCCGTGGTACTTGCACTGAAGATGTGGAGGCACTACCTACTCGGTAACCTCGTACATTTATATACCGACCACAAAAGCCTCAAGTACATATTCACTCAGAAGGAGCTGAACATGAGGCAACGAAGATGGTTAGAACTGATAAAGGATTATGAGATAGAGATCCATTATCATCCGGGCAAGGCAAACGTTGTGGCAGATGCGCTGAGCCGCAAGTCACACGTCAATAATCTGACCATCACACCGTTGGAAGAGAGCGAACCACCACTACATGTGATTCCACACGGAGCTCTCTACAACCTAGCTTTGATCCCCACCATCCGTGAAGAGATAGCGGCAGCCCAGAAGAATGACAAGGGCATGTCACATTTGCGGAGACGTGTAGACAGTGGGGAGTTGAAATGTTTCCGGAAGGACGGAGACGGCGTCCTGTGGTTCAAGGACCGGATCGTCGTACCCCGAAACCCGGAGTTACGGAAGAAAATCTTTGATGAGGCTCACTTATCAAAGTTTTCTATTCACCCCGGCAGCAACAAAATGTATCAAGAACTCAGAAGAAAGTTTTGGTGGACACGGATGAAGCGAGAGACTGCAAGATACGTGTCCGAGTGTGATACATGTCGAAGGGTGAAAGCAGACCACATGCGGAAACCGGGACTGCTGCAACCACTGGGCGTTCCTGCCTGGAAGTGGGAAGACGTGAGCATGGATTTCATCGTCGGTTTACCCACCACCTTACAGAAACATGATTCTGTGTGGGTGATCGTCGATCGGCTCACCAAAGTTGCCCATTTCATCCCGATCAACACCAACTACAACGCCAAGAAGTACGCTGAACTGTACATCTCACGGATCCTATGCTTATACGGCGTACCCCGTACCATCGTATCGGACCGGGGCACTTTATTTGTGTCCCGTTTTTGGGAGCAGCTGCACGCTGCCTTGGGGACGAAGCTGATCCGTAGTTCAGCCTACCACCCGCAGACGGATGGACAAACCGAGCGGGTAAATCAAATCCTAGAAGACATGCTACGAGCTTGCGCTATCGACCACGGCAAGAATTGGGATGATCACTTGCCGTTAGCCGAGTTCTCGTACAACAATGGGTACCAAGCCAGCATCAAGATGGCGCCCTACGAGGCGCTATACGGCAGGAAATGCCGCACACCACTAAACTGGTGTGAGTCTGGCGAGAGGGTTACCTTCGGGATTGACCTTGTCAACCACGCGGAAGAAAAGGTTCGACTGATTCAAGCGAACCTAAAAGCCGCTCAATCCCGTCAAAAACAGTATGCGGACCGGAGAAGGCGCCCATTACAATTCGAAGTTGGAGACCACGTATATCTACGAGTGTCTCCAATGAAGGGTGTAAATAGATTTGGGGTGAAGGGAAAGTTAGCACCCCGCTTCATCGGTCCATTCCAGATTACCGAAAGATGTGGATCGGTAGCATACCGGCTGAGATTACCAGAAGCACTTTCCGGTGTGCACGACGTCTTTCACATTTCCCAGCTGAGGAAGTGTCTCAAGCTATCAACTACCATTCAGCTGGAAGACATTGAAGAACTGCAACCGGATCTCACCTATCGGGAGGAACCGGTGCAGATTACTGATGAGAAGGCCCGAACCACACGCAACCGTACGTTGTGGTTCTACAAGGTTCTATGGAGTAATCACTCCATGGACGAAGCGACATGGGAGAGCGAAGAATTCCTTCGCACTAACTACCCCAACTTTTTCACGTCGCACATCCGGTAATTTTCCACCGTCCTCTCTCTCATTTTCACCTTATAATCTCGGGACGAGATTCTTTTAAGGGGGGAGGAATGTAAGGGCCTCAGTTTTTGACACCCACTTGCAGTGTTCATCACCACACCACACACCTCATTTGAGCTAGAATGATGAACACAAATGAAGAGCAAGTAACAATTATCAACATGCTCATTAGAGAACAAACTCACACATTGCAAAAGTGGTATTTCCCACATGTGATATAGATGGGCTGGACATATAAAAACTCCTACACTTTGCTAAGGATGTCCATGCCAAGTTTCACCCAAATTCAAAACCTTTTTGAGGTCATTTTGGGTATAGATAGGAAGAGGGCAGTTTGAAACCATATTCAAATTCAAACTGTTTTTATTCCATGAATTTAAAAGTGGGAGGCATATTCTTACTCAGCACATTTTTGTGAGCTCACACACCAATTTTCACTCCATTTGGAGTTGATCTTGACATGAGCTAAGGGGGAGAAATTCAAACTTTATTTGAATTTCAAACTGAACTTGTGCTGAAATTCATTCAAACCAAACCTCATTTGAACTTTGATCAATTCAAATGGCTCTTGGGTGAATAATTTGAATTGCCAAGGGTAGAATAGGGTTCACTGTTTACCACAGCTGTTAGGAGTAAATTTCAGAGGTTAAAAGAGGAGTGGGACCCACATGTCAGCCTCAGCCTCAAAACAAACCGACTGAACCACAGTTCAGTCGGTTCCCGGCTGCTGTGCGCGCGCGCCACCGAAGGGGGCAGCCGGCGCCAGCTCCTGCTGCGCGCCCCAAGCCGGAGACCGGACCGCCGGGCTATTTATTCCCTCCCCGGTGTGCTTCAGTCGCCATTCCCCCGAGCTGCCGACGTGCACGACCTGTTTTCCCATTGCCATCGCCGCCGCTCGAGCTCCTGCTTGATCAAGCCGATCGCAGCTCCCTCTTTCCACTCCAGGGTCCCAGCAAGGTACTAGAGACCTTCCTCCATCCTTCCCATTGCTAGATGTCGATTGAAACCGAGTGCTATCGGCTCTGCCGAACGATAAAAATCGGAACTGGAAACCGCCGCACCTCGGGCTCTCGTGGACAGCCCAACCTGGGCGTTGTCATGCCCGAACCAAGGCACCCTTGGACGCGCAGGTGACCGGTGCTGCTCATCCCCGAGCCACAGCTCGAGTGGTTGCTCACCGGCGGCGAATTTCCATTTTTCCCCTTTCTGTGTGCAGAACGACCTTCGGGTACGATTCTGTTTAATTCGTGCTCTAGAAAGGATTAGAGGGCCTCAGGCCACTCCCACACGAGCTAGACACGGTGACGCACAAGTTGCCTTCACAACTCTGGGCCGGAGGACCTCTGTGCCCGGCGTAATTCAAGGTCTACTAATGGCGGAACGCACGGGGGGTGTCGGGCGCACGGTGAGGACATATTTCGGGCCTTCCCCGAGCTGCCTCGAGCTCCTGTCGACCTTCTCTGAGGTCCACTGAAGCTCCCCGACCAATTTCCCAAGTAGCTGAGGTACTAGGAGAGTCAGCCGACATGGCCGAAGTCGTTCCGATATGGCGGCTCGTCGCCGACCATGCTCCGGCCGTTGTCATGAGCAGCTGACCCTCGGGTCAGGTTCCCCAAGTAAAAGTAGGCAGGGGCGGCCAGAATCAAGAAGTTTGGAGCTATACAGCAGCCAGCGGCGAGCTCTCCGGCGAGGTCCCTCGGCGGCGGAGCGCGGGTGTCGCGAGGTTGAAGAAGGGGGTGGACCCCAGCTGTCAGCGGCCGATATTTTGAATCGGGATCCGGCTGCGGCCGGGATCGGGTGTGCTGGCGCGCAAAATCCTTGTGGGCCGCGGTGTGCTGTCGCTTCGGCGTGCGACGCGTGTCCCCTGGGCCCACGCGTGAGTTTAAACTTTTCCCCGATTTTCAGATTTCCTTCAAACTTCAAATCCTTATAACTTTGGCTAGAAAGCTCCAAATTGAGTGAACCAAATTTTGCTGGATTCAGCTCTCTGAGTACTTTCCAGAAAATCAAGTTTCACTCCATGAAATTCCTTATTTCTCCATAATTAATTCCTCAAAGTTTAAACTGTTAGGAATTTTAACTGGAGGATCCTTTGGAGAAAAATCCTGAAATTTTGCTGAGATGTTCACCAAAATATTCTTGAACTACCATAAAAATTTCAGATCCATTTGAGCTCATTTAATCCACCTAATGGTGTGATTAGTGAAACTGTCCCAGAGAAAATAGAAAATGTTCAGAAACATTTTCAGAAATTTCTCTGAAATTGTTTAGCTCATATCTTTAGTTAGAGACTTCCAAATTAAGTGAGACCAACTCCATTAGAACCCTCTGAAAATCTAGTTTTCAGAAAGTCATAGTTTGTTTCATGAAAATGCTTAGAACACCCTAAAAGCCTTTAATTAAGGTCAAGGACATAATTATTTGTGGAGGGCTCAAATGAGCTTTGCTGCAACTAAAACTTGACCAAGTCGCTGTTTAGGTTGTAACCAAGCCACAGTAAAAGTTTCACAATCACTAGGTCTATCTAGCAAAGATTATAGACTTCACAACTTCAAACTTAATAAAAGTGCATTAAATTAATACATATATTGTTCTATCATGTAGTCGCTAAGGTCGAGGAGGAACCCGAAGTCCTAGACTTCGTTACTCCGGAGGAACAGCTAGCCTACGACCAAAAGCAGCAAGGCAAGCCCCGGTTTGCATTAACCATTTTATAAATTTTTATTGTTTTGAGCACATACTTGTTTCTTTATTCTGTGCATTAGAGTCTTGTTTGGAAACCCCACTGCATAGCCAAGAAAACCATGGGATGGGGGTTAGGATTGCAAACCCCGCTAGCTACTGCATTGCTAGGATAGAGTAGGATTCGGTACAAGTCGAGTAGTTGGAACTACTCGCGAGAATAGGCTAGAGGCACATTGCTCGGGTAGAGATAGCACATGATACACATGGCAAGAAAATGAGACCGAGCGGAGAGTAAGGGCAGCAGGACTTTGGGGCCTGGGTGCTGTAGCTCCGCTTGTGTCGATTGAGGACCGAGCCGTGTGCGGTCCTGTTGAACAAGCTAGAACAGTACCGAAGACCTACCGGCTATATGGGAACCGGGAAACTGATGTAACTCGGGTAGCTGGGTATTGAGGCATTGCCCGTCGTTCAGAGGGTAGGTTGAGAGCTCGAGGTGTAAATCAGCTGGCGGCACAGAGATGCGCGTGCAGGGACCTCTTGCTCGGGACGATGGGACCGGTTCAATATTTGGCTAACGTGTGAAAGGTAGTCGCGTACGGCGTCCGTGATGGTTGTTGTAGGCAACATCGAGTACGGGCGTACGTGACGGGTTGTTCGGGTAACCCTGCAGGTGTAAATCGATTATAATCGCCGTCCCTCGCGGTCAGTGAGTACCACTTGTTCACTGTACCGTGACGTAGAAAGAACAGGCTAGTTACATGTTAAAATGTTGCTGATTGAAAGATGGACATTGATTGTTAATGATATGCTGTAGCTTAGAGCTAACTAAAGTTCTTTTCAACTTTGGGCAAAGTACATGAGAGAAATGCGTTTCTTGTTTGATTGCGGCTCTCTCATGTACCTTCGCGTAAGGTTCTCCACAACCTGCTGCTAAAACTTGAAAGTAAGGTTCTACTAATTAGGCGAGTCCTTGCAAATGATTTTTACCTCATGTAACCCATAACCCTCATGTAGAAGTTCCATGTTTAGGTGAGACGGGTCAGACTTGCTGAGCCTTCGTGCTCACTGCTTGTGTTTGAAGCTTTTGCAGGGTTCTATGAGGAAGGGACTCCCGACGAGGAGACGGAACCCCAGGAGGGGAACCCCGTCGAGTGGGAGTCGTGCACGCCGCAGAGTTAGTGTGTGTGTGTGTGCTAGCAAGAACACGTTCGAGGGCTGAACGTGTACTTGACGCTTAGTCTACGCCCGCGAGTGTGGACTAAACTTATTTTGATGTAAACATGTCCATATAACTGTTTATGTAATAAAACTTCCGCTTCCGCTTTGTACCTTTGACGTGTGTTATACGGTGCTGTGCAACGCAGCACCCCTCAGCGTGATCCTGGGTCGACAGGACCAATGGGGTCGTGTCACATGTTCACTACTGTTTGTCTTTAATTTATCACATTTTGTTTACCACACACCTGTGAGGCACCCCACCATAAGGTGTGTGCATATGTGAGAAGCTTTTTGTGAATTCTTTATTATTCTCATATGTACACACCTTATGAAAATCAACCTTTTATTCTCAATTGTGATATCTCAAATGGTTGTCATCAATCACCAAAAAGGGGGAGATTGTAAGTGCATCTAGGATATCCCTTGTGGGTTTTGGCTAATTGATGACGAACATATGAGATCCTAATGAAACTATTAAGATGATTGCAGGATAAACAAAGTGAACTAGCTCGGCACACACAAAAAGATGAAAAATAGAGTGATGCCCGAAAAGGAAGACGTTAGTGGAATTTAGAGGAGCAAAGTAGATATAAATGTATAGGTTGTGTGTGAGAGAGACACATCCCAAGGGCTCATGACTTTGCGTAAGGGTAAGGGGTTTAAAAATCAACTAAAATCCACTAAAGTCCGGACTAGTCCGTTCATGGACCGGACTAGTCCATTTAACTTTCTGAAAGACGCAAACATAGTGCACCGGACTAGTCCGCCTTGTGAACCGTACTAGTCCGGTCAGCTCACTGGAATGCAACCGGACAAGTCCGGTCAGCTCACTGGAATGCAACCGGACAAGTCCGGTTTTAGACCGGACTAGTCCGGTCATGTCTTTGTTGTCCTCTTTAGAGGACTACGGACTAGTCCATCCAAGCGACAGGACTAGTCCGCTAAAGTTTCTGAAACCCCATCTCACATAGCACCGGACAAGTCCGGTTTGTGGACCGGACTAGTCCGGTTAACCCACTGGAAGTAGGCCGGACAAGTCCGATCATATACCGGACTAGTCTGGTAGTAGGTTTAACAACGGTAACTTTTTGGGAAAGCCTATAAAAAGAGGTCCTTCGTCTTTTCCCTAAGGAGACACGACTCATACTGTCAAAAACTGAAACCCTAGCGCCGCCACCTGTCCCAAGAGCCCAAAAACACGTCTCCCCACACATCTAAGGTGCAAAAAGGTGAAGATCAATAAAATACTTGGATTTGAGATTGGGAGACCGTCGTTCCTTCGTTGTGAGCTCTTGGGGTTTGATCTCTCTACACTCATATTCTGCATTGTAATCTTTTTGAGTGTATTTGATCAACTTCTCATTGTAATTCTTGTGGGAGCCCTCAACGTGTGAGGTTGCCCCATAAACACGGTGATTACACTTGATAGTGAAGTCAAGTCGGCCTGTGTGGTGACTTGAAGAGGGAAAGGGTTGGGAACCCGGCTCTGTGTGAGCTTCCTTAACGAGGACGTAGATCTCTTGGTGAGATCGAACCTCGGTAAAAATTCGTGTCTTTTGTCTCTCATTTGTTTTACATCTTGACACATTAGATCACTAGTTTGCTAGTCATCGTTTGAGTTCCTTACAAGTTTGCGCGTGCATCCATACAATAAATTTAAGTTATAAAAACTGTTGTTCTTATTCCGCTGCTATAAGATTAAATTAGTGAGACACACTTAATCAACTCAAATAAATCAGCACACCGGACTAGTCCGCCCACACAACCGGACTAGTCCGGTCAGTCAAGTTTCTGATAATTTTATTAAGTATGCAGGAATTCTTTAAAGGCCTATTCACCCCCCCCTCTAGGCTACATTCAGTGGCGATCGCTGCTGAAGCCCGAAGACCCGAGTGAGAAAGTCTCAGTCGGTTGAATCACTTCAGTGGCTGACATGTGGGTCCCACTTTAATTTTTAACCCCTGAACTTAACTCCATATCACTGTTGTAAACAGTAAGCCCTAAAATGCCCATGGTGATTTGGATTATTCACCCCTGAGCCATTTGAATTAGTTAGAATTCAAATTGGGTTTGGTTTGACTGAATTTCAGCACATGTTCAGTTTGAAATTCAAATAAAGTTTGAATTTGCTACACTTAGCTCATGTCAAGATCAACTCCAAATGGCATGAAAATTGGTGTGTGAGCTCACAAAAATGTGCTGAGGAAGAATATGCCTCCCACTTTTGAAGTAATGGGGTAAAAACAGTTTGAATTTGAATTTGGGTTCAAACTACCCTCTTTCATGCTATACCCAGAAAAACCTCAAAAAGGTTTTGAATTTGGGTGAAACTTGGCATGGACATTCCTAGCATGGTGTAGGAGTTGTTTAAATGTCCAGCCCCTATGTGATGTATGTGGGAAATGTCCATTTTTCATCTTGTGAGTTTATTCTCTAATGAGCATGTTGATAATGGTTACTTGCTCTTCAAATGTGTTCATCAACTATCTTTAAATGGGGGGTGTGTGTGTGTGGTGATGAACACTTTGAATGTGTCAAAAACTGAGGCCTTTACAAAATATCGCCATGCCATCTCCACCATCACCTCAAGACAGCCTCCACATACTTTCCTCAGTGCTTGTTCACATCTCCTTATGGAAGAACTTTTTCATAAACAACGCTCTACAACACTGGCTAATCATGCATTGGTTGCCGGTAATAACTCCTGCAACAACCAGTCATCAACTGGTTCTGGCACCGGCACCGGGAGAGGTGGATGTGGCCGTGGCCGTGGTCTTGGGAGAGGCCGTGCTTCCAATCAACCTTGGAACGCTAACTGCGTCAGGAATGGTGTTGGGTCTTCGACATCACCGTTTCCACCATCATGTTCGGATACTTGGCATCCCAACTTCAACCCCTGGACGGGAATGGTCTAGGCATGGCCAATGTTGTTCCGTGCTCCAGGTGTTGGTGTCCTTGGGCCTTTACCTGATACACCGCATCAATCAGACGCGTCTTCCTCAGCTTCCTCCCCATTGAACACTCAGGGTTTACTGCACGCTTTAAACAGTGCTACTGTTCCTCCACAATCAACCTCAGACTGGTTTGTGGTTTCTGGTGCATCTTCTCACATGGCTGGTATAAACATATCTCTCCCTTCTATAAGTGTAAAAATATCTAAATTGAATTGTTATAGATTTACTTACCTATCATCAACCGGACGAATAACGACCCGATCTTCTAGCCGTGCAGGAACCTGAGGAGCCACGTAGTGGCTCTTCCTATAACGCCGCTGTGGAGCCGGATCCACATCAGCCTCTGTAGAAGGCTCCGAAGCAGACTCTGAAGCAGGCTCCAAAACCTGTGGTGCCTGAAGAGGACCCCTAACCTCTGTGTCCTCAGACATAGAGTCATCCTGAAAATTTTGAAGATTCATAATATAGATTTAAGAAGTACTTATATAATTTATGCAATTAAATGTTCTTTACCTGTCGTGACCGTTGGCGTGACCCCTGGCCTCTGTCGAAGCCCAACAACTGTGACAGTCTACCCTCGCTAGACTGATAGCCCTAGAAGACGGAGTCTGCTCTCAGGGGCAGAAAGCCCGGCGTCCCCCGTCGTCTACTGCTCGACGACATCCTGATGAAAGGAAAATTTGGTAATGAATTTAAAGGAAAATATAGAAGATGAAAGAAGAGATGAAGGACTCAGGGGCAGAAAGCCCGGCGTCCCCCGTCGTCTACTGCTCAACGACATCCTGATGAAAGGAAAATTTGGTAATGAATTTAAAGGAAAATATAGAAAATGAAAGAAGAGATGAAGGAAAAGTTACTTGTACTCAATTTCAAAATTCATCAGTATCACGATCATGTACTCTACTCCTTAAACTGGACCATCGATCTTTTGTCGTGGTTGTTCGCCGTTTTTGTTTTTGCACCTTATGAGTCTGTACATCTTCTGCATCTCCAACTAAGTCATCAAGTCGTAGACCAGGATCAACGACAAAAGAGTCTGGCAACTATTGTTCTTCATAAACAACATCAGCCTCATCAAGGTACCCAGCATTATCTTGTGTATATAACCGCTCACGAGGATTCACCTTGTGTACAACCCACCAAGCACTAAGCTTTTCGCATGGATATTGTAGATAATACAGTTGCTCGACTTGGTGTGCAAGGACGAAGGTGTCGTAACCTCGTAGCCGGTCCTTGTGTTTGACTTCTACCGTGCCAAATTGGTTTTGTCGAGTTCCATTGTTATGATCAAACCAATCGCAGTCAAATAAGACTACTTTAAGGTCTTTACCCCCGGCAAAACTAAATTCTAGGATTTTAGATTGGGTTATAAAAAACCTACTCACTCTAACCCTAACCACTTCTCCCTCAACCCTCTCTTCTCCACTGGTCTGAGCGGCGGCGGCAGCGAGCAGCAAAACCAGCGAGGCGGCGGCGACAGCGAGCGTCAGGTGTCAGAAATGGCGAGGCGGTGACGGCGCTAGGAGGCGAGCAGCGGCAGCGCTAGGCAAGCGGCAGCGATGGCAGCAGTGGTGACTGTGGTGGCGGCGGCCAGTCGCCGGCTAGGCGAGTCGCTCGGCCATGGCGTCCGAGCCAGAGCGCCTGGACGCGGCGTGGCGTTCGGTGTACTGTCTAAAAGCCAGCACCGCACGCCCGGTTTTAGGAGGTGGAGGTGGAATGAGCGAGCCGGTGGGCGGGTGAGGGAGCTAAGTGGTGGGGGCGGCAGCGCGAGGAGAAGAAAGAAAAAAACCTACCCTGCAGCTCAGCTTGAACAGAACGGGGCTGCAAGGCTGCAATGCCACGGGACAGAGCAGCGATGCTCCCGTCATGATCCTCTGTTTCTTCCTTCCTTCCTTCCTTCCTTCCTTCCTTCCTTCCTTCCTTCCTTCCTTCCTTCCTTCCTTCCTTCCTTCCTTCCTTCCTTCCTTCCTTCCTTCCTTCCGTCTCAGGTGGATGCGGTGGTGGTGGTGGCTGCCGCTGTGTCACACCCGGTTTTTCCGAAGAAACAACCAAGTGAATATCACATGTATGCCAGGATCATTTTCTCATACATGTGATGACAAATAGTGAAGCATCATTTATTACAAGCCAGGTGTCGAATATAAATAAGTCTTACATCGCAAATGTCTCAATAGACACTAATGCTTCATCACAAGTAAATAAACTAGCAGCGGAATATTATTCTTTTAGGGCTCCATCACAGGCGTTGCCCGGGGGTCTTCATGAACCTAAAATCCTTACTCGGGTCCAAAATCTTGGTCATTATACACCACCTCATTATCTTGACCTGAGCAGCAATATAAACCAACAAATATGCAAGGTTGAGTACCAATGGTACTCAGCAAGTGTGGGAAAATTATATCATGCATGGCTAGAACAAGGAGAGGTTGAACTCATGGTTAAAGCACTACGCAATTAATACCTATCACCTTAGCTTATTAAGCACCTACATTACTACACAGGTGAAATGGTCCCATTCTCCCATCCCATCATTGTAATCCAATAACCATAACATCATTACCAATGTTAAGCTCCCCGCTTAACTTCCAAAACCATCAATCCTCTAATCATGAATAAGTCCAGGCCGCTCTTAACCGTGAGCACGGCTGTCAAGACAGTTTTGACTCTGCAGAGTTTGTACCACTGTACCCACAAGTAGTGATTTCATCCCCCGTTGCCGGGTGGACTAAAGGAACCTCCATTATGCCAGTGGCTACGATCCACATTCACACTTCCCAGGTGTGTAGCCAAGAGATCACTACGAAGCCTTTACAAAGGGATTCCCGACGAGCGTGGGCCCACTGAGGTTTCACCCCTAACAGCATACAAGAGGCTCCAACCCCGCTGCAGTGGCCCCCTCTTGAGCCTTGCGGTTCATATGGTAGTCCAGCTGACACCTACTCCCCGCACCATCCAACACACCCATACTACGCCGGGGATACACCTAATTAATTGGCCAAGCTGCCCCATCTCAGCATGTGGTTGGCACTGTAAAGCCGGGTTACATGCTCCATGAACCGGTCCTTAGGATCCAGGCAAGTACTAAACACAAACCCAAGTCTCGTGCACCCAGCACACAACCAAAACATCCAACTTGCCTTGATCCCTACCTCTACATAACTCACAATGTTTCATTCAAGAGTATGGTAATATAAACTGATGATCTCATTTCCCAAATATCCCATTCTAAGCATGGCTAAGCATATGCATGTAAATAAATGACATGGTAAAATAAATCCCAACCCAAGCTTCAATGAAACAAGGTAATGCAATACTAGGGAAACTTTCCTAGCATGGGTTTCATATTTCATTTGACAATGCAAATAATTCTATCTACACATCCTAGCATAGGATCAAAGTGGTCAAGGACACTTGCCTCCTTCTTGCTGCTCTTGAAATGGGTAGTCCTGATCTTGGAAAGGAATAACTTGCTCTTGAACAGGTTCTACTTCATACCATTACACATAGCAAAAGAAAAACAACAATCATAAGACATAGTTCACACTTCCACTTCATACAAACCACACATTCATATTTATGAAATTCATTCACCATTATATGTGTTGTGGTTACTTTATGTGTGTTGAGTTGTGGCTTGCATGCACTTTTAACCATGTGTATATGATTCCTACTTTTGTGTCCACCTTTATACTTACATACTATTTATATGGGTTTCCAATAAATTTCTTATATTCAACTACTTCACCTTTTTACTACCAAGTGTGTATGAAAAGTATTATTCTTCCCCATATGTGCCTTCATAATTTCTACCAACCCTAAACTGAATTCTTTGTATTTTAGAAACTCCATTTTTCATTTACTAGTTGCTATATTTTCAGATTTATATTCCTATGCATAATTGTGTATTTTATTATAAAATTAGTAATACACATCATCTAAACAGAATAGGTTCGGGTCCTAAATAATTTAATAACATATTTTGACTTTTGCCTCTGATGTAAACTATTTTATAATTATTTTACCTATTTTCTATAACTATTCTTTACCTAAAAATGTGTCCCTATACTAATGAATATGAATAATAGATGAAACAGATTTATTTCAGCCCAAAAATATATTTTTATCTCACTCCAAAGTTTTCTAAGTACTGAGAAAGTTTTTAATTAATTTTGACAATTATGTTTGTCCCCCTTTTAATTTTTAAACACTAGTTACATATTCAATTTTCTAAATTAAATACTAAACAAGGCTAAAATAATGAATTCACCCCATTACAGGGTCTATAATATTATTTTCATAATTTCCAGGGGTCTATCTACACTTATCAGAGGTGTTTTTCCTAATTTCTATTAAGTCCAGGGGTTAAAACTGATTTTTAAATGGATTTACATGATTTTCTGGAGTTCCAGGGGCTAGATCTGAAGTTTCCGGGGCTAGCTCTCAATTCCAGAGAACCCCAGGGGGTAGCACGTAAGAATTCCAGACTTTATAATGCGGGGCTGACGTGGTCCGTCCGATTTTAAACCGACGGCTGAGATTATATGATCGAACCGGTACGCGGGGTTTTAAAGTCTACCGTGCGATTTAAAATAAACGGCGCACATGCGGCCACGTTGCTCTGATCGAACGCGGGCGGCGCTGCCGGCGGCGGGAAGCGGCGATCTCGCCGGAAAGTTTCGGATCCTCGAGAATTCTGCCTAGAACTGTGATCTGATGGCCTAGATCGGTAGAGGGGAGGTCAGGGATCTCACCTCGGGGGTTTTCTCGAGCTCGGGGGTCCTGGAAAGTGATCGGCGGCGAGGTCCGAGGCAAAACCACGGCGAAGCTCGTCGGCGCTGGATTTACACCGTAAGTCTTCGGGTTTTCTGCACCTGCAAAGTTCCCGGAGGCGGTGGATCAAGACCAGCGAGTTAGATCAGAGTTTCCGAGCTTAGATCGGCCGGAATTCACCGGCGAAGTCTCGGTGCTCACCGGAGTAAAAATCGGCGATCGCATGGGAAAAACTGATCGGGGCTGGGGTTTTTATAGCCGGGGGAGGGCGGTGGGTCTGTTGTGATCGAGTTGGAGTCCTCTGGGACCAGAATTCGGGCGACGGGACGCGGTTTCCGGTCGGTTTCGATTTCGCGCGCTCGGGGGAAAAGTCCGGGGTCGCGGGGGCTCGGGGTTAGGGATGACAGGTGGGTCCCACCCGTCGGTGAGAGGCAGCGCAGTGTGCGCGGGGGCGGGCTGGCGCGGGAGTAGCTGGGCTGGCTGGCGGGTTTCGGCCCACTGGCCGGTTTTTTTCCTGTTTTCCTTTTTCTTTTTCCATTTCTTTTCTGTTTTGAGTATAATTTGAATTCCAGTTTGAATTTGAATTTTTGCAAAACATGCAATACGTCCAAAAATTTTTAAATTCCCCTCTGAACATGGTTTTGGGTTTTGAATAAAAATTTGGGGTGTTACAGCTCTACCCCCCTTAAAAGAAATCTCGTCCTCGAGATTGGTGTTTCTAAGAAAATAATTCCGGAAATTGTGCCTTAAGCTCATCTTCCCGTTCCCAGGTGGCTTCCTCTTCTGAGTGATGCTTCCACTGCACCTTGCACATCCGGATTCTTTGATTTCTGGTGAGGCGTTCCATTGTCTCCAAAATCTTGTATGGTTGCTCGGCATAAGACAAATCTTCAGCTACATCCACTTCATTCATGGGTAACACCTCCTCAGGCGTCCTCAGACATTTCTTGAGTTGTGACACATGAAATACATTGTGCACGTCCGATAGATGCACCGGTAACTCTAGCTGGTACGCCACTTCGCCTTTTCTTTCCAAAACTTGAAAGGGTCCGATGTATCGAGGTGACAACTTCCCTTTCACCTTGAACCGACGAAGTCCTCTGATAGGGGACACCTTGAGATAAACATAGTCTCCCACGTTGAAAACGAGTTCTCTTCTTCGTACATCAGCATAACTCTTCTGGCGTGTTTGTGCTATCCTCAAGTTGTTGCGAATCTCCCTCACCTTCGCCTCGGCTTCTTGTAGCACTTCTGGACCAAACACTTTACTTTCTCCTGTTTGGTTCCAAAATAGGGGAGTTCTGCACTTCCTTCCATACAAAGCTTCAAACGGTGACATCTTCATACTAGCTTGATAACTGTTGTTATAGGAAAACTCCGCATACGGTAGGTTCTTGTCCCAACTCCTATTGTTTTTGAGTGCACATGCCCTTAACATATCTTCAAGGATCTGATTGGTTCTCTCCGTCTGCCCGTCAGTTTGGGGATGATAGGCAGAACTAAAGTTCAGATGGATTCCCGTGGTTTCATGCAACTTTTGCCAAAACCTCGAGGTGAACTGTGTCCCTCGGTCCGACACTATCTTCTTTGGCACTCCATGGTAACACACAATCCTTGACATGTACAATTCTGCCAATTTAGATCCACTGTAGCTTTCTTTCACAGGGATGAAATGAGCTACCTTGGTTAGCCTATCAATAATGACCCATATTGAATCATACCCGGATTGGGTCCTAGGCAATCCCACGACAAAATCCATGCTGATTTCTTCCCATTTCCATTCAGGTACTTTAAGTGGTTGCAATAATCCCGCGGGTCGTTGATGTTCAGCTTTCACCAACTGACATGTGTCACATAGGGCAACATGTTCCGCGACATCTCGCTTCATGCCATACCACCAATACCTGCCTTTGAGGTCCTGGTACATCTTCGTACTCCCAGGATGAATGGAATAGTCGGAATCGTGAGCCTCCTTCAAAATCAATTCACGAATCTCCTTTACTTCTGGTACACAGATCCTTTTCCCGTGCCACACCGTTCCTTGTTCATCCTCTCTAAAACCAGGAGCTTTATTTTCCTTGATGAGCTGTCTGATCTCTTGTATCTTCTCATCATTCTTTTGGCCCTCGCGTATGTCTTGCTCGAGTGTGGAGTCCACTTCCATGGCGATGGCTTCACCACTATTTACTAGACATAGATTGAGTCTTATAACCTCGTCCTTCAATTCTGCGGGCATGTCCTTCAAGCTCAACTTATTGACCTGCACTTTCCGACTCAAAGCATCGGCCACGACGTTTGCTTTCCCGGGATGATAGTTGATGCCTACATCAAAGTCATTGATTAGCTCTAACCATCTCCTTTGTCTGAGGTTGAGATCTGGTTGTGTGAATATGTACTTCAAACTCTTATGATCCGTATATATCTCTGTCCTCTTCCCCATCAAATAGTGCCGCCAAATTTTCAACGCGTGTACCACTGCAGCTAGTTCTAGGTCATGTGTAGGATAGTTCTTCTCGTGCTTCCGAAGCTGCCGGGATGCATATGCCACGACATGTCCTTCTTGCATGAGAACACATCCCGACCCATTTCCAGAGGCATCGCAGTACACTGTGAGATTCTTCTGCATATCTGGCATAACCAACACTGGGGCTGTTGTCAATCTTTTCTTTAGCTCCTGAAAGCTCGTCTCGCACTGTGGCGTCCAGGTGAATGTGATTCCCTTCTCCAACAGTTTGGTGAGAGGTCTCGAGATCTTGGAGAATCCCTCAATAAACCGTCGATAGTATCCAGCCAAGCCCAAAAAGCTTCGAACTTCCCCGACATTTTCAGGGGTCTTCCACTTCTGGATATCCTCGATTTTGGCGGGATCTACGGAGATTCCTCCCTCCGAGATTATATGTCCTAGAAAGGGAACTCTCTTCAGCCAAAACTCACACTTGCTCAACTTGGCATGTAGTTGGTGTTCTCTCAACCTCTGTAACACCAACCTTAGATGTTTCTCATGTTCTTCTTCATCTTTGGAGAAGACGAGAATATCATCTATGAAAACCACAACAAATTTGTCCAGATATTCCATGAATACCTTGTTCATGAGATACATGAAATATGCCGGGGCATTGGTTAGCCCAAAAGGCATGACAGTGTATTCATACAGTCCGTACCGAGATACGAAAGCTGTCTTGGGAATATCAGATTGCCTTATCTTTAGTTGGTGGTATCCCGACCTGAGATCAATTTTTGAGAACACACAAGCTCCCCTCAACTGATCAAACAAGTCTTCAATGCGGGGTAATGGATACTTGTTTTTGATGGTTACCTCATTCAAGGCACGGTAATCCACGCATAACCTTTGGGTTCCGTCTTTCTTAGGCACAAATATCACCGGAGCTCCCCATGGTGAGGAACTAGGGCGAATATACCCCTTCTCCGTCAATTCTCTTAAATGATCCTTGAGCTCTTCTAGCTGCTTGGAGTCCATTCGATAAGGTCTCTTGTATATCGGGGCTGTTCCCAGTACTAGCTCAATTGCGAATTCCACGTCACGGTCGGGAGGCATACCTGGCAATTCCTCCGGAAAAACATCTGGATATTCCCTGATAGTCCTGATTTCCTCAACTTTCACCTCCACTTGATTTAACTTCATGTCCCTCCTAGGCTCGTGTATCGTTATGAACTTTACTCTTGTGCCATTGGGGTGAGTTAGTTCCACCGTTCTGGTCGAACAATGGATGATTCCTTTATGTTTGGTCAACCAATCCATACCCAAAATAATATCTACCCTTGTGAATCTATCACTATGAGGTTAGCATCTATCCCTTGTGAATCTATCACTATGAGGTTAGCAGTAAATACTACCCCATTAATGTCTAGGCTCACTTTGGGACACACTTGTCTTGTCCTTATTTCTCCACCTGGAGAGTTTACGGCTAGCATATGGTTCATTTGTGTGGTTGCTAGGTCATACTTCTTAACAAACCCTTGAGCAATGAACGAGTGGGTAGCACCAGAATCAAACAGCAGAGTTGCAAGGTGTAAATTGGCAGGAAACTTACCAACTACCACGTCGGGTGCCTCTTGTGCTTCCTCCATAGTGACGTGGTTCACCCGTCCTCTCACTACATTCTGCTGTTGTGGCGGCGCAGGCTTCTTCTTCGGGCACTTATGGGCATAGTGCCCCACTTCACCACAGCTAAAACATTGCACCCCAACCTTAGGTGCTTGTCCATTGTTGTCTTGGGGTTGGTTCGGGGGTCCTTGCACTGCTGGTCAAGGTGGATATGCGGGGCGAGGCTGCTGCACAAACTGACGTTGCGGCTGTGCTGGTGCTGCGGGTGGCCTGTAGTTTGGGTTGTACCCTCTTGGTGCTGAATAGGGTACCGCAGCACGGCTCGTCTGCCCCGTAGGTTGCTGCATCATACGTGGGCGGGTGTTGCTCCCTGAGGCCTGATGTGACCATCCCGCCTTCCTCTTATTCTCATTTTCCAGGGCCTTTAGCTTCCTTTCCACCACAAACGCTCTGTCCACCATCTTTTGAAAACTTTCATACTCATTGGAGGACATGGCACACTGCATCTCTGCGGTAAGTCCTTCCACGAAACAATCTTGTTTCTGCTCATCAGTCTCTATGTCTCGTGGAGCATAACGGGATAGTTGAGTAAATTTAGTGAGGTATTCCCTCACCGTCATGTTTCCCTGCTGCAGTCCTAAAAACTCCTTTCTCTTGTTTTTCAGTTCACCTCTTGGGATGTAGTGGTTGCGGAAGCTACGCTTGAACTCTTCCCAAGTGATGTTCTCAGGGTCATGATGGGCGGCCACGTAGGCGGTCCACCAATCAGCAGCAGGTCCCTGCAATTGATGAGAGGCAAACAGCACCCTCTCATACCCTTGGCATTGTATTATCCTCATCTTACTTTCAATGGTCTTCAGCCAATCATCTGCCTCCAGAGGTTCAGCAGCACTTGCAAACTTTGGAGGTTGAGTTCCTAGAAACTCACTCAACCTTGGTTGGCGTGGTGCCGCTTGTGGAGGTGGAACTTGATGCAAGTTGGCCACCACTTGAGTCAAGTTCTGGATAAGCTGATTTTGATTCTCCAGCATTTGGTGGAGAGGATCAACTTCTTCACGGCGACCACCCCTGTCCTGGCCTCCAGAAAGATGAGGGTTGCATGCCTCATCATTGTTGTTGGCGGGGTTGGCAGCACGTCCTTTTCCTCTTCCGGCCATCTGGCAGAATCAACACATGTTAATTTGATACCATTTAGTATCATCTTACTACTTTCATTTGTTGGTACTTTAAGGTGTTGAGGCTTTGTTAAAACTTTACGAGGGTTTATATCTCACACCAAATAAATGCACTATTATTTCCTGTGGGTTCACACACCAAAGCAAAACAATCTGAAGACGAGGCTGTGGACAATTGCTCATGGCTTCCACAACTCACGTCACACACCAAGCATTATCACACTATTAACTACGTAACGACTCGACTACTCGACCTCTTGCTAGCTAGGGGAAAGACTCTACACTACTCGTCCTCTTGAGCTGGCTCCTCAGGATCTTCCTCCTCATTTCGACTACCTTCTGACTCTGCTTTGGGTGGGGAGGCTGCTGGTGGAGAAGTGCGACGACGCCTGATTGCTCGGCGATCCGGGGAGTCAGGTGTCCATGGATCACTCACGGTGACACACAGTTCATTCCCATCTCCTCTTTCTCTCGCCTTTAAACAAGCTCGCAGCAACGCCTCCGTTTCCTTCAGGGTGTCTCGGACATCCTGAAGCTCTTGTTGACACTCCTGTAGTCGAGTGCTGAGCATAGCAGCATCCTCCAAGCACAAGTCCATGTGCTCATGGGAAGTCCCTTGCTGCACCGGTGGGTACTTGTACTCCGTGGTACCACTCTCACGTTGGAGGACATACATGTACTCAGTTTTGTCCAAGTGGCGACGATAGATGTGACTCTGGCAGGTGATGGCCTCCCAGGTGACATCTCTCTCCGCGTCAACTTGTGTTGCTCGACAAGCTGGAGAATGGTGGATCTTCAGCAGTTGATTCTCGTGTATAATCCTCATCTCCGAACTCCATTCTTCCCTCTTCTAACGGATGGTCCTGGTGGAGTTATAGTGGATGATTAGCTTGCCCGTATTGCCGGCGGCTTCGAGCATACGTCGAAGACGGCGCAACAAATCGCCTACTGCCAATCCGTAGGAAAGATACGTCACTGGACGACTCTCCTCTCTTTCGGCAAGGGCAACTACGGGAACTCTCCCTCCTGTGGACTTACGAGCGGTGCGAATCATGCGAACCATCTAAAACAAAAAGAATTAAAACTTAGGTTAGATAAACTTTTTAAACAAAAATCCCATTTTGAATGAAAATTTGGGGTAAGATGAAGAAAATGACTCCTTAAATAACACTCTTCACCCACACCTTGGAAAATAGTTTTTTTTTTAAAAAAAATAAGGCCCTTAACTACGTCCATTTCTACCTAGGTCCACGTTCCTACGGGCAACCTTGGCTCTGATACCACCTCTGTCACACCCGGTTTTTCCGAAGAAACAACCAAGTGAATATCACATGTATGCCAGGATCATTTTCTCATACATGTGATGACAAATAGTGAAGCATCATTTATTACAAGCCAGGTGTCGAATATAAATAAGTCTTACATCGCAAATGTCTCAATAGACACTAATGCTTCATCACAAGTAAATAAACTAGCAGCGGAATATTATTCTTTTAGGGCTCCATCACAGACGTTGCCCGGGGGTCTTCATGAACCTAAAATCCTTCCTCGGGTCCAAAATCTTGGTCATTATACACCACCTCATTATCTTGACATGAGCAGCAATATAAACCAACAAATATGCAAGGTTGAGTACCAATGGTACTCAGCAAGTGTGGGAAAATTATATCATGCATGGCTAGAACAAGGAGAGGTTGAACTCATGGTTAAAGCACTACGCAATTAATACCTATCACCTTAGCTTATTAAGCACCTACATTACTACACAGGTGAAATGGTCCCATTCTCCCATCCCATCATTGTAATCCAATAACCATAACATCATTACCAATGTTAAGCTCCCCGCTTAACTTCCAAAACCATCAATCCTCTAATCATGAATAAGTCCAGGCCGCTCTTAACCGTGAGCACGGCTGTCAAGACAGTTTTGACTCTGCAGAGTTTGTACCACTGTACCCACAAGTAGTGATTTCATCCCCCGTTGCCGGGTGGACTAAAGGAACCTCCATTATGCCAGTGGCTACGATCCACATTCACACTTCCCATGTGTGTAGCCAGGAGATCACTACGAAGCCTTTACAAAGGGATTCCCGACGAGCGTGGGCCCACTGAGGTTTCACCCCTAACAGCATACAAGAGGCTCCAACCCCGCTGCAGTGGCCCCCTCTTGAGCCTTGCGGTTCATATGGTAGTCCAGCTGACACCTACTCCCCGCACCATCCAACACACCCATACTACGCCGGGGATACACCTAATTAATTGGCCAAGCTGCCCCATCTCAGCATGTGGTTGGCACTGTAAAGCCGGGTTACATGCTCCATGAACCGGTCCTTAGGATCCAGGCAAGTACTAAACACAAACCCAAGTCTCGTGCACCCAGCACACAACCAAAACATCCAACTTGCCTTGATCCCTACCTCTACATAACTCACAATGTTTCATTCAAGAGTATGGTAATATAAACTGATGATCTCATTTCCCAAATATCCCATTCTAAGCATGGCTAAGCATATGCATGTAAATAAATGACATGGTAAAATAAATCCCAACCCAAGCTTCAATGAAATAAGGTAATGCAATTCTAGGGAAACTTTCCTAGCATGGGTTTCATATTTCATTTGACAATGCAAATAATTCTATCTACACATCCTAGCATAGGATCAAAGTGGTCAAGGACACTTGCCTCCTTCTTGCTGCTCTTGAAATGGGTAGTCCTGATCTTGGAAAGGAATAACTTGCTCTTGAACAGGTTCTACTTCATACCATCACACATAGCAAAAGAAAAACAACAATCATAAGACATAGTTCACACTTCCACTTCATACAAACCACACATTCATATTTATGAAATTCATTCACCATTATATGTGTTGTGGTTACTTTATGTGTGTTGAGTTGTGGCTTGCATGCACTTTTAACCATGTGTATATGATTCCTACTTTTGTGTCCACCTTTATACTTACATACTATTTATATGGGTTTCCAATAAATTTCTTATATTCAACTACTTCACCTTTTTACTACCAAGTGTGTATGAAAAGTATTATTCTTCCCCATATGTGCCTTCATAATTTCTACCAACCCTAAACTGAATTCTTTGTATTTTAGAAACTCCATTTTTCATTTACTAGTTGCTATATTTTCAGATTTATATTCCTATGCATAATTGTGTATTTTATTATAAAATTAGTAATACACATCATCTAAACAGAATAGGTTCGGGTCCTAAATAATTTAATAACATATTTTGACTTTTGCCTCTGATGTAAACTATTTTATAATTATTTTACCTATTTTCTATAACTATTCTTTACCTAAAAATGTGTCCCTATACTAATAAATATGAATAATAGATGAAACAGATTTATTTCAGCCCAAAAATATATTTTTATCTCACTCCAAAGTTTTCTAAGTACTGAGAAAGTTTTTAATTAATTTTGACAATTATGTTTGTCCCCCTTTTAATTTTTAAACACTAGTTACATATTCAATTTTCTAAATTAAATACTAAACAAGGCTAAAATAATGAATTCACCCCATTACAGGGTCTATAATATTATTTTCATAATTTCTAGGGGTCTATCTACACTTATCAGAGGTGTTTTTCCTAATTTCTATTAAGTCCAGGGGTTAAAACTGATTTTTAAATGGATTTACATGATTTTCTGGAGTTCCAGGGGCTAGATCTGAAGTTTCCTGGGCTAGCTCTCAATTCCAGAGAACCCCAGGGGGTAGCACGTAAGAATTCCAGACTTTATAATGCGGGGCTGACGTGGTCCGTCCGATTTTAAACCGACGGCTGAGATTATAAGATCGAACCGGTACGCGGGGTTTTAAAGTCTACCGTGCGATTTAAAATAAACGGCGCACATGCGGCCACGTCGCTCTGATCGAACGCGGGCGGCGCTGCCGGCGGCGCACGGCGGCAGGAAGCGGCGATCTCGCCGGAAAGTTTCGGATCCTCGAGAATTCTGCCTAGAACTGTGATCTGATGGCCTAGATCGGTAGAGGGGAGGTCAGGGATCTCACCTCGGGGGTTTTCTCGAGCTCGGGGGTCCTGGAAAGTGATCGGCGGCGAGGTCCGAGGCAAAACCACGGCGAAGCTCGTCGGCGCTGGATTTACACCGTAAGTCTTCGGGTTTTCTGCACCTGCAAAGTTCCCCGGAGGTGGTGGATCAAGACCAGCGAGTTAGATCAGAGTTTCCGAGCTTAGATCGGCCAGAATTCACCGGCGAAGTCTCGGTGCTCACCGGAGTAAAAATCGGCGATCGCGTGGGAAAAACTGATCGGGGCTGGGGTTTTTATAGCCGGGGGAGGACGGTGGGTCTGTTGTGATCGAGTTGGAGTCCTCTGGGACCAGAATTCGGGCAACGGGACGCGGTTTCCGGTCGGTTTCGATTTCGCGCGCTCGGGTGAAAAGTCCGGGGTCGCGGGGGCTCGGGGTTAGGGATGACAGGTGGGTCCCACCCGTCGGTGAGAGGCAGCGCAGTGTGTGCGGGGGCGGGCTGGCGCGGGAGTAGCTGGGCCGGCTGGCGTGTTTCGGCCCACTGGCCGGTTTTTTTCCCGTTTTCCTTTTTCTTTTTCCATTTCTTTTCTGTTTTGAGTATAATTTGAATTCCAGTTTGAATTTGAATTTTTGCAAAACATGCAATACGTCCAAAAATTTTTAAATTCCCCTCTGAACATGGTTTTGGGTTTTGAATAAAAATTTGGGGTGTTACACGCTGGCTGCTGCGCGCGGTTAAAAGAAAAGCGGCAACGGCCAATGGGGTGGGTGGATCTTCCCCCTCCTCCGTCCTCTGCTTTTCCTCTTGGCTTGCTGCTAATTTCAAGCAACAGCCAAAGGAAGCTCTGCCGCGCATCCGCCTCTTGCAAGTTACAGCAGAGACGAAAGAAGAACCAGAGCCCAATGGCTGCAAATTGCAATGTTAAATGGCCGCGTGATGGTTGGGTGGCACACACGGCATGGGGTCGGAGAGCTGCAAGTAAACGTCACGTCTTTTCTGCTCACTGTTGCGGCCACTAGTGACGATGCTGCTGTACTGTACCTGTGCCTGCCGCTCATCGACTTCATTCACAGGAATAAATAAAAACAGAGTGAAAGAGAAAAAAAGGCTGCTCGACTGATACCGCCGTGAGTCACCGACAAAGGTTGTGAGCCGCCTGTGACCGACCGGTGTCGTGTCTTTGTTTATCCGAGCTACCTAAGGACGGCGTCGTCGTTGCTTCCCATCTCGCCTAGCAAGCTACGGACTATATATCTAATATATTGTAGATTTGAATTTATATCTTACACATGGAATACATACAGTTCTACCTTCACGTTACTCAAAATCATGGAGAAACAAAGAAATAGCCATGGAGGGATTCAAGGTTGTCAGATGAGCTTCACACAAGTGGTTTTGCATAAACATAGTACCCAGAATGCACAGAAATTTGGTAAACACATGAAATTCCAAAGTCTGCTGGTACATTTATTAGAATTTGTTTGATCCAGTAGCAGAGTTGGTACATTTATTGGTAAACACATGCTGCACTAGGGCGGGAGGGGGGCCGGAGCGTCGTGGGGGTGGAGAGGGGCGTCGAGGGGGCAGAGAGGGGCGGCGGGAGAGGGTTGGCAGGGGCGGCCAGTGGTGCGGCGGTGGAGAGTGGTGGCGGGGGCGGCCTGCGGCGCGGCGGCGGGGTGGGGCGGCAGGGAGAGGGGCGCGTCAGAAATGGAGCTACTCTGTGTGAGGCGCGGGGCGGGAGAGGGGCCTGGGTGGCCGGCGGCGCAGCGGCGGAGGGCGGGGCGGGAGGGTGGCCGGGGCGGCGGAGCAGCGTGGCGGGAGGGGAACCGTGGCGGCGCAAGGTGGCAGGGCGGCCGGCGGCGCGGCGGCAGCGGGGCAGAGAGGGGTGGTGGGGGCAGCGGGGCAGGAGGGTGGTCGGGGCGGCGGGGCAGCGGGACGGGAGGGGGGCCGTGGCGGCACGGGGTGGCTGGGGAGGCCGGCAGCGCGACGGCGGAGAGGGGCGGCGGGGGCAGCGGGGCACGAGCGGGGCTGGGGCGGCGGGGCAGGAGGGGGCCGAGGCTTCGATGGGGCGGCAGGCAGAGGGGTGGCGCGGTGGCGAAGAGGGGCGGCGGCGGCAGCCGGCTGCATGGCGGCGGAGAGGGACGGAGGTGAGAGGGGCGGCAGGGAGGATGGCGTACCTCGGGCAGCGGCGACCGGAGACGGGGCGGCGGAGACCGGCGACGGCGACGGAGAGTCGGGAGGCATCATACGGGGTGGCGGCGGAGACCGACGACGGCGAAGCAGAGTCGGGAGGCGGCGCGGGCGGGAGAGAAGGCCGCCTCCCGACTCGCAGGGTCGGGAGTATATCGGGCTTATTGACGACAGTTGTTCCTCACCGTCATCAATAAGCTGCTTATTGACGATGGTTGTGTATCCCCGTCGTCAATAACGCCTCGGGTGGAGCCGGATCTCGGCCAAATTTTACGACGACCTTTATAGACGATGGCCACCGTCCTCATTTAGTTATTGATGACAGTACTATGTTAGCCGTCGTCAATTACCACATTATTGATGACGGCTGTATCTAGCCGTCGTCAATTAATTTAAATACGATGGCCCCATCATCAATAAATTTGGCCGTCGTCAATGGTTGCTTTTCCTGTAGTGGTTGTGAGATATGATATAGCAACTAGAGCTGTTAAATCTTAATCAAAGTCAAACTTAATATCCAGAGAAATACAAATTGGTTCAATTTGAAAGTTTTCTCATTTGATTAGAACTTCCTACCAAAGTCATATGATATTATCACTAGATAAAACCTTATACATATGCTATTTACTTTTGCATTGAGCCTAGTCAAAGTAGTATAGACCTATGTGAAATTGTTTTCATACTTCTATCATCAAGATATCACGTGCACATGCTAAACTTCTACACTAGAAGTTAGCAAATCCATCCATCATACCACTCCACAACAAAAGATACTCCAGATTTTTCATGTCAAACATTCTCTTAGAATTAATTGAAAAAAAAGAGTAGAAGACATGGCTACAAGAAAAAGAAAAAAAATGCATGCGCACAATACATGAGCATGAGAAAAAAAGAAAAAAAGAAAATAAGTAGCCATGTTTCATCCCTACAATTAAAATAGTTCCAAAAAGGAGTTATCTTCCACTTCCACATATCGTCCATCACACATGCACATCTTGATCTCGAGTATGATTGGTTTTCTTCTAATACTTACTCTTTTGCCTTAGCAAATGATGTGATGCAAATGTGCATACTCTTGTTCCCTGCCAAGCTCCAAAAAGGCCATACTTAGAGGTGGGATCAAAAGAAGCATTGCCTTGGTGAGGAGAGTTCCACACACAAATATGAGTGATTGAGAGTTATCATTTGAGGAACTTGAAAATTGGAAACTATTTGAAACTCTCCGGAATTTAAGTGGAACTTAATATTTAGGTAATGCATGCTTGATGTGTTGTTCTATCTTTCAACGACCCAGGAAGAGGAGAAGACATACACCCCATATTAACTAAGGTAAAGGGTGAGTACCATTGCCAATTTGTTTAATACAAGATAGAATATTTTGTTGTGCACTTGGTACTATTGAGAAGTAGAACATTGTAGCAACTCCTGATCAAAAACCTAAGTTCTAATGTTTTCTTCGGGACGAGCAAATGTTAAGCTTGGAGGAGTTTGTTGATGGTCGTTAAGTACCAATTTCGACCGTCAATATTACTCAATTATGTGAAGTGGTAAACATTTCTTGCATGCATTACCCTTAGAAATAACGTAGTTCCACTGTACGTGGAAAGAATGTTGCATGCAGATATTTTATACACAATTGAGGAGGATTAATGGGAGCAATCCTTAATTATACACTTCTAGCCAATCACAGGACGACACGTGGCAGTCCATCGATCAAATGGACAACCTATAGGTATATCCGAGGGAATCCAACGGTGTATCACAAGGGAAACACCTGAGGGCCCACCTATCAGACACCTAGAAGAAAACCAGGACGACTGGGACCAAGCCAGGGATGATCGAACCCCTGGTTCGGTCGAACTAGTCTTGCCCCCAAACTAGGTCATGTTCCACGTGTCGACTCCCTGTGGCTCCCTAAAGTCGGTTCTGGTTGATTCACGCGCATATTCTGGCGGTAACCGACTCAACTCATGTATAAATAGGACCCTATACCCCTCACTTCTCCACACATCACTTAAGTAATACTCTCTTGTATACACACTCTATCCATGTCCTTAGTGGAGTATAGGTTGTAGGAAGGAGCCTCTAGTTCCCAAGTCTACTTTGGGAAAGGTATGGCTCATGTATCTTTTCCTTTGTTTAGACTTTATTCTTATTTATAAATCTAGTCTTCTTTTATTCATATGCTTGGTTGAAGCGTTTCTTGTTTGATTGTGCAATCCATGCATGTGGTAGGTTTAGTTGTCATTATGAAAGTATAGTAGCCTTGTTATTATGTTATCATAAACATCATACGCCCCCACTATAGTCTACTTAGGTATGATATGAATATGTTAGTATGAATAACATAGTCCTTGATCCCAATATTGGTTCAACGATTTTTAGGTTATTCATTGCCTTAGGATGGTACTTGAATCGCGACTCTTAAGGTATTTACTTAGCATGCAAGCGTGGTGCTTGGATAGTTAAGTAGCATTGGATGTCTCATAGACCCACGGATTGAAGGGGTAGGCGGTAGGTGGTGACAGCCCTGTTTGTCCATTGTAATCTCCCACGTTCGACTACGCCACAGGCTCTTAGCGGAAGTCTCCCTGGTGTCATCAGGGGTAAGCCCGTGCGTGATATGTTGGACCACTAAGCCCTAGTGTTCACTACTAGCATACATATGTACACTATTAGGCTATGTAATGTATTACTATAAGCACATTAGGAATAGCCCCTTACCTTAGCTTAACTCTCACTAGGATCATCTCACAAGGACGCAAGTGCTCAACTGCAAAAGTGATTCAAGGCGTTCCTCGACAAATTCTTTCCGTTGGGCAACACAATTGTCTTTTTGCGAAAGAATTCTAGCTTCCAATGGGAGCCAAAGACATCTATCCCCAAAGCTTGGGGGAGGACCAAGATTGTATCTTGGTTTGCCTTCACTATGGGGTGGATAGTGGCTCATCGTCCAACACTCCTACAACGGGTTGACTCCATCGACCCGTGATCAAATTCATGCTGAAGCTAGAGGAGCTTTCTTCTCATAGACCATGAGCAAAGTTAAAAATTTGGTATGAGAGCATGTTCACCAATCATGGGGTGCATCTATGAATGGCTCTAGTTCCGTCAGTTTTGCATGCACACTATTAACAAGGTGTACATGATAACTACAAAGCTAGACCTCCCTATGAAGTATCAAGAGAATCAAGCCAACGGAGAAGTGTTGGGAGGATCCAAGTCATGGATATGATGTGTGAAAGTCCATGTCAACACGAGACACTTAGGGGATTATTTCTCTAAGACCCGTGAGGATCCTTTGTTCTTAAACAACAACTCCGATGGCCACCATCCACAAGGAGGTCAAGGGTGGAATCAACACCACACTTACATATAGGGGCTTGTGAGAATTGTAACAATTCTAAAGGATTTCACCTAAACCAGCCTACCTTGAAGTATCTTGTCCATAGCCAAGCAAAAAATCAATGACAACACACCTAAGAAGCTATTGGCCAGTGGCAAGACACATTAAAGCATTCAATATCCAAGGTGTCCCGCAATCACCCGTTGGGACCCTACACTTCGATCAAGCCTGTGCATCCTGGGGCAAGCGGCATAGTGGATAAAGTGTTTCTTGTTTGATTGTTGGTTCCACTTATCGCCATGCCCAAGGAAGTATTTGATCTAAGATCAAATGTAGGTTGAATCAAAAGAACATCAAGAAGGTCAAAGTGGCACCCCAAAGAAGGACAAGCCTCACCTAGCTAATGGAAGAGTATATTCAATCTCATCATAACACCATCAAGTCTACATCAAGACGACAGGAGGCTAGGGCCATACATGCCCCACTATCTAGTTAACCGCAAGAGAAGTCGTCTATGCCTTCATCTCTGAGTATGGACAACACATCATCACACTAAACAGGACACAGGTTATTCCCGCTCATCGAACTTCAAAAATTTGGTGAGTCCTTGCCAATAGGTTAATTGGTAGTTATCTCATACTTGTTTTTTCGAATTGCATATTTGAATTTTCCACCAAATCTTGCATTTGCGTTTAGCATGTTCGAATTTCCACATTTGCATGTTGGAAACTAAAATTTTCTAGCCAACATAAAAACAAAATTTTGGATTAGGAAGGAAATTAATTTGGGCATGAACTTTGGGCATAACCACTTCAATTTGTTTTCTAACTCAACCCAAAAATATTTCCCTTATTCCTCAATGCATTTGCAAGATGTTTCAAGTTGGGCAAGACAATTTGATAGGGGGTTGGTTTGCTTTTCCTAAAGAACCCATTTTTGAGTTGTTTTGTTCATTCTTGATTGAGTTGCAACCAGAATGAAAAATATGAAGATGTTGTTCGGCAATAAGAAGGGGGGCCTCATCGAGCTTATGCCATCACCGGGAGGATTCAAGATCATATTCCTCCATCGAGCTCAATTCAAGCCCGAGGTGGAGGGATGCTCAAGATAACGACCTGATGGAGCAGCAAGATGGAACATTGCACACATTCATTGCCGACTCCAACCTCGACTTGGCAAGTGACACCGAACGTAAAAGCTACACCCCAAGGCCATGTGTTTCCCATACAATGGCCATTGACTCTAAACTGCGCTTCAGAAGAGGTATGGATTTAGAATTTTCCATGGCTTGGTTTACATTCGGATTGAATAACTTGCTTGCCTTGATGAGGAAGGATTCCGCCTCATCCTCATTCAATTCGTATGCACCCTCACGAAAGTAAGTGATGATATAACCTTTTGAAAGAAACTAAAACAGTATCAAGAATCCCAAAAGCATTGTTTAATAGACTTAATCAATTTATTTTTGTCTAGGTTTAGTAAACAAAGCTTATGGAATATCTTAATGGGTAAACTGGTATATAGCAACCTAGGTATAAGTGATATCCATGATTTTAATTTAAATCTCATGCACATATGGAATCACTAAATCCTAAATTCCTAGGAAGGGCATTAGCTATGTTCAGGAAGGATAACATGAGAACTTGTTTTGCCATGATCTAAAAGATAAAAGTTGCTCTTATAAAAGCTATGATGGTTATAAAATTTTAAGATGAGGGACCCATAGGATGTATATCCATCACTTTCATTGCTATGAGTATGAGCTTTAGAAAATGTGCAAATTGATCTATTCGTAAAGCTCCACTTTTATATCAATGAATGCTACATTGTTTATGGCACTAACACTCATATGAAATTGGGCCCGATAGATATTTTCTGTTTCTTTTTCCTGGATGTACAAATGAAATTTGGTTACCTAACCCAGAAATTCATTTGTACAAGTACCAGGAGCTAACCATTCCTCTCCATCCAAAAGGGGAAGCTTGTAGGAGTAATATTTCTATGCATGCATACAAAAAGTCGATCGTTGAATGAAGCCCCAGAGGTTCTATGTCAACATCTGTTGGCCAAGGAGTAAACGAGCATAGTTGTAACTTATCGGGAAATAAAGCCGAGGGTCAATCATAGCTATACGAGGTCGGAGATTCGTCATACAAACCCTCCACAAGCGACCAATGGGTCATTATGGATAAGGAATCACGGATCACACCCAATGAATGACAGATCCTCATTTGATTAGAACTTCCTACCAAAGTCATATGATATTATCACTAGACAAAACCTTATGCATATGCTATTTACTTTTGCATTGAGCCTAGTCAAAGTAGTATAGACCTATGTGAGATTATTTTCATGCTTTTATGATCAAGATATCACGTGCACATGCTAAACTTCTACACTAGAAGCTAGCAACTCCATCCATCATACCACTCCACAACAAAAGATACTCCAGATTTTTCATGACAAACAATCTCTTAGAATTAATTCAAAAAGGAGTGGAAGACATGGCTACAAGAAAAAGAAAAAAAAATGCATGCACACAATACATGAGTATGAGGAAAAAATGAATAAAAAAAGAAATAAGTAGCCATGTTTCATCCTTACAATAAAGAGAGATCAAAAAAAGGAGTTATATTCCACTTCCACATATCATCCATCACACATGCACATATTGATCTAGAGTATAATTGCTTTTCTCCTAAGGCTTACCATTTTGACTTAGCAAAACATGTGATGCAAATATGCCTACTCTTGTTCCCTACCTAACTCCAAAAAGGTCATACTTAGAGGTAGGATCAAAAGAGGCATTGCCTTGGTGAGTAAAGTTCCACACACAAATATGAGTGATTGAGAGTTATCATTTGAGGAAATTAAAAATTGAAAACCATTTGAAACTCTCTGGAATTTAAGTGGAACTTAATATTTCGGTAATGCATGCTTGATTTGTTGTTCTATCTTTCAACCACCCAAAAAGAGGAGAAGGCATACACCATATGAACTATGGTAAAGGGTGAGTACCATTGCCAATTTATTCAATACAAGGTAGATTATTTTGTTGTGCACTTGGTACTATCGAGAAGTAGAACATTGTAGCAACTTCTGATCAGCAACCTAAGTTCTGATCTTTGCTTCGGGACGAGCAAAGGTTGAGCTTGGGGGAGTTTGTTGACGGTCGTTAAGTACCAATTTTGATCGTCAATATTACTCAATTATGTGAAGGGGTAAATATTTTTTGCACCCATTAACCTTAGAAATAACGTAGTTCCACTTGTACTTGGAAAGAATTGTGCATGCAGCAATTTTATACAAAATTGAGGAGGATTAAGGGGAGCAATCCTTAAGTATTCACTTCTAGCCAATGAGAGGATGACACGTGGCAGTCCACGGATCCAATGGCCGACCTACAGGGGTATCCGAGGGAATCCAACAGTGTATCACCCGGGAAACAGCCGAGGGCCCACCTGGCAGTCACCCAGAGGAAAACCAGGACGAATGGGACCTAGCCGGGGTTTGCCGAACCCCTAGTTCGGCCAAACTGGTCTTGCCCCCAAACTCGATCATCTTCCACGTGTCGTCTCTCTGTGGCTCCCTAAAGTCGGTTCTAGTTGATTCGTGCGCATATTCTAGTGGGAACCAACCTCAACTCAAGTATAAATAGGACCCCCATACCCCTCACTTCCCCACAACCACTTGAGTAGTACTCTCCTGTGGACACACTCTATCCAAGTCCTTAGTGGAGTATAGGCTGTAGGAAGGAGCCTCTAGTTCCCAAGTCTACTTTGGGAAAGGTATGGCTCATGTATCATTTATTTTGTTTTTGACTTTATTCTTATTTATAATATTAGTCTTCTTTTATTCATATGCTTGGATGAAACATTTCTTGTTTGATTGTGGAGTGCTGCACACTACGTGAGAAAGGCTCATTCGAGATACGCCCGCACAAAGAACGCAGACGAGCTGACCGCGCGTCTCCTTTATCGCGTCTCGCATTAAAAAGTCATCGGAGACGAGCACCCGGGCGCGTCGCTGATTAGGACACATGGGAGACGAGCTTTTATAAAGCGTGTCTCCTTATTGTAAGATACCCGATACGGGCCTTTAGGCGGCCCGTCTCCTTTACGGAAAAAGTTCTAGACGGGCTTTAAGGCAGCGCGTCTTATTTAAATAAAATAACCGAGACACACTTTAATGCAACCCGTCTCCTTTTGTTAAGATATCCGAGAGGCGTTTACGCAAGCTCGTCGCGGATTTCATGAATAATCCGAGACGTACTTTGGATTAATGAATGCAAGCTAAAAGAATGCCCCCCTGTTCATCCTGCTTTCCAAGTAACTATTATATACAAAAGAATGCCCCCCTGTTCATCCTGCTTCCCAAGTAACTAATTACACAAATTCTAACTGTCATCTAATCTTGTATATTGTAATAAAATTCTCCCTTTTGGATTAATGATTTTATAAAAGATGAACCTGCATAGCCTCTCTCTAATGTGCTCGAGGCTAGAACCTGCTGTGTTCCTGAAGGCGGTTTTGTAGTCCTGCCACAAGATAAAATGAGAATTAGAAAAAGGTTAATAATAAAGTAAAATAAATGCACTTGCATATACATTGCAATTCGGCTACTCTCCAAATAGAACCATTAATGTAACACCCTCAATTTCACTACCATGCATTGCACACATTTTTCATGTGGAGAAGCATTTAAAAAGAAGAAGAAATGAAGAAAAGAAAATAGAAGCTACTAAAATGATAAAAGGAAATAGAAATATAAAATAGTGAAAATAAAATAGCCAAAATGAGCCACCCCAATTTTTCCCCAAATTTCCCCCTACCCCAATCTTTCCAAATATTTTCCCAATTTTCTTGATTTTCCCCAAATTCCCCAAAATTCCCCTAGGGGTAATTTCCCCCACATCTGGGGGGGGGGGGGGATTTTCCCCTGTAAAATCCCCGAAAAGTGATAGCAAGAAATTCAGCACATGTACACTTAGAAAAATGATGGGAATTAAAACATTGAATTATAACGGTGTAAGTTCAAAGTGAGGATTCAAACTTCCCAAAAACTTCCAACATGGAGATCTAAATTCATAACTTGGGTCTTCATATTTCAAATATTCAACCTTCCAAATTTCAGCTCATTTGGAGGGGTTCTAATTCTTGTTTGGAATTAAAAGAGGAAGCCCTCTAATCTGAATTTAAATTTCAGTTTCAAATTCCAATTTCCTCCATTTGCAAAAATTGGTTCCACAAATGTGTTCTCCATATTTGAATTAGCAGCAATGCAAAAATTCAGAAACATTGGAGTTGGATGGCTATGTTTTTGGAACAATGCAAAAGGGAGAATTCAAATTCCATTTCAAATTCAAATCATCAAACTTAGTTCAAACTTCACACCAGAATTCAAATCATTTGAATTCATCAAATTCAAACCATGACTTTGAGGTGAAGTAAAGCAATCAAGTCTGAGTAGCTGTGGTGAAAAGATCTGTGGAAATTTTGATTAAGAATTGAGGTGGTGGGACCCAGCAGTCAGCCACACAGAAGTGCTTAACCGACTCTGTTTTCCCTCGGCTGTTCACCGCGCGCCACCGTGTGACGGCCGCTACACCGAGCTGGTTCCTCGCTTGTTCCTGACGTCAGCTCGTGCGCGTGGGTGATCAAAGCGGCAGCCCGGGTGCTCTTCTTCTCTTCTCCACGTTACACCGCAGCTCCTCAGCCTCTCTGCTCGAACGCTCGCTGAAAACACCCTCCTGGTGGAAGACCTTTCGGCTCATCGACACCCGGTGAGCTCGGCGTGCTTCTCGCGTGACTGAGCCACGGGAAAGCAGTGGCAGGTCTCCCTCCTGCTCTTCAAAGCTCTAAGAAGACGCTAGCACCGGTGGTTGGCTCCTGCAAGCTAGGATTTTTTTCGGACCTCCGGTGTTGATCACCTCTGCGCCGCACCGTTGCCCGAAGGATTGACAGCCTTTCATGCTTGAACAAAAGGTTCCTGAGGTGCGTTAGAAACCCTTCTTCCTTCCCTCCAATGAGTTCCTACTTTCTTAGCCCCGGCGCCGAGTAATTTGAAGTTTGGCGCCGGTTGTTCTTTAGAAGCCCGAGGACTCTTCGGGGAAATTCGTTGTGCTCCGAGTAGCTCCACGATAGATGAGCTTAGAGTAGCTCCTGCACATGCTTGCGCAACTTTCCAAAGTCCTAGCAGCTCAAATGATCAAGTAGAGGTACCGGGCACCGAGTTTTTATCGCCGCCATCGTTTTGCAGGCTCGGGTCGCCGGTGAGGTCCCATCTGCGGTGATTTTCATGGAGAGCGGGCTATGGGTCGAAGTTGTCCATGCGTCACTGGTGCTGTTAGAGCAAACCCTAGCCCAAAAGACCCACTGCCGAGTGAGAACGAGGTCGCCGAAGTGGAGTTGGACATTGCCGCCGGTGCGAGCACTGTTCCGGCCATTGTCATCTGCCCCGACCCAACCATCGTGTTCAGATGGTGTAAAACTCAGAGGCGGCAAGTTTGGTGAAGTTTGGACCATGGGAACCCCGTCCCAGTGAGCCTCGCCGGAGAGCGCCGCCGCGGGATGCGCGGGAAGCGCGAGGTAGACGAAGGAGGGCCGGGTCCCACCTGTCAGCCTCTGTATCCGCTTGGGAATCGATCTGTGGTGCCGGATCAGGTGTGCCTGTGCAGGAAATAACCCTGTGGCCTCAGTGTTGCCGTCGTCCGAGTGGATAGCGCCACGGGTGAGGCCCATGGCCAGAATTTAAACATGTCTTCATTTTTTTTCAGATTTAGTGCAAACTTCAAATGACCATAACATTCAGTAGGAATGTATAAAATTTGTGAAATAAATTTTTCTGGATTCCTATCAACCAGTACTTTGCAGAAAGGCAAAGAAATTGATCTGAAAATCTCTGGAAATTTCACCAAAATTCATCAAAATTAAAGATTTGGGAATTAATTCCAGAAGATCCCTGTTATGGAATTTCTTCAAATTTGGCCAGAGGATTCCCCATGATGTTAGTGATCTTCAGTAAAATTTTGAGCTTCATTGGGGTTCATTTGCTAGGCCAAATTGCCTTCTAAAGTTCAGCCTTTATTTGAAAATTCGAATTCTGAACAGAAACTTTTCAGAGCTCCTGTCCAACTTCAAAAAATTCAAATCTCCCTGTTGGTAGCTCCAAAAATGGTGAAACAAATTTTTTTAGAACCATGGAGACTTACTCTAATTAGATCTTCCACTGTTAGCCATGTTAAAACTCCAGATTTGGGCTCAAAATTCAGAGAAACCTTGGACTTGTGGAATTTTGGAGACCACAAGGTGCAATGAAATTTCTCCAAATTTTGCTCAGATCATCCTTAGAGAGTCTAGTATCCATTAGAAAAATCCCAAAGCCAATTAAGGAACCTAAATAACAGTAGCTATAAATAGAAGTGAATTCTTATATTTCATTAGCACTTATACATATATTTTGCTACACCTCATATAGTGACCGAAGTTGAAGATACATCGGAGCCGTTGGACGTCCTCCCACCTGACGCTAACTTTCCTTTTGACTTGCAACCAGGCAATCCCCGGTTTGCATTTAAGTAATTTTGCAAATTCTTCATTTGTATCACTTATGTTTAGGGTGAATGCTTGCATTAGAGTTAGGGGGATTGAAACCCCACTTGCATAGCCTTTTAAATCCTATGGAGGGTTGGGTAGTTTACAACCTCGACTAGTAGAGAATGCCATGCTAATGTTCTTAGGATCTCGGTAGAAGTCGAGTGGTTGGAATCTACTCGCGAGAAAGGAATTTATTCACACGGTATGAAAAGAGGTAGAGAATGGCTTAAAGTTGTGAAAATGAAACCCAGCAGGGGGGATAGGATGCAGTGAGCGGAGGTCTCACGTGTGTAGCCTTGTTGGTGTCGATTGAGGACCGAGCCGTGTGCGGCCCTGTTGGACAAGTATCGAACAGTACCGGATGCATACTGGCATATGGGAACCAGGAAACCGATGTACTTGGTTAACCTGGGTGCCGAGGCTTACCCAACCATTTTATAGAAGTGGGTTGAGGGTAGCAAGGTGTAAATCTGCCGGTGGGCATAGACACGCTCCACGCAGGGACCTCCTGCCCGTTACAGATGGACCGGTTCGGCATTTGGATTGCCTTTGAAAGGTTGTTGCATACAACAGAGTAGGAAGGTGTGAAGCACCACACTTCTGAAAGTGGGTGTATGTGACGTGTTCTCCGGGTGTGTCCTGATTGCAATCACCGTCCCTCGCGGTTATTTGAGTACCCGCTTGTTCACTGCGCTATGACGTAGTAAGAAGTGAAATAAGCCAACTGAAAATGCTGCATTGAATTATTAATATCTTGAAACCTTGTATGCTGTAGTTGTAGAGCTAATTAAGTTTATCTCCCACTCTGGGCATCACCACATCGGAGGAAAGCGTTTCTTGTTGGATTGTGGACTTCTGATGTGAGGGCTGCCTAAGGCTCATTAAACTGCTGCTATAAAACTGAAATTAAGGATTAACATGTAGGCGTGTCTTTATTGCAATGTCGTTATCCTACATTACCAATACCTGCATATAGAGTTTCATGATTAGGGTGTCGGTTAAGCTTGCTGAGCCATCATGCTCACGGTTGCAATATTTGAGCTGTGTGCAGGTGAGAGCTATGAGGAGGGTCCGAGGACGAGGCGGTGCCCCCTTCGGGGTACACGGCCGAGCTGGAGCTCTGCACGCCGCCGTGATCCCCGGTTCCATGTTGCTAGTGTGTAGCGTCCCTGAGCTGGACGGCTACACTTATGCTTAGTTAAGATGAGAGGGTAGTTATAAAGAATACTTCCGCTGTATAATTATGTTTTGTCAAAGACTTCCGCTGTTTTATATCCAATAAAAGTTTGTATGTTGTTCTTATTCTTTTCTTGTGTGCTGTTAGGTGCCGCATCGCACAGCACCACCCTCTGCGATCCCGGAGTGGGTGAACCACAGGGTGGTCCTCACATTCGTGGTATCAGAGCCGCATTGGAATAGCACGCTCGAAAAGAGTCTATTTTGAAAACGTAGAAGTAGTCGAGTGAGGATTAGTCACTATGCCCATATAAGGTCTATGATAGTAGTAGTTACTAAGGTGGAAATGCTAACATACTTGTTATACATTCTGTAACGACGCTCCGACGTCAGGTAAGAGGTAAGGTACGCCACTGCAGGCGGATCAATTGTGGTAAGCTCGCCATATGAGCAATAGTATGGAATTGTATACCATGGCTTGGCACGGTAGTTAATATGAGCTCTGAACCTCTCTATGGTTCTGAGAGCATATGAAAACGCTGATCTCCAGCGTGCCTTAGGCAAGAGTGAGAATACCCCATCGTGTGATAAGCAACACGATAGTATGCAACTCTTGAACGTTCAATGTTCAAAGGGCCATACGCAGCGCTCGCCATCAGCATACCTCAACGGTCATGAGGAAGTAGGTGGTATCCGTTGGGTTGATAAAATTCCCAACTGTGACGACCCATTCACGCTCTACTAGGGTTCCCCGTCGTGTGGTGTGAAAACACGACCATATACCTTGAGACGTGGCTTGACTCAAGGACGATCCGTATGGCAATGATACGGACCGTATGTTTTTATTATGATATGGAACTGCCTGAAATGTCAAAAACCTTTGTGTGCACCATTATTGTGTGTTCTTCTGCAGGTATATTAACCACGTTAGTGCATGACATTTAGAAATCGTTATTGAGTGACGTCTTTAGTTCCACCATTTGACACGTATATGCCTGAATACCGGCTTAGGGTTTTTCTTTGGTGAGGAAACGTAGTATCGAGATGAGTATTAGTTGCATAAAAGTGTATTTTCAAAGAAAAGAGTCAAAATGAAGTTTAGGATTCCATTTAGGGGTTATTGAGCTCCCATATTGAACTAAGAGTCAATTGGAAGTGTAGATTCATTTCCAAAGACTTAGGAACAATTTCCCCTGTTTTTGGCAGAAATTTCGCTGAAATTAAACAGGGCATAACATAGCATTGGTTGAACCAATGGAGGTGTGTGATAGCATTCTGGAAAGGTTTTGAAGTCTCCTACAACTTTTATGTAGAACTCCGGAAAAAAATCTCTTTTCAAGTGGATGAAAATCTCAGATGAGTAGACACTGTCCAGAAACAGGGCAGACCAAAATGCTCTCTGGATTTTTCTGTATTTTGGCCACAACATTCTGTAGAAAAATTTCTAAGGGTCAAGTAAGACATCGTGGGAAAGTGTAGGAAATGTGCTACAATTTTGTAGTTCAGTGTTGTCCAAGATTGAGGGCATAAATAGATGGAATTTTGTGAACAAAACAACAACTTACAAAGGAGGTGCTGTCAAAATTCCTGAGAAAATTCTGTCAACTTGTAAAAACCATAACTCAACTAGGAAGGCTATTGTGACACCCTTAATTTCGATTTCTGCATGCATTCATATTTTATATAGAAAAAACATTTTAAAATAAGTTGAAACAGAGAAAGAATAAAAAAGATAGCCAAAAAGAGCCAATTCCAGTTCGCTGAGGAGCGCTGTAGAAAACTCCTGCGGCTCGCTGGCCACGTGGCGCCTTCGGAGCTCATCCCCGCAAAGGGGGAGAGGTCCGCCGCTAACTAGCTACATGGCAGGCTCGGGGCTTGTCTCTGTGAAAGGGGCGAGGTCCGACCTCGTGGGACACGTGTTGCCCCCAGAGCTAGCCTCTACGGAGGAGCGAGGCCAGTCCCGCAGGACATGTGTCGTCACCGGAGCTAGTCACCGCGGAAAAGAAAGGTCCAGACATGTGGGACATGTGTTGCTCTTGGAGCTAACCTCCGAGAGGTCCGGTCCTATTGGACACATGCCGCCTCCGGAGCTCGCCTCCGGGAGGTCCGACACTTTGGGACACGTGTCACCTCCAGAGCTCATCTCCGGGAGGTCCGACACTACCGGACACGTGTCAACCTCAGAGCTCGTCTCTGAGAAGAAAGGAAGTCTGGCACTACTGGACACGTGACATTCTCGGAGCCACCTCCGAAGAGAGGGGAGGTCCGGCTCTGACACATGGCATTCTCAGAGCCCACCTCCGAAGAGAGGGGAGGTCCGGCTCTGACACAGGGCATATTCGGAGCTCACCTCCGAAGAGAGGGGAGGTCCGGAACTGACACGTGGCATACGTGGAGCTCGCCTCTGGAGAGAGGGAGGTCCCGCCCGCCAGGACGCGTGGCGCACGTGGAGCTCACCTCTTAGGAAGAGGGAGGTCTTGCCCGCCTGACACACGGCACAACCGGAGCTTGTCTCTGCAGAAAAGGGAGCCCAGGTCTCTGCTGGACACGTGGAGCCTCCGGAGCTTACCCCTGCGTAGGGACGCGATTCTGAAGAGGTTTTTCTCCCATGCACGAGTGCCCGACATGGATGAAACCGACATGAACTCTTCTACGTTGATACTGCAACCAAATCAATTGAAGATAAGTTGTTAAGATTCAAAAACAATTTGAGTAGGACTCTTATTCGAATTCCGATCAGAGTAGGACTCTTTGTTTCCTTCTAATAAATAGAACCGGAAACAACCCCTTGGTTGTAACATCTTTTCTAAGCCGACAACATAGAATCCCTAGCCCCAAACTCGCCGAGCCAAACCCCTTCGCCGGAGTTTGACCACCGGAGAGACCGCCGACGAGTCCAGACACGATCGCCATCGCTGGAGGAGAGCCGACGATCTGTTTTTGCTAGGAGGGAGGACCTGAAGGAAGCAAGGTAGGATTCCAATTCCACCTTATGACATCATCACATTTTCTTTGCATCTGTTCTCTCGATCCTTTGAACAGAAGCTTTTTCGTGGACAGATCACGTGTTGATCGGTTTGATCTAGAGTCAAGATCATCGCCACGTCCACATTTGATCCGAACACCTCTGTTCATCGTAAAACCCCATGCAAACATGCAAGAATACGTACAAACCGATCTAATAAAAACTGCATCATAGGATTAGCATGCATATGCATCATTGCATCTTGAATAAGTTTGTGCATGATAATTGATTGCTGTGAAACTTGTATGTGCGTGATCATAAATAGAGGAACAAGCGCAGGGAGCTGTCTACGAAGGACTACAGCACCAGAACATCGAGACACAAGAGCAACCAGAGCCGCAAGAACAAGGCAAGTTCCCCTTGACCATATTGATCCCATTTTTTTGAAAGATGTTTTGTTTGCGAAAAGGTGTGTGTGCTTGAGTCAACATGATGGGAAACCCTTTCATAGGAGTTTACTAGTTTTGTTAACCACCCTTGTCACCAGGAAAGTTAATGAGTCGGGTATGGTATTTGTTTTTATGCTTCGCTGAGTCCATGGGATACAGGAAGCGAGATAGATGTGTCTACCTAACTGCACTCGTATGAATAATGAGAAACGGATATTGTTAATGAACATGAATCGGAGGGAGATCTAGGCAAGATTGGTTTTGTGGATGAGGTAGAATGAGATGGTGGTTTACATGCCGTGGATCTAAGGACCGGTTCATGCCAGCCATGCCACTATAACAGTGCCACCACAAGGCCAAGTATAGGTGCGGCTTAGCTGAATAATTAGGTAAGTTACTAGATTGTTATGGACCATGGAAGGCCCGGGGAATGGAAGTCGAGTCAGGACTGCCCTGGGAACTGCATGGCACAAGAGGGGGCCTGCGAGTGGGAGAATTGGAGATTCTAGCCTGCCGGTGAAACCTTAGTGAGTCCATACATCTAGTAGCCACTTTGTAAAAGCTATTTTGTAATCTCATGGCCATACATCGACGGTTGTGTACTGGTATAATGGAGGTTCTGTAGTTGCTGACGGGTGATGAAATCACAAACTTGTGGGTGAAGTGGTACAAACTCTGCAGAGTGTAAAACTATCATGATAGCCGAGCTTACGGTCACGAGCGCCTAGACAACTCACATGATTAGATGGGATGGTTATTGGGATGGTGTTTGGTTTGGTTCTTGGTTTGGTGATGGTTTGGTCTTTGGATCTAGTTTTTTTTTGGGACTGTTGAGTCCGGGTAATGATATTGGTTGCATGACTGTTGAGTCATGGCAACAAGATTTGGGTCTCGCTATGAGACGGAATTGAATATGAGATGAGATGGTAGTGAATACGAGATGGTATTCATGAGATGGTAGTGAATACGAGATGATATTCATGAATTTGAGAAAAGTTGAGAAAGATAAATGTCTGATAGAGACATGAAAGTGATGGAACATGATGGAGGTATGTTAATGTTTAAATACATGTTGGGATTGTATTCACTTAAAGACGAGTTGCTGTTTTTACCGTGTTTGTGAAATAAATTTTGCTTTTATGCAATGAGCCTTTTTATACCTTCCTTGTTGTGAGCTACATATCATATTTCCCGCACTTGCTGAGTACATCATGTACTCAAACTTGCATTATCACTTCATCATCAGCAACATGAGAGGAGTACTATGAAGACCACGTGGAGTATTAGGCGTGTAATCTGTCCTCAACCTTGCCTGTGGAGTAGGAGATGGAGCTGCTGCTGCTGCTTAGTTGCTTCCGCTGCTAGAATAAAGACTTCCGCTGCTAGAATAAGATTTCCGCTGCTAGATTAAGACTTCCGCTGCTAGCATGAGTTTGAGACTGATGAGACAATGTAATAAAACCCTGTTATTCGTGGTATTATTCTGAAATTCAGTTTGTGGATGCTATGTGTATGTGTGATGAACATCCTGGGCACACATACGCATCAGTCTCAGTTCCGAGAGGTTCTCTCTCAGAACAGGGGCGTCACAGATTGGTATCAGAGCCACGGTTGACGGTAGGTCACACGCCTAGATAGGTCAGAGATTGGTATCAAGCTACCACGGGTTGATCGTAGGTCACACGCCTAGATAGAAACCAAAGATTGATATTAGAGCTGCCATGCCTAGTCACAGATTGGTATAGATACCACGTTGACTGTAGGATGCACCCTTAGTAACAGATTGGTATTAGAAGCCACGCTGACCATGGGATGCAAGCTTAGGAAAAATGCATAGATTGGCATTGGAACCACCTTGACTATAGGACTCCCATCGAATAAGCCTTGAATAGGAGTTGTGTGCTGAACTTTTGTGATGATTGCTTGTGATTGTGTGCTTAGTATGAGTTGTGGGACGTTTCAGCGTTTTCCATATCCACACATAGTAGAGAGATGTGAGATGCTTCAGCACTTGTTCACATCCTCATATCAGGCTAATATATGTAGCCCATCCACCCTGATGCATATAGTTAGGGGATCCATCTAACCTCTATTCTATCCAACTCTCTCTCACAAGATGGTGAGAGGAAACGCTTGCCGTCAAGGGAGGAACGTCCGTGGCAACCAAGAAGGGGACCACGTAGAAGTTCCTGAGAATAACAACCCCGGAGCTGGTGCAAACAACTTGGAACGGTTGATGACCATGCGAAATCAGCTTATGGAAACAATGATCCAAACTTTGGGTCAGTTGCAAGCCAACAACAACAACCCCGTTCCTGCACCACCGCCACCACCACCGCCACCACCGCAGGCTCACAACAGGCTGGGAGGGTTCATGAGGACTCGACCGCCTACTTTCTCACAAGCTAATGACCCCATGGAGGCCGATAACTGGTTGAAGATAATGGAGAAGAAGCTTGCCATAGTTCAGTGCAATGACAGAGAGAAGGTTCTCTTTGCATCGCACCAACTTATGGGAGCTCCCGCTGATTGGTGGGACGCCCTTTTTAATGCTCATGTCGACCCGGAGACTATTACTTGGACTGAGTTCAAGGAGAGTTTCCGCTCTCATTACGTCCCTGCTGCAGTAATGATGCTCAAGAGGCAAGAGTTTGAAGGTCTCCGCCAAGGACAGAAGAGTGTGAATGAGTATCTCAACAAGTTCATGCAACTGTCAAGTATGCCCCCGAAGATGTCAACTCAGACCAACGGAAGCAGTACCTGTTCATGAGAGGGTTGAACAATGAAATCCAAGTTCAGCTTCTCAACAGTGACTAGGCTAACTTCATGAAACTAGTTGACAAAGCCATAGTGGTTGAAAGCAAGATCCGAGAGATCAAGCAAGAGGGCAAAAGGAAGATACCATACCAGCCACAAGGGAGCAACGTACGTCCCCGGTACATGCCTCCAGCTGCACCGCAGTATGGATCGTCCGCTCCTACTTTTCGCCCTAACCAACCACCACATCCACATCTTGTTATGCAAGCACCTCGTGTGCCTTTACCTCCTGCGCCCCGATCCAACATGGCGCTCCTGTTCAAAACCCCCGCCCCAACGTACCTGCTGTCATGGGCAACAAGACATGCTTTGCATGCGGGGAGACGGGACACTTTGCGAGCCAGTGCCCGAAGATAGGTCCTGAACAGCAAGGCAACGTGCCCAAGCAGAACCCACGGCCGAACGGAGGAGCCAATCAAAGGAACCGTGGATAGCAGAACTACGCTCGCGGCAACGTGAACCATGTCTCTGCTGAGGAAGCGCAACAAGCTGAGGACGTCGTGATTGGTATTTTCCTTGCCAACTCCAACCCAGCCACCATTGTATTTGATTCTGGAGCATCACATTCCTTCATATCATCCAAGTATGTTGCCAAGTATAATCTACCCATATCACACTTGAAATATACTATGTGGGTTAATTCTCCCGGTGGAGAGATGAGGACTAATATAGTATGTCCGAAAGTAAACCTTAAAATAAGGGGGTAGACTTCCTTGCCAACATCATTGTCTTGGATTCCCAAGGGATTGACATAATACTCGGAATGGATTGGTTAAGCAAGCACAACGGAGTAATCCAATATGCTGAGAGGAGCATGCAGTTGACAAACAAGCACGGTACTCACATCGAGTTCAAGTCGGCCCAACCAACAGCCGAGAAGGCAGAATTCTCTCATCTACTCTCCACTATCGAATCTCGAGGGCGAGATTCAATTTAAGGGGGGGTAGATTTGTGACACCCTCAATTTTGATTTCTGCATGCATTCATATTTTATATAGAAAAACATTTTAAAATAAGTTGAAACAGAGAAAGAATAAAAAAGATAGCCAAAAAGAGCCAATTCCAGTTCGCCGAGGAGCGCTGTAGAAAACTCCCGCGGCTTGCTGGCCACGTGGTGCCTTCGGAGCTCATCCCCGCAAGGGGGGGGGGAGTCCGTCGCTAACTGGCTACGTGGCAGGCTCGGGGCTCGTCTCTGCCGAAGGGGCGAGGTCCGACCCCGTGGGACACGTGTTGTCCCCGGAGCTAGCCTTTGCGGAGGAGTGAGGCCAGTCCCGCAGGACATATGTCATCACCGGAGCTAGTCACCGCGGAAAAGAAAGGTCTAGCCGCATGGGACACGTGTTGCTCTCAGAGCTAACCTCCGAGAGGTCCGGTCCTTTTTGACACGTGTCACCTCCGGAGCTCATCTCCGGGAGGTCCGACACTACCGGACATGTGTCAACTTTGGAGGTCGTCTCTGAGAAGAAAGGACCTCTGGCACTACTGGACACGTGACATTCTCGGAGCCACCTCCGAAGAGAGGGGAGGTACGGCTCTGACACGTGGCATTCTCGAAGCTTACCTCCGAAGAGAGGGGAGGTCCGGCTCTGACACGTGGCATATTCGGAGCTCACCTCCGAAGAGAGGGGAGGTCTGGCACTGACACGTGGCGTACGCGGAGCTCGCCTCTGGAGAGTGTAAGGGCCTCAGTTTTAACAACCATTTGAAGTGTTCATCACCACACCACACACCTCATTTGAGCAAGAATGATGAACACAAATGAAGAGCAAGTAACAATTATCAACATGCTCATTAGAGAACAAACTCACACCTTGCAAAAGTGGTATTTCCCACATGTGATATAGATGGGCTGGACATATAAAAACTCCTACACTTTGCTAAGGATGTCCATGCCAAGTTTCACCCAAATTCAAAACCTTTTTGAGGTCATTTTGGGTATAGATAGGAAGAGGGCAGTTTGAAACCATATTCAAATTCAAACTGTTTTTATTCCATGAATTTAAAAGTGGAAGGCATATTCTTACTCAGCACATTTTTGTGAGCTCACACACCAATTTTCACTCCATTTGGAGTTGATCTTGACATGAGCTAAGGGGGAGAAATTCAAACTTTATTTGAATTTCAAACTGCACTTGTGCTGAAATTCATTCAAACCAAACTTCATTTGGACTTTGATCAATTCAAATGGTTCTTGGGTGAATAATTTGAATTACCAAGGGTAGAATAGGGTTCACTGTTTACCACAGCTGTTAGGAGTAAATTTTAGAGGTTAAAAGAGGGGTGGGACCCACATGTCAGCCTCTGCCTCAAAGCAAACCGACTGAAACACAGTTCAGTCGGTTCCCGGCTGCTGTGCGCGCGCGCCACCGAAGGGGGCAGCCGGCGCCAGCTCCTGCTGCGCGCCCCAAGCCGGAGGCCAGCCGCCGGGCTATTTATTTCCTCCCCGGCGTGCTTCAGTCGCCATTCCCCGAGCTGCCAACGTACACGACTTGTTTTTCCACTGCCATCGCCGCCGCTCGAGCTCCCGCTTGATCAAGCCGATCGCAGCTCCCTCCTTCCACTCCAGGGTCCCAGCAAGGTACTAGAGACCTTCCTCCATCCTCCCCATTGCTAGAAGTCGATTGAAACCGAGTGATATCGGCTGTGCCGAAAGATCAAACTCGGAACTGGAAACCGCCGCACCTCTGGCTCTCGTGGACAGCCCAACCAGGGCGTTGTCACGCCCGAGCCAAGGCACCCTTGGACGCGCAGGTGACCGGTGCTGCTCATCCCCGAGCCACAGCTCGAGTGGTTGCTCACCGGCGGCGAATTTCCACTTTTCCCCTTTCTGTGTGCAGAACGACCTTCGGGTACGATTCTGTTTAATTCGTGCTATAGAAAGGATTAGAGGGCCTCAGGCCACTCCCACACGAGCTAGACACGGTAACGCACAAGTTGCCTTCACAACTCTGGGCCGAAGAACCTCTGTGCCCGGCGTAATTCAAGGTCTACTAATGGCGGAACGAACGGGGGGTGTCGGGCGCACGGTGAGGACCTATTTCGGGCCTTCCCCGAGCTGCCTCGAGCTCATGTCGACCTTCTCTGAGGTCCACTGATGCTCCCCGACCGATTTCCCAAGTAGCTGAGGTACTAGGAGAGTCAGCCGACATGGCCGAAGTCGTTCCGATATGGCGGCTCGTCGCCGACCATGCTCCGGCCGTTGTCATGAGCAGCTGGCCCTCGGGTCAGGTTCCCCAAGTAAAAGTAGGCAGGGGCGGCCAGAATCAAGAAGTTTGGAGCTGTACAGCAGCCAGCGGCGAGCTCTCCGGCGAGGTCCCTCGGCGGCGGGGCGCGGGTGTCGCGAGGTTGAAGAAGGGGTGGACCCCAGCTGTCAGCGGCCGATATTTTGAATCGGGATCCGGCTGCGGCCGGGATCGGTTGTGCTGGCGCGCAAAATCCTTGTGGGCCGCGGTGTGCTGTCGCTTCGGCTTGCGACGCGTGTCCCCTGGGCCCACGCGCGAGTTTAAACTTTTCCCCGATTTTCAGATTTCCTTCAAACTTCAAATCCTTATAACTTTGGCTAGAAAGCTCCAAATTGAGTGAACCAAATTTTGCTGGATTCAGCTCTCTGAGTACTTTCCAGAAAATCAAGTTTCACTCCATGAAATTCCTTATTTCTCCAGAATTAATTCCTCAAAGTTTAAACTGTTAGGAATTTTAACTGGAGGATCCTTTGGAGGAAAATCATGAAATTTTGCCGAGATGTTCACCAAAATATCCTTGAACTACCATAAAAATTTCAGATCCATTTGAGCTCATTTAGTCCACCTAATGGTGTGATTAGTAAAACTGTTCCAGAGAAAATAGAAAATGTTCAGAAACATTTTCAGAATTTTCTCTGAAATTGTTTAGCTCATATCTTTAGTTAGAGACTTCCAAATTAAGTGAGACCAATTCCATTAGAACTCTCTGAAAATCTAGTTTTCAGAAAGTCATAGTTTGTCTCATGAAAATTCCTAGAACACCCTAAGAGTTCCAATTAAGGTCAAGGACATAATTATTTGTGGAGGGCTCAAATGAGCTTGGCTGCTACTAAAACTTGACCAAGTCTCTGTTTAGGTTTTAACCAAGCCACAGTAAAAGTTTCACAGTCATTAGGTCTATCTAGCAAAGGTTATAGACTTCACAACTTCAAACTTAATACAAGTGCATTAAATTAATACATGTATTGTTCTATCATGTAGTCGCTAAGGTCGAGGAGGAACCCGAAGTCCTAGACTTCGTTACTCCGGAGGAACAGCTAGCCTACGACCAAGAGCAGCAAGGCAAGCCCCGGTTTGCATTAACCTTTTTACAATTTTTTATTGTTTTGAGCACATACTTGTTTCCGTTGTTCTGTGCATTAGAGTCTTGTTTGGAAGCCCCACTGCATAGCCAAGAGAACCATGGGTTGGGTTTAGGCTTTGCAAACCCCGTTAGCCACTGCATTGCTAGGATAGAGTAGGATTCGGTACAAGTCGAGTAGTTGGAACTACTCGCGAGAATAGGCTAGAGGCACATTGCTCGGGTAGAGATAGCACATGATACACATGGCAAGAAAATGAGACCGAGCGGAGGGTAAGGGCAGCAGGACTTTGGGGCCTGTGTGCTGTAGCTCCGCTTGTGTCGATTGAGGACCGAGCCGTGTGCGGGCCTGTTGAACAAGCTAGAACAGTACCGAAGACCTACCGGCTATATGGGAACCGGGAAACTGATGTAACTCGGGTAGCTGGGTATTGAGGCATTGCCCGTCGTTCAGAGGGTAGGTTGAGAGCTCGAGGTGTAAATCGGCTGGCGGCACGGAGATGCGCGTGCAGAGACCTCTTGCTCGGGACGATGGGACCGGTTCAATATTTGGCTAACGGGTGAAAGGTAGTCGCGTACGGCGTCCGTGATGGTTGTTGTAGGCAACCTCGAGTACGGGCGTACGTGACGGGTTGTTCGGGTAACCCTGCAGGTGTAAATCGATTATAATCGCCGTCCCTCGCGGTCAGTGAGTACCACTTGTTCACTGTACCGTGACGTAGAAAGAACAGGCTAGTTACATGTTAAAATGTTGCTGATTGAAAGCTGGACATTGATTGTTAATGATATGCTGTAGCTTAGTGCTAACTAAAGTTCTTTCAACTTTGGGCAAAGTACATGAGAGAAATGCGTTTCTTGTTTGATTGCGGCTCTCTCATGTGCCTTAGCGTAAGGTTCTCCACAACCTGCTGCTAAAACTTGAAAGTAAGGTTCTACTAATTAGGCGAGTCCTTGCAAATGATTTTTACCTCATGCAACCCATTACCCTCATGTAGAAGTTCCATGTTTAGGTGAGACGGGTCAGACTTGCTGAGCCTTCGTGCTCACTGCTTGTGTTTGAAGCTTTTGCAGGGTTCTATGAGGAAGGGACTCCCGAAGAGGAGACGGAACCCCAGGAGGGGAACCCCATCGAGTGGGAGTCGTGCACGCCGCAGAGTTAGTGTGCGTGTGTGCTAGCAAGGACACGTTCAAGGGCTGAACGTGTACTTGATGCTTAGTCTACGCCCGCGAGTGTGGACTAAACTTATTTTGATGTAAACATGTTCATATAACTGTTTATGTAATAAAAATTCCGCTTCCGCTTTGCACCTTTGACTTGTGTTATACGGTGCTGTGCAACGCAGCACCCCTCAGCGTGATCCTGGCTCGACAGGACCAATGGGGTCGTGTCAGCGTGGTATCAGAGCTCGCTTGAGGTTTAACACAGTACAAAGGTCTTCTTTTTCAAAAATCCAGTGAGGAACGAGTTAGTAGCCCGTATAAGGATGTTATTAGTATATAGAAAGTGGCTTGTTAACCTATTTGTTATGTCGGAAAATCGTGCATCTCGGGACGTTCATGTCTTGGGGGGTGCACGTAAGCGCTGTCCACCAGTGCGCACAAGCTGAAGGGTGGAGCCCCACGGGTGGCAGGTAACCCGACCCGCTTTGATATCCTCTATGACTCTTCATGTCGTTTGGGGTATTCGAGCAACGTCTGTCCCTGGCGTGCGTGGTGCAACATGGGAGACCCCGTCACGTGGTCTGAAAACGTGAACACGTAACTCAAGGCGTGTTTGGCTTGAGAACATCCGGGCGAGTGATGACGGCCGGGTGTACGAACTGTATGGATTCCGGGCTCGGTGTGCAGCCGAGTCTGATGATTGTTTGAGTTTCTGCAGGTAGCCTTACCACGAAACGGTAGACGTGTAGCATCCGTGTGCGAGTGACGAGTAGTGCCACTGAACTAACGAAGCCGGCTAAGTCCGGTATAGGTTTTTCTTTGTGAGGGCGTAGTACCGACATAATCTGGTGACGCATCGACGTCACACCCAACTGAATAAACAACTTCATTGTAAAAACTGGAAGGTTTTAATCCAAAGTAGTAAAACTTGATGTAACTCCTTCTCTTGTACAGGATATTCAAAGTTAACAAGTTTTCAACTTATAGGATGTTAAGGACAGAGCACTCTGTTTTCAGCTGAATCAAGGCTGAAGTTAATCAGAGGTTAGAGGTTGAGTTCTTTCGAGGTTGGGGTCGTATGATACATTTCTGGAAAGCGTTGGAAGGGCTTTACAACTCTTCTGTTGAGGTCCAGAGGTGTTTCATCCCTTAACCACTCGAAAAGTGCAGTAGAGTTGAAACTGTCCAGAAAACAGGACAGAGCAAAGACTCTCTGTAAACTCTCTGTAAATTAAGCATAACTTCCTGTTTAAAAATCCAAAAATAGGAAATGAGGTAGTTCTGGAAAAACATATGTGATGGGTTACAATTTTGTAACAGAAAGTTTTGTCAGATTAGGAACAGAACTAACTGGGATTCTTGGATCAAATCAGTACCTAAAGCAGGGAGGTGCTGTCCAATTGTTTCCAGAAATTCTGTTAACTTTGACATCTCATAACTTTTGAACCAGGACAGATCTAAGGCCAACCAAATACTTTCTGGAAAGCTATTGAAGTTAACTTTAACTTTGATGTTGAGCTCCAGGACTGGTTTTGCTTTTAACCTGGCCTAAATCAGATTGATATGGAAACTGGTCAGGGCTGTCATGGTAACAGCAGATCAGCAGTCAAATTTGTTTAAAAATTTGAACTATGTTTCCAAGTTTTATGGGTTCAATGACATGTTTTATGTTATAACTCAGAAGTTTACTGTTAAAAATAAATATTTGACATTTCTCAAATATATTTTTACAGATGACAGCAGATAAACAGTTGGAGAACGGGTGGGTAGCTTTCCACTGTTCTGACCGTAGTGGCTACCCGGAAGCATTGTGGCAAATGCTCCAATATTTCGGGTACAACCAGATGCCGCAATACTTCGCCAAGGAAGAAGGCGAAGAGGGGAACAAGACATGGACGATCCATGTCGAGGTTCCTGCAGGGCCTACGCCACCCGGTTGGGTGCCATTCACCGTCACGGTGAGAGGAAGACAACCGGAAGGGATGTGGCAAGTGGCAGCCCGTGACACCATGTCACGTTTCTGCCAACTACACGTGCAGGCTATGGAGGGCACGCCATACGCACTCGTTCCGGGGGAAGGGCGAGCTCAGCATGTATGGGAAGAAAGGTACCTGGAGGCAACAGACCCGACTTGCCCAAGGTACAACCCCGCGGAGGCAAACCTCAGCCTCCAAATGAGGGCGGGAAACGCTGTGATGGACAGCCAAGCTGTTCATACGGAGCATCTCGCCACCAAGCTCAAAGAGAGCACGAGCCGTGGAGATCATTTTGAGGGTGCTCACAGTGCACTCCGCAATGTGCTCCTTCCGACGATCAAGCGACTGAATGAACAACACAATCAGTTGCGCCGTCTGAAGAAGGCAAAGAAGAAGAGCCGTGTTGACATCGCGGCGTTGCAAGAGCTGGTGCAGACCCTAACCCAGCAGAATGAGGACCTTGCTCAAGAGCGGGACGACGCTATTGAGGAAGGACAAGGCTGGGAAGAGGACTACAACCAGGCTATGGACGAGGTGCATGCATTGCAGGGCCTCGTGCCCCCGGTGTTAGGCATACCGGTGGTCTTGGGTCTTCCAGCAGTGGGAGAACCCGGAATGGGAGAAGAGGTGGTAGATCCAGAACCACCAGCAGAAGTACCGGAGGAGGACGACCCACAGGAGGTCGAATTCTACTCCGAGTAAGGGGTTACGGTTGCCAAGTAGGGCAGCTAGGGTAGCGTAACCCAACTTTTGTAATCGGTGACATGTCGTATAGACAGTGGCGTATGTATAGGTAGTGACGACATGAGCACGACTTCTCGGAGACCCGAGAATAATGTATCTTGTATAAAGTTTATGCTTTATCAATATATGTGAATGTTGTGCAAGTTAATCATGCGTCGCTTCAATACCTACTGCTGTTTATGGAATGTTGAGTAAGACATGTGCTAATTGCTGCTGTGTTGAATTTCAGAATGACGCGTACTCATGCTAACCCTGATGTTGGAGGTACTAGCCAAGGGGGAGAGACCTCCCAACCGCCTCCCGAGGACTCCTCGGGACAGCAGCAGCAACAGCAACAGCAAACACCGCCACCGCCACTGCCGACGGTTACATTGGCCGACATTGTCGCGGCAATGGCGGGTTCACATCAGCAGCACACAGAGCTGCTGCAAACGTTAATTGCGAATACGTCTCGCCCAGAGAGACGTCAAGATAGTGAGGAGCGCCAACAGAGCTCCTACTCTGACTTCCTGGCGACTCATCCCCCTGTATTCTCCAGGGCGGATGAACCACTTGACGCGGACAACTGGCTCCGCGCCATAGAGATGAAATTCGGGCTGCTCCAAATCAGCGAGCAGCGCAAGACTCAGTTCGCGGTCCAGCAGCTCCAAGGATCCGCGAGCGCGTGGTGGGCCAACTTCTGTGCTTCACAGCCCACCGACCGAACGATGACCTGGGCGGAGTTCCGGACGGCCTTCAGGGCCTATCATATAGCGCCCGGTTTGATGAAGAGGAAGACGCAGGAGTTCCTACACCTGCAACAAGGGAGCCGGAACGCGCTGGAATACTCCAGGGCGTTCAACGATCTCGTGCTCTACGCGTCGTATCACGCAGATACGGACGAGAAGCGGCGGGACCATTTTTACCAGGGGCTTAACCCGCTCCTGAAGGACAAGCTGGCGATGTTCAATCGCGGCAGCCTCAACGACATCATTGATGCTGCGATTGTTCAGGAAGACTCCGGCAAGGAGTTGGCGGCGGCAGAGCGAAAGCGAAGCGCGCCGCAGAGCAGCGGAGAAGGAGGCGGTCCTTCTCAGAAGTTTCGGATGGTGAATCGCCCACCATCAGGTCCACGCTGGCAGCCACCACAGCGGTCGATGCCGTTACGCAGTCGGCCGTACTCTTCACCGGCATTCCGGCCGGCACTGCCAGCATCACCGCAACAACAACAGCAGCAGCGGGCGATGCCGCGTGCGTTTGCACCTCAGCAACGCATGCCGGGCTTTCGTCCCCCGAGTACTCCACCAGCAGCGGCCACATGTTACAAGTGTGGTCGTCCAGGACACTTCGCGAGCAGTTGCCCGGAGAGGCAAGGCGGCGGAGTGGCACCACAGTTTCCGGGGAGGAATCAACCCCGGAACCCTACTAATGCGCGGCGGGCAAACCCTAGGCCCGGCACTGTCCACCAGCTTGCCATTGAGGACGTGCCGGAGGGCGAGCCAATCCTTGCGGGTATGTTCCAACTCCACCAGCATCCCTCTATCGTACTATTTGATTCAGGCGCCACGCATAATTTTATTAGCCAAGCTTTCATTGCTAAACACAGCTTGCCAATACTACCCACCGATAGTCCATATTTAATTTGTTCACCGGGTGGGAAGATTTCAGCAAGCGTAATGGTCTCCAAAGCACCATTATGCTTAGCGGGTAGAGTGTACCCCACGTCTCTCATTATCTTAGAGGGGCAGAAGGCCGATGTCATCCTAGGAATGTCGTGGTTAACCCGCCACGGCGCTGTTTTAGACACCGTCCTTCGAGTCGTGCACTTAAACTCAGAGGTGCACGGTTCTCACTCATTATTTCTGGACAGTCCAGAGATAAAACTTCCAAGTGTCTATCAAGCCACAACCATCAGATTGGAAGACATTCCAGTGGTCCGAGAGTTCCCGGATGTATTCCCGGACGATTTGCCGGGGATGCCACCCGATAGAGAGGTGGAGTTCAAGATTGAACTTGCACCGGGGACCATGCCAATATCCCGAAGGCCGTACAAGATGGCGTCCAAGGAGTTGGCTGAACTGAAGACGCAGCTCACGGACCTTCTGGAGAAGGGTTTTATTAGGCCGAGCTCCTCACCATGGGGCTGTTCGGCATTATTTGTCAAGAAGAAGGATGAAACGTTGCGGCTTTGCGTGGACTACCGTCCATTAAATGCCGTAACCATCAAGAACAAGTACCCGTTGCCACGGATCGACATGTTGTTTGATCAGTTGGTCGAAGCGAAGATCTTTTCCAAGATGGATTTAAGATCCGGGTACCATCAGATTAAGATAAGGGCGGAGGACATTCCAAAGACAGCTTTCTCGACAAGGTACGGACTTTATGAGTACCTGGTCATGTCCTTTGGCCTCACCAATGCTCCAGCTCACTTCATGTACTTAATGAACTCGGTGTTCATGCCGGAGCTGAACAAGTTTGTCGTGGTCTTCATCGACGACATTCTGGTATACTCCAAGTCGGAGGAAGATCACAAGAAACATCTGCGTATAGTCTTGCAACGGCTGCGGGATCACAAGTTATACGCAAAGTTCAGCAAATGCGAGTTTTGGATATCGCAAGTGCCTTTCCTCGGGCATATCATCTCAGCGGAGGGTATCGCAAGTCTTGCAACGGCCCGGGGAATGGAAGTCGAGTCAGGACTGCCCTGGGAACTGCATGGCACAAGAGGGGGCCTGCGAGTGGGAGAATTGGAGATTCTAGCCTGCCGGTGAAACCTTAGTGAGTCCATACATCTAGTAGCCACTTTGTAAAAGCTATTTTGTAATCTCATGGCCATACATCGACGGTTGTTGTAAGGGCCTCAGTTTTTGACACTCATTTGCAGTGTTCATCACCACACCACACACCTCATTTGAGGAAAAATGATGAACACAAATAAAGAGCAAGTAACAATTATCAACATGCTCATTAGGAAACAAACTCACACATTACAAAAGTGGTACTTCCCACATGTGATATAGATGGGCTGGACATATGAAAACTCCTACACTTTGCCAAGGATGTCCATGCCAAGTTTCACCCAAATTCAAAACATTTTTGAGGTCATCTTGGGTGTAGATAGGAAAGGGGCAGTTTGAAAACATATTCAAATTCAAACTGTTTTCACCCACTGAATTTAAAAGTGGAAGGCATATTCTTGCTCAGCACATTTTTGTGAGCTCACACACCAATTTTCACTCCATTTGGAGTTGATCTTGACATGAGCTAAGGGGGAGAAATTCAAACTTTATTTGAATTTCAAACTGCACTTGTGCTGAAATTCATTCAAACCAAACCTCATTTGAACTTTGATCAATTCAAATGGCTCTTGGGTGAATAATTTGAGTTGCCAAGGGTAGAATAGGGTTCACTGTTTACCACAGCTGTTAGGAATAAATTTCAGAGGTTAAAAGAGGAGTGGGACCCACATGTCAGCCTCAGCCTCAAAGCAAACCGACTGAACCACAGTTCAGTCGGTTCCCGGCTGTTGTGCGCGCGCGCCACCGAAGGGGGCAGCCGGCGCCAGCTCCTGCTGCGTGCCCCAAGCCGGAGACCGGCCGACCGGCCTATTTATTCCCTCCCCGGCGTGCTTCAGTCGCCATTCCCCGAGCTGCCGACGTGCACGATCCATTTCTCCACTGCCATCACCGGCGCTCGAGTTCCTGCTGGATCGAGCTGATCGCAGCTTCCTCTTTCCACTCCAGGGTCCCAGCCAGGTACTAGCGACCATCCTCCATCCTTCCCATTGATAGAAATCGATTGAAACCGAGTGATATCGGCTGTGCCGAAAGATCAAACTCGGAACTGGAAACCGCCGCACCTCGGGCTCTCGTGGACAGCCCAACCTGGGCGTTGTCACGCCCGAGCCAAGGCACCCTTGGACGCGCAAGTGATCGGTGCTGCTCATCCCCGAGCCACAGCTCGAGTGGTTGCTCACCGGCGGCGAATTTCCACTTTTCCCCTTTCTGTGTGCAGAACGACCCTCGGGTACGATTCTGTTTAATTCGTGCTCTAGAAAGGATTAGAGGGCCTCAGGCCACTCCCACACGAACTAGACACGGTGACGCACAAGTTGCCTTCACAACTCTGGGCCAGAGAACTTCTGTGCCCGGCGTAATTCAAGGTCTACTAATGGCGGAACGCACGGGGGGTATCGGGCGCACGGTGAGGACCTATTTCGGGCCTTCCCCGAGCTGCCCCGAGTTCATGTCGACCTTCTCTGAGGTCCACTGATGCTCTCCGACCGATTTCCCAAGTAGCTGAGGCACTAGGAGCGTCAGCCGACATGGCCGAAGTCGTTCCGATATGGCGGCTCGTCGCCGACCATGCTCCGGCCGTTGTCATGAGCAGCTGACCCTCGGATCATGTTCCCCAAGTAAAAGTAGGCAGGGGCGGCCAGAATCAAGAAGTTTGAAGCTGTACAGCAGCCGGCGGCGAGCTCTCCGGCGAGGTCCCTCGGCGGCGGAGCGCGGGTGTCGCGAGGTTGAAGAAGGGGGTGGACCCCAGCTGTCAGCGGCCGATATTTTGAATCGGGATCCGGCTGCGGCCGGGATCGGGTGTGCTGGCGCGCAAAAGCCTTGTGGGCCGCGGTGTGCTGTCGCTTCGGCGTGCGACGCGTGTCTCCTGGGCCCACGCGCGAGTTTAAACTTTTCCCCGATTTTCAGATTTCCTTCAAACTTCAAATCCTTATAACTTTGGCTAGAAAGCTCCAAATTGAGTGAACCAAATTTTGCTGGATTCAGCTCTTTGAGTACTTTCCAGAAAATCAAGTGTCACTTCATGAGATTCCTTAATTCTCCAGAATTAATTCCTTAAAGTTTAAACTGTTAGGAATTTTAACTGGAGAATCATTTGGAGGAAAATCCTGAAATTTTGCTGAGATGTTCACCAAAATATCCTTGAACTACCATAAAAATTTCAGATCCATTTGAGCTCATTTAGTCCACCTAATGGTGTGATTAGTAAAACTGTTCCAGAGAAAATAGAAAATGTTCAGAAACATTTTCAGAATTTTCTCTGAAATTGTTTAGCTCATATCTTTAGTTAGAGACTTCCAAATTAAGTGAGACCAATTCCATTAGAACCCTCTGAAAATCTAGTTTTCAGAAAGTCATAGTTTGTTTCATGAAAATACCTAGAACACCCTAAAAGCCTTTAATTAAGGTCAAGGACATAATTATTTGTGGAGGGCTCAAATGAGCTTTGCTGCAACTAAAACTTGACCAAGTCTCTGTTTAGGTTGTAACCAAGCCACAGTAAAAGTTTCACAGTCATTAGGTCTATCTAGTAAAGGTTATAGACTTCACAACTTCAAAGTTAATACAAAAGCATTTAATTAATACATACATTGTTCTTATCATGTAGTCGCTAAGGTCGAGGAGGAACCCGAAGTCCTAGACTTCGTTACTCCGGAGGAACAGCTAGCCTACGACCAAGAGCAGCAAGGCAAGCCCCGGTTTGCATTAACCATTTTATAAATTTTTATTGTTTTGAGCACATACTTGTTTTCTTTATGTTGTGCATCAGAGTCTTGTTTGGAAACCCCACTGCATAGCCAAGAAAACCATGGGTTGGGGTTTAGGATTGCAAACCCCGTTAGCCACTGCATTGCTAGGATAGAGTAGGATTCGGTACAAGTCGAGTAGTTGGAACTACTCGCGAGAATAGGCTAGAGGCACATCGCTCGGGTAGAGATAGCACATGATACACATGGCAAGAAAATGAGACCGAGCGGAGAGTAAGGGCAGCAGGACTTTGGGGCCTGTGTGCTGTAGCTCCGCTTGTGTCGATTGAGGACCGAGCCGTGTGCGGGCCTGTTGAACAAGCTAGAACAGTACCGAAGACCTACCGGCTATATGGGAACCGGGAAACTGATGTAACTCGGGTAGCTGGGTATTGAGGCATTGCCCGTCGTTCAGAGGGTAGGTTGAGAGCTCGAGGTGTAAATCAGCTGGCGGCACAGAGATGCGCGTGCAGGGACCTCTTGCTCGGGACGATGGGACCGGTTCAATATTTGGCTAACGGGTGAAAGGTAGTCGCGTACGGCGTCCGTGATGGTTGTTGTAGGCAACATCGAGTACGGGCGTACGTGACGGGTTGTTCGGGTAACCCTGCAGGTGTAAATCGATTATAATCGCCGTCCCTCGCGGTCAGTGAGTACCACTTGTTCACTGTACCGTGACGTAGAAAAGAACAGGCTAGTTACATGTTAAAATGTTGCTGATTGAAAGCTGGACATTGATTGTTAATGATATGCTGTAGCTTAGTGCTAACTAAAGTTCTTTTCAACTTTGGGCAAAGTACATGAGAGAAATGCGTTTCTTGTTTGATTGCGGCTCTCTCATGTGCCTTAGCGTAAAGTTCTCCACAACCTGCTGCTAAAACTTGAAAGTAAGGTTCTACTAATTAGGCGAGTCCTTGCAACTGATTTTTACCTCATGCAACCCATTACCCTCATGTAGAAGTTCCATGTTTAGGTGAGACGGGTCAGACTTGCTGAGCCTTCGTGCTCACTGCTTGTGTTTGAAGCTTTTGCAGGGTTCTATGAGGAAGGGACTCCCGAAGAGGAGACGGAACCCCAGGAGGGGAACCCCGTCGAGTGGGAGTCGTGCACGCCGCAGAGTTAGTGTGCGTGTGTGCTAGCAAGGACACGTTCAAGGGCTGAACGTGTACTTGATGCTTAGTCTACGCCCGCGAGTGTGGACTAAACTTATTTTGATGTAAACACGTTGATAAACTTGTTTATGTAATAAAGCTTCCGCTTCCGCTTTGTACCTTTGACGTGTGTTATACGGTGCTGTGCAACGCAGCACCCCTCAGCGTGATCCTGGCTCGACAGGACCAGTGGGGTCGTGTCAGCGTGGTATCAGAGCTCGCTTGAGGTTTAACACAGTACAAAGGTCTTCTTTTTCAAAAATCCAGTGAGGAACGAGTTAGTAGCCCGTATAAGGATGTTATTAGTATATAGAAAGTGGCTTATTAACTTATTTGTTATGTCGGAAAATCGTGCATCTCGGGACGTTCATGTCTTGGGGGGTGCACGTAAGCGCTGTCCACCAGTGCGCACAAGCTGAAGGGTGGAGCCCCACGGGTGGCAGGTAACCCGACCCGCTTTGATATCCTCTACGACTCTTCATGTCGTTTGGGGTATTCGAGCAACGTCTGTCCCTGGCGTGCGTGGTGCAACATGGGAGACCCCGTCACGTGGTCTGAAACGTGAACACGTAACTCAAGGCGTGTTTGGCTTGAGAACATCCGGGCGAGTGATGACGGCCGGGTGTACAAACTGTATGGATTCCGGGCTCGGTGTGCAGCCGAGTCTGATGATTGTTTGAGTTTCTGCAGGTAGCCTTACCACGAAACGGTAGACGTGTAGCATCCGTGTGCGAGTGACGAGTAGTGCCACTGAACTAACGAAGCCGGCTAAATCCGGTATAGGTTTTTCCTTTGTGAGGACGTAGTACCGACATAATCTGGTGACGCCTCGACGTCACACCCAACTAAATGAACAACTTCATTTAAAAACTTGAAGGTTTTGATCCAAAGTAGTAAAACTTGATGTAACTCCTTCCCTTGAACAGGATATTCAAAGTTAATAAATTTTCAACTTATAGGATGTTAAGGACAGAGCACTCTGTTTTCAGCTAAATCAAGGCTGAAGTTAATCAGAGGTTAGAGGTTGAGTTCTTTCGAGGTTGGGGTCGTATGATACATTTCTGGAAAGCTTTGGAGGAGCTTTACAACTTTTCTGTTGAGTTCCAGAGGTGTTTCATCCCTTAACCACTCGAAAAATGCAGTAGAGTTGAAACTGTCCAGAAAACAGGACGGAGCAAAGACTCTCTGTAGACTCTCTGTAAATTAAGCATAACTTCCTGCATAAAAATCCAAAAATAGAAAATGAGGTGGTTCTGGGAAGCTTATGAGATGGGTTACAACTTTGTAACAGAAAGTTTTGTCAGATTAGGAACAGAATTAACTGGAATTATTGGATCAAATCAGTACCTAAGGCAGGGAGGTGCTGTCCAATTGTTCCCAGAAATTCTGTTAACTTTGACATCTCATAACTTTTGAACCAGAGCAGATCTTAGGCCAACCAAATACTTTCTGGAAAGCTATTGAAGTTAACTTTAACTTTGATGTTGAGCTCCAGGACTGGTTTTGCTTTTAACCTGGCCTAAATCAGATTGATATGTAAACTGGTCAGGGCTGTCATGGGAACAGCAGATCAGCAGTCAAATTTGTTTAAAAATTTGAACTATGTTTCCAAGTGTTAAGGGTTCAATGACATATCTTATGTTATAACTCAATGGTTTACTGTTTAAATAAATATTTGACATTTCTCAAATATATTTTTACAGATGGCAGCAGATAAACGGTTGGAGAACGGGTGGGTAGTTTCCCACTGCTCTGACCGTAGCGGCTACCCGGGAGCGTTGTGGCTAATGCTCCAATATTTCGGGTACAACCAGATGCCGCAATACTTCGCCAAGGAAGAAGGCGAAGAGGGGAACAAGACGTGGACGATCCATGTCGAGGTTCCTGCAGGGCCTACGCCACCCGGTTGGGTGCCATTCACCGTCACGGTGAGAGGAAGACAACCGGAAGGGATGTGGCAAGTGGCAGCCCGTGACACTATGTCACGTTTCTGCCAACTACACGTACAGGCTATGGAGGGAACTCCATACGCACTCGTTCCGGTGGAGGGACGAGCTCAGCATGTGTGGGAAGAGAGGTACCTAGAGGCAACAAACCCGAGTTGCCCAAGGTACAACCCCGCGGAGGCAAATCTCAGCCTCCAAATGAGGGCGGGAAACGCTGTGATGGACAGCCAAGCTGTTCATACGGAGCATCTCGCCACCAAGCTCAAGGAGAGCACAAGCCGTGGAGATCATTTTGAGAGTGCTCACAGTGCACTCCGCAATGTGCTCCTTCCGACGATCAAGCGACTGAATGAACAACACAATCAGTTGCGTCGTCTGAAGAAGGCAAAGAAGAAGAGCCGTGTTGACATTGCGGCGTTGCAAGAGCTGGTGCAGACCCTAACCCAGCAGAATGAGGACCTTGCTCAAGAGCGGGACGACGCTATTGAGGAAGGACAAGGCTGGGAAGAGGACTACAACCAGGCTATGGACGAGGTGCATGCATTGCAGGACCTCGTGCCCCCGGTATTGGGCGTACCGGTAGTCTTGGGTCTTCCAGCCATGGGAGAACCTGGAATGGGAGAAGAGGTGGTAGACCCCGAGCCACCAGCAGAGGTACCGGAGGAGGACGACCCACAGGAGGTCGAGTTCTACTCCGAGTAGGGGTTACAGTTGCCAAGTAGGGCAGCTAGGGTAGCGTAACCCAACTTTTGTAATCGGTGACATGTCGTGTAGACAGTAGCGTATGTATAGGTAGTGACGACATGAGCACGACTTCTCGGAGATCCGAGAATAATGTATCTTGTATAAAGTTTATGCTTTATCAATATATGTGAATGTTGTGCAAGTTAATCATGCGTCGCTTCAATACTTACTCCTGTTTATGGAATTTTGAGTAAGACATGTGCTAATTGCTGCTGTGTTGAATTTCAGAATGACGCGTACTCGTGCCAACCCCGATGTTGGAGGTACTAGCCAAGGGGGAGAGACCTCCCAACCACCTCCCGAGGACTCCTCGGGACAGCAGCAGCAACAGCAACAGCAAACACCGCCACCGCCACTGCCAACGGTTACATTGGCCGACATTGTCGCGGCAATGGCGGGTTCACATCAGCAGCATACAGAGCTGCTGCAAACGTTAATTGCGAATACGTCTCGCCCAGAGAGACGTCAAGATCGTGAGGAGCGCCAACAGAGCTCCTACTCTGACTTCCTGGCGACTCATCCCCCTGTATTCTCAAGGGCGGATGAACCACTTGACGCGGACAACTGGCTCCGCGCCATAGAGATGAAGTTCGGGCTGCTCCAAATCAGCGAGCAGCGCAAGACTCAGTTCGCGGTCCAGCAGCTCCAAGGATCCGCGAGCGCGTGGTGGGCCAACTTTTGTGCTTCACAACCCACCGACCGAGTGATGACCTGGGCGGAGTTCCGGACGGCCTTCCGGGCCTATCATATACCGCCCGGTTTGATGAAGAGGAAGACGCAGGAATTCCTACACCTGCAACAAGGGAGCCGGAACGCGCTGGAGTACTCCAGAGCGTTCAACGATCTCGCACTCTACGCGTCGTATCACGCAGATACGGACGAGAAGCGGCGGGACCACTTTTACCAGGGGCTTAACCCGCTCCTGAAGGACAAGCTGGCGATGTTCAATCGCGGCAGCCTCAACGACATAATTGATGCTGCGATTGTTCAGGAAGACTCCGGCAAGGAGTTGGCGGCGGCAGAGCGAAAGCGAAGCGCGCCGCAGAGCAGCGGAGAAGGAGGCGGTCCTTCTCAGAAGTTTCGGATGGTGAATCGCCCACCATCAGGTCCGCGCTGGCAGCCACCACAGCGGTCGATGCCGTTCCGCGGTCGGCCGTATTCTTCACCGGCATTCCGGCCGGCACTGCCAGCACCACCGCAACAACAACAGCAGCAGCGGGCGATGCCGCGTGCGTTTGCACCTCCGCAACGCATGCCGGGCTTTCGTCCACTAAGTACTCCACCAGCAGCGGCCACATGTTACAAGTGTGGTCGTCCAGGACACTTCGCGAGCAGTTGCCCGGAGAGGCAAGGCGGCGGAGTGGTACCACAGTTTCCGGGGAGGAATCAACCCCGGAACCCTACTAATGCGCGGCGGGCAAACCCTAGGCCCGGCACTATCCACCAGCTTGCCATTGAGGACGTGCCGGAGGGCGAGCCAATCCTTGCGGGTATGTTCCAACTCCACCAGCATCCCGCTATAGTACTATTTGATTCAGGCGCCACGCATAATTTTATTAGCCAAGCTTTCATTGCTAAACACAGCTTGCCAATACTACCCACCGATAGTCCATATTTAATTTGTTCACCGGGTGGGAAGATTTCAGCAAGCGTAATGGTCTCCAAAGCACCATTATGCTTAGCGGGTAGAGTGTACCCCACGTCTCTCATTATCTTAGAGGGACAGAAGGTCGATGTCATCCTAGGGATGTCGTGGTTAAACCGCCACGGCGCTGTTTTAGACACCGTCCTCCGAGTCGTGCACTTAAACTCAGGAGTGCACGGTTCTCACTCATTATTTCTGGACAGTCCAGAAATAAAACTTCCAAGTGTCTATCAAGCCACAACCATCAGATTGGAAGACATTCCAGTGGTCCGAGAATTCCCTGATGTATTCCCGGATGATTTGCCGGGGATGCCACCCGATAGAGAGGTGGAGTTCAAGATTGAACTTGCACCGGGAACCATGCCAATATCCCGAAGGCCGTACAAGATGGCGCCCAAGGAGTTGGCTGAACTGAAGACTCAGCTCACGGACCTTCTGGAGAAGGGTTTTATTAGGCCGAGCTCCTCGCCATGGGGCTGTTCGGCATTATTTGTCAAAAAGAAGGATGAAACGTTGCGGCTTTGCGTGGACTACCGTCCATTAAATGCCGTAACCATCAAGAACAAGTACCCGTTGCCACGGATCGACATGTTGTTTGATCAGTTGGTCGAAGCAAAGGTCTTTTCCAAGATGGATTTAAGATCCGGGTACCATCAGATTAAGATCAGGGCTGAGGACATTCCAAAGACAGCTTTTTCGACAAGGTACGGACTTTATGAGTACCTGGTCATGTCCTTTGGCCTCACCAATGCTCCAGCTCACTTCATGTACTTAATGAACTCGGTGTTCATGCCGGAGCTGGACAAGTTTGTCGTGGTCTTCATCGACGACATCCTGGTATATTCCAAGTCGGAGGAAGATCACAAGAAACATCTGCGTATAGTCTTGCAACGGCTGCGGGATCACAAGTTATACGCAAAGTTCAGCAAATGCGAGTTTTGGATATCGCAAGTGCCTTTCCTCGGGCATATCATCTCAGCGGAGGGTATCGCTGTGGACCCGAGCAAAATCACGCAAGTGCTGAATTGGAAATCCCCGAGAACTGTTCATGAGGTACGGAGTTTCCTCGGACTCGCGGGATATTATCGGAGGTTCATTCCGAACTTCTCGAAGATTGCCAAGCCAATGACAGAGCTGCTGAAGAAGGCTACCAAATATGTTTGGAGTCCAGCATGTGAAGCAGCATTCAAGGCTTTAGTCAAGCACCTGACATCAGCACCGGTTTTGGCGCAGCCAGACACAACAAAACCGTTCGATGTGTACTGCGATGCATCCGGCATTGGGCTCGGATGTGTGTTGATGCAAGACCGAAGGGTGGTCGCGTATGGGTCACGGCAGCTTAGGAATCATGAGCAAAATTATCCAACTCACGACTTGGAGCTCGCTGCCGTGGTACTTGCACTGAAAATGTGGAGGCACTACCTACTCGGTAACCTCATACATTTATATACCGACCACAAAAGCCTCAAGTACATATTCACTCAGAAGGAGCTGAACATGAGGCAACGAAGATGGTTAGAACTGATAAAGGATTACGAGATAGAGATCCATTATCATCCGGGCAAGGCAAACGTTGTGGCAGACGCGCTAAGCCGCAAGTCACACGTCAATAATCTGACCATCACACCGTTGGAAGAGAGCGAACCACCACTACATGTGATTCCACATGGAGCTCTCTACAACCTAGCTTTGATCCCCACCATCCGTGAAGAGATAGCGGCAGCCCAGAAGAATGACAAGGGCATATCACATTTGCGGAGACGTGTAGACAGTGGGGAGTTGAAATGTTTCCGGAAGGACGGAGACGGCGTCCTATGGTTCAAGGACCGGATCGTCGTACCCCGAAACCCGGAGTTACGGAAGAAAATCTTTGATGAGGCTCACTTATCAAAGTTTTCTATTCACCCCGGCAGCAACAAGATGTATCAAGAACTCAGAAGCAAGTTTTGGTGGACACGGATGAAGCGAGAGACTGCAAAATACGTGTCCGAGTGTGATACATGTCGACGGGTGAAGGCAGACCACATGCGGAAACCGGGACTGCTGCAACCACTGGGCATTCCTGCCTGGAAGTGGGAGGACGTGAGCATGGATTTCGTCGTCGGTTTACCCACCACCTTACAGAAACATGATTCTGTGTGGGTGATCGTCGATCGGCTCACCAAAGTTGCCCATTTCATCCCGGTCAACACCAACTACAACGCCAAGAAGTACGCTGAACTGTACATCTCACGGATCCTATGCTTATACGGCGTACCCCGTACTATCGTATCGGACCGGGGCACTTTATTTGTGTCCCGTTTTTGGGAGCAGCTCCACGCTGCCTTGGGGACGAAGCTGATCCGTAGTTCAGCCTACCACCCGCAGACGGATGGGCAAACGGAGCGGGTAAATCAAATCTTAGAAGACATGCTACGAGCTTGCGCTATCGACCACGGCAAGAACTGGGATGATCACTTGCCGTTAGCCGAGTTCTCGTACAACAATGGGTACCAAGCCAGCATCAAGATGGCGCCCTACGAGGCGCTATACGGGAGAAAATGCCGCACACCATTGAATTGGTGTGAGTCTGGCGAGAGGGTTACCTTCGGGATTGATCTTGTCAACAACGCGGAAGAAAAGGTTCGAGTAATTCAAGCGAACCTAAAAGCCGCTCAATCCCGACAGAAACAGTATGCGGACCGGAGAAGGCGTCCGTTACAATTCGAAGCTGGAGATCACGTATACCTACGAGTGTCTCCAATGAAGGGCGTAAACAGATTTGGGGTGAGAGGAAAGTTAGCACCCCGATTCATCGGTCCATTCCAGATTACCGAAAGATGTGGATCGGTGGCATACCGGCTAAGATTACCAGAAGCACTTTCCGGTGTGCACGACGTCTTTCACATTTCCCAGCTGAGGAAGTGTCTCAAGCTATCAACTACCGTTCAGCTGGAAGACATTGAAGAACTGCAACCGGATCTCACCTATCGGGAGGAACCGGTGCAGATTATTGATGAAAAGGCCCGAACCACACGCAACCGTACGTTGTGGTTCTACAAGGTTCTATGGAGTAATCACTCCATGGACGAAGCGACATGGGAGAGCGAAGAATTCCTTCGCACTAACTACCCCGACTTTTTCACGTCGCATATTCGGTAATTTTCCACCGTCCTCTCTCTCATTTCACCTTATAATCTCGGGACGAGATTCTTTTAAGGGGGGAGGAATGTAAGGGCCTCAGTTTTTGACACTCATTTGCAGTGTTCATCACCACACCACACACCTCATTTGAGGAAAAATGATGAACACAAATAAAGAGCAAGTAACAATTATCAACATGCTCATTAGGAAACAAACTCACACATTACAAAAGTGGTACTTCCCACATGTGATATAGATGGGCTGGACATATGAAAACTCCTACACTTTGCCAAGGATGTCCATGCCAAGTTTCACCCAAATTCAAAACATTTTTGAGGTCATCTTGGGTGTAGATAGGAAAGGGGCAGTTTGAAAACATATTCAAATTCAAACTGTTTTCACCCACTGAATTTAAAAGTGGAAGGCATATTCTTGCTCAGCACATTTTTGTGAGCTCACACACCAATTTTCACTCCATTTGGAGTTGATCTTGACATGAGCTAAGGGGGAGAAATTCAAACTTTATTTGAATTTCAAACTGCACTTGTGCTGAAATTCATTCAAACCAAACCTCATTTGAACTTTGATCAATTCAAATGGCTCTTGGGTGAATAATTTGAGTTGCCAAGGGTAGAATAGGGTTCACTGTTTACCACAGCTGTTAGGAATAAATTTCAGAGGTTAAAAGAGGAGTGGGACCCACATGTCAGCCTCAGCCTCAAAGCAAACCGACTGAACCACAGTTCAGTCGGTTCCCGGCTGTTGTGCGCGCGCGCCACCGAAGGGGGCAGCCGGCGCCAGCTCCTGCTGCGTGCCCCAAGCCGGAGACCGGCCGACCGGCCTATTTATTCCCTCCCCGGCGTGCTTCAGTCGCCATTCCCCGAGCTGCCGACGTGCACGATCCATTTCTCCACTGCCATCACCGGCGCTCGAGTTCCTGCTGGATCGAGCTGATCGCAGCTTCCTCTTTCCACTCCAGGGTCCCAGCCAGGTACTAGCGACCATCCTCCATCCTTCCCATTGATAGAAATCGATTGAAACCGAGTGATATCGGCTGTGCCGAAAGATCAAACTCGGAACTGGAAACCGCCGCACCTCGGGCTCTCGTGGACAGCCCAACCTGGGCGTTGTCACGCCCGAGCCAAGGCACCCTTGGACGCGCAAGTGATCGGTGCTGCTCATCCCCGAGCCACAGCTCGAGTGGTTGCTCACCGGCGGCGAATTTCCACTTTTCCCCTTTCTGTGTGCAGAACGACCCTCGGGTACGATTCTGTTTAATTCGTGCTCTAGAAAGGATTAGAGGGCCTCAGGCCACTCCCACACGAACTAGACACGGTGACGCACAAGTTGCCTTCACAACTCTGGGCCAGAGAACTTCTGTGCCCGGCGTAATTCAAGGTCTACTAATGGCGGAACGCACGGGGGGTATCGGGCGCACGGTGAGGACCTATTTCGGGCCTTCCCCGAGCTGCCCCGAGTTCATGTCGACCTTCTCTGAGGTCCACTGATGCTCTCCGACCGATTTCCCAAGTAGCTGAGGCACTAGGAGCGTCAGCCGACATGGCCGAAGTCGTTCCGATATGGCGGCTCGTCGCCGACCATGCTCCGGCCGTTGTCATGAGCAGCTGACCCTCGGATCATGTTCCCCAAGTAAAAGTAGGCAGGGGCGGCCAGAATCAAGAAGTTTGAAGCTGTACAGCAGCCGGCGGCGAGCTCTCCGGCGAGGTCCCTCGGCGGCGGAGCGCGGGTGTCGCGAGGTTGAAGAAGGGGGTGGACCCCAGCTGTCAGCGGCCGATATTTTGAATCGGGATCCGGCTGCGGCCGGGATCGGGTGTGCTGGCGCGCAAAAGCCTTGTGGGCCGCGGTGTGCTGTCGCTTCGGCGTGCGACGCGTGTCTCCTGGGCCCACGCGCGAGTTTAAACTTTTCCCCGATTTTCAGATTTCCTTCAAACTTCAAATCCTTATAACTTTGGCTAGAAAGCTCCAAATTGAGTGAACCAAATTTTGCTGGATTCAGCTCTTTGAGTACTTTCCAGAAAATCAAGTGTCACTTCATGAGATTCCTTAATTCTCCAGAATTAATTCCTTAAAGTTTAAACTGTTAGGAATTTTAACTGGAGAATCATTTGGAGGAAAATCCTGAAATTTTGCTGAGATGTTCACCAAAATATCCTTGAACTACCATAAAAATTTCAGATCCATTTGAGCTCATTTAGTCCACCTAATGGTGTGATTAGTAAAACTGTTCCAGAGAAAATAGAAAATGTTCAGAAACATTTTCAGAATTTTCTCTGAAATTGTTTAGCTCATATCTTTAGTTAGAGACTTCCAAATTAAGTGAGACCAATTCCATTAGAACCCTCTGAAAATCTAGTTTTCAGAAAGTCATAGTTTGTTTCATGAAAATACCTAGAACACCCTAAAAGCCTTTAATTAAGGTCAAGGACATAATTATTTGTGGAGGGCTCAAATGAGCTTTGCTGCAACTAAAACTTGACCAAGTCTCTGTTTAGGTTGTAACCAAGCCACAGTAAAAGTTTCACAGTCATTAGGTCTATCTAGTAAAGGTTATAGACTTCACAACTTCAAAGTTAATACAAAAGCATTTAATTAATACATACATTGTTCTTATCATGTAGTCGCTAAGGTCGAGGAGGAACCCGAAGTCCTAGACTTCGTTACTCCGGAGGAACAGCTAGCCTACGACCAAGAGCAGCAAGGCAAGCCCCGGTTTGCATTAACCATTTTATAAATTTTTATTGTTTTGAGCACATACTTGTTTTCTTTATGTTGTGCATCAGAGTCTTGTTTGGAAACCCCACTGCATAGCCAAGAAAACCATGGGTTGGGGTTTAGGATTGCAAACCCCGTTAGCCACTGCATTGCTAGGATAGAGTAGGATTCGGTACAAGTCGAGTAGTTGGAACTACTCGCGAGAATAGGCTAGAGGCACATCGCTCGGGTAGAGATAGCACATGATACACATGGCAAGAAAATGAGACCGAGCGGAGAGTAAGGGCAGCAGGACTTTGGGGCCTGTGTGCTGTAGCTCCGCTTGTGTCGATTGAGGACCGAGCCGTGTGCGGGCCTGTTGAACAAGCTAGAACAGTACCGAAGACCTACCGGCTATATGGGAACCGGGAAACTGATGTAACTCGGGTAGCTGGGTATTGAGGCATTGCCCGTCGTTCAGAGGGTAGGTTGAGAGCTCGAGGTGTAAATCAGCTGGCGGCACAGAGATGCGCGTGCAGGGACCTCTTGCTCGGGACGATGGGACCGGTTCAATATTTGGCTAACGGGTGAAAGGTAGTCGCGTACGGCGTCCGTGATGGTTGTTGTAGGCAACATCGAGTACGGGCGTACGTGACGGGTTGTTCGGGTAACCCTGCAGGTGTAAATCGATTATAATCGCCGTCCCTCGCGGTCAGTGAGTACCACTTGTTCACTGTACCGTGACGTAGAAAAGAACAGGCTAGTTACATGTTAAAATGTTGCTGATTGAAAGCTGGACATTGATTGTTAATGATATGCTGTAGCTTAGTGCTAACTAAAGTTCTTTTCAACTTTGGGCAAAGTACATGAGAGAAATGCGTTTCTTGTTTGATTGCGGCTCTCTCATGTGCCTTAGCGTAAAGTTCTCCACAACCTGCTGCTAAAACTTGAAAGTAAGGTTCTACTAATTAGGCGAGTCCTTGCAACTGATTTTTACCTCATGCAACCCATTACCCTCATGTAGAAGTTCCATGTTTAGGTGAGACGGGTCAGACTTGCTGAGCCTTCGTGCTCACTGCTTGTGTTTGAAGCTTTTGCAGGGTTCTATGAGGAAGGGACTCCCGAAGAGGAGACGGAACCCCAGGAGGGGAACCCCGTCGAGTGGGAGTCGTGCACGCCGCAGAGTTAGTGTGCGTGTGTGCTAGCAAGGACACGTTCAAGGGCTGAACGTGTACTTGATGCTTAGTCTACGCCCGCGAGTGTGGACTAAACTTATTTTGATGTAAACACGTTGATAAACTTGTTTATGTAATAAAGCTTCCGCTTCCGCTTTGTACCTTTGACGTGTGTTATACGGTGCTGTGCAACGCAGCACCCCTCAGCGTGATCCTGGCTCGACAGGACCAGTGGGGTCGTGTCAGTTGTGTACTGGTATAATGGAGGTTCTGTAGTTGCTGACGGGTGATGAAATCACAAACTTGTGGGTGAAGTGGTACAAACTCTGCAGAGTGTAAAACTATCATGATAGCCGAGCTTACGGTCACGAGCGCCTAGACAACTCACATGATTAGATGGGATGGTTATTGGGATGGTGTTTGGTTTGGTTCTTGGTTTGGTGATGGTTTGGTCTTTGGATCTAGTTTTTTTTTTGGGACTGTTGAGTCCGGGTAATGATATTGGTTGCATGACTGTTGAGTCATGGCAACAAGATTTGGGTCTCGCTATGAGACGGAATTGAATATGAGATGAGATGGTAGTGAATACGAGATGGTATTCATGAGATGGTAGTGAATACGAGATGATATTCATGAATTTGAGAAAAGTTGAGAAAGATAAATGTCTGATAGAGACATGAAAGTGATGGAACATGATGGAGGTATGTTAATGTTTAAATACATGTTGGGATTGTATTCACTTAAAGACGAGTTGCTGTTTTTACCGTGTTTGTGAAATAAATTTTGCTTTTATGCAATGAGCCTTTTTATACCTTCCTTGTTGTGAGCTACATATCATATTTCCCGCACTTGCTGAGTACATCATGTACTCAAACTTGCATTATCACTTCATCATCAGCAACATGAGAGGAGTACTATGAAGACCACGTGGAGTATTAGGCGTGTAATCTGTCCTCAACCTTGCCTGTGGAGTAGGAGATGGAGCTGCTGCTGCTGCTTAGTTGCTTCCGCTGCTAGAATAAAGACTTCCGCTGCTAGAATAAGATTTCCGCTGCTAGATTAAGACTTCCGCTGCTAGCATGAGTTTGAGACTGATGAGACAATGTAATAAAACCCTGTTATTCGTGGTATTATTCTGAAATTCAGTTTGTGGATGCTATGTGTATGTGTGATGAACATCCTGGGCACACATACGCATCAGTCTCAGTTCCGAGAGGTTCTCTCTCAGAACAGGGGCGTCACAGATTGGTATCAGAGCCACGGTTGACGGTAGGTCACACGCCTAGATAGGTCAGAGATTGGTATCAAGCTACCACGGGTTGATCGTAGGTCACACGCCTAGATAGAAACCAAAGATTGATATTAGAGCTGCCATGCCTAGTCACAGATTGGTATAGATACCACGTTGACTGTAGGATGCACCCTTAGTAACAGATTGGTATTAGAAGCCACGCTGACCATGGGATGCAAGCTTAGGAAAAATGCATAGATTGGCATTGGAACCACCTTGACTATAGGACTCCCATCGAATAAGCCTTGAATAGGAGTTGTGTGCTGAACTTTTGTGATGATTGCTTGTGATTGTGTGCTTAGTATGAGTTGTGGGACGTTTCAGCGTTTTCCATATCCACACATAGTAGAGAGATGTGAGATGCTTCAGCACTTGTTCACATCCTCATATCAGGCTAATATATGTAGCCCATCCACCCTGATGCATATAGTTAGGGGATCCATCTAACCTTCTAACCTCTATTCTATCCAACTCTCTCTCACAAGATGGTGAGAGGAAACGCTTGCCGTCAAGGGAGGAACGTCCGTGGCAACCAAGAAGGGGACCACGTAGAAGTTCCTGAGAATAACAACCCCGGAGCTGGTGCAAACAACTTGGAACGGTTGATGACCATGCGAAATCAGCTTATGCAAACAATGATCCAAACTTTGGGTCAGTTGCAAGCCAACAACAACAACCCCGTTCCTGCACCACCGCCACCACCGCAGGCTCACAACAGGCTGGGAGGGTTCATGAGGACTCGACCGCCTACTTTCTCACAAGCTAATGACCCCATGGAGGCCGATGACTGGTTGAAGATAATGGAGAAGAAGCTTGCCATAGTTCAGTGCAATGACAGAGAGAAGGTTCTCTTTGCATCGCACCAACTTATGGGAGCTCCCGCTGATTGGTGGGACGCCCTTTTTAATGCTCATGTCGACCCGGAGACTATTACTTGGACTGAGTTCAAGGAGAGTTTCCGCTCTCATTACGTCCCTGCTGCAGTAATGATGCTCAAGAGGCAAGAGTTTGAAGGTCTCCGCCAAGGACAGAAGAGTGTGAATGAGTATCTCAACAAGTTCATGCAACTGTCAAGTATGCCCCCGAAGATGTCAACTCAGACCAACGGAAGCAGTACCTGTTCATGAGAGGGTGGAACAATGAAATCCAAGTTCAGCTTCTCAACAGTGACTAGGCTAACTTCCAGAAACTAGTTGACAAAGCCATAGTGGTTGAAAGCAAGATCCGAGAGATCGAGCAAGAGGGCAAAAGGAAGATACCATACCAGCCACAAGGGAGCAACGTACGTCCCCGGTACATGCCCCCAGCTGCACCGCAGTATGGATCGTCCGCTCCTACTTTTCGCCCTAACCAACCACCACAGCCACATCTTGTTATGCAAGCACCTCGTGTGCCTTTACCTCCTGCGCCCCGATCCAACATGGCGCTCCTGTTCAAAACCCCCGCCCCAACGTACCTGCTGTCATGGGCAACAAGACATGCTTTGCATGCGGGGAGACGGGACACTTTGCGAGCCAGTGCCCGAAGATAGGTCCTGAACAGCAAGGCAACGTGCCCAAGCAGAACCCACGGCCGAACGGAGGAGCCAATCAAAGGAACCGTGGATAGCAGAACTACGCTCGCGGCAACGTGAACCATGTCTCTGCTGAGGAAGCGCAACAAGCTGAGGACGTCGTGATTGGTATTTTCCTTGCCAACTCCAACCCAGCCACCATTGTATTTGATTCTGGAGCATCACATTCCTTCATATCATCCAAGTATGTTGCCAAGTATAATCTACCCATATCACACTTGAAATATACTATGTGGGTTAATTCTCCCGGTGGAGAGATGAGGACTAATATAGTATGTCCGAAAGTAAACCTTAAAATAAGGGGGTAGACTTCCTTGCCAACATCATTGTCTTGGATTCCCAAGGGATTGACATAATACTCGGAATGGATTGGTTAAGCAAGCACAACGGAGTAATCCAATATGCTGAGAGGAGCATGCAGTTGACAAACAAGCACGGTACTCACATCGAGTTCAAGTCGGCCCAACCAACAGCCGAGAAGGCAGAATTCTCTCATCTACTCTCCACTATCGAATCTCGAGGGCGAGATTCAATTTAAGGGGGGGTAGATTTGTGACACCCTCAATTTTGATTTCTGCATGCATTCATATTTTATATAGAAAAACATTTTAAAATAAGTTGAAACAGAGAAAGAATAAAAAAGATAGCCAAAAAGAGCCAATTCCAGTTCGCCGAGGAGCGCTGTAGAAAACTCCCGCGGCTTGCTGGCCACGTGGTGCCTTCGGAGCTCATCCCCGCAAGGGGGGGGGGGGGAGTCCGTCGCTAACTGGCTACGTGGCAGGCTCGGGGCTCGTCTCTGCCGAAGGGGCGAGGTCCGACCCCGTGGGACACGTGTTGTCCCCGGAGCTAGCCTTTGCGGAGGAGTGAGGCCAGTCCCGCAGGACATATGTCATCACCGGAGCTAGTCACCGCGGAAAAGAAAGGTCTAGCCGCATGGGACACGTGTTGCTCTCAGAGCTAATCTCCGAGAGGTCCGGTCCTTTTTGACACGTGTCACCTCCGGAGCTCATCTCCGGGAGGTCCGACACTACCGGACATGTGTCAACTTTGGAGGTCGTCTCTGAGAAGAAAGGACCTCTGGCACTACTGGACACGTGACATTCTCGGAGCCACCTCCGAAGAGAGGGGAGGTACGGCTCTGACACGTGGCATTCTCGAAGCTTACCTCCGAAGAGAGGGGAGGTCCGGCTCTGACACGTGGCATATTCGGAGCTCACCTCCGAAGAGAGGGGAGGTCTGGCACTGACACGTGGCGTACGCGGAGCTCGCCTCTGGAGAGTGTAAGGGCCTCAGTTTTAACAACCATTTGAAGTGTTCATCACCACACCACACACCTCATTTGAGCAAGAATGATGAACACAAATGAAGAGCAAGTAACAATTATCAACATGCTCATTAGAGAACAAACTCACACCTTGCAAAAGTGGTATTTCCCACATGTGATATAGATGGGCTGGACATATAAAAACTCCTACACTTTGCTAAGGATGTCCATGCCAAGTTTCACCCAAATTCAAAACCTTTTTGAGGTCATTTTGGGTATAGATAGGAAGAGGACAGTTTGAAACCATATTCAAATTCAAACTGTTTTTATTCCATGAATTTAAAAGTGGAAGGCATATTCTTACTCAGCACATTTTTGTGAGCTCACACACCAATTTTCACTCCATTTGGAGTTGATCTTGACATGAGCTAAGGGGGAGAAATTCAAACTTTATTTGAATTTCAAACTGCACTTGTGCTGAAATTCATTCAAACCAAACTTCATTTGGACTTTGATCAATTCAAATGGTTCTTGGGTGAATAATTTGAATTGCCAAGGGTAGAATAGGGTTCACTGTTTACCACAGCTGTTAGGAGTAAATTTCAGAGGTTAAAAGAGGGGTGGGACCCACATGTCAGCCTCTGCCTCAAAGCAAACCGACTGAAACACAGTTCAGTCGGTTCCCGGCTGCTGTGCGCGCGCACCACCGAAGGGGGCAGCCGGCGCCAGCTCCTGCTGCGCGCCCCAAGCCGGAGGCCAGCCGCCGGGCTATTTATTTCCTCCCCGGCGTGCTTCAGTCGCCATTCCCCGAGCTGCCGACGTACACGACTTGTTTTTCCACTGCCATCGCCGCCGCTCGAGCTCCCGCTTGATCAAGCCGATCGCAGCTCCCTCCTTCCACTCCAGGGTCCCAGCAAGGTACTAGAGACCTTCCTCCATCCTCCCCATTGCTAGAAGTCGATTGAAACCGAGTGATATCGGCTGTGCCGAAAGATCAAACTCGGAACTGGAAACCGCCGCACCTCGGGCTCTCGTGGACAGCCCAACCAGGGCGTTGTCACGCCCGAGCCAAGGCACCCTTGGACGCGCAGGTGACCGGTGCTGCTCATCCCCGAGCCACAGCTCGAGTGGTTGCTCACCGGCGGCGAATTTCCACTTTTCCCCTTTCTGTGTGCAGAACGACCTTCGGGTACGATTCTGTTTAATTCGTGCTCTAGAAAGGATTAGAGGGCCTCAGGCCACTCCCACACGAGCTAGACACGGTAACGCACAAGTTGCCTTCACAACTCTGGGCCGAAGAACCTCTGTGCCCGGCGTAATTCAAGGTCTACTAATGGCGGAACGAACGGGGGGTGTCGGGCGCACGGTGAGGACCTATTTCGGGCCTTCCCCGAGCTGCCTCGAGCTCATGTCGACCTTCTCTGAGGTCCACTGATGCTCCCCGACCGATTTCCCAAGTAGCTGAGGTACTAGGAGAGTCAGCCGACATGGCCGAAGTCGTTCCGATATGGCGGCTCATCGCCGACCATGCTCCGGCCGTTGTCATGAGCAGCTGGCCCTCGGGTCAGGTTCCCCAAGTAAAAGTAGGCAGGGGCGGCCAGAATCAAGAAGTTTGGAGCTGTACAGCAGCCAGCGGCGAGCTCTCCGGCGAGGTCCCTCGGTGGCGGGGCGCGGGTGTTGCGAGGTTGAAGAAGGGGTGGACCCCAGCTGTCAGCGGCCGATATTTTGAATCGGGATCCGGCTGCGGCCGGGATCGGGTGTGCTGGCGCGCAAAATCCTTGTGGGCCGCGGTGTGCTGTCGCTTCGGCGTGCGACGCGTGTCCCCTGGGCCCACGCGCGAGTTTAAACTTTTCCCCGATTTTCAGATTTCCTTCAAACTTTAAATCCTTATAAGTTTGGCTAGAAAGCTCCAAATTGAGTGAACCAAATTTTGCTGGATTCAGCTCTCTGAGTACTTTCCAGAAAATCAAGTTTCACTCCATGAAATTCCTTATTTCTCCAGAATTAATTCCTCAAAGTTTAAACTGTTAGGAATTTTAACTGGAGGATCCTTTGGAGGAAAATCATGAAATTTTGCCGAGATGTTAACCAAAATATCCTTGAACTACCATAAAAATTTCAGATCCATTTGAGCTCATTTAGTCCACCTAATGGTGTGATTAGTAAAACTGTTCCAGAGAAAATAGAAAATGTTCAGAAACATTTTCAGAATTTTCTCTGAAATTGTTTAGCTCATATCTTTAGTTAGAGACTTCCAAATTAAGTGAGACCAATTCCATTAGAACCCTCTGAAAATCTAGTTTTCAGAAAGTCATAGTTTGTCTCATGAAAATTCCTAGAACACCCTAAGAGTTCCAATTAAGGTCAAGGACATAATTATTTGTGGAGGGCTCAAATGAGCTTGGCTGCAACTAAAACTTGACCAAGTCTCTGTTTAGGTTGTAACCAAGCCACAGTAAAAGTTTCACAGTCATTAGGTCTATCTAGCAAAGGTTATAGACTTCACAACTTCAAACTTAATACAAGTGCATTAAATTAATACATGTATTGTTCTATCATGTAGTCGCTAAGGTCGAGGAGGAACCCGAAGTCCTAGACTTCGTTACTCCGGAGGAACAGCTAGCCTACGACCAAGAGCAGCAAGGCAAGCCCCGGTTTGCATTAACCTTTTTACAAATTTTTATTGTTTTGAGCACATACTTGTTTCCGTTGTTCTGTGCATTAGAGTCTTGTTTGGAAGCCCCACTGCATAGCCAAGAGAACCATGGGTTGGGTTTAGGCTTTGCAAACCCCGTTAGCCACTGCATTGCTAGGATAGAGGAGGATTCGGTACAAGTCGAGTAGTTGGAACTACTCGCGAGAATAGGCTAGAGGCACATTGCTCGGGTAGAGATAGCACATGATACACATGGCAAGAAAATGAGACCGAGCGGAGGGTAAGGGCAGCAGGACTTTGGGGCCTGTGTGCTGTAGCTCCGCTTGTGTCGATTGAGGACCGAGCCGTGTGCGGGCCTGTTGAACAAGCTAGAACAGTACCGAAGACCTACCGGCTATATGGGAACCGGGAAACTGATGTAACTCGGGTAGCTGGGTATTGAGGCATTGCCCGTCGTTCAGAGGGTAGGTTGAGAGCTCGAGGTGTAAATCGGCTGGCGGCACGGAGATGCGCGTGCAGAGACCTCTTGCTCGGGACGATGGGACCGGTTCAATATTTGGCTAACGGGTGAAAGGTAGTCGCGTACGGCGTCCGTGATGGTTGTTGTAGGCAACATCGAGTACGGGCGTACGTGACGGGTTGTTCGGGTAACCCTGCAGGTGTAAATCGATTATAATCGCCGTCCCTCGCGGTCAGTGAGTACCACTTGTTCACTGTACCGTGACGTAGAAAGAACAGGCTAGTTACATGTTAAAATGTTGCTGATTGAAAGCTGGACATTGATTGTTAATGATATGCTGTAGCTTAGTGCTAACTAAAGTTCTTTCAACTTTGGGCAAAGTACATGAGAGAAATGCGTTTCTTGTTTGATTGCGGCTCTCTCATGTGCCTTAGCGTAAGGTTCTCCACAACCTGCTGCTAAAACTTGAAAGTAAGGTTCTACTAATTAGGCGAGTCCTTGCAAATGATTTTTACCTCATGCAACCCATTACCCTCATGTAGAAGTTCCATGTTTAGGTGAGACGGGTCAGACTTGCTGAGCCTTCGTGCTCACTGCTTGTGTTTGAAGCTTTTGCAGGGTTCTATGAGGAAGGGACTCCCGAAGAGGAGACGGAACCCCAGGAGGGGAACCCCGTCGAGTGGGAGTCGTGCACGCCGCAGAGTTAGTGTGCGTGTGTGCTAGCAAGGACACGTTCAAGGGCTGAACGTGTACTTGATGCTTAGTCTACGCCCGCGAGTGTGGACTAAACTTATTTTGATGTAAACATGTTCATATAACTGTTTATGTAATAAAACTTCCGCTTCCGCTTTGCACCTTTGACTTGTGTTATACGGTGCTGTGCAACGCAGCACCCCTCAGCGTGATCCTGGCTCGACAGGACCAATGGGGTCGTGTCAGAGAGAGGGAGGTCCCGCCCACCAGGACGCGTGGCGCACGTGGAGCTCACCTCTGAGGAAGAGGGAGGTCTCGCCCGCCTGACACGCGGCACAACCGGAGCTTGTCTCTGCGGAAAAGGGAGCCCAGGTCTCTGCTGGACACGTGGAGCCTCCGGAGCTTACCCCTGCGTAGGGACGCGATTCTGAAGCGGTTTTTCTCCCATGCACGAGTGCCCGACATGGAGGAAACCGACACAAACTCTTCTATGTTGATACTGCAACCAAATCAATTGAAGATAAGTTGTTAAGATCCAAAAACAATTTGAATAGGACACTTATTCGAATTCTGATCAGAGTAGGACTCTTCGTTTCCCTCTTATAAATAGAACCCAAAACAACCCCTTGGTCGTAACATCTTTTCTAAGCCGGCAACTTAGAAGCCCTAGCCCCAAACTCGCTGAGCCAAACCCCTTCACCGGAGTTTGACCACAGGAGAGACCGCCGACGAGTCCAGACATGATCGCCATTGCCGGAGGAGAGCTGACGATCTGTTTTTGCTAGGAGGGAGGACCCGAAGGAAGCAAGGTAAGTTTCCAATACCACCTTATGACATCATCACGTTTTCTTTGCATCTGTTCTCTCGATCCTTTCGAACAGAAGCTTTGTCGTGGACAGATCACGTGTTGATCGGTTTGATCTAGAGTCAAGATCATCGCCACGTCCACATTTGATCCGAACACCTCTGTTCATTGTAAAACCCCATGCAAACATGCAAGAACACATACAAATCGATCTAATAAAAACTACATCATAGGATTAGCATGCATATGCATCATTGCATCTTGAATTAGTTTGTGCATGATAACTGATTGTTGTGACACTTGTATGTGCGTGATCATAAATAGAGGAACAAGCTCAGGGAGCTGTCTACGAAGGACTACAGCACCAGAACATCGAGGCACAAGAGCAACCAGAGCCGCAAGAACAAGGCAAGTGCCCCTTGACCATATTGATCCCATGTTTTTGAAAGATGTTTTGTTTGCGAAAAGGTGTGTGTGCTTGAGTCAACATGATGGGAAACCCTTCCATAGGAGTTTAGTAGTTTTTTTAACCACCCTTGTCACCGGGAAAGTTAATGAGTCGGGCATGGTTTTTACTTTTATGCTTCGCTAAGTCCATGGGATACGGGAAGCGAGATAGATTTGTCTAGCTAACTGCACTCGTATGAATAATGAGAAACGTATATTGTTAATGAACATGAATCGGAGGGAGATCTAGGCAAGATTGGTTTTGTGGATGAGGTAGAATGAGATGGTGGTCTACTTGCCGTAGATCTAAGGACCAGTTCATGCCAGCCATGCCAGGATAACAGTGCCACCACAGGACCAAATATGGGTGCGGCTTAGCTGACTAATTAGGTAAGTTACTAGATTGTTATGGACAGTGGAAGGCACGGGGAATGGGAGTCGAGTGAGGACTGCCCTGGGAACTGCATGGCACAAGAGGGGGCCCGTGGGTGGAAGAATTGGAGATTCTAGCCTGCTGGTGAAACCTTAGTGAGTCCATACATCTAGTAGCTCCTTTGTAAAGGCTATTTTGTGATCTCTTGGCCATACACCGACGGTTGTGTACTTGTATAATAGAGGTTCTGCAGTCGCCGACGGGTGACGAAACCATAAACTTGTGGGTAAAGTGGTATAAACTCTGCAGAGTGTAAAACTATCATGATAGCTGAGCTTACGGTCACGAGCGCCTAGACAACTCACATGATTAGATGGGATGGTTATTGGGATGGTGTTTGGTTTGGTTCTTGATTTGGTGATGGTTTGGTCCTTGGATCTGGTCTTTTTCGTATTGTTGGGTCCGGGTAATGAGATTGGTTGCATGATTGTTGAGTCATGGCAACGAGATTTGGGTCTTGGTATGAGACGGAATTGAATATGAGATGAGATGGTAGTGAATACGAGATGGTATTCATGAGATGGTAGTTAATACGAGATGGTATTCATGAACTTGAGAAAAGTTGAGAAAGATAAATGTCTGGAAGAGACATGAAAGTGATGGAACATGATGGAGGTATGTTAATGTTTAAATACATGTTGGGATTACATTCACTTAAAGCTAAGTTTCTGTTTTTATCATGTTTGTGGAATAAAATTTTCTTTTATGCAATGAGCCTTTTATACCTTCCTTGTTGTGAGCTAAATATCATATTTCCCGCACTTGCTGAGTACATCATGTACTCAAACTTGCATTATTACTTCGTCATCAGCAACAGGAGAGGAGTACTATGAAGACCACGTGGAGTATTAGGCGTGTAATCTATCCTCAACCTTGCCTGTGGAGTAGGACATGGAGCCGCTGCTGCTGCTTAGTTGCTTCCGCTGCTAGAATAAAGACTTTCGCTGCTAGAATAAGATTTCCGCTGCTAGATTAAGACTTCCACTGCTAGCATGAGTTTGAGACTCATGAGACAATGTAATAAAACCCTGTGATTCGTGGTATTATTCTGAAATTCAGTTTGTGGATGATATGTGTATGTGTGATGAACATCCTGGGCACACATACGCATCAGTCTCAGTTCCGAGAGGTTCTCTCTCAGAACAGGGGCGTCACAGCTATGGAGGCAAATAAATACAATCTGGATTCCTTTTTCAATCTACTACGATTTTGTTGTGGAATCCTAGTCCAGGTTTTGCCTCCAATGTGGCCAAAACAGTTAAATTCTTACAACTGGTCTGCTGGACCAGAAGCTGTACAGAGAACACCATGTTGACGTGTTTCAACCAAAACAATTAGTTTCACATTTCGACAGCCAGCGGCTGTTATAAAACAGCGAGTGGAGTCTAAAAGTTTATGCATTCGACGTATCACTTCGAGTGGGTTCATGTTTGGGTCCAGTACAGTAGCGAGGAATTACGCATGCTAACACACTTAATATTCTGTGGGGACCCACGATGGTCGAAATGAACTTTTTACCCGTAAAGTTCAATATTTTGGAACTCGATCATGTGACATGGTCCAGGGATGTATATGTTGTATAAATTTTATACTTTATCCATTTGTGTGATTGTTATGCATATTATTTATTCTATTCTCACACTACTATTGTACAGACTGGATGAAATAAACCAACATGAGCTGATTGTTTAAATCGTATGAATGCAGAATGGTGCGTACACGGTCCACGCAAGAGGAGGGAGGTCCAAGTCAGGTTCGTGGTGATGAGTCTCCACCTCCGGAGCAAACCACGACGCAGCAGCAACCACCTCCTCCACCGCCAGAACTTCCAAGAAATCTTGCGGAGGTTCTCGCCACAGTACTCGGCTCGCGCGACGAGCAAACCGAGTTGTTGCGGACGCTGGTGCAGCAGAATGCATCCCGTCCAGGAGGATGCCAAGAGAATGGGCAACGCCAGCTCCAGCAAAGTTCATATTCAGATTTCCTGGTGACCCATCCACCGGTCTTTACGGAGGCCGAAGAGCCTCTGGAGGCGGACAGCTTCATCCGCACTCTTGAGGCGAAGTTCAGTTTACTGGAGTGCACCGAACACCAGAAGGCGCTGTACGCAGCGCAACAGCTTCAAGGAGAAGCCGGTACATGGTGGGCGAACTACACCGCCTCCTTACCGGCTGGCCATGCCTTCACATGGATGGAGTTCCGGGAGGCGTTCCGCGCCTATCATATACCTCCCGGGGTTATGGAGAGGAAGCTCCAGGAGTTCCTGGCGCTGAAACAAGGCGAGAGGAGTGCTCATGAGTACTCCAGGTCATTCAACCGGCTGGCGCAGTATGCGCCAGGATTTGTGGGAACAGAGGAAGACAAGCGAAACGCGTTCTTCCAGGGCCTGAATTCTAAAATGATGGTCCATCTCGCCCAAAGCAATCATGGCACATTCAACGACCTTGTTAATGCCGCGATTTTACAAGAAAATGCTCAGAGCGAGCGTGGTTCTGATAAGAGGAAACACAGCGCGCTGACAAGCAGCAGTGGTGGGGCGCCACAAAAATACCGCGTGGTGTATCGCTCACCATCCGATCAGAGATGGCAGCCACCGATGTGACTGCCTCAGTTTCGTGGTCGACAATATAATGCGCCAAGCTTCCAACCACCGTATCCACCACAGCAACAGCAGCAGCAAAGGATGGTCCCGTGTGCGCCTCAGTTTCAACCGCGTGCACCGGGATTCCGTCCTCAATTCGGAGGGACCCGACACCTTACACGTGCTTCATGTGTGGCCATGTCGGGCATATTGCAAGGGACTGCCCCGAGCAGCGACAGGGCAGGTGTGCGGCACCGTATCAGGGTGCAAATCAAACCTGTAATCAGCCCAAGAAACCAGCACAAAAACCCGGCAACGTCCACCACTTAGCCATCGAGGACTTGCCGGAAGGCGAATCCGTCCTCGCGGGTACGTTTTCTTACTCAGGTCATCCCGTAGTAATACTTTTTGACTCGGGTGCCACCCACAATTTCATAAGTCAATCTTATGTTATTAAGTATCAATTGCCTATAATTCCCACAAATAGTTCATACTTGATATGCTCTCCGGGTGAAAAAATAACAGCTGATAGGATGGTCTATAGAGCACCATTACAATTGGGTGGGAATCTATACCCGACTTCTATAATCATATTAGAGAGTCAAAAACTTGATGTCATTTTAGGAATGTCATGGCTACATCGCCATGGTGCTGTTCTTGACATCATTCCACGTGTGGTTCGTCTAAACTCTCCACTTCATGAATCACATGTTCTTATTCTTGACCGCTCGGTTCAAGAAGATTCAGCCACATATAACACGGAAGCCATAAAACTGGAGGATATTCGTGTGGTCCATGAATACGCGGATGTCATTCCGGATGATTTGCCAGGAATGCCACTCGAAAGGGATGTCGAGTTCAAGATTGAACTTGTGCCTGGGATGACACCGATATCACGGAGACCGTATAAGATGGCTCTGAATGAGCTAGAGGAACTGAAGGAGCAGCTCAATGATTTAATGAAGAAGGGTTTCATTCAACCGAGTTCCTCACCATGTGGATGCTCGGCGCTGTTTGTGAAAAAGAAGGATGAAACCTTGAGGTTGTGTGTGGACTACCGACCTCTCAACGCCGTCACCATCAAGAATAAGTGTCCACTGCCCCACATCGATATTCTCTTCGATCAACTTGTGGGTGCAAGTGTATTTTCAAATATGGATCTTCGCTCCGGATATCATCAAATAAAGATCCGAGCGGAGGATATTCCGAAGATGGCCTTCTCGACGACATATGGGTTGTATGAATACCTCGTCATGTCCTTTGGTCCAACCAACGCCTCGACAAATTTCATGTATCTCATGAACTCAGTGTTCATGCCGGAGTTGGACAAGTTCGTGGTGGTGTTTATCGACGACATCTTGGTTTACTCCAACTCTGAAGAAGAACACGCCAAACACTTGCATATCGTGCTTCAACAATTGCGAGATCATAAGCTTTACGCCAAGTACAGCAAGTGCGAGTTTTGGATCAGCCAAGTGCCATTTCTTGGTCATATTGTTTCGGCAGAAGGCATTGCAGTTGATCCAAGCAAAATCGAACAAGTCCTGAAATGGAAGTCCCCCACATCAGTCCACGAAGTCAGGAGTTTCCTTGGGTTAGCAGGATATTATCGGAGATTCATACCAAACTTCTCCAAGCTTGCTAAGCCGATGACTGAACTGTTGAAGAAGGGGATCAAATATGTTTGGAACTCAGCATGTGAAGGAGCTTTCCAAGTGTTGGTAAAGCATCTTGCAACAGCCCCGGTGTTAGCTCAACCGGATACAACCAAGCCCTTCAACGTATATTGTGATGCGTCCGGTATCGGGCTTGGCTGTGTGTTGATGCAAGGAGGAAGAGTGGTCGCCTATGGCTCACGTCAATTTTGTAACCACGAGCAGCACTATCCGACTCATGATCTTGAGCTCGCTGCTGTGGTGTTGGCATTGAAAATGTGGAGACAGTATTTACTTGGGAACTTAGTGCACCTCTACACCGACTACAAGAGTCTGAAGTATATATTCACTCAAAAGGAGTTGAATATGCGACAACCGATATGGCTAGAACTGATCAAAGACTATGAGATCGAGATTCACTACCATCCCGGAAAGGCAAATGTGGTTGCTGATGCCTTAATTCGCAAATCCCATGTCAACAATCTGTCCATCACCCCACTTGAAGAGGAGCCGAGTCTGTACTTTGTTCCCTATGGGACATTATATAATCTTGCTCTCGTCCCTACCATACGAGAGGAGATTATGGAAGCTCAGAAGAAAGACATGGGAATGTCGCACATTCGGAGAAGGATGAAGAATGGTGAAATGAAATGCTTCTGAAGGGATCAACACAACACTCTATGGTTTAAAGACCGTATAGTGGTACCCCTTGACATGAAGCTTCGGAAGAAAATCTTGGACGAAGCTCATTTGTCCAAGTATTCTATTCATCCGGGCTGCAACAAGATGTACCAAGATCTGAAAACCAGGTTTTGGTGGACGCGGATGAAAAGAGAAATCGTGAAGTACGTATCCGAATGTGATACGTGTCGGCGTGTAAAAGCCGATCATATGCGTAAAGCCGGACAGCTGCAACCATTGAACATTCCAGCGTGGAAGTGGGAGGATGTCAGCATGGACTTCATAGTTGGGTTACCTCTCACGTCTCACAAGCATGATTCGATTTGGGTGATAATCGATCAACTAACCAAGTCGGCTCATTTTATCCCCGTACATACAAAGTACGTGGCCAAGCAATATGTGGAACTGTATATTGCAAGGATCCTGTGCTTGCACGGTGTTCCCTGCTCCATTATTTCAAATCACGGTGCGCTGATCGTCGCTCGGTTTTGGGAACAGCTGCACGCGTCATTGGGGACCAAACATATCCGAAACTCCGCGTATCACCCGTAGACGGATAGTCAAACTGAACAGGTGAATCAAGTGCTTGAAGACATGCTATGCGCTTGTGCCATCCACCACGGCAAAATTGGGATGATCATTTTCCGTTAGCGGAGTTTTCTTACAACAATGACTATGAAGCTAGCATCAAGATGGCGCCGTATGAAGCTCTCTACGTCCGGAACTGTCGCACACCACTCAACTGGTGCGAGTCCGGCAAGCGCGTTATCTACGGCATTGAACTTGTGAATGAGGCTGAAGAACGAGTGTGAGTGATACAAGCCAACCTCAAGGCTGCTCAATCTCGTCATAAGAGCTATGTGGATAAAAGACGCTGCGCTCTCTTCTTCGACATCGGGGACCAGGTTTATGTCCGTGTGTCTCTGATGAAGGGAGTTCATCGTTTCGGAGTGAAGGGCACACTTGCACCGCGATTCATTGGTCCGTTCGCCGTCATTGAAAAATGCGGACCCATGTCCTATCGCCTGGAGTTACCGGCGTCGCTCGCAGGAATCCACAACGTCTTCCATATCTCTCAGCTGAGGAAGTGCCTCAAACACTCGGCTGAAATCCGTACTGAAGACATAGAAGTTCTTCAACCGGACCTCACATACGCAGAATATCCAATCCGGATTATCGATGAAAATACTCGCGCCACAAGAAACCAGACCTTATGGTTTTACAAGGTCTTGTGGAATAACCATACCGCTGATGAGGCGACATGGGAAAGCGAGGACTATCTACAAGCAAATTATCCGGACTTGCTATCATCGTATACTCGGTAAAGTTTCCCTACCTTTGCTTTTCTTTGGAATCTCGGGATGAGATTCTTTTTAAGGGGGGAGGGATGTAAAATCCCCAAAAAGTGGTAGCAAGAAATTCAGCACATGTACACTTAGGAAAAATGCGGGGAATTAAAACTTTGAATTATAACGGTGTAAGTTCAAAGTGAGGATTCAAACTTCCCAAAAACTTCCAACATGGAGATCTAAATTCTTAACTTGGGTCTTCATATTTCAAATATTCAACCTTCCAATATTCAGCTCATTTGGAGGGGTTCTAATATTTGTTTGGAATTAAAAGAGGAAGCCCTCTAATCTGAATTTAAATTTCAGTTTCAAATTCCAATTTCCTCCATTTGCGAAAATTGGTTCCACAAATTTGTTCTCCACATTTGAATTAGCAGCCATGCCAAAATTCAGAAACATTGGAGTTGGGTTACTATGTTTTTGGAACAATGCAAAAGGGAGAATTCAAATTCCATTTCAAGTTCAAATCATCAAACTAAGATCAAACTTCACACCAGAATTCAAATCATTTGAATTTAGCAAATTCAAACCATGACTTTGAGGTGAAGTAAAGCAATCAAGTCTGAGTAGCGGTGGCGAAAAGATCTGTGGAAAATTTGATTAAGAATTGAGGTGGTGGGACCCAGCAGTCAGCCACACAGAAGTGCTTAACCGACTCTGTTTTCCCTCGGCTGTTTACCGCGCGCCACCGAGCGACGGCCGTTCCACCGAGCTGCTTCCTCGCTTGTTCTCGATGTCAGCTCGTGCGCGTGGGTGATCAAAGCGGCAGCCCAGGTGCTCTTCTTCTCTTCTCCACGTTACACCGCAGCTCCTCAGCCTCTCTGCTCGAACGCTCGCTGAAAACACCCTCCCGGCGGAAGACCTTTTGGCTCATCGACACCCAGCGAGCTCGGCGTACTTCTCGCGCGACTGAGCCATGGGAAAGCAGTGCCAGGTCTCCCTCCTGCGAGCTAGGATTTCTTTCGGACCTCCGGTGTTGTTCACCTCTGCGCCGCACCATCACCGGAAGGATTGACAGCCTTTCACGCTCGAACAAAAGGTTCCTGAGGTGCGTTAGGAACCCTTCTTCCTTCCCTCCAACTAGTTCCTACTTTCTTAGCTCCGGCGCCGAGTAATTTGAAGTTTGGCGAAGGCGGTTCTTTAGAAGCCCGAGGACTCTTCGGGGAAATTCATTGTGCTCCAAGTAGCTCCACGATAGATGAGCTTAGAGTAGCTCCTGCACACGCTTGTGCAACTTTCCGATGTCCTAGCAGCTCAAATGATCAAGTAGAGGTACCGGGCACCGAGTTTTTATCGCCGCCGTCGTTTTGCAGGCTCGGGTCACTGGTGAGGTTCCATCTCTGGTGATTTTCATGGAGAGCGGGCTATGGGTGAAAGTTGTCCATGCGTCACTTGTGCTGTTAGAGCAAACCCTTAGCCCGAAAGACCCACTGCCGAGTGAGAACGAGGTCGCCGAAGTGGAGTTGGACATGACCGCCTGTGCGAGCACTGTTCCGGCAGTTGCCATCCGCCCCAACCCCACCATCGTGTTCACCGCGGTGTAAAACTCGCAGGCGGCAAGTTTGGACCACGGGAACCCTGTCCCGGCGAGCCTCGCCGGAGAGTGCCGCCGCGGGATACGCGGGCAGCGCGAGGTAGACGAAGGAGGGCCGGGTCCCACCGGTCTGCCTCTGTATCCGTGTGGGGATCGGCCTGTGGTGCCGGATCGGGTGCGGCAGCGTGGGAAATAACCCTGTGGCCTCGGTGTTGCCGTCGTCTGAGTGGATAGCGCCACAGGTGGGTCCACGGCCAGAATTTAAACATGTGTTCATTTTTTCCATATTTAGTGCAAATTTCAAATGACCATAACTTTCTGTAGGAATGTCCAAAATTCGTGAAACAAATTTTTCTGGATTCCTCTCAATCAGTACTTTGTAGAAATGCAAATAAATTGATCTGAAGATCACTGGAAATTTCTCAAAAATTAATCAAATTTAAATATTTGGGAATTAATTCCAGAAGACCCCTGTTATCGAATTTCTTCAAATTTGGCCAAAAGACTCCTCATGATATTAGAGATCTTCTGTAAAAATTTGAGCTTTATTGGGTTTCGTTTTCTAGGCCAAATTGCCTTCCAAAGTTCAGCCTTTATTTGAAAATTCAAATTCTAAACAGAAACTTTTCAGAGCTCTTGTCCAACTTCAAAAAATTCATATCTCCCTGTTGGTAGCTCCAAAAATGGTGAAACAAATTTTGTTAGAATCATGGAGACTTACTCTAATTAGATCTTCCACTGTTAGCCATGACAAAACTCCAGATTTGGGCTCAAAAGTCAGAGAAACCTTGGAATTGTGGGAATTTTGGAGACCCCAAGGTGCAATGAAATTTCTCCAAATTTTGCTCAGATCATCCTTAGAGAGTCTAGTATCCATTAGAAAAATCCCAAAGCCAATTAAGGAACCTAAATAACAGTAGCTATAAATAGAAGTGAATTCTTATATTTCATTAGCACTTACACATATAGTTTGCTACATCTCATATAGTGACCGAATTTGATGATACACCAGAGCAGTTGGACGTCCTCCCATCCGACGCTAACTTTCCTTTTGACTCGCAACCAGGCAAGCTCCGGTTTGCATTTAAGTACTTTTGCAAATTCTTAATTTGTATCACTTATGTTTAGGGTGAATGCTTGCATTAGAGTTAGGGTGATTGAAACCCCACTTGCATAACCTTTTAAATCCTATGGAGGGTTGGGTAATTTACAACCTCGACTAGTAGAGAATGCCATGCTAATGTTCTTAGGATCTCGGTAGAAGTCGAGTGGTTGAAATCTACTCGCGAGAAAGGAATTTATTCATACGGTATGAAAAGAGGTTGAGAAAAAATGAGACCCAGCAGGGGGGATAGGATGCAGTGAGCGGAGGTCTCACGTGCGTAGCCCTGTTGGTGTCGATTGAGCACCGAGCCGTGTGCGGCCCTGCTGGACAAGTATTGAATAGTACCGAATGCATACTGGCATATGGGAACCAGGAAACCGATGTAATTGGTTAACCTGGGTGCCGAGGCTTACCCAACCGTTTTGTAGGAGTGGGTTGAGGGTAGCAAGGTGTAAATCTGCCGGTGGGAACAGACACGCTCCACGAGGGGACCTCCTGCGTTTTACGGATGGACCGGTTCAGCATTTGGATTGCCTTTGAAAGGTTGTTGCATACAACATAGTAGGAAGGTGTGAAGCACCACACTTCTGAAAGTGGGTGTATGTGACGTGTTATCTGGGTGTGTCCTGATTGCAATCACCGTCCCTCACGGTTATTTGAGTTCTCGCTTGTTCACTGTGCTGTGATGTAGTAAGAAGTGAAATAAGCCAACTGAAAATGCTGCATTGAATTATTAATGTCTTGAAAGCTTGTATGCTGTAGTTGTAGAGCTAATTAAGTTTATCTTCCACTTTGGGCATCACCACATCGGAGGAAAGTGTTTCTAGTTTGATTGTGGACTTCCGATGTGAGGGCTGCCTAAGCCTCATTAAACTACTGCTATAAAACTGAAAGTAAGGATTAACATGTAGGCGTGTCTTTATTGCAATGTCGTTATCCTTCATTACCAATAGCTGCATATAGAGGTTCATGATTAGGGTGTCGGTTAAGCCTTGCTGAGCCATCGTGCTCACGGTTGCAATATTTGAGCTGTGTGCAGGTGAGAGCTATGAGGAGGGGTCCGAGGACGAGGCGGTGCCCCCGTCGGGGTACACGGCCGAGCTGGAGCCCGGAACACTGCCGTGATCCCCGGTTCCATGTTGCTAGTGTGTAGCGTCCCCAGGCTGGACGGCTACACTTTTTCTTAGTTAGGATGAGGGGGTAGTTATAAAGAATACTTCCGCTCTATAATTATGTTTTGTAAAAGACTTCCGCTGTTTTATATCCAATAAAAGTTTGTATGTTGTTCTTATTCTTGTCTAGTGTGCTGTTGGGTGCCGCATCGCACGGCACCACCCTCTGCGATCCCGGAGTGGGTGAACCACGGGGTGGTCCTCACAGTCGTGGTATTAGAGCCGCATTGGGAATAGCACGCTCGAAAAGAGCCTATTTTGAAAACTTAGAAGTAGTCGAGTGAGGATTAGTCACTATGCCCATATAAGGTCTATGATTGTAATAGTTACTAAGGTGGAAATGCTAACATACTTGTGATACATTCTGTAACGATGCTCCGACGTCAGGTAAGAGGTAAGGTACACCACCGCAGGCGGATCAATTGCGGTAAGCTCGCCATACGAGCAATAGTATGGAATGGTATACCGTGGCTTGGAACGGTAGTTAATATGAGTCTCTGAACCTCTCTATGGTTCTGAGAGCATATGAAAACGCTGATCTCCAGCGTGCTTTAGGCAAAAGTGAGAATACCCCATCGTGTGGTAAGCAACACGATAGTATGCAACTCTTGAACGTTCAATGTTCAAAGGGCCATATGCAGCGCTCGCCAACGGCGTGCCTCAACTTTCATGAGGCAGTAGGTGGTATCCGTTGGGTTGATAAAATTCCCAACCGTGACGACCCGTTCGCGCTCTACTCGAGTTCCCCGTCCTGTGGTGTGAAAACACGACCATGTACCTTGAGATGTGGCTTGACTCAAGGACGATCCGTATGGCAATGATATGGACCGTATGTTTTTATTATGATATGGAACTGCCTGAAATGTCAAAAACCTTTGTGTGCACCATTATTGTGTGTTCTTCTGCAGGTATATTAACCATGTTAGTGCATGACATTTAGAAATCGTTTTTGAGTGACGTCTTTAGTTCCACCATTTGACACGTATATGCCGGAATACCGGCTTAGGATTTTTCTTTGGTGAGGAAACGTAGTACCGAGATGAGTATTAGTTGCATAAAAGTGTATTTTCAAAGAAAAGAGTCAATATAATGTTTAGGATTCCATTTAGGGGTTATTGAGCTCCCATATCGAACTAAGAGTCAATTGGGAGTGTAGATTCATTTCCAAAGACTTAGGAACAATTTCCCCTGTTTTTGGCAGAAATTTTGCTGAACTTAAACAGGGCATAACATAGGATTGGTTGAACCAATGGAGGTGTGTGATAGCATTCTGGAAAGGTTTTGAAGTCTTCTACAACTTTTATGTAGAACTACAGAGAAAATCTCCCTTCAAATGGATGAAAATCTCAGATGAGTAGGCACTGTCCAGAAACAGGGTAGACCAAAATGCTCTATGGAATTTTCTGTATTTCGGCCACAACTTTCTTTAGAAAAATTTCTAATGGTCAAGTAAGACATTGTTGGAAATTGTAGGAAATGTGCTATAATTTTGTAGTTCAGTGTTTTCCTAGATTGAGGGCAGAAATAGATGGAATTTTGTGAACAAAACAGCAACTTACAAAGGAGGTGCTGTCAAAATTCCTGAGAAAATTCTGTCAAATTGTAAGAACCATAACTCCTAAACTAGGAAGGCTATGGAGGCAAATAAATACAATCTGGATTCCTTTTTGAATCTACTACAATTTTGTTGTGGAACCCTAGTCCAAGTTTTGCTTCCAATGTGGCCAAAACAGTTAAATTCTTCCAACTGCTCTGCTGGACCAGAAGCTGGACAGAGAACATCATGTTGACGTGTTTCAACAAAAACAATTAGTTTCACATTTCGACAGGCAGCGGCTGTTGTAAAACAGCGAGTGGAGTCGAAAAGTTTATGTATTCGTCGTATCACTTTGAGCGGGTACATGTTTGGGTCAAGTACAGTAGCGAGGAATTACGCATGCTAACACACTTAACATCCCGTGGCGACCCACGATGGTCGAAATGAACTTTTAACCATAAAGTTCAATACTTTGGAACTCGATCGTGTGACATGGTCCAGGGATGTATATGTTGTATAAAGTTTATACTTTATCCATAAGTGTGATTGTTATGCGTATTATTTATTCCATTCGCGCACTATTATTGTATAGACTGGATGAAATAAACCAACATGTGCTGATCATTTAAATGGTATGAATGCAGAATGGTGCGTACAATGTCCACGCAAGAGGAGGGAGGTCCAAGTCAGGTTCATGGTGATGAGTCTCCACCTCCGGAGCAAACCACGACGCGGCAGCAACCACCTCCTCCACCGCCAGAACTTTCAAGAAATCTTGCGGAGGTTCTCGCTGCAGTATTCGGCTCGCGCGATGAGCATACCGAGTTGCTGCGGATGCTGGTGCAGCAGAATGCATCCCGTCCAGGAGGATGCCAAGACAATGGGCAATGCCATCCCCAGCAAAGTTCATATTCAGATTTCCTGGTGACCAATCCACCGGTCATTACGGAGGCCGAAGAGCCTCTGGAGGCGGACAGCTTTATCTGAACTCTTGAGGCAAAGATCGGTTTACTGCAGTGCACCGAACACCAGAAGGCACTGTACACAGTGCAATAGCTTCAAGGAGAAGCCGGTACATGGTGGGCGAACTACACCGCCTCCTTACCAGCTGGCCATGCCGTCACATGGACGGAGTTCCGGGAGGCGTTCCGCGCCTATCATATACCTCTCGGGGTTATGGAGAGGAAGCTCCAGGAGTTCCTGGCGCTGAAATAAGGCGAGAGGAGTGCTCATGAGTACTCCAGGTCATTCAACCGACTGGCGCAGTATGCGCCAGGATTTGTGGGAACGGATGAAGACAAGCGAAACGCGTTCTTCCGGGGCCTGAATTCTAAAATGAAGGTCCATCTCGCCCAAAGCAATCGCGGCACATTCAATGACCTTGTTAATGCCGTGATTTTACAAGAAAATGCTCAGTGCGAGGGCGGTTCTGATAAGAGGAAACGTAGCACGCTGACGAGCAGCAGTGGTGGGGTGCCACAAAAATACCGCGTGGTGTATCACTCACCATCCGGTCAGAGATGACAGACACCGACGTGACCGCCTCAGTTTCGTGGTCGACAATATAATGCGCCAAGTTTCCGACCACCGTATCCACCACAGCAACAGAAGCAGCAAAGGATGGTCCCGCGTGCGCCTAAGTTTCAACCGCGTGCACCAGGATTCCGTCCTCAAGTCGTAGGGACCCCGACACCTTACACGTGCTTCACGTGTGGCCGTGTTGGGCATATTGCGAGGGACTGCCCCGAGCAGCGATAGGGCAGGGGTGCGGCACCGTATCAGGGTGCAAATCAGACCCGTAATCAGCCCAAGAAACCAGCACAAAAACCCAGCAACATCCACCATATAGCCATCAAGGATGTGCCGGAAGGCGAATCCGTCCTCGTGGGTACGTTTTCTTACTCAGGTCATCCTGTAGGAATACTTTTTGACTCCGGCGCCACCCATAATCTCATAAGTCAATCTTTTGTTATTAAGTATCAATTGCCTATCATTCCCACAAATAGTTCATACTTGATATGCTCTCCGGGTGGGAAAATAACAGCTGATAGGATGGTCTATAGAGCACCATTACAATTGGGTGGGAATCTATACCCGACTTCTCTAATCATGTTAGAGAGTCAAAAACTTGATGTCATTTTAGGAATGTCATGGCTACATCGCCATGGTGCTGTTCTTGACATCATTCCAAGTGTGGTTCATCTAAACTCTCCACTTCATGAACCACATGTTCTTATTCTTGACAGTTCGGTTCAAGAAGATTCTGCCAGATATAGCACAGAAGCCATAAAACTGGAGGATATTCGTGTGGTCCATGAATACCCGGATGTCTTTCCGGATGATCTCCCGGGCATGCCACCCGAAAGGGATGTCGAGTTCAAGATTGAACTTGTGCCTGGGACGACACCGATATCACGGAGACCGTATAAGATGGCTCCGAATGAGCTAGCGGAACTGAAGGAGCTGCTCAATGATTTAATGAAGAAGGGTTTCATTCAACCGAGTTCCTCGCCATGGGGATGCTCGGTGCTGTTTGTGAAAAAGAAGGATGAAACCTTGAGGTTGTGTGTGGACTACCGACCTCTCAACGCCGTCACGATCAAGAATAAGTATCCACTGCCCCGCATCGATATTCTCTTCGATCAACTTGTGGGTGCAAGTGTATTTTTAAAGATGGATCTTCGCTCCGGGTATCATCAAATCAAGATCTGAGCTGAGGATATTCCGAAGACGGCCTTCTCGACGAGATATGGGTTGTATGAATACCTAGTCATGTCCTTTGGTCTAACCAACGCCCCGGCACATTTAATTTATCTCATGAACTCAGTGTCCATGCCGGAGTTGGACAAGTTCGTGGTGGTGTTTATCTATGACATCTTGGTTTACTCCAAGTCTGAAGAATAACATGCCGAACACTTGCATATCGTGCTTCAACGATTGCGAGATCATAAGCTTTACGCCAAGTTCAGCAAGTGCGAGTTTTGGATCAGCCATGTTGTGACACCCTCATTTTTTGATTTCTGCATATATTCATGTTTTATAAACATTTTATAAGATTGAAACAGAGAAGAATCAAAAGATAGCCGAAAGGAGCCAATTTCAGTTCGCCTAGAGCGCCGTAGACATTTTCCGCGGGCCGCTGGCCACATGGCGTGTCCGGATCTCACTCCCGCAAATGGGGAAAGGTGTGACCCCGTGGGACACGTGTTGCCCTGGAGCTAGCCTCTGCGGGGAAGCGAGGCGTGTCCCGCAGGACACGTGTCACCTTCGGAGCTAGTCACCACGGAAAACAGAGGACCAGTCGCGCGGGATACGTGTCGATCTCGGAGCGCACCTCCGAGAGGTCCGGTTCTTTTGGACACGTGTCACCACCGGAGCTTATCTCCGGGAGGTCCATCACTGTTGGACACGTGTCGACCTCGGAGCTCGTCTCTGAGAAGAAAGAAAGACTGGCGCTGTTAGGACACGTGGCACACCCGGAGCCACCTCCGAAGAGAGGGGAGGTCCGGCACTGACACATGGCGTGCGTGGAGCCATCTCTGAATAGAGAAGAGGTCCCGACCCACCAGGATATGTGGCGCACGTGGAGCCCGCCTATGAGAAAGAGGGAGGTCTCGCTCTCTTGACACGCGGCACAACCGGAGCGCGTCTCCGCAGAAAGGGGGAGACCAGGCCCCCGATGGACACATGGAGCTTCTGGAGCTCATCACCGCGGAGGTAACGAGTTCTGGAGCAGTTTTTGCTTCTGTACGCGTGGGAATACTGGTACGGGAGGAATCCGACATGAATTCCACAATGTTACCGCACCAAATCAACTAAAGATAAGTTGTTAAGATTCAACGACAATTTGAATAGGACTCTTATTTGAAATACAATCAGATTAGGACTCTTCTCCTCCTGATTATAAATAGAACCCAAAACCTTTGGCCGAAACCACGAACTTCTTTTCCACCTCCTGAGCCGACAACTTAGAGCCCTAGCCCCAGCTCGCCGAGTAAAACCTTTGCCGGAGTTCGGTCGAGAGAGATCGCCGGAAGAGGGCCCCAACGATCTGTCTTGCTAGGAGAAGGACCCCGAGACCGAGAAGAACGTAAGGTAGGTCTCCAATACTACCTTACAACATCATCGCGTTTTCTTTGTATCTGTTCTTCGATTCCTTTCGAACAGAAGCTTTTTCATGGACAGATCACTTGTTGATCGGTTTGATCTAAAGTCAAGATCATCGCCACGTCCACAATTGATCTCTACAACTCTGTTCATCGTAAAACCCATGCAAGCCATGCAAGAACACGTACAAACTAAACTTCATCATAGGATTAACATGCATAAGCATCATCGCATCTAGTTAATGTTTGTGCATTATATTGATTGTTGTAAATTTTGTATATGCATGATCGTGTATAGAAGGACAAGCTCAGGGAGCTACCTACGATAGACTACAACAACAAGATTTTGAGCAACCGGAACAGCTAGAACAAGGCAAGTGCCCCTTGACCATATTGATCCTATGTTTTGGGAAACTATTTTGTTTTTGCGAAAAGGTGTGTGTGCTGAGTAAACATTATGAGAAACCCTTTTATAGGAGTTTACTAGCTTTGGTTAAACCACCCTTGTCACCAGGGAAGTTTATGAGTCGGGTATGGTTTTTACTTTTATGCTTCGCTGAGTCCATGGGATTACAAGAAGCGAGATAGATGTGTCTAGCTAACTGCACTCGTAAGAATATTGAGGAACTGATGTTGTTAATGAACATGAATCGGAGGGAGATCTAGGCAAGCCGGGTTTGTGAATGAGGTAGCATGAGACGGTGATTTACTTGCCGTAGATCTAAGGACCGGTTCATGCAAGCACATGCCAGGATAACAGTGCCACCACAAGGCCAAGTATGGGTGCGTCTTAGCTGAGTAATTAGGTAAGTTGCTAGATTGTTATGGACCGTGGAAGGCGCGGGGAATGGGAGTCGAGTGAGGACTGCCCTGGGAACTGCATGGTACAAGAGGGGGCCTGTGGATGGGAGAATTGGAGATTCTAGACTGCCGGTGAAACCTTAGTAAGTCCATACATCTAGTAGCCCATTTGTAAAGGCTATTTTGTGATCTCTTGGCCATACACCGACATTTGTGTACTGGTATAATGGAGGTTCTGCAGTAGCCGACGGGTGATGAAATCACAAACTTGTGGGTAAAGAGGTGCAAACTCTGCAGAGTCTAAAACTATCATGATAGCCGAGCTTACGGTCACGAGCGTCTGGCCAACTTCCATGATTAGTTGGGATGGTAACTGGTTATGGTTTTTGGTTATGATTTGGTTTTCAGGACTGTTGAGTCCGGGTGATAAGATTTGGTTGCATGACTGTTGAGTCATGGCAACGAGATTGGTCTCGGTGTGAGACGGAATTGTTTATGAGATGAAATGGTAGCGAATACGAGATGGTATTCGTGAGATGATAGCGAATACGAGAAGGTATTCATAAGCAAGAAAGAAGTTTATTAATGTCTGGTTGGGACATGGAAAGTGATGTGCATAATGGAGGTATGTTGGTATTTTAATACACGTTGGGATTACGTTGATGTTTTATCGTGGTTTGGTAAATAACTTTGCTTTCTGCAATGAGCCTTTTTATACCTACCTTGATGTGAGCTACATATCATATTTTCCCGCACTTGCTGAGTACGTCATTGTACTCAAACTTGCATTATTATTTCATCATCAGCAACACGAGAAGATTACTATGAAGACCAGGTGGAGCATTAGGTGTGTAATCTGTCCTCAACCTTTCCTGTGGGGAATGGAGCAGAGATGGAGCTGCTGCTGCTGCTGCTTAGATTGCTTCCGCATTAGTTAGAAGACTTCCGCTGCTAGAATAAAGACTTCCGCTGTTAGATTAAGAATTCCGCTGTTAGCATGAGTCCAAGACTCATGAGACATTGTAATAAAACCCTGTTATTCATGGTAATATAAATTCTGAATTCAGTTTGTGGAATATATGTGTATGTGTGATGAACATCCTGGGTACACATATGCATCAGTTCTCGGTTCCGTGGTTTTCCACGGAATTGAGGGCGTCACACAAGTGCCATTTCTTGGTCATATTGTTTCAGAAGAAGGCATTGCAGTTGATCCAACAAAAAACGAACAAGTGCTGAAATGGAAGTCCCCCACATCAGTCCACGAAGTCAGGAGTTTCCTCGGGTTAGCAGGATATTATCGGATATTCATACCGAACTTCTCCAAGCTTGCTAAGCCGATGACTGAACTGTTGAAGAAGGGGATCAAATATGTTTGGAACTCAGCATGTGAAGGAGCTTTCCAAGCATTGGTAAATCATCTTACAACAGCCCCGGCGTTAGCTCAACCGGATACAACCAAACCCTTCGACGTATATTGTGATGCGTCCGGTATCAGGCTTGGCTGTGTATTGATGCAAGGAGGAAGAGTGGTCGCCTATGGCTCACGTCAACTTAGTAACCACGAGCAGCACTATCCGACTCATGATCTTGAGCTCGCTTCTGTGGTGTTGGCATTGAAAATGTGGAGACATTATTTACTTGGGAACTTATTGCACCTCTACACTGACCACAAGAGTCTGAAGTATATATTCACTCAAAAGGAGTTAAATTTGCGGCAACGGAGATGGCTAGAACTGATCAAAGACTATGAGATCGAGATTCACTACCATCCCGGAAAGGAAAATGTGGTTGCTGATGCCTTAAGCCGCAAATCTCATGTCAACAATCTGTCCATCACCCCACTTGAAGAGGAGGAGCCGAGTCTGTACTTGGTTCCCTATGGAGCATTATATAATCTTGCTCTCGTCCCTACCATACGAGAGGAGATTATGGAAGCTCAGAAGAAAGACATGGGTATATCGCATATTCGGAGAAGGGTGAAGAATGGCGAAATGAAATGCTTCCGAAGGGATGAACACGACACTCTATGGTTTAAAGATTGTATAGTGGTACCCCGTGACATGAAGCTTCGGAAGAAAATCTTAGACGAAGCTCATTTGTCCAAGTATTATATTCATTCGGGCAGCAACAAGATGTACCAAGATCTGAAAACCAGGTTTTGGTGGACGTGGATGAAAAGAGAAATCGCGAAGTACGTATCCGAATGTGATACGTGTCGGCGTGTAAAAGCCGATCATATGCGTAAAGCCGGACAGCTGTAACATTTGAACATTCCGGCGTTGAAGTTGGAGAATATCAACATGGACATCATAGTCGGGTTACCTCTCACGTCTCACAAGCATGACTCGATTTGGGTGATAGTCGATCGACTAACCAAGTTGGCTCATTTTATCCCCGTACATACAAAGTATGTGGCCAAGCAATATGCGGAACTGTATATTGCAAGGATCTTGTGCTTGCACGGTGTTCCCCGCTCCATTTTTTCAGATCGCGGTGCGCTGTTCGTCGCTCGGTTTTGGGAACAGCTGCACGCGTCATTGGGGACCAAACATATTCGAAGCTCCGCGTATCACCCGCAGACGGATGGTCAAACTGAACGGGTGAATCAAGTGCTTGAAGACATGCTACACGCTTGTGCCATCCACCACGGCCAAAATTGGGATGGTCATTTGTCATTGGCGGAGTTTTCTTACAACAATGGCTATCAAGCTAGCATCAAGATGGCGCCGTATGAAGCTCTCTACGGCCGGAAATGTCGCACACCACTTAACTGGTGCGAGTCCGGCAAGCGAGTTATCTACGGCATTGAACTTGTGAATGAGGCCAAAGAACGAGTGCGAGTGATACAAACCAACCTCAAGGATGCTCAATCTCGTCAGAAGAGCTATGCGGATAAAAGACGCCGCCCTCTCTTCTTTGACATCGGGGACCAGGTTTATGTTCGTGTGTCTCCGATGAAAGGAGTTCATCGTTTCGGAGTGAAGGGCACACTTGCGCCACGATTCATCGGTCCGTTCGCCGTCATTGAAAAATGCGGACCCGTGGCCTATCGCCTTGAGTTACCGGCGTCGCTCGCAGGAATTCACAATGTCTTCCATATCTCTCAGCTGAGGAAGTGCCTCAAACCCTCGGCTGAAATCCGCACTGAAGACATAGAAGTTTTTCAACCGGACCTCACATACGCAGAATGTATAATCCGTATTATCGATGAAAAGACTCGCGCCAGAAGAAACCGGACCTTATGGTTTTACAAGGTCTTGTGGAGTAACCATACCGCTGATGAGGCGACATGGGAAAGCGAGGACTATCTACAAGCGAATTATCCGGACTTGCTATCATCGTATACCCGGTAAAGTTTCCCCACCTTTGCTTTTATTTGGAATCTCAGGAGAGATTATTTTTAAGGGGGGTGGGATGTAAAATCCCCAAAAAGTGGTAGCAAGAAATTCAGCACATGTACACTTAGGAAAACTAGGGGAATTAAAACTTTGAATTATAATGGTGTAAGTTCAAAGTGAGGATTCAAACTTCCGAAAAACTTCCAACATGGAGACCTAATTTCATAACTTGGGTCTTCATATTTCAAATATTCAACCTTCCAAATTTCAGCTCATTTGTAGGGGTTCTAATATTTGTTTGGAATTAAAAGAGGAAGCCCTCTAATCTGAATTTAAATTTCAGTTTCAAATTCCAATTTACTAACTCTGCCTATGTTGTAATAACATAGCCGGTCCCAAGCCCGGGTAAAGGAGGAGGGGTTGTGATAGGCTTGGCGAGCCAACAACTACACTTAGCCATTCTCATGGAAATGAAACCCAATAGAAATTCGTTGGGGTGTAACCCTCTTAGCGACGCGCCATATCGGAACTTGGGTATGGTGTTAAGTAGGAAAGGGCCGGGTCGCCACTGCCTTAGTGGCGCGCCATATCGGAACCCGGATATGGTGTTAAATGAGCATGTGCCGGATGTAGTGATAAGTGAGCAAGGGTCATTGCATCTTACTCGACGGGTGCAAAGGGTAAGGAAGCTAGCCGAGGAACATAGATTTTGGGTGGGTAGTTGGAATGTAGGATCCTTGACGGGAAAGCTAGGTGAGTTAGTAGATGTTGCCATTAGGAGACAAGTAAATATTCTTTGTGTACAAGAGACTAGATGGGCGGGTCAAAAGGCGAGAGAAGTCGAGAATACCGGTTTCAAGCTTTGGTATTCTGGATCAGCTGGGACTAGAAATGGCGTAGGTGTTCTAATAGATACGAGTCTCAAGGATGGAGTAGTGGATGTTTGAAGACGAGGGGATATGATCATCTTAATCAAGATAGTAATTGGGGACATTGTCTTGAACGTCATTAGTGCTTATGCCCCACAAGTTGGGCTCCACATGAGTGCTAAGAGGCAATTTTGGGAGGACTTGGAGGATATGGTTAGTAGTGTACCGATAACCGAGAAACTCCTCATAGGAGGAGATCTCAATGGTCATGTGGGTGCAACTAACCTAGGATTTTAGGGAGTACATGGAGGCTTTGTATGCGGTGATAGAAATCAAGAGGGTAAGGACATCCTAGACTTTGCCATAGCCTATGATCTGTTGGTAGCTAACACCCTCTTTAGGAAGAGGCAATCTCACCTAGTGACCTTTAGTACTGCCCAACCCTCTAGCCAGATTGACTTTGAACTCACTAGGAGAAGGGATAGACGGGAGTGTCTAGATTGTAAAGTGATCCCCAGGGAGTGTGTTGTGACACAACATAATCTTGTGGTAGTTGACTCTTGCTTCCATACATGTTCTTTGCGGGACAAAGGTGTCAAAATCACAAGAACAAAGTGGTGGAAGTTGAAAGGAGAATCACAAGAATCATTTAAAAATAGGGTGATCACAGAAGGACCCTGGGCAGAAAATGGAGATGCAGATAGTATGTGAGTGAAGATGGCAACTTGCATTGGGAAGGTAGCTAGTGAGGTGTTCGGTGTGACAAAAGGAAGGAAACATGTAGATAAAGACACTTGGTTGTGGAATGAGGATGAAAAACAAGCCATTAAGGAGAAGAAGGACTGTTTCAAGAGTTGGCATAATGATAGAAGTGCAAGCAACATGCTTAAGTACAAAGAGGCCAAGAAAAATGCAAGGCGGGCTGTGAGTAAGGCAAGAGGACAGGCCTATGATGAGTTATATGAGAGACTAGAGACAAAATAAGGTGAAAAGGACATATACAAGATAGCAAAAATTCGCGAGAGAAAGATGAGGGATTTCAATCAAGTTGAATGCATCAAAGATGAGAATGACCGCATTCTAGTGAAGGATGAAGAGATTAATAATATATGGTGGGATTACTTTAATGGGCTATTCAATTATGGGAATGAGAGCACTACGGTTGAGTTGGATGACTCCTTTGATGACTCAAACAGGTGGTTCATGCGCAGGATACAAGAGTTTGAGGTTAAGGAGGCCTTAAAAAGGATGAAAGGAGGAAAGGCTCTCGGCCCTGATGATGTCCCTATTGAGGTGTAGAGATGCCTTGGGGACGTGGCAATAGTATAGCTCACAAAGCTATTCAACCACATTTTTCAGTCAAACAAGATGCCTGAAGAACGGAGGAAAAGTATATTAGTACCTATCTTCAAAAATAAAGGAGATATTCAAAGTTGTACTAATTATCGAGGGATTAAGCTTATGAGTCATACTATGAAGCTTTGGGAGAGAGTGATTGAACACAGGCTGAGGAAAGTGACCAATGTCACTAAAAACCAGTTTGGTTTTATGCCTAGGAGGTCTACAATGGAGGCGATTTTCTTGCTTCGTCACCTTATGGAGAGATATAGGGAGCAGAAGAAGGACTTGCATATGGTGTTCATTGACTTGGAGAAGGCGTACGACAAGATACCATGGTCAGTCATGTGGTGGGCACTAGAGAAACATAAAGTGCCAACAAAGTACATTACCCTTATCAAGGATATGTACAATAATGTTAGGACAAGTGTGCACGTAAGTGATAGTGAGACTGATGCATTTCCTATCACGGTAGGACTACATCAAGGATTAGCTTTGAGCCCATACATCTTTTCCTTGGTGATGGATGAGGTGTCGAAGGATATACAAGGGGATATCCCTTGGTGCATGCTCTTTGCCGATGATGTAGTGCTGGTAGATGAAACTAGGGATGGTGTTGATAAGAAATTAGAGTTATAGAGACAAACCTTAGAGTCCAAGGGGTTTAGACTTAGTAGGATCAAGACTGATTATATGAGGTGTGACTTTAGTGGTGTTGCTCGTGAAGAGGAAAATTTTAGTCTACAAGGACAAATAGTACCTACAAGGGACTCTTTCCGATACTTAGGATCAATGTTACAAAGCAATGACGATATTGATGAGGATGTTTGCCAAGGATCAAGATAGGATGGATGAAATGGTGACAAGCCTCTGGAATCCTATGTGATAGGAAGGTCCCACAAAAGCTAAAAGGGAAGTTCTATAGGACGGTGATCAGACCCGCGATGCTTTATGGGGCGGAATGTTGGCCAACTAAACGGCAACATGTCCAACAAATGAGTGTCGCATAGATGTGCATGCTATGGTGGATGTGCGGCCACACGAGAAGAGACCGAATAAGGAATGAGGCGATTCGTAATAAGGTAGGGGTGGCGCCGATTTAAGAGAAGTTAGTCCAACATCGACTTAGGTGGTTTGGACATATCCAGCGGAGGCCTCTAGAAGCACCGGTTAACAGTGAGATTTTAAGAGATAGAGAAAATATTAGGAGGAGTAGAGGACGACCAAGGTTGGCCTGGAAGGAGGCGGTAAAATGAGATTTGAGAGATTGGAATGTATCCAGAGACTTAGCTCATGATAGGACCGCATGGAAAGTAGCAATTCATGTGCCAGAACCTTAGTCTTGTTTCTTTTTCTCTTTTTTTTCTTTCATTCCTCTTTTTTCTCTTTTTTTTTCTTTTTTCTCTTTTTTTTTTATTTTTTTTCTTTTTCTTTTTTTATTGTTCTTATATCTCTTCCTCTCTTTTACTTTATTGGTATTGGGTTTCATGTCTAGCCGACCCCAACATGCTTGGGATAAAGGCTTGGTTGTTGTTGTTGTTGTTTCAAATTCCAATTTCCTCCATTTGCAAAAATTGGTTCCACAAATGTGTTCTCCACATTTGAATTAGCAGCCATGCCAAAATTTAGAAACATTGGATTTGGGTTGCTATGTTCTTGGAACAATGCAAAAGGGAGAATTCAAATTCCATTTCAAATTCAAATCATCAAACTTAGTTCAAACTTCACACCAGAATTCAAATCATTTGAATTCAGCAAATTCAAACCATGACTTTGAGGTGAAGTAAAGCAATCAAGTCTGAGTACCTGTGGTGAAAAGATCTGTGAAAATTTTGATTAAGAATTGAGGTGGTGGGACCCAGCAGTCAGCCACACAGAAGTGCTTAACCGACTCTGTTTTCCCTCGGCTGTTCACCGCGCGCCACCGAGCGATGGCCGCTCCACCGAGCTGCTTCCTCACTTGTTCCCGATGTCATCTTGTGCGCGTGGGTGATCAAAGTGGCAGCCCGGGTGCTCTTCTTCTCTTCTCCACGTTACACCGCAGCTCCTCAGCCTCTCTGCTCGAACGCTTGCTGAAAACACCCTCCCGGTGGAAGACCTTTCGGCTCATAGACGCCCGGTGAGCTCAGCGTGCTTCTCGCGTGACTGAGCCACGGGAAAGCAGCGCCAGGTCTCCCTCCTGCTCTCTGAAGCCCTAAGCAGACGCTAGCACTGGTGGTTGGCTCCTATGAGCTAGGATTTCTTTCGGAACTCCGGTGTTGATCGCCTCTGCGCCGCACTGCCGCCCGAAGGATTGACAGCCTTTCACGCTCGAATAAAAGGTTCCTGAGGTGCGTTAGGAACCCTTCTTCCTTCCCTCCAATGAGTTCCTACTTTCTTAGCTCCGGCGCCGAGTAATTTGAAGTTTGGCGCCGGCGGACTCTTCGGGGAAATTCGTTGTGCTCCGAGTAGCTCCACGATAGATGAGCTTAGAGTAGCTCCTGCACACGCTTGCGCAACTTTCCGAAGTCCTACCAGCTCAAATGATCAAGTAGAGGTACCGGGCACCAAGTTTTTATCGCCGCCATCGTTTTGCGGGCTCGGGTCGCCGGTGAGGTCTCATCTCTGGTGATTTTCATGGAGAGCGGGCTATGGGTCAAAGTTGTCCATGCATCACTGGTGCTGTTAGAGCAAACCCTAGCCCGAAAGACCGACTGCCGAGTGAGAACGAGGTCGCCGAAGTGGAGTTGGACATGGCTGCCAGCGTGAGCACTGTTCCGGCCGTTGTCATTCGCCCCCGACGCCACCATCATGTTCAGCACGGTGTAAAACTCACAGGCGGCAAGTTTGGTGAAGTTTGGACCACGGGAACCCCGTCCTGGCGAGCCTCGCCGGAGAGCGCCGCCGCGGGATGCGCGGGCAGAACGAGGTAGACGAAGGAGGGCCGGGTCCCACCGGTCAGCCTCTGTATCCGCACGAGGATCGGCCTGTGGCGCCTGATCGGGTGCGGCTTCACGGGGAATAACCCTGTGGCCTCGGTGTTGCTGTCGTCTGAGTGGATAGCGCCACGGGTGGAGCCCACGGCCAGAATTTAAACATGTCTTCATTTTTTTTCAGATTTAGTGCAAACTTCAAATGACCATAACTTTCAGCAGGAATGTCCAAAATTTGTGAAACAAATTTTGCTGGATTCCCCTCAATCAGTACTTTGCAGAAATGCAAAGAAATTGATCTGAAGATCTCTGAAAATTTCTCCAAAATTCATCAAAATTAAATTTTGGGAATTAATTCCAGAAGATCCCTGTTATGGAATTTCTTCAAATTTGGCCAGAAGATTCCTCATGATATTAGTGATCTTATGTAAAATTTGAGCTTCATTGGGGTTCATTTGCTAGGACAAATTTCCTTCAAAAGTTCAGCCTTTATTTGAAAATTCAAATTCTAAACAGAAACTTTTCAGAGCTCTTGTCCAACTTCAAAAAATTCATATCTCCCTGTTGGTAGCTCCAAAAATGGTGAAACAAATTTTGTTAGAACCATGGAGACTTACTATAATTAGATCTTCCACTGTTAGCCATGTTAAAACTCCAGATTTGGGCTCAAAATTCATAGAAACCTTGGACTTGTGGGAATTTTGGAGACCACAAGGTGCAATGAAATTTCTCCAAATTTTGCTCAGATCATCCTTAGAGAGTCTAGTATCCATTAGAAAAATCCCAAAGCAAATTAAGCAATCTAAATAAAAGTAGCTATAAATAGAAGTGAATTCTTATATTTCATTAGCACTTATACATATATTTTGCTACATCTCATATAGTGACCGAAGTTGAAGATACAATGGAGCTGTTGGACGTCCTCCCACCCGACGCTAACTTTATTTTTGACTCACAACCAGGCAAGCCCCGGTCTGCAACTTTTGCAAATTCTTCATTTGTATCACTTATGTTTAGGGTGAATGCTTGTATTAGAGTTAGGGTAATTGAAACCCCACTTGCATAACCTTTTAAATCCTATGGAGGGTTGGGTAGTTTACAATCTCGACTAGTAGAGAATGCCATGCTAATGTTCTCAGGATCTCGGTAGAAGTCGAGTGGTTGGAATCTACTCGCGAGAAAGGAATTTATTCACACGGTATGAAAAGAGGTAGAGAATGGCTTAAAGTTGTGAAAATGAGACCAAGCAGGGGGGATATGTGGGGAACCCCTTCCGGGATCCACACTCCAGGATACACATTGGGTGGCGCCGTGCGATGCGGCACCCAACAGCATACACGAAAAGAACCATAAAGTACAAAGTCTTTTATTTCTCAAGATAGTGTCATTTACAAAATATTATACCACGAGGGTACACGCAGCGGAATATACATACACACTTACTCTCGGTCCTAACTACGCAAAAGAGAAGACGTCCAGCCCACGGACGCTTCTTACTAGCTTCCACAAAGATGAGTGCAGCTGCAGGGTTTCCGGTGAGTATCTGATGGCTCACCGAACAACAATCTTCATAGCAAATTTTATAACCTGCAAAACACTAATAATGCAACCGTGAGCACGATGGCTCAGCAAGACTTAATCGACACTCCTAAACATGGAACTCTACATGCAGGGATTACTAACATAGGAAAAGTACGATGCAATAACGACACGCCTACATGTTAATCCTTACTTTCAGTTTAATAGCAGCAGATTATTATGCCTTAGGCAGCCCTCACATCGGAAGTCCACAATCAAACAAGGAATGCTTTCCTCCGATGTGGTGATGCTAAAAGTTGAATATAAACTTAATGAGCTCTACAACTATTGCATACATGGTTGGCAATACAATGAATTTAAAAACTTCACATCAGCAATGATTCATCTCACTTCATCTGGAAATAATTACTACGTCACAACTCAGTGAACAAGTGGTACTCATATAACCGCGAGGGACGGTGAATGCCATCAGGACACACTCGGAATACACGACACATACACCCGCCTCGAAAGACTCACGCGAGCTCTTTCTTACGTTGTATGCAGCAACCTTTGACCTGTCACTCCAATGCCAAACCAGTTCCACCGACCCATCAGAAGGGCCACTACCCGAAACACGTCGAAGTTGCTCCGCTAGCGGGTTTACACATCTGACACCAACCCCCAAAGGACAGCCGTATAAGTTTCGAGACGAGAGTACCCGAGTTACATCGGTTTCATGGACCCCATAATTCCAGTATGCATCTGGTACTGTTCAAACTTGCTCAGCAGGGTGGCATATGCATCGGTCCTTAACCGACACAAACAGAGCTATAGCCACACAGTCCCAACGTCCTGCTGCTCCTACTCTCTGCTCGGTCTCATTTTCCATTCCATAACTTTCATTCTCTAGAATCATACCCCGCTGAACCAACATCCTAAACTTGTGAGTAGCTTCCAACTACCCGACTTGTACCGGATCCTATACAACTTAAGCCTAGCAGAATCTACACGAAGGTAACCTCTTCTACCCTTTACTCCAAGGGTTTGTGGGTCAAGGATTTGAAGTATCAATCACCTTGACCTAATGCACAATACATACTAGACCCATAAAAGTGATACAAAGTAAAATGTAACGAAAAAGATGTTAAATGCAAACCGAGGCTTGCCTTATGTTGCTGCAGGTTTATTTCTACTTTATAGTCAGTATCTTGGCGATAATTAAATCTTCAACTTGCTGATCCGAGTCGAGTTCCTCGTCGAACTCCTTCGTCGTATTTCCTACCGACATGAATATGCACAGTTTTGTGTTGCAAGTAAAGACATTATAAAACAAAAAATGTTTTATTACTTAAGAAAGGGTTCTAACTAACTAAGACTCTAGGATTAGGTTTGGCTATGTGCTGGAACAGAGACATGAACATTGTGAGCATTGGAGAATTTTGGAACTCAAGTTCAAAGAACTAGGTAAAGGATACAAGGATGAAACTAGAAAAGATTAGCAGAAACTTGAGAAGATGATCTCAATTTGCTCTAAATTTTTTTTACAGTGGACCATAGATCATACCGAGGTATGGCTTGCAAAATTTCAGACAAAGTTGATGGAAGATGTGGCCTAGGGAATTTTCTTACTATTTGGCTTCTCTGAATTCCTATGGCAATTATAGTGTCTTGTGCTCCAAATTTGGTTTTTCAGAAACCTGACAGTCTCATGAGTTCATAGGACTTGGTTTCACCATTTTTGGAGCTCCCTACAAAGAGATATGGATTTCAGAAGTTGGAGCTAAAAGCTTAAAAATCTTTCTGTTATTTTTCCTAATTTTCAGACACATACAAAATTGAATCAACATTTGGCCAAGCAAATGAAATCCAATGCCTCTGAAATTTTTACTGGAGTTCAAGGATGTTTGGAAGAATGTCTTTCCCAAATTTGGGAATTTTCTAATAAACATAACTCCTATAAAAATTCTTACAATATTTTATTTAAATGAATTAATGAGCCAAATCCAGGGATTTTAATAAATATTGGGCTGCACCTCTGGATAGTACTCTTTGATATGAATCCAAAAAATATTATTTCACAATTTTTGGAGGTTCCTACACAAAGTTATGGCTCTCCAAAGTTTGAACCGAATTAGGAAAATCTGGAAAAGTTTAAACACTGCCTGTGGGTCCCACCTGTCATTCCTAACCTTCAGCCTCACGCCAAACAGGGCAGTGGCGGCTCCCTCGGCGAGAGTCACCGGAAAGGACCTTCCCGGCCACCTCCAGTCCCCCTGCTGGCCGCCCCCCTCTTTCCCCCCACGCTGAACCTGTTGGTGAGGTCGCCAGCGGCTGAAACTCGCCGGAAAACAGCGCGCACCGGCAACAGCAAACCCTAGCGCTCCGGCGAGGTCGTGCATGGTGAATTATCCACCAAATGATTGGTTTCTTAGCTCTAGAGCACCGTGGGGGATCCCTCATCACTGGCATGAGCTCAAATCGGCCCAAAAATGGCTGCACATAGGAGCTCATCGGTGACCTAGGGCGAAAATCGGTGCCGGCCCGAAATTCTCGAAGAACAGTGCCAAATATTGATGATTTTTGATGGTTTTTTATCCTAAAGGAGTGTGGGAAAGTCTGGAACATGTTTGTATCTCGGCACAAGTTTTGGTTCAGTGATTACTACGAATTTTGAAGGTTTGTGCAGCTCAGTTCTATGAATACACTTGCAGTAAACAGAGAAATTCTAACTCTGTAATGCACGAAAAGAGGAGGGGTTTTCACCGGAGTGTAGAGCAGTCTGGGGCGCCTCTTTTTACTGTAGAAGGTTGGGCACGATGCAGCTCAGAACGTCCGGGCGCCGATGATCAGTGAGGCGCAACTTTGCTCGGACCTGCGGAGGAAGAACGGCGTGGCAGCGACGGGAGGAGGCCGGGCACGAGCTGATGAGGGTTGGAAGACGTCTAGTGGAGGCCAGCGTAGCTCCTAGACTCCTCAGCTGGGCGCCTACCCTCTCAGACGTTGATCAGCGATGAGAGCAGAGAAGCAGAAGTGGTTTCTTCGGTGGTTTGAGCGGGCGAGAGAGCGTGCGAGCAGGGAAAGAATGACTTCGCTGCTGCTCCATGTGGGAGAGATAAGGGTGAAGAAAAACCAGCTGAGAGCAGGAGGTGGCACGGGAGAAACTCGGCCGAGGTCGGCTCCAGCAGCTTCTGCGCGCGTGCACACCCGAGAGAAGCAAAACAGAGTCGGTTTGCATCTCTGTGTAGCTGACAGATGGGTCCCACACACTCATTTCTTAACCAAATCTTTCCCGCAGCTACTCACAATTAAAAGCTTTGCTTCACCTCGAAGTCATGGTTTGGAAATGTTGAATTCAAATGATTTGAATTCTGGTGTGGAGTTTGAATTGAGTTGGGTTATTTGAATTTGAAATGGAATTTGAATTATTCATTTGCATTGTTTCCAAAAACATAGCAAACCAACTCAATTATTTCTGAATTTTGGCATGGTTGCTAATTCAAATGTGGAGAACACATTTGTGGAACTAAAGTTGCAAATTAAGCAAGTTGAAATTTGAAACTGAAATTTAAATTCAGATTAGAGGGCTTCTTCTTTTAATCCCAAACAAATATTAGAACCCTTCCAAAGGAGCTGAAATTTGGAAGGTTGAATATTTGACATATGAATATCCAAGTTATGAATTTAGATCTCCATGTTTGTTAGTTTTGGGAAGTTTGAATCCTCACTTTGAACTTACACCATTATAATTCAAAGTTTTAATTCCCCTCATTTTTCCTAAGTGTAAAAGTGCTGAATTTCTTGCTACCATTTTTTGGGGATTTTACATCCCTCCCCCCTTAAGAAGAATCTCGTCCCAAGATTCAGAAAGAAGAAACGAAGTGGTAGAGAAGGAATTACCGGGTATAAGCAGACAGCAAGTCTGGATAGTTCGAACGGAGGTATTCTTCACTCTCCCATGTCGCCTCCTCCACGGTGTGATTGCTCCATAGCACCTTATAAAATAGGAGCGTCCGATTCCTGGTCGACCGAGACTTTTTATCGATAATCCGGATTGGATGCTCGGTATAGGAGAGAGCCGGTTGCAATTTCTCGAGATATTCATTGCAGACAACAGTGGTTTTCTTGAGACATTTCCGAAGCTGGGAGATGTGAAATATGTCATGCCATCCAGCAATATTGGTCGGTAGCTCGAGCTGGTAGGCTACGGGTCCACATATCTCCGTGATAGCAAAACGACCGATAAACCGGGGGGCGAGCTTTCCTTTTACACCGAATCGGTGAACTCCCTTCATTGGAGATACGTGGAGATATACGTACTCTCCGACGTTGAAGTTCAGTGGTCGACGTCGCTGGTCTGCATAACTCTTCTGTCGAAATTGAGCAGCCTTTAAATTTGCTTGTATGACCTGAACTCGTTCTTCGGCGTCATTGACAAGGTCAATCCCGAATGTCACTCTTTCACCGGATTCGCACCAATTCAGCAGTGTGCGACATCTCCGGCGGTAGAGAGCCTCATACGGTGCCATCTTGATACTCGTTTGATAGCTGTTGTTGTACGAGAATTCTGCCAATGGTAGATAAGCATCCCAATTCTTACCGTGGTGGATGGCACACGCTCTCAACATATCTTCCTAGACTTGATTCACCCTCTCGGTTTGTCCATCAGTTTGAGGGTGATATGCGGAGCTTCTAAGCAATTTGGTTCCCAAAGATGCGTGCAGCTGTTCCCAGAAACGAGAAACAAACAGTGCACCACGATCTGAAACTATTGTTCTTGGAACTCCATGCTGACATAAGATTCGTTCAATGTATAACTCCGCACATTTCTTGGCATTGAATCCCACATTCACCGGTATGAAGTGTGCTGACTTGGTTAATCGGTCAACGATTACCCAAACTGAATCATGCTTCCGAGATGTGAGCGGCAGTCCGACAATGAAATCCATACTCACATCTTCCCACTTCCATGCCGGAATATGGAGGGGCTGCAGCAAACCAGGTTTCTTCATGTGATCTGCTTTCACCCTTTGACACGTATCGCACTCGGATACGTATTTAGCTATTTCCCGCTTCATCCGTGTCCACCAAAACTTGTTTCTCAAATCTTAGTACATCTTGTTGCTGCCCGGATGAATGGAAAATTTTGATAAATGAGCTTCTTCTAATATTTTCTTCCGAAGCTTCATGTCACGGGGTACGACTATACGGTTTTTGAACCATAGCGTACCATTCTCATCTTTCCGGAAGCACTTAGCTTCTCCTTTGTCTATTCTCTTCCGGATATGGGCCATGCCCTTATCTTTCTTTTGAGCCTCTACAATTTCATCACGAATTGTAGGAATGAGGGCAAGGTTAAACAATGACCCATAGGGAACCAAGCGCATGCTCGGTTCTTCTTCTTCCATTTCAGCCATGGTTAGATTATGCACATGTGATTTCCGACTAAGTGCGTCGACAACCACATTCGCTTTTCCAGGATGGTAATGAATCTCCAGTTCATAATCCTTGATTAACTCTAACCATATTCGCTGCCTCATATTTAATTCCTTTTGTGTGAAGATGTACTTTAAACTCCTGTGGTCGGTGTAGAGGTGAACTAAGTTTCCAAGCAAATAGTGCCTCCACATCTTTAGAGCAAGAACCACAGCAGCTAACTCGAGATCATGTGTTGGATAATTCTGCTCATGATTCCGAAGCTGCCTGGACCATATGCGACCACTCGCCCTTCTTGCATAAGCACGCAGCCAAGGACGATGCCGGATGCATCGCAATATACATCAAAAGCTTTAGTCGTATCGGGCAGCGCCAACACGGAGGCTGTTGTGAGGTGCTTTACCAACGCTTTCAACGCCTCCTCACGGGCTTCACTCCACACATATTTGTTTCCTTTCTTCAGAAGTTCCGCCATCGGTTTAGAAACTTTGGAGAAGTTCGAAATGAATCTCCGGTAGTACCCCGCTAAACCGAGAAAACTACGGACTTCATGGACTGATTTCGGTGAACTCCAATTCAGCACTTGGACAATTTTGCTCGGATCAACTGCAATGCCTCCCGAAGAATTAATGTGCCCAAGAAATGGCACTTGGTTGATCCAGAACTCGCACTTGCTGAATTTTGCATATAGTTTGTGATCCCTTAGGCGTTGGAGCACAATATGCGGATGTTCGGCATGTTCTTCCTCCGACTTAGAATATACTAAGATATCGTCGATGAAGACCACGACAAACTTGTCTAGCTCCGGCATGAAGACTGAATTCATCAAGTACATAAAATGAGCCAGAGAATTAGTGAGTCCAAATGACATGACGAGATACTCATATAACCCGTATCTCGTCGAGAATGCCATCTTGGGTATGTCTTCCGCCCGGACTTTTATCTGGTGATATCCGGACTGAAGGTCCATCTTCGAGAAAACCTTAGCACCCACTAGTTGATCGAAAAGCATATTGATACGTTGTAGTGGATACTTGTTCTTGATAGTTACGGCATTGAGAGGACGATAGTCCACACATAACCTCAGAGTCTCGTCCTTTTTCTTGACGAACAGCGCGGAGCATCCCCATGGTGATGAACTGGGTCGAATGAAGCCTTTGCTTAACAAATCATTCAGCTGCTCCTTCCGCTCCGCGAGTTCCTTCGGTGCCATTTTATACAGCCTCCGAGAGATGGGTGTGGTTCCTGGTGCTAGTTCAATTTTGAACTCCACTTCACGTTCGGGCGGCATGCCCAGTAAATCCTCGGGAAACACGTCCAGGTATTCCCGGACCACTGGAATGTCCTCCAGTTTCTTAGCTTCAATGGTGTGGACAGCAGTGACTTCCGGTGCAACATTTCTTAGAATCAACATGTATTGCCCGTTCTTCTTTGAATTCAGCAGCACCATTCGTGAACTAATATCAAAGATAGCTTGGTGATGCGTCAACCAAGCCATTCCCAAGATTATGTCAATCCGCAAGCCTTCCAGGATGATAAGAGTAGTAGAATATATCCGCCCATCCAAACATATAGGCGCTCGAGCAACAATTCAGCCCGCAGTCCTACTACCTCCCGGTGAATTAATTTGATAAGATGCGGCCAAGGTGGTTAATGGTACTTGGTGATTAACCACATAATCTTTGCTCATAAAATCATGTGTAGCACCCGAGTCGAACAACTCGAACGTGGGCTGAGCACGTAGGCTGAACATACCCGCAAACACGGGTTCTCCTACGGGAACATCCTCAACTGCCATATAGTTTATATTTCCCACTTTCAGTGCTGTCCTCCTTGGCTGACCATGGAATTTGTTTGCAGCTTGAGATGACATGATACTGCTGCTTTGCTGGGTCAAGTTTGTCAAACTTTCCAACTAACAACAAGGAATGATGAAAGATAACTAATGACTATGTCATGGAACTTAGAGAAGTATAAAAACCTTCATGTCCACAACAAGTCTCAAGTTACATGGGCAATGAGCAATGCTCTGTTCAGAATGACCATTTGGCCTTAATCCCAGAAATTGATTATGAAAATGGCAGTTTCATACTCAAGTTGAATATCAAAGTTTTTGATAACTTTAATATCTTTCCAACGAGTATTTATTTGCCTTCATATCAGATCTGGATCAGACGTTATGATATTTCAAAGTTGACAGAAATCTGGAACAATTTTGACAGCACCTCCTCTGAAAGTGTCTGTTTTGTCTGCAAGATTTCATAAAATTCTACCCCAAATCTGGAGAAACTTTGAACTACAAAGTCGTAGCACATATCACAAACTTTCCAACGGTGTCTCACATGACCCCTAGATATTTTTCTACAAGAAGTTATGGTCGAAATACAGAAAATTCTAGAGAGTATTTTTGGTTTGCCCTGTTTTTGGATAGTTAACACTCATCTGAGATTCTCATCCATTTGGAGGGAGATTCTTGTGAGGAGCCCGGCCCGGGAATCGCAGTGGGTGGTGCCGTGCGATGCGGCACCCAACAGCATGCACGAAAAGACGATAAGAACATATGGAACCATTTTGTTACTCAACATAAGATCTTTTACAACATAAGTACACATGCAGCGGAATGTAAAACTAGCTGGACAATATACTCACTCTCGACCCTAACTATGCCGAAGAGAAGTCGTTCAGCCCGTGAACGCTTCCTACTAGCTTCACCAAAGAAAGGCAGCGGCTAGGTTTCCGATTAGTGGAACAAACCGTGGGGTTCATCGTCTCACCGAACAACCCTCTTCATAGCAGGCATCCTGCTACCTGCAAAACAACTCAGAAGCAACCGTGAGCACTAAGGCTCAGTAAGACTTAACCGTCAATCCTAAACATGAAACTCTACATGCAAGGCTAGTAAGACATTAGGAACATGTATTTGCGAAAATGAAGCTTGACTAAACTTGATCCTGATATTCAGATTCTTATAGACTTCATTTTAGTGGTCCTCACGCCTCACAACACCGGAAGTCCACAATCAAACTAGAAATGCTTATCCCGATGTTGTTAGCCTAAGGTGAAACAGAAATTAGTTGGCTCTATATCTAATTCAGTCAAGGTTCCAATACAATGATTCATCCACAACATCAAATTAAGAGACTTAGTTCCTCTTCTTACTACGTCACGGCGCAGTGGGCAAGTATGCTCAATCCTCTTCCGCAAGCGACGGTGATTTGAATCAATAACAACCCAGAATATATGACACATACACCCGCCTAGAAAGACTCTCTCAAGAGCTCTTTCTTACGTTGTATGCAGCAACCTTTCACACGACACCCTGACATAGAAAAATGTTTCGCACCGAGCAGGATGGTCCTCTACGCGGACACGTCGAAGTTGCCCGCTAAAGGATTTACACCTCCCGCCTTCTCGACGCCATTCCCACGCGAAGGATGAGTTTCTATATCACGGTCCATCGAGTTACATCGGTTTCATGGGTCCCATACCCCACTATATATCCGGTACAGCTCAATCTTGTCCAGCAGGGACGCATACATACGGTCCTTAACCGACAAGGATGGGGCTACAACCAACCTCACATTTGCCTTACCATCCCGGTCCAGGTCAAATGTGGTCTCAAGCATTGTCACACCCATCGCAGGTCGATACCAACCTTGAGCGCTCCATCCTACAGGAACATCCCCGTCCCCATCTCATTTTCATGAGGGTGCTCTTATCATCAACCTCTTGCGAGTAACTCCATTACTCGAACTTTCTCGCGAATAGCTTTTTACTACTCGACTTCTACCGAGCTAGCTACAACATTAGCCTAGCATCTACGACGAGGCAAAGCCTACACTAAATTTTCTACTCAGGAATGTAATAGCCATGCAAGTGGGTTTCAATCATCCTAGACATAATGCACAATATCAAGTCTAATAACCATGAGGTGAAGTAATGCAAAATTTAAAACGGTAACGATATGCAAACCGGGGCTTGCCTTGCTCAACGGTTTTGTTAGAAGCTAGGAGTTAGTCTTCCTCCGGAGAATCCCCAAAACTCGTCACGAGATAGAGGTCCTCTCTGCAGAGTCGAGTCCTCGTCGAACGTCGACGTCACGTGCTATTAAGATGATTTATGCACATGTATTCAAAAAAAATTTAGAAAATGATTCAAAACTGTTGTACCAGTTAACTCACACCTGAAAGGGAAAAACAACAGCAAGGTTTCTGTTGTTGGATCTACAACCTTAGAGATGATGAAAGCTAGGGTGTAAAGAGATACTAGTAATCACCATGTGATTAAGTCCATTATATGAACACTTAAACCTAAAAGATGGTAGCTCAAGTTCCATAGGTCCAATGAAGCTGAGAATTTAACCACAGCTTCTATGGAAGGTATTTAGGCAGTGTGCAAAAATTGATCTCATGAAATGGCTTCATGTGAGCACAACAAATCCTTATGTGGTTTTCACTAATCTGCCTTTACCCCCTAGATATTAAGCTTTCCTTTGCTGCAAAGTAGACTTTTTGTGAAGTACAAAAAGTCCTGAGTCTATAGGAATTGGTTTTACCATTTTTGGAGTTTCCTACATGGAGCTATGAATTATACAAAGAATGGGGAAAAGCTGAAATTGTCTCTGTACATTTCTCCCATTTTCCAGAGACATAAGGAATGAACACATCATTTGACCAAGCAAATGGGGTCCAATGCCTCTGGAATTTTTACTGGAGTTCAAGGAATTTTGGTAGAATGTCCTATACAAATTTGGGAATTTTCCAATAAACAGAACTCCTGTACAAATTCCTACAAGATTTTATTTAAATGAATTAATGAGCCCAATACAGGGATTTTCATAAATATTGGAATGCGCCCCTGGATATTACTCTTTGAGAGGAATCCAATAAAATTTGTTTCACAATTTTTGGACACTCCTACACAAAGTTATGGCTCTCCAAGTTTGAACTGAAGCGGGAAAATCTGGAAAATGTTTAAATGCCGACAGTGGGTCCCACTCTTCATCCCTAACCTTCAGCCTCGCGCCAAACAGGGCAGTGGCGGCTCCCTCCGGCGAGGTCGCCGGAAAGGCACTTCCCAGCCACCTCCGGACCCCCTGCTGGCCGCCCCCCATTTTCCACCATGCTGAACATGCTGGTGAGGTCACCGGCGGCTGAAACTCGCCGGAAAACAGGACGCACCGGCAACAGCAAACCCTAGGGCTCCGGCGAGGTCGTGCACGGTGAATTCTCTATCAAATGATCGGTTCTTGGGCTCTAAAGCACCATAGGATCGTGTAGAAGATCGACATGAGGTCTAAACAAGCCGGGGAGCGCTCCAAACCTATCGGCACCGTGCGCCCGATATGGTCCAGCGTTATACCCTCGAAAAGAACTTGGATTCCTCGCTCTACACTCAATTTCTTGGTCTAAAAGTGATGGAGGAGGTGTGATAGGCAGTTAACATTCTGTGCGTGATGTTTGAAACACAACAAATACGATTTGAGGATGAATTTTGCAATTTCTTACCTCAAGGTCAGTTTCTGCCGCCCGGGAGAAAAACTTGAAATTCTCCCTCTGTGATGATGGCTAGGGATGAGCTTCGGAGGTAAGCAACTAGACTTGTAGGTGCACCGATGGGGTGGCTTGCTTGGGCGTGATCACTCCTGGTTTGGGCTGGCCACGGTGACCAGTTCAGTTTTTCGGTGTTCCACACAGAAGCTGCAGCAACTTGCTGTTTTCCGGTGCAAACAAGCTTGGTACAGGGGAGGAAAAGGGCTGGCCAGCTAGAGCACTGGTGGGTGCAGCATTTTGCTGTGGAGAGCTCGAGCAAAGGGTGCTTGGTTGGTGGCTGGCGATCAGGAGATGCAAAGCGACCGCTGGGTTCTTCTCGAGTGGAAAACTGCGAGCGTGCACGAGCGAGCGAAAGCAAAGGAGGTTTGTTGCACTCGCTGTGGAGGATTAGACTGAGTAACAGGACGAGCTAGCAGGAGGTGGCGTTGGTAGGGGCTGCTGCTGTGCGCTCGGCCGAAGAAAATGAAAACAGAGGCGGTGTGCACTGTAAGCTGGCTGACATGTGGGCCACAGCACTCAAATATCTCCCCCCTCCGTGATTTAATTTTCCCACACCGCCGTTGTCCAAATTTCTCCAAAATTGGACTGTAGCCCAAACATGTTGTGAGGAATTTGAATCTAAACTCAAATTTCAAAATTGAGCACGTTTGGTTCAGTTTTCAAATTCAAATTTGAAGTCAAACTCTCCCTCGAATATTCATCGGATTAATTGGTATACGGGCTCCAAAAATATCCAAAGTTGGATCATGAGCTCATTGATATATGGAGAATGCATCGTTGAATTCATTTGGATGCATTTATGCAATCTGGATAGGAATCCTTTTAAAAGAATTCAAATTGCGTTTAAATTCCCTCCACTCTACTCATAGAGGAGGTGCACATGAGTTAGAGTTTTGGAAGTGAAATTCTTTCCCCTAGGTTAACATGTGTTGAGCATGGGCTAGAGAAAATTTTGAACTCCCACACATGTCCATTTGTGTGTTCATCATTTCGTGTGACACAACTATATTCTTTTATCGCCTTAACTTTGTTTCATAAGTTGACATCAAACTTTACAAAAGTTAGGGCTGTTACATTCCTCCCCACCCCTTAAAAGAATCTCGTGTAAAGGTCCCAAAAATGTGAATACAAAGAAACATGAGTTTGCACAAATGTTGGTGTCATGTGTATGAAAAAGGGGATTGGTTCAAACTTTTTACACATATGATAACACATGAGAGGTTGTTCAAAAACCAACTTAGGGTTACTTGCATGTTTGGACCCTAGGTGGATTAAGACCCCAGAAGTGAAGTACTCAAGTGCAAAGGAAGGGTTTAAAAATCAGATTTGGAACTAAAGGATCAAACCAAATTTAAATGAGGGAGGACACAATGGGAATTCAAAACTGTTGTGTTCAAACTCTTGTTTGCAGCAGCTAACACAAGAATCAAGTTGCATATTTAGATTCCTTAGGTCCAAATTACTGGGTAAGCAAAGTTTCATCAACTTTTGAAAAGATTTGCTGCCCATTTTTCCAAATGGAGTTAAATGTGCAAGGGGTTCAAACGTACATTTGAATTGGGATGAAATTTGTCCAACTATCCAAATGCTGCTCATTATTCAACTCCAAACATTTGAACTGGTCATTTGCAAATTTTGGAAATCTTCTGAGGGCTGAGGAGGGACTGCCTGTGGGGCCCACATGTCATTGGGAGAAGTTCAGGGTGCAAAAGATCTTCAGTCTGGGCAGTCCACAGTCTCTGTTTTTCCTCCTCCCCGCGAAGTAACCGCGCCACCGCGATGCCTCGGGTTTTCTCACCGCGTGACACAGGGGCAGACCAGAGCCACCTCTCCCTCACGATCGTCGAGCTGGCGACCTGCTTCCCCGCTCTTATTCACCGCAGCTCGCTCGTCGCCCTCTGTTTTCCACTCTCGCGCACAACAGAGGCCTGCTGAGGCAGCTTCCGTTCTTCCCGTTGCAAACTGGCATCGCCACTCCACTGGGTGAGTGATCCACGGCAAAAGTGAACGCCAACGTGTGCGCTAGCTACCCACCTCGCTATTTCGCTGTGTTGTCGCTTCGTTTGGCCACAATTTGACGATCGCCGCCGAGAACCGAGGCTCACCGGCGGGAAACCGAGGACGGCCCCCGTGGACAGCACACCACGGCCGTTTTCACCATCTCTCCTCAACACGAAAAAGGTGCGCCATGATCCCTAGCTCGTGTAGCTGCAAACCGCATAGCAAACGATCAACTGAGTAGGGAGAATTTCCAAAATTCCCGAAACATGGTGTATACGGGTAGGGGTCGGTCTACCCCAAAATTCTAGTCGCACGGTGCACCCCAGCTAGGGCGAGCTTGCACACACCTTCTTCAATTCCTAGCGGTCCTCCTCGATCAAAAACGGAGTGATATGGTCCAGAAATGACCGGGTTCTTGCTGTTTTTTGGCACGCCAGGGAAAAATAGCTCGGGTCACCGTGGAGCTCCATGTTGCCGATCTTTTCACGGGGTTTGGCGACCATTTTCGACACCCTCGATCTACCCCGGTGCTCTCCGCTCATTCCCTGACCATTTTGATGCGGTGTAGCGCATTCCCGACCACGCCGGAACCCTAACAGCCGCTGCCACCGTCGGGCACCCTGTTCCGGCCGTCTACGGCCGCCGGCGACACCAGGGCCGAGTTCAGCGTCGCGAGTTAGGGTGGGGCGGCGAGTCTAAGGTCGGGAGAGGGCCGAGAAAGCTATTCCGGCGACACTCGCCGGAGGGCGCCGCCACGGCCCCTGTTTGGCGTGAGGAAGGAGAAGGCCTGCCAGGTGGGACCCACTGTCAGGCATTTGAACATTTTGGGATTTCAGTTTCTAGTTTGAACTTTGGAGGGCCACAACTTTGGGTAGGAGAATCCAAAAATTGTGAAACAAATTTTTTTTTGATTCCTCTAATAGAGTACTCTCCAAATATGAAACCCAATTAGTATGAAACTTATTATTTAATTCTGTAAAATTCTTTAAAACTTTTCAGCAAAAGAATTCTTGAGGGAGTTTGGTTCATCCAAAAACCCTCAAATTTTGCCAGAATATTTTTAGGATGTTAGTGAACTCCTGTAAAATTTTCGGCTTATTTGTAGTTGATTTGATTAGGGCAATTCAGATTTGAAGTTGCTGTGTTCACTTAAATACAGAAACATTTTCAGAGAATTTCCAGAACATGGAAATTCAGTTCTGGGGAATTATTAGCTCCAAAAATCTTAGGAAAATTCATGCAAGCCCTATGAAGTATAATTGAAATTGTAGTTCACTAAGTTTGGCATGAACATGCAAGTTTATTCAGAATTAATTCCTTTTTGCCTAAAGGCTTAGGGAATTATTATGAGTGAGCTATTCATTGGATAATTCCAAGTATTGGTTCAGAGTGTTTTCTTGTGACAAGGAACTCACACAAAAATTCTCAGCTCTATTGGAGCTCTGGATCACCCCTGTTCTGTTTAACCTATTAAGGTGATCAATATAGAAGAGGGAGAAACCACTTAGCACTTAATTATGTGCTTAAATACAAACCCAAACCCCTAGCACCAGTGTCACTTTAAATTCTTAAACAGAGTTTCAGTTTTAAACTTGTCTTTAGAACTTGTTAGCAAAAGCTTTATAACTAAAACATATGTGCATATTCATTACGTGTAGCATCTACGTGAAGAACTTGAAGGCATTGGAGTAGAGATCAAAGGGGGGAGGCAAGAGATCAAGCCAAGTGGACTTCACTAACTGATATATATATATATATATATATATATATATATATATATATATATATATATATATATATATGTTCCCTGCAAAACAAAGGCAAGCCCCGGTTTGCATCAAAACTTACAAGTTTTTATGTGTACTCACTTTATATCGTCTAGCATTTTGTTTATTGCATTAAGTCTAGGTGGTATGACACTCCAAATGCATGATCCAGAAAAACCTGGAGTATAATGTAGAGTAGGTTAACACTTGAATATAATTTCTGATCTCAAGTTAACAAAAGTGGATTAAAGAGGCATAACTCGAGTGGGCAGTTTCCTACTCGTGAACCGGGATTAAGGGGGATCAATCGGAAGAGTTGGAAATTGATCCTCATAGATGGGAATGGAGACCGGGTAGTGGATGGAAGGATCAAGGACGTCGTCCTGTGAACCTAGTCTATGTCTGAGTCGATTAAGGCCCATTCTCGTGTGCAGCCCATTGGACAAGTTTGAGTTGTGTACCGGATGCATACTGGCTATATGGGACCCAGGAAACCGATGTAACATGTTAACTTGAATGTCGAGGCATACCTCACCGTATGATGCCGATGCTGAAAGGATAGATAAGTCGGCTCTACGAGGGTTTGCCGTAGAGAGACTTAATCCCAGTCGGTGGACCGGTTCGACATTTGGGTGTCGTGTGAAAGGTTTCCACGTACGACGTCAGTGATGGTTGCTGTGTGCAACATCGAGTACGGGCGTACGTGTCGTGTCAGCCGGGTGTTTTTGATTGCAATCACCATCGCTCGCGGAATGGACCGAGCATACTTGTTCTCTGCGTCATGACGTAGTAATAAACTGGGAAACTTTTAATATGCTTTGTGAGTAATCCTCATAATGGAGATGAGGAATGATCAACACTTTCAATAAATTTATTTTCCACCTTGGGCTAGTAGCGTCGAGGAAAAGCGTTTCTTGTTTGATTGTGGAGTCTCGACGGTAATGGCGCATGGTCGGTATGAGTCTAGGGTAGCTCACTAAAGTTACTTTCACCTCTGGCAAGTGACATCGAGATGAAGCGTTTCTTGTTTGATTGTGGAGTCTCGATGTAAATTACGCGAGGGCTATAAAAGTTACTTAAAACTCGAAGTAAGGATTCTCGTTTAGCTCAAGAGCATCGTTTGTGCAAACTGCTATATTCAGCCCTCTATTTTCTTCATGTAGAGTTTCATGACTAGGGAGACGGTTAAGTCTTGCTGAGCTTCGTGCTCACAGATACTGCATAAGTTGTTTTGCGGGTAATAACTGTACGCTGATATGTACGGGTGTCCAATGAGACTCGGAGCCCTCCGAGTGGTGAACTTATGGCAACCCCTGCCGCTGCTATTGTGATAGTGTTGCTAGCGAGAAGGGTCCACGGGCTGGACACCTTCTCTGTTGCTTAGCATAGGTGTGAGACGTGAGTTGTAATAGTCTTCCGCTGTAGAATATTTTGAGAAGTATTTGTAAAATTTACACTTCGTAAGATTCCGCTTGATTTATGTAATATGATGCTTTATTATGTGTGCTGTTGGGTGCCACATCACACGGCACCACCCAATGCGATTCCCGGGCGAGGTGCCCCGTCCCCGTGAACCGGGACGACGGGCCCTCACAGCGTGGTATCAGGGCCGCATTGGTAATAGCACACGGAGTAAGGATCGTATTACGACAAAAACTTAGGATACGGTGAGAAAACAGTATTAGGCCCACATAAGGACTATAGTAGTATAATTATTCAAAGTGGCAGCACTAACATAATTGTTATAATTCTGAATTTCGATTATGTAACGACGCACCTACGCTCAGGTAAGCATGGTAAGGAACGCCACCGAAAGCGGTTCAAATTCGGTTAGCTCAGGGCTGGATCTCACAGCTTGGTGTGAGATGTTAATATGAAACTCTTGAACTCTTCATGTTCCTGAGTTCATATGAAACGCTGATCCCTAGCGTGCATTAGGCAAGTAAGTGGAGACCCCATCGTATGGTCAGTAACGCGATAGTGTGTTCGTCTGGAAATAGCCCAGGGGGACATGCGCAGCGCTTGCCATCGGCGTGCCCTGCAGGGCAGTAGGTTGTATCCATTGGGTTGATAACATTCCCAACCGTGACGACCCGTTCATGATATACTCGGGTTCCCCGTCGTGTGGTGTAAAAACACGATCACGTACCTTGAGACGTGGCTTGCCTCAAGGACGGCCCGTATGGAAATGATACGGGGCGTATGTTTTTAGTATGATATGGACCTGCCTGAAATGAAAACAACCTTTGTGTGCATCATCATTGAGTCTTATTCTGCAGGTACTAACCACGTACGTATCCCGTGTAGCACACGTGTGCGAGAGACCGTTTAGTGCCACTGATAAAATGGATATGCCGGTATAATCCGATTTAGGATTTTCTTTTGGAGAGGCAACGTAGTACCGACAGGTTTCTTACGGTGCATCGACACCGTACTACACTTAATAACCTCTTCCCAATGAAGAAATAATTCATGAGATAACTTTCAACTAATAATGGAAGTTTGAAACAATTATTAGTTACTGAACACTTATTTTGAACTAAGGTTCAAATAAGAGAATGTCTAGGTATCAAAGATTTCAAAAACAGAGTGCTCTGTTTCTGGCAGGAATTCTTGCTGAATTTTGACAGAGCATAACTCTGAGTAGCTTTAACCAATTAAGGTGTATGATACAGTTCTGGAAAGCTTTTCAAGTGCTCTACAACTTTCTTGTATACCTCCAGAGCAAAATCACACGTTAAGTTGGTGAAAAGTCCAGATGAAGGCAACTGTTCAGCACTGGACAGCAGCAAAACCTCTCTGGACCTTTCTGTAGAAAAATCCCTAGGGAGCCTGTGATACACCGTTGGAAAGGTTATTAGATAAGCAACATTGTTATAGTTCAAATTTAGTGCAGATTCATGTTGTATCTGTGTATACAACTGTGATAAAGTCAGCCCCACACAAAGGAGATGCTGGCGAATTTTATCCAGAAACTCTGTCAACTTTGAGCAATCATAACGTTTGATCCAGAAGTGATATGGAGGCATTTGGATACTCGTTGGAAAGATATTGAAGTTAATTTAACTTTGGTATTCAACATGAGTTATGAAAATGCGTTTAACTGGATCGAAATCTGGTTTGTTTAAGGACCGGTCAATCTGCTTTTAAATCCTTGCTGTTAGCTACATCAGTTTGCGCTTACATCATTTTGCTTACATGTTAAGATTTCATTATAAGTGTTGCACTACTTCGTTTATGGAATAAATCAAGTGATAGTGTTGAACTGATAATGAACTTGTGCAATTGCAGAATGGTGCGAACTCGTTCCATGAGTTAAGTAGGTGGTTCCAGTGGTGGTGGTGGTGATAACCCTCCACAGCGGGAGCAGCGAGCTCCACAACCGCAGCCGCCACCAGGACCTTCACCTACGGTCACAATGGCGGACATTCTGGCTGCCATGACGGTTGCAAGCGATGAGCGAACTGACTTGATCCGCACCCTGGTGATGAATACATCCCGTCAAGGGGGATGTCAAGACGAAGACTTGCGCCAACCTCAACTAAATTCCTATGTTGAGTTCTTGGCAACTTAACCACCGGTTTTCATTGAAGCTGAGGATCCTCTGGTGGCGGATAGCTGGATTCGTACCATCGAGTCTAAGTTCGGGTTGCTCCAATGCACCGAACATCATAAGGTTTTATACGCAGCGCAACAACTTCACGGGTCCGCCAGTGCATGGTGGGCAAATCAACTCGCCTCCTTACCAGCTGGACATGACTTTGCATGGGCAGAATTCCGGAAGGCGTTTCTCGCGTATCATGTTCCTTCCAGAATAATTCAGTGGAAACTCGAGGAGTTTCTGGCCTTAAAACAAGGAGGGAGGGGTGCATACGAGCATTCACGAGTGTTCAACAAGCTGGCACAGTATGCGCCTCAACATGTGAACACCGAAGCACAAAAGTGTGAATGGTTCTTCCACAGCCTTAATCCCAAGCTAAAGGAGAGACTCGTTTTAGCTGATCGAAAGAACTTCAACGAATTGATGAGTGCTGCCATCATGGTTGAACATGCTCAGCGGGAAGTTCAGGCTGAGAAAAGAAAGAACCATATACCCCCGGAGAGTAGCAGTAGTGCTCCTCAGAAATACAGGGTGGTAGACAGTACCTTGAACTGTCAGCTGATGCAGCCGGCTCGACGACTCCAGCAACATTCGGGTCGTTCAGCTCAATACTCTGAAGTCGGACAGCTGCAACAATGGTATATGCAGCCACGTTATTCTGTTCCTCAAGTGTTTTTGCCGCAGCAGAATACAACTAGTGTCCGTAGTCCGAGCAACCTTGAACCGGCTGAGAAACCGTGCTTTACGTGCGGTTATTTGGGTCACAACAGCAAGAAGTGTCCAGAAAGGATACACCACAGAGAAACTACACCGGAGCAGGGTATAAATCAACCCCGTGCTCAGCTTCGAGGAACAGCACCAAAATCCGGGTGCATTTATCATACAGCTCTAGAGGATGTGCCAGATGGGGCACCTGTGCTAGCGGGAATGTTCACCCTCAATGGATTGCCCGTATTAATTTTATTTGACTCTGGAGCTACACACAATTTCATCAGCAGGTTGTTTGTGTGCAAAGCTGAGCTCTCCACCTCTACACCGAAGGATCACTACCTCGCTCACCGGGTGGAAATATAGATGCTAATGAAGTAGTGATCAAAGCACCCTTGTGCTTAGGTGGAAACTTATACCCCACAACCCTAATTGTATTAGAGGGGCAGAAGATCGATGTGATTCTAGGAATGGTGTGGATGAACTACCACGGGGCTGTTCTTGACATCGGTCCACAGATTGTTAGTTTGGACTCTCCAATCTACGGTCTCCAAACACTCATAATTGAAGCCGTGGATTCTAAAAATCCAGTGGTGTACCACAGTGTGACCACGAAACTGGAGGATATTCCAGTGGTCCTTGAGTACCCAGATGTGTTTCCCGACGATCTTCTAGGGATGCCACCTGAAAGGGACGTGGTATTCAAGATCGAGTTAGCACCGGGAACCACACCGATATCTCGGAGGCCGTACAAAATGTCTCCGAAGGAAATTAGCTGAACTGAAGGAACAGCTAAAGGACTTAATGGATAAAGGGTTCATCCGACCAAGCTCATCGCCATGGGGCTGTTCAGCCCTCTTTGTGAAGAAAAAGGATGAGTCACTTCGGTTATGTGTGGATTATCGGCCGCTGAACGCAGTGACGATAAAAAATAAATATCCATTGCTGCGGATCGATATATTATTTGATCAGTTAATGGGTGCCAATGTATTAATTAGATTAGGAAAAGTAATCTCTATTAACAGACTGTCAATGGGTTACATATATAGGGGGATACAGCTTAAGGGTTAAGCAACCCTAATACCAAAAGACTAAAATACCCCTACCCCCCCTATACATGCAGTCTAACACCCCCCCGCAGCCCAACATCTAGCCACGGCAGATGTTGAGACTGGACCGGAACTCGGTGAACACCGTCGAAGGAAGTCCCTTGGTGAAGATGTCGGCGAACTGCGACGACGTCGGTACGTGCAGGACTCGCACTTCCCCGAGAGCCACCCGCTCACGAACAAAGTGAAGATCGATCTCTACGTGCTTCGTGCGCTGATGCTGCACCGGGTTGGTGGAGAGGTAGACGGCGCTGACGTTGTCGCAGTAGACCAACATACTCCGGGCGAGGGGAGAGTGGAGCTCCTGAAGCAGCTGCTGAAGCCAGGAAGACTCGGCCACGGCACGGTATTCCGCCTCGGCACTCGAGCGGGACACCACGTGCTGCCGCTTCGAGGACCAGGAGACGAGGTTGCCGCCCAGGAAGACGGCGTAGCCGGAGGTGGACCGACGGGTATCCGGGCAGCCCGCCCAGTCAGCGTCGGTGTAGACGACCAGCTCGGAGGCAGAGTTGCGCCGCAGAAGAAGACCGTAGTCGTGAGTGCCACACAGGTACCGAAGGATCCGCTTCACCGCCGTGAGATGAGGCTCCCGCGGATCATGCATGTGGAGACACACCTGCTGAACCACGTAGGATATGTCCGGCCTGGTGAAGGTGAGATACTGCAGTGCACCAGCAAGACTCCTGTAAGTGGTGGGGTCGGCTACCGGAGCACCATCGGCCGAAGACACCTTTGCCTGGGTGTCCACGGGAGTGGAGCATGGCTTGCAATCAGCCATGCCCGCTCGCTCGAGGATATCCAGGCAGTACTGCCGCTGGTGGAGGAAAAGAGCACCCGGGCGGTGCTCAACCGCAACACCCAGGAAGTGGTGAAGCTGGCTGAGATCCTTCATCGCAAACTCGCGCTGCAGGGCGGAGATCGTGCGCTGAAGAAGAGCCGAGCTGGACGCCATGAGGACAATATCATCCACGTACAGGAGGAGGTAGACGGTGTCACCCTCACGCCTGTAGATGAAGAGCGAAGTGTCCGACTTGGCCTCGACAAAGCCGAGCGAGACAAGGAAGGAGGCGAACCGGCTGTACCAGGCCCGAGGTGCCTGCTTCAGCCCGTACAGGGACTTGTTCAGCCGGCAGACCATGTCTGGACAAGCTGAATCAACAAACCCTGTCGGCTGACTACAGCACACCGTCTCCGTCAGCGTCCCGTGGAGAAAGGCATTCTTGACGTCCAGCTGGTGGACAGGCCAAGAACGCGACAGAGCCAGCGACAGAACGGTACGAACTGTCGCCGGCTTCACCACCGGGCTGAAGGTCTCATCGTAGTCGACGCCGGGACGCTGCGTGAAACCGCAAAGCACCCACCGTGCCTTGTACCTCTCTAGAGACCCATCCGCCCTCCGCTTATGCGTGAAGACCCACTTGCCCGTGACAACATTACCACGAGCAGGACGGGGAACCAGGTCCCAGGTCCGGTTGGCAAGTAGGGCTGCATACTCTTCTTCCATAGCCCGACGCCAATGAGGATCAGCGAGGGCGCTACGGACAGAAGAGGGGATAGGCGAAATGGGTGACGAGGACGAGGCAGGCTCCGGAGTGGTCGAGGACGAGAGAACAACCCCTGAGAAGCGCTCCACAGGTCGAAGGACGCCGGCAGCCCGTCGAGTCACCATCGGGTGAACGTGACGAGGGTCCCGGTGAAGCAGCGGAGGATGGTACACCTGGTCCGGAGGGCGCGAAGAGGACGGTCCACCAACCCGCGCTCGTCGATGATAGACGAGAACGGGATCGGCGTACCGCGGTCCGGGGGCCGTAGGTGGTACGGCTGACGACGGCGAAGACACCGTCGGGGGCGTCGGAGACACGTGAGGCGTGATGGAGGACGTCAGGGATACTGGGGCCGCGCGTGGCGCAGCAGACGTCGTCGGAGACGCAGGAGCCGCGCGTGGCGCAGCGGACGTCGTCGGAGACGCTGGGGCCGCGCGTGGCACAGCGGACGTCGTCGGAGACGCTGGGGCCGCGCGTGGCGCAGCGGACGTCGTCGGAGACGTAGGGACCGCACGTGGCACAGCGGACGTCGTCGAAGACGCTGAAGCCGCGCGTGGCGCAGCGGATGTCGTCGGGACCGTCGGAGGGACGGCCAGTGGCGGCAAGGCCGCCGGAGCCGTGGGAGGCACGACAGGTGGCGTCTGAGACACCGTGGTCGTGTCTGGCACAGCTAGAGGAAGACCTGCAGAGGGTAAAAAACACGGTCACTGGACAGGAGCGGCCATAGGATCAGTGGAAAAGAGAGAATCCAACTCAGAGACCGAATCAGGAGAAGACCCAGCGAAAGGGAAGGACGACTCGTCGAATACGACGTGTCGGGAGACTAAGATACGACGAGTAGTGAGGTCTAAACACCGGTACCCCTTATGATCGGGGGAGTACCCAAGAAAAACACATCGGGTCGAACGAGGTGAGAGCTTATGAGGGGCGGTAGCAGAAAGATTAGGGTAGCACGCACACCCGAAGACTCGAAGGTGCTCATAAAGAGGGGTGGTACCAAAAAGGGCGAAGTGAGGGGTGGGAGCATTAATCGCCTTTGTAGGAAGGCGATTAATGAGGAAGGTAGCAGTGTGAAGGGCCTCTGCCCAGTAACAAGCAGGAATAGAGGCCTGGAACATCAGGGAGCGCATAACATCGTTGGTGGTACGAATCATACGCTCGGCCTTGCCATTCTGGGGAGAAGTGTAAGGGCAAGACATGCGCAACTGGACCCCACGGGAAAGCAAGAAGTGATGAAACACGGAGTTATCAAACTCGCGTCCGTTGTCGCACTGGACAGCCCTGATGATACACCCAAACTGTGTGGAAACCCAAGCGAAGAAGTGAGAGAGAGTAGCAAACGTATCGGACTTCTGTCGCAATGGAAAGGTCCACGAATAATGGGAAAAATCATCAACGATCACCAGATAATATTTGTAGCCAGAAACACTGAGAACAGGTGAGGTCCACAGATCACAATGAATCAGGTCAAAAAGGTGCTCCACATGGGTTACAGAATGTGGAAAAGGAAGCCGAACATGGCGACCCAACTGACAAGCATGGCATAAAGACTCATGAGAATCCCTAGTACACGAGATCACTGAACTACGAAACAGCTTCGACATAACTTCAGCACCGGGGTGACCAAGTCGACGATGCCAAGTAGTCGACGGAGCTGTTGTAGTCAGGCAAAAAGGCGAGGGCGAAGCGGAAGCAGGAAGTCTCATCGTGTACAGGGGCCCTGAGCTCTCACATCGGAGAAGAAGACGCCGGGTAGTAAGATCCTTCACAGACAAACCAAGAGGATCAAACTCGATAGAAACATGGTTGTCAGTGGTAAATCGACGAACAGAAAGAAGATGCTGGATGATATCCGGAGCAATAAGAACATCACGAAGATGGAAAGACCCCGACGAACCCGAATCACCTACTGAGGTGACCGGAAGGACAGACCCATTCCCAACAACGATAGAAGAAGGAAAAGAAGGGTGGGAAGGGTGGGTAGAAGAGAGTATACCAGCGTCGGGGGTGGTGTGGTACGAAGCTCCAGAGTCCACAACCCACTCGGGGCTAGGTGGTGTGAGACTCATCGTACTGAAAGAAGACGCAAGTGACTGGCGATCCCAGCCCTGAGCAGGGTCAGAGTGTGGTGCCGATGACTCGGGCCGACCAACTGGGTTTCCCGAAGCCCAGTTGGCTAGAGAAGAGGGCCCAGCAGAGTAGCCTGGTCCACCAGGAGGCAGGGTCCACTGTCCACCAGCAGCGTAGACCGGCCCGCCGAAAGTCGGAGTAGTCACGTAAGCCGGCTGAGGACGTGGTGGGCGAAGTGCCGGGAGACCCGGGGACGGTCCAGGCCACATCGAGATCTGGCCTGTCCACGGGTTGTAGGGTGTGGGCCAGGTCACACCACCCTGACCCCGACCACCGCTACTGCCACCAGTAGTACCAGCACCAGTACTGGTCGTACCACCTCCACCAGTCCCTCCACCACGGCCACCACGTCGGCCACGACGATGGTTCCCACCACCACCGGAGGTAGCAGGCACTCCTGGTGTGGTAGGTGGACGAGGAGGCTGGCCCCCAGAACCAGGAGGTGGAGGAGGGCGTGAAGACGACCCTGAGCCGTAGAAAGCCGCGGCAGGGGAAGAAGCAGTAGATCTGCCCTGGGTGATCTCCTCAAGCTCGAGATCCGACCAGACATCTCGAAGGTCGGGAAGGGCTTCTCGCGGAGAATCCACGAGCGAACGTGGGTGTAGCGTTCATTCAGGCCCTGAAGAACCTGAAGAATGAGAGTACTGTCCGGGATGGGATCTCCAAGGTCACGAAGGGCGTCAGCCATACCCTTCATCTGTCGACAATATGCAGTAATGGAGAGATCACCCTGGACAGTGGAACCAAAGCGGGCCCGGATATGGAGAGCTCGGGTCGCTTGGTTCCCCTGGAAGCGAAGCTCGAGTACCTGCCAGGCCTGACGAGCCATACCGCCACCCTTCTGGGCGACGATATCCTGAAGCTCCTCAGAAAGTGTGCCGAGGATCCATGCAAGGACAAGACTGTCCATGCAGATCCACGAGTCATCCAGTGGGCAGTCATCTCGCAGCACATGGTCTTCCAGCCGAAAGCGTCGCAGCGTCAAGAGAAGCAAGCTGCGCCAACGAGCGAAGGATGTAGAGTCTGAACTGAGAACAACCGGGAAAAGAGTCCGGATGTTCTGTATGCCAGCCGCCTGGGCATGTAGAGCAGCGACGAGAGACGCCGAGTAGGTAGTATAGGCAGCACCATCTCCTGGAGTATCCTGTGTGTCGCTCCACTGTGCGGGCGGAGACTCCTCAAGCTGACGTGTGAGAGAGGCCGCAGCAGCACGTTCCTGCTCCAAGGCGAGGACGAGCACTCGTTCCCGCTCACGGGAGATGGCCAAGGCAGTAGCGACGTCGTGCGAAGAGGACTGTCCCCCGGATCCAGCAGGAACAGTATGCCCAGCGGCGCTCACAGCAGGACCAGCAGCGAAACCCGGCGGCCAGGCAGCGCTGGGAAGGCTGAGGGACACACCTGCTTCTGGGCCGGCCGCACCAGAACCAGGCCCGAGGAGTCCAGCGGCTGTGTGCCCGGGGGAGAAGACATGAAGAGCAGCCGCAGGGCTGGGAGCCCCTGATCTGGTGGCGGCAGCCCCAGGGGAGGTGGCGGGACGACCAGCAGCACCAGGCCCGGTGGCGGCAGGCGCAGGGAAGAGGGCGGCCTGGTCGGCGGGGTCAGGGGCACTGACCCCAGCAGTGGCCGCAATCTGACAGAGAGGAGGGGGCAGCGGGGCAGGTGTACCCGCGGCGGCCACGCCCGAGATCGCGGTGGATGCGCCAGAGGTCGCGGCGGAGGCGGCGCCGGTAGCTGAGGCGGCGGCGGCGCCCGTGGCCGCGGTGGCGGAGGAGGTCGTAGATGCCATCGGGAGAGAGGACTCGCGCGGCAGCGCGAGGGGAGGGGGCGCGGCGGGCGCGAGGGGGAGCTCGCGGTGGCGCGAGGGAGGGGCGCGTGGCGGGCGGCTGCGAGGGAGAGCGCGCGGCGGCCGCGGGGTGGGGCGCGCGGCGGCGCAAGGAGAGGAGAGGCGCTCGTGCGGCGGCCGGGTGAGGAGAGAGAAAAGAATCTGATACCAAATTAGATTAGGAAAAGTAATCTCTATTCACAGACTGTCAATGGGTTACATATATAGGGGGATACAGCTTAAGGGTTAAGCAACCCTAATAACAAAAGACTAAAATACCCCTACCCCCCTATACATGCAGTCTAACAGTATTCTCCAAGATGGACTTACGGTCTGGTTATCATCAGATAAAGATCAGAGCAGAGGATATACCAAAGACGGCCTTCTCGACTAGATACGGGCTCTATGAGTATCTAGTCATGTCCTTCGGGCTAACCAATGCACCGGCACACTTCATGTATCTCATGAATTCTGTTTCATGCCAGAGTTGGATCAGTTCGTCGTGGTTTTCATCGACGTCATTCTCGTATACTCCAAATCGGAGGAGGAGCACACCAAACATCTCCATATTGTGCTCCAACGCTTACGGGAACATAAGTTGTATGCCAAATTCAGCAAGTGTGAATTTTGGATCAGCAAGGTACCATTTTTAGGCCACATTATTTCAGCGGAGGGTGTGGCCGTGGATCCAACCAAAACTGAGCAAGTCTTGAAGTGGGAGTCTCCAACATCTGTTCATCAAATCCGCAGTTTTCTGGGGCTAGCGGGTTACTATCGGAGATTTATTCCCAGCTTCTCAAAAGTGGCCAAACCAATGACAGAGTTATTAAAGAAGGGCAGCAAGTATGTGTGGACAGAGGCCTGTGAAGGGGCATTTCAAACCTTGAAGAGACATCTCACAACGGCACCGGTGTTAGCCCAACTGGATACAACAAAGCCATTTGATGTTTATTGTGATGCCTCAGGCATTGGACTTGGCTGCGTTTTAATGCAAGATAGACGCGTGATCGCGTATGGGTCTCATCAACTCCGCAACCACGAGCAGCACTACCCCACTCATGACCTAGAACTCGCTGCAGTGGTGCTTGCGTTGAAGATGTGGAGGCACTACTTACATGGGAATTTAGTGCATCTCTACACCGACCATAAGAGCCTCTAATATATATTCACTCAGAAGGATATCAATATGAGGCAGCGGGGATGGTTGGAATTGATCAACGATTATGAGCTCGAGATCCATTACCATCCGGGCAAAGCTAACGTGGTGGCTGATGCACTCAGTCGTAAGTCCCACATTAATAATTTGTCAGTTGTTCCGGATGAGGACGAAGAGCCAAGCTTGCGGGTGATTCCGTATGGGGCGTTGTATAATCTTTCTCTTGTGCCTACCATTAGAGAGGAGATTGTACAAGCCCAGAAGAGGGATAAAGGAATGCGGAAAATCCGGGCAAGAATCAATGAGGATAAAATGAAATGTTTCCGGGAAGATGAACAAGGTGTGTTATGGTTTAACAACCGTATCATGGTACCCCAGAACCTGAAACTAAGGAAGAAAATCCTCGATGAAGCTCATATGTCCCAGTACTCGATACATCCAGGGAGCAATAAGATGTATCAAGACCTAAAGACAAAATTTTGGTGGACTCGGATGAAGCGAGAAATTGCCAAGTATGTATCCGAGTGTGATACATGTCGGCGAGTCAAAGCTGATCACATTAAGAAAGCGGGAATGCTGCAACCATTAGGTATTCCGGCATGGAAATGGGAGGACATCAGCATGGACTTTATAGTAGGGCTGCCCCTCACATTCAAAAAGCATGACTCTATTTAGGTGATTGTTGATCGGTTAACAAAATCAGCCCACTTCATCCCAGTGAGTACAAGATTTTCAACTAAGCAATATGCAGAGTTGTATCTTTCAAGGATTATGTGCTTACACGGAGTCCCCAAAACCATCATATCAGATCGAGGTTCAATATTTGTTGCTCGTTTCTGGGAGCAACTAAATGAATCTCTGGGAACAAAGTTAATAAGAAGCTCAGCATACCGTCCTCAGACTGAAGGTCAAACGGAGAGGGTGAACCAGATTTTGGAGGATATGCTGAGGGCATGTGCCATAGATCATGGGAAGAACTGGGATAAACATTTGCCGTTAGCAGAGTTCTCCTACAACATTGGTTATCAATCCAGTATTAAAATGGCACCATACGAAGCACTTTATGGCAGGAAGTGCCGCACACCACTCAATTGGTGTGAATCTGGCGAGAGGGTGATTTTCGGCATTGATCTTGTAAAAGATGCCGAAGAGCGGGTCCAGCTTATTCAAGCAAACCTCAAGGCCGCTCAATCTCGCCAGAAGAGCTATGCGGACCAGCGATGCCGACCCTTGTGTTTTGAGGTCGGAGAAGGGAATTCAGCGATTCGGGGTCAGGGGGAAGCTAGCTCCTCGCTTTGAGGGTCCGTTCCTTATTACAGAACGGTGTGGACCGGTGGCCTATCGTTTGAAGCTGCCGCCATCTTTATCGGGCGCCCACGACATTTTCCAAGTCTCACACTTGAGAAAGTGTTTGAAGAGGCCGACGGAGATTCTTTCGGGAGACATGGAGATATTACGACCGGATCTCACCTACGCAGAGCGGCCCATCAACATTATCGACGAGAAGATCCGGATCACTCGAAATCGGACTTTGAAATTTTACAAAGTCCTGTGGAGTAATCACACAAAAGAAGAAGCGACTTGGGAGAATGAAGATTACATCCACAAGAACTATCCGGAGCTTTTGTTGTAAATTTTGTAATTACCTTCCGCCTCATCTTTCTTTTGTAATCTCGGGACGAGATTCCCTTTTAAGGGGGGAGGAATGTAAATGTCTGTCACACCCGGTTTTTCCGAAGAACAACCAAGTGAATATCACATGTATGCCAGGATCATTTTCTCATACATGTGATGACAAATAGTGAAGCATCATTTATTACAAGCCAGGTGTCGAATATAAGTAAGTCTTACATAGTAAATGTCTCGATGGACAATAATAAGTTCATCACAAGTAAATAAACTAGCAGCGGAATATTATTCTTTAGGGCTCCATCACAGGCGTTGCCCGGGGGTCTTCATGAACCTAAAAACCTTCCTCGGGTCCAAAATCTTGGTCATTATACACCACCTCATTATCTTGACCTGAGCAGCAATATAAACCAACAAATATGCAAGGTTGAGTACCAATGGTACTCAGCAAGTGTGGGAAAATTATATCATCCATGGCTAGAACAAGGAGAGGTTGAACTCATGGTTAAAGCACTACGCAATTAATACCTATCACCTTAGCTTATTAAGCACCTACATTACTACACAGGTAAAATGGTCCCAAACTCCCATCCCCTCATCATAACCATAACATCATTTCCAATGTTAAGCTCCCCGCTTAACTTCCAAAACCATCAATCCTCTAATCATGAATAAGTCCAGGCCACTCTTGACCGTTAGCACGGCTGTCAAGACAGTTTTGACTCTGCAGAGTTTGTACCGCTGTACCCACATGTAGTGATTTCATCCCCCGTTGCCGGGTGGACTAAAAGAACCTCCATTATGCCAGTGGCTACGATCCACACTCACACTTCCCAGGTGTGCAGCCAGGAGATCACTACGAGGCCTTTACAAAGGGATTCCCAACGAGCGTGGGCCCACTGAGGTTTCACCCCTAACAGCATACAAGAGGCTCCAACCCCGCTGCAGTGGCCCCCTCTTGAGCCTTGCGGTTCATATGGTAGTCCAGCTGACACCTATTCCCCGCACCATCCAACACACCCATACTACGCCGGGGATACACCTAATTAATTGGCCAAGCTGCCCCATCTCAGCATGTGGTTGGCACTGTAAAGCCGGGTTACATGCTCCATGAACCGGTCCTTAGGATACAGGCAAGTACTAAACACAAACCCAAGTCTCGTGCACCCAGCACACAACCAAAACATCCAACTTGCCTTGATCCCTACCTCTACATAACTCACAACATCTCATTCAAGAGTATGGTAAAATAAACCGATGATCTCATATCTCAATTATCCCAATCTAAGCATGGCTAAGCATATGCATAATAATAAATGACATGATAAAATAAATCCCAACCCAAGCTACAAGGAAATAAGGTAATGCAATTCTAGGGAAACTTCCTAGCATGGGTTTCATATTTCATTTGACAATGCAAATAATTCTATCTACACATCCTAGCATAGGATCAAAGTGGTCAAGGACATTTGCCTCCTTCTTGCTGCTCTTGAAATGGGTAGTCCTGATCTTGGAAAGGAATAACTTGCTCTTGAACAGGTTCTACTTCATACCATCACACATAGCAAAAGAAAAACAACAATCATAAGACATAGTTCACACTTCTTACTTCATACAAACCACACATTCATATTTATGAAATTCATTCACCATTATATGTGTTGTGGTTACTTTGTGTGTTGATCTGTGGCTTGCATATACTTTTATTTATATGTATATGATTCCTACTTTGGTGTTCATATTTATACTTACATACTATATATATATATGTGTGTGTTTCAGTTTTAAATAAATTCCTTATATTAAACTACCAAGTATGTATGAAAAGTATTTTTCTTCTCCATATGTGCCTTCATAATTTCTATCAACCCTAAACTGAACTCTTTGGATTTTAAAACTCCATTTATCATTTACTAGTTGCTATATTTTCAGATTTATATTCCTATGCATAATTGTGTATTTTATTATGAAATTAGTAATACACATCATCTAAACAGTATAGGTTTTGGTCCTAAATAATTTAATAACATATTTTGACCTTGGCCTCTGATGTAACTATTTCATAATTATTTTCCCTATTTTTCTATAGCTATTCTTTACTTAAAAATGTGTCCCTATACCATTAAATGTGAATAATAAATGAAACAGATTCATTTCAGCCCAAAATATAATTTTATCTCACTCCAAGGTTTTCTAAGTACTGAGAAAGTTTTTAATTAATTTTGAAAATTATGTTTGTCCCACTTTTTAATTTTTAAACACTAGTTACATATTCAATTTTCTAATTTAAATACTAAACAGGGCTAAAATAATGAACTCACCCCATTACAGGGTCTATAATAATATTTTCATAATTTCCAGGGGTCTAGCTACACTTATCAGAGGTGTTTTTCCTAATTTTTATTAAGTCCAGGGGCTAAAACTGATTTTTAAATGAATTTACATGATTTTCTGGAGTTCCAGGGGCTAGATCAGAAGTTTCCGGGGCTAGCTCTTATTTCCCGAGAACCCCAGGGGGTAGCACGTAAGAATTCCAGTCTTTATAACGCGGGGCTGACGTGGACCGTCCGATTTTAAACCGACGGCTGAGATTATAACATCGAACCGGTACGCGGGGTTTTAAAGTCTACCGTGCGATTTAAAATAAATGGCGCACAAGCGGCCACGTCGCTCTGATCGAGCGCGGGCGGCGCTGCCGGCGGCGCACGGCGGCGGGAAGCGGCGATCTCGCCGGAAAGTTTCGGATCCTCGAGAATTCTGCCTAGAACTGTGATCTTATGGCATAGATCGGTAGAGGGGAGGTCGGGGATCTCACCTCGGGGGTTTTCTTGAGCTCGGGGGTCCTGGAAAGTGATCGGCGGCGAGGTCCGAGGCAAAACCACGGCGAAGCTCGTCGGCGCTGTGTTTACACCGTAAGTCTTCGAGTTTTCTGCACCTGCAAAGCTCCCCGGAGGCGGTGGATCAAGACCAGCGAGTTAGATCAGAGTTTCCGAGCTTAGATCGGCCAGAATTCACCGGCGAAGTCTCGGTGCTCACCGGAGTAAAAATCGGCGAGCGTGGAAAAAACCGATCGGGGCTGGGGTTTTTATAGCCGGGGGAGGGCGGTGGGTTGGTTGTGATCGAGTTTGATTCTTCTGGGACCGGAATTCAGGCTGAGGGACGCGGTATTCCGATCGGTTAAGATCGCGCGCGCTCGGGGGGAAAAGTCCGGGCCGCAGACGCTCGGGGTTAGGGATGACAGGTGGGTCCCACCTGTCTGTGAGAGATAGCGTGGGCGCGCGGCTGCGGGCTGGCGCGGGGGAAACTGGGCCGGCTGGCGGGTTTCGGCCCACTGGCCGGTTTTTTTCCCGTTTTCTCTTTTTCTTTTTCCATTTCTTTTCTGATTTGAGTTTAATTAGAATTCCAGTTTGAATTTGATTTTTTGCAAAACATGCAACACGTCCAAAAATTTTTAAATTCCCCTCTGAACATGGTTTAGAGTTTTGAATCAAAATTTGGGGTGTTACAGCTCTACCCCCCTTAAAAAAAATCTCGTCCTCGAGATTGGTGTTTCTAAGAAAACAATTCCGGAAATTGTGCCTTGAGCTCATCTTCCCGTTCCCAGGTGGCTTTCTCTTCTGAGTGATGCTTCCACTGCACCTTGCACATACGGATTCTTTTATTTCTGGTGAGGCGTTCCATTGTCTCCAAAATCTTGTAGGGTTGCTCGGCATAAGACAAATCTTCAGCTACATCCACTTCATTCATGGGTAACACCTCTTCAGGCGTCCTCAGACATTTCTTGAGTTGTGACACATGGAATACATCGTGCACGTCCGATAGATGAACCGGTAACTCTAGTTGGTACGCCACTTCGCCTTTTCTTTCCAAAACTTGAAAGGGTCCGATGTATCGAGGTGACAACTTCCCTTTCACCTTGAACCGACGAAGTCCTCTGATAGGGGACACCTTGAGATAAACATAGTCTCCCACGTTGAAAACGAGCTCTCTTCTTCGTACATCAGCATAACTCTTCTGGCATGTTTATGCTATCCTCAAGTTGTTGCGAATCTCCCTCACCTTTGCCTCGGCTTCTTGTAGCACTTCTGGACCAAACACTTTACTTTCTCCTGTTTGGTTCCAAAATAGGGGAGTTCTGCACTTCCTTCCATACAAAGCTTCAAACGGTGACATCTTCATACTAGCTTGATAACTGTTGTTATAGGAAAACTCCGCATACGGTAAGTTCTTGTCCCAACTCCTATTGTTTTTGAGTGCACATGCCCTTAACATATCTTCAAGGATCTGATTGGTTCTCTCCGTCTGCCCGTCAGTTTGGGGATGATAGGCAGAGCTGAAGTTCAGATGGGTTCCCATGGTTTCATGCAACTTCTGCCAAAACCTCGAGGTGAACTGTGTCCCTCGGTCCGACACTATCTTCTTTGGCACTCCATGGTAACACACGATCCTTGACATGTACAATTCTGCCAATTTGGATCCGCTGTAGCTTTCTTTCACAGGAATGAAATGAGCTACCTTGGTTAGCCTATCAATAATGACCCATATTGAATCATACCCGGATTGGGTCCTAGGCAATCCCACGACAAAATCCATGCTGATTTCTTCCCACTTCCATTCAGACACTTTGAGTGGTTGCAGCAATCCCGCGGGTCGTTGATGTTCTGCTTTTACCAACTGACATGTGTCACATAGGGCAACATGTTCCGCGACATCTCGCTTCATGCCATACCACCAATACCTGCTCTTGAGGTCCTGGTACATCTTCGTGCTCCCAGGATGAATGGAATAGTCGGAATCGTGAGCCTCCTTCAAAATTAATTCACGGATCTCCTTTACTTCTGGCACACAGATCCTTTTCCCGTGCCACACCGTTCCTTGTTCATCCTCTCTAAAACCAGGAGCTTTATTTTCCTTGATGAGCTGTCTGATCTCTTGTATCTTCTCATCATTCTTTTGGCCCTCGCGTATGTCTTGCTCGAGTGTGGAGTCTACTTCCATGGCGATGGCTTCACCACTATTTACTAGACATAGATTGAGCCTTATAACCTCGTCCTTCAATTCTGCGGGCATGTCCTTCAAGCTCAACTTATTGACCTGCACTTTCCGACTCAAAGCATCGGCCACGACGTTTGCTTTCCCGGGATGATAGTTGATGCCCACATCAAAGTCATTGATTAGCTCTAACCATCTCCTTTGTCTGAGGTTGAGATCTGGCTGTGTGAATATGTACTTCAAACTCTTATGATCCGTATATATCTCTGTCCTCTTCCCCATCAAATAGTGCCGCCAAATTTTCAACACGTGTACCACTGCAGCTAGTTTTAGGTCATGTGTAGGATAGTTCTTCTCGTGCTTCCGAAGCTGCCGGGATGCATATGCCACGACATGTCCTTCTTGCATGAGAACACATCCCAACCCATTTCCAGAGGCATCGCGGTACACTGTGAAATTCTTCTGCATATCTGGCATAACCAACACTGGGGCTGTTGTCAATCTCTTCTTTAGCTCCTGAAAGCTCGTATCGCACTGTGGTGTCCAGGTGAATGTGATTCCCTTTTCCAACAGTTTGGTGAGAGGTCTCAAGATCTTGGAGAATCCCTCAATAAACCGTCGATAGTATCCAGCCAATCCCAAAAAGCTTCGAACTTCCCCGACATTTTCAGGGGTCTTCCACTTCTGGATATCCTCGATTTTGGCGGGATCTACGGAGATTCCTCCCTCCGAGATTATATGTCCTAAAAAGGGAACTCTCTTCAGCCAAAACTCACACTTGCTCAACTTGGCATATAGTTGGTGTTCTCTCAGCCTCTGTAACACCAACCTTAGATGTTTCTCATGTTCTTCTTCATCTTTGGAGAAGACGAGAATATCATCTATGAAAACCACCACAAATTTGTCCAGATATTCCATGAATACCTTGTTCATGAGGTACATGAAATATGCCAGGGCATTGGTTAGCCCGAAAGGCATGACAGTGTATTCATACAGTCCGTACCGAGATACGAAAGCTTTCTTGGGAATATCAGATTGCCTTATCTTGAGTTGGTGGTATCCCGACCTGAGATCAATTTTCGAGAACACACAAGCTCCCCTCAACTGATCAAACAAGTCTTCAATGCGGGGTAATGGGTACTTGTTCTTGATGGTTACCTCATTCAAGGCACGGTAATCCACGCATAACCTTTGGGTTCCATCTTTCTTGGGCACAAATATCACCGGAGCTCCCCATGGTGAGGAACTAGGGCGAATATACCCCTTCTCCGTCAATTCTCTCAAATGATCCTTGAGCTCTTCTAGCTGCTTGGAGTCCATTCGATAAGGTATCTTGTATATCGGGGCTGTTCCCGGTACTAGCTCAATTGCGAATTCCACGTCACGGTCGGGAGGCATACCTGGCAACTCCTCCGGAAAATCATCTGGATATTCCCTGATAGTCCTGATTTCCTCAACTTTCACCTCCACTTGATTTAATTTAACGTCCCTCCTAGGCTCGTGTATTGTTATGAACTTTACTCTGGTGCCACTGGGGTGAGTTAGTTCCACCGTTCTGGTCGAACAATGGATGATTCCTTTATGTTTGGTCAACCAATCCATACCCAAAATAATATCTATCCCTTGTGAATCTATCACTATGAGGTTAGCCGTAAATACTACCCCATTAATGTCTAGGTTCACTTTGGGACACACTTGTCTTGTCCTTATTTCTCCACCTGGAGAGTTTACGGCTAGCATATGGTTCATTTGTGTGGTTGCTAGGTCATGCTTCTTAACAAACCCTTGAGCAATGAACGAGTGGGTAGCACCAGAATCAAACAGCAGAGTTGCAAGGTGTAAATTGGCAGGAAACTTACCAACTACCACGTCGGGTGCCTCTTGTGCTTCCTCCATAGTGACGTGGTTCACCCGTCCTCTCACTACATTCTGCTGCTGTGGCTGCGTGGGCTTCTTCTTTGGACACTTATGGGCGTAGTGCCCCACTTCACCACAGCTAAAACATTGCACCCCAATCTTAGATGCCTGGCCTTTGTTGTCTTGGGGTTGGTTTGGGGGTCCTTGCACTGCAGGTCGAGGTGGATATGCGGGGCGAGGCTGCTGCACAAACTGACGTTGCGGCTGTGCTGGTGCGGCGGGAGGCCTGTAGTTTGGGTTGTACCCTCTTGGTGCTGAATAGGGTACCGCAGCACGGCTCGTCTGCCCCGTAGGTTGCTGCATCATACGCGGGCGGGTGTTGCTCCCTGAGGCTTGATGTGACCACCCGGCCTTCCTCTTGTTCTCATTTTCCAGGGCCTTTAGCTTCCTTTCTACCACAAATGCTCTGTCCACCATCTTTTGAAAGCTCTCATACTCATTTGAGGACATTGCACACTGCATTTCTGCGGTAAGCCCTTCCACGAAACAATCCTGTTTCTGCTCATCAGTCTCTATGTCCCGTGGGGCATAACGGGATAGTTGAGTGAATTTAGTGAGGTATTCCCTCACCGTCATGTTTCCCTGCTGCAGCCCCAAAAACTCCTTCCTCTTGTTTTTGAGTTCACCTCTTGGGATGTAATGGTTGCGGAAGCTACGCTTGAACTCTTCCCAAGTGATGCTCTCAGGGTCATGATGGCGGCCACGTAGGCGGTCCACCAATCAGCAGCAGGTCCATGCAATTGATGAGAGGCAAACAGCACCCTCTCATACCCTTGGCACTGTATGATCCTCATCTTACTTTCAATGGTCTTCAGCCAATCATCTGCCTCCAGAGGTTCAGCAGCACTTGCAAACTTTGGAGGTTGAGTTCCTAGAAACTCACTCAACCTTGGTTGGCGTGGTGCAGCTTGTGGAGGTGGAACTTGATGCAAGTTGGCCACCACTTGAGTCAAGTTCTGGATGAGCTGATTTTGATTCTCCAGCATTTGGTGGAGAGGGTCAACTTCTTCACGGCGACCACCCCTGTCCTGACCTCCAGAAAGATGAGGGTTGCACGCCTCATCGTTGTTGTTGGCGGGGTTGGCAGCACGTCCTTTTCCTCTTCCGGCCATCTGGCAGAATCAACCAATGTTAATTTGAAAGCATTTAGTATCATCTTACTACTTTCACTTGTTTGTACTTTGAAGTGTTGAGGCTTGGTTATACTTTTCCGAGGGTTCATTTCTCACACAAAACAATTGCAATATTATTTCATGTGGGTTCACACACCAAAGCAAAACAATCTAAAGACGAGGCTGTGGACAATTGCTCATGGCTTCCACAACTCACGTCACACACCAAGCATTATCACACCATTAACTACGTAACGACTCGACTACTCGACCTCTTGCTAGCTAAGGGAAAGACTCTACACTACTCGTCCTCTTGAGCTGGCTCCTCGGGATCTTCCTCCTCATTTCGGCTACCTTCTGACTCTGCTTTGGGTGGGGAGGCTGCTGGTGGAGAAGTGCGACGACGCCTGATTGCTCGGCGATCCGGGGAGTCAGGAGTCCATGTATCATTCACGGTGACACACAGTTCATTCCCATCTCCTCTTTCTCTCGCCTTTAAGCAAGCTCGCAGCAACGCCTCCGTTTCCTTCAGGGTGTCTCGGACATCCTGAAGCTCTTGTTGACACTCCTGCAGTCGAGCGCTGAGCATAGCCGCATCCTCCAAGCACAAGTCCATGTGCTCATGGGAAGTCCCTTGCTGCACCGGTGGGTACTTGTACTCCGTGGTACCACTCTCACGTTGGAGGACATACGTGTACTCAGTTTTGTCCAAGTGGCGACGATAGATGTGACTCTGGCAGGTGATGGCCTCCCAGGTGACATCTTTCTCCGCGTCAACTTGTGTTGCTCGACAAGCTGGAGAGTGGTGAATCTTAAGCAGCTGATTCTCGTGTATAATCCTCATCTCCGAACTCCATTCTTCCCTCTTCTCACGGATGGTCCTGGTGGAGTTATAGTGGATGATTAGCTTGCCCGTATTGCCGGCGGCTTCGAGCATACGCCGAAGACGGCGCAACAAGCCTCCTACTGCCAATCCATAAGATATGTACGTCACTGGACGACTCTCCTCTCTTTCGGCAAAGGCAACCACGGGAACTCTCCCTCCTGTGGACTTGCGAGCGGTGCGAATCATGCGAACCATCTAAAACAAAAAGAATTTAAACTTAGGTTAGATAAAATCTCAAACAAAAATCCCTTTTTTGAATGAAAGTTGGGGTAAGATGAAGAAAATAACTCGTTAAATAACGCTTTTCAACCCACACCTTGGAAAATAGTTTTTTAAGAAAATAGGGCCCTTAAATACGTCCATTTCTAACTAGGTCCACGTTCCTACGGGCAACCTTGGCTCTGATACCACCTCTGTCACACCCGGTTTTTCCGAAGAACAACCAAGTGAATATCACATGTATGCCAGGATCATTTTCTCATACATGTGATGACAAATAGTGAAGCATCATTTATTACAAGCCAGGTGTCGAATATAAGTAAGTCTTACATAGTAAATGTCTCGATGGACAATAATAAGTTCATCACAAGTAAATAAACTAGCAGCGGAATATTATTCTTTAGGGCTCCATCATAGGCGTTGCCCGGGGGTCTTCATGAACCTAAAAACCTTCCTCGGGTCCAAAATCTTGGTCATTATACACCACCTCATTATCTTGACCTGAGCAGCAATATAAACCAACAAATATGCAAGGTTGAGTACCAATGGTACTCAGCAAGTGTGGGAAAATTATATCACGCATGGCTAGAACAAGGAGAGGTTGAACTCATGGTTAAATCACTACGCAATTAATACCTATCACCTTAGCTTATTAAGCACCTACATTACTACACAGGTGAAATGGTCCCAAACTCCCATCCCCTCTTCATAACCATAACATCATTTCCAATGTTAAGCTCCCCGCTTAACTTCCAAAACCATCAATCCTCTAATCATGAATAAGTCCAGGCCGCTCTTGACTGTGAGCACGGCTGTCAAGACAGTTTTGACTCTGCAGAGTTTGTACCACTATACCCACATGTAGTGATTTCATCCCCCGTTGCCGGGTGGACTAAAAGAACCTCCATTATGCCAGTGGCTACGATCCACATTCACACTTCCCAGGTGTGCAGCCAGGAGATCACTACAAAGCCTTTACAAAGGGATTCCCGACGAGCGTGGGCCCACTGAGGTTTCACCCCTAACAGCATACAAGAGGCTCCAACCCCGCTGCAGTGGCCCCCTCTTGAGCCTTGCGGTTCATATGGTAGTCCAGCTGACACCTATTCCCCGCACCATCCAACACACCCATACTACGCCGGGGATACACCTAATTAATTGGCCAAGCTGCCCCATCTCATCATGTGGTTGGCACTGTAAAGCCGGGTTACATGCTCCATGAACCGGTCCTTAGGATCCAGGCAAGTACTAAACACAAACCCAAGTCTCGTGCACCCAGCACACAACCAAAACATCCAACTTGCCTTGATCCCTACCTCTACATAACTCACAATATCTCATTCAAGAGTATGGTAAAATAAACCGATGATCTCATATCTCAATTATCCCAATCTAAGCATGGCTAAGCATATGCATAATAATAAATGACATGATAAAATAAATCCCAACCCAAGCTACAAGGAAATAAGGTAATGCAATTCTAGGGAAACTTCCTAGCATGGGTTTCATATTTCATTTGACAATGCAAATAATTCTATCTACACATCCTAGCATAGGATCAAAGTGGTCAAGGACACTTGCCTCCTTCGTGCTGCTCTCGAAATGGGTAGTCCTGATCTTGGAAAGGAATAACTTGCTCTTGAACAGGTTCTACTTCATACCATCACACATAGCAAAAGAAAAACAACAATCATAAGACATAGTTCACACTTCTTACTTCATACAAACCACACATTCATATTTATGAAATTCATTCACCATTATATGTGTTGTGGTTACTTTGTGTGTTGATCTGTGGCTTGCATATACTTTTATTTATATGTATATGATTCCTACTTTGGTGTTCATATTTATACTTACATACTATATATATATATATATATATATATATATATATATATATATATATATATATATATATATATATATATATATATATGTGTGTGTTTCAGTTTTAAATAAATTCCTTATATTAAACTACCAAGTATGTATGAAAAGTATTTTTCTTCTCCATATGTGCCTTCATAATTTCTATCAACCCTAAACTGAACTCTTTGGATTTTAAAACTCCATTTATCATTTACTAGTTGCTATATTTTCAGATTTATATTCCTATGCATAATTGTGTATTTTATTATGAAATTAGTAATACACATCATCTAAACAGTATAGGTTTTGGTCCTAAATAATTTAATAACATATTTTGACCTTGGCCTCTGATGTAACTATTTCATAATTATTTTCCCTATTTTTCTATAGCTATTCTTTACTTAAAAATGTGTCCCTATACTATTAAATGTGAATAATAAATGAAACAGATTCATTTCAGCCCAAAATATAATTTTATCTCACTCCAAGGTTTTCTAAGTACTGAGAAAGTTTTTAATTAATTTTGACAATTATGTTTGTCCCACTTTTTAATTTTTAAACACTAGTTACATATTCAATTTTCTAATTTAAATACTAAACAGGGCTAAAATAATGAACTCACCCCATTACAGGGTCTATAATATTATTTTCATAATTTCCAGGGGTCTAGCTACACTTATCAGAGGTGTTTTTCCTAATTTTTATTAAGTCCAGGGGCTAAAACTGATTTTTAAATGAATTTACATGATTTTCTGGAGTTCCAGGGGCTAGATCAGAAGTTTCCGGGGCTAGCTCTTATTTCCCGAGAACCCCAGGGGGTAGCACGTAAGAATTCCAGTCTTTATAACGCGGGGCTGACGTGGACCGTCCGATTTTAAACCGACGGCTGAGATTATAACATCGAACCGGTACGCGGGGTTTTAAAGTCTACCGTGCGATTTAAAATAAATGGCGCACAAGCGGCCACGTCGCTCTGATCGAGCGCGGGCGGCGCTGCCGGCGGCGCACGGCGGCGGGAAGCGGCGATCTCGCCGGAAAGTTTCGGATCCTCGAGAATTCTGCCTAGAACTGTGATCTTATGGCATAGATCGGTAGAGGGGAGGTCGGGGATCTCACCTCGGGGGTTTTCTTGAGCTCGGGGGTCCTGGAAAGTGATCGGCGGCGAGGTCCGAGGCAAAACCACGGCGAAGCTCGTCGGCGCTGTGTTTACACCGTAAGTCTTCGAGTTTTCTGCACCTGCAAAGCTCCCCGGAGGCGGTGGATCAAGACCAGCGAGTTAGATCAGAGTTTCCGAGCTTAGATCGGCCAGAATTCACCGGCGAAGTCTCGGTGCTCACCGGAGTAAAAATCGGCGATCGCGTGGGAAAAACCGATCGGGGCTGGGGTTTTTATAGCCGGGGGAGGGCGGTGGGTCGGTTGTGATCGAGTTTGATTCTTCTGGGACCGGAATTCGGGCTGAGGGACGCGGTATTCCGATCGGTTAAGATCGCGCGCGCTCGGGGGGAAAAGTCCGGGCCGCAGACGCTCGGGGTTAGGGATGACAGGTGGGTCCCACCTGTCTGTGAGAGATAGCGCGGGCGCGCGGCTGCCGGCTGGCGCGGGGGAAACTGGGCCGGCTGGCGGGTTTCGGCCCACTGGCCGGTTTTTTTCCCGTTTTCTATTTTTCTTTTTCCATTTCTTTTCTGATTTGAGTTTAATTTGAATTCCAGTTTGAATTTGAATTTTTGCAAAACATGCAACACGTCCAAAAATTTTTAAATTCCCCTCTGAACATGGTTTAGGGTTTTGAATCAAAATTTGGGGTGTTACAATGTCCCAAAAATGTGAATACAAAGAAACACAAGTTTGCACAAATGTTGGTGTCATGTGTATGAAAAAGTGGATTGGTTCAAACTTTTTACACATATGATAACACATGAGAGGTTGTTCAAAAACCAACTTAGGGTTACTTGCATGTTTGGACCCTAGGTGGATTAAGACCCCAGAAGTGAAGTACTCAAGTGCAAAGGAAGGGTTTAAAAATCAGATTTGGGACTAAAGGATCAAACCAAATTTAAATGGGGGAGGACGCAACGGGAATTCAAAATTGTTGTGTTCAAACTCTTGTTTGCAGCAGCTAACACAAGAATCAAGTTGCATATTTAGATTCCTTAGGTCCAAATTAGTGGGTAAGTAAAGTTTCATCAACTTTTGAAAAGATTTGCTACCCATTTTTCCAAATGGAGTTAAATGTGCAAGGGGTTCAAATATACATTTGAATTGGGATTAAATTTGTCCAACTATCCAAATGCTGCTCATTATTCAACTCCAAACATTTGAATTGGTCATTTGCCAAATTTTGGAAATCTTCCGAGGGCTGAGGAGGGACTGCCTGTGGGGCCCACATGTCATTGGGAGAAGTTCAGGGTGCAAAAGATCTTCAGTCTGGGCAGTCCACAGTCTTTGTTTTTCCTCCCCCCCACGAAGTAACCGCGCCACCGCGATACCTCGGGTTTTCTCGCCGCGCGACACAGGGGCATACCAGAGCCACCTCTCCCTCACGATCATCGAGCTGGCGACCTGCTTCCCCGCTCTTATCACCACAGCTCGCTCGTCGTCCTCTGTTTTCCACTCTCGCGCACAACAGAGGCCTGCCGAGGCCGCTTCCGTTCTTCCCGTTGCAAACCGGCGTCGCCCCTCCACTGGGCAAGTGATCCACGGCAAAAGTGAACGCCAACACGTGTGCTAGCTACCCACCTCGCTATTTCACTGTGTTGTCGCTTCGTTTGGCCACAATTTGACGATCGCCGCCGAGAACCGAGGCTCACCGGCGGGAAACCGAGGACGGCCCCCGTGGACAGCACACCACGACCGTTTTCACCATCTCTCCTCAACACGAAAAAGGTGCGCCATGATCCCTAGCTCGTGTAGCTGCAAACCGCATAGCAAACGATCAACTGAGTAGGGAGAATTTCCGAAATTTCTGAAACATGGTGTATACGGGTAGGGGTCGATCTACCCAAAAATTCTAGTCGCACGGTCAACCCCAGCTCGGGCGAGCTTGCACACACCTTCCTCAGTTCCTAACAGTCCTCCTCGATCAAAAACGGAGTGATATGGTCCAGAAATGACCGGGTTCTTGCTGTTTTCGGCCCGCCAGGGAAAAACAGCTCGGGTCACCGTGGAGCTCCATGTTGCCGATCTTTTCACGGGGTTTGGCGACCATTTTCGACACCCTCGAGCTCCCACGGTGCTCTCTGCTCATTACCTGACCGTTCTAATACGGTGTAGCGCATTCCCGACCACGCCGGAACCCTAACAGCCGCTGCCACCATCGGGCACCCTGTTCCGGCGGTCTACGGCCACCGGCGACACCCGGGCCGAGTTCAGCGTCGCGAGTTAGGGTGGGGCGGCGAGTCTGAGGTCGGGAGAGGGCCGGGAAAGCTATTCCAGCGATGCTCGCCGGGGGGCGCCGCCACGGCCCCTGTTTGGCGCGAGGAAGGAGAAGGACTGCCGGGTGGGACCCACTGGCAGGCATTTGAACATTTTGGGATTTCAGTTTCTAGTTTGAACTTTGGAGGGCCACAACTTTGGGTAGGAGAATCCAAAAATTGTGGAACAAATTTTGTTGGATTCCTCTAATAGAGTACTCTCCAAATATGAAACCCAATTACTATGAAACTCATTATTTAATTCTGGAAAATTCTTTAAAGCTTTTCAGCAAAAGAATTCTTGAGGGAGTTTGGTTCATCCAAAAACCCTCAAATTTTGCCAGAATATTATTTAGGATGTTAGTGAACTCCTGTAAAACGTTCGGCTCATTTGTAGTTGATTTGATCGGGGCAATTCAGATTTGAAGTTGCTGTATTCACTTAAATACAGAAACATTTTCAGAGAATTTCCAGAACTTGGAAACTCAGTTTTGGGGAATTATTAGCTCCAAAAATCTTAGGAAAATTCATGCAATCCCTATGAACTATAATTGAAATTTTAGTTCACTAAGTTTGGCATGAACATGCAAGTTTATTCAGAATTAATTCCTTTTTGCCTAAAGGCTTAGGGAATTATTATGAGTGAACTATTCATTGGATAATTTCAAGTATTGGTCCAGAGTGTTTTCCTGTGACAAGGAGCTCACACAAAAATTCTCAGCTCTATTGGAGCTCTGGATCACCCCTGTTCTGTTTAACCTATTAAGGTGATCAATATAGAAGAGGGGGAAACCACTTAGCACTTAATTATGTGCTTAATCCAAACCCAAACCCCTAGCACCAGTGTCATTTTAAATTCTTAAACAGAGTTCCAGTTTTAAACTTGTCTTTAGAACTTGTTAGCAAAAGCTTTATAACTAAAACATATGTGCATATTCATTACGTGTAGCATCTACGTGAAAAACTTGAAGGCATTGGAGTAGAGATCAAAGGGGGGAGGCAAGAGATCAAGCCAAGTGGTCTTCACTAACTGATATATATATATATATATATATATATATATATATATATATATATATTAGTTCCCTGCAAAACAAAGGCAAGCCCCGGTTTGCATCCAAACTTACAAGTTTTTATTTGTATTCACTTTATATAATCTAGCATTTTGTTTATTGCATTAAGTCTAGGTGGTATGACACTCCAAATGCATGATCCAGAAAAACCTGGAGTATAATGTAGAGTAGGTTAACACTTGATTATAACTACTGATCTCAAGTTAACAAAAGTGGATTAAAAGAGGCATAACTCAAGTGGGCAGTTTCCTACTCGTGAACCGGGATTAAGGGGATCAATCAAAAGAGTTGGGAATTGATCCTCATAGTTGGGAATGGAGACCGGGTAGTGGATGGAAGGATCAAGGACGTGGTCCTGTGAACCTAGTCTATGTCTGAGTCGATTAAGGCCCGTTATCATGTGCGGCCCGTTGGAGCAAACTGTGTGGACGTGGTGCTGAAGAGCATCGTTTGTGCAAACTGCTATATTCGGCCCTCTATTTTCTTCATGTAGAGTTTCATGACTAGGGAGACGGTTAAGTCTTGCTAAGCTTCGTGCTCACAGATATTGCATAAGTTGTTTTGCAGGTAATAACTGTACGCTGATATGTACGGGTGTCCGATGAGACTCGGAGCCCTCCGAGTGGTGAACTTATGGCAACCCCTGCCGCTGCTATTGTGATAGTGTTGCTAGCGAGAAGGGTCAACGGGCTGGACACCTTCTCTGTTGCTTAGCATAGGTGTGAGACGTGAGTTGTAATAGTCTTTCGCTGTAGAATATTTTGAGAAGTATTTGTAAAATTTACACTTCGTAAGCTTCCGCTTGATTTATGTAATATGATGCTTTATTATGTGTGCTGTTGGGTGCCGCATCGCACGGCACCACCCAATGCGATTCCCGGGCGAGGTGCCCCGTCCCCGTGAACCGGGACGACGGGCCCTCACGTCTCGTCCTGAGATTACAAAAAGAAAGAAGAAGGGAGAATGACTACTGGACATATGGTACAAACAAGTCGGGAAAATTTAAACGGAGAAATTCCTCGCTTTCCCACGTGGCTTCATCAGCGGTGTGGTTGCTCCACAAGACTTTGTAAAATTGCAATGTCTGATTTCTTATGCCGCGAGTCTTCTCATCGATAATCTGTATCGGATACTCAGAATAAGTGAGATCTGGTTGAAGATCCTCAATGTTCTCCATATGAACTGTGGTTGGGTACTTAAGACATTTCCGTAGCTGAGAGACGTGAAAAACATTGTGAATATCCAAAAGTGACGTCAGTAACTCCTGATGATAGGTCACGGGTCCGCATATCTCAGTGACAACAAATGGCCCGATGAATCGCGGAGCTAGTTTTCCCTTCACTCCAAAACGATGAATCCCTTTCATCGGAGAGACACGAAGATACACGTGGTCTCCGATGTCAAAGTGAAGAGGTCGACGTCGTTTATCTGCATAGCTTTTCTGCCGAGATTGAGCAGCCTTTAAATTGGCTTGAATCACTCACACTCGTTCCTCGGCTTCATTCACAAGATCAATCCCGTATACCACTCTCTCGCCGGACTCACACCAATTCAGAGGTGTGCGGCACTTCAGGGGTAAAGGGCTTCATACGGAGCCATCTTGATGCTGTATTGATAACCGTTATTATATGAGAATTCTGCTAACGGTAGATGGTCATCCCAATTCTTCCCATGACTGATCACACATGCCCGTAGCATATCCTCGAGAATCTGATTTATCCTCTCTGTTTGACCATCGGTCTGCGGATGATACGCTGAACTCTGAATTAACTTGGTTGCCAAGGAAGCATGCAGTTGCTCCCAAAATATGGATACGAATAACGCACCTCGGTCAGAAACGATGGTGCGGGGAACCCCGTGTAAACACACAATTTTCGAGATGAACAGCTCCCATACTTCTTTGCCACATATTTCGTATGGACTGGAATAAAATGAGCTGTCTTGGTCAAACGATAGACGATTACCCAAATAGAATCATGTTTGTTGCTGGTCATGGGTAAACCGACGATGAAGTCCATACTTATGTCTTCCCACTTCCATGCTGGAACCTTCAGCGGTTGAAGTGGTCCGGCTTTTCTCATATGGTCGGCTTTAACCCGCCGACACGTATCACACTCGAATACGTACTTTGCAATCTCTCTTTTCATCCGTGTCCACCAGAACTTAGATTTCAAGTACTGGTACATCTTATTGCTTCCCGGATGAATGGAGTACTTGGATAAATGCGCTTCATCCAATATCTTCCTCCGCAATTTCATGTTCCGGGGTACAACTATTTGGTTATTAAACCAGAGCGTACCCTCTTCATCCTTGCGGAACATCTTCAACTCACCGCTGTCCACTCTCCTCCGGATATGAGACATACCCCTGTCTCTCTTCTGAGACCCTACAATCTCATCTCGGATTGTAGGAATAAGAGCGAGGTTGAACAGTGATCCATAGGGAGCTAAGCGCAGGATTGGTTCTCCTTCTTCGTGTGCAGCCATGGCTAAATGGTGAATGTGGGCTTTCCGACTAAGTGCGTCGGCAACCACATTCACTTTGCCCGGATGGTAATGAATTTCAAGTCTGTAATCCTTGATCAATTCAAACAATCTTCGCTGCCTCATATTCAGTTCTTTCTGTGTGAAGATGTACTTCAAGCTTTTGTGGTCAGTGTAGAGATGTACTAGATTGCCTAGTAGATAATGTCTCCATATTTTCAATGCTAAGACCACTGCAGCTAGTTCAAGGTCGTGCGTCGGGTAATTCTGCTCATGACCCCTGAGTTGTCGGGATCCATACGCGACCACACGTCCTTCTTGCATCAACACACAACCCAAACAAATGTCGGATGCATCACAATAAGCATCAAATGGCTTCGTTGTGTCCGGCTGGGCTAAAACTGGAGCTGTGGTGAGATGCTTCACTAAAGTTTTAAAAGCTTGGTCGCATGAATTGCTCCAATCATACTTGGTGCTTTTCTTCAATAGCTCCATCATCGGTTTAGCGACTTTGGAGAAGTTTGGAATGAATCTCCGGTAATAACCCGCTAAACCAAGGAAACTCCTCATTTCATGAACAGATGTTGGAGATTTCCAATTCAGCACTTGCTCGATTTTACTTGGGTCCACAGCGATGCCTTCTGCTGAAATAATATGCCCAAGAAACAGCACTTTGCTGATCCAAAACTCACATTTACTGAACTTTTCATAAAGCTTGTGATCTCTCAAGCGTTGGAGTACAATACGCAAATGTTCAACGTGTTCTTCTTCTGACTTTGAATAGACCAAGAAGTTGTCGATGAAAACCACGACGAACTTGTCTAACTCCGGCATGAACACAGAGTTCATGAGATACATAAAATGAGCCGGAGCATTGGTCAACCCAAAAGACATGACAAGATATTCATAAAGACCATATCTTGTCGAGAACGCCGTCTTAGGTACATCTTCTGCCTGGATTTTTATCTGGTGATACCCGGACCGAAGATCCATCTTGGAGAATACCTTAGCACCCACTAGTTGATCAAATAAAATATCAGTGCGCGGTAGTGGATACTTATTCTTGATAGTGACAGCATTCAGTGGACGATAATCTACACAGTCTCAAAGTTTCGTCCTTCTTCTTCACGAAGATTGCGGAACAGCCCCAAGGTGATGAACTTGGGCGTATAAAACCTTTGTCCATGAGGTCATTAAGCTGCTCCTTCAATTCTGCAAGCTCGTTCGGTGCCATTTTGTATGGTTGCTGAGAAATAGGTGTTGTTCCAGGTGCGAGTTCAATCTTGAACTTTACATTACATTCGGGCGGCATGCCCGGTAAATCTTCGGGAAACACATCTGGATATTCACATACCACTGGAATATCCGCAAGTTTAGGAGCTTCAATCTGATGCACTGCTGCAACTCGTTGTGATGGATCCACAAGATTCAATGTGTTGCAACCATGTATTGGGGACTTTAGTTGGACAGTCCGAGAGCTGATGTCAAAGATAGCTCCGTAATGTGTCAACCATGACATCCCCAAGATAATATCAATCCTTTGGCCTTTGAGTATGATAAGGCTCGCAGGATAGATGTTTCCACCCAAACATAAAGGTGCCCGTGAGACCATCTCATTTGTTGATATCTTGTCTCCGGGTGAGCTGATATGAAACAGATGCTTAACTGTGCTAAATGGAAGATTATTCTTCAGCACAAAAGTCTCTGCTAATAAAATTGTGGGTGGCTCCGGAATTAAACAACACGAGAGTGGGCTGTTCATGTAAAGTGAACATGCCCGCCAAAACTGGTTTGCCTTTAGCAATGTCCTCAATAGCAGTGTAATTAACCCTGCCAGCTTTTGAAAGATTCTTCTTCGAATGTTCATGATGCTGATCTGAGCATTGACGAGACAACACACAAGTGTGACTCTGCTCAGCACCACGACGGTTTCGTGTTGTAGAAATCCTCAGCTTTCTACTAACACAAGGTGGAGATAATTCGTGCATAGCTGGTTGCGGTAGGGTTGCACGAATAATTTCTAACTGCTGCTGTTGAGGTGGAGGCTCATAAGTGATCAACTCCATCCGTGGTTGTGCGAGTTGCACCACTGGCTGATTTTGTTGCCTAACTGGTGAGTAATACCGCACTCGATAGTTCGGAGGAACCTCGATATCACTGTCCGGCGGTATATTCCTTTTCAGCTCCGCTTCACAACGGAGATGCATGTCTTCTTTAATGATAGCGGCATTTACCAACTCATTGTAAATACCGTTATTGAACAAGGCCACTTGTTCTTTAAGATCGACATTCAAACCTCGGAAGAAATATTCACACTTCAACGCTTCCGAGTCTACCATATGAGTGGTGCATCAAGTCTTCAAACTCCTTGAAGTACTCGTACACACTCCTTTCTCCTTGCTTTAATTCCAGAAAGTCTTGATACTTTGTTCGAAGAATTCCCGAACACTCCGGAATTCATCCCACATCACTCGATGACCTTCAGGAAGAGTTGCAATATACTCTGCCCACCAAGCTCCAGCAGCTCCGTGGAGTTGTTGAGCGGCAAATAGAGTCTTCTGATATTCATCGCACTCAAGCATATCAAACTTGGCTTCAATACATTTGAGCCAATGAGCCGACTCCAACGGTTCTTTCACTTCCGGAAAAACTGGTGGTTGTCTTGCTAGAAAATCCAGATAGGTGCTTGGCGGGGGATTCTGCTATAGTGTCTCCGGTCGTATGCTTTGTCGCACCAACAGGTCCAGAGACTCAGCCATCCTTGCCAAGATTTCCGCCAATCCGGTTGATGATGTCGACACTTCTTGTCGTGGCGAATTACTTCCACTATGACTCGACTCACCAACCTCACTCCTGGAATGAGCACGATCCATGCTGCAAGAGTGAGCAATTTACGGTTAAAATTCAAAGTTTAAACTCAACTTGAATTGAAAACATAACCATAAAAGCATCACATCAATATTGCAGCATTACACAAGCTAACTAGGGTTTCGACAATTCTGAAATCTACCAAACTTGAGCAAATTTGTCCAAACCCTTAATTACATTAGTCGGAAAAACTGAAAAATAACTTAAGAACATGTTGTGAAACTTGGAGAAATCTAAACATCCCTGTCCACAACAAGTCTCAAGTTAAATGGCAATAAGCACTACTCTGTTCAGAATGACCAATTGGTCTTAATCCCATAATTTGAATATGAAAATGGCAATTTCATGTCTCAAGTTTAGTACCAAAGTTATAGTTAACTTCAATATATTTCCAACGAGTACTTATTTGCCTTCATATCAGTTCTGGATCAAAAGATATGATATTTCAAAGTTAACAGAAATCTGGAACAATTTTTGACAGCACGTCCTTTGAAAGTGGCTGTTTTGTCCGCAAGATTTCATACAATTAAACTCCAAATATGGAGAAACTTTGAACTACAAATTCGTAGCACATATCGTAAGCTTTCCAACAGTGTCCTACATGACCCTTATAAATTTTTCTACAGAAAGTTATGATCGACATACAGAAATTTCCAGATAGCATTTTGTGTCTGCCGTGTTTTTGGACAGTTCACACTCATCTGAGAATTTCATCCATTTGGAGGGTGATTCCGATCTGGAGTTCTACAGAAAAGTTGTAGAAGACTTCAAAACCTTTCCACAAATGTATCACACACTTCCATGGGTTCAACCAAACAAAATTTATGCCCTGTTAAACTTCAGCAAAAATTCTGCCAAAAACAGGGGAGGTTATTCCTAAGTCTTTGTGAATAAATCTATACTCCCAATTGACTCTTAGTTCAATATAGGAGTTCATTACCCCCTAATAGAAGCCTAGACTCCAAATTTACTCTTTTCTTTTCAAACCTTCTTTTTCATGCAGTTCAAATCATATCACGGTACTATGTTTCCTCACCAAATTAAAATCCTAACCGGCTTTATACCGGCTTATACGTCTCAAGTGGTGGCACTAAAACGATCACTCACAAACTTTTGCTACACGACATGTTCTAACGTGGTTAAGGTACCTACAGAAAGCCACTCAATAATGATGCACACATTGATTTGTCATTTCAGGCAGGTCCATATCATACTAAAAACATACGCCCCCGTATCATTGCCATACGGGCCGTCCTTGAGTCAAGCCACGTCTCAAGATACATGATCGTGTTATTCACCACCCGACGGGGGCTCCACACCTTTGCAATAAAGCACACCGGTGGAACAGCGCTTTCGTATGCCTCATAGGATATGAAGAGTCCTAGAGAACACACTCCGTGTTACAAACCACACGATGGGGTCTCCTCCTCTTGCCCCTGGGTTTGCGCACTGGAGGCTAGTGCCATTCATATGTCTCTAAGACATGAAGAGTCTTAGAAAACATATTCACTTCCCGTCCATTGCTGAACGGGACATCCTACACTACTTTCCTCGTATGGGTGAGCTAACCAAAATTGATCCACTTTCGGTGGCGTTTCTTACCATTCTTATCTCCACGTAGGTGTGTCGTTACTGAATTGAAATACTGAAGAGTAACACACTGTTAGCTTGCCACCTTAAGTAACTATGCTAATAATACTCCTTATGTGGGCATACTATACGTTCCTCACTCGTATACTCCTAAGTTTTCGAAAATAGACTCTTTTCATGCGTGCTATTCCCAATGCGGCTCTGATACAATGCTGTGAGGAGCCCGGCCTGGGAATCGCAGTGGGTGGTGCCGTGCGATGCGGCACCAACAGCATGCATGAAAAGACAATAAGAACATATGGAACCATTTTGTTACTCAACATAAGATCTTTTACAACATAAGTACACACGCAGCGGAATGTAAAACTAGTTGGACAATCTACTCACTCTCGACCCTAACTACGCCGAAGAGAAGTCGTTCAGCCCGTGAACGCTTCCTACTAGCTTCACCAAAGAAAGGCAGCGGCTAGGTTTCCGATGAGTGGAACAAACCGTTAGGTTCATCGTCTCACCGAACAACCCTCTTCGTAGCAGGCATCCTGCTACCTGCAAAACAACTCAGAAGCAACTGTGAGCACTAAGGCTCAGCAAGACTTAACCGTCAATCCTAAACATGAAACTCTACATGCAAGGCTAGTAAGACAACAGGAACATGTATTTGCAAAAAGAAGCTTCACTAAACTTGAACCTTATATTCAGATTCTTATAGCCTTCATTTTAGTGGTCCTCACGCCTCACAACACCGGAAGTCCACAATCAAACAAGAAAAGCTTATCCTGATGTTGCTAGCCTAAGGTGGAACAGAAATTTAGTTGGCTCTATATCTAATTCAGTCAAGGTTCCAATACAATGATTCATCCACAACAGCAAGTTAAGAGACTTAGTTCCTCCTCTTACTATGTCACGGCGCAGTGGGCAAGTATGCTCAACCCTCTTCCGCGAGCGACGGTGATTCGAATCAATTACAACCCGGAATACACGACACATACACCCGCCTCGAAAGACTCTCTCAAGAGCTCTTTCTTACGTTGTATGCAGCAACCTTTCACACGACACCCTGACATAGAAAAATGTTTCACGCCGAGCAGGATGGTCCTCTACACGGACATGTCGAAGTTGCCCGCTAAAGGATTTACACCTCCCGCCTTCTCAACGCCATTCCCACGCGAAGGATGAGTTTCTATATCACGGTCCATCGAGTTACATCGGTTTCATGGGTCCCATACCCCACTATATATCCGGTACAGCTCAATCTTGTCCAGCAGGGACGCATACATACGGTCCTTAACCGACACGGATGGGGCTACAACCAACCTCCACATTTGCCTTACCATCCCGGTCCAGGCCAAATGTGGTCTCAAGCATTGTCACACCCATCGCAGGTCGAGACCAACCTTGAGCGCTCCATCCTACAGGAACATCCCTGTCCCCATCTCATTTTCATGAGGGTGGTCTTATCATCAACCTCTCGCGAGTAACTCCATTACTCGAACTTTGTCGCGAGTAGCTTTTTACTACTTGACTTCTACCGAGCTAGCTACAACATTAGCCTAGCATCTACGACAAGGCAAAGCCTACACTAAACCTTCTACTCAGGAATGTAATAGGCATGCAAGTGGGTTTCAATCATCCTAGACATAATGCACAATATCAAGTCTAATAACAATGAGGTGAAGTAAAGCAAAATTTAAAATGGTAACGATATGCAAACCGGGGCTTGCCTTGCTTAACGGTTTTGTTAGAAGCTAGGAGTTAGTCTTCCTCCGGAGAATCCGCCAAACTCATCACGAGATGGAGATCCTCGCTGCAGAGTCGAGTCCTCATCGAACGTCGATGTCACGTGCTATTAAGATGATTTATACACATGTATTCAAAAGCAATTTCGAAAATGATTCAAAACTGTTGTACCAGTTAACTCACACCTAAAAGGGAAAAACAACAGCAAGGTTTCTGTTGTTGGATCTACAACCTTAGAGATGATGAAAACTAGGGTGAAAAGAGGTACTAGTAATCACCATGTGATTAAGTCCATTATATGAACACTTAAACCTAAAAGATGGTAGCATAAGTTCCAAAGGTCCAATGAAGCTGAGAATTTAACCACAGCTTCTATGGAAGGTATTTAGGCAGTGTGCAAAAATTGAGCTCATGAAATGGCTTCATGTGAGCACAACAAATCCTTATGTGGTTTTCACTAATCTGCCTTTACCCCCTAGATATTAAGCTTTCCTATGCTGCAAAGTAGACTTTTTGTGAAAGTACAAAATGTCCTGAGTCCATAGGAATTGGTTTTATCATTTTTTGGAGTTTCCTACATGGAGCTATGAATTATACAAAGAATGGGGAAAAGCTGAAATTGTCTCTGTTCATTTTTCCCATTTTTCAGAGACATAAGAAATGAACACATCATTTGACCAAGCAAATGAGGTCCAATGCCTCTGAAATTTTTACTGGAGTTCAATGAATTTCGGAAGAATGTCCTGTACAAATTTGGGAATTTTCCAATAAACAGAACTCCTGTAAAAATTCCTAAAAGATTTAATATAATGAATTAATGAGCCAAATACAGGGATTTTCATAAATATTGGGATGCACCCCTGGATAGTACTCTTTGAGAGGAATCCAACAAAATTTGTTTCACAATTTCTGGACACTCCTACAAAAAGTTATGGCTCTCCAAAGTTTGAACTGAAGTGGGAAAATCTGGAAAATGTTTAAATGCCGACAGTGGGTCCCACTCGTCATCCCTAACCTTCAGCCTCGCGCTAAACAGGGCAGTGGCGGCTTCCTCCGGCGAGGTCACCAGAAAGGCACTTCCCAGCCACCTCCGGACCCCCTGCTGGCCGCCCCCCATTTTCCACCATGCTGAACATGTTGGTGAGGTCGCCGGCGGCTGAAACTCGCCGGAAAACAGGGCGCACCGGCAACAGCAAACCCTAGGGCTCCGGCGAGGTCGTGCACGGTGAATTCTCCACCAAATGGTCGGTTATTGGTCTCTAAAGCACCAGGGGACCGTGTAGAAGACCGACATGAGGTCTAAACAAGCCGGGGAGTGCTCCAAACCTATCGGCACCGTGCGCCCGATATGGTCCAGCAGTATACCCTCGAAAAGAACTCGGATTCCTCGCTCTACACTCAATTTCTTGGTGTAAAATCGATGGAGGAGGTGTGATAGGCAGCTAACATCCTGTGTGGAAAGTTTGAAACACAACAAACACGATTTGAGGATGAATTTTGCAATTCCTTACCTCAAGGTCAGTTTCTGCCGCCAGGGAGAAAAACTTGAAATTCTCCCTCTGTGATCAATGGCTATGGCTGATCTTCGGAGGTGAGCAACTAGACTTGTAGGTGCACCGATGGCGTGGCTTGCTTGGGCGTGATCACTCCTGGTTTGGGCTGGCCACGGTGACCAGTTCGGTTTTTCGGTGTTCCACACAGAAGCTGCAGCAACTTGCTGTTTTCCGGTGCAAACAAGCTTGGGACAGGGGAGGAAAAGGGCTTGCCGGCTAGAGAAGTGGCGGGCGCAGCTTTTTGCTGTGGAGAGCTCGAGCAAAGGGTGCTTGGTTGGTGGCTGGCAATCAGGAGATGCAAAGCGACCGCTGGGTTCTTCTCGAGTGGAAAACTGCGAGCGTGCACGAGCGAGAGAAAGCAAACGAGGTTTGTTGCACTCGTTGTGGAGGATTAGCCAGAGTAACAGGACAAGCTAGCAGGAGGTGGCGTCGGTAGGGGCAGCTGCCGTGCGCTCGGCTGAAGAAAATGAAAACAGAGGCGGTGTGCACTGTGAGCTGGCTGACATATGGGCCACAGCACTCAAATATCTCCCCCCTCCGTGCTTTAATTTTCCCGCAGCACCATTGTCCGAATTTCTCCAAAATTGGACGGTAGCCCAAACATGTTGTGAGGAATTTGAATCTAAACTCAAATTTCAAAATTTAGCACGTTTGGTTAAGTTTTCAAATTCAAATTAGAATTCAAACTCTCCCTCGAATATTCCTTGGATTAATTGGTATACGGGCTCCAAAAATATCCAAACTTGGATCATGAGCTCATTGATACATGGAGAATGCATTGGTGAATTCATTTGGATGTATTTATGCAATCTTGGTAGGAATCCTTTTAAAAGAATTCAAATTGCGTTTAAATTCCCTCCACTCTACTCATAGAGGAGGTGCACATGAGTTAGAGTTTTGGAAGTGAAATTCTTTCCCCTAGGTTAACATGTGTTGAGCATGGGCTAGAGAAAATTTTGAACTCCCTCACATGTCCATTTGTGTGTTCATCGTTTCGTGTGACACAACTATAGTCTTTTATCGCCTTAACTTTGTTTCATAAGTTGACATCAAACTTTACAAAAGTTGGGGCTGTTACAATTATGTTCTGGAGTTCTACAGAAAAGTTGTAGAAGACTTCAAAACCTTTCCAGCAATGTATCCTTCACCTCCATTGGTACAACCGATCAAAAGTTATGCCCTGTTCAAATTCAGCAAAAATTCTGCCGAAAACAGGGGAGATGGTTTCTAAATATGTGAAATGGAAACTATACTCCCACTTGACTCTTAGTTCTCATTAACCCCTAACGGAATCCTAGACTCCAAATTTACTCTTTTCTTTCAAAACTTTCTTTTTCATGCAGTTAAGACCATATTACGGTACTACGTTTCCTCACCAAAACAAAAATCCTAACCGGCTTTATACCAGCCTATACGTCTCAAGTGGTGGCACTAAAACGATCACTCAAACACGTTTTCTAAATGCAATGTTCTACTCGTGGTTAAGGTACCTGCAGAAAACAATCAATAATGAAGCACACAAAGGTTTTTCCATTTCAGGCAGGTCCATATCATAGTAAAAACATATGCCCCGTATCATTGCCATACGGGCCGTCCTTGAGTCAAGTCACGTCTCAAGGTACATGGTCGTGTTTTCACACCACACGACGGGGAACCCGAGTAGAGCGCGAACGGGTCGTCACGGTTGGGAATGATATCAACCCAACAGATACCACCTACTGCCTCATGACCATTGAGGCACGCCGATGGCGAGCGCTGCGTATGGCCCTTTGAACATTGAACGTTCAAGAGTTGCGTACTATCGTGTTGCTTACCACACGATGGGGTATTCTCACTTTTGCCTAAAGCACGCTGGAGATCAGCGTTTTCATATGCTCTCAGAACCATAGAGAGGTTCAGAGACTCATATTAACTACCGTGCCAAGCCACGGTATACCATTCCATACTACTAATCGTATGGCGAGTTACCGCAATTGATCCGCCTGCGGTACCGTACCTTACCTCTTACCTGACGTAGGTGCGTCGTTACAGAATTGAAATACTGAATGTAACACACTATTAGCTTGCCACCTTAAGTAACTATGCTAACAATAGTCCTTATGTGGTCATACTACACGTTCCTCACTCGTATACTTCAAAGTTTTTGAAAATAAGCTCTTTTCATGCGTGCTATTCCCAATGTGGCTCTGATACCACGCCTGTGGGGAACCCCTTCTGGGATCCACACTCCAGGATACACATTGGGTGGTGCCGTGTGATGCGGCACCCAACAGCATACACGAAAAGAACCATAAAGTACAAAGTCTTTTGTTTCTCAAGATAGTGTCATTTATAAAATATTGTACCACGAGGGTACACGCAGCGGAACATACATACACACTTACTCTCGGTCCAAACTACGCAAAAGAGAAGACGTCCAGCCCGCGGACACTTCTTACTAGCTTCCATAAAGATGAGTGCAGCGGCAGGGTTTCCGGTGAGTATCTGATGGTTCACCGAACAATAATCTTCATAGCAAATTTTATAACCTGCAAAACACTAATAATGCAACCGTGAACACGATGGCTCAGCAAGACTTAACCGACACTCCTAAACATGGAACTCTACATGCAGGGATTACTAACATAGGAAAAGTATGATGCAATAACGACACGCCTACATGTTAATCCTTACTTTCAGTTTAATAGCAGCAGATTATTATGCCTTAGGCAGCCCTCACATCGGAAGTCCACAATCAAACAAGAAACGCTTTCCTCCGATGTGGTGATGCCAAAAGTTGAATATAAACTTAATGAGCTCTACAACTATTGCATACATGGTTGGCAATACAATGAATTTAAAAACTTCACATCAGCAATGATACATCTCACTTCATCTGGAAAGAATTACTACGTCACAACTCAGTGAACAAGTGGTACTCATATAACCGCGAGGGATGGTGATTGCAATCAGGACACACTCGGAATACACGACACATACACCCGCCTCAAAATACTCACGCGAGCTCTTTCTTACGTTGTATGCAGCAACCTTTCACCCGTCACTCCAATGCCGAACCAGTTCCGCCGACCCATCAGAAGGGCCACTACCCGGAACACGTCCAAGTTGCTCCGCTAGCAGGTTTACACCTCTGACACCAACTCCCAAAGGACGGCCGTATAAGTTTCGACACGAGAGTACCTGAGTTACATCGGTTTCCTGGACCCCATAATTCCAGTATGCATCTGGTACTGTTCAAACTTGCTCAGCAGGGCGGCATACGCATCGGTCCTTAACCGACACAAACAGAGCTATAGCCACACAGTCCCAACGTCCTGCTGCTCCTACTCTCTGCTCAGTCTCATTTTTCATTCCAGACCTTTCATTCTCTAGAATCATATCCCGCTGAACCAACATCCTAAACTCGCGAGTAGCTTCCAACTACCCAACTTGTACCGGATCCTATACAACTTAAGCCTAGCAGAATCTACATGAAGGTAACCTCTTCTACCCTTTACTCCAAGGGTTTGTGGGTAATGGATTTGAAGTATCAATCACCTTGACCTAATGCACAATACATACTAGACCCATAAAAGTGATACAAAGTAAAATGTAACAAAAAAGCTGTTAAATGCAAACCGGGGCTTGCCTTATGTTGCTGCAGGTTTATTTCTACTTTATAGTCAGTATCTTGGTGATGATTAAATCTTCAACTTGCTGATCCAAGTCGAGTTCCTCGTCGAACTCCTTCGTCGTATTTCCTACCGACATGAATATGCACAGTTTTATGTTGCAAGTAAAGACATTATAAAACAAAAATGTTTTATTACTTACGAAAGGGTTCTAACTAACTAAGACTCGAGGATTTGGTTTGGCTATGTGCTGGAACAGAGACATGAACATTGTGAGCATTGAAGAATTTTGGAACTCAAGTTCAAAGAACTAGGTAAAGGATACAAGGATGAAACTAGAAAGGATTAGCAGAAACTTGAGAAGATGATCTCAATTTGCTCTGAATTTTTTTTACAGTGGACCATAGATCATACCGAGGTATGGCTTGCAAAATTTCAGACAAAGTTGATGGAAGATGTGGCCTTGGGAATTTTCTTACTATTTGGCTTCTCTGAATTCCTATGGCAATTATAGTTTCTTGTCATGCTTCAGATTTGGTTTTTCAGAAACTTGAGAGTCTCATGAGTTCATAGGACTTGGTTTCACCATTTTTGGAGCTCCCTACAAAGAGATATGGGTTTCAGAAGTTGGAGCTAAAAGCTGAAAAATCTTTCTGTTATTTTTCTTAATTTTCAGAGACATACAAGATTGAATCAACATTTGGCCAAGCAAATGAAATCCAATGCCCCTGAAATTTTTACTGGAGTTCAAGGATTCTTGGAAGAATGTATTGCCCAAATTTGGGAATTTTCCAATAAACAGAACTCCTGTAAAAATTCGTAAAATATTTTCTTTAAATGAATTAATGAGCCAAATCAAGGAATTTTCATAAATATTGGGCTGCATCTCTGGATAGTACTCTTTGAGAGGAATCTAGAAAATTTTAGTTCACAATTTTTGGAGGTTCCTACACAAAATTATGGCTCTCCAAAGTTTGAGCCGAATTAGGAAAATCTGGAAAAGTTTAAACACTGCCCGTGGGTCCCACCTGTCATCCTTAACCTTCAGCCTCACGCCAAACAGGTCAGTGGCGGCTCCCTCCGGCGAGGGTCGCTGGAAAGGACCTTCCCAGCCATCTCCAGTCCCCCTGCTGGCTGCCCCCCTATTTTCTCCCACGCTGAACCTGTTGGTGAGGTCGCCGGCGGCTGAAACTCGCCGGAAAACAGGGCGCACCGGCAACAGCAAAACCTAGGGCTCCGGCGAGGTCATGCACGGTGAATTCTCCACCAAATGGTTGGTTTCTTGGCTCTAGAGCACCTTGGGGGATCCCTCATCACTGGCATGAGCTCAAATCGGCCCAAAAATGGCTGCACATACGAGCTCATCAGCGACCTAGGGCAAAAATCGGTGCCGGCCCGAAATTCTCGAAGAACAGCAGCAAATATTGATGATTTTCGATGTTTTTTATCCTAAAGGAGCGTGGGAAAGTCTGGAACATTTTTGTAGCGCGGCACAAGCTTTGGTTGAGTGATTACTACGAATTTTGAAGGTTTGTGCAGCTCGGTTCTATGAATACACTTGCAGTAAACAAAGAAATTCTAACTCTGTAGTGCACGAAAAGAGGAGGGGTTTTCTCCGGAGTGTAGAGCAGTCTGGGGCACCTCGTTTTGCTGTAGAAGGTTGGGCACGATACAGCTCAGAACGTCCGGGCGCTGATAATCAGTGAGGCGCGACTTTGCTCGGACCTGCGGAGGAAGAACGGCGTGGCAGCGACGGGAGGAGGCCGGGCACTAGCTGGTGAGGGTTGGAAGACGTCGAGTGGAGGCCGGAGTAGCTCCTAGACACCTCAGCTGGGTGTCAACCCTCTCTGACGTTGATCAGCGATGAGAGCAGAGAAGCGGAAGTGGTTTCTTCGGTGGTTTGAGCGGGCGAGAGAGCGTGCGAGCAGGGAAATAATGACTTCGCTGCTGCTTCGTGTGGGAGAGATAAGGGCGAAGAAAAATCAGCTGAGAGCAGGAGGTGGCGCGGGAGAAACTCGGCCGAGGTCGGCTCCGGCAGCTGCTGCGCGCGTGCACACCCGAGAGAAGCAAAACAGAGTCGGTTTGCATCACTGTGTAGCTGACAGATGGGTCCCACACACTCATTTCTTAACCAAATCTTTCCCGCAGCTACTCACAATTAAAAGCTTTGCTTCACCTCGAAGTCATGGTTTGGAAATGTTGAATTCAAATGATTTGAATTCTGGTGTGGAGTTTGAATTGAGTTGGGTTATTTGAATTTAAAATGGAATTTGAATTATTCATTTGCATTGTTTCCAAAAACATAGCAAACCAACTCAATTATTTCTGAATTTTGGCATGGTTGCTAATTCAGATGTGAAGAACACATTTGTGGAACCAAAGTTGCAAATTGAGCAAGTTGAAATTTGAAACTGAAATTTAAATTCAGATTAGAGGGCTTCCTCTTTTAATCCCAATCAAATATTAGAACCCTTCCAAAGGAGCTGAAATTTGGAAGGTTGAATATATGACATATGAAGATCCAAGTTATGAATTTAGATCTCCATGTTTGGAAGTTTTGAGAAGTTTGAATCCTCACTTTGAACTTACACCGATATAATTCAAAGTTTTAATTCCCCTCATTTTTCCTAAGTGTAAAAGTGCTGAATTTCTTGCTACCACTTTTTGGGGATTTTATAGGATATGATGCAGTGAGCGGAGGTCTCACGTGCGTAGCCCTGTTGGTGTCGATTGAGGACCGAGCCGTGTGCGGCCCTGCTGGACAAGTATCGAACAGTACCGGATGCATACTGGCATATGGGAACCAGGAAATCGATGTAATTGGTTAACCTAGGTGCCGAGGCTTACCCAACCGTTTTATAGGAGTGGGTTGAGGGTAGCAAGGTGTAAATCTGCCGGTGGGCACAGACACGCTCCACGCAGGGACCTCCTGCCCATTATGGATGGACCGGTTCGGCATTTGGATTGCCTTTGAAAGGTTGTTGCATACAACAGAGTAGGAAGGTGTGAAGCACCACACTTCTGAAAGTGGGTGTATGTGACGTGTTATCCGGGTGTGTCCTGATTGCAATCACCGTCCCTCGCGGTTATTTGAGTACCCGCTTGTTCACTGTGCTATGACGTAGTAAGAAGTGAAATAAGCCATCTGAAAATGCTGCATTGAATTATTAATGTCTTGAAACCTTGTATGCTGTAGTTGTAGAGCTAATTAAGTTTATCTCCCACTTTGGGCATCACCACATCGGAGGAAAGCGTTTCTTGTTTGATTGTGGACTTCCGATGTGAGGGCTGCCTAAGGCTCATTAAACTGCTGCTATAAAACTGAAAGTAAGGATTAACATGTAGGCGTGTCTTTATTGCAATGTCGTTATCCTACATTACCAATACCTGCATATAGAGTTTCATGATTAGGGCGTCGGTTAAGCCTTGCTGAGCCATCGTGCTCACGGTTGCAATATTTGAGCTGTGTGCAGGTGAGAGCTATGAGGAGGGATCCGAGGACGAGGCGGTGCCCCCGTCGGGGTACACGGCCGAGCTGGAGCCCTGCACGTCGCCATGATCCCCTGTTCCATGTTGCTAGTGTGTAGCGTCGCCGGGCTGGACGGCTACACTTTTGCTTAGTTAGGATGAAAGGGTAGTTATAAAGAATACTTCCGCTGTATAATTATGTTTTGTAAAAGACTTCCGCTGTTTTATATCCAATAAAAGTTTGTATGTTGTTCTTATTCTTTTCTTGTATGTTGTTGGTGCCGCATCGCACGGCACCACCCTCTGCGATCCTGGAGTGGGTGAACCACGGGGTGGTCCTCACATCCCCCAAATTGGCCGCACCAAATTAGGGGGGAGAAACCCTAATTGAGCACACCCCCCTTGGCCGCAGCCCATTAGGGGGGGAACCCTAGTCCCCCACCTCTAGGACTCTTGGGTTAGTCTCCCACCTCTAGGACTCTTGGTTTAGTCCCTCTCCTCTAGGACTCTTGAGTTAGTCCCCCACCTCTAGGACTATTGGATTAGTCCCCCACCTCTAGGACTCTTTGGTTAAGTCCCCCACCTCTAGGACTCTTTGGTTAAGTCCCCCACCTCTAGAACTCTTTGTTCCCCACCCCTAGGACTCTTCCCGCCTCCCTTATAAATATAACTCCCCCCTAGCCGCACCCCTCTCTCTTTTGGTCGCCGCCCCCCTGCTGCCAAGCCGCCCCCTTGCTGCCAAGTTGCCGAGTTCCCCCTCCCCCTTGCCGGAATTTGGCCGCCGTCGAGCCCTGTCACGCCTCGCCGTCGCCGGAGAAGAAGCCCCCAACGTTCTGCCCTAGCCGGAGCCCCATAATTCTCCCTAGAAAATCTCCCGCTGCTACCGTTGCTTGGAGGGAGGCCCTGCCGCAAGTAAGAAGTGAGGTAGGTCTTTGTTACCCCTCTAAAGATGTCGCCGCTGTTTCTACGCACCCGTTTTCTTTGCCCCCTTCGAGCAGAAAATTCTGCGTGTGGACAGACCATATTTTGGTCTAATTTTGACGGTGGAATTGATCTACATCTTGTGTCAAGATCATCACCACGTCCACACTTGATCCCAGCAACCTTGATCACCATAAAACCCCATGGAAGCCCATTAAAACATGCAAGAACACGTACAAACTGGTTTTATGAAACAGCACCATAGGAATTGCATCCATTCACCTCATTGCATCTTGAGTAAAGTTTGTGCATGATAATTGATTGCTGTAAATTTTGTATGTGTGTGGTCGTGAGTAGAAGGACAAGCTCAAGAGGCCGTCTACGAGGAGCTACAGCACCAAGACTTTGATACGCTTGAGCAACACGAACTACGGGAGAAGGCAAGTGCCCCTTGACCATATTGATCCCATGTTTTGAAACTGTTTTGCTTGCGAAAACTCGTATGCTTGAGTCAACTTGATGGGACACCTTTTTATAGGAGTTTATAGTTTTGTTAACCATCCTTGTCGCCGGGAAAGTTGATGAGTCGAGTATGATCATTTTTCCTTTTTTGCTTCGCTCAACTTACGAGATATGGGAAGCTGAAATAAAACTTGTTAGCTAATGCACTCATGAGAATAAAGATAATGAGAACTTGATTGTGGTGGACCGGGATCCACTCATTCCAGGATCGCAGAGGGTGGTGCCGCGCGATGCGACATCCGACAGCACACGTCGTAAGGACACAATATATTACATGGGAAAACAAACTGAACTGTACAAACAGGTACAAACTTCAGTTAAAAACTATTGTTTATGTTACACAGCGGAAGTCTACTCTCTACAACTCACGCTCGCCTATCTAGCAAAAGTCGGTTGCCCAGCCCTAGGGCAACCCACACTAGCTGCACGTCTCAGCTCAGCGCGGCGTGTATGGCTCCCACTCAGCCGTAGTCCCCGACGGAGGGTAACCCTCGCCGGTGGACTCGTACTCCGAGTCCGTGGGTGGCTCCTCACCTGAAAAACACTTAAGCAGCAAGCGTGAGCACGATAGCTCAACAAGACTTAACTGACTCACCTAGGCATGAAACTCTACATGAGGTGTACAAGGACATAGGATAGTAATATTGCAGCAAATGGACACGCCTACAAGTTCATCCTTAGTTCATCTTTTAGCAGCAAATTAACATTTCATGAATCAGAAATTTAGTAAGCAATATTTGGTGGCACACATGTAGAAATACAATTATATCATAACAGCAATATTGAATCATAACATTCCATAAATTATCTACGTTACGACGCAGTGAACAAGCGGTACTCGTCACCACGAGGGACGGCGAATCGACTCGATATACACCTGCAGGGAAACCCAAAGAGCACGTCACGTACGCCCACCCGTGGAGCTGCACAGCATGCTCACTCGATGTCGTACGGGACAACCTTTCACCCAACAGCCCAAACGTCGAACCGGTCGCACCGAAACGAGCAGTAGGTTCCCTACACGGAGCATCTCTCTATGCCCGTTAGCAGATTTCCACCTTGCTGCCCTCAGCCTACACCTATAAATCGGTGCGTTATGCCTCGACGCCCGGAGGTTTAGGCTACATCGGTTTATCGGGGCCCATATATCCGATATGCCTTCGGTACGTTCAATACTTGTTCAGCAGGGCCGCACACGGATCGGTCCTCAATCGACACGGACAGGGATGCGCACACAAGACTTCCTCTTGCTGCACCCTAGCCCCTGCCTAGTCTCATTTTCATTACTAAAGTGATCTCACATCACTCGAACCAAACCCGTGTGTCCCAAACCTAAACTCGCGAGTAGATTCCAACTACTCGACTTGTACCGAAGTCCTATGACTCATTAAGCGTAGCATGTCTACTCGAGGTCTTAGACACAACCCTCACTCTTATGGGCAAGTTCTGGTCATGCCAGTGGGGTTCCATCCATCACACACCTAATGCACATACACACTTCACTCTACGTATGTAAACAATGTAAATACTTTATAAAAGGCTTAATACAAACCGGGGCTTGCCTTGTTGCTGCTGGTCAGGGGTTAGTTCTTCTTCCGGAAGGAGGAAGTCCAGCACTTCCGGAATCTCCTCGCCTTCAGCGACTACATGTTAATGAAATACTACATGTCAATTTAAATGCAATGTGTAAACTTGAATACATAATTACTAATAACTCTAGCTAGCCCTCCCCTTTGGTTCTGAAATTTTTATGGTGGCTTGGTAGGGTCCTAACCAGAGTCTTGACCAAGTTTCATTTGAAACAAAGTTCATTTGAACCTTGTATAAATAAAAGCCCATTTGGTCAATATTTGAGCCTCTAAGTAATTCCAGGGGTTTTCATGGCTCCAACCATTACTTTCTGGAAAATAGAATTTAAGATGGTTCTAATGGAATTGGTTTCATGTCATTTGAAGAATTCTACTGGAAGTTATGCCCTAATTAACATTTGAGAAAATCTGAAAAATGTTTCTGTACATTTTTCTATTTTTTCAGGGCAGTCCTCTTAATCAACCAATTAGGGGGACTAAATTAACTTGGATGCTTCTTAAAATTTTACTGTGACTCAAGGATTTTCCAATGACCCTCTCAGCCAAATTTCAGCATTTTTCATAAAGTATTAATCCAGATAAAATTCCCAACAGTTTAGACTTTAGGGAATTAATTCTGGAAAACTATTAGGTTTCATGAGCTGAAATTGGTATTGCTGGAAAGTACTCAGAATCCTGAGTTCAGCAAAATGTGTTTCACTGAATTTGGTTTGGAGCTTCCTATACACAGTTATGAATTTCTAAAGTTTGAGTGGAAACTGGAATTGTTTTGCTATTGAAAAAGAACCTGGGCCCACACTTTAAATCTCAGCCAGTGAAAACCGAGAACACACGGGGTTACTGAGTTCCCACGGTGTAGCCACAAAAGATCAGCAGCCACAGAGGATCTCAGCTCGACCGCCGAGTGGCTGACAGGTGGGGCCGGCACCTCGTCTTCAACCTCCCGCTCACTTCTTCCCGCGCGTGCGTCTTCCTCGCCGGCCGTTTCTCCTCCCCCTCGGTCCCTCCCTTCTAAGCCATCTCCCGGCCTGGCTTTCGCCGCCCAGGGGTTTTGAGAGTTGGGGAAACCGTTTCCGGGGCTGTTGGGATCCCTAAAGGTCCACAGAGGTCGGGCGACGGGCGGCGGCTTCGGGTCGAGTCCGGCGACGTCGGCCGTCCTCTCTGCCGGCTCAATCTCACGTCTCCTTCGCTCTAGAGCATCAGTGACTCATGGCAAAGGACGTCCCATATGCCACAGAGCTTGGAAACACCTCCAAACCCCATGCCACCGTGCGCCCTAGGTTGAAAACCGGCGGCTGAGGGTAAAACCTGAAGAGCACCGTGGTGGCTCCACAATCCTCAGTTTTTTTCAGCCTAGGCGACTCGCACAGAGGTCTGTAGCCTACCCTATGACTAGAATGGCCAGAGAACACCTATGGATCATGAATTTTGGAAAAACTACCCCCCTGGCCTATGGACATGTCCTCGGTATTCTGCAAATTCCAACGGCTCCCATGGAGGAATGGACTAGGGCTTTCAGCAGCGTGAAGAGAAGGAGTAGGCGCACCTTTTTGCTATTCAACGCGGGGTGTGACGTGCTCTGTATCGCCGGGACGTCGAGGAGGCCCGGCGGCGGCACAAACTGAAATTTCTGACGACGGTTGTTGCTGTGCGCCACACACAGAGGGTGAGGGACCGGCTTGGCAGCTCGGTGAGGTCCAGCAGAGTCCTGCACACGCTCTCACGATCACCGGTGGTCGCGGGAGGTCCTAGGGGTGCTGAGCGACGTGCGGGCGCGAAGAGTCATCGGCGGCAAGAAATATCCGGCCGGGTGCGGCTGCTCTCTGGGGAAAACGGGGAGAAGCCAAAGTGGAGTATTCGGTTTGCTTGACTGAGGTGTTACACGCGAGAATCATCGAGCGTAGGGGGTGGCACGTCGATGCCTCGGTGGCTCGCCGCCTCTCCCGTGCCTTGCTCGCGAAGCAGAGACCGGCTGCAGCAAACCGACTGAACACTCGTATGTGCAGCTGACATGTGGGCCTCCCCTTTAATCCTTTTTTTCCAATTTTCCTTTTCTGTTTTTGCTGAATATCTCCCCAGCTACTCACAATTTAATGTGAGACTTAGCCCCCAAGTTTTTGTTTGAATTTGAGTTCTCCCATTTGATTTTTTGTTTGGCTGAATTTGCCTCATGTTTGAACTGAAATTCAAATTCAGTTTTTGAATTCTTGCAAATTTAGCTCTTGACAAAATGAACTCCAATGGGGACGAAAATTGGTGGGCTTACTCAGAAAAATGTGCTGAGTTTGAATATGAAGCTAACTTTTGAATTTGAGTGATGAAAGTTGATGCAATTTGAATTTACATTCAAATTGGCCTCTTTTTAAAATACCTCCAAAAGTGCCTCAAAAGTTGTTGGATTTATATGAAACTTGGCCTGAACCTTCCCAAGACTTTTTAATTCCTAGGGTGAGCTCAACCTCTCATGTTCATGTGTAGGAATCCCACTTTGTGAAAATGTAGGCTTTCCCCTCTAATCACTCTTTTGATGGAGGATACTTGCTCTTCACAATTTTTCACAAGCTATCCACAACAAAAACTGTGGTGTTGTGAGGTGATGAAAAGTTTTTGCAAGTCCCTTTTCTTGGGCTTTTACATCCCTCCCCCATTAAAAGAATCTCGTCCCGAGATTATAAAAGAAGAGACAGCGATCTAGTATGGACTTACCCGTGCTGAGAAGCCATGAACTCCGGGTAATTTGAGCGAAGGAATTCCTCGCTCTCCCACGTTGCTTCTTCGGCGGTGTGGTTGCTCCAGAGTATTTTGTAGAACCACAATGTTCTGCTACGCGTGGTTCGGGCTTTCTCATCAAGAATTTCCACCGGATACTCATCATATGTCAAATACGGTTTCAGCTCGCCGATGTCTTCGGTAGGGACAGCAGCGGTATGCTTTAAACATGTTCGCAGTTGCGAAACATGGAAAACTTCATGGACACCAGCAAGGGATGCCGGTAGCTCCAGTCTATACGCCGCTGGTCCACACTTCTCGGTGATAGCATAGGGTCCAATGAAACGGGGAGCGAGCTTCCCCTTCACACCGAACCGATGCACACCCTTCATCGGAGACACGCGGAAGTACACGTGTTCACCGACGTCAAAGTGCAATGGCCTACGCCTCTTATCAGCGTAGCTCTTTTGTCGGGATTGAGCGGCCTTCAAGTTGGCTTGAATCGTCCGAACGCGCTCTTCGGCGTCGTTCACCACATCAACCCCGAATGTGACCCTTTCACCGGTCTCGCACCAGTTTAATGGGGTGCGGCATTTGCGACTGTAGAGCTTCGTAGGATGCCATCTTGATACTCGCCTGATAGCCGTTGTTGTATGAGAATTCCGCCAATGGTAGGTGATCATCCCAGTTCCTACCATGGTGGATGGCACATGCTCTCAACATGTCTTCCAAAACCTGATTCACCCTCTCTGTTTGCCCATCGGTCTGAGGGTGATAGGCGGAGCTCCTAATCAGCTTGGTACCCAATGCAGCGTGTAGCTGCTCCCAAAAGCGAGATACAAATAATGCACCTCGATCCAAGACGATGGTCTTGGGTACCCCATATAAGCACAGAATCTTTGCTATGTACAGCTCCGCATATTTGCCGGCATTGTAACGTGTATTCACCGGGATGAAGTGAGCCGTCTTGGTTAACCGATCGACGATTACCCAAATGGAATCATGTTCGTTGGACGTTAGGGGCAATCCCACAATGAAATCCATGCTTACATCTTCCTATTTCCTTGTCGGAATCTTCAGGGGTTGCAACAGCCCTGATTTCCTCATATGATCAGCCTTCACTCGTCTACACGTATCGCACTCGGATACGTACTTCGCTACCTCCCGCTTCATCCGTGTCCACCAAAATTTCTTTTTTCAAATCTTAGTTCATTTTGTTGCTGCCCAGATGAATGGAGTATTAGGACAAGTGAGCTTCATCGAGGATCTTCCTCCTCAGTTCCATATCTCGGGGTACGACTATTCGGTCATTGAACCACAGTGTCCCCTCATCATCTTTCCGGAAACACTTGATCTCTCCATTGTATATCCGTCTCCGGAGATGTGCCATGCCTTTATCAGTCTTCTGAGCTGCAATGATGTCCTCCCTGATGGTAGGGATGAGGGCAAGGTTGTACAGTGACCCATAAGGAACCAAGTATAAACTCGGCTCTTCCTCCTCCACCGGTGTAATGGTGAGGTGATGGACGTGTGATTTCCGACTCAGCACGTCGGCAACCACATTTGCCTTGCCAGGTTGGTAATGAATCTCAATTTCATAATCTTTGATCAGTTCTAACCACCTCCTTTGCCTCATGTTCAGCTCCTTCTGGGTGAAAATATATTTCAAGCTCTTGTGGTCGGTGTAGAGATGCACCAGATTCCCCAGGAGATAGTGCCTCCACATTTTCAGCGCCAAAACTACTGCAGCCAGCTCGAGATCATGCGTGGGATAATGCTGCTCATGGTTCCAAAGTTGGCGGGAGCCATATGCGACCACACGTCCTTCCTGCATCAACATGCAGCCGAGCCCAATACCGGACGCGTCACAATACACGTCGAAGGGCTTTGTTGTATCCGGCTGAGCTAAGACCGGGGCTGTGGTGAGATGCTTCACCAATGCTTGGAACGCTCCTTCACACGCCGTGTTCCAAACATATTTCGTCCCTTTCTTCAGCAATTCTGTCATCGGCTTAGCGAGCTTGGAGAAGCTTGGAATGAATCTCCGATAGTATCCCGCTAACCCGAGGAAGCTTCTGACTTCATGAACTGAAGTGGGAGCTTTCCATTTCAGCACTTGTTCTATTTTGCTTGGGTCAACCGCAATGCCTTCTGCTGAGATGATATGTCCCAAGAATGGCACTTGGCTGATCCAAAACTCGCATCTACTGAACTTGGCGTAGAGCTTGTGGTCTCGCAATCGTTGAAGAACAATCCTCAAGTGTTCGGCATGTTCGGCTTCTGTCCTGGAATAAACCAAGATATCGTCGATGAACACTACCACGAACTTGTCCAGCTCCGGCATGAAAACCGAGTTCATGAGGTACATGAAATGGGCTGGAGCGTTTGTGAGACCAAAGGACATGACGAGATATTCATATAATCCATATCTCATCGAGAAGGCTGTCTTCGGAATATCCTCCGCCCGGATCTTTATCTGGTGATATCCAGAGCGAAGATCCATCTTGGAGAACACACTTGCACCCACAAGTTGATCAAACAATATGTCGTGGGGCAGTGGATACTTATTCTTGATGGTGACGGCATTGAGTGGCTGGTAATCGACACACAGCCTCAGGGTTTCATCCTTCTTCTTTACAAACAGCGCCAAGCATCCCCAAGGCGAGGAACTCGGCCTAATGAAACCCTTGCTCAACAGATCATTGAGCATTTCTTTCAGTTCAGCCAGCTCATTTGGAGCCATTTTATATGGTCTCCGTGATATGGGCGTAGTCCCGGGTGCAAGTTCAATCTTGAACTCGACATCCCGCTCTGGTGGCATGCCCGGAAGATCATCCGGTATCACATCGGGGTACTCCTGGACTATGGGGATGTCCTCTAACTTGAGAGCTTCAGTATTGTTGATCGCTGAAACTTCCCGGACTGGATTATCTAATAAGAGGGACTGCGGACGGTGTAATGGGGAGTTGAGGTGAACCGTCCGTAATAGGGTTTCCAGGACAGCGCCATGGTAGCTTAGCCATGACATTCCCAAGATTGCATCAATCTTCTGCCCCTCAAGGATAATCATAGTGGTGGGGTATATCTTCCCATCTAAGCACAGTGGTGCTTTCGGAACCATCATCGTTGCTGAAATCTTTCCTCCCGGTGAGCAGATCATATAAGAACCCTCGGTTGGAAAGGCTTCCAGCTGATGCTTAACCACATAGGATGCACTTATGAAGTTGTGGGTTGCACCAGAATCAAAAAGTATGATGATGGCTTGATTGTTGAGAGTGAACGTACCCGCCAGCACGTCGTCTCCCTCCGGGGCGTCCTCATTGCCGAGATGGCGAACGCCCCCAGTCCGCTGACCAACCTTCTTGACAGGAGGTCGGCCTCGAGCACCGCCCTGGAACTGGGCTTGCCCGCTGCTCTGCTGCCCCTGGGGACAGTCCTTCCCGAAGTGGCCCGCCTGGCCACACGTGAAGCAAGTGAAACGGGGTGGTCCCCCGCTTATCGGTGGACGGAAACCCGGGGCACGTTGTGGCAGTGGAAATGCCTGGGGTGCCGTATGCTGCTGCTGCTGCTGTCTCGGTGGTGGCATCGGCGGTCGGAACGGAGGTGACTGAAAGGATCGTCCCCCGAACCGTTGAGGTCGCGCCAGTGGGTGCCACTACTGCCCGGATGGTGTCCGATACACCATGCGGTACTTCTGGGGAGCGCCACTCCCACCGCTGGGTGGAGCGCTGCGCTTCCGCTGCTCAGCTGCCAACTCCCGCTGAGCGTCCTCTTGCATGATCGCGGCATTGACTAGGTCGTTGAAGGTGCCGCGATTCCACTGAACGAGATGTGTCTTCATCTCGGGGTGTAACCCCCGATAGAAATGTCCCCGCTTCTTCTCTTCAGTGCAGATGTAGTCTGACGCATATTGCGCCAGATGGTTGAAGGCACGGGAGTAGTCATGGGCACTCCTCCCGCCCTGCTTCAGCTCCAAGAATTCTTGGAACTTCCTCTTCATTATTCCGGGAGGAATGTGATAGGCGTGGAACGCCTCCCGGAACTCTTCCCACTCTACGGCATGGCCAGCCAGACGTGAGGCGACATAGTTCGCCCACCATGCACCAGCGGCACCATGAAGCTGCTGCGTCGCGAACAGAGTCTTTTGCCGCTCCGTGCATTGGAGCAGCCCAAACTTGGAATCGATTGTCCGCAGCCAGTTGTCGGCCTCCAGTGGTTCTTCAGCTTCTGTGAACACTGGAGGGTGCATACTCATGAAGTCCGAGTACGACACCTCACGAGGCTCACGAGGCCCCCTCTCTTGACGCCCCCCGCCTGGGACGTATTCTGCACGATCGTGTGGAGCAGGTCGGTCTGCTCCTCACGACCTCCCACCAGTGCCGCTATCACATCCGCTAGAGTAAGCTGTAAGGGCCTCAATTTTTGACACATGTTTGAAGTGTTCATCATCACACACACACCTCATTTGAAGAAAGTTGATGAACACATTGGAAGAGCAAGTAACCACCATCAACATGCTCATTAGGGAACAAACTCACATATTGCAAAAGTGGTATTTCCCACATGTGATATAGGAGCTGGGCATATGAAAAGGTCCTACACATTGCTAGGGATGCCCATGCCAAGTTTCACCCAAATTCAAAACCTTTTGAGGTCATTTTGGGTGTAGCTAGAAAAAGGGCAGTTTGAAACTACATTCAAATTCAAACTGTTTTTATCCCATGAATTCAAAAGTGGGAGGCATATTCTTACTCAGCACATTTTTGTGAGCGCACACACCAATTTTCACTCCATTTGGAGTTGATCTTGACATGAGCTAAGTGGGGCAAATTCAAACTTTATTTGAATTCCAAACTGAACATGTGCTGAAATTTATCCAAACCAAAACCAATTTGAATTCTAACCAATTCAAATGGCTCATGGGTGAATAATTTGAATCACCATGGGCATTTTGGGACTTACTGTTTACAGCAGTGATGAGGAGTTAATTTCAGAGGTTAAACTTGAGTGTGGGACCCACATGTCATAGAGATAAGGGGGGGGGGGAGACTTGCACCCAAAGTCACAGCCTCGGTGGGAAATTCCACCGAGCAGCTGCTGGTTCAACGTCACCGAGAGCTGCCCGTGCGCCACCGAGGAGGAGCAGCGCCACCAGCTGCTTCCCGCTTCCACACACGAGCCTAGGTCGGTCCGGGGTCCTCTTAAGGCGTTCCACCGCGGCGATCATCGCTCATTTCCCTCTCCTCAGTGCACACCGAGTTCCCCGGTTTCCGCCTCTCTGCTCGATCGGGAAACCGCGAAAACATGGCGCCTCCTCCTTCCCCGAGCCGCTAGGTGCACCCTGAGCTCGAGCACCACTCTCCCGACGCCTAAACCACCGGGTTTTGGCTTCTGTTCCCGTGATCAACGACGACCGCCGTGACTGAGCTAAAGAACGGTGATCGGTCTCACGTGGGCAGCACACCACAGTCACTTTCACAGCCAAGCAAGGACAGAAAAAGGAGTGCACGGACTCCACGCTGCTTCCACCTGAAGCTCAAGCCACGCCGTACACTCTCGCCGGCGAATTCCGAGAATTTGCTCCGGCGACCTCAACCTGAGTTTTTGGTACAGTTCTTTAAAATTCTCCTTATCTGTCCCTCCTCGAGTCATCAAATTTTGCACACATATGCCGGATTAGCCGGCGATCAAATCTCCTTTAGCATCCATCGCATGAGAACGCCTCAGAGCGGCGGGATTTAAGCTTTACTAGGAGTGGCCGCCGCGGACCCATTCGGTCGCACGGTGAAACCCTATTTGCGGCAACTCCCGAGCTGATCTGAGGTCATGTCGATCTTCCTAGAGCTGCGCTGGTGATGTAGAGCCCATCGGCGCAAGCGATGGCGGGCTAGAGACCTCGGACAACGGTGCCGAACCACAGCAGTAGCCGCCGCACGTCGCGGAGCTGGTTCCGGCCACTGACGTCCCAAACAGAGCCCACCAACGTGTTCCTCGATGCCCTAAACACTCTGGCGGCGAGTCTCTGGCTGGGTGGCGGCTGGGAATGCCGGTCCGGCGAGCTCCGGGTCTGCTCCGGCGAGGGGAGGCGGCGCGGGCGCGAGGGCGCGTCGGGAGGAAGAAGACGACGCGGGGGCCAGCCGTCAGCGGCTTAAAAATTCAAAACCAGGATCGGGTGCGGCTGGGATCTGTTGTGCTGGCGCGCAGGAACCCCGCAGACCACGGTGTGCCGACGCATCAGTGCGCAACACGTGTCCCTGTGGCCCACCTGCAAGTTCAAACTTTTTCCCGATTTTCAGATTTCATTCAAACTTCAAATCATCATAACTTGGGATAGAAAGCTCCAAATCGAGTGAACCAAATTTTGGTGGATTCAGCTCTCTGAGCACTTTCCAAGAGGAAAAGTTTCACTTCATGAAAAGCCTCATTTCTACAGAATTAATTCCTCAAAGTTTAAACTGTTTGAAATTTTAACTGGAGAATCCCTTGGAGGAAAATTCTGAAATTTTGCTGGGATGTTCACCAAAATATCCCTGAACTACCATAAAAATTGCAGGTCCAGTTGAGCTCATTTGATCCACCTAATAGAGTGATTAGTGAAACTGTTCCAGAGAAAATAGAAAATGTTCAGAAACATTTTCAGAATTTTCTCTGAAATTGTTTAGCTCATATCTTTAATTAGGAACCTTCAAATTAAGTAAGACCAGCTCCATTAGAACCCTCTGAAAATCTAGTTTTCAGAAAGTCATAGTTTGTTTCATGAAAATCCTTAGAACACCCTAAAAAGCCTTCAATTAAGGTCAAGTACATAATTAATTGTGGAGGGCTCAAATGAGCTTTGCTGCAACTAAAACTTGACCAAATCTCTGTTTAGGTTGTGACCAAGCCACAGTAAAAGTTTCACAGTCATTGGGTCTGTCTAGTAAGAGTTATAGACTTCACAAGTTTAAATTCAATCAAATGCATTTAAATTAATACATATACTTGTATATCATGTAGTCGCTAAGGTCGAGGAGGAACCCGAAGTCCTAGACTTCGTTACTCCGGAGGAGAAGCTAGCCTAAGACCAAGAGCAGCAAGGCAAGCTCCGGTTTGCATTAACCTCTTTACAAATTTTTATTGTTTTGAGCACTTACTTGAATACCATTATTCCTTGCATTAGAGTCTTGTTTGGAAACCCAATTGCATAGCCATGAAAACCATGGGTTGGGTTTAGGATTGCAAACTCCGTTAGCTACTGCAAAGCTAAGTTAGGGTAGGATTTGGTACAAGTGTAAGGGCCTCAGTTTTTGACACATAATAGAAGTGTTCATCACCACACCACACACCTCATTTGAGGAAAGTTGATGAACACAAATGAAGAGCATGTAACCACCATCAACATGTTCATTAGAGAACAAACTCACACATTGCAAAAGTGGTATTTTCCACATGTGATATAGGTGGGCTGGACATATGAAAACTCCTACACTTTGCTAAGGATGTCCATGCCAAGTTTCACCCAAATTCAAAACCTTTTTGAGGTCATTTTGGGTATAGATAGAAAGAGGGCAGTTTAAAACCACATTCAAAAGTCAAGCTGTTTTTATCCCATGAATTTAAAAGTGGGAGGCATATTCTTATTCAGCACATTTTTGTGAGCTCACACACCAATTTTCACTCCATTTGGAGTTGATCTTGACATGAGCTAAGTGGGACAAATTCAAACTTTATTTGAATTCAAAACCGAACTTGTGCTGAAATTCACTCAAACCAAACCCAATTTGAATCCTATTCAATTCAAATGGCTCAGGGGTGAATAATTTGAATCACCAGGGGTATTATGGGGCTCACTGTTTACAACAGTGATTAGGAGTAAATTTCAGAGGTTAAAACCCTGGGTGGGACCCACATGTCATAGAGGGAGGAAGGAGAAACTTGCACCCAAAGTCAGAGTCTTGGTGGGAAATTCCACCGAGCAGCTGTCCGCTGTGCCACCGAGCAGCTACCGGCGCCACCAGCTGCTTCCCTCTCCGCGCGCTGGCACCCAGGGCGGCTTGCTCGCGCCCCCACGCGACCGGCACCGCCTCAGCCGAGCAGGAGTCGGCCGGCTTTATCTTCTCGCGGGCAAACCCGAGCAGCGGCATTGTTTCTCGCCGCAGCTCTCAGCTCAATCGGGAAAACCAGCAAAACCATCTCCTCCTTCGTCCCAGAGCTGCTAGACAGCCACCTGAGGTCGCACTCCACCTCCCCAACGCCAGAAACCCCGAGCTCCGACCTCCTTTGCCTGAAGACGATCGCCACCGCCGCGACCTAGCCTCAGCCGAGAGTCAGGCGCCCGTGGGCAGCATTCCACAGGCGTTTTCACGGTCCAGCGAGAGAGGCAACAGGAGCGCGCGACCACCGTGCTGCTCGCCTCCATGTTTGGAAGCCAACCGTGAAGAATCCACAGAGAATTTCCAGTTTTTGCTCCGGCGACCGTAAACCGAGCTTCCGGTACGGTTTCTTTAAATTCTCGCTCTATGATCCTTCGGAGGTTACCAAATTTTGCACATAGACGCTGGACTAGCCGGCGATCAAGTTCTTTTCTGCATCCGTAGTGTGAAACTGGCTAGGACTGACGAATTTCAAGCTCGATCGAGGGCGGTCACGGCGGGCACGATCGGTCACACGGTGCCGACCGACTTGCCGCCATCCCTGAACCCTTTTGACGCCTTGTCGAGCTTCCTAGAGGTACACTGATGCTGTAAGGCCGTTTGTTCGAGGTGTTGGCGGGTTTAGAAACCACGGTCGATGGTGCCAAACCTCAACCGAGGCCGCGGCACGTCGCCGAGCTATTTCCGGTCACCCCCAGCCCGACCTGACACCACCGACGAGTTCCTCGACGTTGACAACCCCCTGGCGGCGAGTTTCAGACCATGGGAGGTCCGGCAGCGGCGAGCTGGAGAGCCTGAGTCTGCTCCGGCGAGGTCGGCGGCACGGGCGCGAGAGAACGGCGGGAGGAAGACGAAGCCGGCTGGCCCACGTGTCAGCGGCTGAAGAATTTAAATCGGGATCGGGTGTGGTCGGGGATCGGCTGTGCTGGCGCGCAAATACCCTGTGAGCTCCGGTGTGCCGGACACCTACGCGCTCGACACGTGTGGTATCCCCGGTGTGCCGGACACCTCCGCGCTCGACACGTGTTCCCGCGGGCCCCGAGAGTTTAAACTTTTTCCCCGATTTTCAGAATTCTTCCAAACTTCAAATCCTCATAACTTTGGCTAGAAAGCTCCAAATTGAGTGAACCAAATTTTGCTGGATTCAGCTTTCTGAGCACTTTCCAGCAAATCAAGTTTCACTTCATGAAGACCCTTGTTTCTCCAGAATTAATTCCTCAAAGTTTAAACTGTTAGGAATTTTAATTGGAGAATCCTGGGGAGGACAATCCTGAAATTTTGTTGGTATGTTCACCAAAATATCCCTGAACTACCATAAAAATTTCAGACCCATTGGAGCTCATTTAATCCACCTAATGGTGTGATTAGTGAAACTGTTCCAGAGAAAATAGAAAGTGTTCAGAAACATTTTCAGGATTTTCTCTGAAATTGTTTAGCTCATATCTTTAGCTAGGAACTTTCAAGTTAAGTGAGACCAACTCCATTAGAACCCTCTGAAAATCTAGTTTTCAGAAAGTCATAGTTTGTTTCATGAAAATCCTTAGAGCACCCTAAGAGTTCTAATTGAGGTCAATGACATAATTAATTGTGGAGGGCTCAAATGAGCTTTGCTGCAACTAAAACTTGACCAAGTCTCTATTTAGGTTGTAACCAAGCCACAGTAAAAGTTTCACAGTCATAGAGTCTGTCTAGTGGGACTTATAAGCTTCACAAGTTTAAAACTTAATACAAACACATTTAAATTGATACATATGTTTCTTCTAACATGTAGTCGCTAAGGTCGAGGAGACACCCGAAGTCCTAGACTTCGTTACTCCGGAGGAACAGCTAGCCTACGACCAAGAGCAGCAAGGCAAGCTCCGGTTTGCATTAACCTTTTACAAGTTTTTATTGTTTTGAGCACATACTTGATTACTTTATTCTTTGCATTAGAGTCTTGTTTGGAAATCCAACTGCATAGCCAAGAAAACCACGGGTTGGGTTTAGGATTGCAAACCCCGTTAGCTACTGCAATGCTAAGATAGAGTAGGATTCGGTACAAGTCGAGTAGTTGGAACTACTCGAGACCATAGGCTATAGGCACTCGACTCGGGTAGAAAATAGCACATGAAACACATGGCAAGAATATGAGACCAGGCGGGGAGTAAGGGCAGCAGGACTTTGGGGCCTGTGTGCTATAGCTCCGCTTGTGTCGATTGAGGACTGAGCCGTGTGCTGGCCTGTTGGACAAGCTAGAACAGTACCGAAGACCTACCGGCTATATGGGAACCGGGAAACTGATGTAACTTGGGTAGCTGGGTATTGAGGCATTGCCCGTCGTTCAGAGGGTAGGTTGAGAGCTTGAGGTGTAAATCGGCTGGCGGCACAGAGATGCGCGTGCAGAGACCTCTTGCTCGGGACGATGGGACCGGTTCAATATTTGGCTGACGGGTGAAAGGTAGTTACGTACGGCGTCCGTGATGGTTGTTGTAGGCAACATCGAGTATGGGCGTACGCGACGGGTTGTTCGGGTAACCCTGCAGGTGTAAATCGATTATAATCGCCGTCCCTCGCGGTCAGTGAGTACCACTTGTTCACTGTACCGTGACGTAGAAAGAACAGGCTAGTCACATGATAAAATGTTGCTGATTGAATTATGGACATTGATTGTTAATGATATGCTGTAGTTTAGAGCTAACTAAAGTTCTTTTTCAACTTTGGGCAAAGTACATGAGAGAAATGCGTTTTTTGTTTGATTGCGGCTCTCTCATGTGCCTTAGCGTAAGGTTCTCCACAACCTGCTGCTAAAACTTGAAAGTAAGGTTCTACTAATTAGGTGAGTCCTTGCAAATGATTTTCACCTCATGTAACCCACCACCCCTCATTTAGAAGTTCCATGTATAGGTGAGGCGGGTCAGACTTGCTGAGCCTTCGTGCTCACTGCTTGTGTTTGAAGCTGTTGCAGGGTACTATGAGGAAGGGACTCCCGAAGAGGAGACGGAACCCCAGGAGGGGAACCCCGTCGAGTGGGAGTCGTGCACGCCGCAGAGTTAGTGTGCGTGTGTGCTAGCAAGGACACGTTCAAGGGCTGAACGTGCACTTGATGCTTAGTCTACGCCCGTGAGTGTGGACTGAACATATTTTGATGTAAACATGTTCATAAACTTGTTTATGTAATAAAATTTCGCTTCCGCTTTGTACCTTTGACGTGTGTTATCCGTTGCTGTGCAATGTAGCACCCCTCGGCGTGATCCTGGCTCGACAAGACCGTGGGGTCGTGTCAGTGTTGGTATCAGAGCTCGCTTGAGGTTTAACACAGTACAAAGGTCATCCTTTTCAAAAATCCAGTGAGGAACGAGTTAGTAGCCCGTATAAGGATGTTATTGGCCTATAGAAAGTGGCATATTAACCTATTTGTTATGTCGGAAAATCGTGTATCTCGGGACGTGTATGTCTTGGGGGGTGCACGTAAGCGCTGTCCACCAGTGCGCACAAGCTGAAGGGTGGAGCCCCACGGGTGGCAGGTAACCCGACCCGCTTTGATATCCTCTACGACTCTTCATGTCGTTTGGGGTATTCGAGCAACGTCTGTCCCTGGCGTGCGTGGTGCAACTTGGGAGACCCCGTCACGTGGTCTGAAACATGAACACGTAACTCAAGGCGTGGTTGGCTTGAGAACATCCGGGCGAGTGATGACGGCCGGGTGTACGAACTGTGTGGATTCCGGACTCGGTGTGCAGCCGAGTCTGACGATTGCTTGAGTTTCTGCAGGTAGCCTGACCATGAAACGGTAGACGTGTAGCATCCGTGTGCGAGTGACGTTTAGTGCCACTGAAATAACGAAGCCGGCTAAGTCCGGTATAGGTTTTTCTTTGTGAGGACGTAGTACCGACATAATCTGGTGACGCATTGACGTCACACCCATCTAAATGAACAACTTCATTTAAAACTTGAAGGTTTTGATCTAAAGTAGTAAAAACTTGATGTAACTTCTTCCCTTGAACAAGATATTCAAAGTTAACAAGTTTTCAACTTATAGGTTGCTAAGGACAGAGCACTCTGTTTTCAGCTGAATCAAGGCTGAAGTTAATCAGAGGTTAGAGGTTGAGTTCTTTCGAGGTTGGGGTTATATGATACATTTCTGGGAAGCTTTGGAAGAGCTTTACAACTCTTCTGTTGAGGTCCAGAGGTGTTTCATCCCTTAACCACTCGAAAACTGCAGTAGAGTTGAAGCTGTCCAGGAAACAGGACAGAGTAAAGACTCTCTGTAAACTCTCTGTAAATTAAGCATAACTTCCTGCTTAAAAATCCAAAAATAGAAAATGAGGTAGTTCTGGAAAGCTTATGAGATAGGTTACAACTTTGTAACAGAAAGTTTTGTCAGATTAGAAACAGAATTAACTGGGATTCTTGGATCAATCAGTACCTAAAGCAGGGAGGTGCTGTCCAATTTTCTCCAGAAATTCTGTTAACTTTGACATCTCATAACTTTTGAACCAAGACAGATCTTAGGCCAAGCAAATACTTTCTGGAAAGATATTGAAGTTAGCTTTAACATTGATGTTGAGCTCCAGAACTAGTTTTGCTTTTAACATGGCCTAAATCAGGTTGAAATGGAAACTGGTCAGGGCTGTCATGGGAACAGCAGATCAGCAGTCAAATTTGTCTAAAATTTGAACTATGTTTCCAAGTTTTATGGGTTCAATGAAATGTCTTATGTTATAACGCAGAGGTTTACTGTTTAAATAAATATTTGGCATTTCTCAAATATATTTTTATAGATGACAGCAGATAAGAAGTTGGAGAACGGGTGGGTGATGTCCCACTGTTCTCACCGTAGCGGCTACCCAGAAGCATTGTGGCAAATGCTCCAATATTTCGGGTACAATCAGATGCCGCACTACTTCGCCAAAGAAGAAGGCGAAGAGGGGAACAAGACGTGGACGATCCATGTCGAAGTCCCTGCAGGACCTACGCCACCCGGTTGGGTGCCGTTCACCGTCACGATGAGAGGAAGACAACCGGAAGGGATGTGGCAAGTGGCAGCCCGTGACACCATGTCACGTTTCTGCCAACTACACGTGCAGTCTATGGAGGGCACTCCATACGCGCTCGTTCCGGTGGAGGGACAGGCTCAGCATGTGTGGGAAGAAAGGTAACAGGAGGCAACAGATCCGGGTTGCCCAAGGTACAACCCCACGGAGGCAAACCTTAGCATCCAGATGAGGGCGGGAAACACCGTGATGGACAGCCAAGCTGTTCATACGGAGCATCTCGCCACGAAGCTCAAGGAGAGCACGAGCCGTGGAGACCATTTCGAGAGTGCTCACAGCGCACTCCGCAATGTGCTCCTTCCGACGATCAAGCGGCTGAATGAACAACACAATCAGTTGCGTCGTCTGAAGAAGGCAAGGAAAAAGAGCCGTGTTGACATCGCGGCATTACAAGAACTGGTACAGAATCTGACCCAGCAGAACGAGGACCTTGCTCAAGAGCGAGATGACGCTATTGAGGAAGGGCAAGACTGGGAAGAGGATTACAACCAGGCTATGGACGAGGTGCATGCTTTGCAGGACCTCGTACCCCCGGTATTGGGCATACCGGTGGTCTTGGGTCTTCCAGCAATGGGAGAACCCGGGATGGGAGAAGAGGTGGTAGATCCGGAGCCACCAGCAGAGGTACCGGAGGAGGACGACCCGCAGGAGGTCGAGTTCTACTCCGAATAGGGGGTTACAGTTGCCATGTAGGGCAGCCAGGGTAGTGTAACCCAACTTTTGTAATCGGTGACATGTCGTGTAGACAGTAGCGTATGTATAGGTAGTGACGACATGAGCACGACTTCTCGGAGAACCGAGAATAATGTATCTTGTATAAAGTTTATGCTTTATCAGTATATGTGAATGTTGTGCAATTATTCATGTGTCACTTCAATACCTACTGTTGCATATGGAAATTTGTAAGTAAGACATGTGCTAATTGCTGCTGATTTGAATATCAGAATGACGCGTACTCGTGACAACCCGGACGTTGGGGGTACTAGTCAAGGGGGAGAGACCTCCCAACAGCCTCCCGAGGACTCCTCGGGACAGCAGCAGCAACAGCAGCAACAGCAACAGCAAACACCGCCACCGCCACTGCCAACGGTTACATTGGACGACATCGTCGCGGCAATGGCGGGTTCACATCAGCAGCACACGGAGTTGCTGCAAACGCTTATCGCCAATACGTCTCGCCCAGAGAGACGTCAAGACCGTGAGGAGCGTCAACAGAGCTCCTACTCCGACTTCCTGGCAACTCATCCCCCGGTATTCTCAAGGGCGGATGAACCTCATGACGCGGACAACTGGCTCCGCGCCATAGAGATGATGTTCGGGCTGCTCCAGATAAGCGAGCAGCGCAAGACTCAGTTCGCAGTCCAGCAGCTCCAAGGATCCGCGAGCGCGTGGTGGGCCAACTTCTGTGCTTCACAACCCACCGACCGAGTGATGACCTGGGCGGAGTTCCGGATGGCCTTCGGGGCCTATCTATACCGCCAGGTTTAATGAAGAGGAAGACGCAGGAGTTCCTGCACCTGCAGCAAGGGAGCCGGAACGCGCTGGAATATTCCAGGGCGTTCAACGATCTCGCGCTCTACGCGTCGTATCACGCAGATACGGACGAGAAGCGGCGGGACCACTTTTACCAGGGGCTTAACCCGCTCCTGAAGGACAAGTTGGCGATGTTCAATCGCGGCAGCCTCAACAACATCATTGATGCTGCGATTGTTCAGGAGGACTCCGGCAAGGAGTTAACGGCGGCGGAGCGAAAGCGAAGCGCGCCGCAAAGCAACGGAGAAGGAGACGGTCCTTCTCAGAAGTTTCGGATGGTGAATCGCCCACCATCAGTGTAATAACCGAATTCTTGACCAATGAATCAAAACCGGCCCCTCTCCTCTCCCTCACTGCCAAGGTAGCCCCACATGTCAGTTTTCTCGCCCTAACCGCAGCCCCTCCCCTCTCCCTCTCTCTCCCCGACGCTATTATCGCATGTGAGCGAATTGTCTCGGTTCCGGCCGTTTCTTCACGCCCCTTCCTCAACCGGCGTCCTAGCAACCGCCGCCTCACTTCCCTCTATAAATACCACCCGACCCCGGCCGAAATTCCCCACAGAAACGACCCCAGTTCTCCCGATCGAAAAAACCGCCCCCTTTTCCAATTCTTCAAAAACACTCGGAGATCCCTGGTGTTAGCGACTCCTACACACTCCACCGATCTCCAGAACAAATTCCCGATCAAATTCCCTGAAGAAACGCGCCTGGAGATCGATTCCGACGAAGATCGCCGGAATTTCGAACTGCCGCCGTCGATCGTGCTTCTCCGGCCATTTCTGACCCCCGAGGACCCCCTAGGTGAGTTCTCCACCCCCTCCTCTCTCTTTTAGTGCAAGTAGATCAAGAATCGGTAGAGAAATCAGGAAAACCGAGAATTCCGGCCACCGCCGGCGACTGCGCGGCCGCCGGACGCGAGAGAGACGAAGTCGGGGCGACGTGGCCGCCTCTGAGCCCTCGGATCTAAAGTGAACGGTTAGAATTAAAAGAACCGATACCGGTTTGATTCTTTTAATCTGGGCCGTTGATCTCAGATCCAACGGCCCACATTTAAAACAGTTATAAACGTTAGAAATCTTCTTGTTAGGCCCCTGGAGATTTAAATAACTAGGAAATAGCCCCTGTGATTTACAGAATCAACCCTAAGTTCATAGAAAAAATTGGAAATTCACTTTGAAATAGCCAAATAGCCCCTGTGCTTTTTAGAAATTGGTAAAACCGTTATGAAAATTCAATCTGAACCCCAGAAAGTTTGAAATTGTTACAAATTAGCCCAAATCAGTTTTAAAAGTTTGTTTTAATTCTGTAATTAATCAAATAAGGCTAAATGATCTCTGAAAAATGTGGGAAATTTATTAAAAGCATTGTTAAAACATTCTGAACAGAAAACAAATTCTGAAATTAAAAATAATAACTTTCAGAAACTGAAAATTTTTATTTAGTGTTAAATTAATTCCGAAAAATCAAAATAAAAACAATATAGGTGTTAGGAAATTATAGAAATCTTTTAATTAGTATAAGATTATTCTGTTTTATACTTTTCTGTATTTTAAGTTTCTGTAGTCCCGAAATAATTATTTAAATGACTGAAAATGCATTTTTAAGAATTAAATAAATATTGAAAATAGGTAAAAATACTATATAATGAAGGAAAATTTTGGAAACTGTTTCAAATACATAAATAGGTTCTGAAAAGTAGAAAAAGTAGTAATATGAGTTTTGAAAATCATTATAGTAATAATTTAAATAATTTTTGGGATTTAATTAATTATAAAAATCAACATATGTACAAATAAAATTCTAAAATTATTTCAAATCACATCACAGGTTGAAAGTGAGTATTTGGCTATAGCAAAAGCAAAATAGAAGTGTAGAGGTACCCAATTGAAACCTATTTTACTTCTAACTCACATAAAATGACATGAAATCAATAAGTGTAGGTGTATAATCAAATGCATATGATTGAAATGCATTGTCAAGGTTCTTATGTAATGTTTGGCATTATTTTGTGTGCATATGTATGGATAGAACCAACCCAAGAACTGTTTCATAACCTTCAAGAGCAAGAATTTGAAGTGAATCCCTCTTCATTCAAAGGCAAGTGTTCCTTGACCACTTTGTTCCTATTCTAGGATGAATAGTTAGATTATTTGCATGATTGCTTTAATATGAAACCTAGTGTAGGATGTTTCCGTAATTTCATTGTTCTATCTTTCCTTGCAAAACCATGGAGGGAATTAGTTAGGACTTGATGGTTATCATTTTATGTGCTTAGTCATGCTTAGAACTTTAGAAATGAATGAAACATAATTGATACTAGTCTTGTGGATTATATGAAGGACACAAGTGTGTGTCATGTGGTTATGAATCTAGGCAGGCTGGTTGGTTGGTTGGTGCTTCGTGCACGAGACTCGGGAATGAGTTAGTGCATGACTTAGATTCTAAGGACCGGTTCATGGAACAGTTAACCCGGCTTTACAGTGCCACCACAAGACTGAGATGGGGCAGCTTGGCCGATTAATTAGGAGTTTGCCGGTATAGTATGAGTGGTTGGATGGTGCGGGGAATGGGAGTCCATTTTTGACTGCCCTGGGAACTGCAAGGCTCAAGAGGGGGCTTCTGTAGGGGAGGGTTACTCCCAGGAACTACAGTGGTGAAACCTCAGTGGGCTTGTACTTGCCGGTAGACCCTTTGTAAAGGCCATGTAGTGATCTCCTGATCGCACACCAAAGGAAGTGTGTAATGTGGCTTGCAACCACGGATATCAGGGAGGTTTCTTAGTCCACCTGGCAACAGGGGATGAAATCACTACTTGTGGGTAAAGTGGTACAATCTCTGCAGAGAACCAAACTGTCATGACAGCCGTGCTCACGGTCAAGAGCGGCTTGGACTTGTCCATGATTAGAGAAACATGGATGTGAGTTGAAAGAGACTGTTGGGTGGTGTAACCTAACATTAATGACTTAATTTTAATGATGGTGGGATTATCACTTAGTAAGATAGGTTGCTAATCAAAGCTAAGGCTTAGGATTAATGCATAGTGCTTAACCATGTTAGCCTTCCTTGCTATTAACCTTCATAACATTCTTTCCTACACTTGCTGAGTACCTTTAGTACTCAAACTTGCTTTTGTTGGATATCATTTGTTGCTCAGGTGCAAATGAAGATATAGACTTTGATGAGGAGGACTTTGATCCCGAAGAGTTATTCTAGGTTGGCGTAACCCCCGGGCAACGCCTGTGGATTGGAGGACCCCTACTTAGACTTCCGCTGGTTGTAATTATTAGTGTGATAATACTCTTAATATTCTATTATGACATATGATGTAATATAATGTTACCGTTGACTTTGGCATGTAATATAATGATATTTCACTATTGTCGGCACATGTATGAGTCAACTGATCCTGGCATACATGTGAGAATACGCTCGGGTATTTCTTATGGAATACCGGGTGTGACAAAGTGGTATCAGAGCCAAGGTTGCCCGTAGGACGCAAACCTAGTTAGAAATGGACGGGATAGACATCACTATTTTATTAAAAACTATTTTACTAAATATTTTGTTAGAAGGAGGATTATTTAAACTATATATATGTTATCTAACCTCATCTATACTCAAAATTATATTATTGTTTATTTTCTAACACATTTTAAATTTTTCTTGAAACAGATGGCACGCACACGTCTCACGGCCCGTAAGTCCACCGGAGGACGAGTTCCTCGACACCAGCTGGCTGAGCGCACTACTGAGGAGGTGGACAACCCCGCCACCTACCAGACCCACGGGGAGTCCCCTAGAGGCATGGTGGATCGTCTTAGACACCTCCTTCGCTGTGCTGGTTATACCGGCAAGCTAGAGGTGCAGTACGACACCACTCGAGTCTCTCGCACAGAACGGGACGAGTGGAAGTCGCAGGCGAGGATCTACTACGAGAACAGGCTGCTCAAGATCCACAACTCGCCAGCATGGAGGTCCACCATGGCAGAAGCTGAGAAGGACGCCACTTGGGAGGCAATCACTTGCCAGAGCTACACCAACCGTGGCCGCCTTGAGGGGACCCAATACATGTACACCCCTCGGCGACAAAGTGGAAGTGCGGTATTCAACTATGAACCCATCCATGAAGGTTGTGACGTAGTGCAGATGGATATGAGCCTCCATGTAGGAGTGGACGTCAGTATGAGGCTGCAGAACTGCCAACAGGAACTCCAAGACGTTCGGGACCTTCTGAAGAAGACGGAGGCCATTATGCGTGGACTGATGAGGATGAGGGATGGAGAAGTGAGTGACCTCTATGCTTCGAATGGAGACACTTGGACTCCGGACTCTCCAGACCGTAGGGCAGCCAAACGCCCTCATATTCCTCCAGCACCTGAGGCCTCCACAGCTGAGTCAGAGGCTAGCACTCCTGATGGTGATGGCGGGAACCCACAGGAGAATGCACAGAACCCAGGGGACAACTAGGATAGGTGTCCTTGTTCATGTAGTAACTCGTGTAGTACGTATGTATGGTAGTGTATTGACTAGTGTGTAATGCTTGATTAGTGAACTTGTTTAGAATAATGATGTAATGTATGTTAGTGTATTTACGTGAGTTGTGAAAGCCGTAGGCTTATGTTCACAACCTCGTTAGTGTATGTAACTATCTATTAAGGAATATAAGTGCTTAGTTTGTTTCAATCATGATCACCTAGTAAACGAAGTAGAAACTTTAGTAACTCTTGTATAGAATTGATGAAGTAAGTACACAACGTAATACACTTAAGAGAACATCTATACATTAATTTTAAACATAAGTATTTCACAATAGATGGCAGGAAGGAGACGCAATGAAGGGAACAACAACAATGAGGCTACAGAGTTTCCTTTGCCTGGGTGGCAGCCACGAGTTGCACGCAGAGCAGATGGAGAGGTTATACAACAAATGATGAATATGAAAAACCAACTTCTTTAGAACTTGACACAAGTGGTGGCCAACATGCAACCACAAATTCAGAGTGCACCACGTCAACCCAAATTGAATGAGTTTCTAAGCACTCAACCACCAAGGTTCGATAACGCTATAGAGCCATTGGAAGCTGATGATTGGCTCAAAAATATTAAGAACAAGTTGCAGATCATACAGTGCCCAGGACGTGAGAGAGTGCTCTTTGCTTCTCACCAACTATATGGATCTGCAGCAGACTGGTGCACAGCATACAAAGAAGCCCATGAGGATCCAGAAAGTATCTCATGGAATGAATTCAAACTTGCCTTCCGCAATCACTATGTTACAGCAGGAGAGATCAAGAACAAGCGGAAGGAGTTCCTCAACTTGAAACAAGGTAGCATGTCCGTGTGAGAGTACCTTACCAAGTTCACACAGTTATCTCGCTATGCTCTGGGAGACATAGACACGGAAGAAAAGAAACAAGATTGTTTCATTGAGGGATTGAACTCAGAAATACAATATGCTATGTCCTCAAGTGACTATGAAAGTTTCCAAAAGCTCATCAACAAGGCTTTCATAGTGGAAAGAAAAAGACAGAAGTTAGTTGAAGAGCGAAAGAGGAAAATGAATTGGCAAGGACAGTCTTCCAGCAGCAACAGTCGGCCCCGTTTCTCATCACCGCCGACGGGAGCAATGAATCGACCTATGGCTCCCAATCAATTTCAGAGGGGCTACAACCCTGCTGCTAGGAACCCAACTTTCCAACCACAACAGCAGAGACAACAAGTGCAGCAACAACGTCCTGCCTTTCAACCCCGTCCTGCAGGGTCAAATCCTCCAAATGCACAACCAGGCAACAAAGCACCAATGAACAAGGTCACGGGGCAATGCTTCAACTGTGGAGAAACGGGACATTATGCCAACTGGTGCCCCAACAAGAAGCCCCCTCCACCACAGAATCTTGTGCGTGGCAAGGTGAATCATGTGACCATGGAGGAAGCACAGGAGGCACCAGATGTGGTGATTGGTATGTTCTCCGCAAACACTTATCCTGCTACAATCCTGTTTGACTCCGGTGCAACACACTCATTCATAGCCAAGGAATTCATAACCAAGCACAACCTACAAATTACATCTATGAATCGAGTATTATTAGTGAATTCTCCTGGAGGAGAAATAAAGACAAAACAAATATGTCCCAAGGTAAAGCTAGGAGTTAATGGGGTAGAATTCCTTGCAAATCTCATTGTGATAGAATCACAAGGGATAGATATCATTTTGGGGATGGACTGGTTAATCAAGTACAAAGGAGTTATACATTGCTCAACGAGAACAGTGGAACTAACACATACGGATGGAACTAAGGTTGAGTTCACATCTATTCAAGTACCCTCTGGAAATGTTCAACTCAACAAGACAGAAGTAGTTATTGAGGACATAAAAGTGGTCAGTGAATTTCCAGATGTATTTCCCGAGGAGTTACCAGGTATGCCACCGGATCGAGAAGTAGAATTCATTATAAAATTAGTACCTGGTACTGCTCCTATATATAAAAGACCATACCGGATGGATACCCAACAACTAGCAGAACTCAAGGATCATATCCGAGAGTTGTCGGAGAAAGGGTATATCCGTCCCAGTTCCTCACCATGGGGAGCTCCGGTCATATTTGTACCAAAGAAGGATGGAACCAAGAGGTTATGTGTAGATTACCGTGCCCTCAATGAAGTGACAATAAAAAAAAGTACCCTTTACCTCGTATTGAGGACTTGTTTGATCAATTAAGGGGTGCATGTGTATTCTCCAAGATTGACCTTCGTTCTGGATATCATCAACTAAAGATAAGAGAATTGGATATTCCGAAGACAACATTTGTTTCTAGGTATGGACTGTATGAATATACAGTTATGCCTTTTGGACTAACAAATGCTCTGGCATATTTCATGTACCTTATGAATAAGGTGTTCATGAAATACTTGGACAAGTTTGTGGTAGTGTTCATTGATGATATCCTCATATACTCAAAGAATGAGAAAGAACATGAAGAGCATCTGAGAATAGTATTACAAAGGCTAAGGGAAAACCAACTTTATGCCAAATTCAGTAAGTGCTAATTTTGGCTTAAGAAAGTTGCTTTTCTAGGACATATTATCTCCGAAGGAGGAATCTCAGTAGACCCAGAAAAGATATCCGGTGTGCAGAAGTGGAAGACACCAGAGAATGTCAGTGAGATCCGAAGCTTCTTAGGATTGGCAGGCTATTACCGAAGGTTCATTGAAGGATTTTCAAAGATAGCTAAGCCACTCACAAAGATGTTGGAAAAGGGAGCTGCTTTTGTATGGTCTAAAGAGTGTGAATCAAGCTTTCAAGAATTAAAGAAGAAGTTAACAACTGCTCTAGTCTTGGTTATGCCCGATATGGAGAAATCATTCTCTGTATATTGTGATGCTTCAGGACAAGGGTTAGGATGTGTGCTTATGCAAGAAGGGCATGTTATTGCCTATGCTTCCCGACAACTCCGGAAGCATGAGAAGAACTATCCTACCCATGACCTAGAGTTGGCAGCAGTTGTACATGCATTGAAGTTATGGAGACATTACCTAATGGGTAAAAGAACTGAGATCTATACCGATCACAAGAGTTTGAAGTATATCTTTACTCAGCCAGATCTCAACCTTCGGCGAAGGAGATGGTTGGAGTTCATTAATGATTTTGATGTGGGAATCAACTACCATCCTGGAAAAGCTAATGTGGTTGCAGATGCCTTGAGCAGAAAGACACATGTTAACATGTTGACCATAAGAGATCTACAACCCCAACTTTGGGAAGAGTTCGCAAAGCTCAACTTATGCTTGGTGAATCATACAGAAGCCATAGCAATGGAGGTTGATTCAACTCTGGAACAAGATATACGAAAGGTCAAAAGGACGATGAAAAGATCAAAGAAATTAAGCAGTTCATCAAAGAAAACAAGGCACCGGGATTTAGAGAAGACGAGAATGGTATTATATGGCATGGTAAAAGAATATGTGTGCCAGACATCAAGGAAATAAAGAAGTTAATCTTAAAAGAGGCTCATGATTATGATTATTCTATCCATCCTAGGAGTACAAAGATGTATCATGATCTTAAAACAAGGTATTGGTGGTATGGAATGAAAAGAGATGTTGCAGAGCATGTGGCATTGTGCGATACATGTCAACTAGTCAAAGCAGAACATCAAAGGCCTGCAGGGCTATTACAACCACTAAAGATACCTGAATGGAAGTGGGAAGAAATTGGGATGGACTTCATAGTGAGTTTGCCCAGGACACAAACAGGGTATGACTCAATATGGGTGATAGTAGATAGATTGACAAAAGTTGCTCATTTCATTCCAGTGAAGGAAAATTTTAACGGTTCCAAACTAGCAGAACTGTATATGTCAAGAATAGTCTGCCTACATGGTGTACCCAAAAAGATAGTATCAGATAGAGGTACACAGTTCACTTCAAGATTTTGGCAGAAATTACATGAGTCCATGGGAACGCGATTAAATTTCAGTTCTGCATATCATCCACAAACTGACGGGCAAACAGAAAGGACCAATCAAATTCTTGAAGATATGCTCAGAGCTTGTGCTCTCAAAAATAATAGGAGTTGGGATAAGAATTTGCCATATGCAGAATTCTCCTACAATAATAGCTATCAAGCAAGTATGAAGATGTCCCCATTTGAGGCTTTATATGGAAGAAGATGTAGAACTCCACTATTTTGGGATCAAATAGGAGAGAATAAGGTGTTTGGACCTGAAGTACTAAAAGATGCAGAAACGGAAGTAACAGAAATTCGCAATAATCTAAAGATAGCTCAAACAAGAAGAGCTATGCAGACACAAGGTGAAGAGAACTAGTCTTCGAAGTGGGAGATTATGTGTATCTCAAAGTGTCACCCATGCATGGACTAAGGAGATTTAAAGTAAGAGGGAAGCTAGCACCTCGGTATATAGGACCATTCAAGATACTGGAACGCAAAGGAGAGGTAGCATATCAGTTGGAGTTACCCTCCCGGTTGTCAGACGTACACGATGTGTTCCACGTATCACAGCTCAAGAAGTGTTTGAGAACACCAGAAGAACAACTACCAATGGATGAGTTGGATGTACAAGAAGATCTTTCATATACTGAGTATCCTGTCAGAATTCTTGACACAATGGAAAAGGTTACCAGAAACAAAATAATTCGTATGTGCAAGGTTCAATGGAAACATCATTCCGAGGCAGAAGCTACATGGGAAAGAGAAGATGAACTCAAAGCACAATTCCCTAATCTATTCCCTTTGTAAATCCCAATCTCGAGGACGAGATTTTTCTTAAGGGGGGTAGAATTGTAATAACCGAATTCTTGACCAATGAATCAAAACCGGCCCCTCTCCTCTCCCTCACTGCCAAGGTAGCCCCACATGTCAGTTTTCTCGCCCTAACCGCAGCCCCTCCTCTCTCCCTTTCTCTCCCCGGCGCTATTATCGCATGTGAGCGAATTGTCTCGGTTCCGGCCGTTTCTTCACGCCCCTTCCTCAACCGGCGTCCTAGCAACCGCCGCCTCACTTCCCTCTATAAATACCACCCAACCCGGCCGAAATTCCCCACAGAAACGACCCCAGTTCTCCCGATCGGAAACCCCCCCCTTTTCCAATTCTTCAAAAACACTCGGAGATCCTTGGTGTTAGCGACTCCTACACACTCCACCGATCTCCAGAACAAATTCCCGAAAGAAACGCGCCTGGAGATCGATTCCGACGAAGATCGCCGGAATTTCGAACTGCCGCCGTCGATCGTGCTTCTCCGGCCATTTCTGACCCCCGAGGACCCCCTAGGTAAGTTCTCCACCCCCTCCTCTCTCTTTTAGTGCAAGTAGATCAAGAATCGGTTGAGAAATCGGGAAAACCGAGAATTCCGGCCACCGCCGCCGCTCGCCGGCGACTGCGCGGCCGCCGGACGCGAGAGAGACGAAGTCAGGGCGACATGGCCGCCTCTGAGCCCTCGGATCTAAAGTGAACGGTTAGAATTAAAAGAACCGATACCGGTTCGATTCTTTTAATCTGGGCCGTTGATCTCAGATCCAACGGCCCACATTTAAAACAGTTATAAACGTTAGAAATCTTCTGGTTAGGCCCTTGGAGATTTAAATAACTAGGAAATAGCCCCTGTGATTTACAGAATCAACCCTAAGTTCATAGAAAATTGGAAATTCACTTTGAAATAGCCAAATAGCCCCTTTCTTTTTAGAAATTGGTAAAACAGTTATGAAAATTCAATCTGAACCCCAGAAAGTTTGAAATTGTTACAAATTAGCCCAAATCAGTTTTAAAAGTTTGTTTTAATTCTGTAATTAATCAAATAAGGCTAAATGATCTCTGAAAAATGTGGGAAATTTATTAAAAGCATTGTTAAAACATTCTGAACAGAAAACAAATTCTGAAATTAAAAATAATAACTTTCAGAAACTCAAAATATTTATTTAGTGTTAAATTAATTCTGAAAAATCAAAATAAAAACAATATAGGTGTTGGGAAATTGTAGAAATTTATTAATTAGTATAAGATTATTCTGTTTTATACTTTTCTGTATTTTAAGTTTCTGTAGTCCCGAAATAATTATTTAAATGACTGAAAATGTATTTTTAAGAATTAAATAAATACTAAAAAATAGGTTAAAATACTATATAATGAAGGAAAATTTTGGAAACTGTTTCAAATACATAAATAGGTTCTGAAAAGTAGAAAAAGTAGTAATATGAGTTTTGAAAATCATTATAGTAATAATTTAAATAATTTTTGGGATTTAATTAATTATAAAAATCAACATATGTACAAATAAAATTCTAAAATTATTTCAAATCACATCACAGGTTGAAAGTGAGTATTTGGCTATAGCAAAAGCAAAATAGAAGTGTAGAGGTACCCAATTGAAACCTATTTTACTTCTAACTCACATAAAATGACATGAAATCAATAAGTGTAGGTGTATAATCAAATGCATATGATTGAAATGCATTGTCAAGGTTCTTATGTAATGTTTGGCATTATTTTGTGTGCATATGTATGGATAGAACCAACCCAAGAACTGTTTCATAACCTTCAAGAGCAAGGATTTGAAGTGAATCCCTCTTCATTCAAAGGCAAGTGTTCCTTGACCACTTTGTTCCTATTCTAGGATGAATAGTTAGATTATTTGCATGATTGCTTTAATATGAAACCCAGTGTAGGATGTTTCCGTAGTTTCATTGTTCTATCTTTCCTTGCAAAACCATGGAGGGAATTAGTTAGGACTTGATGGTTATCATTTTATGTGCTTAGTCATGCTTAGAACATTAGAAATGAATGAAACATAATTGATACTAGTCTTGTGGATTATATGAAGGACACAAGTGTGTGTCATGTGGTTATGAATCTAGGCAGGCTGGTTGGTTGGTTGGTGCTTCGTGCACGAGACTCGAGAATGAGTTAGTGTCTGTCTTAGATTCTAAGGACCGGTTCATGGAACAGTTAACCCGGCTTTACAGTGCCACCACAAGACTGAGATGGGGCAGCTTGGCCAATTAATTAGGAGTTTGCCGGTATAGTATGAGTGGTTGGATGGTGCGGGGAATGGGAGTCCATTTTTGACTGCCCTGGGAACTGCAAGGCTCAAGAGGGGGCTTCTGTAGGGGAGGGTTACTCTCAGGAACTACAGCAGTGAAACCTCAGTGGGCTTGTACTTGCCGGTAGACCCTTTGTAAAGGCCATGTAGTGATCTCCTGATCGCACACCAAAGGAAGTGTGTAATGTGGCTTGCAACCACGGATATCAGGGAGGTTTCTTAGTCCACCTGGCAACAGGGGATGAAATCACTACTTGTGGTTAAAGTGGTACAATCTCTGTAGAGAACCAAACTGTCATGACAGCCGTGCTCACGGTCAAGAGCGGCTTGGACTTGTCCATGATTAGAGAAACATGGATGTGAGTTGAAAGAGACTGTTGGGTGGTGTAACCTAACATTAATGACTTAATTATGATGATGGTGGGATTATCACTTAGTAAGATAGGTTGCTAATCAAAGCTAAGGCTTAGGATTAATGCATAGTGCTTAACCATGTTAGCCTTCCTTGCTATTAACCTTCATAACATTCTTTCCTACACTTGCTAAGTACCTTTGGTACTCAAACTTGCTTTTGTTGGATATCATTTGTTGCTCAGGTGCAAATGAAGATATAAACTTTGATGAGGAGGACATCGATCCCGAAGAGTTATTCTAGGTTGGCGTAACCCCCGGGCAACGCCTGTGGATTGGAGGACCCCTACTTAGACTTCCGCTGGTTGTAATTATTAGTGTGATAATACTCTTAATATTCTATTATGACATATGATGTAATATAATGTTACCGTTGACTTTGGCATGTAATATAATGATATTTCACTATTGTCGGCACATGTATGAGTCAACTGATCCTGGCATACATGTGAGAATACGCTCGGGTATTTCTTATGGAATACCGGGTGTGACATTCAGGTCCACGCTGGCAGCCACTACAGAGGTCGATGCCGTTCCGCAGTCGGCCGTACTCTTCACCGGCATTCCGGCCCGCACTGCCAGTACCACCGCAACAACAACAGCAGCAGCGGGCGATGCCGCGTGTGTATGCACCTCAACAACGCATGCCGGGCTTTCGTCCACCGAGCACTCCACCAGCAGCGGTCACATGTTACAAGTGTGGTCGTCCAGGACACTTCGCGAGCAGTTGCCCGGAGAGGCAAGGCGGCAGAGTGGTACCGCAGTTTCCGGGGAGGAATCAACCCCGGAACCCTACTAATGCGCGGCGGGCAAACCCTAGGCCCGGCACCGTCCACCAGCTTGCCATTGAGGACGTGCTGGAGGGCGAGCCAATCCTTGCGGGTATGTTCCAACTCCACCAGCATCCCGCTATTGTACTGTTTGATTCAGGCGCCACGCATAATTTTATTAGTCAAGCTTTCATTGCTAAACACAGCTTGCCAATACTACCCACCGATAGTCCATATTTAATTTGTTCACCGGGTGGGAAGATTTCAGCAAGCGTAATGGTTTCCAAAGCACCATTATGCTTAGCGGGTAGAGTGTACCCCACGTCTCTCATTATCTTAGAGGGACAGAAGGTCGATGTCATCCTAGGGATGTCGTGGTTAACCCGCCATGGCGCTGTTTTAGACACCGTCCTTCGAGTCGTGCACTTAAACTCAGAAGTGCACGGGTCTCACTCATTATTTCTGGACAGTCCAGAAATAAAACTTCCAAGTGTCTATCAAGCCACAACCATCAGATTGGAAGATATTCCAGTGGTCCGAGAGTTCCCTGATGTATTCCCGTACGATTTGCCGGGGATGCCGCCCGATAGAGAGGTGGAGTTCAAGATTGAACTTGCACCGGGAACCATGCCAATATCCCGAAGGCCGTACAAGATGGCGCCCAAGGAGTTGGCTGAACTGAAGACTCAGCTCACGGACCTTCTGGAGAAGTGTTTTATTAGGCCGAGCTCCTCACCATGGGGGTGTTCGGCATTATTTGTAAAGAAGAAGGATGAGATGTTGCGGCTTTGCGTGGACTATCGTCCATTAAATGCCGTAACCATCAAGAACAAGTACCCGTTGCCACGGATCGACATGTTGTTTGATCAGTTGGTCGAAGCAAAGATCTTTTCCAAGATGGACTTAAGATCCGGGTACCATCAAATTAAGATAAGGGCAGAGGACATTCCGAAGACGGCTTTCTCGACGAGGTACGGACTTTATGAGTACCTGGTCATGTCCTTCGGCCTCACCAATGCTCCAGCTCACTTCATGTACTTAATGAACTCGGTATTCATGCCGGAGCCTGACAAGTTTGTCGTGGTCTTCATCGACGACATCCTGGTATATTCCAAGTCGGAGGAAGATCACAAGAAACATCTGTGTATAGTCTTGCAACGGCTGCGGGATCACAAGTTATACGCAAAATTCAGCAAATGCGAGTTTTGGATATCGCAAGTGCCTTTCCTCAGGCATATCATCTCAGCGGAGGGTATCGCTGTGGACCAGAGCAAGATCACTCAAGTGCTGAATTGGAAATCCCCGAGAACTGTTCACGAGGTACGGAGTTTCCTCGGACTCGCGGGATATTATCGGAGGTTCATTCCGAACTTCTCGAAGATTGCCAAGCCAATGACAGAGCTGCTGAAGAAGGCTACCAAATATGTTTGGAGTCCAGCATGTGAAGCAGCATTAAAGGCTTTAGTCAAGCACCTGACATCAGCACCGGTTTTGGTGCAGCCAGACACAACAAAACCGTTCGATGTGTACTGCGATGCATCCGGCATTGGCTCGGATGTGTGCTGATGCAAGACCGAAGGGTGGTCGCGTATGGATCACGGCAGCTTAGAAACCATGAGCAAAATTATCCAACCCACGACTTGGAGCTCGCTGCCGTGGTACTCGCACTCAAAATGTGGAGGCACTACCTACTCGGTAACCTCGTACATTTATATACCGACCACAAAAGCATCAAGTACATATTCACTCAGAAGGAGCTGAACATGAGGCAACGAAGATGGTTAGAACTGATAAAGGATTACGAAATAGAGATCCATTATCATCCGGGCAAAGCAAACGTAGTGGCAGATGCGCTGAGCCGCAAGTCACACGTCAACAATCTGACCATCACACCGTTGGAAGAGAGCGAACCACCACTACATGTGATTTCACACGGAGCTCTCTACAACCTAGCTTTGATCCCCACCATCCGTGAAGAGATAGCGGCAGCCCAGAAGAATGACAAGGGCATGTCACATTTGCGGAGACGTGTAGACAGTGGGGAGCTGAATTGTTTCTGGAAGGACGGGGACAACGTCCTATGGTTCAAAGACCGGATCGTCGTACCCCGTAACCCAGAATTACGGAAGAAAATCTTTGATGAGGCTCACTTGTCAAAATTTTCTATTCACCCCGGCAGCAACAAAATGTATCAAGAACTCAGAAGCAAGTTTTGGTGGACACGGATGAAGCGTGAGACTGCAAAATACGTGTCCGAGTGTGATACATGTCGAAGGGTGAAGGCAGACCACATGCAGAAACCGGGACTGTTACAACCACTGGGCATTCCTGCCTGGAAGTGGGAGGATGTGAGCATGGACTTCATCGTCGGTTTACCCACCACCTTGCATAAACATGATTCTGTGTGGGTGATCGTCGATCGGCTCACCAAAGTTGCCCATTTCATCCCGGTCAACACCAACTACAACGCCAAGAAGTACGCTGAACTGTACATCTCACGGATCCTATGCTTGTGCGGCGTACCCCGTACTATCATATCGGATCAGGGCACTTTATTTGTGTCCCGTTTTTGGGAGCAGCTGCACGCTGCCTTGGGGACAAAGCTGATCCGTAGTTCAGCATACCACCCGCAGACGGATGAGCAAACGGAGCGGGTAAATCAAATCTTAGAAGACATGTTACGAGCTTGTGCTATCAATCACGGCAAGAATTGGGATGATCACTTTCCGTTAGCCGAGTTCTCGTACAATAATGGGTACTAAGCCAGCATCAAGATGGCGCCCTACGAGGCGCTGTACGTGCGGAAATGCCGCACACCACTGAATTGGTGTGAATCTGGCGAAAGGGTTACCTTCGGGATTGACCTTGTCAACAACGCAGAAGAAAAGGTTTGACTAATTCAAGCGAACCTAAAAGCCGCTCAATCCCGTCAGAAGCAGTATGCGGACCGGAGAAGGCGCCCATTACAATTCAAAGTTGGAGATCACGTATACCTACGGGTGTCTCCAATGAAGGGCGTAAACAGATTTGGGGTGAGAGGAAAGTTGGCACCCCGATTCATCGGTCCATTTCAGATTACCGAAAGATGTGGATCAGTGGCATACCGACTGAAATTACCAGAAGCACTTTCCGGTGTGCACGACGTCTTTCACATTGCCCAGCTGAGGAAGTGTCTTAAGCTATCAACTACCATTCAGCTGGAAGACATTGAAGAACTGCAACCGGATCTCACCTATCGGGAGGAACCGGTGCAGATTATCGATGAAAAGGCCCGAACCACACGCAATCGTATGTTGTGGTTCTACAAGGTTCTATGGGGTAATCACTCCATGGACGAAGCGACATGGGAGAGCGAAGGATTCCTTCGCACTAACTACCCCGACTTTTTCACGTCGCATATCCGGTAATTTTCCACTGTCCTCTCTCTCATTTTCACCTTATAATCTCGGGATGAGATTCTTTTAAGGGGGAGGAATGTAAGGGCCTCAGTTTTTGACACATAATAGAAGTGTTCATCACCACACCACACACCTCATTTGAGGAAAGTTGATGAACACAAATGAAGAGCATGTAACCACCCTCAACATGTTCATTAGAGAACAAACTCACACATTGCAAAAGTGGTATTTTCCACATGTGATATAGGTGGGCTGGACATATGAAAACTCCTACACTTTGCTAAGGATGTCCATGCCAAGTTTCACCCAAATTCAAAACTTTTTTGAGGTCATTTTGGGTATAGATAGAAAGAGGGCAGTTTAAAACCACATTCAAAATTCAAGCTGTTTTTATCCCATGAATTAAAAAGTGGGAGGCATATTCTTATTCAGCACATTTTTGTGAGCTCACACACCAATTTTCACTCCATTTGGAGTTGATCTTGACATGAGCTAAGTGGGACAAATTCAAACTTTATTTGAATTCAAAACTGAACTTGTGCTGAAATTCACTCAAACCAAACCCAATTTGAATCCTATTCAATTCAAATGGCTCAGGGGTGAATAATTTGAATCACCAGGGGTATTATGGGGCTCACTGTTTACAACAGTGATTAGGAGTAAATTTCAGAGGTTAAAACCCCAGGTGGGACCCACATGTCATAGAGGGAAGAAGGAGAAACTTGCACCCAAAGTCAGAGTCTCGGTGGGAAATTCCACCGAGCAGCTGTCGGCTGTGCCACCGAGCAGCTACCGGCGCCACCAGCTGCTTCCCTCTCCGCGCGCTGGCGCCCAGGGCGGCTTGCTCGCGCCCCCACGCGACCGGCACCGCCTCAGCCGAGCAGGAGTCGGCCGGCTTTATCTTCTCGCGGGCAAACCCGAGCAGCGGCATTGTTTCTCGCCGCAGCTCTCTGCTCAATCGGGAAAACAAGCAAAACCATCTCCTCCTTCGTCCCTGAGCTGCTAGACAGCCATCTGAGGTCGCACTCCACCTCCCCAACGCCAGAAACCCCGAGCTCCGACCTCCTTTGCCCGAAGACGATCGCCACCGCGGCGACCTAGCCTCAGCCGAGAGTCAGGCGCCCGTGGGCAGCGTTCCACAGGCGTTTTCACGGTCCAGCGAGAGAGGCAACAGGAGCGCGAGACCACCATGCTGCTCGCCTCCAAGTTCGGAAGCCAACCGTGAAGAATCCGCAGATAATTTCCAGTTTTTGCTCCGGCGACCGTAAACCGATCTTCCGGTACGGTTTCTTTAGATTCTCGCTCTATGATCCTTCGGAGGTTATCAAATTTTGCACATAGACGCTGGACTAGCCGGCGATCAAGTTCTTTTCTGCATCTGTAGCGTGAAATTGGCTAGGACTGACGAATTTCGAGCTCGATCGAGGGCGGTCATGGCGGGCACGATCGGTCACACGGTGCCGACCGACTTGCCGCCATCCCTGAACCCTTTTGACGCCTTGTCGAGCTTCCTAGAGGTACACTGATGCTGTAAGGCCATTTGTTCGAGGTGTTGGCGGATTTAGAAACCACGGTCGACGGTTCCGAACCTCAACCGAGGCCGCGGCACGTCGCTGAGCTATTTCCGGTCACCCCCAGCCCGACCTGACACCACCGACGTGTTCCTCGACGTCGACAACCCCCTGGCGGCGAGTTTCATACCATGGGAGGTCCGGCAGCGGCGAGCCGGCGAGCCCGAGTCTGCTCTGGCGAGGTCGGCGGCGCGGGCGCGAGAGAACGGCGGGAGGAAGACTTTAAATCGGGATCGGGTGTGGCCGGGGATCGGCTGTGCTGGCGCGCAAATACCCTGTGAGCTCCGGTGTGCCGGACACCTCCGCGCTCAACACGTGTGGTATCCCCGGTATGCCGGACACCTCCGCGCTCGACACGTGTCCCCACGGGCCCCGAGAGTTTAAACTTTTTCCCCGATTTTCAGAATTCTTCCAAACTTCAAATCCTTATAACTTTGGCTAGAAAGCTCCAAATTGAGTGAACCAAATTTTGCTGGATTCAGCTTTCTGAGGAATTTCCAGAAAATCAAGTTTCACTTCATGAAGACCCTTGTTTCTCCAGAATTAATTCCTCAAAGTTTAAACTGTTAGGAATTTTAATTGGAGAATCCTGGGGAGGACAATCCTGAAATTTTGCTGGGATGTTCACCAAAATATCCCTGAACTACCATAAAAATTTCAGACCCATTGGAGCTCATTTAATCCACCTAATGGTGTGATTAGTGAAACTGTTCCAGAGAAAATAGAAAGTGTTCAGAAACATTTTCAGGATTTTCTCTTAAATTGTTTAGCTCATATCTTTAGCTAGGAACTTTCAAATTAAGTGAGACCAACTCCATTAGAACCCTCTGAAAATCTAGTTTTCAGAAAGTCATAGTTTGTTTCATGAAAATCCTTAGAGCATCCTAAGAGTTCCAATTGAGGTCAAGGACATAATTAATTGTGGAGGGCTCAAATGAGCTTTGCTGCAACTAAAACTTGACCAAGTCTCTATTTAGGTTGTAACCAAGCCACAGTAAAAGTTTCACAGTCATAGAGTCTGTCTAGTGGGACTTATAAGCTTCACAAGTTTAAAACTTAATACAAACACATTTAAATTTATACATATGTTTCTTCTAACATGTAGTCGCTAAGGTCGAGGAGGAACCCGAAGTCCTAGACTTTGTTACTCCGAAGGAACAGCTAGCCTACGACCAAGAGCAGCAAGGCAAGCTCCGGTTTGCATTAACCTTTTACAAGTTTTTATTGTTTTGAGCACATACTTGATTACTTTATTCTTTGCATCAGAGTCTTGTTTGGAAATCCAACTGCATAGCCAAGAAAACCACGGGTTGGGTTTAGGATTGCAAACCCCGTTAGCTACTGCAATGCTAAGGTAGAGTAGGATTCGGTACAAGTCGAGTAGTTGGAACTACTCGCGAGCATAGGCTAGAGGCACTCGACTCGGGTAGAAAATATCACATGAAACACATGGCAAGAATATGAGACCAGGCGGGGAGTAAAGGCAGCAGGACTTTGGGGCCTGTGTGCTATAGCTCCGCTTGTGTCGATTGAGGACCGAGCCGTGTGCGGGCCTGTTGGACAAGCAAGAACAGTACCGAAGACCTGCCGGCTATATGGGAACCGGGAAACTGATGTAACTCGGGTAGCTGGGTATTGAGGCATTGCCCGTCATTCAGAGGGTAGGTTGAGAGCTTGAGGTGTAAATCGGCTGGCGGCACAGAGATGCGCGTGCAGAGACCTCTTGCTCGGGACGATGGGACCGGTTCAATATTTGACTGACGGGTGAAAGGTAGTTGCGTACGGCGTCCGTGATGGTTGTTGTAGGCAACATCGAGTACGGGCGTACGCGACGGGTTGTTCGGGTAACCCTGCAGGTGTAAATCGATTATAATCGCCGTCCCTCGCGGTCAGTGAGTACCACTTGTTCACTGTACCGTGACGTAGAAAGAACAGGCTAGTCACATGATAAAATGTTGCTGATTGAATTATGGACATTGATTGTTAAAGATATGCTGTAGTTTAGAGCTAACTAAAGTTCTTTTTCAACTTTGGGCAAAGTACATGAGAGAAATGCGTTTCTTGTTTGATTGCGGCTCTCTCATGTGCCTTAGCGTAAGGTTCTCCACAACCTGCTGCTAAAACTTGAAAGTAAGGTTCTACTAATTAGCCGAGTCCTTGCAAATGATTTTCACCTCATGTAACTCACCACCCCTCATTTAGAAGTTCCATGTTTAGGTGAGACGGGTCAGACTTGCTGAGCCTTCGTGCTCACTGCTTGTGTTTGAAGCTTTTGCAGGGTTCTATAGGGAAGGGACTCCCGAAGAGGAGACGGAACCCCAGGAGGGGAACCCCGTCGAGTGGGAGTCGTGCACGCCGCAGAGTTAGTGTGCGTGTGTGCTAGCAAGGGCACGTTCAAGGGCTGAACGTGCACTTGATGCTTAGTCTACGCCCGTGAGTGTGGACTGAACTTATTTTGATGTAAACATGTTCATAAACTTGTTTATGTAATAAAATTTCGCTTCCGCTTTGTACCTTTGACGTGTGTTATCCGGTGCTGTGCAACGCAGCACCCCTCGGCGTGATTCTGGCTCGACAAGACCGTGGGGTCGTGTCAACAAGTCAAGTAGTTGGAACTACTCGCGAGCATAGGCTAGAGGCACTCGACTTGGGTAGAGATAGCACATGATACAAATGGCAAGAAAGATGAGACCGAGCGGAGAGTAAGGGCAGCAGGACTTTGGGGCCTGTGTGCTGCAGCTCCGCTTGTGTTGATTGAGGACCGAGTCATGTGCATGCCTGTTGAACAAGCTAGAACAGTACCGAAGACCTACCGGCTATATGGGAACCGGGAAACCGATGTAACTCGGGTAGCTGGGTGTTGAGGCATAGCTGGTCGTTCAGAGGGTAGGTTGAGAGCTCGAGGTGTAAATCGGCTGGCGGCACTGAGATGCACGTGCAGAGACCTCTTGCTCGGGACGATTGGACCGGTTCAACATTTGGCTGACGGGTGAAAGGTGGTTGCGTACGGCGTCCGTGATTGTTGTTGTAGGCAACATCGAGTAGGGGCGTACGTGACGGGTCATTTGAGTAACCCTGCAGGTGTAGATCGATTATAATCGCCGTCCCTCGCGGTCAGTGAGTACCACTTGTTCACTGTACCGTGACGTAGAAAGAACATGCTAGTTGCATGTTAAAATGTTGCTGATTGAAAGACGGACTTGATTGCTAATGATTTGTTGTAGTTTAGAGCTGACTAAAGTTATTTTCAACTTTGGGCAAAGTACGTGAGAGAAATGTGTTTCTTGTTTGAATGCGGCTCTCTCATGTGTCTTAGCGTAAGGTTCTCCACAACCTGCTGCTAAAAATTGAAATTAAGGTCTCAATAATTAGGCGAGTCCTTTGCAAATGGTTTTACCTCATGTACCCATCACCCCTCATGTAGAAGTTCCATGTTTAGGTGAGACGGGTCAGACTTGTTGAGCCTTCGTGGTCACTGCTTGTGTTTGAAGCTTTTGCAGGGTTCTATGAGGAAGGGACTCCCGAAGAGGAGACGGAACCCCAGGAGGGGAACCCCGTCGAGTGGGAGTCGTGCACGCCGCCGTGTTAGTGAGCGTGTGTGCTAGCAAGGACACGTTCACGGGCTGAACGTGAACTTGATGCATAGTCTACGCCCGTGAGTGTAGACTGGACTTATTTTGATGTACAAATGTTCATAAATCACTTTATGTAATAAAAGTTTTGCTTCCGCTTTGTACCTTTGATGTGGGCGGAGGCGGCGGTGGTGGCTGCTGCTGCGGGGTGCTGTCGTAGGCCGGTGGCTGGGAGTCATCGCCTCCCTGTTGGCTAGAGCCACCAACCTCGTGCGTGGTCCTAGTGCGAACCATCTGCAACCATACGACAATAAACATCAGTCCCGCAACATACTTCAATGCAGTCAAATGAAATAGGCGTAAAAATATAATGACAATAAAACATGCGATACATCTCGTATATAGATAATGTAATAACTTTCCACAAGCTACACCATTACCAGACCAAATGCAAGCTAGTTACATCCAACTTGATGAACCTCCTCTTTGGAAGCTCACTATAACTAGGTTTGGTCACTACGAGACATTACTATCGCGTTGTCATCACGTATACTACCCTTTTATCTTCAATACGACACAAACATGGTCTCTAGTAAAAGAAACTTGAGTGAGACCTATACTCATATCTTTCACCAGTTGAAGATAACCTCTCATGAGCATGTTCTACCCCATTGGAAGTATTCAAACCCCCTCTAGGGTACCACAATCTCCCATATGAGTTCAACTGTCATTCCTCTGTCAGAATGACCAGTTTTTACATATCCAAGCTTTTGATCTGGTTCTAGGCATTTTCATGACTCAAGCTGAATACCAAAGTTAAAGTTAACTTCAGTATATTTCTGACGAGTACTTATTTGCCCTCAGATCAGCTCTGGTTAAAAAGTTATGGTAATCCAAAGTCAGCAGAATTTCTGGAAAAATTTTAACAGCACCTCCTTTGGGAAGTTGCTGTTTTCCACTCTGGTTTCCACTGAAACCTGTGCTGAAATTTCAGAAACTTTGAATTGCAAAGATGTAACACATCTTCTACCCTTTCTAAATATGTATCATATGACAATTTTAGATTTTTGTACTGGGAGTTATGTTTGAAAAACCGAACAGTCCAGAGAGTGTTTAACTCTGCCCTGATTCTGGACAGTTTACATTTCTCTGAGATTTAAGCCATCTTAAGGTGCGTTTCAGCTCTGGAAGTCTACAACAAAGTTGTAGAGTACTTAAATACACTTCCATAACTATATACCACACCTCCCTGGGATAAAAGACCTGTGAGTTATGCCCTGTTGAAGATCAGCAAACTTGCTGCCCAAAACAGAGCACTCTGTTTTTCAGCCTTTGAGAACTACACTCATCACCCTCCAACTTTTCTACCCAACCAGGCCCTAAATGTTGAACCTAGTGATTTTAATTCCTTGTTATCATTATTTTGCATGCATATGCCTATGATATCTAGGTACTACGTTCCTCACAAAAGAAAATCCTAACCGGATTATACCGGCATATACGTCTCAAGTGTGGCACTAAACGGTCTGTGGCACATGTTTACTACACGGATACATACGTGGTTAGTACCTGCAGAAGACCACAAAATAATTATGCATGCAATGGTTGTTCATTTCAGGCAGGACCATATTTGAAATTAAATACAAATGCCCGTATCATTTCCATACGGCCGTCCTTGAGTTAGGTCACGTCTCAAGGTACGTGATCGTGTTTCAACACCACACGACGGGGAACCCGAGTATGTCATGAACGGGTCGTCATGGTTGGGAATGTTATCAACCTAACAGATACCACCTACTGCCCTGCAGGGCACGCCGATGGCAAGCGCTGCGTATGTCCTCCTGGGCTATTTCCAGACGAACACACTTTCGCGTTACTGACCACGCGATGGGGGTCTCCACTTACTTGCCTAATGCACGCTAGGGATCAGCGTTTCATATGAACTCAGGAACATGAAGAGTCCAAGAGTTTCATATTGACGTCTCACACCAAGCTGTGAGACATATCCCTGAACCACGTTCCTCGTCAGAGGAGCTAACCAAAATTGAACCGCTTTCGGTGGCGTTCCTTACCCTTCTTACCAAAGCGTAGGTGCGTCGTTACATAATTAAAATTCAGAATTATAACACATATGTTAGTCTTGCCACTTTAAGTAACTATGCTAATATAGTCCTTACTTGGGCAACTACCGAATCCTCACCGTAACCTAAGTTTTCCCGTAATACAGCCCTTAAGTACTGTGCTATCCCCAATGCAGCTCTGATACCAGGCTGTGGCGGACCGGGATCCGCTCATTCCAGGATCGCAGAGGGTGGTGCCGCGCGATGCGACACCCGACAGCACACGTCGCAAGGACACAATATATTACATGGGAAAACAAACTGAACTGTACAAACAAGTACAAACTTCAGTTACAAACTATTGTTTATGTTACACAGCGGAAGTCTACTCTATACAACTCACGCCCGCCTATCTAGCAAAAGTCGGTTGCCCAGCCCTAGGGCAACCACACTAGCTGCACGTCTCAGCTCAGCGCGGCGTGTACGGCTCCCACTCAGCCGTAGTCCCCGACGGAGGGTAACCCTCGCCGGTGGACTCGTATTCCGAGTCCGTGGGTGTCTCCTCACCTGAAAAACACTTAAGAAGCAACCGTGAGCACGATGGCTCAACAAGACTTAACCGACTCACCTAGGCATGAAACTCTACATGAGATGTACAAGGACATAGGATAGTAATATTGCAGCAAATAGACACGCCTACAAGTTCATCCTTAGTTCATCTTTTAGCAGCAAATTAACAGTTCATGAATCTGAAATTTAGTAAGCAATATTTGGTGGCACACATGTAGCAATACAATTATATCATAACAGCAATATTGAATCATAACATTCCATAAATTATCTATGTTACGATGCAGTGAACAAGCAGTACTCGTCACCGTGAGGGACGGCGAATCGACTCGATATACACCTGCAGGGAAACCAAAAGAGCACGTCACGTACGCCCACCCGTGGAGCTGCACAGCACGCTCACTCGATGTCGTACGGGACAACCTTTCACCCAACAGCCCAAACGTCGAACCGGTCGCACCGAAACGAGCAGGGGGTTCCCTACACGGAGCATCTCTCTATGCCCGTTAGCAGATTTCCACCTTGCTGCCGTCAGCCTACACCTATAAATTGGTGCGTTATGCCTCGACGCCCGGAGGTTTAGGCTACATCGGTTTATCGGGGCCCATATATCCGATATGCCTTCGGTACGTTCAATACTTGTTCAGCAGGGCCGCACACGGATCGGTCCTCAATCGACACGGACAGGGATGCACACACAAGACTTCCTCTTGCTGCGCCCTAGCCCCTGCCTAGTCTCATTTTCATTACTAAAGTGATCTCACATCACTCGAACCAAACCCGTGTGTCCCAAACCTAAACTCGCGAGTAGATTCCAACTACTCGACTTGTACCGAAGTCCTATGACTCATTAAGCGTAGCATGACTACTCGAGGTCTTAGACACTACCCTCACTCTTATGGACAAGTTCTGGTCATGCCAGTGGGGTTCCATCCATCATACACCTAATGCACATACACACTTCACTCTACGTATGTAAACAAAGTAAATACTTTATAAAAGGCTTAATACAAACCGGGGCTTGCCTTGTTGCTGCTGGTCAGGGGTTAGTTCTTCTTCCGGAAGGAGGAAGTCCAGCACTTCCGGAATCTCCTCGCCTTCAGCGACTACACGTTAATGAAGTACTACATGTCAATTTAAATGCAATGTGTAAACTTGAATACATAATTACTAATAACTCTAGCTAGCCCTCCCCTTTGGTTCTGAAATTTTTATGGTGACTTGGTAGGGTCCTAACCAGAGTATTGACCAAGTTTCATTTGAAACAAAGTTCATTTGAACCTTGTACAAATAAAAGCCCATTTGGTAAATATTTTAGCCTCTAAGTAATTCCAGGGGTTTTCATGGCTCCAACCATTACTTTCTGGAAACTAGAATTTAAGATGGTTCTAATGGAATTGGTTTCATGTCATTTGAAGAATTCTACTGAAAGTTATGCCCTAATTAAGATTTGAGAAAATCTGAAAAATGTTTCTGTACATTTTTCTATTTTTTTCAGGGCAGTCCTCTTAATCAACCGATTAGGGGGGACTAAATGAACTTGGATGCTTCTTAAAATTTTAATGTGACTCAAGGATTTTCCAATGACCCTCTCAGCCAAATTTTAGCATTTTTCATAAAGTAATTCTCCAGATAAAATTCCCAACAGTTTAGACTTTAGGGAATTAATTCTGGAAAAATATTAGGTTTCATGAGCTGAAATTGGTATTGCTGGAAAGTACTCAGAATCCTGAGTTTCAGAAAAATTTGTTTCACTGAATTTGGTTTGGAGCTTCCTATACACAGTTATGAATTTCTAAAGTTTGAGTGGAAACTGGAATTATTTTGCTATTGGAAAAGAACCTGGGCCCACTCTTTAAATCTCAGCCAGTGAAAACCGAGAACACACGGGGTTACTGAGTTCCCTTGGTGTAGCCACAAAAGATCAGCAGCCACAGAGGATCTCACCTCGACCGCCGAGTGGATGACAGGTAGGGCCGGCACCTCGTCTTCAACCTCCCGGTCACTTCTTCCCGCGCGCGCGTCTTCCTCGCCGGCCGTTTCTCCTCCCCCTCGGTCCCTCCCTTCTAAGCCATCTCTCGGCCTGGCTTTCGCTGCCTAGGGGTTTTGAGGGTTGGGGAAACCGTTTCCGGGGCCGTTGGGAGCCCTAAAGGTCCACAGAGGTCGGGCGACGGGCGGCGGCTTCGGGTCAAGTCCGGCGACGTCGGCCGTCCTCTCTGCCGGCTCAATCTCACGTCTCCTTCGCTCTAGAGCATCAGTGGCTCATGGCAAAGGACGTCCCGTATGCCACAGAGCTTGGAAACGCCTCCAAACCCAATGTCACCGTGCTGAAATTTCCGACGACGGTTGTTGCTGTGCGCCACACACAGAGGGTGAGGGACCGGCTTGGCAGCTCGGTGAGGTCCAGCAGAGTCCTGTGCATGCTCTCACGATCACCGGTGGTCGTGGGAGGTCCTACGGGTGCTGAGCGACGTGCGGGCGCGAAGAGTGATCGGCGGCAAGAAATATCCGGCCGGGTGCGGCTGCTCTCGGGGGAAAACGGGGAGAAGCCGAAGTGGAGTATTCGGTTTGCTTGACTGAGGTGTTACACGCGAGAATCATCGAGTGTAGGGGGTGGCACATCGATGCCTCGGTGGCTCGCCGCCTCTCCCGTGCCTTGCGCGCGAAGCAGAGACCGGCTGCAGCAAACCGACTGAACACTCGTATGTGCAGCTGACATGTGGGCCTCCCCTTTAATCCTTTTTCCAATTTTCCTTTTCTGTTTTTGCTGAAGATCTCCCCAGCTACTCACAATTTAATGTGAGACTTAGCCCCCAAGTTTTTGTTTGAATTTGAGTTCTCCCATTTGAGTTTTTGTTTGGCTGAATTTGCTTCATGTTTGAACTGGAATTCAAATTCAGTTTTTGAATTCTTGCAAATTTAGCTCTTGACAAAATGAACTCCAATGGGGATGAAAATTGGTGGGCTTACTCAGAAAAATGTGCTGAGTTTGAATATGAAGCTAACTTTTGAATTTGAGTGATGAAAGTTGCTGCAATTTGAATTTTTATTCAAATTGGCCTCTTTTTAAAATACCTCCAAAAGTGCCTCAAAAGTTGTTGGATTTACATGAAACTTGGCCTGAACCTTCCCAAGACTTTTTAATTCCTAGGGTGAGCTCAACCTCTCATGTTCATGTGTAGGAATCCCACTTTGTGAAAATGTAGGCTTTCCCCTCTAATCACTCTTTTGATGGAGGTTACTTGCTCTTCACAATTTTTCACAAGCTATCCACAACAAAAACTGTGGTGTTGTGAGGTGATGAAAAGTTTTTGCAAGTGCTTTTTCTTGGGTTTTTACATTGATGATGTTGATAAGCATGGAATCAGGGAGATCTAGGCAAGCTTGGTTCATGGATGTTGCTGAATGAGATGGTGGTTTACTTATCGTAGATCTAAGGACCGGTTCATGCGAGCACATGCCAGGAAAACAGTGCCACCGAATCCTAATGACCATACCACAACCATACCGAATAAACATCCCAAGTTTTGCCTCTAATCATGGAAGTTGGCCAGGTGCTTGTAACCGGAAGCACGGCTATCATGACAATGAATTTGGCTTCGGTTATATGAAAATGAGATGGTTATGAATAATTATGAGTATGAGATGAATTTGACAAAGATTATTTGCTGGTTGAGGCTTGATAAATGTTGAATTATGATGAAGGAATGTTGATGAAATTACTTGGTTATGATGGGATTTAAACTCACCTAGAAATAGTTGATTTTTAACCATGTTTGTGAAATAAAATTTGCTTGCTGCAATGAACCTTTTTATTCCCTGCCTTGTTGTAAGCTACATGTCATACTTTTCCTGCACTTGCTGAGTACGACATGTACTCACCCTTGCATTCCCACATATACATCAGCTACAGGAGAAGAATATTTTGAGGAACATGTGGAGTACTAGGCGTGCGCACTACCGTCAACATGCCTGTGGAGTTGAAGATTGGAGCCTGCTATCTTAGTCATTTTCCGCTGTCGTTTAGAGTCTTCCGCTGGAAGAATAAGTTAGTTATTCATGAGTAATACATTGAGTCATTGTAATAAAGTACTTAAACACTATTTGTTCGTGGTTATATTTTGAATTCAGTTTGTGGATACATGTGTATGTGTGATGAACATCCTGGGCACACATATGCATTCACTTGGTTCGTTTTTGGAATCGGATGTCATACTTAAGTAGACATGGAAGCCGCATGTGTTGCCCGAAGCTTGTTGTGGGATGCAGAATGTAGTATCATGTTTAAGTCGTCGGCGTTTTGCTTTTATATGTCCTCCTAGCACCTTAACCCCGTATGTGTCAAAAGACCTAAAGAGAAACATTCATAGTTAATGTAAAATTATCGTGCAATGACGAAACAGTCAGAAACTATAGTGAAGAAGGAACTTACTCGTCAAGAACGGACATGATATCAGTCCAGTCACGGGTTAGGGCTTGATACCGTGGTCGAGGTCAAGGCGGAGGAGTCGAGGTCGACGACAGGGGCGCAACAATGACCAAGAGCTTAAGGAAGAGGGACGGCGGTGGCACGCTCCGAGGGCAGGGTCGAGGCGGCGGAGTACTCTGGGGACGGGGACGTGGTGGCGGTGTGCTCCGTGGATGGGATCATGGACGGCAGGTGGCGGCAGATTCTAGAGCAAGAGAGCGCGACGGTCGTAAATTTGCCAAAAAAAAATTTAAGTGTTTGAGAGAGCGAACAAGAGCTAAAATAGCTGGTGCAACACTCGGAGATGAGCCTACTAAGAGTGTGTCTCCCTTTTGCTTCCTTCGCAATTACTTACGAGACGAGCTTATTTAGAGCTCGTCTCTTACAGATGTGCAGTTACTCCAAAGTCAGGGGATCCATCACATACGGGATGTGCAGTTACTCCTAATTTTTCTTTACCTGCACCGACGGGATGTGCAGTTACTCCAAAGTCAGGGGATCCGTCACAGAGATCTTCCGACTTTCCTAGGTCGCTGCGATGTGGGACAGTGCGTACTTATAGCTCGTCTCCAGTTTGCTTCCTTCGCTGGAAAAAAAGATTTGCAAAGTCAGGGGATCGTCAAAGAGATCCTCCAACTAGGCCGCTGCCATGTGGGACCGTTGCCATGACCAAGGAGCCACGAAATACGAGACGCGCGTACTTATAGCTCGTCTCCAGTTTGCTTCCTTTGTCGGAAAAAAGATTTGTGAAGGGGGATCATCAAATAGATCCTCCAACTAGGCCGCTGCCATGTGGTACCGTTGCCATGACTGAGGAGCCGTGAAAAATCATGCGTCCATTGCCATTCGCGCGCACAGTTGCCATCGCGCGCAAGATTTTGAAGCAATCCGACTTTCATAGTGTTCTCCACACATTATATATAGGGGGGGCATTCCCCTTCTCCACACCATCACAGTCTTCCTCTTCCCCTATTCTTCGTCTTCCTCGCCACACCGGAGCCTTCCTCTTTCTCTAGACGTTCTCAATGGCACCACCGAAGCGCTCCTGACCATCATCTCCGTCCCCAGCTCCGGCCGCACCTCTGCCACTTTCCTGGGCGGAAGAGAGGGAGTCCCTGCTTGGTGAAATTGCTCACCTAGAGTCAGAGGTTGCCCTCAAGTCAGTCGACGACGACCTCAAACCTCCGCGCGAGCAAATGGCGAAGGATGTATTTAATAGTACATCCAATGTTGTGCGTCTTCTTGGTCTTGGTCCCCTTCCAGAATGTACTGGAATGGGCACCGTAGGCCACTACCTCAACGGGTTAAGTGCAGTGGCCGGTCGTCTTCACGCGATGCGGGAGATGATCGGTGATGTGCTTGGGGTCGAAGGCCGCAGGGAGTTGTTGGAGGCAGTCGCCGACAAGTGTGGAGCTCCGGTACCACCGAAGAACTAGGCGATCATTTGTTGTTTTCCTTTTTTGTTTGTAAAAATATTATTTTTAGTGAATGTTAATGAATGTGTGTTTGATGATGATCGTCTGTATGGAAAACACTGAATGGAAGTCAAATCTGAGAGAGCGTGAATGGAAGTTAGGCGAAAAAACTCTGAATGGAAGTCAAATCTAGGGTGACGGCAGAGCGAAAGAGTGTGACGTCTATAATTTGCCGAAAATTTGCTAAGTGTCTGGAGAGATCGCACGCAACAATCGGAGACACGCATAAGAGATTTGAAGCCAATGGTAGTCAAGATCTAAAGGGGTATAAAAATAGTAAGGGGCAAGAGAGGAGGAGAGGACTAACCCTTTGTTTTAAGGGTCACTGATAATAAGCGAAAGATTTTTAGAAGGCACCTCCAAAGAGGGAAAGAAACGAATAGAACAGGGCATATCTAGCCGCCACTATTCTGCCATAGATGGGAGCACGTATAAGGGCATATGGAATCGAGACGATCTTCTGCAAAGGCTTGTCTCCCTATATTGGGAATGGAAGACGCTGATTAAAGGAGACGAGCACGAAGGAGAGCATGTTTTCTTATCTTTCATAATAGGAGTCGATCTATAGGAACGTGCGTCTCCCTTTTGTCAGAGAAGAGGGTCCGTCTCGGATATTAACTTATCTGAGACGCGCCTTGAAGCAGGTCGTCTCCTTTTACCCTCCATCGAGCCAAATCTGATCCTCGCTGATGCAGGCGCGTCTCGTTTTTCAAGATCGGAGACGATCGCCTTTGCGCTCGTCTCCGATATTTGTCTCCGATTTGAGGTTCTTACATAGTGGCATGTGGTAGGTTTAGCTGTTATTATTATAGTATAGTAACCTTGTTATTATGTTATCATAAACATCATAGGCCTCTACTATAGTTTAATTAGGTGTGATATGAATATGTTAGTATGAATAACATAGTGCTTGATCCCAACATTGGTTCAACAATGTTTATGTTATTCCTTGCCTTAGGATGGTACTTGTATCGTGACTCTTAAGATATTTACTTAGCATGCAAGCGTGGTGCTTGGATAGTTAAGTAGCGTTGTATGTCTCGTAGACCCACGGGTTCAAGGGGTAGGTGACAGGTGGTGACAACCATGTCCGTCCATTGTAATCCCCCACGCTCGGCTATGCCACAGGCTCTTGGCAGGAGTTTCCCTAGTGTTACCTGGGGTAAGCCCGTGCCCGCTATGTTGGACCATTAAGTCCTAGTATTCACTACTAGCATACCCATATGTACACTATTAGTCTATGCATATGTATACTAGAAGCACATTAGGAATAGCCCCTTACCTTAGCTTAACTCTCGCTAGTACCATCTTACCTTTAGAGTAGATTGCTCAGTGTGTGTCACGCTACCCCGTTACTATTCTTTTAACCCATACTCCTTCTAGAACACCCTATCTTATCCATCATCTTGCCACACTTCACCTTCCTTTGGGATTATACGATACTATAGGGAATACTCTTGGACGAAATGCTACAGTGGTATCTTCCGTGCGCTTGTGGAACTCATCTTTCTTTGGCTCTAGGTTAGCCTAGTTATCAATAGCATTGTTGGCATCCGTTGCAAGGATGAACTGTAGACGTAAGAAACACCAACAATGGACAAAACCCTCAGGTTGTGTTATGTACACATCCTCACTTAGGCTTCAATTAAGTAAAGCTGTTTGGACATCCATCTGCCATATTTCATAATCAAATTATGCAGCAATCGCTAAGAGAATCCAAATAGACTTTAGCATTGCAACGGGCGAAAATGTTTCATCATAATCAACACCTTGGATCTGTTTTAAACCTTTTGCCACCGATCATGCTTTATAGATGTGAATTTTTCCATCCATGTTAGTCTTTTTCTTGAAAATCCATTTGCAATCAGTAGGTCTCACACCGTCGATTGGATTAATCAAGTTCCAAACTTTATTCTCATTCATTGATTCTATTTTGGATTCCATGTCTCCAAGCCATTTCTCAGAGTTGGGTCCCATTATTGCTTCGGTGTAGGTCATGGGCTCATTACTGTCCAACAATAACATGTCATGCTGCTATGTGGTTAGGAGTGTCAACTTTTCAGTCGCACGACGTGCCCTTATAGACTTTCTTGGGGCTGGTGCTTCAACAACAGATTCTACAATATCTTTTACATCATCTATAGGATCAGTGGGCGCTGAAACATTTTCAAGTGCTTCTTGAATTTATTTAAGTTGCACCTTGCTCCCACGAAATCCTTTTTAGAGAAACTCTTTCTCCAAGAAAACACCATTGCGAGCGGTAAATACTTTGCCCTCCATTTTATTATAAAAATAATATCCTTTGGTTTCCCTTGGATACCCACAAAGAAAAATTTGTCTGATTTAGGAGTGAGTTTGTCTGAAGTCAAACGTTTTACATAAGTCTCACATCCCCAAACTTTGAGGAAAGACAATCCGGGACTTTTACGGGTCCACATTTCATATGGTGTCTTTTCAACAGACTTAGTTGGAACCCTGTTCAGTGTAAAGACAATAGTTTCAAGAGCATAACCCCAAAAGAACATTGGGAGATCAGTTTGGCTCATCATGTACCGAACCATGTCTAACATGGTTCGGTTCCTCCGGACACCCCATTCCATTGAGGTGTTCCAAGTGGAGTTAACTATGGAACAACTCCACATTGTTTTAAATGATCAGAAAAATGAGGGCTCAAATATTAACCTACCACTACAGGAGATGTTGCGCCTTACGATGGCCACGTTATTTACGACAGCCCGTCGTAAGTTAATTAAATTACAACAGTCGCTACGGGCCGTCATAAGTAAACTAACTTACGACGGCTACAGGCCCATGGCTGTTGTAAGTTACTAAGCTGTCATAATTTACCCATAATTTAAGACGGCCGTAACCCTAAGCAGTCGTAAGTTATTACACCGTCGTAAACTAAGTGTAACTTACGACAGCCATAACCTAAGCTTTTGTATGTTACACGACCATCGTAAGTGAATGGTTTTAACCGTCGCATCGGCTCAGGCTCGGGCTCTTTCAGCCCGAGACCGCACCGCCGCCACCGAGCCCGCACTGCCGCCAGCGACACCGAGGCCACCGTCGCCCTGCGCCGCCCCAGCTCCGCCCGCGCCCCGCCGCCCGGCGCCGCCCCGAGCCACCCCGCGCCGCCCTGGCGCCGCCCCGAGCCGCCCCGACGCCACCCGTGCCGCCCTGAGCTGCCTGAGCCGCACCGGCGCCGCCGCCACTTTGAGGTACATTTTATTTAGGAATTAATTTAGTTTGTTTAGTTGATTTAGTAATTAATTTAGTTCGTTTAGTAATTAAATTAGTATATTTAGTTCATTTAATAATTAATTTAGTTCATTTAGTAAGTAATTTAGTTCATTTATTTCATTTAGTAATTAATTAGTTGTTTTAGTAAGTACTTTAGTTCATTTAGTAATTAATTTAATTCATTAAGTTCATTTAGTTATTAATTTATTTTTATTAATTAGTTTAGTTAATGATTTAACTTATTACTTAATTAGATCTAGTTATTAACAGTGTTATCTTAGACGGGTCTAAATGGGCGTTTAAATGGTAAACAGGTAGTCACTGCACAGTTTAGGGTCTAAACGGGTCTGTAAATGGTTGTCCCATTTAAACGAGTCAACGGTCGTCTAAACGTTGTAAACGGGCTGAACGAAACGGTTTTGGGTCAGGTTTAAACGCTGTTTTCCCCCATTTACGTGAAGTATGTAAAACCATTACAAATCGGACCCTATCTGCACCCGTTAAGCATCACCCAAATCGAGCACGCGCCGCAGCCCGCAGCCAAGATGCCTTCCGTGTGCCACCGCCGCCGAGCCCGTGCTGCTGTCGCCGCCGCTGCCTCCACCGCCACATAAGGCGGTAAGGCGACCTATCCCCTTTTTATATTTTAAGCGGTAAGGCGTAAGGCAAGGCGACACCTTAGTAATATATAAATATAGGAAAATTCCAAATAAATAAGAGTAAAAGTAGTAATTAGTAAATAGAAAATCAACTTATATCTCAGCGCCGCCCTCAACTCGTCCGCCCCTTCCCTCGCCTCCCTCTCCCTGCCGCGCTCTCCTCGCCCGCCCCTCCCCCCCCCTGCCGCCCTCCCAAGCCGGCTCGCCCTCTGCCCGCCCGCCCCTCCACCCCACCGCCCTCCGAGGCCAGCTCGCCCTCTGCCCCCCCCCCCCCCCCCCCCCGCCACCGCCTCCCTGTGCACGGGCGCCGCCACCTTCCCCCGCCTTACGCTGGTATGTAAGGCGACCAGACACCTTATCCTCCGCCGACGCCTTATAAACTTGGAATCAGATTACATAATTTTGGTTTAGTTGACTATTAAGTTACTTTAGTAATTTTGAAATTTTGAGTTAGTTGATTATTAAGTAAGAAATTTTAGTTTAATTTGATCGCTTGAGTGTATAATATCGATATATAAATAATAAATGGGCCTCGAGCCGGCTCAGCCCGGCACATCCCACATATGGCCCGACACGGCCCATTTAAATGTCAATGGCCATGGCCATGGCCGCCGCCGAGACAACCGTCGAGAATCATGTGGTTTTCGATCAGGAAGCGCTGTTGGTGTCATAGCCATGGCCGTCGCCGCCGTAGCCAACTAGTTTCACGCTTCTTAGGTTTTCGATCAAGATTTTTTGTCCATCTGTGTCGAAGAACAAGATCGTCGGAGTTCCTCCGCCGCCCGCTGCCATTGCCGAGTACTCTCTGGCCATTTTTAGCCCTAATCGCCCTCGTTCTTTCCTCCTATCATTCTTACCTCTCTCTCGTAAATCACTCCAAAATGTAAGATTAACGTAACCTATACAATATGCGTCACCCGTTTCGGACCGGCCCGTCTCACATGCATGTGAGGCGTGTAGGTTCGGAATTGTCCCTTTCTGGACAGCCCGGCAGTGACTAAGGGGGCGTTCTTACGATGAGACGTGGGGTCTGAATTCAGATGAAATTTCGACGACGTAACCCTAATGTTCTCCGCTGCACCATTATCGGGCATGCAGTTCGAGAACAACGGGGTTATGCTGCCAGAATTTTGTCTGGATCCAGACCCTGCGTCTCGTTATAAGCACGCTCCTCTCGGTCACTCTTGAGTGGGTTTAGGACCTATCCCTTCCAATAGATTTAAAGTGAACGTAATTTCTCTAGCTTTATACTGCAGAGTAGAACATGGGTGAAGACCGCAGATGAATATATACTGGTTAGAAGAGCAGATCTGGTGGTCACTCGGATGAGTGGTTCGCCAAGACAAATGCTTTTGTAGATCGAGCATTTTCGTTGTCAAATACCGATAAGGTGCGATGTCCATGTACAAAATGCCGGAATACCAAGTTTTTGGACAAAGTGGAACTTTCGATACATTTGTGTCCAAACGGTTACACGCCATGTTATGAGGTCTCAACCTTTCATGGTGATATAGCTTCTAAAACTGTACAAGAAGTGGAAGAGGACCATAATGATATTACAGGGATGATAGGATGGATGAGATGCTAGAAGCTATACAACCAGACCTTACGGAGTATCCACCTACAACGGAGGTTGAAGCGTTCTTCGAGCTTCTCAAAGCTTCAGAAAGCCGCTGCATGAACACATGGAAGTGACCCTCCTCACTTTCATGACTAGACTTATGGCAATTAAGTCTAAGTATTTCTTTTCTAATAACTGTTACAACAATATCATCAAATTGATCACCGATATCCTTCCATGGTCCCATAAAGTGCCTAAAGATATGTATCAAGCGAAGAAATTGCTTTCGGGTCTCGGTATGAGATATGAGAAGATTGATGTGTGTCCAGAAAACTGCATGGTTTTCTGGAAAGAACCTGCGAAAGAGAAGAAATGTTTACAATGTGGTGAATCGAGGTATGTCGAAGTCATTAATGAATATGGTGAAAATGTTACAACAGATGTGGCACATAAGCAGCTCCGATACTTACCTGTGATACCTCGGTTGAAGCATTTGTTTCTTTTGAAAAAAACTGCCAGACACATGAGATGGCACAAAGAAGGTGTACGTTAGAACAAAGAAGTCATGATGCACCCGTTCGACGGTGAGGCATGGAAGGTGCTGGACCAGTTTGATCCAGAGTTCGGCCGTGATGTGGGAAATGTTCGAATTGGGTTGGCGACAGATGGATTCTCGCCATTTAGTACAAATGCTTCACCATACTCCTGTTGGCCTGTCATTGTCATTCCGTACAATCTACCACCGGCCCTCTGCATGAAGTATTGGTTCAAGTTCCTTAGCCTCATTTGACCTGGGCCGGGTCATCCTGGGTCACGTCTCAACGTGATGTTGAAACCGCTGATCGAAAATTGAAAATATTGTGGACAGGAGTCGAAGCATACGACAATTACAAGAAGTAGCGATTCAACCTTCGAGCTGCTTATTTGTAGTCTGTCCATAATTTTCCGGCGTATGGCATGTAATCTGGATGGAGCACTCACGGTCGTTTGACGTGTCCAAAATGTGCTTCTGACACTATCTATTTTTGACTTACTCATGGAGGAAAGATATGTTACTTTGATTGTCACAGACGTTGGCTTCCTTCGAATCACATGCTTAGGAAATAGAGGAATGTATTTAGAAAGGACACCGTTATCACTAAAGGACCACCGAAACATCTTAACAGGTTGGAAATATCTCATATGTTGGATAAACTGTTGCCAGATAAAGATCGTCCTGCATATTTTCTTTGTTTCGGAGATGATCACAATTGGACTCATATATGTGGACTATGGGAGCTACCATATGTGAAGTCGTTGATACTAATGCACAACATTGATGTCATGCATCAAGAGCCTAACATGGAGGAATATATCATAAGCACATGCATGAACATGACGGGAAAAACGAAAGACAATATAAAGGCTCGAAAGGATCAGGCTGAGCTTTGCAACCGTCCAACTCTTGAGCTTTCTGAAAGTTGTGGTAAACCGTCCAACTCCCAAAGAAAAGAAAGAAGTGCTCGAATGGTCAAAAAGTTTGAAATTCTTAGATGGTTACCCAGCTAGTCTAAACGAGCTGTGAATGTGAAAACAGGAAAACTAACTGGGTCGAAGAGTCATGATTATCACATAATCATTGAAAGACTTCTACATGTTATGTTTCGGGGCTATTTTGATGATGAGGTGTGGATGGTGCTAGCCAAGCTTAGCCACTTCTATAGACAGCTCTGTGCTAAATAAATCACGATAGATATCATGAGTAAGTTGAAGAAGGAGATACCGGTACTATTATGTAAGATGGAATTTTTTTTTCCTCCAGCCTTCTTCAATCCAATGCAACATCTCCTTATTCATCTTCCATATGAAGCTAAAGTGGGCGGTCCCGTGCAATATAGGTGGATGTATCATATTGAAAGAGTGCTAAGATATCTGAAACCAATGGTTCGTAACAGGGCAAAGATAGAAGGGTGCATCGCCAAAGCATTTACTCTTAAGTAAGTAGTATATTTTTCAAGTGTTTACTTTGTAGAGGAACACAATGTCAATACTTCAGAAATGTGGTACAATATGGATGATCAACCTCCTTGTAGCGATCTCTCCATTTTTGCAACAAGAGGCACTGCAGTTGATAGTTGCAATTCCTACAACTCTACCGCAGAAGAAAGGAATGTTGCTTTCCTCTACATGTATGCTAATATAGATGAGATGGACAAATATTTCGAGTAAGTGTTTGTCCTACATTTATGCTACTCATCATAAATGGAACAGATCTGTTCTAAAATTTTTCTTTTCGTACAGAGAGTTTCACAAACAGAATTGGACACATAAACATCAACCTACAAGCAAACAGGTAGAAGCGATGCGACGAGATGGAAGAAACGGAAGATCTAACTTCCTATCATGGTTTCGTGATCATGTAACATTTTCTTCTAACTTACGAGTATTTACAAAATTTTCTTATAACTTACGAGTATTTACAAAGTTTTATTGTAACTTCATATTTTGGACATTGCATGAAAGATGCCAACGTCCAAGAAGACTTGCGACAACTATCCTACAGATTAGTTAAAGTTAGAAGTTACGGTCGATATGACGTCAATGGCTTCCGATTCCATACAACTCAATTTGAATCTCATCGTCCACTCACGGTAACGTCAAATACCGGAGTTATGACGAGGGCAATCGACTCTTAAGGACGTGAAACTAATTACTATGGGATCATTAAAAAATTCTTGAATTTGCTTTCGTCGATAATAAGGATCTTCGAGCAGTATTCCTTGACTGTGATCGGTTTGATAACAATCATGGAATTCGACAAAACCAATTTAGCATAGTGGGAGTCAAACATGAGGAACGGCTATGAGGATACGATTCATTTGTTCTTGCTCACCAAGTGGAGCAAGTGTATTATCTACCTTATCCATGCAAAAAACTTGATGCTTGGTGGGTGGTACATAAGTTGAATCCTCGTGAGCGGTTATACACTCTAGGAGATGATGGATACCATGATACTAATGAAGTTGATGAGGTTTACCAAGAAGAAGAGTTGCCAGAGTCGTTCATCGTCGAGCCTGGTGTAGGACTTGATGACTTGGTTGGAGACGCTCAAGATGTCGAGACTTATGACATACGGAAATGAAAACGAAAATGAAATCTAGTCCAGACTCTCAGAAAAGAAGATCTATGGTCTGGTTTACGGAGTAGGGTACATGATCGTGACGTTGATAAATTTTGAAATTGATGAAGTAATTCTTCACTAACTTATGATGAATTTGTATATTATATTAGTATATTTATCAATTACTCGTTGCATCAAAATGTCATCGTCAAATGAAAAGGGGAAGGGGAGGAAGGGGTGAGAGGGTTCCTCACCCAGTCCCGGGACTTGGTCTTCTCAGGTACCTCATCAGGTGCGAGCAGACACTCTCAGCTGATGAGGCACCTTTCAGACTTTTCGGCCTAAGGTTTTGCCTTTCAGCGCACGGAGGTAAATTTCAGTTCCCAATCATGTTATTTGAAATTCTATTTATCAATTATTTTTTCTTATGAATCATTTATTTTTGCAGTCCGACTCAGAGTCTTCTGAGTCGGAGCTGGAGTTTGGGGCTACCCAGTCCTCGGAGCTGGCTACGCAGCCCTCGGAGCCGGCGAGTGTGGATCCTTTGGGCTCCAGTGGTGACCAGCCGTCCGAGTCACTGGACGTGGTGCTTCTGAAGAGGCGGCGCATGAGGAGGACCCACTTTGCTGCTCCTCCTCCTGTTCCTCGTGAGCCGATCACCATTCGTCCACTCGGAGATAGGTAAACAAATTATATAGTATTAAATATTGGATGTTGTCTGCCGATACATAATAAGTTAACAAATTTTGCAGGTCTTTGCACGACTGTTTGTTCGCGGGCCAGGAACACCACAGGCAGGTTAACGGTGTCATCGGGGCTTTAGTGCGGTTGCACTATCCCGGTGTCATCAACGGTGTCCCTGCTTTGCCGTGGTACGACTACGCTCGTGTCCCTCACGAGGTCCACAGCACCCTTCAGGGGGCCGTGTTAAACAATTTTATGGTAAGTTTAAATGTTTGCATTTTTTACACTCATTTAAATAGTTCATGCGGATTAATCAAATTTTGTTTTCTTAAAGCTGTGGTACCAGCTAGAGGACTCGAGCAGATCATGATGGAGCACGCGACTGCTGTGTTCCACAACAATGCTCGGAAGCTCGTGGTGCAGCCGTTGTCGTACGCCCGCATCCAGGCCATCAACGAGTACAACAAGTGGCATCAGCAGCAGCAGCAGCAAGGGGGGTCCGTTTAGGAAGGATTCCAACACGTACTTGACGGAGGAGCAGTACGCGGAGGTAAGTTATTATTGTTAACTATTTCCAATAATTACTTATGTTAACGATATTGATGAAATACTAAATATGTGCAGGTTAGTATTAGCTGGTTAGAGAGCCAGCCCGACGTGTACCGAGCTCTTTGTCGGTACTGGACTAGCCAGGACTGCATCAGTAAGTCCACGAGGGCTCGAGCCTGTAGAGGGACAGACGACCAGCACAACTACGGCGGTGATGGGTACATGCGTATGGCTAAACGCATGGTAAGTACATTTTAAGTTCGTTCATGTGTCGATAATATATTTCTTCAACTAACACGTATCTACCGGAGCGAGAAATCGGTCAGGAGCCGACACCGACCGAGGTTTGGAAGAGAGGTCACATCGGAAGTGACCCTTCCCAGCCTGGGCAGTATAGTCAGGTCGACGACTGGTATGTTTTCAAAATTCGTCAATTTAACTATAAGTAATACTAGTACTGACACGCTTGCATCATTTCTTTGTTTTTTAGGAGATGTACGTGCAGGAGGTGAAGAAGATACACAGCGAAGGCTACGATTGGGGAAACACGCCAATTGAGCCTAGAGCCGTGTATGCAAGCAGCGGCGGGAAGGCCCATGGACCGTGGGTTGGTCAACTATTTCATTTTTAAAACTTCCTTCTTCTACTTATTATTTTTCTACCTTTCTTAGGTTTGCCATATTTGATGGAGTTGTCGACTCGAGGGCGGCGAGGCCTTTGAGAGGCACTCCATCGACAGAGGCTTCATCCATTGGGTCGTCGTGTGGTCGTCTGTCGCAGAGGGACTTGGAGTTCCGTGCTATGGAGGATAGTCTTGCGCGGACCCAAGAGGAGCTCGACCGGACGAGGGCTGTCCAGGAGTACCAGGCCAACCTCATGGCTCAGATGCAGGCAGCGGTGGAGGTAAGTAATTTAAATTACTGACTTTTAAATTTTTAGCATTTCAGTAATATACATGTTCTAATATGTTGCAATGACATGCTTTAGCTCACAGAGTGGCCAGGAGCTTTTGTTTCCTTCGTGGCTGCAGCCGCCACAGGCACCCTCGTCACAACCACCCCTAGCACAGGTACCCCCGGCACTGTATAAATCTTTAATACTATTTAATACAGGGAGGGAGATAAAGTGATAGAAAGAGGGATGGGGAGAGGGATAGTGAAAGAGAGATAGAGGATGGGGAGAGGGAGAGAGAGAGCAAGGGAAAGAGAGAGAGGGGGTGAGAGAGAGAGAAAGAGGGAGAGAGTGAAAGAGGGGAGAGAGAGGGGGAGAGATAGTGAAAGAGAGAGAGAGGGATGGGGAGAGAGTGAAAGAGAAGTAGAGAGAGTGAAATAGAGAGAGAAGGAAGAGGGGATTGGGAGAGGGACAACAAGAGCGAGAGAGAGAGTGAAACAGAAGTACTGAGAGTGAAAGGGAGAGAGAATGAAAGAGAGGAAGATGGGAAGAGGGACAACGAGAGCGAGAGAGAAGGGAGAGGGGAATGGGGAGAGGGACAACAAGAGCGAGAGAGAGAGTGAAAGAGGAGTGCTGATCGTAGAAGTTTAATTGTCTTGCCTAGTTGATTATGTACTTCATTTTGAAACTCTTTCAACTTTTCAAACGACTCAGACTTGCGCCTTATTAATGAGGGGGCCCGACCCCGATCACAGGGCCGTGCCTCCTTGCCCGGGAATCGCATTGGGTAGTGCCGTGTTATGCGGCACCCAACAGCACACATATAAGGAACACAGTATTACATAAATCAAAAGCGGAAGCTTACAAATTGTTCTTTGGAAATAATTTACATAAAATAACTACAGCGGAAGTCTATAAACAGCTCACGATGAATATCTAAGAAGCACTCAAGAAGAGATCCAGCCCGCGGACTCCTCTCGCTAGCAACACGAAGACATGGCAGCGGCTAGGTTCTCCAAGGGTGATATGACTCGGAAGTTCCCGAGTCTCACCGGACAACCTTCTTTATAGCGTCGATGTTTACCTGCAAAACCACTTATATAGCAAGAGTGAGCACAAAGGCTCAGCAAGACTTAACCGTCTCTCCTAAAGCATGGAACTCTATGTGAAAGTAACCTAAGACCTAAGCTTGTCCTTTGCGAAAAGACTCGCCTACGAGTTCATCCTTAACTTTCAGATTTTAGCCATAATAGTAGTGACCTTGCGCCCAGCAACATTGGAACTCCACAATCAAACAAGAAACACTTCATTCCAATGTTACTTGTCCCAAGGTGAAAAATAAATTTAGTTTGCTCTATCTCTACTTCAAACATGGTTTTCATGCAACTTAACATAATCACAACAGCAATTATACTTGTTGCAAACTGTTTCCACACAAGTTGATTAACTACGTCACAACATGGGAGCAAGCGGTACTCAATAACCGCGAGGGACGGTGATTCGAATCAAACACTACCCGGATAACTCGACACATACGCCCGCCTCTGAAGACCCAACTCTGGCGTCCTTCATTATGTCGTATGTGGCAACCTTTCTCAGGACACTAAACTGTAGAACCGGTCGCGCCGTCTCGGGCTCATAGGTCTAACGAGACGATGTGGTATGCCTCTACAATCCAGTGAACCTGGTACATCGGTTTCCTGATTCCCATATGTCAGTAAGCACCCGGTACACAACTCAATACTTGCTCCTGGACGCGGCATACGCATCGGTCCTTAACCGACACAGGCAGAGCTACTCGACCAAGACCTCGTCTTGTCGCAGCCTAACCCCTCTGCCCGGTCTCATCTTTAGAAATGTAAACTTTAGTTTGCTTCTTTCCCCAACCACACTTATGCTATCCTAAACTATAGCTCGCGAGTAGATTCCAACTACTCGTCTTCTACCGGATGCCCTAGTCTATTTAGCATTGCCCTATGCTACAGCGATGACACATTTCTACCCTTGACCTCAGGGTTCATGTTTGGTTATGCAAGTGGAGTATCACTCATCCTTGACCTAATGCACATACAAACCTTGACCAAACGTAGTGAACAAAGGGAAAACTTTTAAAAACAACTTAAGTGCAAACCGGGGCTTGCCTTGGTTTTGCAGGTGACTTGAGTCAGGTAAGATGAAGTTAGTTGCTGATGATGACTTGAGGCTTAATCCCTGCCTTCTTGCTCCTTGATCCAAGTTCAACTTCTCCTTCACTCTTCCCCGTTTAAACACTACACGTTATGAACATGCATCCATGTTTAATTGTAAAACTTTTTGCTAACAAATGCTAAAGCCAAGTTTGAAACTGGAACTTTGTTTAAGAATTTAAAATGAAACTGGTGCTAGTGGTTTGGGTTTGTGTTTAAGCACTATCATCAAGTGATGAGTGGGGTTCCATCACTTGGGTGGGAATCAACTAATAATGGTTGGACAGGACATAATGATCCAGGGCTCCAATGGAGCTGGAAATTTTCTTGGGAGTTCCTTGTCACAAGAAAGTTCTCTGGCCCAAAATTCAGAACATTCCACTAAGTGGATCACCCAGAACACTTCCCTAAGCATTTAAGCAAAAAGGAATTAATTCTGATTAAATTTGCACTTTCATGCAATTCCAAGTGAACTATAATTTCATACATAGCTCATAGAGTATGTATGAATTTTCCTAGGATTTTTGGAGTGAAGGAATGCCCAGAACTGAATTTCCAAGTTTTGGAAATTCTTTGAAAATGGTTCTGTACTTATTTGAATACAGAAACTTGGAATTAGAATTACCCTAACTAAATCAACTCCAAATGAGCTGAAACGTTTACAGGAGTCTCCTAATATCCTGAAGATTATCCTGGCAAAATTTGGGGAATTTTGGATAAACCAAACTCCCTCAAAAATTCTTTTGCTGAAAAGCTTTAAAGAATTTTCCAGACTTTTCTATTCGTTTTCATGCAAATGGGGTTGCATATTTGGATAGAGCATTTCATCCTGAATCCAACCCAATTTGAATCACTAAATTTGGAGCTCTCTAGCAAACGTTATGCAGATCCAAAGTTTGAACCGAATCTGGAATTCAAATTAATTCGGGAAAAAATTTAAACTCTGACAGTGGTCCCATCCCCACGTGTCAGCTGCTGCGTTCACGCCACACGGGGCCACGGACCTGGCCCCGTGTTGTCACAATCTGATCCGAGGCCACAGACAATCCCACTCCCTCGTAACAGCGACTGACGCGTGGGCCAGCCCCCGTCTTCGTCTTCCTCCAGACGCCCGCACTCCCGCGCCGCCGAGCTCGCCGGAGCTCTCGCCGGGAGTGGGTTCCGGTGCTCGGAACTTGCTGGATCTCGCCGCCCCCACGTATTCTCGTGCCAGGAACACGTTGCCGGGCTTATCTCAGCTCGACGATGGCCGGAAACCTAGGTGCGACGGCGATGGCGGCTGTGGCAACTTCGGTGATGTTGCTAGGGCACTGTAGTGCTCTAACCTTGCTCCGGTTAGCTCCTACAGCATCGCCACCACCTCGGGAGCAACGTCCAGGGCTCTGATCTCGCGAGAAACAACAGCAACTAGGGTCTCACCGTGCGACCTAGGGCGATTTCGGGGAAAACTGGGAAAAACTCGAAGAACCGAGGGTTTCCTCAACGGTCCTCCCTAGTTCTTGATCCCACGTGCCCGCACGGATGTCTACAACTGGGTTTATAGGTCTGGTGATGAGTGGTGCACCGTGCTTCTCTAATTTCTCGGTCTGCTGCCTACGGTTCATATCGCATGTCCGCGGGAAAAGTTAAATTCCGGCGAGCACGGGCTGTGGCATGCTGCCGGCGTTGCTGTGAAGCAAGAAGAGTTACAGGCGCACCTTTTCGCTTTTGCAACTCAACGGGAGGTGCTCTGTTGTGGCTGGGCGACGGATTCTTGCAGCGGCGACTTCGCCCGGTGCCGTGGGAAAGGATTGAGCTCGCCGCCGGGCTTCCCGCGGGTTTAGCACCGATTTCTTGCGTCGGTCACGTTCAGTGAGGTCTGGCGACGCGGTGGAGGGACTCAGCGCGGCGTGCGACTCGTTGAGCTGACCGGGCGTCGAGGAACCGACCGTGTTCTTCCGTGCGGCAGCAGCTCGGCGACGAGAACACGAGGTGACCGACGGCAGCTGTGGGAGGCGGTTTGCGGGAGCGTCGTTCACTCGGTGGGGATGATAAGGGCGCGAGCAAACCGACTCCGGAGCAGCTCGGGAGCTGGCGGTCGCGTGGTCTCGGTGGCGCGCGCGCGCGCGTTCGGTCCTTCGAGCGAAAAACAGTGATCCGGTTCGAGTCTGAACAGAGAGACTGTTGCTTATGTGCTAAATCTCCCCCTCTCCTCAATGACAATTGGGTCCCACTCACCTCCTCTCCTAAATATCCCAATTTTTGGCACATTGTAAACTTCAGCTCTGAGGAACCTAGATCCAAAAGTCATTTGGCAATTTGATAAGTTATTCCTCAGTTTTGAGTTTAAGTTCAAATTTGGATGAAATTTACACGTTCCTTTGATATTCCTATCAAAGCACCTCCAAATTTGCTCCAAATTTGCCCCCTCTACAATTTGAACCTGGGGAGTTTGAATATGCCCTCTGATCTTTGAGTTAGTCATTGCAAATACAACTTCTTAAACATCAGTTTGCATTTTCCTTTTTGGAGATGGCCCTCCTCTTTTTGGAAGTGACCCACTTAGTTCAAACTAAATTCAAAGTTTTATTGCACATGCCAACACTTTCATGAGGAACACAAAAGTTTTTGTAAGTCCCATTTCTTGCATATAAACTCAACTTTATTCATACCTCAAGTTCTCTATTCACAAGTTTTGGGACTTTTACAATTAAGTAAATATATCCATATCTACTAAAGTCATTGATAAAAGTAATGAAATACTGGAAACCACCTCTGGAGATAGACCTCATTGGTTCACAAACATCAGTATGTACAAGTCCCAATAAGTCACTTGCCCTCTCACTTTGACTAGTGAAAGGTGCTTTAGTCATCTTCCCAACCAAACAAGATTCGCATGTGTCAAGTGATTCAAAATGAGTAAACCATCTTTATGGAGTTTCTCAATGTGTTTCTCATTTATGTGACCTAATTGACAATGCCAAATAAAAGTGGATTTAGATCATTAGCTCGAGCCCTTTTTGTATTAATGTTACAAACTGATTTATCCTCAAGATCAAGAACATATAATCTATTCACCAATGGACGATGAGCAAAGAAAATATTATTATAATAAATTGAACAATGTTTGTTCTTTATTACAATCTCATAACCCTCAACTTCTTCCAAACATGAAGAAGATATAATTTTCTTACTCAAAGAAGGAATGCAATAACAATTATTCAATTCAAAAACAACTCCTGAGGGTAACGGCAAGTAGTAAGTACAGTTGCTATGACCACAACATTTGCTCCATTTTCGACACGAACATCCAACTCATATTTTGCAAATCTTCCAGTCTCACTTAGTCCCTCCAACGATTTTCAAGTGTGAATCATTGATCATGTGTCAAATACTCATGATTCACTAGATGATGTGACAATATTAATTTCTATAACATATTTACCAGGAGTGGAAGTCTCACATCCCTTTTTATTCTTTAGATCCTACAAGTACTTATTGTAGTTCCTAGAGCAATGTCCCTTGACATGACTATGGAAACATTCATCATCAGGAGAAGGGCCAGATTTGCCCTTTGGCTTAGGCTTAGAGTTTTAGGACTCATTGGGAACCTTTCCCTTGCCTTTTCCTTTTGGAGGCGTCTAACGCTTTCTCTTTTTATTCTCCTTTTGAACCATCATCACATGAGTGGTAATTTTCTTAATGCTTTCCTCGGTTGTTTTTAGCATCCCATGCAATTCAGCCAATGTTTTCTCCATGTCACTCATCTGAAAATTTAAAATAAATGGATCGTAGCTCGCCGGGGGCGACTGGAGAATGATGTCAATAGCTAGATCATCCTTGAGTTCACAACCAAGTGTGTATAAAGTATCAAGTAACCAATCATCTTTATACATGATGACTGACCGGGCTACCCTCCACCAACTTGCATGAGAACAAGGACTTTAATATGTTGTACCTCACAACCCTTTCTGGTTCTCAAACATTCCAGGTAATCCGTCAATCATAGAATAAACATCTGTATGTTTATACTGTTTCTACAGATCAAGGGACACAGACGCAAGCATGAGGCAACTTACATTGAGTGCATCATCGCAGTGCTTCTGATAAGTTTTGTGAGCTGCAGTATTGGCATCAGTTGGGGGTTCATCATAGTATGGTTGCTGAAGAACATACTCAGCTTTCTTTTGCCTGATAACAATTCTCAGGTTGCATTACCAATCAATAAAGTTAGCTCCAATGATCTTTTCCTTTGTAGTATCGAAGAGCACGTGAAAAGTTACCAGAGGGGGTGAATGGTAGATTTAAACTTTTTAGCGGAAGCAACAAAAAACCCCTCAGCAGAAAATCGATCTGTTAAAAAAACCGTGTATGCGACTGATCTAAATGTGTTCAACCATAACAAAAGTGGTATATATTATAGAGAATCAAGTCACAAAGACATGAAAACAAGAATCATGTAAATCCGTCAAGAAAAACTCAAGTTATGATCGAAAGATCAAACGAGGATCAATCTGTTCTACTCGAGTAAAAACCAGATCTGCAACACTGCAAAGAAACTCATGTAGATCAGAAACTACAAATCCAATAACTGTGAAATTTTCACAGATGATAGATATAAAGTTATGAAGATAACCCAAAAAGAATCGCGTCAATTGGATCAACACGAGTTATGATCAAAACACCGAAGCACTTTTCAGAAACTCGACGAGAAAGACTTAACAAAAACAAGTCGGACGAACAAGGCACAAAAGCTCCTCTAAATTACGAATTTATTGATCAAAACATAAGAGGAACAGCACAAGGTCTTATTACCACGAGCTCTAGCCTCCCTTGCTTATATAACCAGCCCGGAGGCCAACCCAATTCAAACTAGGACTCTAATCATACTCAGCTTCTAAATTGAAACTTTCATAACTGCTCAAGACTCTTCTATACGCAGATAGAAGCAATCCTAAGACTTCCAAAACACCTTAGAAATGTATACCACATTCCTAAAACAACCCAACTTCGTGTCCCACACGAAATCCTATCATAACCAACTCAAATCTTTCCATATTTGAGCCATAACCGACTTAGCCACAGCCTGAGTCCATAATCCAGCCGGTTGGACCTTTTCCTACCAATTCTTTACGTCCACATCTCTTTATCACGCCTTGGAACCATGTTTCCACGTCCATGCACTCCTTTCACACATGCAAACACCTTCCAACGACGTCCACGATACTTTATATGCATTGTTCTTGATCCAAACATGCTACGCGACCTCCCGATCAACTCACCCACAATTCCTCCTGAACTTGGTTGTTGAACCTCATCTTCTCCCTAAGACTAGTTCAATGGATCCCGTCACCAGTCATATCTTGAACTCAAGCAACACCTGCACATGATTAGACAACCAATACTTTCAAGCACAAGTCCCCAACTTGACTCACGTTAGTTCCGAAAACCACAACACCTTACGTGAACACCTCACATAAACATGTTGCAAACCATAGCAAAATGTTAACCACCATAAATAGCCATAACACTTCAAAAACTTAGTAAAAGAATACTAAGCAAACTTTCCATAGATATAAAGCAAGTTCAAAATATTTGCATGGTAAAAACAGAACTATTGCGATTTAGCTCCGGACCTTGCCAAAGCTAACTGGACCTTTAGCCGGAGCTTACCAAAGCTAGCAGAACCTAGCACCGGAACTTACCAAAGCTAGTCGGACCTACTGCCGGAGCTAACCAAACACATGTCGGATCTAGCCATAGCAAGTCGGACCTTACATCAGATCTTGTCGGAGCTCGGACCTAGAGTCAAACCTTGACAAAAAGAGTGTTTTGGCAGAATTTAAAACTTTTACCGCCATAGCCAATGTGTTCAGCACATATAGGTCTCACAATCTACGCCTTGATGAATGCATTGGCAACACCACTTAAAATACGAACATTGGCTTATTCGCATGAAAAGTTTTGAAAACAATCAAATGAGAATGAAATTTCGAAACAAAAATTTCTCCCCTATACATATTTCTCCCCCTTTGTAAATCAGAAATAAAATAAGAAGAAAAATAAAAAATTTCCCCCTGAGAAGAATCGTGCCAAAACACTTGTGAATCGTGCAATGTGTGATCAATTTCTCCCCCTTTGATAATGTATTCAGCAAGGTTCAAAAGAGAAATTTTAATTGTTATGAGCATATTTATAACATTACATATAAAACAAAGCTCATCCAAGCCATACTATCAAGTAACTTACATTATCACATCAATGAGATACATAAAGTAGTGTAAGCCATGCTAGAGATCAAGTACAGTTTTCAATTTAAGCAAGTCATGGTATCACAAACTTAACTATTTTAAGACCTGAAAGCATGACACTTGTTGCTGCATTTTAATTATTTTTCAAAGCATAAATTCAGATCATATGACATTTGCAAGAGATTATATGCCGCATCAGCCTTATTCTAACCAACCAAGTCAATCCTATGTTATTTGATAATCAGAAGCTTAAGGACATGGTTTTAGTCATACACAACTTCTTCCAAGTTCATATCTAAGTGCAATGATAAGCCATCTCAAAAGAAGAAGTGTGATGCATGCATATTCTCTTGATCTTTTTCTCAATTTTTCATTTGAACATAAAACCTCAACATGTGAATAGTTGATTGATTATTTTTTCATTATTAAAAGCACTGTGAGCACGCAACAAGTTTAAAACAGCAAGAAAGTTCGATCATGACCAGATCTAGTTTAAATAATTATTCGAATTACTAGTCATGGCAAAAAATACAAAATGTATGGAGTAATGTAGTAAGAACTTTCAGAATATAAAACGAATCACAAAGTCATGTATGTATGAAATACTATGCTCATATTATTTTAAATTCAGATTCACACATAGACTTCCCAAGTTTCAAAACTCCCCGTCAATTTAAGCCATGGGGATGCATAATGTAAGGGCCTCAGTTTTTGACACATGTTTGAAGTGTCATCACCACACACACACCTCATTTGAAGCAAGTTGATAAACACATTTGAAGAGCAAGTAACCACCATCAACATGCTCATTGGAGAACAAACTCACATATTGCAAAAGTGGTATTTCCTACATGTGATATACAGGGGCTGGGCATATGAAAACTCCTGCACATTGCTAGGGATGTCCATGCCAAGTTTCACCCAAATTCAAAACATTTTTGAGGTCATTTTGGGCATAGCTAGAAAGGGGACAGTTTGAAACTACATTCAAATTCAAACTGTTTTTATTCCATGAATTCAAAACTGGGAGGCATATTCTTACTCAACACATTTTTGTGAGCTCACACACCAATTTTCACAACATTTGGAGTTGATCTTGACATGAGCTAAGTGGGGCAAATTCAAACTTTAATTGAACTTCAAACTGAACATGTGCTGAAATTCATTCAAACCAAACCCAATTTGAATTCTAATCAATTCAAATGGCTCAAGGGTGAATAATTCAAATCACCATGGTCATTTTGGGGCTTACTGTTTACAACAGTGAATTGGAGTTAATTTCAGAGGTTAAAATTGGAAGTGGGACCCACATGTCAGCCACTAATCCAAATCAAACCGACTGAAAACCCAGCTCGGGTTCTTGCACTGGACTGAGCAGCCACCACGGCGAGGAGTCGATCGGGACACCACCTGCTTGCCGCCCCGACTTGCTGAACCGCCTCGCAGCACCCTTATCTCCGCAGTCGCCCTGATCGGAGAGAGCACCGCACACTCTGCTGCTTCCTCGCACCAGAAACGCGCCATCGCTGCCGATCACTCGGAGCTATCAAGGAAGCGTGATCACCGCCTTTCTACTCCCTCCAGAGCTACGGCAAGGTACTAGGAACCTTCTTCGTTCTTCCCCGCTGCTAGAACTCAGCTGGAAACCGGTTGATCTCGGCTATACCGAGCGTTCATTTAGTGACCTAAGGCCGCCGCACGTCGGGCTCCCGTGGACAGCCCAACCGGGGGGTTGCCACGCCCGAACCACGGAGCCCGTGGACGCACTAGTGACCGGTGCTGCTCACCCCCGAGCCACCGCCCGAGTGCTTGCTCACCGGCGGCGAATTTCCAGTTTTCCCCTTTCGGGGTGCAGACCGACCTTCAGGTGCGGTTCTGTCAAAACCCTACTCTAGGAAGGATTAGAGGGCCTCAATCCGCTCTCACACAAACTAGACACGGTAGCGCACAAGTTACCTTCACAACCTTTGGTATGAGAACCTCTGTAACCGGCGTATTTCGAAGTTTACCAATGGCGGAACATGCGGGAGGCATCGGGCGCACGGTGAGGGCCTACTTCGGGCCTCCCCCAAGCTGCTTCAAGCTCATGCCGACCTTCCCTACAGTCCACTGATGCTTCCCGACCGGTTGCTCGAGTGATTGGGGTGCTAAGGAGGTCGGCCGACACGGCCGAAGTCTTCCCGAGGCGGCGGCTCGTCGCCGACCATGCACCGGCCATTGTCATGACGAGCTGAGCCCAGAATCCTGTTCCCAGATTGAAAGTAGGCAGGGGCGGCCAAAATCGTGAAGTTTGGAGCTCCACAGAAGCTGCCGGCGAGCTCTCCGGCGAGGTACCCCGGCGGCAGAACGCGGGCGGCGGGAGGTAGACGAAGGGGGTGGACCCCAGCTGTCAGCGGCAGATATTTTAAATCGGGATCGGGCTGCGGCTGGGATCTGATGTGCTGGCACGCAAAAACCCTGTAGGCCTCAGTGTGCTGTCGCCTCCGCGCCCAACACGTGACCCCGTGGGCCCCCGGCAGATTTAAACTTTTCCCCGATTTTCAGATTTCATTCAAACTTCAAATCCTCATAACTTTGGCTAGGAAGATCCAAATCAAGTTTACAAATTTTGTTGGATTCAGCTATCTGAGAAATTTCCAGAAAATCAAGTTTCACTTCATGAAAATCCTTAATTCTCCAGAATTAATTCCTCAAAATTTAAACTGTTTGGAATTTTAACTGGAGAATCATTTGGAGGAAAAATCTAAAATTTTGCTGGGATGTTCATCAGAATATCCCTGAACTACCATAAAAATTTCAGGTCCATTTGAGCTCATTTGATCCACCTAATGGTGTGATTAGTGAAACTGTTCCAGAGAAAATAGAAAATGTTCAGAAACATTTTCAGAATTTTCTCTGAAATTGTGTGGCTCATATCTTTAGTTAGGAACCTTAAAATTGAGTGAGACCAACTCCATTAGAACCCTCTGAAAATCTAGTTTTCAGAAAGTCATGGCTTGTTCCATGAAAATCCCTAGAACACCCTAAGAGTTCCAATTAAGGTCAAGGACATAATTATTTGTGGAAGGCTCAATTGAGCTGTGCTACATCTAAAACTTGACCAAGTCTATGTTTAGGTTGTAACCAAACCACAGTAAAAATTTCAGATTCATCGTGTCTGTCCAGTGGAACTTATAAACTTCACAAGTTCAAACGTAATACAAATGCATTCAAATTAATACATGTGCTCTTATATCATGTAGTCGCTAAGGTCGAGGAGGAACCCGAAGTCCTAGACTTCGTTACTCCAGAGGAGCAGCTAGCCTACGACCAAGAGCAGCAAGGCAAGCTCCGGTTTGCATTAACCTTTTACAAATTTTTATTGTTTTGAGCACTTACTTGAGTATTATGATTCCTTGCATTAGAGTCTTGTTTGGAAACCCAATTGCATAGCCAAGAAAACCATGAGTTGGGTTTAAGTTTGCAAAACCCGTTAGCTACTGCAATGCTAAGATAGTGTAGGATTCGGTACAAGTCGAGTAGTTGGAACTACTCGCGAGCATAGGCTAGAGGCACTCGACTCGAGTAGAGATAGCACATGATACACATGGCAAGAAAGATGAGACCGAGCGGAGAGTAAGGGCAGCAGGACTTTGGGGCCTGTGTGCTGTAGCTCCGCTTGTGTCGATTGAGGACCGAGCCGTGTGCGGGCCTGTTGAACAAGCTAGAACAGTACCGAAGACCTACCAGCTATATGGGAACCGGGAAACTGATGTAACTCGGGTAGCTGGGTGTTGAGGCATAGCTGGTCGTTCAGAGGGTAGGTTGGGAGCTCGAGGTATAAATCGGCTGGCGGCACTGAGATGCGCGTGCAGAGACCTCTTGCTTGGGACGATTGGACCAGTTCAACATTTGGCTAACGGGTGAAAGGTAGTTGCGTACGGCATCCGTGATGGTTGTTATAGGTAATATGGAGTACGGGCGTACGTGAAGGGTTGTTCGGGTAACCCTGCAGGTGTAAATCAATTATAATCGCCGTCCCTCGCGGTCAGTGAGTACCACTTGTTCACTGTACTGTGACGTAGAAAGAACAGGCTAGTTACATGTTAAAATGTTGCTGATTTAAAGGTGGACTTGATTGTTAATGATTGCTGTAGTTTAAAGCTAACTAAAGTTCTTTTCAACTTTGGGCAAAGTACATGAGAGAAATGCGTTTCTTGTTTGATTGCAGCTCTCTCATGTGCCTTAGCGTAAGGTTCTCCACAACCTGCTGCTCAAACTTGAAAGTAAGGTTCCACTAATTAGGCGAGTCCTTTGCAACTTGTTTCACCTCATGTACCTATCACCCCTCATGTACAAGTTTCATGTTTAGGAGAGACGGGTCAGTCTTGCTGAGCCTTCGTGCTCACTGCTTGTGTTTGAAGCTTTTGCAGGGTTTTATGAGGAAGGGACTCCCGAGGAGGAGACGGAACCCCAGGAGGGGAACCCTGTCGAATGGGAGTCATGCACGCCGCCGTGTTAGTGTGCGTGTGTGCTAGCAAGGACACGTTCACGGGCTGAACGTGAACTTGATGCTTAGTCTACGCCCGTGAGTGTGGACTGAATTATTTTGTTGTAAAAATGTTCATAAACCACTTTATGTAATAAAAGTTTTGCTTCCGCTTTGTACCTTTGATGTGTGTTTTCGGTGTTGTGCAACGCAGCACCCCTCAGCATGATCCTGGCTCGACAAGACCGTGGGGTCGTGTCACATAACCCCTATTTCACTAAGAATGAAACAAAAACGAGTGAAATCCAAAGGTTTTGTAAAAATGTCAGCCAATTGTTGTTTGGTATCTACATGGTGAAGCACAATGTTTCATTTTTCAACATTATCATGGAGAAAGTGATACCTAATGTCAATGTGCTTTGTTCTCAAATGTTGACGGGGTTTTTAGCAATGCAAATGGCATTAGTGTTATCACAAAATAGTGGAATACTATCTAGATCAACCCCATAGTCCTTAAGTGTTTGAACAATCCAAAGAATTTGTGAGCAAGCGCTAGCAGCAGCTACATATTCAGATTCCGCTATGGATTATGCAACTGACTTTTGTTTTCTAGAGGACCAAGGAACAAGTGATATACCAAGAAAATGACAAACACCCAAAGTACTTTTCCTACCAATTCTACAACCCCCAGAATCAGCATCCGAAAAAGCTTTCAAAGTAACGGTTGAGGAAGAAGGAAGAAAAATCCCAAATTCTTGAATTCCATGTAAGTACCTGAGAATTCTTTTGATGGCTTGACGATGTGAAACATGTGGGGAAGCTTGAAATCGTGCACAAAGACATACGCTGAATTGTATGTCCGGTCTTGATGCCGTGAGGTACAAAAGTGATCCAATCATACTTCTATATTCTTTTTGATCCACGGGTTCACCATCTTTATCAAGTTCAAGTGTCGTTGCTGTACCCATTGGTGTCCAAAGAGACTTGCTTTTGTCCATGTTGAAGCGCTTAAGAAGGTCTCTTGTATACTTTGTCTGATGCACAAAAGACCCTCCTTGGTTTGCTTGATTTGCAGCCCCAAAAAGTATGTGAGTTATCCCATCATACTCATCTCAAATTCTGAACTCATCATAGCTGAAAACTTGGACACAAGATCATGAGAAGCACAACCAAATATAATATCATCCACATACACTTGAACAAATAATGAGTCATTACCATACTTAAGCACAAAAAGAGTTTTATCAACCTTGCCCATGGTAAACCCCTTTTCAAGTAAGAATGTTTTTAATCTATCATACCATGCTCTAGGGCTTGTTTAAGACCATACAAGGCTTTGGACGGTTTGTAAACAATATTAGGAAAATTTGGATTTTCAAAACCCGGTGGTTGCTTGACATAAACCTCCTCATCTATGTAGCCATTAAGAAAAGCACTTTTAACATCCATTTGATATAACTTGAAACCTTTAGATGCAGCAAATGCTAACAAAATTCTTATGGCTTCTAATCTAGCGACAGGAGCAAAAGTTTCATCAAAATCTAGTCCTTCAACTTGTGTGAAACCTTGAGCAACCAACCTAGCCTTATTCCTAACCACAACCCCATCCTCACTTTGTTTATTTTTAAACACCCATTTAGTTCCGATTAGAGTGTGACCTTGAGGTGGAGGTACAAGTTTCCAAACGTTATTTCTTTCAAAAGTTTCTTACTCTTCTTGCATGGCAATAATCCAAGATTCATTAGTGAGTGCGTGTGATATATCATTGGGTTCAAAAAGAAGCAACAAATGCAGAATGAGTGTGAGAGTTTGGATCACAAAACCTGGACCGTGTGACTCGTTCGTGCAAGCTTCCAATCATTTGTTGTGGAGGATGACTTTTGAGGACCCGGAGGGGAGTAGACAATTCACAAGCTCTTTCTTCTTCATGTTCATCACAAATTGAAGAACTTGTGACTTGAGGATGATCTGGACCAGCAATGGTGGTCGTCGATGCTGGTTGTGAATCAAAATCAGGAGCTGGAACAATGTCATTAGCTCCTGAATTTTCGGGCAGCAACATCACTTCTTCTTCTTCGATGAAAATACTCTCCCCCTACGATATGGGTCTAGTCCTGCAATATTAGAGCTAGTACCTGGACTAGCTTCATCAAAAGAAACCTCACAAGTCTCCACAATTTTGTTAGTGTCATGTAAAAGCACACGGTAGCCTCTAGTATGAGATGGGTAACCAAGAAACATGCCATCAACGGATCTAGGTTCAAATTTATCAAGATTACCATGTTTCTTAATAAAGCATTTGCAACCAAAGACTCGAAAGTGTTTGACACTAGGCCTATGTCCAAACCGAAGTTCATATGATGTTTTACATAGCTTAGCACGCAAGAGAACACGATTTGAGACATAAATGCAGTTGCAGTTGCATCAGCCCAAAAATTTTCTAGGAGTTTGATATTCATCAAGCATAGTCCTAGCCATCTCAACTAAGGTTCTGTTCTTTCTCTCTACAACACCGTTTTGTTGAGGTACATATGGTGAAGAAAATTGATGATCTATTCCATTCTCAGCACAAAAGTGATCAAACGATTGATTTTTAAATTCGGTTCCGTTATCACTTCTATTTGCTTTTAAAGATCCTGGGTGATCAATTGATTATCTAAGAAATAAGGTTCTAAAGTGACTAAAAGTTTCATTCTTAGATGCCATAAAATAAACCCAAGAGTATCTAGAATAGTCATCGACAATCACAAGAACATACCATTTAGCTTCGAAGGATTGAACACGTGAAGGTCCTATGGTGTCAAGGTGCAAAAGTTGACCCGGTTCAGTTGTCATGGTCATTGTGAGAGGAGCATGTGAATCTGCAACCATCTTAGCATGTCTACAAGAAGAGCACACAATTTCTTTGTCCTCTTTAAGCTTAGGCATCCCACGTATGCGATCAAGAGCACTTACACGTGTGAGATGATCAAAGCCTATGTGACCAAGTCTACGATGCCAAAATTACAAGTCTTTTGAATTATTAGCAACTAGACATCTATGCTTAGAGGATGACATATCAAATCAGCTTTAAAAACTCTTCCAAACCGAGACATATTAAAAATGGGCTCACTATTTGAATCTACAACCTTGCAACAATTTTTAGTGAAAATAATTTCCAGATTTTCATCTAGCAATTGTGAAACAGAAAGCAAGTTGTATTTCAAGTTTTTAACAAGTGCCACATCTTTTAAAGTGTAGTGATTATTTACTCTAACCGAACCCTTAGCAATTATAGGAGTTGAAGAATTATCGGCAAAAGTAAAATTTTCTACATGTGGCACAAAAGAGAGGGAGGAGAACCATTCTTTGTTACCGGTCATGTGGCGTGAGCATCCTGAATCCACAATCCAAATGTTCTCCTTCCTCACTCGTGTAAGCTACATAGAAGTACAATATGTCGATGACTCAATACTGGGGTTAGTCAAAAGGCATTTAGGAATCCAGTACTGAGTCACACGATGTCCAGCAGAAGTAACACGCAAAGGCTGAGATAAAACAGCAGGTTTATGAGACAAAGTTTGAGGAGTTTTGTACCCAACTACTGACCTACGAGGTGTTACATGAGTAGCACTAAAAACAGTAGGTCCGGAAGCAAACTTTGCATGTTTTTGACTCATTGCAGCAGGTTGCATATTCCTAACATTCGATCCAGCACACGCAACAGGTTTTGCACAGTTGTTATGTGATCTAACAATCATTCTTTCCTTTTTCTGTTGCTTAGCTAGTCTATAACAAAAATCTATGACGTGACCATCTATACCACAGTAGGTACAATTAAATTTAACTTTATGTTCGTGTCTAGATGAGCAGACAACATGTTTATCTGAAACCGAATGAGACAACACTCCTGCAGATTTAAAAACCACTTCTTTTTGTTCAAGAACTGTTTTGATCAAACCACTTCTTAATGGCTTTACAATTTTAGGTGGATGCGCTTTAGCATGAGCATGGGAATCAAAACCTAAACCAGTTTTATCATTGCAAGATTTAGAAGAATTCAACAGCAAGTTCAGATTCTTATTCCCATTATAAAACCACTCTAGTGTCCTATTCATGTCATCAAGTTTCTTAGACAATTCTAGGCAGTTTTGACATGAAGTTTTTCCTTTTAGTTTGCAATTGGAACAATACTTAACTTCATGAGAACGTAAAGCATTGTTCAATGTAGAAATTTCATTCATAGCATCTTGTAGTTTCTTATTAAGATCATTACAAGTAGAACAATGCAAATCAATTGTAGAACAACAAGCATCTTTCAAGTTTTTATCATTAAGTGCAGAAAGCTCTCTGTTCTTTTCAATCTCTAACTGAAGTTTATCAAGTGTGGAGGTATGTGCACTTCTTAGAGAGGACAATTGTTCATATATTAAATCACATGAGGAACAAGAATCATCACTAGGAATCAAAGATTTCAAACAATTAATTTCAGATTCTAGTGACTCAATTTTAACAGCATTGTCACTAAGCTTTTTGTCCTTTTTCTTAACTATAACAGTGGCACGAGAAATAGCATCACACATTTCTTCGCAAGTAGGACATACCTCTTCATTGTCGCTATTGTGTTCTGCCTCCACCATACTTGAACTTGACTTGCCCGCCATGAAGCATAAGTTTGCCAAATCATCTTCATCTTCATCACTTCCGATGTCCATTTTGCTCGAGGCAAGTTCTTGAAGTGCGGAGATAAAACTATTTACCAATTGGCGTCCTATAAAACCTTTCTTCTTTTTCTTATCGTTTGCAGAGGAGTGCTTCGTCATCGTTTGCTTTTCATCACGGTAAGTAGGACCTGAAAGGTTAGGGCAATCCGTACAAAAATGTCCTGTCTTACCACATTCGAAGCATCATTGAGGTCCGACACTTCTTCTCCTTCTAGTTCTCACATTTTGCGATGCTTTTGAGAACCGAGTAGAGATGAGCGCAAGTTCTTCCTCTGGAAACTCTTCAATCTGTTCAAGGGTTAGAGAGGACAACAAAGAAAGTGTGCCATAAGATGAAGATTGACTAGAGCTAGGCATGTCAGGTTGTGAAACAAATGCAAGAGACTTGTTGGGGTTCTTACGTGATATTATGTCAATTTCATGAGTTTTTAACTTAGAATATAGCACATCTAATGTAAGTGTACTCATGACAGTAGATTCACGAATAGATGTAACTTTCATCTCCCAAATTGACATGTATAATGCACTTAGTAATTGCCTAGCATTTTCAGCATCAGAAAAATTAACGTTGACACTACGCAAGTTGCTGAGAATTTTATTGAAGCGAGCAAAGAGGTCATCAATTGACTCACCGGGTTGCATCTTGAAGTGCATGTAGTCTTTGTTGAACATATCCTGTCTTACCTCCTTGATCGTGTTGGATCCTTCGTGGTAGTCACAAAGTGCTTTCTACACAACGTATGCAGATCGGAGGTGTGCAACACGGTCGAAGTCACTTTAAGTTAATTCTTGTATGATCAAGTTCCGTGCTTTGTTGTTGTTATCAACATCTCTCATGTTTGTAGCCGTGACTTGATCATTTGGCGGTACGTCATAAGGCTTGTACACCTTTTCCCATATTGCGAAGCCTTGCGCCTGGATGAAAGCCTCCATACGTGCCTTCCAAACCTAAAATTCAATGCCACTAACACACAAGGTTTTGTGGAGTATTTCTCTATGATGATTAGTCAAAACACGTGCAAATCACAAAGATTAGAGCACCGTGGCTCTGATACCAATTGTAGGATTGAAGAGCATGTGAAAACGTACCAAAGGGGGGGTGAATGGTTGATTTAAACTTTTTAGCGGAAGCAACAAAACCCCCACGGCAGAAAATTGATCTGTTAAATAAACCATGTATGCGACTGATCTAAATATGTTCAACAGTGACAAAAGTGGTATATATTATATAGAATCAAGTCACGAAGACACGACAACAAGAATGACGGAAATCCGTCAAGAAAAACTCAAATTATGATCGAAAGATCAAACGAGGATCAATCTGTTCTACTCGAGTAAAAACCAGATCTGCAACACTGCAAAGAAACTCGTGTATATCAGAAACTACAAATCCAATAACCATGAAATTTTAAAAAAGGATAGATAATCAAGTTGTGAAGACAACTCAAAAAGAATCACGTCAATTGGATCAGTAAAACTTGAGTTATGATCAAAATACCGAAGCACTGTCGTGCTGTCCAGAAACTCGACGAGAAAGACTTGACAAAAACAAGTCAGACGAACAAAAGAGGAACAGCCCAAGGTCTTTTTACCACGAGCTCTGGCCTCTCTTGCTTATATAACCAGCCCGGAGGCCAACCCAATTCAAACTAGGACTCTAATCTACTCAGTTTCTGAATCGAAACTTTCCATAACTGCTCAAGACTCTTCTATACGCAGATAGAAGAAATCCTAAGACTTCCAAACACCTTAGGAACGTATCCCACATTCCTAAAACAACTCAACTTCGTGTCCCACATGAAATCCTATCATAACCAAATCAAATCTTTTCATAGTTGAGCCATAACCGACTCAGCCGCAGCCTAAGTCCATAATCCAGCCGGTTGGACCTTTCCTACCAATTCTTTATGTCCACATATCTTCATCACGCCTTGGAACCATGTTTCCATGTCCATGCACTGCTTGCACACGTGCCAATACCTTCCAACAACGATCACGATACCTACATATGCATTGTTCTTGATCCAAATATGTTGCGCGACCTCCCGATCAACTCAACCACAATTCCTCCTGAAATTGGTTGTTGAACCTCATCTTCTTCCTAATACTAGTTCAATGGATCCCATGTGATGCCCCTGTTCTGAGAGAGAACCTGTCGGAACTGAGACTGATGCGTATGTGTGCCCAGGATGTTTATCACACATACACATATATCCACAAGCTGAATTCAGAATATATATAACCACGAATAACAGGGTTTACTACAATGTCTCATGAGTCTTGAACTCATTCTAGCAGCGGAAGTCTTATCTTAGCATAGGAAGTCTTTATTCTAGCAGCGGAAGACTTCTAAACTATTGCGGAAGCAACTAAGCAGCAGCATCCCCACAGGCAAGTTGACGGTGGATCACACTCCTAGTACTCCACGTGGTCTTCATAGTACTCCTCTCCTATTGCTGATGATGTATGATAATGCAAGTTTGAGTACATAATGTACTCAGTAAGTGCCGGAAATTATGATATGTAGCTTACAACAAGGAAGATATCAAAAGGCTCATTGTAGAAAGCAAAGTTTATTTCACAAACACGATAAAAACAGCAACTTAGCTTTAAGTGAATATAATCCCAACATGTATTTAAACACCAACATACCTCCATTATGTTCCATCACTTTCATGTCTCTTCCAGACATTTATCTTTCTCAACCTTTCTCAAGCTCGTGAATACCATCTCGTATTCACTACCATCTCGTATTCACTACCATTTCATCTCATATTCAATTCCGTCTCATACTGAGACCCAATGCTCATTGCCATGACTCAACAGTCATGCAACCAATCTCATTACCCGGACTCAACAGTCCCGAAAACCAAATCCAAAGACCAAACCATCACCAAACCAATAACCAAACCAAATACCATCCCAATAACCATCCCATCTAATCATGTGGGTTGTCCAGGCGCTCGTGACCGTAAGCTCGGCTATCATGATAGTTTTAGACTGTGCAGAGGTTCTACCACTTTACCAACAAGTTTGTGATTTTGTCACCCGTCGGCGACTGCAGAACCTCCATTATACCAGTACACAACTGTCGGTGTATGGCCAAGAGATCACAAAATAGCCTTTACAAAGGGGTTACTAGATGTATGGACTCACTAAGGTTTCACCAGCAGGCTAGAATCTCCAATTCTGCCACCCACGGGCCCCCTCTTATGTCGTGTAGTTCCCAGGGTAGTCCTCACTCGACTCCCACTCCCTGCGCCTTCCACGGTCCATAACAATCTAGTAACTTACCTAATTACTCAGCTAAGCCGCACTCATACTTGGCCTTGTGGTGGCACTGTTATCCTCGCATGGCTCGCATGAACCGGTCCTTAGATCTACGGCAAGTAACCACCATCTCATCCTACCTCATTCACAAACTACGCTTGCCTAGATCTCCCTCCGATTCATCTGCATTAACAATATTCATTCCTCATTATTCATACGAGTGCAGTTAGCTAGACACATCTATCTCGCTTCCCGTATCCCATGGACTCAGCGAAGCATAAAAGCAAAAAACCATACCCAACTTATTAACTTTCCCGGCGACAAGGGTGGTTAACAAAACTAGTAAACTCCTATTAAAGGGTTTCCCATCATGTTGACTCAAGCACACACACCTTTTCGCAAACAAAACATTCTTTCAAAAACATGGGATCAATATGGTCAAGGGGCACTTGCCTTGTTCTTGTGGCTTCTGTTGCTCTGGGATCTCGAAGTCCTGATGCTGAAATCCTTCATAGGTAGATCCCTGAGCTTGTACTTCTAATTATGATCACGCACATACAAGGTTCACAGCAATCAATTTTGATGCACAAACTATAACCAAGATGCGATGATGCATGTGCATGTTAATCCTATGATGCAGTTTAGTTTGTACGTGTTCTTGCATGGCTTTTAATAGGCTTGCATGGGGTTTTATGATGAACAAAGGTGTTCGGATCAAATGTGGACGTGCTGGTGATCTCGTCACAAGATCTAGATCAACCGATCAACACGTGATCTGTCCACGAGAAAGCTTCTATTCAAAAGGATCGAAGAACAGATGCAAAGAAAACACGATGACGTCGTAAGGTGGTATTGGAAACCTACCTTGCTTCCTTCAGGTCCTCCCACCTAGCAAAAACCGATCATCAAGGCTCTCTTCTGGCGGCGGTGATCCTGTTTGGGCTCGTCGGCGGTCTTTCCGGCAAAAGGGGTTTAGCTCGGCGAGTTTAGGGCTAGGGCTTATAAGTTGTCGGCTTAGAAAAGATGTAACGACCAAGGGGTTGTTTCGGGTTCTATTTATAAGAGGGAAACGAAGAGTCCTACTCTGATCGGAATTCGAATAAGAGTCCTATTCAAATTGTTTTTTGAATCTTAACAACTTATCTTCAATTGATTTGGTGCGGTAGAAACGTGGAATTCGTGTCGGTTTCTGTCAGTACCCATGATATGGGGTACCCCCGCGCATAGGGGAAAATGCCTAAGGAACTCGCCCTTCTCCGCAGGGAGAGCTCCGAATGCGCCACGCGTCCGGTGGGGCCGGACCTCCCTCTCCTCAGAGGAAAGCTCCGGGCCCGCCACGTGGCATACAGAAGCCGGACCTTCCCCCTCCGCGGGAGAGAGGTCCGAAGGCGCCACGTGCCCACCGGGGCCGGACCTCCCTCTCCTCAGAGGAGAGCTCCGGGCCCGCCATGTGGCCGACAGAAGCCGGACCTCCCCCTCTGGAGGAGAGGTCCGAAGGCTCCACGTGCCCCGCGGGGCCGGACCCCCTCTCCTCAGAGGAGGGCTCCGGGGCCACCACGTGTCCAACAGAAGAGCGCTGCCTGCCCCCGAGCGGTAGGCAGCGGGCATAAAGACGCCCCATACCTTGCTCGTACAAGGTATTCAAGGCCCGCGCCTTCCCAAGACGCGGAGACGCGGAGCACGCCTCTGTCAGGTGCCGTTGCGCCCAGTCGCATCGCAGACTGGCGCGCGGTGTCAGAGCCTGCCAGCCAATAAACGCAGCGACAAGACATCCAATGCCGCTCCTGCCGTCATCAACCACTACAGCTAGCATGCGGCATGGGCAGGGCGGCAAGATGAAGACTCAGAAGCCTTCGCCAGAGACAACTACCGACATAACTGCGGATACGATAGTCTGCAGGCAATCTCCCCGGGACCACCTGTCGGGTCCAGGCCCCCCCCCCCTTGTAAGCCACACGAGCCTTGGACTATAAAAGGCTCGGGTAGGCAACGTTAGCAAGGGTTCGCTCTCCAGCAACTCATACGCTAGACATCAGTCATCCCCAAGCTCAGGACCCTGGGTCTGAGCAACAAGCAATACAGCGAGCTCCTTAGCTCGCCGTGGACGTAGGGTTTTACGCTCCAGCGGCCTGAACCACGTAAAACTCACCGTGTCAAGCTTCTCCTTAGTTCGTCCATACGCTTAATCTCTCCACAAGTGACTAGCCCCTTCGAAAAATAACCTCCGCGGGCTGCCCAGTGCAGGTCCGGGGGAAGTGTCGACCGCACACTTCGACATTTGGCGCGCCAGGTAGGGGGCTTTTCCCTTTCGTGACGAGTTTCCGCCGACAAAGATGACCAAGCTTCCTTCAGCGGCAAACTCTCCTCCTCCGCGTTCACGGCGAACGGTGACCAGCGGGGAGTACAGTTCGACGCACTCAGGACGGAGTGTGTCGGCACAGCTGGTAGCCAGCAGCCGACTCCGGCAACGCCGACTCCGGCAATGCAGGCTCCGACCAGCGTGAGATCTTCTGCAGCCATAAGTGAACCCCACAAGGGTACGCTAGCTGCAGCAAGAGCGCTACTGCGCAACCCACCTGCTGGGGACGCACCTCATTCAGCAACCCAGCAGTGGATACGCGAGGTAGACCGCCTCGTCGTCGCCGCCGCAAACCCTCGACTTCGGCGGGGACGACGCTCCGGTCAACCGTCTGTGTCGCTGACGCGCACGCCAACGGTTGACGGGCAGACGGCGGACTCCAGCTCCACCAGGCTTCCGTCAACGGACCTGAGGGCAGAGCTGGAGCGATGCCACTTAGGCCAAGATGCCCGAGTGTTCCTCGAGCGACGTCGAGAAAGGCGACACATCCAAGGGGCTGGCGACAGCATGACGTCAGCCTCGACCCAGCCTGAAGAACAGATCTTCGCCACGCGGACTCTGCCCCAGGCATACGCCGCGCAGCATATGCCACAGCCATATGCTTCGCAAACGGCATTCCCGGCCTTGGGCGCAGCCTTGCCCATACCGGGGTACACTGTGCCAGGTGCGAACCAAGCGTTCGCGGCACCAATACCTGCGGCAACAGGAGCAGGATGTGCGGCCCTTGCACCCCACCTTCGCTTCGCGAGGTGGCCGCGCAAGTTTCGGCCGCACCTGCCCGAGAAGTACGACGGCAGCGTCAACCCAGCGGAGTTTCTCCAGATCTACTCCACCGCCGTACTTGCCGCAGGAGGGGATGAGGCCGTCATGGCCAACTATTTCCCCGTCGCCTTGACCGGCCCAGCCCGGTCTTGGCTCATGAACCTACCCCAGGATTCCATAACCTCCTGGGGAGAGCTCTGCCGGCAGTTCGTCGCCAACTTCGGCAGTTCCTACACCCGGCCTGGCACGGAGCTCGACCTCCACGCCATCCAGCAACAACCAGGGGAGTCACTGCGCTCCTTCATCCAGCGGTTCTCCCAGGTGCGGAACACCATCCCACACATCCAGAACGCTTCTGTGGTGGTGGCATTCCGACAAGGCGTTCGGGACAAGAAGATGCTCGAGAAGCTCGCGACTAGGGAGGTCCGCGACGTCTCGGAGCTCTTCAGCCTGGCGGACAAGTGTGCCAGAGCAGCCGAAGGGCGGAGCTGGCACTCACTGCCAGCCTCCGAGCCAGGGGGTCAGCCAGGATCTGGCGCCGCTTCTTATGGAAGCGGCAGGAAGATCAAGAACAGGGGCGGTAGCAAGATGAAACCGCCAGCCGCGGCCCCCGTTGCCGCAGCAGCGGCGCCCATTTGAGCTCGGGGGCCGCGCCCCGACAAAAGGCCGCGACAATCACCGGCTCCAGACGGAGGGCAGGGCGAGCTATGCCCCGTGCACGGCACCAGTTACCACACTGCTGCCGAGTGCCGAGAAATCCAGAAGCTCGCGGAGCGCTTCCGGAAAGGGAAGCAGCTTCTAACTGATGCCCCACCCTACCGTCAAAGGGAGGGCAAGCAAAAGGTCGATGCCCCAGACGACGTCGACCACCAGGCGGAGTTCCAGGAGCTTCAGCGCGCCGTGAAGGCGGTGCGCAATCATGAGGGCTCCAGCTCCAGTGATGACGAGCACCGGAAGATGCTCTACGTCATCTACAGTGGGTCCGCTGACCCCTCGTCCCGAAGCGCGGCTAAGGCCTTGCGCCGAGCGGTAGCGTCGGTGGCTCCCCTCCCGAGTGCAGCACCGCACCTCAGGTGGATGGGAACCCCCATCAGCTTCGATGCCACCGACTGCCCCATGAACATGGCTGGGGCCGGCCAACTACCGCTCTTGGTGGCCCCCACCATTGCCAACATGAGGATGTACCACGTTTTGGTGGATGGCGGGGCTGGACTGAACCTCATCAGTCGTGCAGCTTTCCAGAAGCTGCATATCCCGATGGCCAAGCTCACCCCATCGAGCCCGTTCTCAGGGGTAGGGCCGGGACAGGTCATTCCCTACGGCCACATCAGCCTCCCTGTGACCTTTGGGGCACCGGACAGCTATCGGACAGAGTACATTCTGTTCGACGTGGCCGAGATCGACCTCCCCTTCAACGCCATAATTGGCAGGCCAGCCCTGTACCGATTCATGGCAGTAGCCCACTACGGCTACCTTGTCTTGAAGATGTCTACACCAACAGGCGTCCTCAAGGCTCGTGGAGACCGTACTGCCGCAGTGTTAGCCTTGGAAAAGCTCCAAGCGCTTACAACAGCTAGAGCACCAACCCCAGGCAGTGCAGGACCAAACCGGCTCCACCCGAGTGCACACCACCGTGCCTCTACCACAGCACCCCATGTGCAACCCCTCGACGAGGACGACGTCCCCTTGAGGCTCGTCCGAATCAGCGCCGATGCCACCCATACCACCCGGGTAGCCGGGGGCCTGGATAGCAAGTAGGAAGGCGCGCTCGTTACCTCCCTCCGGCACGATGTCGATGTGTTTGCATGGCAGCCATCGCAGATGCCAGAGATCCCTAGGGAGGTGATTGGGCACTACCTAAAGGTCTTCCCCGATGCCCATCCAGTATGAGAGAAGCCCCTCAAGCAGTCCACCGAGCAGTAAAGCCTCATCCGCGAAGAAATCAAGAAGCTGCTGGACGCTGGCTTCATACGGAAAGTCCGCCACCCCCGGTGCTTGGCGAACCCTGTGGTTGTCCCAAAGGCTGGCAGGAAGCTCCGGATGTGCATCGACTACACCAGTCTCAATAAGGCATGTCCCAAAGATCTATTTCCTCTCCCTATAATAGATCAAATAGTAGACTCGACGTCAGGCTGCGATATGCTGTGCTTCCTAGATGCTTACTCGAGTTTCCACCAGATCCCTATGTCTAGAGAAGATAAAGAGCACACCTCCTTCATCACAGTAGTCGGTCTGTACTGTTATGCCTCTATGCCTTATGGCCTAAGGGACGCTCTCCCTACCTTTGTACGTGCAATGCACAAGACCTTCGGAGAGCTAATGAGAGACTCAGTTGAGGTGTATGTCGATGACATTGTTGTTAAGGTCAGGCAGAGTTCATCCCTGCTAGATAACCTGGCCTTAGTCTTCGTCTTTCCGACAAGTGTGAGTTCGGTGTATCCTCTGGAAAACCCTTAGAATTCCTGGCTTCATACCGAGGAACTGAGGCTGACCCAGAGAAGATCAGAGCCATCCGCCCGCATCAAAGAAGTCCAGAAACTCACGGGATGCCTAGCTGCGCTGAGTCGGTTTATACCGAGGTTAGCAAAGCGAACGCTCCCCTTCTCTAAGCCCCTACGCAAATCCAGCCCATTCGCTTGGACCGACGAAGCGGAGGAAGCTCCCCAGGATCTGAAGCAGCTCCTGATGACCCTACCCGTAATGGTAGCCCCCGAGCCCGAAGAGCATCTGTTACTCTACATCGCGGCGACGGGTGCAGTGGTGAGTATGGTCCTCGCCGCAGAGCGGCCGGACCCCTCATTGCTGCAACCTGCTCCGGTATCGGGAAACAGGCGCCAAGGAAACCCCGGAGGTCCGAGACGACCCCCCGGGTTTCCGAGGCAACCCCCCGGAGGTCCAAAACGGACCCCGGACCCCCGACACAACCTCCCGGAGGACCAGCAGGACCTCCCAGAGGTGCAACGGGACCCCCGGAGGTCCAACAGAACCTCCCAGATGTCCAACGGGACCCCCCGGAGCTCCTGGGAAATCAGCGGGACCTCCCGGAGGTCCAAAACAGCCTGGGGGCCTCCGAGTATCAGCTCCCGGCGGCCTCCCTGGGCCCGCGGGAGGTTCTGTCTACTTCATCAGCGAGGTCCTCCATGACGCCAAGACAAGGTACCTGGAGGTACATAAGCTGTTGTATGCAGTGCTCGTGGCGTCCAGGAACCTCTGACACTGCTGCCAAGCACAATGGGCCTCAGTAGGTCACCTCCTACCCGCTGAAGGCTATCCTCCACAGCCCCCACGCGACGGACGATGCCGCCAAATGGGCAGCGGAGCTACTGGAGTTTGAGCTAGGCTTCCTTCCTCGTCATGCAGTCAACAGCCAAGCACTAGCTGACTTCGTGGCTGAAGTGGACGCCAACGCAGGCTGACCTAGGGGGCCATGAAGACGGTGAACCAGGACCCCGAGCTCTGGCCTTCACCGGGCCTTACTGGACGCTCTTCTTCGATGGCTCCTTGCGAAAGCAGGGGGCCCGTGCTGGCGTACTGCTCCTCATGCCATCGGGCGAGCAGCCTGGGTATATGGTGCGTCTCAATTCCAAGGCAACCAACAACATGGCAGAGTATGAAGCACTCATCCTTGGCCTAACGACAGCCCTGTCTCTAGGCGCTCGCCAATTGTTGGCACAGGGCGACTCCCAGCTAGTTATCAAGCAAGTTAAGGGTGAATGCTCCTGCAGTGACCCACAGCTAGCTGCTCATCTGCTTTATGTGCAGATGGTGGAGAAAGACTTCCTCGCCTTGGACCTGCGCCACGTACCGCGCGCTGGCAAGGCCGCAGCTGACGACCTCTCAACGAAGACCCCCACCGGAGCCCCTGTGCCCGAAGGAGGCTTCAAAAGGACATTGTCGCGGCCCACAGCCCGGCCAGCCGAGCCGGGCGATGGGGGCTAGACCAGCACCTCGAAGCTGGCGGTCCCGGCGGCCATGGACGCCGCCAAGGATCATAAGCGTCACTGGGGACTCCGTGCAACCCAGCGCTCAAGATCCAGACGCTTAAGTCAGACCCGATGCATGGATCACGGAGATCCGGGACTACTTGAAAGACAATATCCTCCCTGATGAACGTGTATCCGCTGAACGGATCGTGCGTATGGCTAAGAGACACCTGATAGTAGAAGGGGATCTCTACCTACGCGGCGCCAACCGCGTCCTATTGCGGTGCATAACCCAGGGGGAAGGCTGCGACTTGCTCGCTGAGATCCATGGAGGCAAATGTGGGAGTCACTCTTCCTCACGCACGCTTGTCGGTAAAGCCTTCCGGCATGGCTTCTACTAGCCGACAACACTCCAGGATGCCGTCAAGCTGGTCGAGAACTGCAAGGCGTGCATGTTCCACGCCAAGCAGATCCATACACCGGCTTGGACGGTACGGATGATCCCGCCCACATGGCCATTTGCCGTACAGATTCCCCAGAACCGAGGATGGGGACCTGCTCCCGAACCCTCGGAACACAGAACACCTCCGTAAGTTCTACCCCTAGAGCAACAATAGGACAGACTCTTCTTTTTATAATAAATTCCATAAAGTCCAGGAACAGTGCTCAGAGCAGCTAAGCCTTAGGGGACGGTCCAGGACTACGTTCAGCTTCGCCTGGTTCCGACCCCAAGCGCGTAGAGTCTTGCTTCCCTTGAGGCGGGTCGTGGCCTCCATACTTAGCCTGCCTTCCTCCTATGGAAATTTATATGAAAAGAAACCTGTCCTACGTTGCTCTTCTTTGGTGCTCATTTAATTTACTTATTAAATTTTTATGACTGCACTACTAGCGCGTGCTCACCATGCGCTCAGCTCCCTCTTCTCATTCTCACCTTTAGTCGGCATTTTCTTCCCTACCAAAGGCGGCTGCGTTGGAGGTACCGGCCGATAGCCAGGGGGGCCCCGAGCCCCCAGCACTTCACGCACGGTAGTCCCCAAGCACCGTATAAGTGGACGGGGAACGTAAGCCAAATAAGACTATGAGATAGAGGAGGGGGAGCCCCCAAGGAGAATTACGTTTCCCTTACTTGTGTGCAGGACCTCTCGGCCTCAGCTCCCCGCAGGAGTACGGTAGGCACATCCATCCAATGGAACGCACCTACAAGGGGCCCGCTACGGGATCGCGCAAGACCGAAACCCCAAGGTAAGATCAAAGAAACTAGACCTCACCGCTTCCGCAGGGGCGAGGCCCGAAGGTCCCACGTGTCCAGCGGGGCCAGACCATCCACCTCCTTGAGGGGGAGCTCCGGGCCCACCACGTGGCCTATAGAAGCCAGACCTCCCCCCTCCGCGGGGAGAGGTCCGAGGGCTACACGTGCCCCGCAAGCCCGGACCTCCCCTCAGAGTGGAGCTTCGGGCCCGCCACGTGGCCAACAGGCCCGGACCCCCCCCCCCATTCTCGTGAGGCGGGTCCTGGAGACCTCTGGGGCCCTTAATATACAGTAAGGACCCGGAGAAGGTGTCTATGCAGAGCTTCGAGATTGGTCAAGGCCTCCGAGTACCTTGCGGAGCTAAGGACTCGGCCAGGAAAAACCAAGAAGAAGACTAGGACATGCAGACACAGAAGGAAACAGGAGTCTGTGCATACAAGGCTCCACGAGTTGGGCTACAGACTCAACAAAAATAAAAAAGGAAGTACAGGGCCTTGTGGCCACGGGGGCAGATGCCTAAGAGTCCTCGGACTCCCGATGAAATCTAGAGGCCACGAGGGCAGCCACGTCCTCGACCTCGGCCCTGGCAGCTTCCTCCCGCTCGGCAACGGGTCCTAGACGGACTGGCCCCAAAGAAAAGGAAGGGTCTTGGCTCCAGAAGCACGCCAGTACGTGCATAGCGACCTCCTTCGCAAGGCCCCGACCTTCCACTTCAAGCTCGTCGGCGATCACCGCTTCGAGCCGACCCAGCTTGTCGCCAATGGACTCAAGTGCCGGGATCGCTTCGGACATCTGCCGCGCCGGAGCCTCCATCCGCACAGGACTGAAACCAAGAGGAGCCAAGGCGGACCTCGCCTTCGCAATAAAGCCCCAGACTGCCTGGGCCTCGGTAGACCGCAAGGACTGGAGCTTCTCTACCTCTTGGCGAGCCGCCAGCTCACGATCCATCGCCACCTGGCGCTCCTGGGAGAACTGCTCCTCCCTAGCGGCAAGAGCCGACTCACGGAGCTCCCGCTCCTCGGTCCGAGCCCTTAGCTCCCCCACTTTGGCTCTCAGCCGGGCGGTGGTCTTCTCCTCTTCGGCCGCTGCAGCGCGTTCCCGATCGGCGACGGCGCACTCTCGACGAGCTACCTGCAGCCGCAACTCCTCCGCGGCGGCGGAACGCTCCTCGGCTTTGGCTTCAACATGGGCCAGGGCCTCGCGGTAGGAGGCACGGAGCCGCCGGGTCTCTGACTCCAAGCGGCTAATGGCCTTCTTCTGAGTGTCAAGCAGAGCACTCATAGCCTCAAGCCTTGACTGCCTCGAGTCAAGGTCCGCCTTAGCCTCCTGGGCCCACTGCTGCCAGCTGAGAAGGCGTTCCCTCTCGCCGGCCAGCGCCCTCCGCTCCTGCTCGAAGGCGGACTGGAGCTGTCGGGCGCTGGTCTGGACACGCCCCAGGGCATCCCACACGGGCGTCGGGACAGAGGGGACAGGAGTCACGCCCCTGACCCCCCCCCCCCCCGTCGAGTCTAAGACCGGCGGAGGCACCGGTGCCTCAGCAACCAGAGTGGGGCGCTGTCCTAAGGAAGCCAGGGGGCCAGCAGGCGCACCTACAGCGGCCCTCCCAGTCTCAGGACCGGATTTCTGGGCTGGTGAAGGAAGGCGGATAGGAGTGGATGCGGCCACAACAGAGGGTGAACTCGCCGGCACAGAGGAAGCCCCCATCGATTTGGGGACCATGGGAGTCACCACGGTTCCCAGATGCTGAGGCGCGGAGCCTCCGTCGGTTGAAGGCGGCCGGGTAAGAGGCCCGCCCCCGGCAGCTGGTCGGTCCCTGCAAGAAAAGAAAGCTCTCAGGCTAAGAGAGGAGACGAGAACGCTGCTCCTACAAGCCAGAAGGAGCAACACTTACTGGGCAACATGAGCGCTCCAACGGTCTTGCAGCACCGGCCTCTGGGCTGTAATTGAACCGCTAGGACATGCGGTTGGAATGGTCGCGGGACGTGACGCCTGGATCCCCGGCACACTCGCCGGCGTTGCCCCACCAGCATCCGTCCTAGAAGCCCCTCCGCTTGAGGAAGGATGACGAGGTGCTTGGGTTACTTTGGACTGCCGCTGTCCGGGGAGAGACCCGCTGGGGAGGGACACCCGGGGCCTCTTTGGGTCGCCACCTGATGGACCAGCACCCCCGGGAGATGGGTGCAAGGGTGCTTCGGCACCCTGACTCGGCGCAGGCGGCGCCCTCGGAGGAGACCGGGCGCGTTTCTTCTCTGGATGCCCGGGGGCCGGCTCCTTCCCCTTCCCCTTCCCCTTGTCGGCGGCTTAAGTTCCGTCGGCTCTTGGGAAGGGTTGGGCAGCAGCAGACGCCTCGTGCCCTGATCCGGAGCGCTCATTCCAGGAATCGTAATACCCCGGAAGGCATCCCCGACCTGCCGGACAGCGATCCCGATGTCGTCGAGGTTCGGCATCTTCTGCAAGAGCTCTGACCTCCTTTGTGGCTCCAAGAAGAGGGGGGTGGCAGAGGGCGGAAGGGCGGGGTCGCCACTGGGAATGTAGTCGCCGCTCACCTTGCCCACCATCTCGAACAGCTCCTCGTCGGAAGGGTCAGAGCCGGGGCCCCTCTCCAGCCTGGTACAGTCCTGCTCGCCAGTATAGTACCACGCTGGGCGACTGCGCTGCTGCAAGGGCGCAATACGACGCGACATGAAGTCCATCAGCACCATCAGGGACGTCAGCCCCTCGTTGGCCAAGAACCGGATCCGCTCCAAGACCGGGGCGTACTCCTGCTCCAGATCAGGGATCTCCTCCCAGAAGCGACGATCGGTGGTTGGGCTGGCGGTCGGGAGTTGTAGGCGATCGTGCTCGTCGGTCTGCACTACCACCCAGCTCTCCCTCCAGTTTTCCCACCTTGATGCGCTGAAGGGCAGAAGGTACCCAGAGACCTTTGGGTCCTTGCAGCGATGCTGGAAGTAGTATGCCCCCATCTGGGTCTTCGAGAAGCGCCCAGTCATCCGCAGCACAAAAAAGTAGCGGAAGAGCGTCACAGAAGCGTGCACCCCCACAAACATCTCGTAGAAGTGGACGAAGACAGCAGCCATTGCGAAGGAGTAGGGAGAGAGATGGTGGAGCTGGAGCCCATATGTCTCCAGCAGTGTGACAAAGAAGGAAGAAATTGGTGGGACGAACCCCGCCAGAGCATAAGCAGTGAAGAAGACCATCTCCCCCTTTTCCAGGATCAGGGGGAGAGACCCCTGGCGAAGCCGGCGTTTCTGTTTTTCCGTGCACCAGCCCAGCAGCCTGCGCACTGGCCCAAGCTCGGAGGAACGAACGAGGCGCGTCGGGAGCAAGTTGGAAGCCACGGCGAAAGAGAGCACAAGGACAGGAAAGCCGAGGCGCAAGAGTTCAAGGGAAGAACGAGCGCTAGGAAATGCGAAGGGAAGCCGCGATGCGGGTGAGATCCCCTTTTAAAACTTTCCAGGAACGATTCGAGGTGATTCGAAAATCTTCGAATACATCGCATCGGCGACCGCATTGGCTCTGAGACCGGGCGCCGATGATCGGTGGACCCAAGCCGCCCAACTGAAGCGGTGGGTCAAGGAATCAGTCTCCCCAGAAGACAAGCCGGCAAGGCGCTTCGGCGGTTCCGGAAGAAAGCGCCGCGATGTACAGGAATGGCAGCTTGGGAACCGCCGCAGTAAAGGCAACCATCAAGTGGGCGCACGCTCCCACGATCCCGCGACTGTTCGTGCTCCGGCAGCGGTCAATGCGGGATTAGAAAAAGTGCGCAGATCAGAAGAGACGGAGGTCCCACCTCGGGCTCGCTATCTCCCCCGAGATGGGCCCGGGGCCACTGTCGGTACCCGCGTTATGGGGTACCCCCGAGCACAGGGGAAAATGCCTAAAGAACTCGCCCTTCTCCGCACGGAGAGCTCCGAAGGCGCCACGTGTCCGGCAGGGCCGGACCTCCCTCTCCTCAGAGGAAAGCTCCGGGCCCGCCACGTGGCATACAGAAGCCGGACCTCCCCTCTCCGCAGGAGAGAGGTCCGAAGGCGCCACGTGCCCAGCGGGGCCGGACCTCCCTCTCCTTAGAGGAGAGCTCCGGGCCCGCCACGTGGCCGACAGAAGCCGGACCTCCCCCTCCGGAGGAGAGGTCCGAAGGCTCCACGTGCCCCGTGGGGCCGGACCCCCTCTCCTCTGAGGAGGGCTCCGGGGCCGCCATGTGTCCAGCAGAAGAGCGCTGCCTGCCCCCGAGCGGTAGGCAGCGGGCGTAAAGACGCCCCATACCTTGCTCGTACAAGGTATTCAAGGCCCGCGCCTTCCCAAGACGCGGAGACGCGGAGCATGCCTCTGTCAGGTGCCGTTGCGCCCAGTCGCATCGCAGACTGGCGCGCGGTGTCAGAGCCTACCAGCCAATAAAGGCAGCGACAAGACATCCCATGCCGCTCCCGCCATCATCAACCACTACGGCTAGCATGCGGCATGGGCAGGGCGGCAAGACGAAGACTCAGAAGCCTTTGCCAGAGACAACTACTGACATTACTGCGGATACGATAGTCTGCAGGCAATCTCCCCGGGACCACCTGTCGGGTCCCGGGCCCCCCTTGTAAGCCACACGAGCCTTGGACTATAAAAGGCTCGGGTAGGCAACGTTAGCAAGGGTTCGCTCTCCAGCAACTCATACGCTAGACATCAGTCATCCCCAAGCTCAGGACCCCGGGTCTGAGCAACAAGCAATACAGCGAGCTCCTTAGCTCGCCGTGGACGTAGGGTTTTACGCTCCGGCGGCCTGAACCACGTAAAACTCACCGTGTCAAGCTTCTCCTTAGTTCTTCCATACGCTTAAGCTCTCCGCAAGTGACTAGCCCCTCCGAAAAAGAACCTCCTCGGGCTGCCCTATGCAGGTCCGGGGGAAGTGTCGACCGCACACTTCGACAGTTTCCTTCCGTGTCGATATTCCCGTGCGTACAGAAGCAAAAACCGCTTCAGATCTCGTCACCTTCACGGTGATGAGCTCCGAAGGCTCCACATGTCCTACAGGAACCTGGCTTCCCATTTCCTCAGAGACAAGCTCCGGTTGTGTCGCGTGTCAGGCGGGCGAGACCTCCCTCTTACTCAGAGGTGAGCTCCGCGTGTGCCACGTGTCTGGTAGGTCGGGACCTCCCCTCTCAACAAAGGCGAGCTCCACGAACGCCACATGTCAGTTTCGGACCTCCCCTCTCTTCGGAGGTGGCTCCGAGAATGACACTTGTCCAGTAGCGCCAGACTTCCTTTCTTCTCGGAGGTGAGCTCCGAGATTGACACGTGTCCATCAGCGTCGGACCTCCCAGAGATGAGCTCCGGAGGTGACATATGTCTGGTAGTTTTGGACCTCCAGGTGGTGAGCTCCAGAGGTGACACATGTCCAGCAGTGTCAGTCCTCCCGGAGGTAAGCTCCGGAGGTGACACGTGTCTAGTAGTGTCAGTCCTCCCGGAGGTAAGCTCCGGAGGTGACACATGTCCAGTAGGACCGGACCTCTCGGAGGTGAGCTCCGAGAGCGACACGTGTCTAGCGGGGTCGGACCTCTAGGAGATGAGCTCCGAGAGCGACACGTGTCCCGCGCAGCTGGTTCTCTCTTTTTCGAAGTGACTAGCTCCCATGATGACACGTGTCCTGCGGGACTGGCCTCGCTCCTTCCGCAGAGGCTAGCTCCTAGGGCAACACGTGTCCTACGGGGTCGGACCTCGCCCCTTCCGCAGAGACGAGCCCCGAGCCTGCCACGTAGCCAGTTAGTGGCGGACCTCTCCCCCTTTTGCGGGGATGAGCTCCGAAGGCGCCACGTGGCCAGCGGGCCGCGGGAGTTGTCTTCGGCGCTTCTCGGTGAACTGGAATTGGCTCTTTTTGGCTATCTTTTTTATTCTTTTTCTGTTTCCACTTCTTTTAAAATGTTTTTCTATATATAAAATATGAATGCATGCAGAAATCGAAATTGAGGGTGTCACAAATCTACCCCCCCCTTTAAATTGAATCTTGCCCTCGAGATTCGTTAGTGGAGAATAGATGAGGGAATTCTGCCTTCTCGGCTATTGGATGGGCTGACTCGAACTCGATACGGTTTCCGTGCTCGTTTGTCAACTGCACGCTCCTCTCAGCACATTGGATTACTCCGTTGTGCTTGCTTAACCAATCCATTCCGAGTATTATGTCAAGCCCTTGGGAATCCAAGACAATGAGGTTGGCAAGGAAGTCTACCCCCCTTATTTTAAGGTTTACTTTCGGACATACTATATTAGTCCTCATCTCTCCACCGGGAGAATTAACCAACATAGTATATTTCAAGTGTGATATGGGTAGATTATACTTGGCAACATACTTGGATGATATGAAGGAATGTGATGCTCCAGAATCAAATAGAATGGTGGCTGGGTTGGAGTTGGCAAGGAACATACCAATCACGACGTCCTCAGCCTGTTGCGCTTCTTCAGCAGAGACATGGTTCACGTTGTCGCGAGCATATTCTGCTGTCCACGATTTCCTTGATTGGCTCCTCCGTTCGGCCGTGGGTTCTCCTTGGGCACGTTGCTTGGTTGTCTAGGACCTCTCCTCGGGCACTGGCTTGCAAAGTGTCCCGTCTCTCCGCATGCAAAGCATGCCTTGTTGCCCACGACAGCAGGTACGTTGGGGCGGGGGTTTTGAACAGGAGCGCCCATGTTGGGTCGGGGCGCAGCAGGCAAAGGCACACGAGGTGCTTGCATGGCAGGTCGTTGTTGTGGTGGTTGGTTAGGGCGAAAAGTAGATGTGAGGACGTACATTACTCCCTTGTGGCTGGTATGGCATCTTTCTCTTGCCCTCTTGCTCGATCTCTCAGATCTTGCTCTCAACCACTATAGCTTTTTCAACCAGCTTCTGGAAGCTCGCATAGTCATTGTTGAGAAGCTGAACCTGGATCTCATTGTTCAACCCTCTCATGAACAAGTACTGCTTCCATTGGTCCAAGTTGACATCTTCAAAGGCATACCGTGATAGTTGCGTGAACTTGTTGAGGTACTCATTCACGCTCTTCTGTCCTTGGCGGAGACCTTCAAACTCTTGTCTTTTGAGCATGGTGACACCAATAGGGATGTAATGAGAGTGGAAACTCTCCTTGAACTCAGTCTAACTAATAGTCTCCGGGTCGACATGAGCGTTACAAAGGGTGTCCCACCAATCAGCGGCAGCTCCCATAAGTTGGTGCGATGCAAAGAGAACTTTCTCTCGGTCATTGCACTGAACTATGGCAAGCTTCTTCTCCATGGACTTCAACCATTCGTCGTCCTCCATGGGATCATTAGCTTGTGTAAAAGTGGGTGGTCGAGTCCTCATGAACTCTCCCAATCGGTTGTGAGTCGGCGGTGGTGGTGGTGCAGGAACGGGGTTATTGTTGTTGGCTTGCAGCTGACCCAAAGTTTGGATCATAGTTTCCATAAGCTGATTCTGCATATCCATCAACCATTCAAAGTTGTTTGCACCAGCTCCGGGGTTGTCATTCTCAGGAACTTCGACGTGGTCCCCTTCTTGGTTGCCGCAGACGTTCCTCCCTTGGCGGCCGGCGTTTCCTCTCCTCATCTTTGAAAGAGAGCTGGATAGAATAGAGGTTAGAAGTTTAGATGGGTCCCCCTAACTATATGCATCAAGGTGAATGGACTATATATCTTCCTATATGAGGATGTGAACAAGTGTCGAAGCATCTCACACCTCTCTACTATGTGTGGATATGGACAACATTGAAACGTCCCACAACTCACACTAAGCACACAGGCACAACAATCGTCACAAAAAGTTTCATCCAACTTCTATTCAAGCTTATTCAATGGGAGTCCTATAGTCAAGGTGGCTCCAATGCCAATCTATGCATTTTACCTAAGCTTGCATCCTATGGTCAGCGTGGCTTCTAATACCAATCTGTTACTAGGGGTGCGTCCTACAGTCAACGTGGTATCTATACCAATCTGTGACTAGGCATGGCAGCTATAATATCAATTTGTGATTTCTATCTAGGCGTGTGACCTATGATCAACCCGTGGCAGGTTGATACCAATCTGTGGCCTATCTAGGCGTGTGATCTACTGTCAACCCATGGCTCTGATACCAATCTGTGACACCCCTGTTCTGAGAGAGAACATCTCGGAACTGAGACTGATGCGTATGTGTGCCCAGGATGTTCATCACACATACACATATATCCACAAACTGAATTCAGAATATATATAACCACGAATAATAGGGTTTATTACAATGTCTCTTGAGTCTTGGACTCATTCTAGTAGCGGAAGTCTTATCTTAGCAGCGGAAGTCTTTATTCTAGCAGTGGAAGTCTTCTAAACTATTGCGGAAGCAACTAAGCAGCAGCAGCGGCTCCATCTCTACTCCATCCCCACAGGCAAGTTGACGGTGGATCACACTCGTAGTACTCCACGTGGTATTCATAGTACTCCTCTCGTGTTGCTGATGATGTATGATAATGCAAGTTTGAGTACATGATCTACTCAACAAGTGCAGGAAATTATGATATGTAGCTTACAACAAGGAAGGTATCAAAAGGCTCATTGCAGAAAGCAAAGTTTATTTCACAAACACGATAAAATAGCAACTTAGCTTTAAGTGAATGTAATCCCAACATGTATTTAAACACCAACATACCTCCATTATGTTCCATCACTTTCATGTCTCTCTAGACATTTATCTTTCTCAACTTTTCTCAAGCTCGTGAATACCATCTCGTATTCACTACCATCTCATGAATACCATCTCATATTCACTATCATTTCATCTCATATTCAATTCCATCTCATACCGAGACCCAATGCTTATTGCCATGACTCAACAGTCATGCAACCAATCTCATTACCCGGACTCAACAGTCCCGAAAACCAAATCCAAAGACCAAACCATCACCAAACCAATAACCAAACCAAATACCATCCCATCTAATCATGTGGGTTGTCCAGGCGCTCGTGACCGTAAGCTCGGCTATCATGATAGTTTTAGACTCTGCAGAGGTTGTACCACTTTACCCTCAAGTTTGTGATTTCGTCACCCGTCGGCGACTGCAGAACCTCCATTATACCAGTACACAACCGTCGGTGTATGGCCAAGAGATCACAAAATAGCCTTTACAAAGGGATTACTAGATGTATGGACTCACTAAGGTTTCACCAGCAGGCTAGAATCTCCAAATCTCTCACCCACGGCCCCCTCTTGTGTCGTGCAGTTCCCAGGGCAGTCCTCACTCGATTCCCATTCCCCGCGCCTTCCACGGTCCATAACAATCTAGTAACTTACCTAATTACTCAGCTAAGCCGCACCCATACTTGGCCTTGTGGTGGCACTATTATCCTGGTATGGCTCGCATGAACCGGTCCTTAGATCTACGGCAAGTAACCACCATCTCATTCTACCTCATTCACAAACCAAGATTGCCTAGATCTCCCTCTGATTCATGTTCATTAACAATATCCATTCCTCATTATTCATACGAGTGCAGTTAGCTAGACACATCTATCTCGCTTCCCGTATCCCATGGACTCAGCGAAGAATAAAAGCAAAAACCATACTCGACTTATTAACTTCCCCGGCAACAAGGATGGTTAACAAAACTACTAAACTCCTATGAAAGGGTTTTCCATCATGTTGACTCAAGCACACACACCTTTTTGCAAACAAAACAGTCTTTCAAAAACATGGGATCAATATGGTCAAGTGGCACTTGCCTTGTTCTTGTGGCTTCTGTTGCTCTGGGATCTCGAAGTCCTGATGCTGAAATCCTTCGTAGGTAGCTCCCTGAGCTTGTCCTTCTAATTACGATCACGCACATACAAGGTTCACAGCAATCAGTTTTCATGCACAAACTTTAACTAAGATGCGATGATGCATATGCATGTTAATCCTATGATGCAGTTTAGTTTGTACGTGTTCTTGCACTGCTTTTAATAGGCTTGCATGGGGTTTTATGATGAACAAAGGTGTTCGGATCAAATGTGGACGTGGTGATGATCTCGTCATAGGATCTAGATCAACCGATCAACACGTGATCTGTCCACGTGAAAGCTTCTGTTCGAAAGGATCGAAGAACAGATGCAAAGAAAACTTGATGATGTCGTAAGGTGGTATTGGAAACCTACGTTGCTTCCTTCGGGTCCTCCCTCCTAGCAAAAACAGATCGTCGGGGCTCTCTTCCAGCGGCGGTGATTGTGTCTGGGCTCGTCGGCGGTCTTTCCGGCAAAAGGGGTTTAGCTCGGCGAGTTTGGGGCTAGGGCTTCTAAGTTGTCGGCTTAGAAAAGATGTAACGACCAAGGGGTTGTTTCAGGTTCTATTTATAAGAGAGAAACGAAGAGTCCTACTCTGATCGGAATTCGAATAAGAGTCCTATTCAAATTGTTTCTTTTTGAATCTTAACAACTTATATTCAATTGATTTGGTGTGGTAGCAACGTGGAATTTGTGCTGGTTTCCTTCCGTGTTGGTATTCCCGTGCGTACAGAAGCAAAAACAGCTTCAGATCTCGTCACCTTCACGGTGATGAGCTCCGGAGGCTCCACGTGTCCTGCGGGAACCTGGCTTCCCTTTTCCTCAGAGACAAGCTCTGGTTGTGCCGCGTGTCAGGCGGGCGAGACCTCCCTCTTACTCAGAGGTGAGCTCCGCGTGTGCCACGTGTCTGGTAGGTCGGGACCTCCCAAACAAAGGCAAGCTCCGCGAACGCCACATGTCAGTTCTGGACCTCCCCTTTCTTCGGAGGTGGCTCCGGGAATGCCACTTGTCCAGTAGCGCCAGACTTCCTTTCTTCTCAGAAGTGAGCTCCGAGATTGACATGTGTCCATCAGCGTAGGACCTCCCGGAGATAAGCTCCGGAGGTGACACGTGTCCGGTAGTGTCGGACCTCCCGGAGGTGACACGTGTCCAGTAGTGTCAGTCCTCCCGGAGGTAAGCTTCGGAGGTGACACGTGTCCAGTAGTGTCAGTCCTCCCGGAGGTAAGCTCCAGAGGTGACACGTGTCCAGTAGGACCGGACCTCTCGGAGGTGAGCTCCGAGAGCGACACGTGTCTAGCGGAGTCGGACCTCTCGGAGATGAGCTCCGAGAGCGACACGTGTCCCGCGCAGCTGGTTCTCTTATTTCCGTAGTGACTAGTTCCCATGACAACACGTGTCCTGTGGGACTGGCCTCGCTCCTTCCGCAGAGGCTAGCTCCTGGGACAACACTGCCCCACGGGGTCGGACCTCGCCCCTTCCGCCGAGACGAGCCCCGAGCCTGCCACGTAGCCAGTTAGTGGCGGACCTCTCCCCCTTTTGCGGGGATGAGCTCCGAAGGTGCCACGTGGCCAGCGGGCCGCGGGAGTTGTCTTCGGCGCTTCTCGGTGAACTGGAATTGGCTCTTTTTTGCTATCTTTTTTATTTTTTTTGTTTCCACTTCTTTTAAAATGTTTTTCTACATATAAAATATGAATGCATGCAGAAATCAAAATTGAGGATGTCACATCGCGTCACCAGCCATATCTTGAACTCAAGCAACACCTACACATGAATAAACAACCAATACTTTCGAGCACAAGTCCGTGACTTGACTCATGTTAGTTCTGAAAACCACAACACCTTACGTGAACACCTCACATAAGCATGTTGCAAACCATAGCAAAATGTTAGCCACCGTAAACAGCCATAACATTTCAAAAACTTAGTAAAAGAATACTAAGCAAAATTTCCATAGATGTAAAGCAAGTTCAAAACATTTACATGGTAAAAACAGAATCATTGCGATTTAGCTCCGGACCTTGAGCCGGAGCTTATCAAAGATAGCAGAACCTGGAACCAGAACTTAGCAAAGCTAGTCAGACCTACTGCCGGAGCTAACCAAACACATGTCGGACCTAGCCATAGCAAGTCGGACCTTACGTCGGAACTTGTTGGAGCTCGGACCTAGAGTCGGACCTTGACAAAAAGAGTGTTTTGGAAGAATTCAAAACTTTTATCATCATAGCCAATGTATTCAGCACACATAGGTCTCACATCCTTCTTAAGCACAGATCGCAAATTGAAATCGGAATTGTTACTAGCAGTCATGATCTACAACAGAAAATAAATATGCATGGTTTTAGAACTATGTTATGTACTAATCTTCTATTAACCAATTTAATAAAAGACACATCTACTATATTAGCATCGTCCTCCGTCTACCAACATATAGTGGTCCAAGATCCATATCCACTAATTCCTAGTGAGCTTTGGCTTCACTGAAAAAATTAAAGACATAGGTAAACAACTATTTGTTAATCATATCTCTATCTGACTCTTGGTTGTTGGGTGGCATCTAATGCCCCGCCTCCCAACTCTATGCCACAAAGCTCAAAACCGTTTTGATAGCTTTGGTGAGTAAGCCAACACTATGCTTGTGGATGTCCAACATCCACCCTATTCATGATGATAGCTGATTGTATTTCACTTTGGTGAACCTACCACACAACGATCAAAACTACATACGTGCAGCTATTGGTAAATGGCATCAAATACTCAAATTTTCTGAGAGAAGCTATTCTATCATGACAAAACAACGACCATATGAAAAGCATGACAAGAATAGAAAATAAACATCACAAGCATATGATCATATCATATTGTGAATAGTATGACCTTTATAATCATAGTGGTGTCCATCGACATGTCAATCATGATCTCCATCGCCATGCCTCCCTTCTTGTGGTGATCACCATTGCCACCGTGATTGAAGAGACCTCCATGAACATAGTTGAAGCTAATACATCTAATAGCTACCAAATGAATTACATGAGAGATCAATCATCATAGGTCAACTTGCAGGTCGTTATACAATAATGAGACAATCTCAACCCGGTTGTGTTAACTTGTAACACGCAGGGAACACAAATGTTACACACAGATCATCACATCATATTGACGCCATACCATTTACATCATTCCCTGCAAAAACAAGTTAAGCGTAGAACGTATTCTATCACAAAAGCTATCATGCTATCATTATAGCAGATAGCAACGGCGGTAGGGACAGGTTATCATGCTATCATTAAATCAATCTTATTGATCAACGTGACAGGTTACCATGAGAAGATCGCTATACATGACCATGATCTGTTGGCCCAATCTACTAGCTATGCACACGATTCATCCCGATGGTGATTCTAGCCGGTACGGACATATTGCGCGCACAGCAGAGAAGGAGCACGAACTAATCCTTCAGTCATATGATTGCTATCTACCCTAACTGATTCCATCCCATAAAGTCATGCATCAAAAGATTCATCACATATCACCTATATATGTAAGATCTAGACCAAAAACTATGCAAGTCAGCTCTGATGCCGCTGTTGGATAATATACGATATGCTACTCTAGCTTTTTCTCGACCGCATCAACCAGGATACATGTAAGTAAAGAGGTTATATATCATTACCACTAGACGCGCAGCGCAACGAAAGATTGGAGCAGATATACGTCGGTGTAGAGGAAGTAGCCGATCACGATTGTCTCCTCCTCGTGGCCGTCCTAGAGGCAACCTCACGTCACCATAACCGATCAACTCAACAGCAGCAGCGCCTCCACGGAGTCCACATGTATGGGGAAGGAACGTCGTGCGCGGGTGTGTTAGCACCTCGCACCGGACAGGGGTCTCAGGATAAGGCTTGTGAGAGGTGGCGGCTAGGGTTGTCACGTGGTCGAGCCAGCCCCTAACCCTTCCTCTCGTATTTATAAGGCGTACTAATGGGCTTTCAGGTCATAAGCCTATTAGTACCTAATCACTCATGGATCAAATATCCCTTGCGCCTTTAATCCGAGTTATTATGATTGCATCTTGAGCATATCACCAACACTTACCTCGCATGCCATATATTTAACTTTTTCCTAAATATTGCTATAAATGGCGCACATTTTTTTCATCAAACTTTTTGTGACAGCCACATTTTGACTAAAGTTAGATGTGGTATGGAATCCAATTTCAACACTATATGGCAACATGTGGATAGATGAACACAACGAGTTAGCTAATGCTCCCTTTGATGTGGATTCATATTCTCCCCCCTACCCTGCTCACGTTGTTCTTGCTATCGATTTACTATGTCAAGACCCCTAGACTAACCAAATGATTTAGATTGCCACTCCCTTTCTCAATTTTACGAGTTAGCTAATGTTCCCTTTGATGTGGATTCATATTCTCCCCCTACCCTGCTCACGTTGTTCTTGCTATCCATGCACTATGTCAACACCCCTAGACTAACGAAATGATTTAGATTGCCACTCCCTTTCTCAATTTTTTTGAGACGGCTCCATTTCTTAATTGGTCGTGGTCTAAATTCATCAATTAGTAATTACTTTCTCCATTTTAAATTATTTAACGCTGATTAGTTTAAAATTAAACTAACCAGCATTAGATAATTTGAAACGGAGCGAGTACAAAAGACTTGTAACGAGAAGGCAAGTATTTGAAAACAAGCAAAGTGGTAAAAAATAACAAGCATGAAAAGCAAAGGACTACAGAAAATCTAATAGTATTGTGGGTACATTGTTGACTTTGTCCGTGCTGTAAACACACAATGATATCAGTCGGAGGCAGTATCAGACTATCGGAGCTCTGTTCTTCATAATTGTCAAAGAAATAGCTAGGTTGCTACGTATGACAGAGTCTTTTTCTCTCTCCTAATATTCTCCACCGATTCAATACCTGCCACATACAGACTGGACAGAGCACACACAAGACGAAGCCAAACTTCACGTGTTGTAATACTTTGTCTTCCTCTGCACAGCAACCGTCCAGCGGTTACCTTTCCAAAAAAAAAATCGAAGTCAACCAGGCATCAAACGTACGAGCTGTAGCCTGTACAAGTAATGTGTAGATACTTAAAAACGTGGCCCCCGTGTACTCGCCTCGGTTGGTGAACACATGTACGTAGGTGTTTGGGAATTAGATTATCGGCACGAATACAATATTTTGGATCCATATAAAAAATATTTAACAAAATAATATATTAATATTAAGAAGATAGTAATTACAACTGGCCTCTATAATAGCATAATATCAAACAAATCAAGACATAGTAGATGCACATAACCTATGAAAAGAAAAGAAAGGGCAGCCCCATGCATCTAGCTTCCGTTTGTGTGGGGTCCAGGAAAGGGTCCGACCCAATTTGAGTTTATATAAATATGTTAAAAATATAAGATTGTTTCTTGGTATACCTGGAAGGAAATTTTATCGAAGATCCATAAACTAATGGTACAGCGTATCATATATAAATCTCTGTATATAATAACTTATGTGCATGAAATGCAACTCTAGATTTTCTTACTTTCCAGGCAATTCAATTGATAAATTAAATTTTCTTCGAGACCATTTGTTATATCTTTGCACTTTGATAATTAAGAGAGAAACAAAACAACAGGAATATTTGGCATTTTAAATATATAATTTGACCCCTAGACCCAATGTTCCCTCCGTTCATCAACACTCCAAAAGACCAATATACAAAATATGTGCTTCGTGTATGTATCATATATATAAATCTTGTTTACATACATATAAACCATGTCATGTTGAGATGTAAGTAGAGATGAAAGTGATGCAACAACTTTAGGGGCTCCACTGCAATATTTATGGTTTTTTTGCGAGAAAAAGAGGGAGATCAATCTGCGAATAGAATATCAAAAGAGTTCCTATCATTTGTAGCTTATGTGAGCTCATCTCAAGCCTTTCGTGGCACAACTGTCTTATGCCGAGGCCCACAAGCCGCCTTTAATATCGATTAAAGCATTTCTTAATCACTCATACAGTACTGCCATGTGGTTCAGATTTTTACCGGCACCCGTTCCTGATTTTTAAAATCCAAGGGACATAATTAGACAACGTGACAGAACTGTGTTAGTCTAATTCGTTCGTTTGTTGACAAGTCGTAGTTTTATCCATTACCCTATTTGTCTTTGCAGGAGAAAGAACAGGTGTACACCAATCGTCTGTTACAGCATTAACATCGCCACATGGGCCACGGCTTTGGAACCTGCAATAATGGGCGCCATCTCATATGACATTTGAGCAAGGTTGTTTGATTGATCCAACACATAGGAGATTGGGATAAAGTAACCATTTAATTTAGTTGTAGATAATTTTGTTTTCATCAGTACAGAACTTTGTTACTTGATACAAATGCTACAAACATTAGCCTCTCCTTGAAATGCAGAATTTCCTAAACCTACAAATAGGAAAAACATGCAGGATTGGAGTTAACATCAATTATAATCCTACTAGAATTCAAACGCAGAAAAAAATACCAAATTGCACTTGGATGCAACACAAGAATTTACAAAAATGTCGAAAAGTTTTTTAGAGGTTCAACCTTTTGCTTATTTTCGTTGGAAGTTGAGCTATATGAAAGCAATCCAAAGGAACTTTCCCTTTCTTTTGCGGCAATCCAAAGGGCTTCATAAGAAAATTATTTAGTAGAAGTTACAATTACATAAGAAAACATGTTATGCATCTTTTGTTTGAAATTACGACCAAAAGTTGAGATTGAGTTTGTAATTGCACGTCTCACAATATAGTTACATTGCAGCGCATTGGTCCCCTTCATTACAGCACACTGGTGTCCACAAAGTACAGAAGTTGACCTAGGATATGTGGCAAGTCTACTGTCCAACAATAAACAAACATAAGCAATAAAATATGAAGTAGACAGACGGGCCACATCTGGGGACGGAAATCATGGTTCCTACAGCGATCTGACGATCGAGCACGTTAGTTTGGGATAAGTAAATCACCGTTGTACCCAGCACGTAGGAACTTAGACTGCATAGAATATTAATAATAACCTTTTACACCTTCGCAAAAAAATAATAACCTCTTACACGTTTATATAATCAAAGTTTAAATCTTGGAGAAAAATGAGAAATCGTATCCTTTAAATTCTTGCATTTTTCGTCTGTTAACATACACGACTTTATCGACATTTATATAAACAGACCCTTGACATTAATTCAAGTACGCGACAGTGACATCTTTTTATGCATAATCAATCCGATTGATGAGGTGTTACCCTTAGACAAATTTTAGGAGGTTTTCCCGCTGACCTTAGATATGAAGCTTGTCCTTACAAAATTTGATTGCGTTCAACTTAGAAAACCAGGGTACCTCTAGGAATTCATCGAGAAAAACTGGACCTGTCTACTTAAAATAGCTCAGCGGTCTCAGTGGTCCCTCAGTGGTGTAAAACCACGCATCCCGCTCTCAGGAGCCTGCCAAATTTGAGTAGTAAACTAATCACCTTACATCACACGCATGACCCAGCAGTATAGTTCCGTGCGATAGCCGGGCATCGAGATTGCGATCTTCGTCGGATATGTTTCTGCACGTGGTCCATGCATGATGCGGTCATGCATGAAACTAGCCATCGCGCGCGCCAAAACTATTTTTTTATTTCTGTCTTCATCCACACGTCAGGCATCGTGTGCGTGAGCCTTTCGTCGACCTCGCAACTTGCTGTCTCCACGAACGTTTCGTTTCGGTTTTCATGCAGCGGCCGGCGATCGACGGCCAACTTTTTCTCCGTCCGGCGCGGCGTGGGCGCGGCGTCCGTCCGTTCGTTCCGTCCATCAACTAACCCCATGATTAGGACCGTGATTATCATTGTCGTGCCGACATTCCTCGCAACCAAGCCAATCGACTTTCGAGAACTCCGCGTCGTGCCACTAGCAGTTCTGCTGTTGCTGGTGCATGCACATGGCGAAATGATGTGTGGTGCCAGAGGCCAAGTTGTTCCTGTGAAGCACTAGGTACAGTGCATCTCTCTTCGAGAGGTGTTGTGGTAACGGTTTGGGAAATGTTTGGTTGTGTGGGAATCCCACGGGGATCCTGGTACAGAAAAAATTATACGTGCAAAATGGAGCCTTGCGTGTTGGCTTCTTGAAGCTGATCTATATTGCTTGGGTGGTTTAGTTCGTGGAGGTAGTTTTGCATCCCTGTCTACTAGGTATCGAACCGTCAAGGTAGTTTGCGGAATCGAACCCTCAAGCAGGTTTGACATCCTCCATGTCCTACAGATACGCCGTATGAAAATTTACTTAGAGTATATAGTCTAGTCGTAGATAAGAAGGGTGCAAGTGGCGACTTTATCAATCTCAAGATTTGATGGATTTGTCTCCAATAGATGTACGTGCTGATAGGGCTGGTTGTCAATACTCAGAGTTCAGCTTGTTAAAATCTCGATCCGAGCTCGGACCGAATCTGAACTCAAGGTTAATTCACAACTCGCGAGTATGACGAGCTCTATAAGGCTCGTTTAGATAAGTTTTGCAAACATTATTTATTATTATTAATCCTTAAATGCCTGTGCGCTTGAACTCATAAGTTTCTCCAGAGTATAATTGTTTAAATGAGGCTTATTGAGCCGAACTCGAGTTTGACTATAACGTCAAATAGATTTCAGACTTGACCTCTGCTCGACTTGAATTTTTACCAAGCTCAATCTTAAAAGAGCTCGCTTGAGTTCAGCTCGTTGACAGTTCTGTGTTGAGTTTGTATGTGTTGTGACAGTCCTGCTCGACTTGAATTTTTTTTCATTATAAAAAAAAGATATATTATTTTTTTTAAAAAAAAGAGTAGAAGGATATCTACATTCGTCTTACCCGTGAGGTGGGCAGGATATCTAACCAAAAATTGTTAGAAAAATAATCAGATATATTTGATGAAGGGAAATATATTTGTTTGCGTATCTCTTTCAGCTTGTGATGATAGTGGTATGATACAATGTGTTTACTATTGTAGCAGCAATATTCCACTGTAACGTGTCAGCTAATCAATAAATCCTGTTGTTGTACTTACAAGAGAGTTAACTACTGCTTAAACTTCCAGTTGAAACAATGGGCGTGATCTGATCCCTTCGGCTTTTCACCTTCACTTTGAGCCCGCCGGCCATGTGCGCAGTCATTAGCGGCAGGAACGCCGGCACGTGGCCCTCGTCGACGGGAACAAGCTCAAACCGCCTGAGCACGGAGCTGGCCACAAACTTCATCTGAACGAAAGCCATCTCCTTTCCGAGGCACGTCCGCGGGCCGCCCTGGAACACCGGGTACTTGAAAGGCGACACGCCGCCGACTGCCGTGGGCGGCGCCGTGTCGACGGGGAGGGAGAGCCACCGCTGCAGGCTGAACTCGGCGGCGTCGGCTCCCCAGATGGATTCCATCCGCCCCATGCCGTACTGGAAATAGGTGACGCGGTCGCCGCGCTCGACGCGGGTGCCGTCGGGCAGCACGTCGGCCGCTGCCGCGTGCTTGGAATCCCACGCCACCGGCGGGTACAGCCGCATCGTCTCGCACAGCGCGGCGTGGAGCACGCGCATCCTACCCTGCCCGCCCGCGGCGTGGCAGCTGGCACCGCCCGTGATCTCCATGAGCACCTCCCGCTCCACGTCGCGGTGGCGGGTGAGCAGCCAGAAGAACCACGTCAGAGCCGACGACGTCGTGTCGCGACCGGCCATGATGAAGCTGATTACCATGTCGCGGATCGCCTCGTCGGGGTACCCGTATTCGAGCATCCGCGACAGCAGGTCGCTCCTACGGCCTTCTTCGCCGTGGCCGTTGACCAGAGCGAGCTCCTTCTTGCGGATATGGATGAGGCCCATGACGGCCTGGTGGATCACCTCGATCTCCTCGCTCAGCCGCCGCTCCGAGCCGAGGTTCAGAGCGCGCTTTGCCTTCCACACGGCGGCCACCGGCGCGGCGCCGCGACGGGCGATGATCCCCGCGGCGTTGTCGAACGCCGCGGCCAGCCTCGGCGCCGGCAATGCCGGGTCGAGGCACCCGGGGTCAACGCCGAGCGACACCCTGCTGATGACGTCGAACGCGAACCGGCGGAGGAGGTCCTGCATGTCCACGGCGTCGCCGCGCGCCGCGGCGTGCCCAAGCGCCGGCACCAGACGCTCCCGCGCCTCGTCCTCGAGCACCGCGAACTCCAGCTCCCGGAGCGCGCGCGCCGAGAACTCGTGGCTCACCAGCTTCCGCTGCGCGTACCACATCTCGCCGTCGACGTTGAAGATGCCCGTGCCGAGCAGGTCGCCGAGCACTTCGGTGAAGGGCTTCCCCTTGGGGTAGTTGCCGAAGTTGCCTTTGAGGATGTGCTCCACGTTGGCCGGGTTCGCGGTCACCACGGTCCGGCGAGCACCCAGCCGGTCCACGACGATCGTCTGCGTCGGCGACTCCGCCAGCAGCTCAGTGTACCAGTCCAGCAGCCGGCGCCGGTTCTGGTAGAAGGCGACCAGGCACCCGATCACCGGATAGCACCTCGGCCCGTGGCCATGGATGCAGCTCGACTTGGATCGAACGCTGTACAAGAGGAGCAAGATGCAGCATGCCAACAACCACATCATGTAACAGATCATGCCGCGTACTTGCAACAAGAATTCTATGTAGTGAGATGAGGTAAACACTGCACACTATTCGGCCATATGTATATGTATATATGCGTGGATATATCCGGGTAGAGAAGGAGGGGGGCCGGCACGAGGTAGGCAGGGTCGCCATTGGAGCTGGTGGGGTCCTTGTTAATGCACACGTTTTAGTAGAGGGGAGAGAGGTCAGGACCTCCACTTGTTTGTCTGGTCTTGGATCGTGGGCTGCACAGATCTTCTTTTCTCGAGCTGTTTTTTTACTCTTTTGGAAGTTTGTTGCCAAGACAAATTGTGATACTTGTACAATATACTTGGGTCTTATTGTCATAAATGCAAATGGTTGATGTTGACATTCATTTCAAGTCGATTTCTACATCATTCGCCTCTGTTTTCGCCGGTTCCGCAACTTAGAATGGTATTGCCACCTCTTTGCGTGTAGGATTACCAAACTAATAGTTCTAGCTAGTATATAGCATGTGCTAAAGTAGGCCTTGGTATAGAATCGTGTGATATTTGCATGGAAGTATTAGATAAAGTGAAGATCGAAAACACAGAAGTACACTCTAGTATTGAACTTTTTTAGATCAAATTCAATTATATTCATGGATATAGAAAATGCTAAAGCCCAACCCTGATTATATATACATAATTTAAAATTATAATCACGCCTGCAACAAGATGCTTCATTACAAACAATGATTTCATTTTGGTTCCGTTTTTCCTTCAAGAGTTATTTGTGAAACGTTTTATATAATCATGCAATATGATGTTTTCACATACATCTTTTTTGTTACACGATCACGAAATTAATGAAATTTTCAGTAATCCTATCTAGTTTTTTGTCATCTTCCAACACATTCAACTGCGGGTATAAAAAATTACGGAAGTGAAACAAATGTAGGTCCATTTCTTATTGTTTACCAAGAGTCGGACCATGCAACACCTGTTGCAGTTAGACCATCCACCACGGCATGTTGGAAACAGTATCTACTCTAAACTTAGAGTAGCGTATAGGTTCAACTCATGTACAACAACAACAAAGCATTTATGCCAAGCACGTTGGGTAGGCGACATATGAAACCCAACAATTTTTTATATTTTTAAAATAAAGTAAAAGAGAGAAAGAGATGTAAGAGTAACAAGGAAAAAAGAAAAAGAAAAGAAGAAATGACTAAGATTCTGACACATGAATTGCTACTTTCCATGCAGTCCTATCATGATCTAAGTCTCTAGATACATTCCAATCCCTCAAGTCTCGTTTTACCGCCTCCTCCTAAATCAACCTTTGTCGTCCTCCTCTTCTTGTGTGTCCGCACACCCACCGTAGCATGCACATCTCCATGACACTTATTTGTTGGACATGTTACCATTTAGTTGGCCAACATTTCATCCCATATAGCATTGTGGGTCTGATCTCCGTCCTATAGAATCACCCTTTTAGCTTTTGTGGGACCTTCCTATCACATAGGATTCCAGAGGCTTGCTGCCATTTCATCTACCCTACCTTGATCCTGTGGCAAACATCCTCGTCAATATCGCTATTGCTTTGTAACATTGACAAGTCACTTCTAGGTACTATTTGTCCTTGTAGACTAACATTTCTCTCTTCACAACTAAAAGTCACATCTCATATACTCGGTCTTGACCCTACTAAGTCTAAACCACTTGGACTCTAATAAGGTTTGTCTCCATAACTAGGTTGTGAAGGAGCGCGTGAGCTGCTAGTAGCGCAGTCTCCGGGCTGGCTTCGGTCTGTGCTTGCGACGCCGTCGCAACCGAAGGCCGCCGGGTGGCAGCGGGCACCGTCGCTGTAGGGACTACCACCGGTGCAGTCGGTCCCACTCTAGAACGGGATGAGACTTTCTGCTCCCTCTACTACTGGCAGCGCGAGGGGTGAGAAGAGCCTTCGAGAGTCTGGACGTTCACCATCGTGAGCTACACGAACAACTTCCAAAACCAGAATCCCCCTTCCTGGCGAGCCAAATGTTGAAGTGTTTTCTGCGACACTTCCCCGGGTCCACTCTGGAGCAGCCCGCAGAGGTTCTTCTTTAAGAGGGTGTTGGTACCTGCGATATGGGGTACCCCCGCGCACAAGGGAAAATGCCTAAGGAACTCGCCCTTCTCCGCAGGGAGAGCTCCGAAGGCGCCACGCGTCCGACGGGGCCGGACCTCCCTCTCCTCAGAGGAGAGCTCCGAGCCCGCCACGTGGCATACAGAAGCCGGACCTCCCCCTCCGCGGGAGAGAGGTCCGAAGGCGCCACGCGTCCGGCAGGGCCGGACCTCCCTCTCCTCAGAGAAGAGCTCCGGGCCCGCCACGTGGCCGACAGAAGCCGAGCCTCCCCCTCCGCGGGGAGAGGTCCAGAGGCTCCACGTGCCCCGCGGGCCGGAGCCTCCTCTCCTCTGAGAAGGGCTCCGGGCCCGCCACGTGGCCAGAAGAACAGCGCTGCCTGCCCCCGAGAGATAGGCAGCAGGCGTAAAGACGCCCCATACCTTGCCCGTACAAGGTATTCAAGGCCCGCGTCTTCCCAAGACGCGGAGACGCAGAGCACGCCTCTGTCAGGTGCCGTTGCGCCCAGTCGCATCACAGACTGTCGCGCGATGTCAGAACCTGCCAGCCAATAAACACCGCGACAAGACATCCCATGCCGCCTGCGCCGTCATCAACCACTATGACTAGCATGCGGCATGGGCAGGGCGGCAAGACGAAGACTCAGAAGCCTTCGACCAGAGACAACTACCGGCATAACTGCAGATACGGTAGACGATAGACAATCTTCCCGGGACCACCTGTCGGGTCTCGGCCCCCCTTGTAAGCCACCCGAGTCTTGGACTATAAAAGGCTCGGGTTGGCGACGATAGAAAGGGTTCGCACTCTACAACTCATACGCTAGCCATTCACTCCCAAGCTGTAACTCACCCCCAAGCTCAGGACTCCGGCTCTGAGCAGCTAGCAATACAGCGAGCTCCATAGCTCGCCGTGGACGTAGGGTTTTACGCTCCGGCAGCCTGAACCACGTAAAACTCACCGCGTCAAGCTCTTACTAACTCGTCCATCCGCGCAAGCTCTCCGCAAGGGACTAGCCCCACCGAAAAAAGAACCTCCGCAGGCTGCCCAGTGCAGGCCCGGGGGAAGTGTCGACCGAACACTTCGACATTTGGCGCGCCAGGAAGGGGGCTTTTCTCCTAGCGCGACGAGTTTCCGCCGACGAAGATGACCAAGCTTCCTTCAGCGGCAAACTCTCCTCCTCCGCGTTCACGGCGAACCGTGACCAGTGGGGAGTACATGTCGATACACTCAGGACGGAGTTTGTCGACACAAGCTGGTAGCCAGCAGCCGACTCCGGCGATGCAGGCTCCGACCAGTGTGAGATCTTCTGCGGCGCTGAGCGTACACCATGGGGGTGCGCTAGCTGCAGCAAGAGCACTGCTGCGCAACCCACCTGCTGGGGATGCGCCCCATTCTGCGACCCAACAGTGGGTCCGCGAGGTGGATCGCCTCGTCGTCGTCGCCGCGAACCCTCGGTTTTGGCGAGGGCGGCGCCCCGGTCAACCGGCCGTGTCGCTGACACGCACACCCACGGTTGACGGGCAAACGGCGGATTCCAGCTCCTCCAGGCTCCCGTCAACGGACCTGAGAAGGGAGATGGAATGGTGCCACTTGGGCCAGGATGCCCGAGTGTACCTCGAGCGACGTCGAGAAAGACGTCGCAACCAAGAGACTGGCGACAGCATGACGTCGGCATCAACACCGCCTGGAGGGCAGATCTTCGCTACGTGAGTCCTGCCTCAGGCATACGCCGCGTAGCATATGCCACAACCATATGCACCGCAAATGGCGCCCCCGGTCTATGGAGCAGCCATGCCCATGCCGGGGTACACGGTGCCAAGTGCGAACCAAGCGTTCGCAGTGCCAATACCTGCAGCAGCAGGTGCAGGATGTGCGGCCCTTGCACCCCACCTTCGCTTCACGAGGTGGCCGCGCAAGTTTCGGCCGCACCTACCCAAGAAGTACGACGGTAGCGTCAATCCGGCGGAGTTCCTCCAGATCTACTCCACCGCCGTACTTGCCGCAGGAGGGGATGAGGCTGTCATGGCCAACTACTTCCCCGTCGCCTTGACCGGCCCAGCTCGGTCTTGGCTCATGAATCTCCCCCAGGGGTCCATAACCTCCTGGGGAGAGCTCTGCCGGCAGTTCGTCGCCAACTTCGGCAGCTCCTACACCCGTCCCAGCACGGAGCTTGACCTCCACGCCATCCAGCAACAACTAGGGGAGTCGCTGCACTCGTTCAACCAGCGGTTCTCCCAGGTGCGGAACACCATCCCACACATCCAGAACGCTTCTGTGGTGGTGGCGTTCCGGCAAGGCGTTCGGGACAAGAAGATGCTCGAGAAGCTCACGACTAGGGAGGTCCACGATGTCTCAGAACTCTTCAGCCTGGCGGACAAGTGTGCCAGAGCAGCCGAAGGGCGGAACTGACACTCTCTGCCGGCCTCCGAGCCAGGGGGTCAGCCGGGATCCGGCGACGCTTCATACGGAAGCGGCAGGAAGATCAAGAACGGAGGCGGAAGCAAGATAAAGTCGTCAGCCGCGGTCCCCGTTGCCACAATGGCGGCGCCTGGTGGAGCTCGGGGGCCACGCCCCGACAAGAGGCCGCGACAATCATCGGCCACAGACGGAGGCCAGAATGAATTATGCCCTGTGCATGGCACCAGTTATCATACCGCTGCCGAATGCCGGGAAATCCAGAAGCTCGCGGAGCGCTTCCGAAAAGGGAAGCAGCCCCTAACTGATGCCCCAACCTACAGTCAAAGGGAGGGCAAGCAGAAGGTCGAAGCCCTAGACGGCGTCGACCGCCAGGTGGAGTTCTAGGAGCTTCAGCGCGCCGTAAAGGCAGTGCGCAATCATGGGAGCTCCAGCTCCAGTGATGACGAGCACCGGAAGATGCTCTATGTCATCTTCGGCGGGTCCGCTGACCCCCGTCCTGAAGCGCGGCTAAGGCCTTGCGCCGAGCGGTAGCGTCGGTGGCTCCCCTCCCAGGTGCAGCACCACACCTCAGGTGGATGGGAACCCCCATCAGCTTCGATGACACCGACTGCCCCAGGAACATGGCTGGGGCCGGCCAACTACCGCTCGTGGTGGCCCCCACCATCGCCAACGTGAAGATGTACCACGTTTTGGTGGATGGCGGGGCTGGACTGAACCTCATCAGTCGCGCAGCCTTCCAGGAGCTGCAGATCCCGATGGCCAAGCTCACCCCATCGAGCCCGTTCTCAGGGGTAGGGCCGGGACAGGTCGTTCCCTACGGCCACATCAGCCTCCCGGTGACCTTTGGGGCACCGGACAGCCACCGGACAGAATACATTCTGTTCGACGTGGCCGAGATTGACCTCCCCTTCAACGCCATAATCGGCAGGCCAGCCCTGTACCGATTCATGGCAGTAGCCCACTACGGCTACCTTGTCTTGAAGATGCCCACACCAACAGGCGTCCTCAAGGTTTGTGGAGACCATGCTGCCGCAGTGTTAGCCTTGGAAAAGCTTCAGGCGCTTACAGCAACTAGAGCGCCAACCCTAGGCAGTGCAGAACCAAGCCAGCTCCACCCAAGTGCACGCCACCGTGCCTCTACCACAGCACCCGATGTGCAACTCCTCGACGAGGACGACGACCCCTCGAGGCTTGTCCGAATCAGCGCCGATGGCACCCAGACCACCAGGGTAGCCGGGGGCCTGGATAGCAAATAGGAAGGTGCGCTCGTTGCCCCCCTCCGGCACAATGTTGATGTGCTGCATGACAGTGATCGCTACTTATGCTTATGGGCGTGCGCTCAAAGGATACAAACAGGGATTCGCAAACTCAATCCGTTGCTTGTTCTGTAACTACATTTTCACATTTATTTCATACTACCTGTAGAACAGAATAGCGTGATTTTGGGTTGTACCAAGTCTGAAACCGAGTGGATTTATTTTTTGTCCCATATTTTTCTATTCGTCGCGGAGGCCAGAGATCCCTAGGGAGGTGATTGAGCACTATTTAAAGGTCTTTCCCGACGCCCGGCCAGTCCGACAGGACGGAAAGTCCGCCACCCCCGGTGCTTGGTGAACCATGTGGTCATCCCGAAGGCCGGCGAGAAGCTCCGGAAGCGCATCGACTACACCAGCCTCAATAAGGCATGTCCTAAAGATCTATTTTCTCTCCCTATGATAGATCAAATAGTAGACTCGATGCCAGGCTGCGGTATGCTGTGCTTCCTAGATGCTTACTCGGGTTTCCACCAGACCACTGTGTCTAGAGAAGTTGAAGGGCACCCTTTACCACAGTAGTCGGCCTGTACTGTTATGCCTCTATACCTGGCCTCATGCCGAGGAACTGAGGCTAATCCAAAGAGGGTCAAAGCCATTGGCTCGAAGACCAGAAATTCGCGGGATGCCTAGCTGCGCTGAGTCGGTTTATACCGAGGTTAGCAAAGCGAAGCTTCTCTAAGCTCCCCTGGAACTGAACCAGCTCCTGATGACCCTACCCGTAATAGGAGCCCCCCGAGCCCGAAGAGCATCTGCTGCTCTACATCACGGCGACGGCCACAGAGGTGAGTATGGTCCTCACCGCAGAGTGGCTGGACCCCATACCGCCGTAACCTGTTTCGCTGTCAAGTGCCAAGAAACCCCGGAGGACCAAAACGGACCCCGGATCCCCGACACAACCTCCCGGAGGACCAGCAGGACCTCCCGGAGGTGCAACGGGACCTCCCCCGGAGGCTCAACAGACCCCCCGGGGCTCCCAGGATATCAGTGGGGCTGCCCGGAGGTCCAAGACAGCCTGGGGGACCTCCGAGTATCAAGCACCCGACGATCTCCCCAGGCTGAAAGCTATCCTCCACAGCCCCCACGCGACGGACAATGCCGCCAAATGGGCGGCGGAGCTACTGGAGTTTGAGCTAGGCTTCCTTCCCCGCATGCAGACAACAGCCGAGCACTAGCTGACTTCTTGGCTGAAGTAGACGCCAACGCAGGCTGACTCAGGGGGCCATGGAGACGGTGAACCAGGACCCTGAGCCCTGGCCTTCACCAGGCCTTACTGAATGCTGCTCGACGACGGCTCCTTGCGAAAGCAGGGGGCCGGTGCTAGCATACTATTCCCCATGCCATCGGGGGAGGCAGTCTGGGTATGTGGCGCTCGCTAGTCGTTGGCTCAGGGCGACTCCCAGCTGGTTATCAAACAAGATGGTGGAGACAGACTTCCTCGCCTTGGACCTACACCACGTACCCCGCGCTAGCAAGGCCGCAGCTGACGACCTCTCAACGAAGACCCCCACCGGAGCCCCTGTGCCCGAAGGAGGCTTCGAGAGGACGTTGCCGCGGCCCACAGCCCAGCCCGCCGAGCCGGGCGAAGGGGGATAGACCAGCACCTCGAAGCTGGTGGTCCCGGCGGACATGGACGCCGCCAAGGATCATAAGCATCACTGGGGACTCCGTGCAACCCAGCGCTCGAGATCCAGATGCTCAGGTTAGACCCGATGCATGGATCATGGAGGTCCGGGACTACTTGAAAGACAATATCCTCCCTAATGAACGTGTATCCGCTGAACGGATCGTGTGTATGGCTAAGAGACACATGGCGGTAGAGGGGGATCTCTACCGACGCGGCGCCAGACACATCCTATTGCGGTGCATAACCCAGGGGAAAGGCTGCGACTTGTTCGCTGAGATCCATGGAGGCGAATGTGGGAGTCACTCTTCCTCACGCATGCTTGTCGGTAAAGCCTTTCGGCATGGCTTCTACTAGCCGGCAGCACTCCAGGATGCCGTCAAGCTGGTCGAGAGCTGCAAGGCGTGCCTGTTCCACGCCAAGCAGATCCATACACCAGCTTGGACGGTACAGATGATCCAGCCCACATGGCCATTTGCCATACTGGGGCTGGACATCCTGGGCCTGGGACCATTCCCCAGAACCGAGGATGGGGACCTGCTCCCGAACCTTCGGAACACAGAACACCGCTGTAAGTTCTACCCCTAGAGCAACAACAGGGCAGACCTTTCTTTTTATAATAAATTCTATAAAGTCCAGGAACAGTGCTTGGTGCAGCTAACCCTCAGGGGACGGTCCAGGACTACGTTCATCTTCGCCTGGTTCCGACCCCAAGCACGTAGAGTCTTGCTTCCCTTGAGGTGGGTCGTGGCCTCCACCCCCTATGGAAATTTATATGAAAAGAAACCTGTCCTACGTTGCTCTTCTTTGGTGCTCATCTAGTTTACTTATTAAATTTTTATGATTGCCCTGCTAGCGCGTGTTCACCATGCGTTCAGCTCCCTCTTCTCATTCTCATTTTTAGTCGGCATTTGCTGCCCTACCAAAGGCGGTTGCGTGGGAGGTACCGGCCCATAGCCAGGGGGGCCCCGAGCCCCCGACACTTCGTGCACGGTAGTTCCCAAGCACCGTATATATGGACGGGGACCGTAAGCCAAATAAGACTAAGAGATATAGGGGGGGAGCCCCCAAGGAGAATTACGTTTCCCTTACTTGTGTGCAGGACCTCTCGGCCTCAGCTCCCCGCAGAAATATGGTAGGCACATCCATCCAATGGAACGCACCTACCAGGGGGCCGCTACGGGATCGCGCAAGACCGAAACCCCAAGGTAATATCAAAGAACTAGACCTCACAGGGGCGTGGCCCGAAGGTCCCACGTGTCCAGCGGGGCCAGACCTTCCACCTCCTTGAGGGGGAGCTCCGGGCCTGCCGCGTGGTCAACAAAAGTCGGACCCCCCCTCCGCGGGGAGAGGTCCGAGGACTCCACGTGCCCCGCAAGCCCGGACCTCCTCTCAGAGGGGAGCTCCGGGCCCACCACGTGGCCAACAGGCCCGGACCCCCTCCGATCTCGTAAGGCAGGTCCTAGAGACCTCCGGAGCCCTTAGCATACAGTGAGGACCCAGAGAAGGTGTCTGTGCAGAGCTTCGAGATTGGTCAAGGCCTCTGAGTACCTTGCGGAGCTAAGGACTCGGCCAGGAAAAAGCCAGGAAGAAGACTAGGACATGCAGACACAGAAAGAAACAGGAGTCTGTTCATACAAAGGCTCCACGAGCTGGGCTAAAGACTCAACACAAACAGGGCCCTGTGGCCACGGGGGCAGATGCCTAAGAGTCCCCGGACTCCCGATGAAACCTGGAGGCTACGAGGGCGGCCAAGTCCTCGGCCTCGGCCCTGGCAGCTTCCTCCCGATCGGCGACAGGTCCTAGACGGACTGGCCCCAGAGGAAAGGAAGGGTCTCGGCTCAGGAAGCACGACAGAATGTGCATAGCGACCTCCTTCGCAAGGCCCCGGCCTTCCGCTTCAAGCTCGTCGGCGATCACTGTTTCGAGCCGACCCAGCTCGTCGCCAATGGACTCAAGTGCCGGGATTGCTTCGGACATCGGCCGCGCCGGAGCCTCCACCTGCATAGGGCTGAAGCCAAGAGGAGCCAAGGCGGACCCCGCCTTGGTAATAAAGCCCCAGAGTGCCTGGGCCTCAGCAGACCGCAAGGACTGGAGCTTCTCCACCTCTTGGCGAGCCGCCAGCTCGCGATCCATCGCCGCCTGGCGCTCCTGGGAGAACTGCTCCTCCCTCGCGGCAACAGCCGACTCACAGAGCTCCAACTCCTCGGTCCGAGCCCTTAGCTCCTCCACTTTGGCCCTCAGCCGGGCGGTGGTCTTCTCCTCCTCGGCCGCGACAGCGCGTTCCCGATCGGCGACGGCGCACTCCCGACGGGCTGCCTGCAGCTGCAACTCCTCCGCTGCGGCGGAACGCTCCTTGGCTTTGGCTTCAGCGTGGGCCAGAGCCTCGCGGTAGGTGGCATGAACCCGCCGGGACTCTGACTCCAAGCGGCTAATGGCCTTCTTCAGAGTGCCAAGCAGAGCACTCACGGCCTCAAGCCTTGACTGCCTCGAATCAAGGTCCGCTTTAGCCTCCTGGGCCCGCTGCTGCCAACTGAGAAGACGTTCCTTCTCGTGGGCCAGCGCCCCCCGCTCCTGCTCAAAGGCGGATTGGAGCTGTCGGGCACTGGTCTGGACACGCCCCAGGGCGTCCCACACAGGCACCGGGGCAGGGGGGACAGGAGTTACGCCACTGGAACCACTGTCGAGTCTAAGACCGGCGGAGGCACCGGCACCTCAGCAATCAGGGTGGGGCGCTGTCCTAGGGAGGCCAGGGGGCCAGCAGGCGCACCTACAGCGGCCCTCCCAGTCTCAGGACCGGACTTCTGGACTGGTGAAGGAGGGCGGATAGGAGCAGATGCGGCCACCACGAAGGGTGAACTCGCCGGCGCAGAGGGAGCCCCCGTCGATTTGGGGACCATGGGAGCCACCACGGTCCCCAGGTGCTGAAGCACGGAGCCTCCGTCGGTTGAAGGCGGCCGGGTAAGAGGCCCGCCCCCAGCAGCGGGTCGGTCCCTGCAAGAAGAGAAAACCCTCAGGCTAAGAGAGGAGACAAGAGCTCTGCTCCTACAAGCCAGAAAGAGCAACACTTACAGGGCGGCATGAGCACTCCAACGGGCTTGCAGCACTGGCCTCTGGGCTGTAGCTGAACCGCCGGGACCAGCGGCTGGAACGGTCGCAGAGCGTGACGCTTGGGTCCACGGCACACTCGCCGGCGTGGCCCCACTAGCATCCGGCCTAGAAACCCCTCCGCTTGAGGAAGGGTGACGAGGTACTTGGGCTGACTCGGACGGCCGCTGTCTGGTGAGAGACCCGCCGGGGAGGGACACCCGGGGCCTTTTCGGGTCGCCACCCGATGGACCAGCACCCCCGGGAGATGGGAGCAAGGTAGCTCCAGCACCCTGACTCGGCACAGGCGATGCCCTTGGAGGAGACCGGGTGCGTTTCTTCTCTGGATCCCCGGAGGCCGGCTCCTTTCCCTTCCCTTTGTCGGCGGCTTGAGTTCCGTCGGCTCTGGGGGAGGGTTTGACAGCAGCAGACGCCTCGTGCCCTGACCCGGGGTGCTCGGTTCCTGGAATGGTGATACCACGGAAGGCATCCCCGACCTGCCGGACGGCGATCCCGATGTCGTCAAGGTTCGGCATCTTCCACAGGAGCTCTGACCTCCTCTGTTGCTCCAAGAAGAGGGGGGTGGCAGAGGGCGGAAGGGCGGGGTCGCCACTGGGGATGTAGTCACCACTCACCTTGCCCACCATCTCGTTCAGCTCCTCGTCGGAAGGGTCAGAGCCAGGGCCCCTCTCCAGCCTGGTACAGTCCTGCTCGCCGGTGTAGTACCACGCGGGGCGACTACGCTGCTGCAAGGGTGCAATACGGCGCGACATAAAGTCCATCAGCACCATCAGAGACGTCAGCCCCTCGTTGGCCAAGAACCGGATCCGCTCCAAGACCGGGGAGTACTCCTGCTCCAGCTCAGGGATCTCCTCCCAGAAGCGACGGTCGGTGGTTGAGCTGGCGGTTGGGAGTTGTAGGCGATCGTGCTCGTCGGTCTGCACTACCACCCAGCTCTCCCTCCAGTTTTCCCACCTTGATGCACTGAATAGGAGAAGGTATCCAGAGACCTTGGGGTCATTGCAGCGATGCTGGAAGTAGTATGCCCCCATCTGAGTCTTCGAGCCGCGCCCAGTCGTCCGCAACACAAAGAAGTAGCGGAAGAGCGTCACGGAAGCGTGCACCCCAACGAACATCTCGCAGAAGTGGACAAAAACAGCAGCCATTGCGAGAGAGTTGGGGGAAAGATGGTGGAGCTGGAGGCCATACGTCTCCATCACGGTGACAAAGAAGGAAGAAATCGGCGGAACGAACCCCGCCAGAGCATAAGCAGTGAAGAAAACAATCCCCCCTTTTCCAGGATCAGGGGGAGAGATCCTCGGTGAAGCCGGTGTTTCTGTTCTTCTGAGCGCCAGCCCAGCAGCCTGCGCACTGGCCCAAGCTCGGAAGAACGAACGAGGCGCGTCGGGAGCAAGTTGGAAGCCATGGCGAAAGAGGGCACAAGGGCAGGAAAGCCGGGGCGCAAGAGTTCAAGGAAAGTATGAGCGCTAGGAGAGATGAAGGGAAGCCGCGATGCGGGTGAGATCCCCTTTTAAAACTTTCCAGGGATGATTCGAGGTGACTCGAAAATCTTTGAGAACATCGCATCGGCGACCGTGTTGGCTACGGGACCGAGCGCCGATGACAGGTGGACCCAAGTCGCCCAACTGAAGCGATGGGGCGAGGAGTCAGTCGCCCCAGAAGACAAACCGGCAAAGTGCTTCGGCGGTTCCGGAAGAAGGCACCGCGGCGTGCAGAAGTGGCAGCCTTGGGAACCGCCACAGTAAAAGCAACCATCAAGTGGGTGCACGCTCCCACGATCCCGCGGCCATTCGCGCTCCGGCTGCGGTCGATGCGAGACTTAGTGAAAGTGCACGGATCAGAAGAGACGGAGGTCCCACCTCGGGCTCGCTATCTCCCCCGAGATGGGCCCGGGGGCCACTGTTGGTACCTGCGATATGGGGTACCCCCGCGCACAAGGGAAAATGCCTAAGGAACTCACCCTTCTCCGCAGGGAGAGCTCCGAAGGCGCCACGCGTCCGGCGGGGCCGGACCTCCCTCTCCTCAGAGGAGAGCTCTGGGCCCGCCATGTGGCATACAGAAGCCGGACCTCCCCCTCCGCGGGAGAGAGGTCCGAAGGCGCCACGCGTCCAGCGGGGCCGGACCTCCCCCTCCTCAGAGAAGAGCTCCGGGCCCGCCACGTGGCCGACAGAAGCCGGACCTCCCCCTCCGAGGGGAGAGGTCCGGAGGCTCCACGTGCCCCGCGGGCCGGAGCCTCCTCTCCTCTGAGAAGGGCTCCGGGCCCGCCACGTGGCCAGAAGAAGGGCGCTGCCTGCCCCCGAGAGATAGGCAGCGGGCGTAAAGACGCCCCATACCTTGCCCGTACAAGGTATTCAAGGCCCGCGTCTTCCCAAGACGCAGAGACGCGGAGCACGCCTCTGTCAGGTGCCGTTGCGCCCAGTCGCATCACAGACTGGCGCGCGATGTCAGAACCTGCCAGCCAATAAACACCGTGACAAGACATCCCATGCCACCTGCGCCGTCATCAACCACTAGGACTAGCATGCGACATGGGCAGGGCGGCAAGACGAAGACTCAGAAGCCTTCGACCAGAGACAACTACCGGCATAACTGCAGATACGGTAGATGATAGACAATCTTCCCGGGACCACCTGTCGGGTCCCGGCCCCCCTTGTAAGCCACCCGAGTCATGGACTATAAAAGGCTCGGGTTGGCGACGATAGAAAGGGTTCGCACTATGCAACTCATACGCTAGCCATTCACTCCCAAGCTGTAACTCACCCCCAAGCTCAGGACTCCGGCCATGAGCAGCTAGCAATACAGCGAGCTCCATAGCTCACCGTGGACATAGGGTTTTACGCTCCGGCAGCCAGAACCACGTAAAACTCACCGCGTCAAGCTCTTACTAAATCGTCCATCCGCGCAAGCTCTCCGCAAGGGACTAGCCCCACCGAAAAAAGAACCTCCGCGGGCTGCCCAGTGCAGGCCCGGGGGAAGTGTCGACCGAACACTTCGACAGAGGGGCTTAGTGATTTTGAGCGTCGTAGCGCGATGGCGAGATGAACACGAAGATTTACGTGGTTCGGTCCGCCTGAGCGTAATACCCTACGTCCACGGAGTATTGGTTGATCTTTGTTGCCAGAGTTGAGGGTGGCTCGAGCTTGCGAGCTTACAATGGTGTTTGGAGACTGGGACCGTGTTTGAGCTAGAATGGAATTCGAATGGAGTTTTTCAAGAGTTGGAATGGCCCCTTTTGCCCGTTGGCTGCTTGGACCTTTTATAGTTCAAGGCCAAGGAACCTTACATGTGGGTCCAGAGCCTAGTTGGTGGCCCCGTTATGGACAGCTGACTCTACTTTAGGTAGTCTACTCCCTGCTAGTAGTAGTGCACTTGATCGTGCCGTGGAGCCCGTCGCCCTGTCACATCGGCTTCCTTAAATGTTGTCTGATGAAGGCGGTAGGAATGCGTCTTGTCCCACGGCGCTGCACTGTAGCTCCGTCAGGGTGCCGTGCGACTGGTCTCTCCTGCCAGGCACACCTGTACCGGGATACACTGGATTGCTTGCCTGGGGAACACGCGAACTTTAAATGCGTGATAGGACAACACACCTTCCTCTTTACTCCTTGGCTATCTGCCCGTTGCTTGTCGGCGCGACGTCCAGGTGGCTGGCCCCCGAGACACGCGTCATCACCGGAGCTATCTTGGGGAGTAGTGAGGGGTCCGAATTCATTGGGCATGTGGCAACACCGGAGCTCTCCCTGGTAGGAGGGGAGGTCCATAGCTGTCATGCACATGGCCGCACCGGAGCCCTCCTTGGCGGGAAGGGACGCCTGGAGTTGTTGCCTACGTGGCAGCACCGGAGCCCTCCCATGCTGGAGGTCGGGTCCGGAGTCGTTGGACACGTGGAAACGTCAGAGCTCTCCCTGGCAGGAGGGGAGATCCGGAGCTATCATGCATGTGGCCGCACCGGAGCCCTCCTTGGCGGGAAGGGATGCCTAGAGTTGTTGCCTACGTGGTAGCACCGGAGCCCTCCAATGCTAGAGGTCAGGCCCAGAGCCGTAGGGCACGTGGCACCTCCGGAGCTCTCTCTCCGGCGAAAGACGTGGCTCGGAGGTTCCGGACACGTGGCAGTCCCGGAGCCCTCTGTGGCGGGAGGTTGGGTCCGGCATCATCGGACGCGTGGCGGCTCCAGAGCCATCCTCGGCTGGTAGTGAGACTTAGAGCCCGCAGACACATGACAGCCTCGGAGCCCTCCTTAGCAGGTGGTCGGAGCCGAGGCCTAGGACACGCGCCTTCTCATGAGTGCTCACTAGCTGGCGGTTGAGCCCAGCTTGCTGGCTAGGTTCCTATCTTCTGCATATGTGCTGACGTATGTCTTCTTTTGCTCTTACACGCGGGGTACCCGACCTTGAGGGTACCGACACTTATCAACACCATCCCTAGCTTCATCTACCAACACTACATCATCGGTGAAGAGCATGCACCAAGGGATATCCCCTTGTATATCCTTCAACTGCTGTGGCGAAATAATTTAAATGATGCTCTAAAATAAAATATGAACAATGGTACTCTAATTTAGAGTGTTAGACTGTCCGCAACGATAATTGTAAACGTTTACTCTACTCTAAATTTAATGTAGAGTACGCCCACAACAGCGAACTCTAAATGTTACTATAAAATTGAGTATGAACAGTGTTACAATAATTTAGAGTGTTATTGTACATACTCTAATACACTCTTATGCTGTTTAACCCTGTTTTGATAGTGTGAAATATGATATAGAGTATGATGAGCGTGAGATACTATATTATAGAGTAGGGAATTTGTCGGTACCTGAGATATGGGGTACCCCCGCGCGCAGGGTAAAATGCCTAAGGAACTCGCCCTTCTCCGCAGGGAGAGCTCCGAAGGCGCCACGCGTCCGGCAGGGCCGGACCTCCCTCTCCTCAGAGAAGAGCTCCGGGCCCGCCACGTGGCATACAGAAGCCGGACCTCCCTCACCGCGGGAGAGAGGTCCGAAGGCGCCGCGTGTCCAGCGGGGCCGGACCTCCCTCTCCTCAGAGGAGAGCTCCGGGCCCGCCACATGGCCAACAGAAGCCGAGCCTCCCCCTCCGCGAGGAGAGGTCCAGAGGCTCCACGTGCCCCGCAGGCCGGACCCTTCTCTCCTCAGAGAAGGGCTCCGGACCCGCCACGTGGCCAGAAGAACGGTGCTGCCTGCCCCCGAGCGGTAGGCAGCGGGCGTAAAGGCGCCCCATACCTTGCCCGTACAAGGTATTCAAGGCCCGCGTCTTCCCAAGACGCGGAGACGCAGAGCACGTGTCTGTCAGGTGCCGTTGTGCCCAGTCGCATCACAGACTGGCGCGCGGTGTCAGAACCTGCCAGCCAATAAACGCCGCGACAAGACATCCCATGCCGCCTGCGCCGTCATCAACCACTATGACTAGCATGCGGCATGGGCAGGGCGGCAAGATGAAGACTCAGAAGCCTTCGACCAGAGACAACTACCGGCATAACTGCAGATACGGTAGATAATAGGCAATCTTCCCGGGACCACCTGTCGGGTCCCGGCTCCCCTTGTAAGCCGCCCGAGTCTTGGACTATAAAAGGCTCGGGTAGGTGACGATAGCAAGGGTTCGCACTTTGCAACTCATACGCTAGCCATACACTCTCAATCTGTAACTCACCCCCAAGCTCAGGCCTCCGGTCCTGAGCAGCAAGCAATACAGCGAGCTCCATAGCTCGCCGTGGACGTAGGGTTTTACGCTCCGGCAGCCTGTACCACGTAAAACTCGCCGTGTCAAGCTCTTACTAACTCGTCCATCTGTGCAAGCTCTCCGCTAGAGACTAGCCCCACCGAAAAAAGAACCTCCGCGGGCTGCCCAGTGCAGGCCCGGGGGAAGTGTCGACTGAACACTTCGACATTTGGCGCGCCAGGTAGGGGGCTTTTCTCCTAGCGCGACGAGTTTCCGCCAACGAAGATGACCAAGCTTCCTTCAGCGGCAAACTCTCCCCCTCCGCGTTCACGGCGAACCGTGACCACTGGGGAGTACATGTCGACACACTCAGGACGGAGTGTGTCGGCACAAGCTGGTAGCCAGCAGCCGACTCCGGCTAGGCAGGCCCCGACCAGTGTGAGATCTTCGGCAGCGCTGAGCGTACACCATGGAGGTGCGCTAGCTGCAGCAAGAGCGCTGCTGCGCAACCCACCTGCGGGGGATGCGCCCCATTCAGCGACCCAGCAATGGGTCCGCGAGGTGGACCGCCTCGTCGTCGCCGCCGCGAACCCTCGGTTTCAGCGAGGACGGCGCCCAGGACAACCGGCTGTGTCGCTGACGCGCACACACACGGTTGACGGGCTAACGGCGGATTCCAGCTCCTCCAGGCTCCTGTCGACGGACCTGCGAAGGGAACTGGAACGGTGCCACTTGGGCCAGGACGCCCGGGTGTACCTCGAGCGACGCCGAGAAAGGCGTCGCAACCATGAGGCTGGCGACAGCATGTCGTCGGCCTCGACACAACCCGAAGGGCAGGTCTTCGCCACGCGAGCCCTGCCTCAAGCATATGCTGCGCAGCATATGCCACAACCATATGCGCCGCAATCAGCGGCCCCGGTCTATGGTGCAGCCTTGCCCATGCCGGGATACGCGGTGCCAAGTGCGAACCAAGCGTTCGCAGCGCCGGTACCTGCAGCAGCAGGTGCAGGGTGTGCGGCCCTTACACCCCACCTTCGCCTCATGAGGTGGCCGCGCAAGTTCCGGCCGCACCTGCCAAAAAGTACGACGGTAGCGTCAACGCAGCGGAGTTCCTCCAGATATACTCCACCGCCGTACTCGCCGCAGGAGGGGACGAGGCTGTCATGGCCAACTACTTCCCCGTCGCCTTGACCGGCCCAGCTCGGTCTTGGCTCATGAATCTACCTCAGGGGTCCATAACCTCCTGGGGAGAGCTCTGCCGGCAGTTTGTCGCCAACTTCGGCAGCTCCTACACCCGCCCCGGCACGGAGCTTGACCTCCACGCCGTCAAGCAACAGCCTGGGGAGTCGCTGCGCTCTTTCATCCAGCGGTTCTCCCAGGTACGCAACACCACCCCGCATATTCAGAACGCTTCGGTGGTGGTGGCGTTCCGGCAAGGCGTTCGGGACAGGAAGATGCTCGAGAAGCTCGCGACCAGGGAGGTCCGCGATGCCTCAGAAATCTTCAACCTGGCGGACAAGTGTGCCAGAGCAGCCGAAGGGCGGAACTGGCACTCTCTGCCGGCCCCCAAGCCAGGGGGTCAGCCGGGATCCGGCGGCGCTTCGTACAGAAGTAGCGTAAAAACATCAGCCGCGGTCCCTGTTGTCGCAACGGCGGCGCCCAGTGGAGCTCGGGGGCCGCGCCCTGACAAGAGGCCACGACAATCACCGGCCCCAGACGGGGGCCAGGATGAATTATGCCCTGTGCATGGCACCAGATATCATACCGCTACCGAATGCTGGGAAATCCAGAAGCTCGCGGAGCGTTTCCGGAAAGGGAAGCAGCCTCTAACTGACGCCCCACCCAACGATCAAAGGGGCGGCAAGCAGAAGGTCGAGGCCCGAGATGGCGTCGACCGCCAGGTGGAGTTCCAGGAGCTTCAGCATGCCGTAAAGGCAGTGCGCAGTCATGGGAGCTCCAGCTCCAGTGATGACGAGCACCGGAAGATGCTCTATGTCATCTTCGGAGGGTCCGCTGACCCCCCGTCCCGGAGCACGGCTAAGGCCTTGCGTCGAGCGGTAGCGTCGGTGGCTCCCCTCCCAGGTGCAGCACCGCACCTCAGGTGGATGGGAACCCCCATCAGCTTCGATGACACCGACTGCCCCAGGAACATGGCTGGGGCCGGCCAACTGCCGCTCGTGGTGGCCCCCACCATCGCCAACATGAAGATGTACCACGTTTTGGTGGATGGCGGGGCTGGGCTGAACCTCATCAGTCGCGCAGCCTTCCAGAAGCTGCAGATCCCGATGGCCAAGCTCGCCCCATTGAGCCCGTTCTCAGGGGTGGGACTGGGACAGGTCGTTTCCCTACGGCCACATCAGCCTCCCGGTGACCTTTGGGGCACCGGACAGCTACCGGACAGAGTACGTTCTGTTTGACGTGGCCGAGATTGACCTCCCCTTCAACGCCATAATCGGCAGGCCCGCCCTGTACCGATTCATGGCAGTAGCCCACTACGGCTACCTTGTCTTGAAGATGCCTACACCAACAGGCGTCCTCAAGGTTTGTGGAGACCGTGCTGCCGCAGTATTAGCCTTGGAAAAGCTTCAGGCGCTTACAGCGACTAGAGCGCCAACCCTCGGCAGCGCAGAACCAAACCAGCTCCACCCAAGTGCACGCCACCGTGCCTCTACCACAGAACCCCGCGTGCAACCCCTCGATGAGGACGACGTCCCCACAAGGCTCATCCGAATCAGCGCCGATGCCACCCAGACCACCCGGGTAGCCGGGGGCCTGGATAGCAAATAGGAAGGCGCGCTCGTTGCCCCCCTCCGGCACAATGTCGATGTGCTGCATGACAGCCATCGCCAAGGCCAGAGATCCCTAGGGAGGTGATTGAGCACTACTTAAAGGTCTTTCCCGTCGTCCAGCCGTCCGACAAGACGGAGAGTCCGCCGCTCCCAGCGCTTGGCAAGCCGTGTTGTTATCCCGAAGGCCAGCGGGAAGCTCCGGAAGCGCATCTACTACACCAGCCTCAATAAGGCATGCCCTAAAGACCTATTTTCTCTCCCTATGATAGACCAAATAGTAGACTCGATGCCAGGCTGTGATATGCTGCGCTTCCCAAATGCTTGCTAGGGCTCCCATCAGACCCCTGTGTATGGAGTAGTTGAAGGGCACCCTTTACCTGCTAATCCCGGCATAAACCGACTCGGCGTAGCTAGGGATCCCTTGAATTTCTGGTCTTCGCGCCAATGGCTTTAACCCCATACCACCGTAACCTGTTTCGCTGCCATGAAGCAAGCACCAAAAAAAACCGGAGGCCCAAACCGGACCTCGGATCCCCGACACAACCTCCCGGAGGACCAGCAGGACCTCCCGGAGGTGCAATGGGACCCCTCCCCGGAGGCCCAGCAGGACCCCCCGGAGCTCCCGGGACATCAGCGGAGCTTCCCGGAAGGTCCAAAGCAGCCTGGGGACCTCCGAGTATCGAGCACCCGGCGGCCTCCCCAGGCTAAAAGCTATCCTCCACAGCCCCCACGCGGCGGACAATGCCGCCGAATGGGCGGCGGAGCTACTGAAGTTTGACCTAGGCTCCCTTTCCCGTCATGCAGACATTAACCGAGCACTAGTTGACTTGTGGCTGAAGTAGATGCACGCTCAGGGGGCCACGAAGACAATGAAACAGGACCCTGAGCCCTGACCTTCACCAGGCCTTACCGAATGATGTTCGTCGACAGCTCCTTGCGAAAGCAGGGGGCCGATGCTAGCGTACTGTTCCTCACGCCATCGGGGGAGCAGTCTGAGTATGTGGCGCGTTTCAATTCCAAGGCAGCCAGCAACATAGCAAAGTATGAAGAGCTCATCCTTCTTGCTAGTCGTTGGCTCAGGGCAACTCCCAGTCTGGTTATCGACCAAGATGGTGGAGACAGACCTCCTCGCCTTGGACCAGCACCACGTACCGCGCGTTAGCAAGGCCACAGCTGACGACCTTTCAACGAAGACCCCCACCGGAGCCATTGTGCCCAAAGGGGGCTCTGAGAGGACGTTGCCGCGGCCCACAGCCCGGCCCGCCGAGCCGGACGAAGGGGGCTAGACCAGCACCTCGAAGCTGGCGGTCCCGGCGGCAATGGACGCCGCCAAGGATCACAAGCGTCACTGGGGACTCCGTGCAACCCAGCGCTCAAGATCCAGATGCTCAAGTCAGACCCGATGCATGGATCACGGAGGTCCGGGACTACTTGAAAGACAATATCCTCCCAGATGAACGTGTATCCGCTGAACGGATTGTGCGTATGTCTAAGAGACACATGGCGGTAGAGGGGGATCTCTACCTACGTGGCGCCGACCACATCCTATTGCGGTGCATAACCCAGGGGGAAGGCTGCGACTTGTTCGCTGAGATCCATGGAGGCGAATGTGGGAGTCACTCTTCCTCACGCATGCTTGTCGGTAAAGCCTTTCGGCATGGCTTCTACTAGCCGGCAACACTCCAGGATGCCGTCGAGCTGGTCGAGAGCTGCTAGGCGTGCCTGTTCCACGCCAAGCAGATCCATACACCGGCTTGGATGGTACAGATGATCTAGCCCACATGGCCATTTGCCATATTGGGGCTGGACATCCCGGGCCTGGGACCATTCCCCAGAACCGAGGACGGGGACCCGCTCCCGAACCTTAGGAACACGGAACACCGCTGTAAGTTCTACCCCTAGAGCAACAATAGGACAGACCCTACTTTTTATAATAAATTCCATAAAAAGTCCAAGAACAGGGCTTGGAGCAGCTAAGCCTCAGGGGACGGTCCAGGACTACGTTCAGCTTCGCCTGGTTCTGACCCCAAGCGCGTAGAGTCTTGCTTCCCTTGAGGTGGGTCGTGGCCTACATATTCGGCCCGCCTTCCCCCATATGGAAATTTATATGTAAAGAAACCTGCCCTACGTTCCTCTTCTTTGGTACTCATTTAATTTAGTTATTAAATTTTTATGATTACCCTACTAACGCGTGCTCACTATGCGTTCAACTCCCTCTCCTCGTTCTCATCTTTAGTCGGAATTTGCTGCCCTGCCAAAGGCGGTTGCGCGGGAGGTACCGGCCGAAAGCCAGGGGGGCCCAAGCCCCCGGCACTTCGCGCACGGTAGTTCCCAAGCACCATATAAGTGGACGGGGACCGTAAGCCAGGTAAGACTAAGAGATAGAGGGGGGAGCCCCCAAGGAGAATTACTTTTTCCTTACTTGTGTGCAGGACCTCTCAGCCTCAGCTCCTCGCAGGAGTATGGTAGGCGCATCCATCCAATAGAACGCACCTACCAGGGGGCCGCAACGAGATCGCGCAAGGCCAAAAACCCCAAGGTAAGATCAAAGAGCTAGACCTCACAGGGGCGAGGCCCGAAGGCTCCACGTGTCCAGCAGAGCCAGACCTCCCACCTCCTTGAGGGGAGCTCCAGGACCGACGCGTGGTCTACAGAAGTCGGACCTCCCCCTCCGTGGGAGAGAGGTCCAAAGGCGCCGCGTGTCCAGCGGGGCCGGACCTCCCTCTCCTCAGAGGAGAGCTCCGGGCCCGCCACGTGGCCAACTGGCCCGATCTCGTAAGGCGGGTCCTGGAGACCTCCGGAACCCTTAGTACACAGTGAGGACCCGGAGAAGGTGTCTATGCAGAGCTTCGAGATTGGTCAAGGCCTCCGAGTCCTTGCGGAGCTAAGGACTCGGTCAGGAAAAGCCAAGAAGAAGACTAGGACATGCAGACACAGAAAGAAACAGGAGTCTGTCCATACGAAGGCTCCACGAGCTGGGCTACAGACTCAACAAAAATAAAAAAGGAAGTACAGGGCCTTGTGGACACGAGGGCAGATGCCTAGGAGTCCCCGGACTCCCGATGAAACCTAGAGGCCACGAGGGCAGCTAAGTCCTCGACTTCGGCCCGGGCAGCTTCCTCCCGATCGGCGACGGGTCCTAGACGAACCGGCCCCAGAGAAAAGGAAGGGTCTCGGCTAACGAAGCACGACAGAACGTGCATAGCAACCTCCTTCGCGAGGCCCCGACCTTCCGCTTCCAGCTCGTCGGCGATCACTGATTCGAGCCGACCTAGCTCGTCGCCGAGAGACTCAAGGGCCGGGGCCGCTTCGGACATCGGCCGCGCTGGGGTCTCCACCTGCACAGGGCTGAAACCAAGAGGAGCCAAGGCAGATCCCGCCCTGGCTATGAAGCACCAGAACGCCTGGGCCTCGGCAGTCCGCAAGGACTTGAGCCTCTCTACCTCTTGGCGAGCCGCTAGCTCGCGATCCATCGCCGCCTGACGCTCCTTGGAGAACTGCTCCTCCCTCGCGGCGACAGCCGACTCACGGAGATCCAGCTCCTCAGACCGAGCGGTGGTCTTCTCCTCCTCGGCCGCAACAGCGCGTTCCCGATCAGCGACGGCGTGCTCCCGACGGGCTACCTGCATCTGCAACTCCTCCGCGGCGGCGGAACACTCCTTGGCTTTGGCCTCGGCTTGGGCCAGAGCCTCGCGGTAGGTGGCACGAACCCGCTGGGCCTCTGACTCCAAGCGACTAATGGCCTTCTTCTGAGTGCCAAGCAGAGAACTCATGGCCTCAAGCCTTGACTGCCTTGAGTCAAGGTCCGCCCGGGCCCGCTGCTGCCAGCTGAGAAGGCGTTCCCTCTCGCCGGCCAATGCCTTCCGCTCCTGCTCAAAGGCAGATTGGAGCTGCCGGGCGCTGGTCTGGACACGCCCCAGGGCGTCCCACACGGGCGCCGGAGCAGGGGGGATAGGAGTTGCGCCGCTGGACCCCCTTGACGAGTCTAAGACTGGCGGGGGCGCCAGCGCCTCAGCAGCCACGGTGGGGCGTTGTCCTAAGCAGGCCAGGGGGCCAGCAGGCGCACCTACAGCAGTCCTCCCGGTCTCAATACCTGGCTTCTGGACTGGTGAAGGAGGGCGGGTAGGAGCAGATGCGGCCACCGCGGAAAATGAACCCGCTGGTGCAGAGGGTGCCCCCGTCGAGTTGGGAGCCATGGGGGCCGCCACGGTCCCCAGGTACTGAGGCGCGGAGCTTCCGCTGGTTGAAGGCGGCCGGATAAGAGGCCCGCCCCTGGTAGCCGGTCGGTCCCTGCAAAGAAGAGGAAGCCCTCAGAATAAGAGAATAGGCAAGAGCTCTGCTCCTATAAGCCAGAAAGAATAACACTTACTGGGCGGCATGAGCGCTCCAGCGAGCTTGCAGCACTGGCCTCTGGGCTGTAGCTGAACCGCCAGGACCAGCGGCTGGAACGGTCGTGGAATGGGACGCCTGGATCCCCGGCGCACTCGCCGGCGTCGCCCCACCAACATCCGTCCTGGGAGCCCCTCCGCTTGAGGAAGGATGGCGAGGTACTTGGGCTGATTCGGACGGCTGCTGTCTGGGGAGGGACCCGCCGGGGAGGGACACTCGGGACCTCTTCGGGTCGCCACCCGATGGACCAGCACCTCCGGGAGATGGGAGCAAAGTAGCTCCGGCACCCTGACTTGGCACAGGCGGCACCCTCGGAGGAGACCGGGCGCGTTTCTTCTCTAGATGCCCGGGGGCCGGCTCTTTTCCTTTCCCTTTGTCGGCATCTTGGGTTCCGTCGGCTCTGGGGGAGGGTTTGACAGCAGCGGATGCCTCATGCCCTGACCCGGGGTGCTCGGTTCCTGGAATGGTGATACCCCGGAAGGCATCCCCGACCTGCCGGACGGCGATCCCGATATCATCAAGGTTCGACATCTTCCGCAGGAGCTCTGACCTCCTCTGAGGCTCCAAGAAGAGGGGGGTGGCAGAGGGCGGAAGGGCGGAGTCACCACTGGGAATGTAGTCACCGCTCACCTTGCTCACCATCTCGTTCAGCTCCTCGTCGGAAGGGTCAGAGCCGGGGCCTCTCTCCAGCCTGGTACAGTCCTGCTCGCCGGTGTAGTACCACGCTGGGCGGCTACGCTGCTGCAAGGGAGCAATGCGGCGCGACAGAAAGTCCATCAGAACCATTAGAGACGTCAGCCCCTCGTTGGCCAAGAACCGGATCCGCTCCAAGACCGGGGTGTACTCCTGCTCCAGCTCAGGGATCTCCTCCCAGAAGCGGCGATCGGTGGTTGGGCTGGCGGTTGGGAGTTGTAGGCGATCGTGCTCGTCGGTCTGCACTACCACAAAGCTCTCCCTCCAGTTCTCCCACCTTGATGCGCTGAATGGCAGGAGGTATCCGGAGACCTTGGGATCTTTGCAGCGATGCTGGAAGTAGTATGCCCCCATCTGAGTCTTTGAGCCGCGCCCAGTCGTCCGCAGCACAAAGAAGTGGTGGAAGAGCGTCACGGAGGCGTGCACCCCCACGAACATCTCGCAGAAGTGGACAAAAACTGCGGCCATTGTGAAGGAATTGGGGGAAAGATGGTGGAGCTGGAGACCGTATGTCTCCAGCAGGGTGACAAAGAAGGAAGAAATCGGCGGAACGAACCCCGCCAGAGCATAAGCGGTGAAGAAGACTATCTCCCCCTTTTCCAGGACCAGGGGGAGAGATCCTCGGCGAAGCCGATGTTTCTGCTCTTCTGAGCGCCAGCCCAGCAGCCTGCGCACTAGCCCGAGCTTGGAAGAGCGAACGAGGCGCGTCGGGAGCAAGTTGGAAGCCATGGCGGAAGAGGGCGCAAGGGCAGGAGAGCCGGGGCGCAAGAGTTCAAGGGAAGTATGAGCGCAATGCGAAGGGAAGCCGCGATGCGGGTGAGATCCCCTTTTAAAACTTTCCAGGGATGGTTCGAGGTAATTCGAAAACCTCCGGAAACATCGCGTCGGCGACCTCGTCGGCTCCGAGACCGGGCGCCGATGAAAGGTGGACCCAAGCCGCCCAACTGAAGCGGTGGGTCAAGGAGTCAGACGCCCCAGAAGGCAAGCCGGCAAGGCACTTCGGCAGTTCCCGAAGAAAGAGCCGCAACATGCTGAAGTGGTGGTCTTGGGAACCGCCGCAGTAAAAGCAACCATCAATTTAGCGCACGCTCCCACGATCCCGTGGCCGTTCGTGCTCCGGCAGCAGTCAATTCGGGACATAGAGGAAGTGCGCGGATCGGAAGAGACGGAGGTCCCACCTCGGGCTCGCTATCTCCCCCGAGATGGGCCCGGGGGCCACTGTCGGTACCTGAGATATGGGGTACCCCCGCGTGCAGGGTAAAATGCCTAAGGAACTTGCCCTTCTCCGCAGGGAGAGCTCCGAAGGCGCCACGCGTCCGGCGGGGCCGGACCTCCCTCTCCTCAGAGGAGAGCTCCAGGCCTGCCACGTGGCATACAGAAGCCGGACCTCCCCCACCGTGGGAGAGAGGTCCGAAGGCGCCGCGTGTCCAGCGGGGCCGGACCTCCCTCTCCTCAGAGGAGAGCTCCGGGCCCGCCACGTGGCCAACAGAATCCGAGCCTCCCCCTCCGCGGGGAGAGGTCTAGAGGCTCCACGTGCCCCGCAGGCCGGACCCTTCTCTCCTCAGAGAAGGGCTCCGGACCCGCCACGTGGCCAGAAGAACGGTGCTGCCTGCCCCCGAGCGGTAGGCAGCGGGCGTAAAGGCGCCCCATACCTTGCCCGTACAAGGTATTCAAGGCCCGCGTCTTCCCAAGACGCGGAGACACGGAGCACGCGTCTGTCAGGTGCCGTTGCGCCCAGTCGCATCACAGACTGGCGCGCGGTGTCAGAACCTGCCAGCCAATAAACGCCGCGACAAGACATCCCATGCCGCCTGCGCCGTCATCAACCACTATGACTAGCATGCGGCATGGGCAGGGCGGGAAGATGAAGACTCAGAAGCCTTCGACCAGAGACAACTACCGGCATAACTGCAGATACGGTAGATAATAGGCAATCTTCCCGGGACCACCTGTCGGGTCCTGGCTCCCCTTGTAAGCCGCCCGAGTCTTGGACTATAAAAGGCTCGGGTAGGTGACGATAGCAAGGGTTCACACTTTGCAACTCATACGCTAGCCATACACTCTCAAGCTGTAACTCACCCCCAAGCTCAGGCCTCCGGTCCTGAGCAGCAAGCAATACAGCGAGCTCCATAGCTCGCCGTGGACGTAGGGTTTACGCTCCGGCGGCCTGAACCACGTAAAACTCGTCGTGTCAAGCTCTTACTAACTCGTCCATCTGTGCAAGCTCTCCGCTAGAGACTAGCCCCACCGAAAAAAGAACCTCCGCGGGCTGCCCAGTGCAGGCCCGGGGGAAGTGTCGACTGAACACTTCGACAGAATTATTTAGAGTATGTTGTAAAAAAACCGAGAATATTTCTTTAGAGGAAAATGTTTTACAGTACGACGAGTGCGGACGGTCTTACCGTTCATACTCTAAAACGCTCCCGCGTTGGTTACCAGGTGGGTACATGTATTGTTTTGATAGTATAGGTAATAATATAAAAGCTTATTGAAAAAAGTTAGTGTAGGTAAGTGAAAACATTGGTCCGAACTTTTGCATGAGACCTATCATCTTCCTCAGGAACCACACAAATGTGCTAAAAATGAACCGCACCCATCTCAGTTTAGACTAAACATAACTTAAAAGTTGATTGATTACATCTTTTATCTAACTTTCCTGCATGACAAAATACTAGGTGTGATGCTCATGATCATTGTTTTTTTCTGATGATTGGCAGCTGTCCTGGATATGCTAGTAGCTTTGTCCTTTTAAATTTCCAATTCTCAACCGTCCTTGCAGATGGATTTCAGAGCCAGCGATGACTCAACGACCTATAAACTAGGCCCAGGAGGTACTGTCTGTCAGGGCATCTTTTCTGTTTTTAATTTCATCAGGAGTACTAGCTTGGCCACCAACTTCAACATCTATGGATGCGTCTGTGTACTTCTTTTTTGTACGAGTTCCTCTCACCATCATGCTCAAAAACAAAGTGTAGAATTAGAAAACTCGGATGTTTGGATAATTGTATAATTCGTAGAGTCTACATCCGAAAGTGATCTCTATGTCGACGTGTGATTGGTCACTGTGAACTTGAAGTTATCCATGTGACCATGTCACTTGGAAATTAACATGCAAAAAATGTTAAGAATTTAAGCTCTTCGATAGGAGAAATTAAGAATTAAGGAGTAATTGCACGAGCAGTTCACTGGGTACAAAGCAGGGAGAACACTTTCAAGATCCTGTGAAGGAAAAGACAGGGAACATGACAAAATAGGCGGTTCACTAGTTCATAGGCCCTGTGTATCCTACTCCTTGTTCTGATAGCTACAATTCGTGGAAACAAGGGCCATCTAATGACCTATAGCATGTTAGTAAGTACTACTCTCATGGAGAGGATGATATTAAGAGTTGAGAAATTTTTTTTATTCATTCCACACACAATGCCATGTCCAACCTAGGGGTTGGGGTTACATATTTATAGCTGAGGCAGTCAAGCATATATCTAGATGCTAGTCTAAGATGCTATCCTACCAAAGGACTAATATGTTGTCCTAACAAGTACTGAGATGTTGTCCTACCAAAGGACTAATATGTTGTCCTAACAAGGACTGATGTCACACCCGGTTTCTCCGAAGAACAACCGAGTGAATATCACATGTATGCCAGGATCATTTTCTCATACATGTGATGACAAATAGTGAAGCATCATTTATTACAAGCCAGGTGTCGAATATAAATAAGTCTTACATAGCATATGTCTCGATGGACAAGAATAAGTTCATAACATGTAAATAAAATAGCAGCGGAAAATTTATTCTTGTGGGTTCCGTCACAGGCGTTGCCCAAGGGACTCCATGAACCTAGAATCCTTCTTCGGGTCCGAAGTATTGGTCATTGAACACCACATCATCCCCTTGACCTGAGCAGCAATTTAAACCAACAAATATGCAAGATTGAGTATCGTTGGTACTCAGCAAGTGTGGGAAAGTTATGTCATGCATGGCTAGAACAAGGGGAGGTTGAACTCATGGTTAAAACACTACGCAATTAATACCTATCACCTAAGCTTATTAAGCACCTACATTACTACATAGGTGAAATGGTCCCAATCTCCCATCCCATCATCATAATCAAATAACCATAACATCATTTCCAATGTTAAGCTCCCCGCTTAACATCCACAACTTCCAAAGTCATCATCCTCTAATAATGAATAAGTCCAAGCCGCTCTTGACCGTGAGCACGGCTGTCATGACAGTTTTGACTCTGCAGAGTTTGCACCACTGTACCCACATGTAGTGATTTCAGCCCCCGTTGCCGGGTGGACTAAAAGAACCTCCATTATGCCAGTGGCTACGAACCACATTCACACTTCCCAGGTGTGTAGCCAGGAGATCACTACGAAGCCTTTACAAAGGGATTCCCGACGAGCGTGGGCCCACTGAGGTTTCACCCCTAACAGCATACAAGAGGCTCCAACCCCGCTGTAGTGGCCCCCTCTTGAGCCTTGCGGTTCATATGGTAGTCCAGCTGACACCTATTCCCCGCACCATCCAACACACCCATACTACGCCGGGGATACACCTAATTAATTGGCCAAGCTGCCCCATCTCAGCATGTGGTTGGCACGGTAAAGCCAGGTTACATGCTCCATGAACCGGTCCTTAGGATCTAGGCAAGTACTAAACACAAACCCGAGTCTCGTGCACCCAGCACCAACCAAATCATCCAACTTGCCTTGATCCCTACCTCTACATAACTCATAACATCTCATTCAAGAGTATGGTAAATAAACTGATGATCTCATATCCCAATTATCCCATTCTAAGCATGGCTAAGCATAAGCATGTAAATAAATGATATGATAAAATAAATCCCAATCCCAAGCTACAAGGAAACAAGATAATGCAATTCTAGGGAAACATCCTAGCATGGGTTTCATATTTCAATTAACAATGCAAATAATTCTATCTACACATCCTAGCATAAGATCAAAGTGGTCAAGGACACTTGCCTTCTTCTTGCTGCTCTGGGAATGGATAGTCCTGATCTTGGAAGGGAAGAACTTGCTCTGGGGCAGGTTCTACTCATGCCAACACACATAGCAAAAGAAAACAACAATCCATAAGACATAGTTCACACTTTCACTCCACACATACATACATATGGTAGTTATTCACATTTCTAAGTGTTGTGGTTACTCTAGATGTGTTGACTTTTAGCCTACATGCACTTTTAAACATATGTATATTATTTCTAACTTTTGTATTCAAATTTCTGTTTGCACACTATATATGAATTTCCAATTTTAACAAATTCTTTAACACACTCTTTAGCTACCAAGTTTGCATGGAAGGTAGTTTCCTACTTCAAATGGGCTTTCAGATCTTATACTAAATCCTAAACTGAAGTCTTTGGATTTGGATACTTTATTTATCATTTACTAGTTATGCATACCTATTTTCTATATTTTCCAGATCTATTTTCTATGCCTAAAGGTGAGTTTTATTATGAAAATAGTAAGACACCTCATCTAAACAGAATAGGTTCTGATCTAAAATATTCAATGATTTATATTTGAACTTCCTCTATGATGTGGAACAATTAAAATTTATTTTACTAGTTTTTAGAATTATTTCCTAGCCAAAAATATGTTTCTAGAACTAAGAAATATGAATATCATTTAGACAGAATTCATTTCAGCCAAAAATCTATTTCTAACTCGTTCTAAAGTTTTCCAAGTGCTAGTGAAGTTTAAATTTAAATTTACAATGTGTTTGCCTCACCTTTTAAATTTTAAATCCTAATCACATATTCAAATTCCTAAATTTAATATCATATAGGGTTAAAAAGGTAAACTCACCCCACTACAGGGTCTATTATATTATTTCATAAATTTCCAGGGGTCTAACTACACATAACAGAGGGGTTTTTCCTAATTTTTATTAAGTATAGGGGCTAAAACTGATTTTTAATTGAATTTACATGAATTTCTGAAGTTCCAGGGGCTAGATCAGAAGTTTCCGGGGCTAGCTCGTGTTTTCCGAGATCCCCAGGGGGTAGCGCGTAAGAATCCCGGCCTTTATAATGCGGGGCTGATGTGGACCGTCCGATTTAAAGTGGACGACTCAGATTAGATCATCGAACCGGTACGCTCGGGTTTTAATTCTACCGTGCAATTTAAAATAGACAGCGCATAAGCGGCCACGTCGCTCTGACCGTGCGTGGGCGGCGCTGCCCGGCGGCGCGCGGCGGCGGGAGGCGGCGATCTCGCCGGAAAACTTCGGATCTTCGTCTATTCTTCCTAAAACTAGGATTTCATGGCATAGATCGGTAGAGGGGAGGTCGGGGATCTCACCTCGGGGTTTTTCTTGAGCTCGGAGGTCCTGGAAGGCGGTCGGCGATGAGGTCCGAGATGGAATCGCTGCGGTGCTCGTCAGAGCTGTGCCTAGAGCGCAAACCACCGAGTTTTCTGCACCTGCATGATTCCCCGGAGGCGGTGGAACAAGCTCGGCGCGTTATATCAGAAATCCCGAGCGAAGATCGAGAGAAAACGGCCGGAGAAGCTCTGGTTCTCACCGGGAGGAAAAGCAGCCGATCGTGGGGAAAAAAACGGGGCGATGCCGACGTTTTTATAGATGAGGGAGGGCGGCGTGTTTGTTTAGATCGAGCCGGAGTCGTCCGGGACCGGGAGTCGGGCTAAGGACGCGGAATTCCGGGTTAGATGTGATCGGGCGCACGCGGAAGAGTCCGGCGGTTGGCGCGAGCGGGAGGTCAGAGATGACACGCGGGCCCCACGTGTCAGTGAGAGGGAGAGGGGAGCGCGCGGCTGTGGGCTGGCGCGGGGGTGGGTGGGCCGGCTGGTGGGTTTCGGCCCACTGGCCGAGGGTTTTCTTTTTTTCTTTTTTTTCTTTTTCTTTTCTGTTTTGATTTGAATTTGAATTCCAATTTCTGCACCACATGCAACACGTCCAAAAATTTTTAAATTCCCCTCTTAACAGGATTTTGGGGTGTTACAACTGATATGATGTCCTCTTGGTCTAAGATGTTGTCCTACCAAAGGACTAAGATGCTGTCCTACCAAAGGACTAATATGCTATCCTACTAAGGACTGAGATGCTGTCCTAACTAGGGGCCACACAGACCAAGAGTACAAGACTTATGCCTTCATTGTCCTCCTAAGTCTTGTGCGTTGTCTTGTGGGAGAGTTGGACCATCCCGATCCTGGAGCAAAGCTCAAGGAACGTGATCCTCCCAAGGGGCTTGGTGATCATGTCTGCAAGCTGGTCCTTAGTGTTGATGTAGCACGCCTTGATGCTCCCTTCCTCCAAGCAGCCTCGGAGGAAGTGGTACCTCTCCCGGATGTGCTTGCTCCGTTCATGAAAGACGGGGTTCTTTGCTAGAGCCAGAGCGGACTTGTTGTCCACCCTAAGTTCCACCACTCCGGTGTCTTTGCCGAGGAGATCACCAAGCAGTCGAACTATCCAGAGCGCCTGAGTCGAAGTAGTAGAGGCCGCTATGTACTCGGCCTCGCAGCTGGACAGGGCCACCACCTGCTGCTTGATCGACTGCCAGCTAACGAAGCACTTGCCGAGGAAGAGGAGAATCCCGCTCGTGCTCTTGCTAGTTTCGATGTCGCCGGCGTGGTCGCTGTACCCGACAAGGTGTGCGTCCCCAGGGCACCTCGGGTAGTAGAGGCCGTGGTCGAGAGTCCCCGCAACGTAGCGGATGATCCTCTTCACTGCCTGCTGGTGCTCCATCATCGGTCACTGCATGAACCGACTGACATAGCCGACAGAGAAATCCATGTCCGGCCGTGTGTGGGCGAGGTAGCGAAGGATCCCCACAAGACGCCGATACTGCATGGCATCCACCTCCTCCGTCGTGCTGTTGCGGGTCAGCTTCAGTCTCTCCTCCATGGGAGTGAGAGCTGGGTTGGAGTCTGCGAGCCAAGCCAGCTCAATAATGCGCTTGGCGTAGGAAGTCTGTCGAAGCATGATCCCGGAGTCGGCCTGGTGCACCTCGATCCTCAGGTAGAAGGAGAGAGATCTCAGTTCACTCATCTAGAAGGTGGTTTTCATCGCTTCCTTGAATGCTGCCACCTCGGCATCCTTGGTGCCGGTGATCACCAAGTCGTCGACGTACACACCCACCAGTAGGGCATTTCCTCCATTGCCCCGCCGGTAGATGGCCGCCTCGTGCGGGATTTGCTCGAAGCCCATCCCCTTAAGCGTGGAGTCGAAATTTGCATTCCACGCCCTTGGTGCCTGCAGCAGGCCATAGAGGGCCTTGCGTAGGCGCAACACCTTGCCCTCCTTGCCAGAAATCATAAATCCCGGTGGCTGGTGCACATAGACCTCCTCCTTTAAATCGCCGTTAAGAAACGCCGACTTGACATCCATGTGTTGAACCCGCCAGCCTCCCTGAGCAGCCAGCGCAAGGAGGAGTCGCACAGATTCCATCCGCGCCACGGGCGCGAAGGCATCGTCAAAGTCGATCCCTTTCTGTTGCACGAAACCGCGTGCTACCAAGCGAGCCTTGTGCTTGACGATGGCTCCGGCTTCATCCCTCTTCAGCTTGAACACCCACTTAAGGGTGATCGCGCGGTGACCATGAGGGAGGTCAGCAAGCTCCCAGGTGCAGTTGTTCTCAACCGCTTCCATCTCCGACTGCATTGCGGCATGCCATGCCACGTGTCTCTCAGCCTCCGCGAAAGACCGAGGCTTGCCGTCGTCGCACGCAAGATGCAACTGCGCCTCCAGATCGCGAGGGACCAATCCCGGCACCGACTGGTCACCGAGAAGATTCTCCATCATACGATACCGCAATGGCTCGCCGTCGTGGTATGCGTCGATGCGCTCCTCGTCATGGGAGAGCGGAGTAACGAACTCCATCGGTTTGTGCTTGACACTAGATGGTGTCGGAGTGGACGTACCCGGAGGGATGGTAGTCGGTGCTGGAGCGTGTGGGGTCGCCGGCTGTGGTGGTGGAGAGATCGTCGCAGCCGAGGTCGTGACTAGGGAGTGTGGCGCTGAAGTTGGTGGAGAAGAGCTGCCTACTCCCCCAGTTCCCTTGAAGTGGACGTACTCGACGATGAAGTTCTCGTATGTCGGAGTCGAGCCGTCATCTACCGCCTTGTCCCATGCCCATCCTCGCCCTTCATTGAACACTACATCACGTGCCTTGCGCACGCGCTGTGTTCCTGGGTCGAGAATGCGGTAGGCCTTCGAGCCCTCCGCGTAGCCAATGAACACCCCTAGAGTGCTCCTGTCGTCGAGCTTGCTGATGTGGCCAAGCTCCTTGGCGAACGCTAGGCAGCCGAAGACCCGTAGGTGAGAGACTGTCGGCTTGCGCCCATGCCAAGCCTCGTACGACGTCCTGCCATTGAGAGCCTTGGTGGGCGAGCGGTTGAGGATGTAGACCACCGTCACCACCGCCTCTCCCCAGAAGATAGCCGGCATTCCCCTCTGCTTGAGGAGGGCCCGAGCCATCCCCACAACCGTCTGGTTGCGTCGCTCGACAACGCCGTTCTGCCGCGGGAAGCAGCAGGAAGTAACGTTGTTCTCCCGGTGCAGCCGGTGTCATCGGGCCACACAAGTCCTCGTGCACGAGGTCGAGCCGCTCCTTGGCTCGGAAGCTCGAGTGCTGGGGAAAGGGGAGCCGCCTCTGCTTTGTCACTACGCAGACATCGCAGAACTTCTCCACATGGTCAAGGCACAGCAGGCCCCATACCATCTCCTTGGCACTGAGCCGCTTGAGGGTCTTGAAGTGAAGGTGCCCAAAGCACTCATGCCACTGCCACGACTCATCATCCCGGCGAATAGCAATACAGAGAGGTTGTGCTACCTGCACGTTAAGGACGTAGAGTCGATTGGTGCCTCTGGTTACCTTGGCAAGAAGGCGACGATAGTGATCCCAAATTCTCATGACTCCGTCAGTGCTCTCAGTACCGGGTACCCCCCGCACAGGAGAAAACCGCCTAAGGACCTCGCCCCCTCTGCAGGGGTGAGCTCCGAAAGTGCCACGTGTCCAGCAGGGCCGGGCCTCCCCTCTCCTCAGGGGTGAGCCCCGGGCCTGCCACATGGCCAGCAGAGCCGGGCCTCGCCCCCTCCGCAGGGGCGAGCTCCGAAGGTGCCACGTGTCCAGTAGGGCCGGTCCTCCCCTCTCCTCAGAGGCGAGCCCCGGGCCTGCCACGTGGCCAGGAGAGCCGGACCTCACGCCCTCTGCAGGGGTGAGCTCCGAAGGCGCCACGTACCGTGCTGCCCTCCCCGACTCGGTAGGCAGCAGGAGTAAAGGCGCGCCATGCCTTGTCCGATCAAGACATTCAAGACCCGCGCCTTCCCAAGATGCGAACACGTGGCACACGCCATGTCAGAAGCTGTTGACCAATAAATACGGTGACAAGACATGCCCTGCCGACCCTGCCATCATCAACCACTACGCCTAGCTTGCGGCATGGGCAGGACGGCAGGACAATGACTAAGAAGCCCTTGCTAGAGACAACTACCAACATTCACTGCAAGATATGGTAGATGGCAGGAAATCCCCCGGGGGTCACCTGTCGGGCCCCGGGGACCACCTTGTAAGCCACCCGAGCATTGAAATATAAAAGACTTAGGGTTGGCAACATTGCAAGGGGTTCGAGCATTAGAGGGTTGGCTCCCTCTAGCGCCTAGGGCAACTCCGCTCATTGAGATCATCAAGCTTAGAACTCCGCTTCTAAGCTCCGAGCAATACAGCTCCCGTGGACGTAGGGTTTTACGCTCCGGCGGCCCGAACCACGTAAAAATCCTTGTGTCAATCCTCTCACAACCAACGCGACCTTCCGAGAGAACTAGCCCCTCCGAAAAAGAACCTCCGCGGGCTGCTCCTGAAGAAGGCCCGGGGGAAGTGTTGACGGCACACTTCGACAGACTCCGTCCTTGATCTCCACGCGCGAACCATTCTCATCCAGCTGGCCCAGGCTGATGATAGAGTTCCTCAACGCGGGGATGTAGTAGACTCCGACGGGCAACCTGTGCTCACCAGACTCGGCAGTGAGGATGACGGAGCCAACACCCTTGATCTCCACACCAGAGGCGTCCCAAAACTTGATGGAGCCTCAAACATTGGGGTCAAACTCGGTGAAGAACTCCCTTCGACCAGTCATGTGATGGGTGGCGCCGGTGTCGAGGCACCACCCGTCAGTCTTGTAATTGCTGGAGCCGTCACCGAGAAAGGCGTGTGCTCTCGGCTCATCGATGTAGAGGAGAGCCGCTGCGGCCGATACCACTGGTGGTGGCTCGATGCTTGCGTGCACCAGGAGCAGAGCCGGCTCCTCCTCCTCCACCTGTGCGACGTGGGCCTGGCCACGTCGTTGCTGCCGACACTCCCTGGACCAATGACCAAGCTTGCCACAGTTGTGGCAGGTGTCGTCTCGTGCTGGCTTCCGGTTGCCGGCGGCGCCGCTTTGGGTGCCTCCGTAGGTGCCACCCTCGGCATGTCTCTGCGCCCCAGCTTGGGCACCTTCGCGCCCCTTGCTTGGTTTGCCGTGCTTGCGGCCGCCTTTCGAGGAGGAGGGCTCCCCCTTCTTCCCGTCACCTTGGCAGGCCTCCCACTGCTCCTGAGTGAGATGTAGCTTCCCGCCGATGGTGAAGACCCCGAGAGAGGCTGAGATTCGTCGGTGTTGATGACCTTGAGGCGGCCTATCGCCTCTTCGATCGACATCGTGGAGAGGTCCAGCAGAGACTCGATCGAGCGAGCGATCTGCTTGTACGTCTCGGGGATGCAACGGAAGAGCTTCTCGACGGCTTTCTCCTCGTTGTAGGCATCGTTGCCGAACTGTCCATCTTCTGCAGTAGTATGTTGAGACGGAGAGCAAAGTCATCAACATCCTCACCTGGTTTGAAGGTCAGGTTCTCCCACTCCTTGTGGAGTGCCTGCAGTGTGGTCTTGCGGGCGCGGTCGCTGCCGATGCGTGCCGCAGCGATGGCGTCCCAGGCTTCCTTGGCAGTCCGCTTATTGGAATGCGAGAACTGCATCTCGGGCGGTACTGCAGCAATGAGAGCATCCAGCGCCCGTCGATCCTCGTAGTAGTCGACGTCACCGTACCGTACTGCTTCCCACATGTGCCACACTTGGAGCCGTATCCTCATCACCGCGGCCCACTCGATGTAGTTGGTCTTGGTGAGGGTAGGCCACCCACCGCCGGGACCAACGTCCCTGACAATAGCTTGGATCCCGTGGTGACCATGGTACCTGTTCGGGGAGGGAGAGTCACGCCGCCTATAAATGCCTTGATCTCTGTCGACCCAACCACCCCTGCCGGGAGTGTCGCCAGCGTGTCGTCTGCGCCCGTCTGGGCTGCAGCCGCCGCGCTCATGGGGGTGCGCATCTGCCCACTGTGGCGTCTGTGGTCGTTCTACCTTCCTTGCCAGCCTGAGGTCTTCGTTGGTACCGCCGTCGGTAGAATCAGAGCCTCTGTCGCTACCGCTACGCAGAGCCTCAAGCTCTGTTGCAGCCGCACGTGCTGCATCCGCAGCCGCTGCTGCTTCTACTTCCGCCTTCGCCGCTGCCAGTTCTGCCGCTGCCAGCCTCACCGCCCTCGCCGCAGCCTCTGCCGCTGCTCGCTCGCATTCTTCTGCCGCGGCGACCTCGGCCTCCTGCCTATGCCGCGCGCTCGAAGCGATCGAGTGCTGAGACTATCCTTCGGACATGGCGCGCTAGTGGGGGAGTGTTGTGCGGGGAAGAGGCTGTCTCAGACAAGCTGTTGCTTGTCTATGCAGAAGAGGAGGAATGAGTTAAAACAACCGGTGTTATTGCTGCCGGCTGAAGACGAAGAGAGGCGTGGGAAGGAGATGAGCAGGAGATGTCTAGGCTACAGGATAGAACGGCTCTAATACCACTTGTTAGTATCTGAAGTACTACTCTCATGGAGAGGATGACAATAAGAGTTGGGAAATTTTTCTTGTTTCATTCCACACACAATGCCATGCCCAACCTAGGGGTTGGGGTTACATATTTATAGCTGAGGCAGCCAAGCATATACCTAGATGCTAGTCTAAGATGCTGTCCTACCAAAGGACTAATATGCTGTCCTAACAAGGACTGAGATGCTGTCCTCTTGGTCTAAGATGCTGTCCTACCAAAGGACTAATATGCTATCCTAACAAGGACTGATATGTTGTCCTCTTGGTCTAAGATGCTGTCCTACCAAAGGACTAAGATGATGTCCTACCAAATGACTAATATGCTGTCCTACTAAGGACTGAGATGCTGTACTAACTAGGGGCCACACAGACCAAGAGTACAAGACTTATTCCTTCATAGCATCATGTGTTGGAAACCTAGCTAATAGTGTAGTTCTGCACTATTTGATGTCAAAACTGTTCTTGAAACATATGTGCAACCCGCATAGTTATCATTGGTATTATGTCCCGCTTTCAAATGTTTTAATTAGTTGCCCTAATTGGAGGTTTTATATACTTTGAATAACATCCAAATCATGTCCCTTTGGAACTGAAATAATTAAACTATCACTTTTATAGAAGAATTGTTGTGCAAGACTCTTCTCAACACAAGGGTTTGTTGATCTGAGTCAACAATATGACGAAACGCCTCAAGAGTGTCGAGCATACAATAAGGATATACATGAATACGTGATCCGACTCCAATTTACTAACTGCAGTCGGTTTATACCAGCACCCAACAGAAAATATATGAGGAGGCTTCCCTGGGAGAGGTGCAATATTGTGTCCATTACAAACAAGAGCCGCCGGCTTATTAGCCTATGCCATATCGTAATGTGTGTGCTTGATAGCATTCCACAGTAATTGTAGCCCCTTTGTAGTCAGATGGTATTTCAAAGCCAACAGCATGATTTTACAAGAAATTTCTACTTTTACCTGTAATATCGTCATGTTGAAAAAATATTATTGTTACTTAGCAACCGTCTTATTATTATGCTGAAAAATATGAAAGCATATCAGCGTGGTGTTCTGCGATCGATACTCAATTGTCAGGGAGGTAAAAAGGTAGGTGTTGGATAGAAAATGACGATAGCTAAAGGTGAAAAGGTGGGAGATGGAGAAGAAACCATTCTTAGAGTGCCTCCTCTCCCATCTACATCCTTCATCTTGTGCTATTGTCTTCTGTTTTCACACTGTTATTCCACTTCCTCTATTCTCCAGTCCACCAGTCGATGAGTTTGGCAGGTTCTTCCTCTCTATAAGGAGGACCCATTAGAACATCTCAATATGGTCTTGTCCTCACCGTTCCATATGTGCGACTAAGGTCAATGCATTGCAATTGTTGTTGACTATCTTAGGATTATCTATTGACCCTACACTGATTTTTTGAGATGTTAGAGAAATAAAATTTTGTCTATCTAACAGTCTAAAACAAATTTCATTATTGTCGGTTCAAGAAGTGAGCAACCGACACCTTATCCACACAATCTGTTGTCGGTTAACAAAACTACAACCAACTTTGTATGCACTCTTTTGTATATGTATCCTTTGGGACTATTTTTTTCCATCTATTTGCAATACACCCCCACAGTTTTCCTTCAAATCCTGCCCGTTCTGCCACCAGATCATCCTCACCCCTCCACCACTCTTTCGTCGTTGACCGGTGTATCGTCTACCGCCTCACCTTTGACCAGCTTGCCGGTCACCACCTTGTCGTCAACCACCGTGTTGCTTGAACCCTTTATGTGCACCACCATGGTGTCTACCATCTCGTCGTTCAACCAGCTTGTCATTCGTTGCCTCCGTGTATACCACCACCACATCGTGTACCACCTCGTTATTGACCACCTCGACTTATTCCACATCACCGAACAACACCAAGTCATTATTCATCTTGATGTCAACCACCTCTCTATCTTCTACCTCGTCGTACACCACCATGTTGCATCCATGTCATACATACCACTTCATTGTCCATCACCTTGTCATTGACCACCTCGCCATCTCCTACCTTGTCGTACACCACCATGTTGCATACCACTTCATTGTTTGTCACCTTGTCATTGACCACCTCAGCATACACCACCGCATCGTTGGTCACCTCGATGTAAACAAACAAATCGTCCATTACTAATGTTGTGTCTACCACCTTGTTCCAAATAGTACAAGAATGATGTACAAGTTTGTGAAGTGTACAGTTTGACCTGTCTCAAAAGTTAGTGAAAGGGTTTCTAAATGTAAAAGTAGGGTTGAAAGAAGTAGAAGTTCAGACATCAGATTGAATGTTATTGTCTTTGTATATGTAGTTGAAAGTGCATCTAGGCATCCCTTGTGGGTTTTGGTTGATTTATGACAAACAAATGAGACCCTAACAAAATTGTTGAGATGAGCGCAGGTTCTTAAAGAAATTATGAAGAAAGTGCAAAAAGAATGGAGAATGAGGATCCAAATTGATAAGAGCTCAGGAGCTGAAAAGATTAGATTATTTATTATAGAGTGTATTGGAGAAATACACCCCAAGAGCTCAAGTAAAAGAAATCACACTAACTGCACAAAAATCAGCATGTGCGGACTAGTCCGATATCAACCGGACTAGTCCGATTTTCTTTCTGACCACAAAACGGACTAGACTGATATGGACCGGACTAGTCCGATATATCTCTGAGTAGACATCAGACTAGTCCGCACTACTACGGACTATTCCGGTATCTCACAACACTTAGGGTTTTCCACACATGCACACCGGACTAGTCCGGAGTCAACCACGGACTAGTCTGGACATCGCAAACCCTAACGTAACCATTGAAAACCCTACTATAAAAAGAGGTGTACGGCCATACCAATATACAACTTCGACCCCCTGCGCCGTCACACCTCCCAAGAGCCCAAAATTCACATCTCTCTACACATTCTCACCCAAAAAGGATCAAATCTTTGGGGATTAGCAATTGGTCAAAGGAAAGACTTGTTCTACACATTTTGAGCTCTTGGGTTTGATCTCTCGCACACTCTTGTTCGTTAATTGTTCATCTTTTGAGTGTGTTTGGTTGTGTTCATTTATTGTAACTCTTGGGGGGCCCTCAAATTGTAAGAAGGCCCCTTGAACGATTTATTCCCCTTTGTGATTAGTGGAAGAGAATCGGCCTCCGTGGCGATTTAACGAGGGTAGGGTTGGAGAAGACCCGGTCCTTAGTGAACTCCTCAACGGGGAAGTAGATTTCCTTCATGGAATCGAACCTCGGGATATACACTTGTCTCTTACTCTTGTTTATTTATTGTTCATCATATTCTAGTGTTTAATTAATCTTGTGAAATTCATGTTGAAGCATTGAAATCAAAGTTGATTTCTGTCATTGATTGTATCGCTGTTGCAATACATCTAAGTCACCAATCAAATGCCGCTGCATAGAGTACTAGAAGTGAACATATTGATCAATCTTAATTTTCTAGTCCATGAATACCGGACTAGTCCGCACAGTACCGGACTAGTCCGATTTTTCTCTGAGTAGAATTCGGACTAGTCCGCGCTCTACTAGACTAGTCCGATTTCCCTGTATTTGATAAACCTACTATGTGTTTCAGGGGTTAACAAAGCGTCGAAAAGCCTATTCATCCCCCCTCTAGGCTACATTCAATTGGTATCAGAGCCAAACTCTTCAAAATATACTCACCGCTCGAAGAGACGATGTCGGACGTCAAGGATGTACACAAGAAGATCGAAGATGAAAAGAGTAAGGATGAAAAGACTCAAAAGCTAAAGAAGCTACTTGACGCTATTCAAGACAGTGAGGATGATGATGAGGAGGTGCTCCAACTCAAGGCCCTTCTACGGAAGAAGGCAATCTCCCCAAAAGGGAAGATGAACACCGATGATGAAAACAAGAAGAAAGGGGGTAGTCACACCGACTACTCCCGATATCCTTTTGACTATGAGCGTTTAAATTCCAACAATAGTCATTACTTATCAATTCCTCTAGGGAAAGCACCTTACTTTGATGGTAATGACTATTCAATGTGGAGACAAAACATGAAAATGCACCTTATATCTCTTAACCCAAGTTTGTGGCATATAGTGTGTACAGGGATAGATATCCTGGATGATGATGAAGAGCTGACCCCAAGCCAAGAACAAGTTGTTCATCGGAATGCTCAAGTTACAGCTGTGATCACATCATCACTGAGCCGAGACGAGTTCACCAAGGTGGACGGACTTGAAATTGCCAAGGAGATATGGGACACACTACAAACCGCACATGAAGGTGACCGTCATGTACGCGAAGCCAAAATAGAAATGACTGAAGGTGAATTGGGAAGATTCGCGATGGAAGAAGATGAATCACCACAATATATGTACAATCGACTGAAGAATCTTATCAACAAAGTCCAAGCTTATGGCAGCAAAAAGTGGAATGATCATGAGGTTGTGAAGTCGATTCTCAAAGCATTCATGCCTCGCAACGTAACTCTTTGCTCTATGATTAGAGAAAGCCCCGGGTACCGGAAAATGACCCCAGACGAACTTCTTGGCAAGATCATCAACTTTGAAATGATGGAGAAGCAAGCCAAGCATGTCAAGGAAATTGCCGATCTTACCTCGGCAAAGAAGAAAGGAGTTGCTTTGAAGTCAACTTGTAAACACGTATCAAAGGAAGCTCGAGAAGCTTATGGAGAAGACGACAGCGATGATGAAAGTAGTGATATCGATGAAGAAGACATGATCTTGTTCATGAAGAAGTTCAAGAAAATGATGAGAAGAAGAAAGGGTATCAACTCAAATGAAGGAAGACAAAGGGACAAACAAAGACCCAAGATGAGACGGGCGTGCTATAACTACGGAGAATACGATCACTTCATAGTAGAATGTCCATATGATGAAAACAAGAAGAAGACAAAAGACAACAAGCCTCAACCAAAGAAAATGTTCAAGAAGAAGAAGCAATATGGTCAAGCACATCTAGGGAAGGAGTGGGACTCCAATGATGAATCCTCATCCGAAGAAGAAGAGGAGATGGCCACCATAGCCATAAAGAATACTACCAAGAAATCCACTCTCTTCCCAAGCATGGGCGCACGGAAGGACACCGACAACACTTGTCTAATGGCAAAGGAAGGTAAAAGAAAGGTAATAACTAAATCTTCCTTTTCACATTCTTTTACTAGTGATAGTGATAATTCTAGTGAGGATGATAGCGGTGATGAAAATGAATATATGCTTAGGGGTTTAGACAAAAAAAATAGTTGCTAAGATGAAATTTCTAATTGATAAGCTTGTAGGTATGAAGAAGTTAGTCAATCGTCAGGAAGATATGATCATCTCCCAAAATGAGAAATATCTTGAGATTGAAAAGTTTCTTGAACTTCAAAAGGAACAAAATAAATCACTAGAACTTGAGTTAGCTTCAAGCAAGGAAGCTTGCTTGAAGTTAAAAGACTCAAACACCACCATCAAGGATGAACTTGCTAACTTAACTAAAGTTAACAAGATCCTTGAGGTACAAGTTGAGTCACTCAAGCAAAATGGTTCTTCATCAACTTCTAGCTCACCTTCTCAACACATAAAGTCTGAAACTAGTATTACTTGTACCAAAAGTGGCACTAACATGAAGAAAAAGCCAAACTTGACAAAGGACAAGCAATCTTCTCAAAGTGGTATATTTGACAAGGAGAAGATCAAGTATGCACGTAGTGCATACTCGGTCACAAGACCTCCTAATGTCAAATATGCCATTGTATATTCTAATGGTGAAAAGCAAAACGCTAGAAGACACAAGAATAACAAGGGTTGCATTGCCTTTGTCAAGGGAAACTCTTCTCAAGTTAGAAAACTTAATAATGTTGATGAATTTAACACTGTGAACACATATGAACAACAACTTCTATTCAGAACCTTTGATGCTTCATATGTACTTATGAAAAGTAATCTTGGAAGAGTTTATGCTAAATATGTTGGGCCACGCCATGGGAACACCAAGTCTCATGTGTGGGTGCCCAAATCACTTGTGACTAACCTCAAAGGACCCAAGCAAGCTTGGGTACCTAAGACCAAGGCATAAATTGTTTTTGCAGACTTATTCATCTGGTGGAGCAAAATGGGTGCTAGATAGTGGATGCACCAATCACATGACCGGAGAAAGAAGAATGTTCATGGAATATGAAGAAAATGAAGATCCAAGCGAAGGCATTTACTTTGGTGATAATAGTCAAGGAAGAGTGCTTGGTACCGGTAAAATTTCAATTTCATCACAACATACTCTCTCTCATGTTTTACACATTGACTCCTGGGATTATAACCTTTTGTCCATATCTCAATTATGTGACAAGGGTTATAATTGTTTATTCACATATAAGGGTGTGACTGTCTTTAGAAGGAGTGATAACTCAATTGCATTCAAGGGTGTGATGAAGGGAAAACTTTATCTAGTTGACTTCAATAAAGATAAAGCCGAACTTGACACATGCTTGATTGCAAAGACCAACATGGGTTGGCTGTGGCATAGACGGCTAGCACATGTTGGTATGAGGAATCTTCGAAAACACCTCAAAGGCGAATACATCAGAGGTTTAAAGGATGTTGTTTTTGAGAAAGACATGCCGTGTAGAGCGTGCCAAGCAGGGAAGCAAGTAGAAGCATCCCATCCTGCGAAGAATGTCATGACTCCAAGAAGACCGCTTGAGCTCCTCCACATGGATCTATTCGGTCCAATTGCTTACATAAGCATCGGCGGTAATAAATATGGTCTAGTCATTGTTGATGATTTTTCACGCTTCACGTGGGTTTTCTTTTTTCATGATAAGACAGAAACTCAAGGAACCCTCAAGAAGTTCATCAAGCGTGCCCAAAATGAATTCTCATTGAAGATCTAGAACATACGAAGTGACAATGGGACAGAATTCAAGAACACCCAAGTTGAGGAGTATCTAGATGAAGAAGGGATAAAGCACGAATTTTCAGCATCATATACTCCTCAACAAAACGGAGTAGCCGAAAGAAAGAACAGAACTCTCATTGAGATGACGAGGACAATGCTCGATGAATACAAGACTTCGGACAGGTTTTGGGCTGAAGCGGTTAACACCGCTTGTCACGCCATAAACCGACTATATCTTCATCGGTTACTCAAGAAAACTTCATATGAACTACTCACGAGTAACAAGGCGAATATTTCGTATTTTCGAGTTTTTTGGTTCAAAATGTTATATTTTAAACAAGAAGCCAAAGGCTTCGAAGTTTGCTTTGAAGTCCGATGAAGAGTTCCTACTTGGCTATGATTCAAACTCCTACGCTTATCGTGTCTTCAACAAAACCTTCAGACTTGTTGAAGTAGCACGTGACGTAGTGTTTGATGAGACTAACGGCTCTCAAGAAGAGCAAGTTGATCAGTGTGTGCTAGATCAAGAAGAAGCTCCATGTCAAGCATTGAGAAGAAAGGCATTGGGCGATGCTCGACCACAAGTGCCACCTTCAAATGCGAATGAAGAAAATGAACCACATGTGGCGGAAAATGATCAAGGAGGAACGTCCATACAAGATCAACCTCAAGGAAATCAAGAAGATCAAAACATCAATGAGGGCAACTATCCAGGGGGAGAAGAAGATGATAATGAAGACTCAAGACCACAAGTGCCACGTCCAAGGGTCCACCAAAGCATCCAAAGAGATCACCCCGTCGACAACATAATCGGTGACATCCAAAAGGGAGTAACAACTCGATCTCGCATGGCTAATTTTTGTGAACACTATTCTTTTGTATCCTCTTTGGAACCATACAGGGTTGAGGATGCATTAAAAGATCCGGATTGGTTGATGGCGATGCAAGAAGAATTCAACGACTTCAAAAGGAACGAAGTGTGGGAGCTTGTTGAAAGACCCAAGTCCAATGTTGTCGGCACTAAATGGGTCTTCCGCAACAAGCAAGACGAACATGGAGTGGTGACAAGGAACAAGGCACGACTTGTGGCAAAAGGGTACTCACAAGTTGAAGGTTTGGATTTTGACGAGACTTTTGCTCCCGTGGCTAGGCTTGAATCGATTCGCATATTACTTGCATATGCTACTCACCATGATTTCAAGCTTTATAAAATGGACGTAAAAAGCGCCTTTCTCAATGGACCGATCAAGGAGGAGGTGTACGTGGAGCAACCACCCGGTTTTGAAGATCAAGAGCATCCCGACTATGTGTTCAAACTGAGTAAGGCTCTTTATGGCCTCAAACAAGCTCCTAGAGCATGGTATGAGTGCCTTAGAGATTTTTTGATTGAAAATGACTTCAAGATTGGAAAAGCAGATTACACCTTGTTCACTAAACACTTTGATGATGATCTCTTCATTTGCCAAATCTATGTTGACGATATTATATTTGGTTCAACTAACAAATTCTTTTGTCAAGAATTTAGCAAGATTATGAAAGATAGATTCGAGATGTCCATGATGGGAGAGTTGAGGTACTTCTTGGGATTCCAAGTGAAGCAACAAAAGGACGGGACGTTCATAAGCCAAACAAAGTACACTCAAGACATTCTCAAGAAGTTTGGAATGGACAAAGCAAAGCCCATAAAGACTCCCATAGCGACAAATGGACACTTGGATCTCAATAAAGACAAACCAAATGTGGATCAAAAGGTATATCATTCCATGATTGGCTCCTTACTCTATTTATTGTGACGCCCTCAATTCTGTGGAAAACCACGGAACCGAGAACTAATGCATATGTGTGCCCAGGATGTTTATCACACATACACATACGTTCCACAAACTGAATTCAGATTATATATTACCACGAATAACAGAGTTTATTACAATCACCTCATGAGTCTTGGACTCATGCTTACAGCGGAAGTCCTTATTTCTACGCATCGGAATTCTTATTTAAATGCGGAAGCAAAAACTAATGCGGAAGCAAAACTAAGCAGAAGTGGCTCCATCTCTATTCCCTCCACAGGCAAGGTTGAGAATAGATCACACGCCATAATGCTCTACTCGGTCTTCATAGTAGCCTTCTTTTAGTGTTGATGAAGAAATAATAATGCAAGTTTGAGCACAATGATGTACTCAGCAAGTGCGGGAATAACACATGATATGCAGCTCATAAACAAGGTAGGTATAAAGGCTTATTTGCAGAAAAGCAGTTCTGTAAAAACCATGATAAAGTAACAACTTACGTTTAAATGTAATCCCAACATGTATTAAATTACCAACATACCTCCATCACTTCCCATGTTCCATCCGAACATTAACCAATCTTTTATTCATACTCACGAATACCTCCTCGTATTCGCTACCATTTCACCCCATAAAACAACCGCGTCTCGCACCGAGACCAATCTCTTATCATGACCCACTAGTCATGCAACCCTTTCATCATCCAGACTCAACAATTCCAAACCAAACCATAACCAAAAACCATAACCAAGAACCTTCCCAATAACCATTCCAGTAACCATCCCATCTAATCATGGCAGTTTAGCCAGGTGCTCATAACTGTAAGCTCGGCTATCATGATAGTTTTAATAACTCTGCAGAGTTTGCACCTCTTTACTCACAAGTTTGTGATTTCGTCACCCGTCGGCGACTGCAGAACCTCCATTATACCAGTACACAACCGTCGGTGTATGGCCAAGAGATCACAAAATAGCCTTTACAAAGGGGTTACTAGATGTATGGACTCACTAAGGTTTCACCGGCAGGCTAGAATCTCCAATTCTCCCACCCACGGGCCCCCTCTTGTGCCATGCAGTTCCCAGGACAGTCCTCACTCGACTCCCATTCCCCGCGCCTTCCACAGTCCATAACACTCTAGCAACTTACCTAATTACTCAGCTAAGCCGCACCCATACTTGGCCTTGTGGTGGCACTGTTATCCTAGCATGTTCATGCATGAACCGGTCCTTAGATCTATGGCAAGCAAAACCACCATCTCATGCTACCTCATTCACAAACCCAGTCTTGCCTAGATCTCCCTCTGATCCATGTTCATTATTAACATCAGTTTCCCCTTATTATTATGAGTGCAGTTAGCTAGACACATCTATCTCGCTTCCCAATCCCATGGACTTAGCGAAGCATAAAACGAAAACCATACCCGACTCATAAAACTTCCCAGGTGACAAGGGTGGTTTAACCAAAACTAGTAAACTCCTATAAAAGGGTTTCCCATCATGTTTGACTCAGCACACACACCTTTTCGCAAAACAAAATAGTTTTTCCCAAAACATAGGATCAACATGGTCAAGGAGCACTTGCCTTGTTCTTGCGGTTCCGGTTGTTCTTGATTCTCAAAACCTTGTTGCTGCAGCTCGTCGTAGACAGCTTCCCGAACCTGTCCTGCTATGTAGGATTCACGTGCATACAAGATTCAGAGCAATCAATATTATTCACAAAACCCTAAACTAGATGCGATGATGTGCATGCATGCTATCCTATGATTAGATTGATTTGTACGTGTTCTTGCATGGCTTGCATGGTCAGAGGTGTTCGGATTAAAGGTGAATGTGGCGATGGTCTTGTCTTTTAGATCAAACTGATCATCGAGTGATCTGCCTACGAAAAGGCTTCTGTTCGAAAGGAATCGAAGAACAGATGCAAAGAGATGAACAACATGATGTCGTAAGGTGGTATTGAAGTCCTACCTCACGTTCTTCTTGTCTTCGAGGTCCTCCTCAGACCGCTTGGTTCTTCTCCGATGATCTCCCTTGTTGTACTTCGGCGATGTTTTGCTCGGCGAGTTAGGGCTAGAGCTCTAGGTCGTCGGCTCAGGAGTTGAAAGAGAAGTTCGTGGTTTCGGCCAGAGGTTTTGGGTTCTATTTATAATCGGGAAGAGAAGAGTCCTAATCTGATTGGATCCCAAATAAGAGTCTTATTCAGATCTTTGTTGGATCCTAACGTCTTATCTTTGGTAACGTCGTGGAATTTAGATCGGTTTATGTTGCGTACCGGTATCTTTACGCGTAAAAACCGCTCCAGAACTCGCTACCTCCATGATGATGAGCTCCGGAAGCTCCACGTGTCCTCCGGCCTGGTATCTCCTCATCCGCAGAGACGAGCTCCGGTTGTGCCGCATGTCAATCGATCGAGACCTCCCTCTTCTTCGGAGATGAGCTCCGCGCACGCCACGTGTGGGTGCCGGTCTTTCCGCCTTTCCTTCCCTCAGGGACATGCCCCGAGGTCAACACGTGTTCAGCAGCGACGGACCTCCGGAGATAAGCTCCGGTGGTGACACGTGTTCAATAGATCCGGACTTCTCGGAGATGGGTTCCGAAATTAACATATATCCCGTGCGACTGGTCCCCTAACTTCCGCGAGGACTAGCTCCGTGGATGACACGTGTCTTATGAAAAATGCCTTTGCTTCTTCCGCAGAGGCTATCTCCGCGGGCAGTACGTGTCCCACAGGGTCGGACCTCTTCCCAATTGCGGAGGTGACCCCCGAGCCTGCCACGTATCCATTTTAACGTCGGACCTCTCCAATTTCTTCGGGGATGAGTTCCGAACACACCACGTGGTCTGCTGGTCGTGAAAGTTGCCTTCGGTGCACTCAGAAAGCTTTACTGGCTATCCTTTTGATACTTGTTTCTGTTCCCTCTTTTCTAAAAATGTTCTTCTTCTTCATAAACATGAACATATGCTGACACCCGAGATGAGGGTGTCACAAATCTACCCCCTTAAATTGAATCTCGCCCTCGAGATTCGTTAGTAGAAAATAGATAGGGGAATTCAGACTTAATATCCTCTTCACGCTCCCATGTGGCTTCAGCTTCAGTGTGATGGCTCCATTGTACCTTGCACCATCGAATCACTTTGTTTCGGGTGACCCTTTCTTTTACGTCCAAGATTCGGATAGGGTGTTCTGCGTAAGTCAGGTCCTCTTGAAGTTTAAGTTCTCCCATTGACACTTGTTCCTCTGGTATTCTCAAGCACTTCTTGAGCTGAGATACATGAAACACGTCATGTACGTCGGAGAGGTGGTTTGGGAGCTCTAGTTGATAGGCTACTTCTCCTCGCTTATCCAAAATCTTAAATGGTCCGATGTAGCGAGGTGCTAGCTTGCCTTTGACATTAAAACGTCGTTGGCCTCGGATAGGCGATACCTTAAGGTATACGAAGTCTCCAACTTCAAAGGTCAACTTCCTTCGCCTGTTGTCCGCATAGCCTTTCTGTCGTGACTGAGCAGCCTTTAAGTTCTCCCGTATCGTTTGGACTTGCTTTTCAGCCTCTTGTAGTACTTCGGGTCCAAACACCTTATTCTCTCCAGTCTCGTTCCAGAACAGTGGCGTTCTACACCGTCTACCATATAAGGCTTCGAAAGGCGACATCTTCAAGCTAGCTTGATAGCTGTTGTTATAGGAGAACTCTGCATACGGTAAACTCCTATCCCAACTACGCCCACGTTTCAAGGCGCAAGCTCTCAACATGTCTTCCAAAATTTTGTTCGTCCTTTCGGTTTGCCCATCTGTTTGTGGGTGATAGGCAGAGCTAAAATCTAGTCGTGTACCCACGGCTTTCTGCAGCTTCCTCCAGAATCTAGAGGTAAACTGAGAACCTCGATCTGAGACTATCCTCTTTGGAACTCCATGACGGCACACGATCTGCTCCATGTACAACTCTGCCAACTGTGTAACGTTGTAACTGGCCTTTACCGGAAGAAAATGGGCGGTTTTCGTCAACCGGTCCACAATGACCCAGATGGAATCGTATCCTGACTGAGTCCTTGGCAGTCCGACGATGAAGTCCATACTGATGTCTTCCCATTTCCATTCAGGTATTTTCAAAGGTTGCAACAATCCAGCGGGTTTTTGATGTTCGGCTTTTACCCGTTGGCATGTGTCGCATAGGGCAACGTATTCGGCTATATCCCTTTTCATGCCATCCCACCAATAGCAAGTTTTCAAGTCCTTGTACATTTTGGTGCTCCCCGGATGTATGGAATAGGGTGAATCATGTGCCTCCCTTAATATCATGTCGCGAAGGTGTCTTAGGTTTGGCACACAAATCCTTTTTCCTACCCAAAGCGTACCCTTTTCATCTTCTTTGAAATCCTTCTCTATCCCTTGTCGGATTCTTTCCTTGATTTCCTTGATCCCCTCGTCCGTTGCTTGTCCCTTTCTTATTTCTTGCTCCAATTAGGAGTGGATCTCCATGATTTCCATGCTATTCAAGAATCCGAGGTGTAACCGTTCGAACTCCTTTCGAAGTTCGGGTGGTAGCTCCCGAACCGTGAGTTGGTGGCATGCTCCCTTTCTGCTCAATGCGTCAGCGACCACATTGGCCTTCCCGGGGTGGTAGTTGATTCCCACATCATAATCCTTTATAAGTTCTAACCATCGACGTTGCCTCAAATTCAAGTCCGTTTGTGTAAATATGTACTTGAGGCTTTTATGATCCGTATAGATCTCACATCGATGACCAAGGATATAATGTCTCCAAATCTTCAATGCATGCACCACTGCTGCTAACTCCAAATCATGTGTAGGATAGTTAAGCTCATGCTTCTTTAATTGTCGTGAGGCATAGGCTACCACTTGCCTTTCCTGCATGAGCACACATCCGAGCCCTTGTCTGGATGCGTCACAATATATGTCAAAGCTCTTGCTTACGTCTGGCAATACCAGAACTGGTTCTGTGGTCAAACTTTTCTTGAGTTTCTCAAAACTTTCTTGGCAGGCTTGTGTCCATTGAAAGACTTTTCCCTTCATTAGCAACTCCGTCATAGGTTTTGCTATTTTAGAGAAGTCTTTAATGAAGCGCCGATAGTATCCTGCCATCCCAAGGAAACTCCGAATATCCCTCACGCTCTTCGGTTGGTCCCACTTCAGAACATCTCTCACCTTTCCAGGATCAACCGATACCCCTTCCTTGGAGATGATGTGGCCTAGGAAGGATATTTCCTTAAGCCAAAATTGACACTTGTTGAGCTTGGCATACAACTGATGCTCACGCAACTTCTGCAAGGTCAATCTCAGATGTTCTTCATGCTCCTCCTCACTTTTTGAATACACCATAATGTCGTCGATGAAAACCACGACGAACTTGTCCAAGTACTCCATGAAAACCTTATTCATAAGGTACATGAAGTATGCGGGTGCATTCGTCAATCCAAAAGACATAACGGTATATTCATATGAACCATACCGCGTCCGAAAGGCCGTCTTAGGTATATCGGAGGGCTTAATCTTCAGCTGGAAATATCCCGACCGAAGATCAATCTTGGAGAACACTTGGGCTCCTTTCATTTGATCGAACAGGTCCTCTATACGGGGCAGAGGGTATTTATTCTTGATTGTTACTTCGTTGAGAGACCTGTAGTCCACGCACATTCTTTGGGTTCCGTCCTTCTTGTCCACGAAAAGTACCGGGGCTCCCCATGGTGACGAACTTGGCTGGATAAAACCCTTCTCCAACTGTTCTTGAATTTGCTTCTTGAGTTCAACTAACTCGTTGACGGGCATCCTATACGGTCTCTTAGCTATGGGTGCAGTTCCAGGTACCAAATCTATGGCAAACTCAATATCCCGGTCAGGTGGCATACCTGGAAGTTCTTCCGGGAACACATCCGAAAATTCCTGAACCACTGGAATGTTGTCTAATGCTACTCCTTCAACATGGTTCAGATCCGCCCGTTCAGTCGCTTGCGGGGCTGACTCAAACTCGACACGGATACCGTGTTCGTTTGTCAATTGCACGCTTCCCTCAGCGCATTGTATTACTCCATTGTGCTTGCTTAACCAGTCCATTCCGAGTATGATGTCAATTCCGTGGGAGTCCAAGACAATAAGGTTGGCAATGAAGTCTACCCCCCTTATTTTAAGGCTTACCTTAGGACATCCTATACTAGTCCTCATTTCTCCTCCGGGAGAATTAACTAACATAGCACATTCTAGGTGGGATACGGGTAGATGATGTTTGGCAACATATTTGGATGATATGAAGGAATGCGATGCTCCGGAATCAAATAAAATGGTGGCTGGGTTGGAGTTGGCAAGGAACATACCAATTGCGACGTCCTCAGCCTGTTGTGCTTCCTCAGCAGTGACATGGTTAACGTGGCCACGAGCATAGTTCTGCGGTCCACGGTTCCCTTGGTTGTCTCCTCCGTTTGGTCGCTGGTTCTGCTTGGGCACGTTACCTTGCTGTCCAGGGCCTCCCTTTGGGCACTGGTTAGCGAAGTGGCCTACTTCCCCGCATGCAAAGCATGCCCTGTTGCCTACAGCAGCAGGCACGTTGGGGCGGGGGTTTTGAACAGGAGCGCCATTGTTAGGCCGGGGTGCAGGAGGCATGGGCACACGAGGTGCCGGTGCAATGGGCCGTTGCTGTGGTGGCAGACCAGGGCGGTACGTAGGAGTGGTCGATCCATACTGCGGTGCAGGGGGCATGTATCTAGGTCGTACGTTGCTCCCTTGGGGCTGGTATGGGATCTTCCTTTTGCACTCACGCTCGATCTCTCGGATCTTGTTTTCAACCACAATAGCCTTATCAACTAGCTTCTGGAAGCTTACGTAGTCATTGTTGAGGAGCTGAACTTGGATCTCATTGTTCAACCCTCTCATGAACAGGTACTGCTTCCTCTGATCTGAGTTGACATCTTCGGGGGCATACCGGGACAGTTGTATGAACTTGTTGAGGTATTCGTTCACACTTTTCTGCCCTTGGCGGAGACCTTCAAACTCCTGCCTCTTGAGCATCATTACGCCAACAGGGATGTAGTGGGAGCGGAAACTTTCCTTGAACTCAGTCCAAGTGATTGTCTCCGGGTTGGCATGGGCGTTGCTCAAGGCATCCCACCAGTCAGCAGCTGCTCCCATTAGTTGGTGTGACGCAAAGAGAACCTTCTCTCGGTCGTTGCACTGAACAATGGCAAACTTCTTCTCCATGGATTTCAACCAATCATCGGCCTCCATTGGATCGCTTGCTTGAGCAAAGGTGGATGGTCGAGTCCTCATGAACTCTCCCAACCTGTTATGAGCTGGTGGTGGTGGTGGCGGTGGTGCCGGAACGGGGTGTTGGTTGGCCTGCAACTGACCCAAAGTTTGGATCATGGTTTGCATAAGCTGTTTTTGCATGGCCATCAACCTTTATAAGTTGTTTTCGCCAGCTCCGAGGTTAGCAGGAACTTCCTCGTGGTCATCTTCCTGGACGTTCCTTCGGTTGGCGTTTCCTCTCACCATCTGTGAGGAGGAACGAAATAGAATAGAAGGTTAGATAGGTCCTTTCAACTATATGCATATAGGTGAGTTGGACTATATATATTAGTCCTTATGAGGATGTGATCAAGTGCCGAAGCATTTCACTCCTCTTTCTTCTTACGTGTGGATATGGACAACGTGTTTGAGACGTCCACAACTCACACTAAGCACATATTCACAAATAATCATAACAATGGCCTACTCAACTCCTATTCAAGGATGGTTTCCTATGTCAAGGTGGTTTCAAGGCCAATCTAAGCTATTCATCCTAGGATGCTTCCTTTGGTCCACGTAGGGTGGTTTAACCAAAACTAGTAAACTCCTATAAAAGGGTTTCCCATCATGTTTGACTCAGCACACACACCTTTTCGCAAAACAAAATAGTTTTTCCCAAAACATAGGATCAACATGGTCAAGGAGCACTTGCCTTGTTCTTGCGGTTCCGGTTGTTCTTGATTCTCAAAACCTTGTTGCTGCAGCTCGTCGTAGACAGCTTCCCAAACCTGTCCTGCTATGTAGGATTCACGTGCATACAAGATTCACAACAATCAATATTATTCACAAAACCCTAAACTAGATGCGATGATGTACATGCATGCTATCCTATGATTAGATTGATTTGTACGTGTTCTTGCATGGCTTGCATGGTCAGAGGTGTTCGGATTAAAGGTGAATGTGGCGATGGTCTTGTCTTTTAGATCAAACTGATCATCGAGTGATCTGCCCATGAAAAGGCTTCTGTTCGAAAGGAATCGAAGAACAGATGCAAAGAGATGAACAACATGATGTCGTAAGGTGGTATTGAAGTCCTACCTCACGTTCTTCTTGTCTTCGAGGTCCTCCTCAGACCGCTTGGTTCTTCTCCGATGATCTCCCTTGTTGTACTTCGGCGATGTTTTGCTCGGCGAGTTAGGGCTAGAGCTCTAGGTCGTCGGCTCAGGAGTTGAAAGAGAAGTTCGTGGTTTCGGCCAGAGATTTTGGGTTCTATTTATAATTGGGAAGAGAAGAGTCCTAATCTGATTGGATCCCGAATAAGAGTCTTATTCAGATCTTTGTTGGATCCTAACGTCTTATCTTTGGTAACGTCGTGGAATTTAGATCAGTTTATGTTGCGTACCGGTATCTTTACGCGTAAAAACCGCTCCAGAACTCGCTACCTCCGTGATGATGAGCTCCGGAAGCTCCACGTGTCCTCCGGCCTGGTATCTCCTCATCCGCAGAGACGAGCTCCGGTTGTGCCGCGTGTCAATCGATCGAGACCTCCCTCTTCTTCGGAGACGAGCTCCGCGCACGCCACGTGTGGGTGCCGGTCTTTCCGCCTTTCCTTCCCTCAGGGACATGCCCCGAGGTCAACACGTGCTCAGCAGCGACGGACCTCCGGAGATAAGCTCCGGTGGTGACACGTGTTCAATAGATCCGGACTTCTCGGAGATGGGTTCCGAAATTAACATATATCCCGTGCGACTGGTCCCCTAACTTCCGCGAGGACTAGCTCCGTGGATGACACGTGTCTTATGAAAAATGCCTTTGCTTCTTCCGCAGAGGCTATCTCCGCGGGCAGTACGTGTCCCACAGGGTCGGACCTCTTCCCAATTGCAGAGGTGACCCCCGAGCCTGCCACGTATCCATTTTAACGTCGGACCTCTCCAATTTCTTCGGGGATGAGTTCCGAACACACCACGTGGTCTGCTGGTCGTGAAAGTTGCCTTCGGTGCTCTCAGAAAGCTTTACTGGCTATCCTTTTGATACTTGTTTCTGTTCCCTCTTTTCTAAAAAATGTTCTTCTTCTTCATAAACATGAACATATGCTGATACCCGAGATGAGGGTGTCACATTTATGTGCATCTAGGCCTGATATCATGTTGATTGTATGTTTGTGTGTAAGGTTTCAAGCCAATCCTAAGGAATGTCATTTGACAGCCGTTAAAAGGATCTTGAGATATTTAGTTCATACACCCAACCTAGGCCTTTGAATCCCAAAGGTTCAAAATTCAATCTCATTGGATACTCCGATGCAGATTATGCCGGATGCAAGGTAGATAGAAAAAGTACTTTCGGTATTTGCCAATTCCTAGGTAGATCCTTAGTTTCTTGGTCCTCCAAGAAACAAAATTCAATTGCCTTATCCACGGCCGAAGCGGAGTATGTTGCAGCCGGGAGTTGCTGTGCACAACTCCTTTGGATGCGACAAACTCTAAGGGATTACGGTCAATATGAGCCGTATTCCATCCTTTGTGATAATGAGAGTGCAATTAAAATTGCCCATAACCCTGTTGAGCACTCTAGAACCGAACACATAGATATCCAACATCATTTTTTAAGAGATCACTCAATGAAAGGAGACATAGCCATTTCCCATGTCAACACTGGAAAACAACTAGCCGATATCTTTATCAAACCACTTGATGAAAAACGCTTTTGTGAGCTCCAAAATGAACTGAATATCCTTGATGCTCAAAACGTGGCTTGAAAACTTGCATACCTGTATGCCATCCTCAAAATCATGTTAATTGTGTTGAAAAATCATCTCTTTCTATTTTCTCCTAAAAACTTTATTAGTTACTTGATCTTGGTGAATCATGGCCATAGCTTGATTGTTGTATTTTTACTGATCATATTCATCAAGAATATCTATGTGCCTTTGTCCCTTATTCCTTAATAGGAACCTTTGAATATATATATATATATATATATATATATATATATATATATGTATATATATGTTTTGTACACTTCTGTAAAAGGGACCACGGACTAGTTCGTGGTCACCCCGGACTAGTCCGTACTTGCAGACAAGTCCGCACTAGGTCCGTTAGTCCGGACTAGTCCGGACAACCACGGACTAGTCCGATTTTCTCTCTGACCAGAAAATGGACTAGTCTGATATGGTCCGGACTAGTCTGATATTTCGACTTCATAACCCTAAGACCGGCTCAAACCTAAGCTTCTTCATCCTCACAACCCTTCCCACTCTCTCTCTCCTCACTCAAGTGCTCCCAAGGCGTATCTGCAAGTTCTCCATCAAAACCACCCAGATTTCCGTGGGAATCGATCCCCATTGTGAAGGGATCGAAGACGCCGGACTAGTCCACATCAAGAACTCCTTCAAACGCCTCGAATCGAAGGATTTGGTAAACTTCTCTCCAAACCCTAGAACCTTCGATTTTCCTTGTTTTTGCTCAATTAGCTTAGCTCCTCCAGTCAACACATGCTTTATTGATGTATTCAGTGCACCCTAGATCATATTTGCATTGGATAACATCAAATTTCTACAAGTTAGGGCTTGAGTAGCCTCATAACGGACTAGTCCGTTATTAGGGCGGACAAGTCTGGTACTCCGGACTAGTCCGGCCCTAAACACCGGACTAGTCTGGTATGCCCTAATCAAAATCCTAGCTTACAACAAGTCAATGCAATCCCTTGTCATCCTTGATTATTCATATCCTTTATATCTTCCTTGTCAGAAATCATGTCAGGATCGAGTGAGAATCTCTCCGACTTTGAAGCCGAGATGGATCAAGATGTGATGTCTCATATTCCGGAGTCTCGCTCCAAAAAGAGACAAGATCATGCTGTCGAGCCCTCGCTCACCCCACCTAGGGTTCACCGAAAGGTTACAATTAAGAGACCAGCTTCAAGAGCAAATGTGGCTGATTCTAGCTCGGCGGATCAACAACCAAAGGCAAGGGAAAGGGGCTTGCTTCTGGACCGATTGGTCCCCTTAAGATGACAGCTCCAAGGCAGGGAAATAGGGATCCCTCTGAGGAAAAGTTCAATGGCAAGGGAACTGATGTGTGGCATAGAATCCGAGGAAGGTTGATGCCTAACACTGCAAAAAGGGCAGCCAACAAGAGATTTTGGAGCAACTTTCACCTGGACTACTACAGTTCGGTGTACCTCCAAATGAAGACTCTAGTGGTCCGCAGTCAATGGATTGACTGGACATATTTTTAAAGGAAGAGTTGTGAAGCATTTTAGGAGGTCACAGAGGCTGCAGAGAGACACGGACTCAAGGACCTGCTCGCCTTCAGATACATCTGGAATGATGAGATCATTGCTCAGTTCTATTCAACTTGCCACTTTGCCCACGATGGAGAAGACAAAGTGACTTGGATGACACATGGATCCAAGTACACAATTTCTTATTCTGAGTTTGCTAGACTGCTGCATCTTGGGGACACCGGCAGTGATGAGATTGTGATTCACAATCTTGGAGTTGTGGAGAAGGACAAGGTGGAGTTTCTCTATGATACTCGACTCTCATACAATCCTCCCTCAACAAAGAACATGAAGCCCTTCTTCATTGTTCTAAACAGAGTGCTCTGGAAGACCATTGCTCCAAAGGATGGAGATGCCGGGAGCGTCGAAGGTTATTTGAAAACCTTGATGAAAGTAATCAGTAGGAGGAGAAGATTTAATATCTTCAATTATATTTGGAATGACATGGTGAACATATCCTGCACACCAAACCGTTCCTGTGGCTATGCACCATACATGATGTTCATGATTGAAAAAGTCACGGGAATTGAGTTTGTGAAGGATGTGGAGCACACTGCTCTAAGGCCTCAGAAGCCTCCTCAAGCCTCTATCCCAGTTGCTTCCTCACCTGGATCACCTGAAGAACATCCAGAGAGAGCTCGAGAAGATGCAAGGCCTTCATCCAAGACTAGGGCCCCTCCTCACAAAGGGTCGCCTAGTGGGATTAAAAAAATTTCGACTGCTATTTTTAGTTCTTGCCGAAAAACTAAGGTGAAGATTCATAAGATGAACAAGGCAAGAAAAAAGGGAAATGAGATATATGAAGGCCAATGTCAAAGCTATATGCCAAAAACTAGAGATTGAGCCCATTGGATCTCCAGTCATCTCAGAGGACTCTACATATGACTTCATAGAGCTTCCTCCTCTCTCTCCATCAGAGCGTGCCTACTTTGGCACAACGAGTGGTTCCTCTCCTCCTCTTACTCAACCTGACGATGAAGATGAAGAAAGGACCGACAACGAGGAGTGAGCCGGCGACGACAAGTAGATCTCTCCTCTCCTTTTTGGTGCCTTGATGCCAAAGGGGGAGAGATTGAGTGGGAGTCTTAGCTCGTAGGCTCTTTTCTTTTCATGTCCTAGTTTGAGAAATGAGTTTTTGTAAGATTTTGTAAGACTTATGCTATTATGCTATTATTATGCTTTTGGACGTGTGATGTGAAATGATAACTATATTATGCTTTTGGTTAATGATGTATGTTTAAAACTGCTATGTATGATTGAGACTCTTGATGATGTTATGACTATGCTTATTATGATATTCACATCAAAATTATTGCTCATACACATAGTTCTGCACCCCACCATAAAGAGTGCACATATGCCTTATGTCTACTTTGCCTACTTTGTCCATAGCTCATATGTGCATACTTTATGAAAATCTGAATTTTTATTGTCATATTTGTGTGATATCAATTGGTTGTCATCAATCACCAAAAGGGGGGAGATTGAAAGTGCATCTAGGAATCCCTTGTGGGTTTTGGTTGATTTATGACAAACAAATGAGACCCTAACAAAATTATTGAGATGAGCGCAGATTCTAAAAGAAATTATGAAGAAAGCGCAAAAAGAAAGGAGAATGAGGATCCAAATTGATAAGAGCTCAGGAGCTGAAAAGATTAGATTATTTAGTATAGAGTGTGTTGGAGAAATACACCCCAAGAGCTCAAGTAAAATAAATCACACTAACTGCACAAAAATCAGCATGTGCGGACTAGTCCGATATCAACCGGACTAGTCCGATTTTCTTTCTGACCACAAAACCGACTAGTCCGATATGGACCGGACTAGTCCGATATATCTCTGAGTAGACATCGGACTAGTCCGCACTACTACGGACTAGTCCGGTATCTCACAACACTTAGGGTTTTCCACACACCGCACAACGGACTAGTCCGGAGTCAACCACGGACTAGTCCGGACATCGCAAATCCTAACGTAACCATTGGAAACCCTACTATAAAAAGAGGTGTACGGCCATACCAATATACAACTTTGACCCCCTGCGCCATCACACCTCCCAAGAGCCCAAAATTCACATCTCTCCACACATTCTAACCCAAAAAGGATCAAGTATTTGGGGATTAGCAATTGGTCAAAGGAGAGACTTGTTCTACACATCTTGAGCTCTTGGGTTTGATCTCTCGCACACTCTTGTTCGTTAATTCTTCATCTTTTGAGTGTGTTTGGTTGTGTTCATTTATTGTAACTCTTGGGGAGCCCTCAACTTGTGAGAAGGCCTCTTGAACGATTTATGGGGGATCGATGAGGTCACCCCTGATGATGCTCAGTTAGGGGCGCAAGGGTCTACTAAAGATTTTTTAGGCTGGTGATTCTAGCGAGGTTAAGGACTATGACACAAGTGGTTATTGTCGGTGTTTTTTTATCACCGGCTAGTAATTGAATGCTTCGTGTTTTATATTTGGATGGCTAGCTAACAAAGGCAAGGATTTATACTGGTTTGGACTACGTGTCCTACGTCCAGTCTGGGGTGTTCATCGCCTTGTACTAACTCAAACAGTTCAAGAAACCGTAGTTACAAGCGAGATTTCCTCGCGTGTGAGAACGAGGATAAAGTCTAAGTGTCGCGTGTGTGTGACCAGTTTTTGCTGTGCGAGGGGAGGTTCTGGGCCTCCCCTTTTATAGCCCGGTCACCTATACCGACCCACCGGCTCCTCATAAATGGACGGGGGTTTACATGGTGTACCAGCGCCTAAGGCGGCCCGAATCGATACAGGAGCGATGAGTACAACTGTTCCCGTGTAGTCTACGGTGTACATCTACTTTCCATCCCTGTACGCCCAAGCCGAGCGGGATGGGATGGATGGTGATGATGGCTCGGTGTCATGCTTGTCCTGTAGCGCATGGCCTCCCACTCACTCTTAAATCCCTTCAACTATTCTGTCACGTCGGCATTCAAGTCTTCCACCTGCCTCTGGTTCGGGCCTTGAGCCCGGATTGCTTCCCTCTTCCGGTCTTATCGTCCAGGCTTGGAGGTCGGCTGCTACTTCCGCTCCCGGGGGTCGGACTTTGCGATGACGTCGTCCCGCATTCGTGCCTTGACTCGTGTCTCGTGGAGACACATGTCTTGGCGTCGTTGGTTGGTCGGCTGTCCCTTGGGTACCCAGGGTACGTTACCCCGTCAGTAGCCCCTAGGCCTTCGGTCGAGCTTCTTCTGAATTGGTTAGAGGTATTCTTTTTTGTATGGTGGAGGACCGGAGAGGATAAGAAAAAACGAAAGTTGTGTGAGATCCCTGTTTTGTCTCGATTCGTGGCTAAGTCCAAGCTCAAAGCCTCAGGCGTCGAACCTTTGTAACTTTGAGTCATCAAATAGCCTCCGAGCCCCCCTTCACGAGTCGGGCTCGGTTTGATCAGCAAATCCGCTTCGCTCCCTGTTCGCAAACCATCCACAGGTTTGGAGGGGTTGAGCTAATCGGGAAGTTTTCGCGATGGTCGAACTCTCGGGCTTGGTGAGCTGCCTAACGGGTAAATCCGAGTGGAACCCCAATGCATTTCCGCAAGGACTGGCGAATCAGGATGACCTGACCGAGGTTCTATGCTCGAGTTCCATAAGACCCCTCTTGGTTCACTCGCGTGGATCCCAGACTATTCGTGGGCCCAAGCAGTTCGATGCTGGCCCCTCGGGGGGAGGGGGGGCTACCAGAGAGTTGCCAAGTCGGGGCTTGGATATCAGACTTAGAGATGTCGGGAGCTTCGGGGCTCCCGAGTGCGCCATTGATGACCATCTCGTATCTCCTGTCCCTCACTCTGGTTTGTTCCAGGCGGTCCTTTTGACATACATGGTAGGTATACCTTAGAACCCAGAACTATGATCGAGCCCCAAAAGTGGGCTGTAAAAGACATACCTACTTACTTGGCCTTTGATTTGTATGGCCCGTCGGCATCACGTCAAGGGTAGACGAAGGGGTGTGGTGGAGAGAGGCGGTCTTCAGAAGAGGAAAAGGTCACGTGCAGTTTTTCGAATCGTTGCGGATATTGAAGGGGCAGATTTGTATGACTACAATTATGACGCCCGCTTTGCAGGCGAGAGACGTTGCTGCGGGACTTGTGCGTTCGTGGGCCTCGGTGCCTCTACTTGTTGCTATCACAAGCCATCTATATATGCAGCCCTTGGAGTGTAAGTCTTTATGTCTTCACCTTCCTCTTCCGTTCCAGTTCTCTCACGCTCCCGCCTCCCTGCAAGTTTTGGTAGCGTAGGTTAAAAGGGTTAAAAGGTAGTGTGCGTAGTTTCCCCTTCGTCGAGCTTTGCTTCGGGCTATGGTTGCACTTTCTCCGAATGCGGCCTTCGGTTGTCAGCCTCTTGATCCTGGGGGTCAGTGGCGCCTGTGTCCACCCTCAGCGGGTGCAGCCGTGGCGCTTCGGCCCATCGCTATCGAAGTCCGTGAAGAACGTTCGACAAGGCCAGCCCTATATCCCCAACAGGGATTTGGCGCTTTCATCTTCCATAAGCCAAAAGCTTGTTCTTCGAGGCTGGCAGTGCCGAGGATGCCGCGTAGGTGTGCGGACGATGAGTCATTGTAGTTCAGGTTGATGTCGAGCAGCCACAAGCAGAAAGGATGACCGAAGGCAGGCGGATCTTACAAGGTTGTTGCCTGAGGGCAAGTGAACTTGCAAGACCTCTAAATTGTGGAAGTTGCTTGTAGTCTATTTTTCTATGGATATCAACCATCCTCCCATAAGCCTTTGTTCGGTTATCCGCTCCCCTTTTACGCCTTTCTTTGCCGATGTACTAGCCCTCCATGACTCTTCTAATGAAGAAAAGCGGGGTACTTCCTTGTAATACAAATGTATTTAGCCCTTCGTGGCCCTCCTAATGAAGAAAAGCACGAAAAGTTTTCTGTACCCTTGAAGCTTTTTGCTTTGTGTTGCGTTTTCGGCTTGTGGTTCCGAGAACTTTTTATAGTTCTATTCAAGGATTGCGAACACTGGGTTGGAAAAAACAGTGTGTCACTTTTTGTCCCTTCGCTTCGCTCGAACTGTAGCTCTGAGAACCTTCGTAATTCTAGTCGTAGGTTGCAAAACGTGAAGGAAGTACTTAGAAAAACTTTTGTGTGTGCCTTAAGGGTAGTAGCCCCTGAGCGGCACATGGTGACCGAGCTGGTCGGCGCACCTCATGGCACTTGAATTGTGCGGACTTGCCCGGGCTTGGGCTTTGGAGGCAGAGCCATACTATGCATGGAAGTAAAGAAGGAGGGTGAGGATACTTATCTTTCGTCTTCGACTCATCTCCTTTTGCTCGGAGTCGGAGTGTCTACGGATAAAACCGTCTAAGATGCTTGATGCTCCAAGCATTGGGGAAGATGTTCCCATTGACATCTTTTGGTCGGTAGGCACCGGGTCGCAAGATGTTCGCTACTACGTACGGACCTTCCCATGGGGAGGATACCTTGTGCTTATCCTTGTTGGTTTGGATCCGTCGGAGAACCAGACTCAGGGTTGGACCCATTGCGAGTGATAGCGATGAAGTGCCTGTTGGTATTTTGTCATTCGTAGGAGGGCGACGTCGCGAACTTCATCAAACTGATCGATGGAATCCTTCCTGGCTGCTTCTGACCGGGCTTCGTCATATGCTCTTGTTCGGGGAGAGCCGTACTCGAGCTCGGTCGGGAGGACCGCTTCCGACCCGTATGTCGTGAAGAAGGGCTTGAAGCCGGTCATCTTGTTGGGCATGGTGTGCAGGCTCCTGAGGACGGACGACAATTAAGCAACCCATCGCCTGACAGATTTATTGAGTTGATCGTAGATATGAGGTTTGAGCCCCTGTAGGATCATGCCGTTAGCTCGTTCGACCTGCCCGTTGGTCCGGGGGTGAGCTACCCGATGCCTAGTCTACCCGAATGTTGAACTCGTCGCGGAACACCATAAATCTCTTCCCGGCGAATTCCGTCCTGGTTACCGGTGATGATGGAATTAGGCACCCCAAAGCGGTACACAATGTTCCAGAAGTAACTTGCTGCTTGCTCAGATTTCACCGAAACGAAGGGTTTTGCCTCTATCCACATTGTGAACTTGTCGATTGCCACGAGGAGGACAGTGAAGCCCCCGGGCGCCTTCTTGAAGGGTCCGAGCAGGTCAAGCCCCCATACGGCGAAAGTCCACGTGATGGGGATGGTCTAGAGGTCCTGCGCTAGTACGTGTGTGTGCCGAGCGAAGTACTGGCAACCCTTGCAAGTGCGTCGGACATAAGAAGTTTTGATGGTACGCCTTCCTGACCAAGGAGCGGGGTGCCGCATGGTGGCTGCAGATGCCTTTATGAATATCAAGGAGAAGGGCCCGTCCCTGGTCGGTCGGGATGCATCGTTGGAGGATCCCCGTGACATTGCGCCAAAAAAGCTCGTCACCGACAATAACGAATGACTTGGCTCTCTGAGTGAACCGAAGAGCTTTGGCTTCTTCGGTTGGGAGTTTGCCGTGCTTGAGGTATCTGATGAAAGTTGCCTCCCAACCTTGCTCGGCCGTGAAGACGGTGGGGTCAAAAGAGAGGTCGGTTGCAGCCTCACCCTCCCCGACCCAAGGCTTGTCCTTCGCTCGGGAGTCTGGGCCATCCTGTTTTGTTCGGACGGATGGTTGGCGGATGTCTTCGACGAAGATGTCGGGGTGGGGCTCCTAGCTTGCGGCCATATTTGCCAGTAGGTCGGCCATCTTGTTCTCTCTTCTAGGGACGTGGCAGAGCTCGAGTCAATCGAACAGATCCCCTAGCTTCTGAACCTCGCAACAATACGTGGCCATGAGCGGGTTGCGACAGCTCAACTTGTTCATGACTTGGTTGACGACGATCTCGGAGTCGCCAAATACGTAGAGTCACTAAGCGTCGAGCCTGACAGCTGCCTTGATCCCATTGAGGAGGGCCTCGTAGTTCCTGACGTTATTGGTCGCTTTGAAGTGGAGGCTCCACATGTATCGTTGGTGATCCCCTTTGGGAGATACGAATACCGCTCCAGCCCCTGCTTCGTGGAGGGTTAATGACCCGTTGAAATACATCATCGAGTGTCTCCACATGGTCGATTCAACGGCGGCCTGTGTCTCTATCCACTCGGCAACAAAGTCCGCCAAAATCTGTGACTTGATCGATGTGCGTGGCACGCACGATATGTCGAGCCCCATTAGCTCGAGGGCCCACTTAGTGATTCTGCCCATGGCATCACGGATGTTGATGACCGCTCCGAGCCCATGCACCGTCACTACTTTAAACGGGTGACACTTGAAGTAGTGAAGTAGTTTGCGCTTCGTTATCAAGACTGCGTACACGAGCTTTTATATATGGGGGTAGCGGATCTCGCAGTCGGTCAGGGCTTTGCTTACAAAATAGACCGGCCTCTGGCCCGTCTGGGCATGGTTGGGCTCTTCCCTCTTGTCTACTAATGCAGTGCTAACTACTTGGTTGGTAGCCGCTTTGTAGAGAAGGAGGGGCTCGCCTTGCATGGGTGAAGCCAGCACCGAGGGACTGGTGAGGAAGGCCTTCAGTCTGTCGAGAGTCGCTTGCGCCTCTTCCGTCCATCTGAAAGGCTCCATCTTTCGTAGGAGTCGGTAAAGCGGAAGGCCTCTCTCCCCAAGCCGGGAGACGAAACGGCTCAAAAAGCGGCGAGGCACCCCATCACCTTCTATACCCTTTTGACATTGTTGATGGCCCCCATGCTAGTGATCGCGGTGATCTTTTCGGGGTCGGCCTCGATGCCTCGCTCTAAGATGATGAACCGTTGCAACTTGCCCCTCGGTACGCTGAAAACACATTTTTCCGGGTTTAACTTGATTCTGTACCTATAAAGGTACACGAATGTTTCTTCGAGGTCGGCGACAAGGATGGTCGCCCGTTTGGATTTCATGACAATATCGTCCACATAGACCTTGAGGTTTCGCCCAATCTGCGACTGCAAGCATTTTTGCAAGCTGTAACACCCCAAAATCTTGTTAAGAGGAGAATTTAAAAAATTTTGGACGTGTTGCATGTTTTGCAACAATTTAAATTCAAACTGAAATTCAATTTAAACTCAAAACAGAAAAGAAATAGAAAAAAGAAAAAGGAAAACAGAAAAAAACCGGCCAGTGGGCCGAAACCCACCAGCCGGCCCACCCTGCTCCGCGCCAGCCGCGGCCGCGCGCGCCCCTTCCTCCTACTGACAGGCGGGGCCCGCCAGCTTTCTTCTTCCTTGCGCCCGCGCCGCGATCGGCCGGGACTCTCTCACCCGAATCAAAACCGATCGGGAATTCTCGCGTATTCCAGCCGATTTCCGGACCCCGAAGACTCCAGCTCGATCTAAACCAACCAGCCGCCCTCCCCCGTCTATAAAAACCCCGACCTTGTCCCGTTTTTCTCACGCGATCCGCCGATTTTCTCTCCGGTGAGAACCCGAGTTTCTCCGGCGAATTCTGGCCGATCTACGCTCGGAAATTCCGATCTAACTCACTGGTTTTGATCCACCGCCTCCGGGGAACCTTGCAGGTGCAGAAAACTCGGTGACTTGCAGTTCAAACACAGCGCCGACGAGCCTCGCCGTGAATTCAACTCGGACCTCGTCGCCGACCGCCTTCCAAGACCTCCGAGCTCAAGAAAACCCCCAAGGTGAGATCCCCGACCTCCCCTCCACCGATCTATGCCATAAAATCACAGTTTTAGGAAGAATTCCAGAAGATCCGAAACTCTCCGGCGAGATCGCCGCCTCCTGCCGCCGTGCGCCGCCGGACAGCGTCGCCCGCGCTCGATCAGAGCGACGTGGCCGCTTGTGCGCCGTTTATTTTAAATCGCACGGTAGAGTTTAAATCCCCGCGTACCGGTTCGACGTTATAATCTCAGCCGTCTGTTTTAAATCGTACGGTCCACGTCAGCCCCGCGTTATAAAGACTGGAAATCTTACGTGCTACCCCCTGGGGTTCTCGGGAAATAAGAGCTAGCCCCGGAAACTTCTGATCTAGCACTTGGAACTTCAGAAAATCATGTAAATTCATTTAAAAATCAGTTTTAGCCATTGGACTTAATAAAAATTAGGAAAAACCCCTCTGTTATGTGTAGCTAGACCCCTGAAAATTGTTAAAATAATATTATAGACCCTGTAGAGGGGTGAGTTTACCTTTTTAACCCTGTTTGATATTTAATTTAGGAAATTGAATATGTGGCTAGTATTTAAAAGTCAAAAAGTGGGACAAACATATTGTCAAAATTAAATTAAAAATTTTCTCAGTACTTAGAAAACTTTGGAGTGAGATAAAAATAGATTTTGGGCTGAAATGAATCTGTTTAATTTATTATTCACATTTATTAATTATAGGGACACATTTTTAAGTGAAGAATAGTTCTGAAAATTAGGAAAATAAATGTAAAATAGTTTACATCAGAGGAAAAGGTCAAAAATATGTTATTAAATATTTAAGATCAGAACCTATTCTGTTAGATGATGTGTCTTGTTATTTTCATAATAAAGTTCAAATTTAGGCATAGGAAATAAATCTGAAAATATAGCAACTAGTAAATGATAAATGGAGTTTCTAAAATTCAAAGAATTCAGTTTAGGGTTGGTAGAAATTCTGAAGACACATATGGAGAAGGAAAATACCTTTCATGCATACTTGGTAGCTAAAAGGTGTAGTAATTGAATATAAGGAAAATTATTTAAATTGGAAACTCATATATAAAGTATGCAAGCATAAATGTGAATACAAAAGTAGGAATCATATACACATGATTAAAAGTGCATGTAAGCCAAAGGTCAACACACATAGAGTAAACACAACACATAGAAGTTGTGAATGGCTTTGTTACATGTGAATGTGTGGTGTGTATGAAGTGGAAGTCTGAACTATGTCTTATGGATTGTTGTTTTTCTTTTGCTATGTGTGATGGTATGATGTAGAACCTGCTCAAGAGCAAGTTATTCCTTTTCAAGATCAGGACTACCCATTTCAAGAGCAGAAGGAAGGAGGCAAGTGTCCTTGACCACTTTGATCCTATGCTAGGATGTGTAGATAGAATTATTTGCATTTGTCAAGTTAAATATGAAACCCATGCTAGGAAGTTTCCCTAGAATTGCATCACATTGTTTCCTTGTAGCTTGGGTTGGGATTTATTTTATCATGTCATTTATTATTATGCATATGCTTAGCCATGCTTAGAATGGGATATTTAGGATATAAGATCATCAGTTTATTTTACCATACTCTTGAATGAGATATTGTGAGTTATGTAGAGGTAGGGATCAAGGCAAGTTGGATGTTTTGGTTGTGTGCTGGGTGCACGAGACTCGGGTTTGTGTTTAGTACTTGCCTAGATCCTAAGGACCGGTTCATGGAGCATGTAACCTGGCTTTACCGTGCCAACCACATGCTGAGATGGGGCAGCTTGGCCAATTAATTAGGTGTATCCCCGGCGTAGTATGGGTGTGTTGGATGGTGCGGGGAATAGGTGTCAGCTGGACTACCATATGAACCGCAAGGCTCAAGAGGGGGCCACTGCAGCGGGGTTGGAGCCTCTTGTATGCTGTTAGGAGTGAAACCTCAGTGGGCCCACGCTCGTCAGGAATCCCTTTGTAAAGGCTTCGTAGTGATCTCCTGGCTACACACCTGGGAAGTGTGAATGTGGTTCGTAGCCACTGGCATAATGGAGGTTCTTTTAGTCCACCCGGCAACGGGGGATGAAATCACTACATGTGGGTACAGTGGTACAAACTCTGCAGAGTCAAAACTGTCATGACAGCCGTGCTCACGGTCAAGAGCGGCTTGGACTTATTCATGATTAGAGGAGTGATGGTTTTGGAAGTTGAGGATGTTAAGCAGGGAGCTTAACATTGGAAATGATGTTATGGTTATTTGGTTATGATGATGGGATGGGAAATTGGGACCATTTCACCTGTGTAGTAATGTAGGTGCTTGATAAGCTAAGGTGGTAGGTATTAATTGCGTAATGCTTTAACCATGAGTTCAACCTCCCCTTGTTCTAGCCATGCATGACATAACTTTCCCACACTTGCTGAGTACCATCGGTACTCAACCTTGCATATTTTGTTGGTTTATATTGCTGCTCAGGTCAAGATAATGAGGTGGTGTATAATGACCAAGACTTTGGGCCCGAAGAAGGTTTCTAGGTTCATGGAGACCCCCGGGAAACGCCTGTGACGGAGCCCTCGAGAATAATAATTCCGCTGCTAGTTTATTTACTTGTGATGAACTTATTATTGTCCATCGAGACATTTGCTATGTAAGACTTATTTATATTCGACACCTGGCTTGTAATAAATGATGCTTCACTATTTGTCATCACATGTATGAAAAAATGATCCTGGCATACATGTGATATTCACTTGGTTGTTCTTCGGAAAAACCGGGTGTGACAGAAGTGGTATCAGAGCCAAGGTTGCCCGTAGGAACGTGGAGCTAGGTAGAAATGGACGTATTTAAGAGCCCTATTTTCTTAAAAACTATTTTTACAAGATGTGTGTTGAAAAGTGTTATTTAATGAGTCACTTTCTTCATCTTACCCCAATTTTCATTCAAAATAGGATTTTTGTTTAAAAAGTTTATCTAACCTAAGTTTAAATGCTTTTTGTTTTTAGATGGTTCGCATGATTCGCACCGCTCGCAAGTCCACGGGAGGGAGAGTTCCCGTAGTTGCCCTTGCCGAAAGAGAAGAGAGCCGTCCAGTGACGTACCTTTCCTACGGATTGGCAGTAGGAGGCTTGTTGCGCCGTCTTCGACGTATGCTCGAAGCCGTCGGCAATACGGGCAAGCTAATCATCCACTATAACTCCACCAGGACCATCCGTGAGAAGAGGGAAGAATGGAGTTCAGAGATGAGGATTATACACGAAAATTGGCTGCTTAAGATCCACCGCTCTCCAGCTTGCAGAGCGACACAGGTCGATGTGGAGAATGATGTCACCTAGGAGGCCATTACCTGCCAGAGTCACATCTATCGTCGCCACCTGGACAGGACTGAGTACATGTATGTCCTCCAGCGTGAGAGTGGTACCACGGAGTACAAGTACCCGCCAGTGCAGCAAGGGACTTCCCATGAGCACATGGACTTGTGCTTGGAGGATGCTGCTATGCTCAGCACTCAACTGCAGGAGTGTCAGCAAGAGCTTCAGGATGCCCGGGACACCCTGAAGGAAACGGAGGCGTTGCTGCGAGCCTGCTTAAGGGCGAGAGAAAGAGGAGATGGGAATGAACTGTGTGTCACCGTGAATGATAAATGGACTCCTGACTCCCCGGATCGCCGAGCGATCAGGCTTCGTCGCACTTCTCCACCAGCAGCCTCCCCACCCAAAGCAGAGTCAGAAGGCAGCCGAAATGATGAGGAACATCCCGAGGAGCCAGCTCAAGAAAACGAGTAGTGTAGAATCCTTCCCTTAGTTAGCAAGATGTCGAATAGTCGAGTCGTTACCTTAGTTAATGGTGTGTTAATGCTTGGTGTGTGACGTGAGTTGTGGAAGCCATGAGCAATTGTCCACAGCCTCGTCTTCAGATTGTTTTGCTTTGGTGTGTGAACCCACATGAAATAACATTGCATTTATTTTTGTGTGAGATATGAACCCTCAGAAAAGTATAACAAAGCCTCAACACTTCAAAGTACAAACAAGTGAAAGTAGTAAGATGATACGTAATGCTTTAAATTAATATTGGTTGATCATGCCAGATGGCCGGAAGAGGAAAAGGTCGTGCTGCCGACCCCGCCAACAACAACGATGAGGCCTGCAACCCTCATCTTTCTGGAGGCCAGGACAGGGGTGGTCGCCGTGAAGGAGTTGATCCCCTCCACCAAATGCTGGAGAATCAAAATCAGCTCATCCAGAACTTGACTCTAGTGGTGGCCAACTTGCATCAAGTTCCACCTCCACAAGCTACACCACGCCAACCAAGGTTGAGTGAGTTTCTAGGAACTCAACCTCCAAAGTTTGCAAGTGCTGCTGAACCTCTGGAGGCAGATGATTGGCTAAAGACCATTGAAAGCAAGATGAGGATCATACAGTGCCAAGGGTATGAGAGGGTGCTGTTTGCCTCTCATCAATTGCATGGACCTGCTGCTGATTGGTGGACCGCCTACGTGGCTGCCCATCATGACCCTGAGAACATCACTTGGGAAGAGTTCAAGCGTAGCTTCCGCAACCATTATATCCCAAGAGGTGAACTCAAAAACAAACGGAAGGAGTTCTTGGGACTGCAGCAGGGAAACATGACGGTGAGGGAATACCTCACTAAATTTACTCAACTATCCCGTTATGCCCACACGAGACATATAGACTGATGAGCAGAAACAAGATTGTTTCGTGGAAGGGCTTACCGCAGAAATGCAGTGTGCGATGTACTCAAATGAGTATGAAAGCTTCCAAAAGATGGTGGACAGAGCATTTGTGGTGGAAAGGAAGCTGAAGGCCTTGGAAAATGAGAACAAGAGGAAGGCCGGGTGGTCACACCAAGCCTCAGGGAGCAACACTCACCCACGTCTGATGCAGCAACCTGCAGGGCAGACGAACCGTGCTGCGGTACTCTACTCAGCACCAAGAGGGTACAACCCGAACTACAGGCCTCCCGCAGCACCAGCACAGCCACAACGTCAGTTTGTACAGCAGCCTTGCCCCGCATATCCACCTCGACCAGCAGTGCAAGGACCTCCAAACCGACCCCAAGACAATAAAGGCCAAGCACCTAAGGTTGGGGTGCAATGTTTTAGCTGTGGTGAAGTGGGGCACTATGCCCATAAGTGCCCAAAGAAGAAGCCCACGCAGCCACAACAGCAGAATGTAATGAGAGGATGGGTGAACCACGTCACTATGGAGGAAGCACAAGAGGCACCCGACGTGGTAGTTGGTAAGTTTCCTGCCAATTTACACATTGCAACCCTGTTGTTTGATTCTGGTGCTACCCACTCGTTCATTGCTCAAGGGTTTGTTAAGAAGCATGACCTAGCAACAACACAGATGAACCATATGCTAGCCGTAAACTCTCCAGGTGGAGAAATAAGGACAAGACAAGTGTGTCCCAAAGTGAACCTAGACATTAATGGGGTAGTATTTACTGCTAACCTCATAGTGATAGATTCATAAGGGATAGATATTATTTTGGGTATGGACTGGTTGACCAAACATAAAGGAATCATCCATTGTTCGACCAGAACGGTGGAGCTAACTCACCCTAGTGGCACAAGAGTAAAGTTCATAACAATACACGAGCCTAGGAGGGACATTAAATTAAATCAAGTTGAGGTGAAAGTTGAGGAGATCAGGACCATCAGGGAATATCCAGATGTTTTTCCGGAGGATTTGCCAGGTATGCCTCCCAATCGTGAAGTGGAATTCGCAATTGAGCTAGTGCCTGGAACATCTCCGATATACAAGAGACCTTATCGGATGGACTCCAAGCAGCTGGGAGAACTCAAGGATCATTTGAGAGAATTGACGGAGAAGGGGTATATTCGTCCTAGTTCCTCACCTTGGGGAGCCCCGGTCATATTTGTGCCCAAGAAGGACGGAACCCAAAGGTTATGCGTGGATTACCGTGCCTTGAATGAGGTAACCATCAAGAACAAGTACCCATTACCCCGCATTGAAGACTTGTTTGATCAATTGAGGGGCGCTTGTGTGTTCTCGAAAATTGATCTCAGGTCAGGATACCACCAACTCAAGATAAGGCAATCGGATATTCCCAAGACAGCTTTCGTATCTCGGTACGGACTGTATAAATACACTGTCATGCCTTTCGGGCTAACTAATTGTCACACCCGGTTTTTCCGAAGAAACAACCAAGTGAATATCACATGTTTGCCAGGATCATTTTCTCATACATGTGATGACAAATAGTGAAGCATCATTTATTACAAGCCAGGTGTCGAATATAAATAAGTCTTACATCGCAAATGTCTCAATGGACACTAATGCTTCATCACAAGTAAATAAACTAGCAGCGGAATATTATTCTTTAGGGCTCCATCACAGGCGTTGCCCGGGGGTCTTCATGAACCTAAAAACCTTCCTCGGGTCCAAAATCTTGGTCATTATACACCACCTCATTATCTTGACCTGAGCAGCAATATAAACCAACAAATATGCAAGGTTGAGTACCAATGGTACTCAGCAAGTGTGGGAAAATTATATCATGCATGGCTAGAACAAGGAGAGGTTGTACTCATGGTTAAAGCACTACGCAATTAATACCTATCACCTTAGCTTATTAAGCACTTACATTACTACACAGGTAAAATGGTCCCAATCTCCCATCCCATCATCATAACCAAATAACCATAACATCATTTCCAATGTTAAGCTCCCCGCTTAACATCCACAACTTCCAAAAACCTTCACTCCTCTAATCATGAATAAGTCCAGGCCGCTCTTAACCGTGAGCACGGCTGTCAAGACGGTTTTGACACTACAGAGTTTGTACCACTGTACCCACAAGTAGTGATTTCATCCCCCGTTGCCGGGTGGACTAAAAGAACCTCCATTATGCCAGTGGCTACGATCCACATTCACACTTCCCAGGTGTGCGGCCAAGAGATCACTACGAAGCCTTTACAAAGGGATTCCCGACGAGCGTGGGCCCACTGAGGTTTCACCCCTAACAGCATACAAGAGGCTCCAACCCCGCTGCAGTGGCCCCCTCTTGAGCCTTGCGGTTCATATGGTAGTCCAGCTGACACCTATTCCCCGCACCATCCAACACACCCATACTACGCCGGGGATACACCTAATTAATTGGCCAAGCTGCCCCATCTCAGCATGTGGTTGGCACTGTAAAGCCGGGTTACATGCTCCATGAACCGGTCCTTAGGATCCAGGCAAGTACTAAACACAAACCCAAGTCTCGTGCACCCAGCACACAACCAAAACATCCAACTTGCCTTGATCCCTACCTCTGCATAACTCACAATAGCTCATTCAAGAGTATGGTAAAATAAACTGATGATCACATGTCCCAAATATCCCATTCTAAGAAGGGCTAAGCATATGCATGTAAATAAATGACATGACAAAATGAATCCCAACCCAAGCTACAAGGAAACAAGGTAATGCAATTCTAGGGAAACTTCCTAGCATGGGTTTCATATTTCATTTGACAATGCAAATAATTCTATCTACACATCCTAGCATAGGATCAAAGTGGTCAAGGACACTTGCCTCCTTCTTGCTGCTCTTGAAATTGGTAGTCCTGATCTTGGAAAGGGTTAACTTGCTCTTGAGCAGGCTCTACTTCATACCATCACACATAGCAAAAGAAGAACAACAATCATAAGACATAGTTCACACTTCTTACTTCATACAAACCACACATTCATATTTATAAAAGTTCTTTACCATTATATGTGTTGTGGTTACTTTATGTGTGTTGAGTTGTGGCTTGTATGCACTTTTAACCATGTGTATATGATTCCTACTTTTGTGTCCACCTTTATTACTTACATACTATTTATATGGGTTTCCAATAAATTTCTTATATTCAACTACTTCACCTTTTTACTACCAAGTGTGTATGAAAAGTATTTTTCTTCTCCATATGTGCCTTCATAATTTCTACCAACCCTAAACTGAACCCTTTGGATTTTAAAAACTCCATTTATCATTTTTTATACTCCTATGCATAATTGTGTATTTTAATATGAAATTAGTAATACACATCACCTAAACAGTATAGGTTCTGGTCCTAAATAATTTAATAACATATTTTGACCATGGCTTCTGATGTAGACTATTTCATAATTATTTTCCCTATTTTTCTATAACTATCCTTTACTTAAAAATGTGTCCCTATATTAATAAATGTGAATAATAGATGAAACAGATTCATTTCAGCCCAAAAATATATTTTTATCTCACTCCAAAGTTTTCTAAGTACTGAGAGAGTTCTTAATTAATTTTGACAATTATGTTTATCCCCCTTTTTAATTTTTAAACACTAGTTACATATTCAATGTTTTAAATTAAATACTAAACAAGGCTAAAATAATGAATTCACCCCATTACAGGGTCTATAATATTATTTTCATAATTTCCAGGGGTCTAGCTACACTTATCAGAGGTGTTTTTCCTAATTTCTATTAAGTCCAGGGGCTAAAACTGATTTTTAAATGAATTTACACGATTTTCTGGAGTTCCAGGGGCTAGATCTGAAGTTTCCGGGGCTAGCTCTCAATTCCAGAGAACCCCAGGGGGTAGCACATAAGAATTCCAGTCTTTATAACGCGGGGTCGACGTGGACCGTCCGATTTTAAACCGACGGCTGAGATTATAAGATCGAACCGGTACGCGGGGTTTTAAAGTCTACCGTGCGATTTAAAATAAACGGCGCACAAGCGGCCACGTCACTCTGATCGAGCGCGGGCGGCGCTGCCGGCGGCACACGGCGGCGGGAAGCGGCGATCTCGCTGGAAACTTTCGGATCCTCGAGAATTCTGCCTAGAACTGTGATCTTATGGCCTAGATCGGTAGAGGGGAGGTCAGGGATCTCACCTCGGGGGTTTTCTCGAGCTCGGGAGTCCCGGAAAGTGATCGGCGGCGAGGTCCGAGGCAAAACCACGGCGAAGCTCGTCGGCGCTGGATTTACACCGTAAGTCTTCGGGTTTTCTGCACCTGCAAAGTTCCCCGGAGGCGGTGGATCAAGACCAGCGAGTTAGATCAGAGTTTCCGAGCTTAGATCGGCCAGAATTCACCGGCGAAGTCTCGGTGCTCACCGGAGTGAAAATCGGCGATCGCGTGGGAAAAACTGATCGGATCGGGGGTTTTTATAGCCGGGGGAGGGCGGTGGGTCTGTTGTGATCGAGTTGGAGTCCTCTGGGACCGGAATTCGGCTGAGGGACGGGCTTTCCCGGTCGGTTGCGATTTCGCGCGCTCGGGAGAAAAGTCCGGGGTCGCGGGGGCTCGGGGTTAGGGATGACAGGTGGGTCCCACCCATCGGTGAGGGGCAGCGCGGCGCGCGCGGGGGCGGGCTGGCGCGGGAGTAGCTGGGCCGGCTGGCGGTTTCGGCCCACTGGCCAGTTTTTTCCCGTTTTTGTTTTTCTTTTTCCATTTCTTTTCTGTTTTGAGTATAATTTGAATTCCAGTTTGAATTTGAATTTTTACAAAACATGCAATACGTCCAAAAATTTTTAAATTCTCCTCTGAACATGGTTTAGGGTTTTGAATCAAAATTTGGGGTGTTACAGCTCTACCCCCCTTAAAAGAAATCTCGTCCTCGAGATTGGTGTTTCTAAGAAAACAATTCCGGAAATTGTGCCTTGAGCTCATCTTCCCTTTCCCAGGTAGCTTCCTCTTCTGAGTGATGCTTCCACTGCACCTTGCACATCCGGATTCTCTTGTTTCTGGTGAGGCGTTCCATTGTCTCCAAAATCTTGTATGGTTGCTCGGCATAAGACAAATCTTCAGCTACATCCACTTCATTCATGGGTAACACCTCTTCAGGCGTCCTCAGGCATTTCTTGAGTTGTGACACATGGAATACATCGTGTACATCCGATAGATGAACCGGTAACTCTAGTTGGTACGCCACTTCGCCTTTTCTTTCCAAAACTTGAAAGGGTCCGATGTATCGAGGTGACAACTTCCCTTTCACCTTGAACCAACAAAGTCCTCTGATAGGGGACACCTTGAGATAAACATAGTCTCCCACGTTGAAAACGAGCTCTCTTCTTCGTACATCAGCATAACTCTTCTGGCGTGTTTGTGCTATCCTCAAGTTGTTGCGAATCTCCCTCACCTTCGCTTCGGCTTCTTGTAGCACTTCTGGACCAAACACTTTACTTTCTCCTGTTTGGTTCCAAAATAGGGGAGTTCTGCATTTCCTTCCATACAAAGCTTCAAACGGTGACATCTTCATACTATCTTGATACCTGTTGTTATAGGAAAACTCCGCATACGGTAAGTTCTTGTCCCAACTCCTATTGTTTTTGAGTGCACATGCCCTTAACATATCTTCAAGGATCTGATTGGTTCTTTCCGTCGGCCCGTCAGTTTGGGGATGATAGGCAGAGCTAAAGTTCAGATGGGTTCCCATGGTTTCATGCAACTTTTGCCAAAACCTCGAGGTGAACTGTGTCCCTCGGTCCGACACTATCTTCTTTGGCACTCCATGGTAACACACAATCCTTGACATGTACAGTTCTGCCAATTTGGATCCGCTGTAGCTTTCTTTCACAGGAATGAAATGAGCTACCTTGGTTAGCCTATCAATAATGACCCATATTGAATCATACCCGGATTGGGTCCTAGGCAATCCCACGACAAAATCCATGCTGATTTCTTCCCATTTCCATTCAGGTACTTTAAGTGGTTGCAATAATCCCGCCGGTCGTTGATGTTCTGCTTTCACCAACTGACATGTGTCACATAGGGCAACATGTTCCGCGACATCTCGCTTCATGCCATACCACCAATACCTGCTTTTGAGGTCCTGGTACATCTTCGTACTCCCAGGATGAATGGAATAGTCGGAATCATGAGCCTCCTTCAAAATTTATTCACGGATCTCTTTTAGTTCTGGCACACAGATCCTTTTCCCGTGCCACACCGTTCCTTGTTCATCCTCTCTAAAACCAGGAGCTTTATTTTCCTTAATGAGCTGTCTGATCTCTTGTATCTTCTCATCATTCTTTTGGCCCTCGCGTATGTCTTGCTCGAGTGTGGAGTCCACTTCCATGGCGATGGCTTCACCACTATTTACTAGACATAGATTGAGTCTTATAACCTCGTCCTTCAATTCTGCGGGCATGTCCTTCAAGCTCAACTTATTGACCTGCACTTTCCGACTCAAAGCATCGGCCACGACGTTTGCTTTCCCGGGATGATAGTTGATGCCCACATCAAAGTCATTGATTAGCTCTAACCATCTCCTTTGTCTGAGGTTGAGATCTGGCTGTGTGAATATGTACTTCAAACTCTTATGATCCGTATATATCTCTGTCCTCTTCCCCATCAAATAGTGCCGCCAAATTTTCAACGCGTGTACCACTGCAGCTAGTTCTAGATCATGTGTAGGATAGTTCTTCTCGTGCTTCCGAAGCTGCCGGGATGCATACGCCACGACATGTCCTTCTTGCATGAGAACACATCCCAACCCATTTCCAGAGGCATCGCAGTACACTGTGAAATTCTTCTGCATATCTGGCATAACCAACACTGGGGCTGTTGTCAATCTCTTCTTTAACTCCTGAAAGCTCATCTCGCACTGTGGCGTCCAGGTGAATGTGATTCCCTTTTCCAACAGTTTGGTGAGAGGTCTCGAGATCTTGGAGAATCCCTCAATAAACCGTCGATAGTATCCAGCCAATCCCAAAAAGTTTCGAACTTCCCCGACATTTTCAGGGGTTTTCCACTTCTGGATATCCTCGATTTTGGCGGGATCTACGGAGATTCCTCCCTCCGAGATTATATGTCCTAAAAATGGAACTCTCTTCAGCCAAAATTCACACTTGCTCAACTTGGCATATAGTTGGTGTTCTCTCAACCTCTGCAACACCAACCTTAGATGTTTCTCATGTTCTTCTTCATCTTTGGAGAAGACGAGAATATCATCTATGAAAACCACCACAAATTTGTCCAGATATTCCATGAATACCTTGTTCATGAGATACATGAAATATGCCGGGGCATTGGTTAGCCCGAAAGGCATGACAGTGTATTCATACAGTCCGTACCGAGATACAAAAGCTGTCTTGGGAATATCTGATTGCCTTATCTTGAGTTGGTGGTACCCCGACCTGAGATCAATTTTCGAGAACACACAAGCTCCCCTCAACTGATCAAACAAGTCTTCAATGCGGGGTAATGGGTACTTGTTTTTGATGGTTACCTCATTCAAGGCACGATAATCCACGCATAACCTTTGGGTTCCGTCTTTCTTGGGCACAAATATCACCGGAGCTCCCCATGGTGAGGAACTAGGGCGAATATACCCCTTCTCCGTCAATTCTCTCAAATGATCCTTGAGCTCTTCTAGCTGCTTGGAGTCCATTCGATAAGGGGTCTTGTATATCGGGGCTGTCCCCGGTACTAGCTCAATTGCGAACTCCACGTCACGGTCGGGAGGCATACCTGGCAATTCCTCCGGAAAAACATCTGGATATTCCCTGATAGTCCTGATTTCCTCAACTTTCACTTCCACTTGATTTAATTTAATGTCCCTCCTAGGCTCGTGTATCGTTATGAACTTTACTCTTGTGCCATTGGGGTGAGTTAGTTCCACCGTTCTGGTCGAACAATGGATGATTCCTTTATGTTTGGTCAACCAATCCATACCCAAAATAATATCTATCCCTTGTGAATCTATCACTATGAGGTTAGCAGTAAATACTACCCCATTAATGTCTAGGCTCACTTTGGGACACACTTGTCTTGTCCTTATTTCTCCACCTGGAGAGTTTACGGCTAGCATATGGTTCATTTGTGTGGTTGCTAGGTCATACTTCTTAACAAACCCTTGAGCAATGAACGAGTGGGTAGCACCAGAATCAAACAGCAGAGTTGCAAGGTGTAAATTGGCAAGAAACTTACCAACTACCACGTCGGGTGCCTCTTGTGCTTCCTCCATAGTGACGTGGTTCACCCGTCCTCTCACTACATTCTGCTGTTGTGGCGGCGCAGGCTTCTTCTTCGGGCATTTATGGGCGTAGTGCCCCACTTCACCGAAGCTAAAACATTGCACCCCAACCTTAGGTGTCGGGCCCTTGTTGTCTTGGGGTTGGTTTGGGGGTCCTTGCACTACTGGTCGAGGTGGATATGCGGGGCGAGGCTGCTGCACAAACTGACGTTGCGGCTGTGCTGGTGCTGCGGGTGGCCTGTAGTTTGGGTTGTACCCTCTTGGTGCTGAATAGGGTACCACAGCACGGCTTGTCTGCCCCATAGGTTGCTGCATCATACGTGGGCGGGTGTTGCTTCCTGAGGCCTGATGTGACCATCCCGCCTTCCTCTTATTCTCATTTTCCAGGGCCTTTAGCTTCCTTTCCACCACAAACGCTCTGTCCACCAACTTTTGAAAACTTTCATACTCGTTGGAGGACATGGCACACTGCATCTCTGCGGTAAGTCCTTCCACGAAACAATCTTGTTTCTGCTCATCAGTCTCTATGTCTCGTGGAGCATAACGGGATAGTTGAGTAAATTTAGTGAGGTATTCCCTCACTGTCATGTTTCCCTGCTGCAATCCCAAAAACTCCTTTCTCTTGTTTTTGAGTTCACCTCTTGGGATGTAGTGGTTGCGGAAGCTACGCTTGAACTCTTCCCAAGTGATGTTCTCAGGGTCATGATGGGCGGCCACGTAGGCGGTCCACCAATCAGCAGCAGGTCCCTGCAATTGATGAGAGGCAAACAGCACCCTCTCATACCCTTGGCATTGTATAATCCTCATCTTACTTTCAATGGTCTTCAGCCAATCATCTGCCTCCAGAGGTTCAGCAGCACTTGCAAACTTTGGAGGTTGAGTTCCTAGAAACTCACTCAACCTTGGTTGGCGTGGTGCAGCTTGTGGAGGTGGAACTTGATGCAAGTTGGCCACCACTTGAGTCAAGTTCTGGATAAGCTGATTTTGATTCTCCAGCATTTGGTGGAGAGGATCAACTTCTTCACGGCGACCACCCCTGTCCTGGCCTCCAGAAAGATGAGGGTTGCATGCGTCATCATTGTTGTTGGCGGGGTTGGCAGCACGTCCTTTTCCTCTTCCGGCCATCTGGCAGAATCAACCAATGTTAATTTTGAAAGCATTTAGTATCATCTTACTACTTTCATTTGTTGGTACTTTGAGGTGTTGAGGCTTGGTTATACTTTTCTGAGGGTTCATTTCTCACACAAAAACAAATGCAATATTATTTCATGTGGGTTCACACACCAAAGCAAAACAATCCGAAGACGAGGCTGTGGACAATTGCTCATGGCTTCCACAACTCACGTCACACACCAAGCATTATCACACCATTAACTACGTAACGACTCGACTACTCGACCTCTTGCTAGCTAAGGGAAAGACTCTACACTACTCGTCCTCTTGAGCTGGCTCCTCGGGATCTTCCTCCTCATTTCGGCTACCTTCTGACTCTGCTTTGGGTGGGGAGGCTGCTGGTGGAGAAGTGCGACGACGCCTGATTGCTCGGCGATCCGGGGAGTCAGGAGTCCATGGATCACTCACGGTGACACACAGTTCATTCCCATCTCCTCTTTCTCTCGCCTTTAGGCAAGCTCGCAGCAACGCCTCCGTTTCCTTCAGGGTGTCTCGGACATCCTGAAGATCTTGTTGACACTCCTGCAGTCGAGTGTTGAGCATAGCAGCATCCTCCAAGCACAAGTCCATGTGCTCATGGGAAGTCTCTTGCTGCACCGGTGGGTACTTGTACTCCGTGGTACCACTCTCACGTTGGAGAACATACATGTAATCAGTTTTGTCCAAGTGGCGACGATAGATGTGACTCTGGCAGATGATGGCCTCCCAGGTGACATCTTTCTCCGCATCAACTTGTGTTGCTCGACAAGCTGGAGAGTGGTGAATCTTAAGCAGCTGATTCTCGTGTATAATCCTCATCTCCGAACTCCATTCTTCCCTCTTCTCCCGGATGGTCCTGGTGGAGTTATAGTGGATGATGAGCTTGCCCGTATTGCCGGCGGCTTCGAGCATACGTCGAAGACGGCGCAACAAATCTCCTACTGCCAATCCGTAGGAAAGGTACGTCACTGGACGACTCTCCTCTCTTTCGGCAAGGGCTACTACGGGAACTCTCCCTCCTGTGGACTTACGAGCGGTGCGAATCATGCGAACCATCTAAAACAAAAGAATTTAAAATTAGGTTAGATAAATTCTCAAACAAAAATCCTGTTTTGAATGAAAGTTGGGGTAAGATGAAGAAAATGACTCCTTTAATAACACTTTTCCACCCACACCTTGGAAAATAGTTTTAAGAAAATAGGGCCCTTAAATACGTCCATTTCTACCTAGGTCCACGTTCCTACGGGCAACCTTGGCTCTGATACCACCTCTGTCACACCCGGTTTTTCCGAAGAAACAACCAAGTGAATATCACATGTATGCCAGGATCATTTTCTCATACATGTGATGACAAATAGTGAAGCATCATTTATTACAAGCCAGGTGTCGAATATAAATAAGTCTTACATCGCAAATGTCTCAATGGACACTAATGCTTCATCACAAGTAAATAAACTAGCAGCGGAATATTATTCTTTAGGGCTCCATCACAGGCGTTGCCCGGGGGTCTTCATGAACCTAAAAACCTTCCTCGGGTCCAAAATCTTGGTCATTATACACCACCTCATTATCTTGACCTGAGCAGCAATATAAACCAACAAATATGCAAGGTTGGGTACCAATGGTACTCAGCAAGTGTGGGAAAATTATATCATGCATGGCTAGAACAAGGAGAGGTTGTACTCATGGTTAAAGCACTACGCAATTAATACCTATCACCTTAGCTTATTAAGCACTTACATTACTACACAGGTGAAATGGTCCCAATCTCCCATCCCATCATCATAACCAAATAACCATAACATCATTTCCAATGTTAAGCTCCCCACTTAACATCCACAACTTCCAAAAACCTTCACTCCTCTAATCATGAATAAGTCCAGGCCGCTCTTAACCGTGAGCACGGCTGTCAAGACAGTTTTGACTCTGTAGAGTTTGTACCACTGTACCCACAAGTAGTGATTTCATCCCCCGTTGCCGGGTGGACTAAAAGAACCTCCATTATGCCAGTGGCTACGATCCACATTCACACTTCCTAGGTGTGCGGCCAAGAGATCACTACGAAGCCTTTACAAAGGGATTCCCGACGAGCGTGGGCCCACTGAGGTTTCACCCCTAACAGCATACAAGAGGCTCCAACCCCGCTGCAGTGGCCCCCTCTTGAGCCTTGCGGTTCATATGGTAGTCCAGCTGACACCTATTCCCCGCACCATCCAACACACCCATACTACGCCAGGGATACACCTAATTAATTGGCCAAGCTGCCCCATCTCAGCATGTGGTTGGCACTGTAAAGCCGGGTTACATGCTCCATGAACCGGTCCTTAGGATCCAGGCAAGTACTAAACACATACCCAAGTCTCGTGCACCCAGCACACAACCAAAACATCCAACTTGCCTTGATCCCTACCTCTGCATAACTCACAATAGCTCATTCAAGAGTATGGTAAAATAAACTGATGATCACATGTCCCAAATATCCCATTCTAAGCAGGGCTAAGCATATGCATGTAAATAAATGACATGACAAAATGAATCCCAACCCAAGCTACAAGGAAACAAGGTAATGCAATTCTAGGGAAACTTCCTAGCATGGGTTTCATATTTCATTTGACAATGCAAATAATTCTATCTACACATCCTAGCATAGGATCAAAGTGGTCAAGGACACTTGCCTCCTTCTTGCTGCTCTTGAAATTGGTAGTCCTGATCTTGGAAAGGGTTAACTTGCTCTTGAGCAGGCTCTACTTCATACCATCACACATAGCAAAAGAAGAACAACAATCATAAGACATAGTTCACACTTCTTACTTCATACAAACCACACATTCATATTTATAAAAGTTCTTTACCATTATATGTGTTGTGGTTACTTTATGTGTGTTGAGTTGTGGCTTGTATGCACTTTTAACCATGTGTATATGATTCCTACTTTTGTGTCCACCTTTATTACTTACATACTATTTATATGGGTTTCCAATAAATTTCTTATATTCAACTACTTCACCTTTTTACTACCAAGTGTGTATGAAAAGTATTTTTCTTCTCCATATGTGCCTTCATAATTTCTACCAACCCTAAACTGAACCCTTTGGATTTTAAAAATTCCATTTATCATTTTTTATACTCCTATGCATAATTGTGTATTTTAATATGAAATTAGTAATACACATCACCTAAACAGTATAGGTTCTGGTCCTAAATAATTTAATAACATATTTTGACCATGGCTTCTGATGTAGACTATTTCATAATTATTTTCCCTATTTTTCTATAACTATCCTTTACTTAAAAATGTGTCCCTATATTAATAAATGTGAATAATAGATGAAACAGATTCATTGCAGCCCAAAAATATATTTTTATCTCACTCCAAAGTTTTCTAAGTACTGAGAAAGTTCTTAATTAATTTTGACAATTATGTTTATCCCCCTTTTTAATTTTTAAACACTAGTTACATATTCAATGTTTTAAATAAATACTAAACAAGGCTAAAATAATGAATTCACCCCATTACAGGGTCTATAATATTATTTTCATAATTTCCAGGGGTCTAGCTACACTTATCAGAGGTGTTTTTCCTAATTTCTATTAAGTCCAGGGGCTAAAACTGATTTTTAAATGAATTTACACGATTTTCTGGAGTTCCAGGGGCTAGATCTAAAGTTTCCGGGGCTAGCTCTCAATTCTAGAGAACCCCAGGGGGTAGCACATAAGAATTCCAGTCTTTATAACGCGGGGTCGACGTGGACCGTCCGATTTTAACCGACGGCTGAGATTATAAGATCGAACCGGTACGCGGGGTTTTAAAGTCTACCGTGCGATTTAAAATAAACGGCGCACAAGCGGCCACGTCACTCTGATCGAGCGCGGGCGGCGCTGCCGGCGGCGCACGGCGGCGGGAAGCGGCGATCTCGCCGGAAACTTTCGGATCCTCGAGAATTCTGCCTAGAACTGTGATCTTATGGCCTAGATCGGTAGAGGGGAGGTCAGGGATCTCACCTCGGGGGTTTTCTCGAGCTCGGGAGTCCCGGAAAGTGATCGGCGGCGAGGTCCGAGGCAAAACCACGGCGAAGCTCGTCGGCGCTGGATTTACACCGTAAGTCTTCGGGTTTTCTGCACCTGCAAAGTTCCCCGGAGGCGGTGGATCAAGACCAGCGAGTTAGATCAGAGTTTCCGAGCTTAGATCGGCCAGAATTCACCAGCGAAGTCTCGGTGCTCACCGGAGTGAAAATCGGCGATCGCGTGGGAAAAACTGATCGGATTGGGGGTTTTTATAGCCGGGGGAGGGCGGTGGGTCTGTTGTGATCGAGTTGGAGTCCTCTGGGACCGGAATTCGGCTGCGGGACGGGCTTTCCCGGTCGGTTGCGATTTCGCGCGCTCGGGAGAAAAGTCCGGGGTCGCGGGGGCTCGGGGTTAGGGATGACAGGTGGGTCCCACCCGTCGGTGAGGGGCAGCGCGGCGCGCGCGGGGGCGGGCTGGCGCGGGAGTAGCTGGGCCGGCTGGCGGTTTCGGCCCACTGGCCAGTTTTTTCCCGTTTTTGTTTTTCTTTTTCCATTTCTTTTCTGTTTTGAGTATAATTTGAATTCCAGTTTGAATTTGAATTTTTACAAAACATGCAATACGTCCAAAATTTTTTAAATTCTCCTCTGAACATGGTTTAGGGTTTTGAATCAAAATTTGGGGTGTTACACTAATGCCCCGACATACTTCATGTATCTCATGAACAAGGTATTCATGGAATATCTGGACAAATTTGTGGTGGTTTTCATAGATGACATTCTCGTCTTCTCCAAAGATGAAGAAGAACATGAGAAACATCTAAGGTTAGTGTTGCAGAGGCTGAGAGATCACCAACTATATGCCAAGTTGAGCAAGTGTGAGTTTTGGCTGAAAAGAGTTCCCTTCTTAGGACATATAATCTCGGAGGGAGGAATCTCCGTAGATCCCGCCAAAATCGAGGATATACAGAAGTGGAAGACCCCTGAAAATGTCGGGGAAGTTCGAAGATTTTTGGGATTGGCTGGATACTATCGACGGTTTATTGAGGGATTCTCTAAGATCTCGAGACCCATTACCAAACTGTTAGAGAAGGGAATCACATTCACATGGATGCCACAGTGCGAAACGAGTTTTCAGGAGTTAAAGAAAAGACTGACAACAGCTCCAGTGCTGGTTATGCCAGATATGCAGAAGAACTTCACGGTGTACTGCGATGCCTCTGGAAACGGGTTAGGATGTGTTCTCATACAAGAAGGGCATGTCGTGGCTTATGCATCCCGGCAGCTTCAGAAGCACGAGAAGAACTATCCTACACATGACCTAGAACTAGCCGCAGTGGTACACGCGTTGAAAATTTTGCGGCACTATTTGATGGGGAAGAGGACCGAGATATATACGGATCATAAGAGTTTGAAGTACATATTCACACAGCCAGACCTCAACCTCAGACAAAGGAGATGGTTAGAGCTAATCAATGACTTTGATGTAGGCATCAACTATCATCCTTGGAAAGCAAACGTCGTGGCCGATGCTTTAAGTTGGAAAGTGCAGGTCAATAAGTTGAGCTTGAAGGACATGCCTGCAGAATTGAAGGATGAGGTTATAAGGCTCAATCTATGCCTTGTGAATAGTGGTGAAGCCATCGCCATGGAAGTGGACTCCACACTAGAGCGAGACATCCGCGAGGGTCAAAAGAAAGACGAGAAGATATAAGAGATCAGACAACTCATCAAGGAAAATAAAGCTCCTGGTTTTAGAGAGGATGAACAAGGAACGGTGTGGCACGGGAAAAGAATCTGTGTGCCAGAAGTAAAGGAGATCCGTGAATTGATTCTGAAGGAGGCTCATGATTCTGACTATTCCATTCATCCTGGGAGTACGAAGATGTACCAGGACCTCAAGAGCAGGTATTGGTGGTATGGCATGAAACGAGATGTCGCGGAACATGTTGCCCTATGTGACACATGTCAGTTGGTGAAAGCAGAGCATCAACGACCCACGGGATTATTGCAACCACTCAAAGTGCATGAATGGAAATGGGAAGAAATCGGTATGGATTTCATAGTAGGACTGCCTAGGACCCAATCAGGATATGATTCGATATGGGTCATCATTGACAGGCTAACCAAGGTAGCTCATTTCATCCCCGTGAAAGAAAGCTACAGCGGATCCAAATTGGCAGAGTTGTACATGTCAAGGATCGTGTGTTACCATGGAGTGCCAAAGAAGATTGTGTCGGTTCGAGGGACACAGTTCACCTCAAGGTTCTGGCAGAAGTTGCATGAAACCATGGGAACCCATCTGAATTTCAGCTCTGCCTATCATGGGAACCCATCGAGAGGACCAATCAGATTCTTGAGGATATGCTAAGAGTGTGTGCACTAAAAAACAATCAGAATTGGGATAAGAACTTACCGTATGCGGAGTTTTCCTATAACAGCAGCTATCAAGCTAGTATGAAGATGTCACCGTTTGAAGCCTTGTATGGGAGGAAGTGCAGAACTCCCCTATTTTGGAACCAAACGGGGGAAAGTAAAGTGTTTGGTCCAGAAGTACTACAAGAAGCCGAGGCGAAGGTGAGGGAAATTCGCAACAATTTGAGGATAGCACAGACACGCCAAAAGAGCTATGCCGATGTACGAAGAAGAGAGCTCGTTTTCAACGTGGGAGACTATGTCTATCTCAAGGTGTCCCCTATCAGAGGACTTCGTCGGTTCAAGGTGAAAGGGAAGTTGTCACCTCGATACATCGGACCCTTTCAAATTCTAGAAAGGAAAGGCGAAGTGGCGTATCAACTGGAGTTACTGGCTCGTGTATCGGATGTGCACGATGTATTCCATGTGTCACAACTCAAGAAATGCCTGAGAACGCCTGAAGAGGTGTTACCTATGAATGAAGTGGACGTAGCTGAGGATTTGTCTTATGCCGAGCAACCATACAAGATTTTGGAGACAATGGAACGTCTCACCATAAATAAAAGAATCCGGATGTGCAAGGTGCAATGAAAGCATCACTCAGAAGAGGAGGCCACCTGGGAACGGGAAGATGAGCTCAAGGCACAATTTCCGGAATTGTTTTCTTAGAACCACTAATCTCGAGGACGAGATTTCTTTTAAGGGGGGTAGAGCTGTAACACCCCAAAATCTTGTTAAGAGGAGAATTTAAAATTTTTTGGACGTGTTGCATGTTTTGCAACAATTTAAATAAAAACTGGAATTCAATTTAAACTCAAAATAGAAAAGAAATAGAAAAAAGAAAAAGGAAAACAGAAAAAAACCGGCCAGTGGGCCGAAACCCACCAGCCGGCCCACCCTGCTCCGCGCCAGCCGCGGCCGCGCGCGCCCCTTCCTCCCACTGATAGGCGGGGCCCGCCAGCTTTCTTCTTCCTCGCGCCCGCGCCGCGATCGGCCGGGACTCTATAACCCGAACCAAAACCGATCAGGAATTCTCGCGTATTCCAGCCGATTTTCAGACCCCGAAGACTCCAGCTCGATCTAAACCAACCAGCCGCCCTCCCCCGTCTATAAAAACCCCGGCCTTGTCCCGTTTTTCTCACGCGATCCGCCGATTTTCTCTCCGGTGAGGACCCGAGTTTCTCCGGTGAATTCTGGCCGATCTACGCTCGGAAATTCCGATCTAACTCGCTGGTCTTGATCCACCGCCTCCGGGAAACCTTGCAGGTGCAGAAAACTCGGTGACTTGCGGTTCAAACACAGCGCCGACGAGCCTCGCCGTGAATTCACCTCGGACCTCGTCGCCGACCGCCTTCCAGGACCTCCGAGCTCAAGAAAACCCCCGAGGTGAGATCCCCGACCTCCCCTCCACCGATCTATGCCATAAAATCACAGTTTTAGGAAGAATTCCCGAAGATCCGAGACTCTCCGGCGAGATCGCCACCTCCCTCCGTCGTGCGCCGCCGGGCAGCGTCGCCCGCGCTTGATCAGAGCAACGTGGCCGCTTGTGCGCCGTTTATTTTAAATCGCACGGTAGAGTTTAAATCCCCGCGTACCGGTTCGACGTTATAATCTCAGCCGTCTGTTTTAAATCGGACGGTCCACGTCAGTCCCGCGTTATAAAGACTGGAAATCTTACGTGCTACCCCCTGGGGTTCTCGGGAAATAAGAGCTAGCCCCGGAAACTTCTGATCTAGCCCTTGGAACTTCAGAAAATCATGTAAATTCATTTAAAAATCAGTTTTAGCCCCTGGACTTAATAAAAATTAGGAAAACCCCCTCTGTTATGTGTAGCTAGACCCCTGAAAATTGTTAAAATAATATAATAGACCCTGTAGAGGGGTGAGTTTACCTTTTTAACCCTGTTTGATATTTAATTTAGGAAATTAAATATGTGGCTAGTATTTAAAAGTTAAAAAGTGGGACAAACATATTGTCAAAATTAAATTAAAAACTTTCTCAGTACTTAGAAAACTTTGGAGTGAGATAAAAATATATTTTGGGCTGAAATGAATCTGTTTAATTTATTATTCACATTTATTAATTATAGGGACACATTTTTAAGTGAAGAATAGTTCTGAAAATTAGGAAAATAAATGTAAAATAGTTTACATCAGAGGAAAAGTTCGAAAATATGTTATTAAATATTTAAGATCAGAACCTATTCTGTTTAGATGATGTGTCTTGTTATTTTCATAATAAAGTTCACATTTAGGCATAGGAAATAAATCTGAAAATATAGCAACTAGTAAATGATAAATAGAGTTTCTAAAATTCAAAGAATTCAGTTTAGGGTTGGTAGAAATTCTGAAGACACATATGGAGAAGGAAAATACCTTTCATGCATACTTGGTAGCTAAAAGGTGTAGTAATTGAATATAAGGAAAATTATTTAAATTGGAAACTCATATATAGAGTATGCAAGCATAAATGTGAATACAAAAGTAGGAATCATATACACATGATTAAAAGTGCATGTAAGCCAAAGGTCAACACACATAGAGTAAACACAACACATAGAAGTTGTGAATGGCTTTGTTACATGTGAATGTGTGGTGTGTATGAAGTGGAAGTCTGAACTATGTCTTATGGATTGTTGTTTTTCTTTCGCTATGTGTGATGGTATGATGTAGAACCTGCTCAAGAGCAAGTTATTCCTTTCCAAGATCAGGACTACCCATTTCAAGAGGAGCAGGAAGGAGACAAGTGTCCTTGACCACTTTGATCCTATGCTAGGATGTGTAGATAGAATTATTTGCATTTGTCAAGTTAAATATGAAACCCATGCTAGGAAGTTTCCCTAGAATTGCATCACCTTGTTTCCTTGTAGCTTGGGTTGGGATTTATTTTATCATGTCATTTATTATTATGCATATGCTTAGAAATGCTTAGAATGGGATATTTAGGATATAAGATCATCAGTTTATTTTACCATACTCTTGAATGAGATATTGTGAGTTATGTAGAGGTATGGATCAAGGCAAGTTGGATGTTTTGGTTGTGTGTTGGGTGCACGAGACTCGGGTTTGTGTTTAGTACTTGCCTGGATCCTAAGGACCGGTTCATGGAGCATGTAACCTGGCTTTACCGTGCCAACCACAAGCTGAGATAGGGCAGCTTGGCCAATTAATTAGGTGTATCCCCGGTGTAGTATGGGTGTGTTGGATGGTGCGGGGAATAGGTGTCAGCTGAACTACCATATGAACCGCAAGGCTCAAGAGGGGGCCACTGCAGCGGGGTTGGAGCCTCTTGTATGCTGTTAGGGGTGAAACCTCAGTGGGCACACGCTCGTCGGAAATCCCTTTGTAAAGGCTTCGTAGTGATCTCCTAGCTACACACCTGGGAAGTGTGAATGTGGTTCGTAGCCACTGGCATAATGGAGGTTCTTTTAGTCCACCCGGCAACGGGGGATGAAATCACTACATGTGGGTACAGTGGTACAAACTCTGCAGAGTCAAAACTGTCATGACAGCCGTGCTCACGGTCAAGAGCGGCTTGGACTTATTCATGATTAGAGGAGTGATGGTTTTGGAAGTTGAGGATGTTAAGCGGGGAGCTTAACATTGGAAATGATGTTATGGATATTTGGTTATGATGATGGGATGGGAAATTGGGACCATTTCACCTGTGTAGTAATGTAGGTGCTTGATAAGCTAAGGTGGTAGGTATTAATTGCGTAGTGCTTTAACCATGAGTTAAACCTCCCCTTGTTCTAGCCATGCATGACATAACTTTCCCACACTTGCTGAGTACCATCGGTACTCAACCTTGCATATTTTGTTGGTTTATATTGCTGCTCAGGTCAAGATAATGAGGTGGTGTATAATGACCAAGACTTTGGGCCCGAAGAAGGTTTCTAGGTTCATGGAGACCCCCGGGAAACGCCTGTGACGGAGCCCTCGAGAATAATAATTCCGCTGCTAGTTTATTTACTTGTGATGAACTTATTATTGTTCATCGAGACATTTGCTATGTAAGACTTATTTATATTCGACACCTGGCTTGTAATAAATGATGCTTCACTATTTGTCATCACATGTATGAAAAAATGATCCTGCATACATGTGATATTCACTTGGTTGTTCTTCGGAAAAACCGGGTGTGACACAAGCTGCGTTGGTACGTGGCCCTCGCGTTTTTGAGCCCGAACGACATCCTCATGTAGCAATAGGAGCCGAAAGGAGTGATGAACATTGTCGCCAGCTGTTTCTCCTCTCTGAGGGCGATCTAGTGGTAGCCTGAATACGCATACAGAAAGCTTACTGTCTCGCTTCCTAATCAGGTCGATTATCTGATCGATCCTGGACAGCTGGAATGGATCCTTGGGGCACGCCTTGTTAAGGCCAGTGTAGTCCATGCACATCCTCGACTTCCCGGTCTTCTTCCTTATGAGGATGGGATTGACTAGCCACTCGGGGTGCTGCACCTCCCTGAAGAAGCCGACCGTCAAGAGGTTGGCGATTTCCTCACCGATGGCCCGACGCTTTTCTTTGTCAAAACGTTGGAGCCTCCGCTTCACAGGCTTGGAGCCTGGTCTAATGTTGAGTTAATGCTCAGCAACTTCTCTCGGGATGCCCGTCATGTCGGAGGGCTGTCAGGCGAAAACATCACGGTTCATGCATAGGAAGTCGGCGAGCGCACATTCCTATTTGGTGCCAAGGGCGCCGCCAATTCGCACGGTCTTGGACATGTCCTTCGGGTCGACTTGGATGACCTCCGTGTCTTCCACAGGCATGAAGGCTCCTGAAGCTGAAGCCCAATTAAAGATAGGTCGGTCGTTCCAGTCGCTTGCACCAACTCGTAGAGCTCAGCGGCTGCTACTACTGCGGTTTCTTGTCCGCAACTACATGGTTCGCACATGAGGGCTTGCCTGAACTTGGCGCTTATGATGATGACACCGTGCAGACCCGATATCTTCAGCTTGAGGTAGGTATAGTTGGGAACGACCATAAACTTCGCATAGCACGGTCACCCCAGGATGACGTGGTAGGCACCGTTGAGGTCCGCCACCTCAAACGTGAGCTTCTCGGTGCTTAAGTTGGTCGCGTATTTGAACCTGACGGGGAGGTCGATCTGACCAGAGGAGTCACTTGCTTTCTTGGGACGACCCCATGGAATAGCGCCCGAGTTGGCCGCAGACTGGACTGGGCAATCCCCATGGAGTCAAGCGTCCCGACGTATAAGATGTTGAGGCCACTTCCTCCGTCCATAAGAACCTTCATCAGGCGCTTTGGCCTGACGATCAGATCCACGACCAGCGGGAATCGCGCCGGTTACGGGACATAGTCAGGATGGTCCGACCTGTCAAACGTGATAGCGGTCTCGGACCACCGTAGCTAGGTCGGAATGGCGGGCTCGACAGTATTGACCTCCCGAGCCGCCAGCTTCAGTTTTCGACGATTTTCTTGAGCGCAGGTTCCGTTGAAAGTCGTTAAGCAGCCAATCCATCCGAGATGGGAGACTTCCTTCTACTGCCCCGGGGCCGTCTGTGTAGTAGTTCTCCCCTTGCGACCTGAGAAGATCGCCCCCTTTCCCAGGAATCGCTTCAGGAGGACGCAATCTTTGAAGGCATGCTTCACTTGGAGAGTGGTTGGTGCACGACCTCTGTAGCTGCTTCTCGAAGTGGTTGGTTTGCATGCGGCTGGCCTCCAGCCTTCATGCCACCCGACCGTTGTGTCTGAGCCCGAGCCCTTCCCGGCTCGCTTCCGCTGCTCGCCGATGCTGACCGCCCGCCTTCCCTCACTCCCTTGGTGAAGTATTGCGGCTTCCCTTGGGTCGGGGCCTTCGACACCATCTGGTAGTCTGATTCTTCGAGAGACTCCTCTCTTTTGACGTTGTCGGGCAGGCCTTCGGGGGTTTCTGGCCTCATGCATTTGAATTCGTGCGCCAGGGATTTGCACTGGCTTTTTTCGGGGGCTCAGGGACGTGGAGAGCTTGGACTCGAGCTCTGATCCTCCTCGTCGTCGTAATGCCCTCCTCGGCGTAGCTGTCGCTGGCACTCGAGACACGGTCCCACATGACCATCCCCAAATCCCCGGTGGGCCTTGAGGACTGCGTAGGTCAGGCGAATGTACACACTCGACTACCTGCCCGCATGGTGGGGTGAGGAAGATGAGTCTTTCTGCCTGCCCCAGGGCATGGGACGCGGTGCCTCCGTAGTGTCTCTGTTGCGCTCGTAAGGGCCATCATGGGCGGATGCTCCCTATCGTCGAGCGGGCGATCCTTCGGCAGACTGCGCCGTGACCTCTCCCAGCAAGGTGCAGATGCTTTGGTACGTCTGTCGTGCCCCGGGCTCGTTGGGCTCTGGAAGGTTATGCGCCATGGGGGCTGCGTCCGACACGCCCTGTCTTAACCGCTTGAAACAGGAGAGATTATACCCGCCAGAGGCGGCGTTCTTCCCAACTTGACTATCATGTGTTCGTGTGCCGCTTCCGCGGGAGCAGCGGTTGCGTGGCGTCCCGAACGCCGCCTCGCCAACATCCGGACTCGCCCCTTCTGTCACGACTACATCATGGCGGGTCTCAATTTTTCTGGTTCATTTCAGAGTGGCCGCTGGCTCCCTGTTGTGCCTTGGGCGTAGAACCTCCTGTCGCCTCAAGATTGGTGAAGGCACACTACAGACGGAAGGGGCAGTTGGGGAACCGTGGTCAGTCCCCGTGCCACCCCATTCACGAAGGGGACAGGTGTCCCGTCAGATCCGACATCAGTGCTGTAGTCACACCCAGTCAGGTCCTTCGGATACGAAGGAGAGATGAAACCGCCTCGTTGATCATGCCCACGAAGTTTCCTTCGGGGGCGTGGCCGATGGCATCACTGGTCGCATCGTCCATCAGGCGCAGAATACCGTCGTCGTCAGCGACAAACTCTAGGCTTATAGAACGGAAAGCCTGTTGGGGCGCGAAGGTGATGTCAACCTCGACTTGGTTGTCGGGGGTGATGACAAACTCGAAGCTTCCAAAACAAAGCTTCTTGCCCCGCAGAAGATTGAACTCACGAAAGCCATTACAGTAGAAAAGATTCAAGGAACCGTAGTTACAAGCAAGACTTCCTCGCGTGCGAGAACGAGAAGAAAGTCTAAATGTCACGTGTGCATGAGCAGTTTTGGCTATGCGAGGGGAGATTCCGGGCCTCCCCTTTTATAGCCCGGTCGCCTATATATACCCACCTGCTCCTCAACAATGGGGCGGGGGTTTAAATGGTGTGTCAGCGCCTAAGAAGGACCGAAGCGATACAGGAGCGATGAGTACACTTGCTCTGTCTAGTCTACGATCTATGTCTACTTTTCATCCCTGTACACCCGCGCCGAGCGGGATGGATCGGATGATGACGATGGCCCCGCATCGTGCTTGTCCTGTCGCGCGTGTGGCCTCCCACTCCGTCTTAAATCTCTTACGTCGTTCCGTCACGTCCGCATTCAAGTCTTCTGCCTGCCTATGGTCCGGGCTTTGAGCCCGGATTGCTTCCCTTTTATGGTCTTGTCATCTGGGCTTGGAGGTCAGCCGCTGCTTCCGCTCTCGAGGGTCAGACTTTGTGGTGATGTCGTCCCGCGTTAACGCCTTGACTTGTGTCTCATGGAGACACGTGTCTTGACGTGGTTGGTTAGTCGGTTGTCCCTTGGGTACCCGAGGTACGTTACCCCGTCAGTTACCCAGGTACGGACCGGCCAAAAGCTACCAGTCCTACATCCAGGTAAATTCATTGAACTTAAGATATACAAGGTTCATCTCCTCTTTTCTTTTTGGGTAACTGACGGGGTAACGTACCCCGGGTACCCAAGGGACAACTGACCAACCAACCACGTCAAGACACGTGTCTCCATGAGACACAAGTCAAGGCGCAAACACGGGACAACGTCACCACAAAGTCCAACCTGGAGAGCGGGAACAGCGACCGACCTCCAAGCCCGGACAACAAGACCGGAAGAGGGAAGCAATTCGGGCTCAAAGCTTGGACTAGAGGCTGGCGAGAGACTTTAATGCCGACGTGAAGAAACGACAGAAGGGATTTAAGACGGAGTGGGAGGCCACACGCGACAGGACAAGCACGACGCCGGGCCATCATCACCATCCGTCCCATCCTGCTCGGCGCGGGTGTACAGGAACGGAAAGTAGACGTAGACCATAGACTAGACGGGAGCAGGTGTACTCATCGTTTCTGTATCGTTCCGGGCCGCCTTATACGTTGACACACCATGTAAATCCTAGCCCCATTTATGAGGAGCCGGTGGATAGGTATAGACGACCAGACTATAAAAGGGGATGCCCAAAACCTCCCCTCGCACGGCGAAAACTGCTCAAGCACACGTGACACTTATACTTTCTCCTCGTTCTCGCAAGCGAGAAAGTCTCGCTTGTAACTACAGTTCCTTGGACCATCTGAACTAATACAAGGCCGACAAACACCCTAGACTGGACGTAAGACACGTTGTCTGAACCAGTATAAATCCTTGTCTTTGTTAGCTAGCCATTTAGACTTAAAACATGAAGCATTCGATTACTAGCCGGTGGTAAAAACACCGACAACAACCATCAATTATAAATGTTTTAATCTTGAAAGAATATTAATATTATTTTTATCTCTATACAACACAGTAGTCAAATTCAATTGTGAAAAACATCTGTCCTTCAGGGGAAAGAGAAGTCATGTCGTTATCAGGTCTGTCATATTTGATAACAATAAATCAATCAGACTATGCTATAAGACTCGACTTTTTAGTAAAGAAAGATTTTATATAAAGATAGTAATTTATGACCTTGTGATATCTAAAAGAGTCAGATTTTGTTGTAAGCCTATGACTTTACAATAAAGAAAGAAGTTATGTAAAGATATGAGCCTACAGTATTTTACGGTCTAAACCAATTCGTCGTTATGAGAAACCGATAACATATTATCTGCTATTATTGTTGGCAGTAAGAACCGATAACATCCATAAAAAGGTTGTCAAATGTGAAATCGACTGTTATTTTGTTTGAATTGTAGATGTCTAGCACTAATCGGATTGATTATGTAACTGGTATACATGTTGACAGCCAACTTCCTTAAGGTGTTTTTGTTGGGTAGATCTCCAACCGAGTTTGGTCAAGATGACCAAGTCCGGCTCATTAACAGTTCTGATCGGGGGCACACAACCATCCCATTTGGATGTTAGGCCCTCCTCGCGCTGCGGTATAAAAAGAAGAGGAGCTCATCAACCAAGGTTGGTCATTAGAGGATGCTCCATCAATCAGAACACCTCAATCTGATCAATGAAGGTGTGGCAGTTTGAGGAAGGCCCCTAACACCGCCACGCCCTTCGCCGTCGCCTCCAACCGCCATCACTGTCACCGTGACTACATCGACACTGACCGTTATTGTTATGAAACCTGAAGGTAATTCGTCTAAGACTGATGATTTCACATGTTGAGTGTCTCAAGTACCCACACATTATAGTCGTTAACGATTAAGAAATCTAACAGTTTTGTCATTGTGCAAATACACTTGGTTGATGCACTGTAGGATGTTTGGTAACCGTCTCAAGTTTATTTGTTATGTAAGAAACAATGTCAGTAGCATTGTGCTTGCCATTGCCGTTATCATGCCAGAGGCAAAAGCGCACACAATCACTTTGAGGATGGATAATTAGCTAACATAACAATAGGTAAAGCCACGAAGGGACGACGGCTGAAATAGGCGAAACACACTTCCATGTACTCCTACACGCCGGTGTCCACTGTCCAGGTCGCCTCCATACCCATGCACCGCCCAGCAACTGCCACGGCGGTAGCCAACTGCACGTGCACGTCCGCAGGCCTCGGGGGTCCTGCTTTCCGTGATCCGCTCGGGGAAGCAATCCCGGAAGAGGCAGTTCGTGATCATCTGCAAGCTGGGCAGGCGTGGGGCTAGTGCAGAAAAAGCACGAAAGCAACTGCTACCGGCATGTCTCCCAACAGAAGGGCAGAGGCCGATCTGGAGGAGGAGCCTTCCAGACGCACGAATGTATGGCCCTGTTCAATTCCTTCGGCAGCTCGTTTCCGCCGAGCAAGGGTGAAAGCGGGTCGGATACGGAACAACTGCGATGTCGGGTCTGAAATGGTACTGGAAAATTCAACCTCCGAAATCGAGGCAACAAAAGCAAAGATCAAGTAAATTGATGCCTACCGTATAACTTTCGTCTTTAGAGGACGGCACATATATAGTGTAATAAAACTGGTTAGAGTCGTATTGGAGAGGCCGGCCCTGCATGCAAGGGAAAGCTAGGCGCAAGAGGCGTTACCGATTTTAAATGAGTGGACTTATGCGCACGTGTCGGGCGGCAGCTATTCCAGGTACGGGCGTGTGTGCATTGAATGAGCCTTTCGATGGCGATGGAACACGTTTGTTGACGGGTCTACTACTGTCCACCACCCGCTCCCGAGAAAAGGTATGAAATTTAGCTTATTATTTTTATTTTTATTACTATGAGCCTAATATTTTTTTTGCGACGAAAGCAAGGGAGTTCTTGGCAATTGCATTCTGGCCAATAGGTGCCCAAGTGATTGATTCTAGGCTGCAATGCTGTGCTTTAGCCTAACACACACATGGATTTTCACTTGAGGAGTGCAATTGCTTCAACACATCCGCCAGACTGTTTGGAATATTTTCTTAGTTAATAATGGATTTCGCTGCTTTTTAATCCATAATGTTAGGATGATGTTCCTAACTTTATTTTGGGCTAGACAATTTTACCATACCGTTGTCAATTACTCAAGACGAGGTGTGGAGATGTCTTGGGGACGTGGCAATAGTATGGCTCACAAAGCTATTCAACCACATTTTTTGGTCAAACAAGATGCCTGAAGAATGGAGGAAAAGTATATTAGTACCTATCTTCAAAAATAAAGGAGATATTCAAAGTTGTACTAATTATCGAGGCATTAAGCTTATGAGTCATACTTTGAAGATTTGGGAGAGAGTGATTGAACCCCGCCTGAGGAAAGTGACCAATGTCACTAAAAACCAGTTTGGTTTTATGCCTGGGAGGTCTACAATGGAGGCGATTTTCTTGCTTCGTCAGCTTATGGAGAGATATAGGGAGCAGAAGAAGGACTTGCATATAGTGTTCATCGACTTGGAGAAGGCGTACGATAAGATACCAAGGTCAGTCATGTGGTGGGCACTAGAGAAACATAAAGTGCCAACAAAGTACATTACCCTTATCAAGGATATGTACAATAATGTTAGGACAAGTGTGCGCGTAAGTGATAGTGAGACTGATGCATTTCCTATCACGGTAGGACTACATCAAGGATCAGCTTTGAGCCCATACATCTTTTCCTTGGTGATGGATGAGGTGTCGAAGGATATACAAGGGGATATCCCTTGGTGCATGCTCTTTGCTGATGATGTAGTGCTGGTAGATGGAACTAGAGATGGTGTTGATAAGAAATTAGAGTTATGGAGATAAACCTTAGAGTCCAAGGGGTTTAGACTTAGTAGGACCAAAACCGAGTATATGAGGTGTGACTTTAGTGGTGTTGGTCGTGAAGAGTGAAATGTTAGTCTACAAGGACAAATAGTACCTAGAAGGGACTCTTTCCGATACTTAGGATCAATGTTACAAAGCAATGGCGATATTGATGAGGATGTTTGCCACAGGATCAAGGTAGGGTGGATGAAATGGCGACAAGCCTCTGGAATCCTATGTGATAGGAAAGTCCCACAAAAGCTAAAAGGGAAGTTCTATAGGACGGTGATCAGACCCGCGATGCTCTATGGGGCGGAATGTTGGCCAACTAAACGGCAACATGTCCAACAAGTGAGTGTCGCAGAGATGCGCATGCTACGGTGGATGTGCGGGCACACGAGAAGAGACCGAATAAGGAATGAGGTGATTCGAGATAAGGTAGAGGTGGCGCCGATTGAAGAGAAGTTAGTCCAACATCGACTTAGGTGGTTTGGACATATCCAACGGAGACCTCCAGAAGCACCGGTTAACAGTGGGATTTTAAGAGATAGAGAAAATATTAGGAGGGGTAGAGGACGACCAAGGTTGATCTGGGAGGAGGCGGTAAAACGAGATTTGAGAGATTGGAATGTATCCAGAGACTTAGCTCATGATAGGACCGCATGGAAAGTAGCAATCCATGTGACAGAATCGTAGTCTTGTTTTTTTCCTTTTTTCTTTTTTCTTTTCTCTGTTCTCTTTTCTTTTTTTCTTTTTCTTTTTTCTTTTCTCTTTTTCTTTTTTTTTTCTTTTTTCTTTTTCCTTTTTTTTTTCTTTTTTTTTCCTTGTTCTTATAACTCTTCCTCTCTTTTACTTCATTGTTATTGGGTTTCATGTCTAGCCGACCCCAACAGGCTTGGGATAAAGGCTTGGTTGTTGTTGTTGTAACCTCGTAGAAGAAGTCTCGGGGTCTGTTACTCGAGCAGATTTCGCGTGGCAATTCCGAGAAGTGTCAGCCTCGCAGTTAGGTAGGTGCGCTAGCTAGTTGGCGCATGCAACTCAAACACCTAGACACGGTCACAGCGTGTTGCCTGCTCATCCCAGTGGCGTAAGGACCAAGCTCTCGTGTTTAATCCTAAAAGACTCAGGAGCAATTCGCCACCTCATTTAGAGCTTACTTGGACCCCGTTGATGGCTGTTAGGCTATTCGCACTCGTAGACCTCTATATCGAATCTCTAAATGAATATTTTTAATCTTTTACAGCCAACTATAAAAGATTCCTACCTTTACAGTTTAATTCTCCGCACTCGTTCATATCTAAATCAGACCTCTATATCAACTATCATATATTTTATATTAGATAATACAACTATATAATATTTTAAAATATTTTATATAACTACTTATATACATAATATTATATATAAATCTTATAAAAAAATCACCAAATTATTTTTCACTCCATTTTTCTTCTCCTTTCTTTTTATTTTTTCTTTTCCCCTTTCTTTTCTCTTTTTCCTTTCCTTTTCCTTTTTTCTTCTCTTCTTTCTTTTTCCCTTTCTCCTCTCTCTTTATACAGACGCTACAGTGCTCTTTACTTGTAGCGGTTGCCTGTGGCAGCTACTAATTTCCAGCTCGGTTTAGCCCTCCCGCTGCAGCAGGCCGAGTAAAGCCGCAGCCTGCAAATGTGGCGTCCAGGCGGCTGCTGTACCGGCCTCCGGTGCGAGCAGCCTTATAGCGATGTCCCAACCAGGCCAAGTTAAATTTCCCGTCTCACATCCCACATGTGCCTCTGCTGCGTCTCCATCGCCGAGTGGTCAAACCAGGACCATCTTGATCGTGCACCCTTCTCATAATTCCATGATCTTTCCTCTGTTTTCCCCTCTGAAATGTGGGTGCACGGACTAATGACCAATAAAGACAAGACAAACATACTTCCTCCGTTCTGACATTGTTGTCGCTAGGATAATAATTCTAGTTCATTTCACATGCTATAGTTTTTGTCATAACTATAATGAGTAAAAAATAAGAGTAAGAAGAGAGTATGAACAGAAACGTAACGGCTGATCTCATTGTAGCCCACATTCAGGATCCCTGGAAGTGGTTGCAGCTTCTATTCAATCCGCTGAGGTCAGTGCAAAGCCTCAATCAGCTGTAGCAGCTGTCTGTGACCGTTTCCGCCACGTTTATCTGATGCAGAGCAGAGGGATGCAGATGTGCGTTCCTGTGATCTTCATAGTCCTTTAATTAATTGGGCGTTAACGACTTTCCAAGCTGTGCATACGTACGTGTTCAAACAAACTGGCGTCCGGCCGAACGATATGTCGCGACTCTAAGAGATTTTATTCGGTATAAAACAACGCAGAATCTTTTTACAGTGAAGCGCACATGTTCAATTTCGAACAAATGTATTGGGAGCTGCCTAGAGGGAGACTGTGGACTGGTCGATGCAAATCTATTTGACTTGGCAGGCTCAAATCTTTTTTTCTGTAAACCTTCCTTTTGAAATGGAATACTGTATGATGAGGCTTTGGATGTTGTTGTTCAAGGCCTGGGAATTCTGATGATCTATTTTGGTAAATTTCACTGTTCAACTTTTACCAAATGCTCAAGTTCACCCCTCAACTTTCTAAGAGACCAATTTGGTACTTGAACTTTGGTTATAGGTCTAATTTCATCCCTCATTTGAGTTGACCGTCCATGTGACACGCCTAATCAACTGTTGGTTATCCACATTGGCATGTCTAGCATATGAGCAACAAAAATGAATGTCTGAGCACTGCCACAAGACTTACACTGGAGCAACAGTCTCAAAACAGGGTCTTTAGCACGGCTAGAGTTAGCAAATGGCACAAGCAACAATCCATTGCAACTAGAGCATATCCAACATGAGAGGCCCACAATGTTGGTCTCATGGCTCTTGGTGACACTTTGTCACGTGGTCAATAGTAATATTGTATCTGCCAGCTCCACATCATCCCAGGTGTTCTATCTCGATGTCCGTTGTATAGATACAACCTAGATGAGAGCTTAAGTTCTTATGTGGATAACAAACTGCTGACTTGGTGTGTCACATGGATAGCCAGCAAGGATCGGGGATGAAATTGAACTCTTAATAAAAGTTTAGAGACTAGATTGGTCTCTTTGATAGTAGAGGGACTATTTTGAGCTTTATGTGAAAGTTTTAGGACCGAATTGACTATTATGCCATCTATTTTTCTAGGTAGCGATGCAGCATGAATTGATTTTCTTGTTCAGATGTTATCTGCAAACATTCTGGTAAGAGAACCATGATTAATTTTGCCAGACACAATATGGATGATTTCAGACTTTGGTTTGAAGACTCATGGAAACAAGCAAAATGTAAATGACTTCTTGAGTAGAGTTGTTATTATCAAACATGTGAAGGAGTTTTGCTCTATAAAACGTAATGGTTGCTATTTTTCCTCCTTCCTGAAGATCTTCATTCTATCTTCTAATAATGGACGATGTGATCATCTTTGATAGTTTATATATTGTATTCTTAAATGCCGCTGTAGCATTAGCACGGGTAATTATACTAACCTATGTTAGAAAGTGTATAGTCCGCTGTCACATTAGTGTAAGCTTCACAAGTTTTATTCTAAGGGTGTGTTTGCTTTAGTTGTGGATTTCATAAAATCCAATTTTAACTATAAGCTATAAAAAATTAACGTGAGTTGGGAGAAAGAAAATAAAGCAAAAGTTTTGGGTGTGTAACCAGTGACAGTTGGGTAATTTATTTTAATAGTTAGATGAAAAATCTGAGATGGATGATTTCAGATCTTTTACAACTGATTTATAAAGCTGAACCAAACCAATATGATATTCATAACGTTATTGATTCTTCTAACAAGTCACTACAGGTAGAGCCAGCAAGGCATTCCTTATCCCTTCACCAAAACCGATGTCTTCATCCCATCCAGGCATCCATATCCAGTGTTTTTTCTCATGCACCGCTTGCCCTCTTCCTATCCTAAATTCCAATGCGGCGCTAGCGCTAGAGGATGCTGGTGCAGAAGGATGGTGTCCAAGTGCAGCTATGACACTTCCTCCGGTTTGTTATGGAAGCAGCCTGCGGAGGTTTTTTGATTGGAGGGGCTTGTCGGCTGTAGGGCCATCCAACTCGAGCGAGCGGGTGAACACGAGATTTACGTGGTTCGGGCCGCCAGAGCGTAATACCCTACGTCCACGGTGGTGATTGTTGTATTGCGTGTGAGTTAGCAGGGTTGCGAATGGTCGCCAACCATTTGTCGGGTGGACACACCGGTTCTTTTATAGTTCAAGGCCGTGGTGGTTACAATAGCACCCGAGGCCCGACAGGTGGCCCTGTAGCTGCCTGAACCCTATACATGATTTAGGATTTTTACATCCCTTGGTAGAGTGGTTGGCTGGGGAGTTAAGGCGCTGCCTGGCGCACTGAGAGCCTCTGATCACGCTGCAGGTGATGATGAAGACGCCATCTTGTTGCCGCGTCTTGTCACTCTGCAGGGCGGCACTGTGCCGTTGGGCGGCACTGTGCTGCTGTCACGCCTTGCCGTCCTGTCCTGTCACCGTAATGGTGATAGGCAGAGGCGTGCGCTGTGCACCATGCTTCTGGAGAAAGTGCGAGCCTTTAATGCACGGTCCGACAACACACTTCCTTCTTGACTTCTTCAACTCACGGCCCACCACAGATTGTGAGACACGTGGCGGCTCCGGAGGCCTCCTCAGTGTGGAGGAGGTTCAGAGCCCACATACACGTGGCAGCTCCGGACCTCACCTCAGTAGGGTGGCTTGGTCCGGGGCCAAGGGCACGTGTTGGCTCCGGAGCCCTCCTCAGGAGGGAGAAGAGCCCGGGTACACGTGGCAGCTCCGGACCTCACCTCAGCGGGGAGGCTTGGTCCGGGGCAAAGGGCATGTGTCTGGTCCGGAGCGCTCCTCAACAGGGAGGAGGTTCGGGACCTAGGTACACGTGGCAGCTCCAGACCTCACCTCAACGGGGAAGCTTGGTCCGGGGCCAAGGGCACGTGTCTGCCCGAAGCCCCCCTCAGCAGGGAGGAGATTTAGAGCCCGGATCCACGTGACAGCTCTAGACCTTACCTCAGCAGAGAGATTTGGAGCAGGGCCAAGGGCACGTGTCTACTCCGGAGCCCTCCTCACCAGGTGAAGACGAGGCTGCCGTCGGTGACGGACGAAGCGGCTTCAACAACGGCAACACCTTGGGCTGAGTGAGCCACCCATGGAGACAGCCACCGCCGCCGCATCCTTCTACTGCTGCTTGTGGTCTTGTGGATGTGTGTGTTGTGTGCCCCACACAGACTCTACTTGTGGTAGCAGTGGAGCCCGTCATCCTTGTCTGAAAACCACGTGCACCTGCTCGAGCACTGCAGCAACGTACAATGCATCCACTAATCCACCATAACTGCCCAAGGTCAAACTAGGACGACCTACACCATCTCACCTATAGCTGGCCAAGTGGACCAGACTAAGCAGGACAGCCGACACGACACGGCTTGGTATGGAGGGGAGCGGGCCTGGCCCGTGTAACACCGTCAATTTCATATTCATGGCATATAGAAAAATATTATAAATGAAATAGAAATGGGAAGAATCATAAAAATGGGAGAAAGATAGCTGAAAAGAGCCAATTTCAATTCGCCGAGGAGCGCTGCCGACACTTCCCACGGCCTGCTGGCCACGTGGCGCCTTCGGAGCTCATCCCTGCGGAGGGGGTGAGGTCCGGCACTGCTTGCCATGTGGCAGGCTCGGAGCTCGCCTCAGGAGAAGGGGTGAGGTCTGACCCCGCTGGACACATGTTGCCTTCGAAGCTAGTCTCTGCGGAGAAGCGAGGCTCAGCCCCGCGGGACACGTGTTGACTACGGAGCTAGTCTCTGCAGCGAAGCGAGGCCCAGCCCACGGGGCACGTGTCGACTTCGGAACTCACCCCTGCGGGAGGGATGAGGTCCGCCCCACGGTACACATGGCAGGCTCGGAGCTCGCCTCTGAGAGGTCCGATCCCGCGGGACACGTGTCACCCTCGGAGCTCTCCTCCGGGAGGACCGACACTGCTGGACACGTGTCACCCTCGGAGCTCGCCTCCGGGAGGACCGACACTGCTGGACACGTGTCACCCTCGGAGCTCACCTCCGGGAGGTCCGACACTGCTGGACACGTGTCGTCCTCGGAGCTCACCTCCGAGGAGAAGGGAGGTCCGACGCTGTTGGACACGTGTCGCTCTCGGAGCTCGCCTCCGAGAGGTCCGCCCCGCTGGACACATGTCGACCTCGGAGCTCGATTCTGAGCAGAAAGGAAGTCCGGCACTGCTGGACACGTGGCACTCTCGGAGCTCGCCTCTGAGGAGAGGGGAGGTCCGGCACTGACACGTGGCACCCCCAGAGCTTGCCTCCGAGGGAGAGGGAGGCCCCGCCCTGCCAGACACGTGGCGCACGCGGAGCTCGCCTCTGAGGGAAAAGGAAGCCCCCCCCCCCCGCCAGACACGTGGCGCACGCGGAACTCGTCTCTGAGGAAAAGGGAGGCCCCGCCCCGCTGGACGCGTGGCAAGTCCGGAGCTCGCCTCTGAGGAGAAGCATGGACCGGCCCTCGCTGGACATGTGGAGCCTCCGGAGCTCACCACTGCAGAGGTGACGAGATCCTTAAGCGGTTTTTCTCTTGTGCACGCGGGAATACCCGGCCCGGTACTAAGGAGACCGACACGATTTCCACGCTGCTACTGCACCAAATCAATTGGAGATAAGAAGATCCGGAACAAATTGAATAGAACTCTTATTTGAATTCCAGTCGGAGTAGGACTCTTCTTTCACCCCTTATAAATCGAACCCAAAACCCCCTGGCCGCAACCACGTACCTATTTTCCACCTCCCAAGTCGACGACTTGGAGGCCCTAGCTTCCAACTCACCGAGTTCCACCCCCTTGCCGGAGTTCAGTCACCGGAGAGCACCGCCGACGAGCCCCGTCACGCTCGCCATCGCCGGAAGAGAGCCGACGAACTGTCCTGCTGCCATTTCTAGGAGGAAGGCCGAGGTAGGTCTTCATTACCACCTTACGGCATTATAGCGGTTTTCTTCGCATCTGTTTTTCTTCGAACATAAGCTTTTTCGTGTGGACAGATCACGTGTTGATCAGTTTTTGACGGTGGAATTGATCTAGATCTAGAGTCAAGATCATCACCACGTCCACACTTGATCCTTGCACCCTTGTTCATCGTAAAACCCCATGCAAAGCCATTAAAACATGCAAGAACACATACAAACTGAATTAATGAAACTGCACCATAGGATCAACATGCACCTACACCATTGCATCTTAAGTAAAGTTTGTGCATGATGATTGATTGCTGTGTATCTTGTATGTGTGTGATCGTGAGTAGAAGGACAAGCACAGGGAGCTACCTACGAAGGACTACATCACCAAGACATCGAGACGCCAGAGCAACAAAAGCCACAGGAACAAGGCAAGTGCCCCTTGACCATATTGATCCCATGTTTTGGAAACTGTTTTGTTTGCAAAAACGTGTTTGCTTGAGTCAACTTGATGGGAAACCCTTTTATAGGAGTTTACGCCTTGTCGCCGGAGAAGTTAATGAGTCGGGTATGGTCGTTTTTTCCTTTTTTGCTTTGCTAATCTACGTGATATGGGAAGTGAGATAGAACATGTCTAGCTACTGCACTCATATGAATAATGATAATGAGAACTTGATGATGATAATGAGCATAGAATCGGGGGAGATCTAGGCAAGCTTGGTTCGTGGATGTGGTAGAATGAGATGGTGGTTTACTTGCCGTAGATATAAGGACCGGTTCATGCCAGCACATGCCAGGAAAGTAGTGCCACCACAAGGCCAAATATGGGTGCGGCTTAGCTGACTAATTAGGTAATTTACTAGATTGTTATGCACCGTGTGACACGACCCCATCGGCCTTGTCGAGCCAGGATCACGCTGAGGGGTGCTGCGTTGCACAACATCGGATAACGCACGTCAAAGATACAAAGCAGAAGCAAAGTTTTATTACATAGACCAGTTTATGAATATTTTTACAAAAAAATAGTCCAGTCCACACTCACGGGCATAGACTAAGCATTGAGTTCACGTTCAGCCCGTGAACGTGTCCCCACTAGCACGCACACACACTAACACGGCGACGTGCACGACTCCCACTTGACGGGGTTCCCCTCCTGGGGTTCCGTCTCCTACTTGGGAGTCCGTTCCTCATAGAACCCTGCAAAAGCTTCAAACACAAGCAGTGAGCACGAAGGGTCAGCAAGACTGATCCGTCTCTCCTATTTATGGAACTTATACATGATGGTTGATAGGTTACATGAGGTAAAACAAGTTGCAAAGGACTCGCCTGATTAGTGGAACCTTACTTTCAAGTTTTAGCAGCAGGTTGTGGAGAACCTTATGCTAAGGCACTTGAGAGAGCTGCAATCAAACAAGAAATGCATTTCTCTCATGTACTTTGCCCAAAATTGAAAAGAACTTTAATTAGCTCTAAACTACAACAAATCATTAACAATCAAAGTCCATCTTTCATTCAGCAACATTTTAACGTGTAATTAGCCTGTTGTTTCTACGTCACGGTACAGTGAGCAAGTGGTAATCACTGACCGCGAGGGACGGCGATTATAATCGATTTACACCTGCAGGGTTACCCGAATAACCCGTCACGTACGCCCGTACTCGATGTTGCCTACAGCAACCATCACGGACGTCGTACGTAACCACCTTTCACCCGTCAGCCAAATGTTGAACCGGCCCTATCGTCCCGAGCAAGAGGTCTCTACACGCGCATCTCAGTGCCGCCAGTCAATTTACACCTCGAGCTCTCAACCTACCCTCTGAACGACAGGCAATGCCTCAATACCCAGCTACCTGAGTTACATCAGTTTCCCGGTTCCCATATAGCCGGTAGGTCTTCGGTACTGTTCGTGCTTGTTCAACAGGCCCGCACACGGCTAAGTCCTCAATCGACACAAGCGGAGCTATATCACCCAGGTCCCCAAAGTCCTGCTGCCCTTACTCTCCGCTCAATCTCATTTTTCTTGCCATGTGTTTCATTTGCTATTCTTACCCGAGCGATGTGCCTCTAGCATATTCTCGCGAGTAGTTCCAACTACTCGACTTGTACCGAACCTAACTCTATATTAGCATTGCAGTGGCTAACGAAGTTTTCCATCCTAATCCCAACCCAAATTTTTCTTGGCTATGCATTTGGGTTTCAAACAAGACTCTAATGCAAGAGATAAGTGGTACTCAAAGAAAGTGCTCAAAACAATAAAAAATTGTGAAGAGGTTAATGCAAACCGGAACTTACCTTGCTGCTCTTGGTCGTAGGCTAGCTGCTCTTCCGGAGTGACGAAGTCTAAGACTTCAGGCTCCTCCTCAACCTTAGCGACTACATGAGGTAACAAGTATATGTATCAATTTAAATGCATTTGAATTGAATTTAAACTTGTGAAGACAATAAGTACCACTAGACAGACCCAATGACTCTGAAATTTTTACTGTGGTTTGGTTACAACCTAAAAGGATACTTGGCCAAGTTTTAGTTGCAGGAAAGCTCATTTGAGCTCTCCACAAATAATTATGTACTTGACCTTAATTGGAGCTCTTAGGGTGTTCTAGGGATTTTCATGGAGTAAGCCATGACTTTCAGAAAACTAGATTTTTAGAGGGTTCTAATGGAGTTGGTCTCACTTAATTTGAAGGTTCCTAGCCTAAGATATGAGCTAAACAATTTCAGAGAAATTCTGAAAATGTTTCTGGACATTTTCTATTTTCTCTGGAACAGTTCTATTAATCACACCATTAGGTGGATCAAATGAGATCAAATGGATCTGAAATTTTTATGGCCGTTCTGGGATATTTTGGTTAACATTCTAGCAAAATTTCAGAATTTTCCTCCAAAGGATTCTCCAGTTAAAATTCTAAACAATTTAAACTTTGAAGAATTAATTCCGGAGAATTAAGGATTTTCATGAAGTGAAACTTGATTTTCTGGAAAGAAATCAGAGAGCTGAATCTAAAAAAATTTGGTTCACTTGATTTGGAGTTTCCTAGCCAATGTTATGTGGATTTGAAGTTTGAACAAAATCTGAAAATCGGGAAAAGTTCAAACTGCTGCGCGTGGGACCCGGGGCTACGTGTCAACTTCTCAGCGGTCGACACACGGGCCACAGAATCTTTCGCGCGCATACGAACCCGATCCTTACCACAGCGAATCACGGTTTTAAAATATCTGCCGCTGACGCATGGGACCGGGGGCTTCGTCTACCTCTGGCCTCGCGCGCTCGGCCGCCGCGACCCCTCACCGGAGAGCTCGTCGGTGGACTCTTTGGTGCGCCAAACTCCATGATTCTGGCCGCCTCTGCCTAAATCCACCCGGGGAACAAGATGCTGGGCTCAGCTCATCATGAAAATCACCGGCACATGGTCGGCGACGAGCGGCAGCTTCGGAGGAACTTCGGCCGTGTCGGCGGATCTTCCTAGCACCCCAACCGACCGAGCAAAATGCCGGAAAGCATCAGTGGTCCCTAAGGAAGCTCGGCATGGGCTCGGAACAGCTCAGGAGAGGTCCGAAATAGGCTCTCACCGTGTGCCCGATGCTTCCCGCATGATCCTCCGTCGGTAAGCTTTAAAATATGCCGTGTACAGAGATCCTCATGCTAGAGGTTGTGAAAGCAACTTGTGCGCCACTAAGTCTAGTGGGTGTAGGAAAGGATTGAGACTCTCTAAACCTTTCTGGAGTGTGAATTCGGCGTAGCCGCACCCGAAGGTCGGTCTGCACCGAGTGAAAGGAAAAACTGAAATTCGTCGCCGGCGATCAGGCACTTGGGCTGTGGCTCGGGGGTGAGCAGCACCGGTCCCTAACGCGTACAGGGACGCCTCATCTTGGGCGTAATACCCTCCCGTTTGGGCTGTACACGGGAGCCCGAGGTGCGGCGGACATAGGTCCCCGAAAGGAACTCTCGGCATGGCCGAGATCGTCCGAGTTCAACCAATTTCCAGCGATGGGGAAGGAGAAAGAGAGCCCCTCTTACCGTTTTACAGCTCGGAGGGAGCGAAGAGGCGGTGATCACTGATCCTCTGATCAACTCCGAGCGAGCGGCGGCGAGGCGATGTTTTTCTTCCACGAGAGCGAAGAAACAATGGATAACGCCTCGGTTTGGCTTAGCTGTGGGGATAAGAGGAAGGGTGAGGCGGTTCAGTGGTCGGGAGCGGCAACCAGCTGCTGTCCCGACTGCTCCTCGCCATGGCGGTAGCACAAGCTGGCGCAAGAAACCGGGCTGAGTCCCTCAGTCGGTTTACTTTTGCTTCAGTGGCTGACATGTGGGTCCCACCCGGAGTTTTAACCTCTGAAATTAACTTTCTCCACTGCTCTAAACAGTAGAGCCCAAATTAACCGCAGACATTTGAATTATCTACCCCTGGACCATTTGAATGGGATAGAATTCAAATTGGTTTGTGTTTGACTAAATTTCAGCATATATGCAGTTTGAAATTCAAATAAAGTTTGAATTTATTAAACTTAGCTCATGTCAAGATCAACTCCAAATGGAGTGAAAATTGGTGTGTGAGCTCACAAAAATGTGCTGAGTAAGAATATGCCTCCCACTTTTGAATTCATGGGATGGAAGTAGTTCGAATTTGAATTTGAGTTCAAACCACCCTCTTTCTAGTTATACCCAAAAAGACCTCAAAAGGTTTTGGACTTGGGTGAATTTTGGCATGAGCCTTCCTAGCAAGGTGTTGGAGTTTTTCATATGCTCAGCCCCTGGATGATGCATGTGCGAAATGCCACTTTTGCATTTTGTGAGTTTATTCTCTAATGAGCATGTTGATGGTGGTTACTTGCTCTTCAAATGTGTTCATGAAGTTTCTTCAAATGAAGGTTGAGTGTGGTGATGAACACTTTGAATATGTGCCAAAAACTTAGGCCCTTACATTCCTCCCCCCTTAAAAGAATCTCGTCCCGAAATTATAAGGTGAAAATGAGAGAGGGTGGAAAAATTACCGTATATGCGACGTGAAAAAGTTGGGGTAGTTAGTGCGAAGAAATCCTTCACTCTCCCATGTCGCTTCATCCATGGAGTGATTACTCCATAGAACCTTGTAGAACCACAACGTACGGTTGCATGTGGTTGGGGCCTTTTCATCAATAATCTGAACCGGTTCCTCCCGATACGTGAGATCTGGTTTCAGTTCTTCTATGTCCTCCAGCTGAATGGTAGTTGATAGCTTAAGACACTTCCTCAGCTGGGAAATGTGAAAGACGTCGTGCACACCGGAAAGTGCTTCTGGTAATTTCAGCCAGTATGCTACTGATCCACATCTTTCGGTAATCTGAAATGGACCGATGAATCGGGGTGCCAACTTTCCTCTCACCCCGAATCTGTTTACGCCCTTCATTGGAGACACACGTAGATATACGTGATCCCCGACTTCAAATTGTAGTGGGCACCTTCTCCGGTCCTCATATTGTTTCTGTCGGGATTGGGCGACTTTTAGGTTCGCTTGAATCAGCCGAACCTTTTCTTCCGCGTTATTGAAAAGATCAATCCCGAAGGTAACCCTTTCGCCAGACTCACACCAATTCAGCGGTGTGCGGCATTTTCTTCTGTATAGCGCCTCGTAAGGTGCCATCTTGATGCTGGCTTGGTACCCATTGTTGTACGAGAACTCGGCCAACGGCAAGTGATCATCCCAGTTCTTGCCGTGGTTGATGGCGCAAGCTCGTAACATATCTTCCAAAATTTGATTTACCCGCTCGGTTTGCCCACCCGACTGCGGGTGGTATGCTGAACTATGGATCACCTTCGTCCCCAATGCAGCGTGTAGCTGATCCCAAAAACGGGACACAAATAAAGTGCCCCGATCCGATATGATGGTACGGGGTACGACGTACAAGCATAGGATCTGTGAGATGTACAGTTCAGCGTACTTCTTGGCGTTATAGTTGGTGTTGACCGGGATGAAATGGGCAACTTTGGTGAGCCAGTCGACGACCATCCACACAGAATCATGCTTCTGAAAGGTGGTGGGTAAAACAACGATGAAGTCCATGCTCACATCCTCCCACTTCCAAGCAGGAACACCCAGTGGTTGTAGCAGTCCCGGTTTCCGCATATGATCTGCCTTCACCCTTCGACATGTATCACACTCGGACATGTACTTTGCGATCTCCCACTTCATCCGTGTCCACCAAAACTTGCTTCTGAGTTCTTGATACATTTTGTGGGTGAATAGAAAACTTTGACAAGTGAGCCTCATCAAAGATTTTCTTCCGTAATTCTGGGTTACGGGGTACGACGATCTGGTCCTTGAACCATAGGACGCCGTCTCCGTCCTTCTGGAAACATTTCAGCTCCCCACTGTCTATACGTCTCCGCAAATGCGACATGCCCTTGTCATGTTTCTGAGCAGCCGCTATCTCTTCACGGATGGTGGGGATCAAAGCTAAGTTGTATAGAGCTCCGTGTGGAATCACATGCAGTGGTGGTTCACTCTCTTCCAACGGTGTGATGGTCAGATTGTTGACGTGTGACTTGCGGCTCAGCGCATCTGCCACTATGTTTGCCTTGCCGGGGTGATAATGGATCTCTATTTCATAATTCTTTATCAACTCTAACCATCTTCGCTGCCTCATGTTCAGCTCTTTTTGAGTGAATATGTACTTGAGGATTTTGTGGTCGCTATATAAATGTACGAGGTTACCGAGTAGGTAGTGCCTCCACATTTTAAGTGCAAGTACCACGGCAGTGAGCTCCAATTCGTGAGTTTGATAATTATGCTCATGGTTTCTGAGCTGCCGTGACCCATACGCGACCACTCTTTGATCTTGCATCAGCACACATCCGAGCCCAATGCCGGATGCATTGCAGTACACATCGAATGGTTTTGTTGTGTCTGTCTGCGCCCGAACCGGTGCTGATGTTAGGTTCTTGACTAAAGCCTTGAATGCTGCTTCACATGCTGGACTCCAAACATATTTGGTAGCCTTCTTCAGCAGCTCCGTCATCGGCTTGGCAATCTTTGAGAATTTCGGAATGAACCTCCGATAATATCCCGCGAGTCCGAAGAAACTCCGTACCTCATGAACAGTTCTCGGGGATTTCCAATTCAGCACTTGTGTGATCTTACTAGGGTCTACAGCGATACCCTCCGCTGAGATGATATGCCTGAGAAAAGGCACTTGCGATATCCAGAATTCGCATTTGCTGAATTTCACGTATAGCTTGTGATCCCGCAGCCGTGTCAAGACTATACACAGATGCTTCTTGTGCTCTTCCTCCGACTTGGAATATACCAATATATCATCGATGAAGACCACAACAAACTTGTCCAGCTCCGGCATGAATACCGAGTTCATCAAATACATGAAGTGAGCTGGAGCGCTGGTGTAACACCCTCATTCCTGGTGTCAGCATATATTCATGTTTCATGAAGAGAGAATATTTTAAAAGAAATAGGAACAAATAAATTTATCAAAATATAGCCAATAAGAGCCGAATCCAGCTCACCGAGAGCGCCGAAGACAACTTGCCGCGGCCGCTGGCCACGTGGCATGTTCGGAGCTCATCCCTGCAAAGTGGGGAGAGGTACGCCACTAAACTGGCTACGTGGCAGGCTCGGGGCTCATCTCCGCAAAGGGGGAGAGGTCCGACCCTGCGGGACACATGTTGCCCCCGGAGCTAGCCTCTACGGAAGAAGCAAAGGCATTTTTTTAGGACACGCATCACCTTCAGAGCTAGTCACCGCGGATATCAGAGGACCAGTCGCGCGGGATACGTGTCAATCTCGGAGCTTACCTCCGAGAGGTCCGGTTCTATTGGACACGTGTCGCCACCGGAGCTTATCTCCGGGAGGTCCGTCACTGTTGGACACGTGTTAACCTCGGAGCTCGTCTCTGAGAAGAAAGGAAGTCTGGCGCTGTTAGGACACGTGGCACACCCGGAGCCACCTCCGAGAGAGGGAAGGTCCGAGACTAACACGTAGCATGCGCGGAGCCCATCTCCAGTGGAGAAGGAGATCTTGCTCGCTTGACACGCGGCACAACCGGAGCTCATCCCTGTGAAAAGGGAGAGACCAGGACCCGGTGGACACGTGGAGCTTCCGGAGCTCATCACCGAGGAGGTAACGAGTTCTGGAGCGGTTTTTGGATTCTGTATGCGTAGAAATACCGGAACAAAAACCGACCTGAATTCCACAATGATACCGCACCAAATCGACTAAAGATAAGATGGTAAGATTCAACGAAAATCTGAATAGAACTTTTATTCAAAGTCCAATCAGATTAGGACTCTTCTTTTCCCGATTATAAATAGAACCCAAAACTTCTGGCTGAAACCACAAACTTCTTTTCGAACTCCTGAGCCGATGACTTAGAGCCCTAGCCCTAACTCGCCGAGTAAGCCCATCGCCGGAGTTCAGCAAGAAAGATCGCCGGAAGAGAGCCTCAACGATCTGTCGGAGGAGGACCTCGAGACCGAGAAGAACGTAAGGTAGGTCTCCTATACCACCTTACGACATCGTTGTGTTTTCCTTGCATCTGTTCTTCGATTCCTTTCAAACAGAAGCTTTCTTATGGACAGATCACTTGATGATCAGGTTGATCTAAAGACAAGATCATCGCCACGTCCACCTTTGATCCGAACACCTCTGTTCATCATAAAATCAATGCAAGGCATGCAAAGAACACGTACAAACTAATCTAATAAAACTAATCATAGGATAGCATGCATATGCATCATCGCATCTAGTTAAAGGTTGTGCATGATATTGATTGTTGTGGATCTTGTATGTGCGTGATCCTGTGTAGCAGGACAAGCTCAGGGAGCTGTCTACGACGAACTGCAACAACAAGGTTGCGAGATCCAAGAGAAACTGGAACCGTAAGAACAAGGCAAGTGCTCCTTGACCATATTGATCCTATGTTTTGGGAAAAAACTGTTTTGTTTTGCGAAAAGGTGTGTGTGCTGAGTCAAACATAATGGGAAACCCTTTTATAGGAGTTTGCTAGTTTTGGTTAAACCACCCTTGTCGCCAGGGAAGTTTATGAGTCGGGTATGGTTTTTGTTTTATGCTTCGCTGAGTCCATGGGATTGGGAAGCGAGATAGATGTGTCTAGCTAACTGCACTCGTAATGATAAATGAGAAACTGATGTTGTTAATGAACATGGATCGGAGGGAGATCTAGGCAAGCCTGGGTTTGTGAATGAGGTAGCATGAGATGATGGTTTACTTGCCGTAGATCTAAGGACTGGTTCATGCATGCACATGCCAGGATAACAGTGCCACCACAAGGCCAAGTATGGGTGCGGCTTAGCTGAGTAATTAGGTAAGTTGCTAGATTGTTATGGACTGTGGAAGGCGCGGGGAATGGGAGTCGAGTGAGGACTGCCCTGGGAACTGCATGGCACAAGAGGGGGCTCGTGGGTTAGAGAATTGGAGATTCTAGCCTGCCGGTGAAACCTTAGTGAGTCCATACATCTAGTAGTCCTTTTGTAAAGGCTATTTTGTGATCTCTTGACCATACACCGACGGTCGTGTACTGGTATAATGGAGGTTCTGCAGTCGCCGACGGGTGACGAAATCACAAACTTGTGGGTAAAGAGGTGCAAACTCTGCAGGGTTCTTAAAACTATCATGATAGCCGAGCTTACAGTCACGAGCGCCTGGCCAACTGCCATGATTAGTTGGGATGGTTATTGGGATGGTTCTTGGTTATGGTTTGATTATGGTTTTGGTTTTTTCGGGACTGTTGAGTCTGGGTGATAAGATGGGTTGCATGACTGTTGGGTCATGGCAACGAGATTAGTCTCGGTGTGAGACGAAGTTATTTATGAGGTGAGATGGTAGCGCATACGAGATGGTATTCGTGAGATGGTAGCAAATACGAGGAGGTATTTGTGAGCAAGAATGAAGTTGGTTAATGTTCGGGTGGAACATGGAAAGTGATGGAGGTATGTTGCTAATTTAATACAATGCTGGGATTACATTCACCTAAAGGTTTAGTTTCTGTTTTATTATGGTTTTGATAAATAACTTTGCTTTCTGCAATGAACCATTTATACCTACCTTGTTATGAGCTACATATCATGTTTTCCCGCACTTGTTGAGTACATCACTGTACTCAAACTTGCATTATTATTTCATCATCAGCAGCAGAAGGAGATTTCTATGGAGACCAAGTGGAGCATTAGGCGCGTAATCTGTTCTCAACATTGCCTGTGGAAGGAAGTAGAGATGGAGCCACTTCTGCTTAGATTTGCTTCCGCATTAGTAGGATTGCTTCCTCCTTAGAATAAAGACATCCGCTGCATAAAAATAAGACTTCCGCTGTGAGCATGAGTCCAGGACTCATGAGACATTGTAATAAACTCTGTTATTCGTGGTAATATATATTCTGAATTCAGTTTGTGGATCACATGTGTATGTGTGATGAACATCCTGGGCACACATGTGCATTAGTTCTCGGTTCCGTGGTTTTCCACATAATTGAGGGCGTCACAGCTGGTGAGGCCAAAGGACATGATCAGGTACTCATAAAGTTCGTACCTCATCGAGAAAGCTGTTTTCGGAATATCCTCAGCCCGTATTTTAATCTGGTGGTACCCGGATCTTAAGTCCATCTTGGAAAAGATCTTTGCCTCGACCAACTGATCAAACAACATGTCGATCCGTGGCAACGGGTACTTGTTCTTGATGGTTACAGCATTTAATGGACGATAGTCCACGCAAAGCCGCAACGTCTCATCCTTCTTCACGAATAATGCCGAACAGCCCCATGGCGAGGAGCTCGGCCTAATAACACCCTTCTCCAGCAGGTCCGTTAGCTGGGTCTTCAGTTCAGCCAACTCCTTGGGCACCACCTTGTACGGCCTTTGGGATATTGGCATGGTTCCCGGTGCAAGTTCAATCTTGAACTCCACTTCTCGGTCGGGCGGCATCCCCGGTAAATCATCCGGGAACACGTCAGGGAACTCTCAGACCACTGGAATATCTTCCAATCTGATGGTTATGGATTGATAGACACTTGGAAGTTTTATTTCTGGACTGTCCAGAAATAAGGAGTGAGATCCGTGCACTTCTGAGTTCAAGTGCACGATTCGAAGGACGGTGTCGAAAACAGCGCCGTGGCGGGTTAACCACAACATCCCTAGGATGACGTCGACGTTCTGTCCCTCTAAAATTATGAGAGACGTAGGGTACACTCTACCCACTAAGCATAACGGTGCTTTGGAAACCATTACGCTTGCTGAAATATTCCCACCTGGTGAACAAATCAAATATGGACTATCGGTGGGTAGTATTTGCATGCTGTGTTTAGCAATGAAAGCTTGGCTAATAAAATTGTGCGTGGCACCTGAATCAAATGATATTATAGCGGGATGCTGGTGGAGATGGAACATACCTGCAATGATTGGTCCACCCTCCGGCACGTCCTCTAGGGCAAGTTGGTGGACAGTGCCGGGCCTAGGGTTTGCCCGCCACACATTAGTAGGGTTTCGGGGCTGATTCCTCCCCAGAAGTTGCAGTGCAACTCCGCCGCCTTGCCTCTCCGGACAACTGCTGGCGAAGTGTCCTGGACGACCACATTTGTAGCATGTGGCCGCTGCTTGTCCAGTGCTTGGGGGACGAAAGCCCGGCATGCGCTGCTGAGGTGTATACGCACGCAGCGTCGCCCGCTGCTGCTGTTGTTGTTGCGGAGGTGGTGCTGGCAGTGCCGGCCTGAATGCCGGTGAAGAATATGGCCGACTGCGGAATGACATCGGCCTCTGTGGTGGCTGCCAGCAAGGACCCGATGGTGGGCGATTCACCATCCGATATTTTTGAGAAGGACCACCTCCTTCTTGCTGCTTTGCGGCGCGCTTCGCTTCCTTTCCGCCGCCGCTAACTCCTTGCTGGAGTCTTCCTGAACAATCGCAGCATCAATTATGTCATTGAGGCTGTCGCGGTCGAACATCGCCAGCTTGTCTTTCAGGAGCGGGTTAAGCCCCTGAGAGAAGTAATCCCGCCGCTTCTCGTCGGTATCGGCATGATGCGTAGAGCGCAAGATCGTTAAATGCCCTGGAATATTCCAGCGCGTTTCGACTTCCTTGTTGCAGGCGTAGGAACTCCTGCGTCTTCCTCTTCATGATACCCGGCGGTATGTGATAGGCCCTGAAGGCCGTCCTGAATTCCGTCCAGGTCATAACTCGGTCGGTAGGCTGCGAAGCACAGTAGTTCTCCCACCATACGCTCGCGGGTCCCTGAAGCTGTTGGACCGCGAATTGAGTCTTACACCGCTCACTCACTTGGAGCAGCCCGAACTTCATTTCCATCGTGCGGAGCCAATCGTCCGCATCGATGGGTTCATCCGCCCTTGAGAATACCGGGGGATGAGTCACCAGAAAATCGGAGTAGGAGCTCTGTTGACGCTCCTCACGGTCTTGATGCCTCTCTGGTCGAGACGTATTTGCAATGAGAGTTTGCAGCAACTCCATGTGCTGCTGATGAGAACCCGCCATTGCTGCCACAATATCCGGCAAAGTAACTGTTGGCGGTGGCGGTTGTTGCTGTTGCTGCTGTTGCTGTCCCGAGGAGTCCTCGGGAGGCTGTTGGGAGGTCTCTCCCCCCTGACTGGAACCCCCAACGTCGGGGTTGGCACGAGTACGAGTTATTCTGAAATTCAAAACAGCAGCGATCAGCACATGTCATACTTAAAAATTCCCTGTGCAACAGTAGGTATTTATGTGACGCATGAATAATTTGCACGACATTCACATATATTGATAAAGCATAAACTTTATACAAGATACATTAGTCTCGGGTCTCCGAGAAGTCGTGCTCATGTCGTCACTACCTATACATACACTACTGTCTACACGACATGTTACCGATTACAAAAGTTTGGGTTACATTACCCTAGCTGCCCTACTTGGCAACAGTAACCCCCTACTCGGAGTAGAACTCGACTCCTGTGGGTCATCTTCCTCCGGTACCTCTACTGGTGGCTCTGGGTCTACAACCTCCTCTTCTGGCTAGGGTTCTCCCATTGGCGGAAGACCCAAGACCACGGGTACGGCGCCTACCGCCGGTATGCCCATTACCGGAAGTACGAGGTCCTGCAACGCATGCACCTCGTCCATGGCTTGGTTGTAGTCTTATTCCCAGCCTTGCCCCTCCTCAACAGCGTCGTCCCACTCTTGAGTAAGGACCTCGTTCTGCTGGGTCAGAGCCTGCACCTGTTGTTGCAAAGCCGCGATGTTGACATGGCTTTTCTTCTTCGCCTTCTTCAGACGATGCAACTGATTATGCTGTTCGTTCAGTCGCTTAATCGTCGGAAGGAGCACATTGCAAAGTGCGCTGTGAGCAACCTCAAAATGGTCTCCACGGCTTGTGCTCTCCTTGAGCTTTGCAGCAAGACAATCCGTATGAACAGCTTGGCTGTCCATCATGGCTTTTCCTGCCCTCAATTGGAGAATGAGGTTTGCCTCCGCGGGACTGTACCTTGGGCAACCCGGATCTGTTGCCTCCATGTACCTCCCTTCCTACACATGATTAGCCCGTCCCCCCACTGGAATGAGCGCGTATGGAGTGCCCTCCATAGCTCTCACATGTAGCTGGCAGAAATGCGGCATGGTGTCGCGGGCTGCCACTTACCACATTCTCTCCGGTTGTCTACCTCTCACCGTAAATGTGAACGGCGCCCAACCGGGTGGCGTAGGTCCTGCAGGAACTTCGACATGGATCGTCCACGTCTTGTTCCCCTTCTCGCCTTATTCTTTGGCGAAGTACTGTGGCATCTTGCTGTACCCGAAATATTGAAGCATTTGTCTCAATGCTTCCGGATAGCCGCTGTGGTGAGAACAGTGGGACACCACCCACCCGTTCTCCAACTGTTTATCCGCTGTCATATGTAAAAACATATTTGAGAAATATCAAATATTTATTTGAACATTAAACTATTGATTTATAACATAAAACATGTCATTGAACTCATAAAACTTGGAAACATAGTTCAAACTTAAACAAATTTGACTACTGATCTGCTGTCCAAGATGACAGCCCTGACCAGTTTCAATTTCAACCTTATTTAGACAATGCTAAAGGCAAAACCAATTATGGAGCTCAACCATAGAGTTAAATCTAACTTCAATAGCTTTCCAGAAAGTATTTTATTGGCCTAAGATCTGTCCTAGTTCAAAAGTTATGAGATGTCAAAGTTAACAGATTTTCTGGAAAAAATTGGACAGCACCTCCCTGCTTTAGGTACTGATTTGATCTAAGAATTCCAGTTAATTCTGCTCCCAATATGACAAAACTTTCTGTTACAAAGTTGTAACCAATCTCATTAACTTTTCAGAACTACCTCATTTTCTATTTTTGGATTTTTAGGCAGGAAGTTATGCTCAATTTACAGAGAGTTACAGAGAGTGTTTGCTCTGCCCTGTTTTCTGGACAGTTTCAACTCTACTGCATTTTTCGATTGGTTAGAGGATGAAACACCTCTGGACCTCAATGGAAAAGTTGTAAAGCTCTTCGGAAGCTTTCCATAAATGTATCATATGACCCCTACCTCAAAAGAACTCAACCTCTAACCTCTGATTAACTTCAGCTTTATTTCAGCTGAAAACAGGGGACTTTGTCCTTAGTATCCCATAAGTTGAAAACTTATAAACTTTGAATATCCTGATTAACGGAAGAGGTTACAGAAAAGTTTTAATGCTCTATATTAAAACCTTCAAGTTTTACCATGAAGTTGATCATTTAGTGGGGTGTGACGTTGATGCGTCACCAGATCATGTCGGTACTACGTCCCCACAAAGAAAAACCTATACCGGACTTAGCCGGCTTTGTTAGTTCAGTGGCACTAAGTGTCACTCGCACACGGATGCTACACATCTACCTTTTCGTGGTTAGACTACCTGCAGATAACTCACACAATCGTTAGACTCGGCTGCACACCGAGCCCGGTATCCATACAGTTCATACACCCGGCCGTCATCACTCGCCCGGATGTTGTCAAGCCAAACATGCCTTGAGATACGTGTTCACGTTACTAACCACGTGACGGGGTCTCCCAAATTTCCCAAAGCACGCCAGGGACAGACATTGCTCGAATACCCCAAACGACATGACGAGTCGTAGAGGATATTAAAGCGGGTCGGGTTACCTGCCACCTAGGCTCCACCCTTCAGCTTGTGCACACTGGTGGACAGCGCTTACGTGCACCCCCCAAGACATAAAGCGTCCCGAGATGCACAATTTTCTGACATAATCGAATAGGTTAGTATGCCACTTTCTATACACTAATAACATCCTTATATGGGCTACCAACTCGTTCCTCACTGGATTTTTTTTTGAAAAAGATGACCTTTGTAGTGCGTTAAACCTCAAGCGAGCTCTGATACCACGCAGACACGACCCTATCGGCCTTGTCGAGCCAGGATCACGCTGAGGGGTGCTGCGTTGCATAGCACCGGATAACGCACGTCAAAGCTATAAAGCGGAAGCAAAGTTTTATTACATAAACCAGTTTATGAACATTTTTACAACAAAATAGTCCACTCCACACTCACGGGCATAGACTAAGCATTGAGTTCACGTTCAGCCCGTGAACGTGTCCAAACTAGCACACACACACACACACACTAACACGGCGGTGTGCACGACTCCTACTCGACGGGGTTCCCCTCCTGGGGTTCCGTCTCCTCCTCGGGAGTCCGTTCCTCATAGAACCCTGCAAAAGCATCAAACACAAGCAGTGAGCACGAAGGCTCAGCAAGACTGACCCGTCTCTCCTACTCATGGAACTTCTACATGATGGTTGATAGGTTACATGAGGTAAAACAAGTTGCAAAGGACTGGCCTAATTAGTGGAAGCTTACTTTCAAGTTTTAGCAGCAGGTTGTGGAGAACCTTACGCTAAGGCACATGAGAGAGCTGCAATCAAACAAGAAACGCATTTCTCTCATGTACTTTTTCCAAAGTTGAAAAGAACTTTAATTAGCTCTAAACTACGACAAATCATTAACAATCAAAGTCCATCTTTCATTCAACAATATTTTAACATGTAACTAGCCTGTTCTTTCTACGCCACGGTACAGTGAACAAGTGGTACTCACTGACCGCGAGGGACGGCGATTATAATCAATTTACACCTGCAGGGTTACCCGAATAACCCGTCACGTACGCCCGTACTCGATGTTGCCTACAGCAACCATCACGGACGTCGTACGCAACCACCTTTCACACGTCAGCCAAATATTGAACCGGTCCTATCGTCCCGAGCAAGAGGTCTCTGCACGCGCATCTCAGTGCTGCCAGCCGATTTACACCTCGAGCTCTCAACCTACCCTCTGAACAACAGGCAATGCCTCAATACCCAGCTACCCGAGTTACATCGGTTTCTCGGTTCCCATATAGCCGGTAGGTCTTCGGTACTGTTCTAGCTTGTTCAACAGGCCCGCACACGGCTCGGTCCTCAATCGACACAAGCGGAGCTATAGCACCCAGGTCCCCAAAGTCCTACTTCCCTTACTCTCCGCTCAGTCTCATTTTTCTTGCCATGTGTTTCATTTGCTATTCTTACCTGAGTGATGTGCCTCTAGCCTATTCTCGCGAGTAGTTCCAACTACTCGACTTGTACCGAACCTTAATCTATCTTAGCATTGCAGTGGCTAACGAAGTTTTCCATCCTAATCCCAACCCATGGTTTTCTTGGCTATGCATTTGGGTTTCAAACAAGACTCTAATGCAAGAGATAAGTGGTACTCAAAGAAAGTGCTCAAAACAATAAAAATTTGTAAAGAGGTTTATGCAAACTGAAACTTGCCTTGCTGCTCTTGGTCGTAGGCTAGCTGCTCTTCCGGAGTGACGAAGTCTAAGACTTCAGGCTCCTCCTCAACCTTAGCGACTACATGAGGTAACAAGTATATGTATCAATTTAAATGCATTTGAATTAAATTTAAACTTGTAAAGACTATAAATCCCACTATACAGACCCAATCACTCTGAAATTTTTTACTGTGGTTTGGTTACAACCTAAACAAAGACTTGGCCAAGTTTTAGTTGCAGCAAAGCTCATTTGAGCTCTCCACAAATAATTATGTACTTGACCTTAATTGGAGCTCTTAGGGTGTTCTAGGGATTTTCATGGAGTAAACCATGACTTTATGAAAAATATATTTTCAGAGGGTTCTAATGGAGTTGGTATCACTTAATTTGAAGGTTCCTAGCCTAAGATATGAGCTAAACAATTTCAGAGAAATTCTGAAAATGTTTCTGGACATTTTCTATTTTCTCTGGAATAGTTTTGTTAATCACACCATTAGGTGGATCAAATGAGCTCAAATGGATCTGAAAATTTTATGGAAGTTCAAGGATAGTTTGGTGAACAACCTAGCAAAATTTCAGAATTTTCCTCCAAAGGATTCTCCAGTTAAAATTCCAAACATTTTAAATTTTGAAGAATTAATTCTGCAGAATTAAGGATTTTCATGAAGTGAAACTTGATTTTCTGGAATGTATTCAGAGATCTGAATCCAACAAAATTTGGTTCACTTGATTTGGAGTTTCCTAGCAAAAGTTATGTGGATTTGAAGTTTGAACAAAATCTGAAAATCGGGAAAAGTTCAAACTGCTGCGCGTGGGACCCGGGGCTACGTGTCAACTTCTAAGCGGTCGACACACGGCCCACAGAATCTTTCACGCGCAGCCGCACCTGATCCATGCCACAGCGAATTCCGGTTTCAAAATATCTGTCGCTGACGCGTGGGACCGGGGGCTTCGTCTACCTCCGGCCTCCCGCGCTCGGCTGCCGCGACCCCTCGCCGGAGAGCTCGCCGGTGGCCTCTGTGGTGCGCCAAACTCCATGATTCTTGCCGCCTCTGCCTAAATCCACCCGGGGAACAAGATGCTGGGCTCAGCTCGTCATGAAAATCACCGGCACAAGGTCGGCGACGAGCGGCAGCTTCGGAGGAACTTCGGCCGTGTCGGCCGATCTTCCTAGCACCACAACGGACCGAGCAAAAGGCCAGAAACCATCAGTGGTCCCTAAGGAAGCTCGGCATGGGCTCGGAACAGCTCGGGAGAGGACCGAAGTAGGCTCTCACCGTGCGCCCGATGCTTGCCGCATGATCCGCCGTCGTTAAGCTCTAAAATATGCTGTGTACAGAGGTCCTCATGCTAGAGGTTGTGAAAGCAACTTGTGCGCCACTAAGTCTAGTGGATGTAGGAACGGATTGAGACTCTCTCAACCTTTATGGAGTGTGAATTCGTCGTAGCCGCACCCGAAGGTCGGTCTGCACCGAGTGAAAGGAAAAACTGAAACTTGTCGCCGGCGATCAAGCACTTGGGCTGTCGCTCGGGGGTGAGAAGCACCGGTCCCTAACGCATCCAGGGACGCCTCAGCTTGGGCGTAATACCCTCCCGTTTGGGCTCTCCACGGGAGCCCGAGGTGCGGCGGACATAGGTCCCCGAAAGGAACTCTCGGCATGGCCGAGATCGTCCGAGTTCAACCAATTTCCAGCGATGGGGAAGGAGAAAGAGAACCCCTCTTACCGTTTTACAGCTCGGAGAGAGCGAAGAGGCGGTGATCACTGATGCTCTGATCAACTCCGAGCGAGCGGCGGCGAGGCGATGTTTTTCTTGCGTGAGAGCGAAGAAACAATGGATAACGCCTCAGTTTGGCTCAGCTGCGGGGATAAGAGGGAGGATGAGGCGGTTCGGTGGTCGGGAGCGGCAACCAGCTGCTGTCCCTACTGCTCCTCGCCGTGGCGATAGCCCAAGCCGGCGCAAGAAACCGGGCTGAGTCCCTCAGTCGGTTACTTTTGCTTCAGTGGCTGACATGTGGGTCCCACCCAGGGTTTTAACCTCTGAAATTAACTTTTCTCCACTGCTCTAAACAGTAGAGCCCAAATTAACCTCAGGCATTTGAATTATCTACCCCTGGACCATTTGAATGGGATAGAATTCAAATTGGTTTGTGTTTGACTAAATTTCAGCATATATGCAGTTTGAAATTCAAACAAAGTTTGAATTTGCTAAACTTAGCTCATGTCAAGATCAACTCCAAATGGAGTGAAAATTGGTGTGTGAGCTCACAAAAATGTGCTGAGTAAGAATATGCCTCCCACTTTTGAATTCATGGGATGGAAGTAGTTTGAATTTGAATTTAAGTTTAAACCATCCTCTTTCTAGTTATACCCAAAAAGACCTAAAAAGATTTTGGACTTGGGTGAATTTTGACATGAGCCTTCCTAGCAAGGTGTTGTAGTTTTTCATATGCTCATCCCCTAGATGATGCATGTGGGAAATTCCACTTTTGTATTTTGTGAGTTTATTCTCTAATGAGCATGTTGATGGTGGTGACTTGCTCTTTAATTGTGTTCATCAAGTTTCTTCAAATGAAGGTTGTGTGTGGTGATGAACACTTTGAATATGTGCCAAAAACTTAGGCCCTTACACCGTGTGAGGCGCGAGGAATGGGAGTCGAGAGAGGACTGCCCTGGGAACTGCATGGCACAAGAGGGGGCCCATAGGTGGGAGAATGGTGATTCGAGCCCGCTGGTGAAACCTTAGTGAGTCCATACATCTAGTAGCCCCTTTGTAAAGGCTATTTTGTGATCTGTTGGCCATACACCGACGGTTGAATACTGGTATAATGGAGGTTCTGCAGTCGCCGACGGGTGACAAAATCACAAACTTGTGGGTAAAGTGGTGCAACCTCTTAAGAGTGTAAAACTATCATGATAGCCGTGCTTACAGTCACAAGTGCCTGGCCAACTCACATGATTAGAGGGAAATTTGGGATGGTTATTCGGTATGGTTATTGGTATGGTTATGGTATAGTCTTGGGATTGGTTTCGGGACGGTTGAGTCTTGGTAATGAGATTAGTTTTGGGACTGTTAAGACATGACAATGAGTTTTGGTCTCATTTATGAGATGGTTATTATGAGCATGAGATGATGTCGATAAAGATTAATGGCTGGATGAGACGTGATAAGTGGTAAAATCTGATGGAGGTATGTTACTGTTTTAATTGGATATATGTTGGGATCAAATTCACTTAAAGATAGTTGCTGTTTTTTATCATGTTTGTGAAATAAATTTTGCTTTCTGCAATGAGCCTTTTTATTCCTATCTTGCTGTAAGCTACATGTCATACTTTTCCCGCACTTGCTGAGTACGACATGTACTCACCCTTGCATTATCATACAAACATCAACAACAGATGAGGACTAATATAGTATGTCCAAAAGTGAACCTTAAAATAAGGGGGGTAGACTTCCTTGCCAACCTTATTGTCTTGGATTCCCAAGGGCTTGATATAATACTTGGAACGGATTGGTTAAGCAAGCACAATGGAGTGATCCAATGTGCTGAGAGGAGCGTGCAGTTGACAAATGAGCATGGTACTCGTATTGAGTTCGAGTCAGCCCAACAGGCAACCGAGAAGGCAACGTTGAACCACGACAAAGAAGCAACATTGGAAAGCATTGCAGTGGTTCAAGAATATTCGGACGTGTTCCCGGAAGAACTTCTAGGTATGCCACCTGACCGGGACATTGAGTTTGCCATTGATTTAGTACCTGGAACTGCACCTATAGCGAAGAGGCCATATAGGATGCCCGTTAATGAACCAGTGGAACTCAAGAAGCAAATTCAGGAGCAGCTAGAAAAGGGTTTTATTCGCCCGAGCTCGTCACCATGGGGAGCCCCCATGCTCTTCGTAGATAAGAAGGATGGGACCCAAAGAATGTGTGTGGATTATAGGTCTCTCAATGAGGTGACGATCAAGAATAAATACCCGCTGCCCCGTATAGAGGACCTGTTCAACCAAATGAATGGTGCCCGAGTTTTCTCCAAGATTGATCATCGGTCGGGATACTTCTAGCTGAAGATTAAGCCCTCCGACATACCCAAGACTACCTTTCGAACATGGTATGGTTCGTATGAGTATACCATTATGTCTTTTAGGTTAGCGAATGCACCCTCATATTTCATGTACCTCATGAATAAGGTCTTCATGGAGTACTTGGACAAGTTCGTCATGGCTTTCATCGACGATATCATGGTGTATTCGAAAAGCGAGGAAGAACATGAAGAACACTTGAGATTGGCATTGAAGAAACTGCGAGAGCATCAATTGTATGCCAATTTCAGCAAATGTCAATTTTGGCTAAAGAAGATATCGTTTCTAGGCCACATCATCTTCGAGGAAGGAGTATCGGTTGATCCTGGAAAAGTGGGAGATGTTCTGAAGTGGAACCAACTGCAGAACGTGAGGGATATTCGGAGTTTCCTTGGGATGGCTGGATACTATTGTCGGTTCATCAAGGATTTCTCCAAAATAGCAAAGCCTATGACTGAATTGCTAATGAAGGGAATAGCATTTCAGTGGACACCCATGTGTCAAGAAAGCTTTGAGGAGCTCAAGGAAAGGCTAACCACAGCACCGGTTTTGGTATTGCCGGACGTGAGCAAGAGCTTTGACATATATTGTGACGCATCAAGACAAGGTCTTGGATGCGTGCTCATGCAAGAAGGACAAGTGGTAGCCTATGCGTCAAGTCAACTAAAGAAACACGAGCTGAATTACCCCACACATGATTTGAAACTTGCAGCCGTGGTACATGCCTTGAAGATTTGGAGACATTATATCCTTGGCCACCGATGTGAGATCACGGATCACAAAAGCCTCAAGTACATATTCACCCAAACGGATTTGAATTTGAGGCAATGTCGATGGTTGGAACTCATCAAGGATTATGATGTTGGAATCAACTATCACCCCGGAAAGGCCAATGTAGTAGCAGATGCATTGAACCGAAAGGGAGCATGTCACCAACTCACGGTTCGGGAGCTACCGCCGGAGCTGCGCAAGGAGTTCGAATGGTTACATCTCGGGTTCTTGAACGAGATGGAAGTGATGGAACTCCATTCTTCGCTGGAACAAGAGATAAGAGATGGCCATGCAACGGATGAGGAAATCAAGGAGATCAAGGAAAGAATCCGACAAGGCATCGAAAAGGACTTCAAAGAAGACGAGAAGGGTACGCTTTGGTTAGGAAAAAGGATTTGTGTGCCTAACGTGAAGCACATCCGCGACACGATATTAAAGGAGGCACACGACTCACCTTATTCCATACATCCCGGCAGTACAAAGATGTACAAGGACCTAAAAACTTGTTATTGGAGGGATGGTATGAAAAGGGACATAGCTGAGTATGTTGCCCTATGCGACACGTGCCAACGGGTGAAGGCCGAACATCAAAGACCCGCTGGACTGTTGCAACCATTGAAAGTACCCGAGTGGAAGTGGGAAGACATCAGCATGGATTTCATTGTCGGATTACCACGTACTCGGTCGGGTTACGACTCCATCTGTGTTATTGTGGACCGATTGACGAAAACAGCCCATTTTCTTCCTGTTAAAACCATGTACCGCGTCGTGGAACTAGCCGAGCTGTACATGGAGCAAATCGTGTGCCGTCATGGAGTCCCGAAGAGGATAGTTTCAGATCCGGGTACCGAATTCACCTCTAGGTTCTGGAAGAAGCTGCATGAAGCTATGGGTACACGACTGGATTTCAGATCCGCTTACCACCCGCAAACTGATGGGCAAACTGAGAGGACAAATCAAATTTTGGAAGACATGTTGAGAGCCTGCACCTTGAAACATGGGCGTAGTTAGGATAGGACCTTGCCGTATGCTGAGTTCTCATACAATAACGGCTATCAAGCCATCTTGAAGATGTCACCTTTCGAAGCATTGTATGGTAGACGGTGTAGAAAGCCGCTGTTTTGGAATGAGACCGGAGAGAACCAAGTGTTTGGACCCGAAGTGCTGCAAGACGCCGAGAACCAAGTCCAAAAAATACGGGAGAACTTGAAGGCTGCTCAGTCACGACAAAAAGGTTATGAGGACAATAGGCGAAGAAAGTTGACTTTCGAAGTAGGAGACTTCGTGTACCTTAAGGTATCGCCTATGTGGGGATCACCCCGTGGTTCACCCACTCCAGGATTGCATAGGGTGGTGTCGTGCGATGCGGCACCCAACAACACACACGAAAAGAATTTAAGAACAATATACAAACTTTTATTTGATATAAAATAGCGGAAGTCATTTTACAAAACTTAATTAACAGCAGAAGTAATTTACATAAGTAGGCTCTCATCCTAACTATGCAAAGGTGCAGCCGTCCAACCCGGGGACGCTACACACTAGCAGCATGGAACCGGAGATTCACGGCGGCATGCAGGGCTCCAGCTCGGCCGTGTACCCCGACGGGGGCATCGCCTCGTCCTCGGATCCCTCCTCATAACTCTCACCTGCACACAGCTCAAATATTGCAACCGTGAGCACGATGGCTCAGTAAGTCTTAATCGTCAACCCTAGGCATGGAACTCTACATGCAAAGATGTGTAAGATAGGAAAAGGACTTTGCAATAAAGACACACCTACATGTTGATCCTTACTTTCAGTTTTATAGCAACAGTTTATTGTTCTTAGGCATCCCTCACATCGGAAGTCCACAATCAAACAAGAAACGCTTTGTAAAGGTCCAAAAAATGCAAAGTCAATAAAGTGAATGTTGATTCCCATTTATGTTGGAATGCATGAAAATGGGACTTTAAAAAAAATTGTATACATGATGATGCACATGGGTGTCCAATCAAACGATCTCCTTCCTACATTCATTTGAAGGTGTTAAGCCAAGGTTGGATTAAACACCATGTGTAAAGTTCTCACATATAGGGAGGAGTTCAAATTCAGATTTTGAACTCAATTGTTCCCCTCAAGTTGCTGCCAAAAAGTTGGAGCATACAGGTATCCTCACATCATTGAATTCGAGGAAATTCATGGTGGCCACATCCTGATTTCAGGGTGGGCTAAAAAGGAGTCAAATATGACCATTTCCAGATGTGAGCTGAATTCCATGTTGAAAGTGAACTTCACACTGAATTCGGTTTATTCAAACTTCAGCCCACGTTTAAACCCCCGAAATATCAGATTGAGGGGATTTACTGGAATGAAGACCTTTTGGAAACATTTGGAGGATAAGGAGAGGAGTAAGGGGGTAGACCCCACATCTCAGTTGGCTGCTTTAACTTGCTCGCGAAATCTTTCTCTGTTCGGTGTCGAACACCAATCGAGCCTCCTCAGAGCGCCACCGAGGGCAGCCACCTCCAGCTTCCTGCATCGAGCTGGCGACCTGCTCGTGGCTTCAACACCTCACGGCGTGATCCTCTCACTCACCAACTGAGATGCAAGCGGAGGCCACCTCATCGCTGTTTCTGTCGCGCTGGCGACCAGCTCGGGGGATTGAGTAGCTTCCGGCGTAATATTTTGCTCACAAAAATAGCAACCCCGGGCGTTGTTTTCCCCTCGCACACGAACTGAACCGAGAGCTCCGAATTTAAAGTTTTGAACCTAACGGAAGGTTAACTCCCGGTAATCAAATTCAGTTTGTGGAATTTGCTGCAAATTCGAAATTTTAATTTGAGAGCCACTGTTGTTTAGGAGGGAGACTGCTGGTGGGACCCGCATGTCATAGAAACAGAGAACCATCTGATTTCTCTTCTGTGTGGGCTTGCCACCGAAGGGGGTAGAGCTCCAGCGAGCTGCCTGTTTGTTGGCTTCCCGAGTCGGTTCATGTCCCTGCTCTTATCTGCTTGCTAAAGGTCACAGGTTGCACACATCAAATGCTTCTTCTCTGCCTTACCCGAGCAAACCACGGCAGAGGAAGTCTTCCCACGTGCTCACAGCGCCGCTCCCTGCTGCCTCAGCCCGGCCACCTTCCAGTCACCGTGGAGTCCGGTTGATGGCCCTAGGAGCTGCACCGGCGCCTCCTCAACATCCTCCACCACTTCTCAGCTCGTCCCCGGCCTCCCCTCGCTGTGCCCGAGCCGTTCTTCGCCGGAAGAAAGCAGAGCACCGTCGCCCTCACTGCTCCTCGAGTTCCAGCCGCTCCAACGCCTCTACTGCACATCCAGCACCTCCCTAAGGTGCGCCAAGGTGTGTAGATCATGCTACCGCAGTCCCCTTGCCCTTCCCTATCACTGTCTTGCCGGAATTTGAGTTTTGGCGCCGGTACACGTGAAGAACAGCCCCAATCCAAAACTGTAAATTCGACCAACGTGGTTGATCATCGGTTCTACAATTCAAGCCACAGAAACTAGTGATCCTAGCACCCTCCCACGCCAAAGCACGCATCAAACCGTCCACCACAGGCCCCGGGCAACGAGAAATCGCCGGCGGCGGCAAAAACTGGTTGGTCCTCCGGTGAACCCTATGTTCCGGCCACTTGCTGCAAGTTTTAGCCTGCGTTCCATGTTCCCCGATCATTGGTGATGCTTTAGGGCAAGGTAGCTCGTCGGGAGAAGCTTCGGACGCGCCAGAACGCGTTGATGCCGAGCTCCCGAGCCGCCCCACCGGTACCGGCCTGTTTTCGGCCGTTTTCATGCGTGGAAACCTTGCCCGGCAGCTGCGCCATGTTCCCAGGAGCATGTAGGGCGAAACCAGAGCTAATTTGGTGGAGAAATGAGGGAGAACGAGCCATGCCACGATTTGAACTGGTGTGCATGCGCGCCTCTGGCGGGAGGTTGAAGAAGGACCTGACCAGTGGGCTCCCCTGTTAAGTCTCTGTGTAGATTTTAAACAGAGAGCTATCACAGTTTAAAAAATTCATAACTTTGTGTAGACAGCTCCAAAAAAGGTGAGACAAATTTTTTCTGAATCCTTAGGAGGAGTACTTTACAGAGGAACAAATTGCATGCTATGAAAATGCCCAGGAATTTCTGTAGAATTGTTTTTAGTAAATCCTTTAGGGATTTATTACAGGAGCAATTCTTTATGAAATATTCCCAAATTTGGGCAGCTAGTCCTTTTCATAGTGTCTGACCTCCAGTAAAATATTTTAGGATTTTTGGAGCTTATTTAGAGGGCTTAATCAGTAGGTTATCTCAGGATTAAATAAATTAGCTAAAAATCATAGAATTGATTTCCAGAAAATTGGTTCAAACTTCATACCTCCATAACTTTCTGTAGGGATGTCCAAAATTTGTGAAACAAATTTTGTTGGGTTTGTCTCAGTAAGTACTTTGCAGAAATGCAAAGAAATTGATCTGAAGATCTCTGGATATTCTCCAAGATTCATCAAAGTTAAATCTTTGGGAATTTAGTCCAGAATAATCTTTGTTGTGGAATTTCCTCAAATTTGACCAGGAAGTTCCTCATGACATTACTGATCTCCAGTAAAAATTTGAGCTTCATTGGAGTTCATTTGCTAGGTCAAATTACCTTCCAAATTTCAGCCTTTATTTGGAAAATTCAAATTTAAACAGAAACTTTTCAGAACTCCTGTTCAACTTCAAAAATTCATATCTCTCTGATGGTAGCTCCAAAAATGGTGAAACAAATTTTGTTAGAACCATGGAGACTTACCCTAATCAGATATTCCATTTCTAGCTATGTCAAAGCTCCTGATTTGGGCTCAAAATTCAGATAAGCATTGTACTTGTAGGAATTTTAAAGACTACATTATGCAATGACATGTCTCCAAATTTGGCTCAAGTCATCCTTAGAAAGTCTAGTATCCACTTAAAAATTCCCAAAGCCAATTAAGGATCCTAAATAGCAGTAGCTATGAATAGAAGTTCAATTTCTATAAACCTTTAATACTTACACATGTATTTTATTACATTTCATCATAGTGACCGAAGTTGAGGATACGCCGAAGCCTTTGGACGTCCTGCCACCAGAAGATCACTTCTTCTCTGACTCGCAACCAGGCAAGCCCCGGTTTGCACTTAAGTACCTTTTATAAAATTCTTTATTTGTATCACTTATGTCTAGGGTGAATGTTTGCATTAGAGTTAAGGTGTTTGAAACCCCACTTGCATAACCTTTTAAATCCTATGAAGGGTTGGGTAGCTTACAGAGCCGACGAGTAGACAAGGCCCTGCTAATATGCTTAGGACCTCGGTAGAAGTCGAGTAGTTGGAATCTACTCGCGAGGTAAGGTTTATCACACGGTTTGGTCAGAATAGAGAATGGCTTAAGAGTGGTGAAAATGAGATCCAGCAGGGGGGATAGGAAGCAGTGAGCGGAGGTCTCACGTGCGTAGCCCTGTTGGTTTCGATTGAGGACCGAGTCGTGTGCGGGCCTGCTGAACAAGTATCGAACAGTACCGGATGGCATACTGACATAAGCAGGAAACCGATGTAAATGGTTAACCTGGGTGCCGAGGCTTACCCAACCGTAAACAGGAGTGGGTTGAGGGTAGCAAGGTGTAAATCTGCCGGTGGGCCGTCACGCTCCACGCGGGGACCTCCTACCCGTTACGGATGGACCGGTTCGGCATTTGGATTGCCTTTGAAAGGTTGTTGCATACAACATAGTAGGAAGGGGTGTGGAATCACGCTTCTGAAAGTGGGTGTATGCAACGTGTTGTTCGGGTGTCTCCTGATTGCAATCACCGTCCCTCGCGGTTATTTGAGTACCGCTTGTTCACTGTTTCGTGACGTAGTAAGAAGTGAAGTAAGCCAGTTGAATGATAATATGCTGTGATGATATATTAATGTTTTGGAAACCATGTCTGCTGTAGATGTAGAGCTAATTAAGTTTACTTTCCACTTTGGGCATCACCACATCGGAGGAAAGCGTTTCTTGTTTGATTGTGGACTTCCGATGTGAGGGCTGCCTAAGGCACATGAATTTGACGCTATAAAACTGAAAGTAAGGATCAACTTATAGGCGTGTCTTTGTCGCAAATTCCTTTTCCTATCATACACCTCCCTGCATTTAGAGTTCCATGCCTAGGTCAGACGGTTAAGCCTTTCTGAGCCATCGTGCTCACGGTTGCAATATTTGAGCTGTATGCAGGTGAGAGCTATGAGGAGGGTTCCAAGGATGAGGCGATGCCCCTGTCAGGGTACACGGCCGAGATGGAGCCCTGCACGCCGCCGTGATTTCTCCGGTTCCATGCTGCTAGCGTGTAGCGTCCCTGGGCTGGACGGCTGCACTTTTGCATAGTTAGGATGAGAGGCTACTAATGTACATTACTTCCGCTGTATAGTTATATTTTGTAAAAGACTTCCGCTGTTTTATATTAAATAAAAGTTTGTATGTTGTTCTTTATTCTTTTCTGGTGTGCTGTTGGGTGCCGCATCGTACGGCACCACCCTATGCGATCCTGGAGTGGGTGAACCACGGGGTGGTCCCCACAGTCGTGGTATCAGAGCCGCATTGGGAATAGCATGCTTGAAAAGAGCCTATTTTTGAAAACTTAGAAGTAGTCGAGTGAGGATTAGTCTTTAAGCCCGCATAAGGTCTATGATAGTAGTAGTTACTAAGGTGGAAAAGCTAACTTATGTGTTATACATTCTGTAACGACGCTCCGACGTCAGGTAAGAGGTAAGGTACGCCACCGCAGGCGGATCAATTGCGGTAACTCCCCATACGAGTAATAGTATGGAAGGTTATACCGTGGCTTGGCACGGTAGTTAATATGAATCTCTGAACCTCTCCATGGTTCTGAGAGCATATGAAAACGCTGATCTACAGCGTGCTTTAGGCAAAAGTGAGAATACCCCATCGTGTGGTAAGCAACACGATAGTATGCAACTCTTGAACGTTCAATCTTCAAAGGGCCATACGCAGCGCTCGCCATCGGCGTGCCTCAACGGTCATGAGGCAGTAGGTGGTATCCGTTGGGTTGATAAAATTCCCAACCGTGACGACCCGTTCGCGCTCTACTCGGGTTCCCCGTCGTGTGGTGTGAAAACACGACCATGTACCTTGAGACGTGGCTTGACTCAAGGACGATCCGTATGGCAATGATACGGACCGTATGTTTTTATTATGATATGGAACTGCCTGAAATGCCAAAAACCATTGTGTGCACCATTATTGTGTGTTCTGCTGCAGGTACATTAACCACGTTAGTGCATGACGTGTAGAAACCGTTTGTGAGTGACGACTTTAGTTCCACCATTTGACACGTATATGCCGGAATACCGGTTTAGGATCTTTCTTTGTTGAGGAAACGTAGTACCGACTGCATAAAAGTTTATTTTCAAAGAAAAGAGTCAAAATGAAGTTTAGGATTTCATTTAGGGGTTAGTAAACTCCTATATTGAACTAAGAGTCAATTGGGAGTATAGGTTCAATTTCAAAAGCTTAGGAACAATCTCCCCTGTTTTTGGCAGAAATTTTTCTGCACTTGAACAGGGCATAACTTAAGATTGGTTGAACCAATGGAGGTGTGGGATATCATTCTGGAAAGGTTTAGAAGTCCTATACAACTTTTCTGTAGAGCTCCAGAACAAAATCTCCCTCCAAATGGATGAAAATCTCAGATGAGTAGGTACTGTCCAGAAACAGGGCAGATAAAATGCTCTCTGGAATTTTCGGTATTTCGACCACCACTTTCTGTAGAAAAATTCCTAAGGGTCAGGTAAGACACCTTTGGAAAGGGCATGAGATATTCTACAACTTTGTAATTCAAAGTTTTTCCAAAACTGGAGCAGAATTAATTGGAATTGTGGATTGAAACTAAGTACCTCTGGAGGGGTGCTGTCAAAATCCTGCCAGAAATTCTGTTAACTTTGAACCATCGTATCTTTTGATCCAGGAATGCAAATAGATCATATAAATACATTTTTGGAAATCTTGGGAAGTTATTTACAATTTTTATGTTCAACCCCAGGACAGAATCCTCCTGTAAAGAGGTGAAATTCGCAGTACAAGTGAAACTGTCCAGAGTATCAAAGTCTGTGCATAGTTTCTATACTGAATTGGATTTTGCTTATGACTTCCTGTATAAGAATTATAAAAGGTGAAATCTTACAATTCTATAAATCTTGTCAATCGTGCTTCAACTTTGTAAGTATGAGTTTGGTCCATATACATTTCTAACTATATGGAAAGATTGACCAAAATGAGCACTTACAGGGGAGGTGCTGCTGAAATTCCACCAGAATTTCTGTCAACTTTAGAAGCTCATAGCTTTTGATCTAGAACTTAGTTGAAGGCACCTAAATACCCGTTGGAAAGATATGGAAGTCTTCTCCAACTTTTCTGGTCACTGCCACAACAGTTAAAACAGTGAATTAGGATTTAAACCATCGAATAAAAGATGGTTCAGTTTCTGTACCTTGCTGTTGTTGGACCATAGCCTCAGGTATACCTTGTTATCAAAGTCTGTGTGATATGGCTCCGGAAGGCTATGGTTATGCATTACCTTCCCATAAGAAGATTATGGATTAAGTTTTCAATTTCCTACATTGGAACTTAAGGGGGGAGGAGTGCATCCATGTAAACCATAGCATTGATAACCCATGGGCTATACACCGAAGTATGCCATTACCAAGATACAAGAGGAAATTACATTTTTATGTAATCAAAGTTCAAGTACAAGATCTGTCATCATCGAGAAAGATGTAGTTTTAGCGTCTTCACCACGTACGCACAAATGCTTGCCAGAATGACAAGGCTTGAGAGAACAAGGCTAGGAGCTAGAACTAGTAGCTGGTGTTTCACGCTAAACGGGTATTGTGAAGCCTTAGGAGAAAAGAGAAAGTGAAGTCAACGTAAGAATGAAGATTTCCTAGGTTAAGTTATTATGGAGTATTTTCCATTGATCTTGTCAAACATTTGACATATTTTCCTTAAAACTTGGTCACCACATGAAAGTGGCATGCCTTGTTTAGCACCTTTCTTGACCAAGTTATCTGTACTTGGCAAAGTTTGAGATGCTTCTTAACCATGTTTGAATTATCGTACTAATTCTTGCTCAAACTATAAAAAGATGATGCACCATTTTGCATCATACATATGCACCATTTGCATCATACCATATGCATTGCATACCATATAACATGTAAAATACCAAAGTACTGAGCAAGATTTTGTACCTCTCTTCAAACCATTAAGTGGTGTCTAATAACCTTGTATTATTGATCAAGCTGTTAATTCTAACTCATTGGACAATACAAGGGAAACCAGTTATACAACATCCCTTGTACCTAAGAATGTTTCGAACTTTCATATATGACTTGTTTAGCTCCGAGTGCCATAATTGTTGGAACTAAACAAATTTCTCATCGCGGGGCTTACCGATCGATTGCTCAACCTCGTGACAATCCTTGAACACAATCTAAAGTCTTGAGAGATCATATGGTGACTTTGACAACCTTGTGGTCACCATAGGTAGTTGGCCTTTGCTATGTTGGTGACATAAGTGAAATTGCCTTGTGGTTACTCTTATGTGCGAGCATAGCATTCAATTTTGACTAAAGGGTTGAGATGCCGACTTGAGGCGAGATTACCGATTCATTGATAATCTCACCAAACATCTCAATTCATGTTTGGGACAGTACTATACTAAGTTTCTAAGGAGTCAGTTAATCTAGACAAGTATTTATTATCCATGTCAAGATTAGGACAGTAAAGGTTCCAGCCAATCGACCCTGTCGATATGGGTCTACAGAGTTTTGTGGACTCGCCCTACCGTCAAGGGGAGCACTATGGAAAAGCTGGAAGATCATTATATCCGTTCGGTGAGTGATCGTCATATCACCGATAACATTCCCTACTTTCCTCTTCTCATTGGAATCTCGGGACGAGATTCGTTTAAGGGGGGAGGAATGTAAAGGTCCCAAAAATGCAAAGTCAATAAAGTGAATGTTGATTCCCATTTATGTTGGAATGCATGAAAATGGGACTTTAAAATAAATTTGTATACGTGATGATGCACATGGGTGTCCAATCAAACGAGCTCCTTCCTACATTCATTTGAAGGTGTTAAGCCAAGGTTGGATTAAACACCATGTGTAAAGTTCTAACATATAGGGAGGAGTTCAAATTCAGATTTTGAACTCAATTGTTCCCCTCAAGTTGCTGCCAAAAAGTTGGAGCATACAGGTATCCTCACATCATTGAATTCGAGGAAATTCATGGTGGCCACATCCTGATTTCAGGGTGGGCTAAAAAGGAGTCAAATATGACCATTTCCAGATGTGAGCTGAATTCCAAGTTGAAAGTGAACTTCACACTGAATTCGGTTTATTCAAACTTCAGCCCACGTTTAAACCCCCGAAATATCAGATTGAGGGGATTTACTGGAATGAAGACCTTTTGGAAACATTTGGAGGATAAGGAGAGGAGTAAGGGGGTAGACCTCACATGTCAGTTGGCTGCTTTAACTTGCTCCCGAAATCTTTCTCTGTTCGGTGTTGAACACCAATCGAGCCTCCTCAGAGCGCCACTGAGGGCAGCCACCTCCAGCTTCCTGCATCGAGCTGGCGACCTGCTCGTGGCTTCAACACCTCACGGCGTGATCCTCTCACTCACCAACTGAGATGCAAGCGGAGGCCACCTCATCGCTGTTTCTGTCGCGCTGGCGACCAGCTCGGGGGATTGAGTAGCTTCCGGCGTAATATTTTGCTCACAAAAATAGCAACCCGGGCGTTGTTTTCCCCTCGCACACGAACTGAACCGAGAGCTCCGAATTTAAAGTTTTGAACCTAACGGAAGGTTAACTCCCGGTAATCAAATTCAGTTTGTGGAATTTGCTGCAAATTCGAAATTTTAATTTGAGAGCCACTGTTGTTTAGGAGGGAGACTGCTGGTGGGACCCGCATGTCATAGAAACAGAGAACCATCTGATTTCTCTTCTGTGTGGGCTTGCCACCGAAGGGGGTAGAGCTCCAGCGAGCTGCCTGTTTGTTGGCTTCCCGAGTCGGTTCATGTCCCTGCTCTTATCTGCTTGCTAAAGGTCACAGGTTGCACACATCAAATGCTTCTTCTCTGCCTTACCCGAGCAAACCACGGCAGAGGAAGTCTTCCCACGTGCTCACAGCGCCGCTCCCTGCTGCCTCAGCCCGGCCACCTTCCAGTCACCGTGGAGTCCGGTTGATGGCCCTAGGAGCTGCACCGGCGCCTCCTCAACGTCCTCCACCACTTCTCAGCTCGTCCCCGGCCTCCCCTCGCTGTGCCCGAGCCGTTCTTCGCCGGAAGAAAGCAGAGCACCGTCGCCCTCACTGCTCCTCGAGTTCCAGCCGCTCCAACACCTCTACTGCACGTCCAGCACCTCCCTAAGGTGCGCCAAGGTGTGTAGATCATGCTACCGCAGTCCCCTTTCCCTTCCCTATCACTGTCTTGCCGGAATTTGAGTTTTGGCGCCGGTACACGTGAAGAACAGCCCCAATCCAAAACTGTAAATTCGACCAACGTGGTTGATCATCGGTTCTACAATTCAAGCCACAGAAACTAGTGATCCTAGCGCCCTCCCACGCCAAAGCACGCATCAAACCGTCCACCACAGGCCCCGGGCAACGAGAAATCGCCGGCGGCGGCAAAAACGGGTCGGTCCTCCGGTGAACCCAATGTTCCGGCCATTTGCTGCAAGTTTTAGCCTGCGTTTCATGTTCCCCGATCATTGGTGATGCTTTAGGGCAAGGTAGCTCGTCGGGAGAAGCTTCGGACGCGCCAGAACGCGTTGATGCCGAGCTCCCGAGCCGCCCCACCGGTACCGGCCTGTTTTCGGCCGTTTTCATGCGTGGAAACCTTGCCCGGCAGCTGCGCCAAGTTCCCAGGAGCATGTAGGGCGAAACCGGAGCTAATTTGGTGGAGAAATGAGGGAGAACGAGCCATGCCACGATTTGAACTGGTGTGCATGCGCGCCTCTGGCGGGAGGTTGAAGAAGGACCTGACCAGTGGGCCCCCCTGTTAAGTCTCTGTGTAGATTTTAAACAGAGAGCTATCACAGTTTGAAAAATTCATAACTTTGTGTAGACAGCTCCAAAAAGGGTGAGACAAATTTTGTCTGAATCCTTAGGAGGAGTACTTTACAGAGGAACAAATTGCATGCTATGAAAATGCCCAGGAATTTCTGTAGAATTGTTTTTAGTAAATCCTTTAGGGATTTATTACAGGAGCAATTCTTTATGAAATGTTCCCAAATTTGGGCAGCTAGTCCTTTTCATAGTGCCTGACCTCCAGTAAAATATTTTAGGATTTTTGGAGCTTATTTAGAGGGCTTAATCAGTAGGTTATCTCAGGATTAAATAAATTAGCTAAAAATCATAGAATTGATTTCCAGAAAATTGGTTCAAACTTCATACCTCCATAACTTTCTGTAGGGATGTCTAAAATTTGTGAAACAAATTTTGTTGGGTTTATCTCAGTCAGTACTTTGCAGAAATGCAAAGAAATTGATCTGAAGATCTCTGGATATTCTCCAAGATTCATCAAAGTTAAATCTTTGGGAATTTAGTCCAGAATAATCTTTGTTATGGAATTTCCTCAAATTTGACCAGGAAGTTCCTCATGACATTACTGATCTCCAGTAAAAATTTGAGCTTCATTGGAGTTCATTTGCTAGGTCAAATTACCTTACAAATTTCAGCCTTTATTTGGAAAATTCAAATTTAAACAGAAACTTTTCAGAACTCCTGTTCAACTTCAAAAATTCATATCTCTCTGATGGTAGCTCCAAAAATGGTGAAACAAATTTTGTTAGAACCATGTAGACTTACCCTAATCAGATCTTCCATTTCTAGCTATGTCAAAGCTCCTGATTTGGGCTCAAAATTCAGATAAGCATTGTACTTGTAGGAATTTTAAAGACTACATTATGCAATGACATGTCTCCAAATTTGGCTCAAGTCATCCTTAGAAAGTCTAGTATCCACTGAAAAATTCCCAAAGCCAATTAAGGATCCTAAATAGCAGTAGCTATGAATAGAAGTTCAATTTTTATAAACCTTTAATACTTACACATGTATTTTATTACATTTCATCATAGTGACCGAAGTTGAGGATACGCCGGAGCCTTTGGACGTCCTGCCACCGGAAGCTCACTTCTTCTCTGACTCGCAACCAGGCAAGCCCCGGTTTGCACTTAAGTACCTTTTATAAAATTCTTTATTTGTATCACTTATGTCTAGGGTGAATGTTTGCATTAGAGTTAAGGTGTTTGAAACCCCACTTGCATAACCTTTTAAATCCTATGAAGGGTTGGGTAGCTTACAGAGCCAACGAGTAGACAAGGCCCTGCTAATATGCTTAGGACCTCGGTAGAAGTCGAGTAGTTGGAATCTACTTGCGAGGTAAGGTTTATCACACGGTTTGGTCAGAATAGAGAATGGCTTAAGAGTGGTGAAAATGAGACCCAGCAGGGGGGATAGGAAGCAGTGAGCGGAGGTCTCACGTGCGTAGCCCTGTTGGTGTCGATTGAGGACCGAGTCGTGTGCGGGCCTGCTGAACAAGTATCGAACAGTATCGGATGGCATACTGACATAAGCAGCAAACCGATGTAAATGGTTAACCTGGGTGCCGAGGCTTACCCAACCGTAAACAGGAGTGGGTTGAGGGTAGCAAGGTGTAAATCTGCCGGTGGGCCGTCACGCTCCACGCGGGGACCTCCTACCCGTTACGGATGGACCGGTTCGGCATTTGGATTGCCTTTGAAAGGTTGTTGCATACAACATAGTAGGAAGGGGTGTCGAATCACGCTTCTGAAAGTGGGTGTATGCAACGTGTTGTTCGGGTGTCTCCTGATTGCAATCACCGTCCCTCGCGGTTATTTGAGTACCGCTTGTTCACTGTTTCATGATGTAGTAAGAAGTGAAGTAAGCCAGTTGAATGATAATATGCTGTGATGATATATTAATGTTTTGGAAACCATGTCTGCTGTAGATCTAGAGCTAATTAAGTTTACTTTCCGCTTTGGGCATCACCACATCGGAGGAAAGCGTTTCTTGTTTGATTGTGGACTTCCGATGTGAGGGCTGCCTAAGGCACATGAATTTGACGCTATAAAACTGAAAGTAAGGATCAACTTATAGGCGTGTCTTTGTCGCAAATTCATTTTCCTATCATACACCTCCCTGCATTTAGAGTTCCATGCCTAGGTCAGACGGTTAAGCCTTGCTGAGCCATCGTGCTCACGGTTGCAATATTTGAGCTGTATGCAGGTGAGAGCTATGAGGAGGGTTCCGAGGATGAGGCGATGCCCCTGTCAGGGTACACGGCCGAGATGGAGCCCTGCACGCCGCCGTGATTTCTCCGGTTCCATGCTGCTAGCGTGTAGCGTCCCTGGGCTGGACGGCTGCACTTTTGCATAGTTAGGATGAGAGGCTACTAATGTACATTACTTCCGCTGTATAGTTATATTTTGTAAAATACTTCCGCTGTTTTATATTAAATAAAAGTTTGTATGTTGTTCTTTATTCTTTTCTGGTGTGCTGTTGGGTGCCGCATCGTACGGCACCACCCTATGCGATCCTGGAGTGGGTGAACCACGGGGTGGTCCCCACACGCTTTCCCCCGATGTGGTGATGCCCAAAGTGGAATATAAACTTAGTTAGCTCTATTACTACAGCATACAAGGTTTCAAGACATTAGTAATTCAATGCAGCATTTCAGTTGGCTTATTTCACTTCTTACTACGTCACAGCACAGTGAACAAGCGGGTACTCAAATAACCGCGAGGGACAGTGATTGCAATCCAGACACACCCGGATAACACGTCACATACACCCACTTTCAGAAGCGTGATTCCTCACCCCTTCCTACTCTGTTGTATGCGACAACCTTTCAAAGGCAACCCAAATGCCGAACCGGTCCATCCGTAACGGGCAGGAGGTCCCCGCGTGGAGCGTGACTGTGCCCACCGGCAGATTTACACCTTGCTACCCTCAACCCACTCCTATTTACGGTTGGGTAAGCCTCGGCACCCAGGTTAACCAATTACATCGGTTTCCTGGTTCCCATATGCCAGTATGCATCCGGTACTGTTTGATACTTGTCCAGCAGGGCCGCACACAGACGGTCCTCAACCGACGCCAACAGGGCTACGCACATGAGACCTCTGCTCACTGCATCCTATCCCCCCTGCTGGGTCTCATTTTCACAATTCAAGCCATTTTCTACCTCTTCTCATCCCGTGTGGTAAGTACTATCTCGCGAGTAGCTCCCACCACTCAACTTCTACCGAGATCCTAAACATTAGCATGGCATTCTCTACTCGTCGAGTTTGTAAACTACCCAACCCTTTATAGGAGTTAAAAGGGCTATGCAAGTGGGGTTTCAATCACCCTAACTCTAATGCATACATTTCAACCTAGACATAGGTGATACAAATGAAAAGCTTTATAAAAGGTACTTAAGTGCAGATCGGGGCTTGCCTGGTTGCGAGTCGAGGAGAAATTAGCTTCTGGTGGGAGGACGTCCAACGGCTCCGGTGCGTCCTCAACTTCGGTCACTATTATGAAATATAACAAAATATATGTGTAAATATTAAGGACTTATAAGAATTGAACTTCTATTCATAGCTACTGCTATTTAGGATCCTTAATTGGCTTTGGGATTTTTACAGTGGTTACTAGACTCTCTAAGGATGATCTGAGCAAAATTTGGAAAATTGTCCATGCACAATGTAGTCTCCAAAATTCCTACAAGTACAAAGCTTCTCTGACTTTTTGAGCCCAAATCAGGAGCTTTGACATAGCTAAAAGTGGAATATATGATTAGGGTAAGTCTCCATGGTTCTAACAAAATTTGTTTCACCATTTTCGGAGCTACCAACAGAGAGATTTGAATTTTTGAAGTTGGATAGGAATTCTGAAAAGTTTCTGTTTAAATTTGAATTTCCAATAAAGGCTGAATTTTGGAAGGCAGTTTAGCCTAGCAATTGAACTCCAATGAGGCTCGAATTTTTAATGGAGATCAGTTACTATGAAAAGGACTTTCTGCCCAAAATTGGGAATGTTTCATAAAGAATTGCTCCTGTAATAAATCCCTAAAGGATTTACTAAAAACATTCTATATAAATTCCTGGGCATTTTCATAGCATGCAATTTGTTCCTATGTGAAGTACTCCTCCTAAGGATTCCAATAAAATTGGTTTCACCCTTTTTGGAGTTGTCTACACAAAGTTATGGATTTTTCAAACTTGAATAACTTTCTGTTTAAAATCTACACAGACTCAGAGGGGGGCCCACTGTCAGACGTTTCTTCAACCTCCCGACAGTCCCCCGCGTGCGCACGCCGGACCCGACCGTGGTGCGCCATGTTCTCGCTCTTTTCTCCACCATTTTCCCTATGGTTTCGTGCTACATCACCCTCGGATCACAGCCAAGTATCTGGGCAAGGTATTGACGCATGGAAACGCCGGGAAACTCATCGGCGACGGTGAGGTGGCTCGGTGGCGCGGCGCCGGCAATGACCCGCATGTCCCAAGCCTCAACCGGTGATCTAAGGGGTCGTACACCATCCCTGGAGCACGTAGAACATGATGCTACCCCTAGCCGGAGCTGAAAACGTCCGCAAGTAGGAGGTTGACGGTGAACCGAGCCGTTTCAGCCGGTGGCGACGGATTTTCGTCGCTAGGGTTGCAGAAAGGATGGTTTGCGTCATGCTTCAGCATGGGAGGGTGCTAGGGGATCTAGTAGCTGTGTCTAGGGCCGGAGATCCAATGATCCAACATGTGTGAAGAATTTGCCGAAATGGTCTCGAGCTATCTTCCACGTGCATCGTAGGAAATCTCCAAATTCCTGCTAGCCGCCGGTGGTAAAGTACCAAAGGACAGCGGTATGAGAAACTAGACCCAATGACGCACCTCTGGGTGGTTTTCCTCGCGCTGGGGAGGTCGGAGTCAGCCGGTAGATGGGGAACCGCCGCGGCGATGTCGAGCTCTGTTTTCTTCGAAGCAGAATGGCTCGGCGCCGGTGCAGAGGGTCAGCCACGAGCTGAGGACGGTTGGAAAACGTCGAGGAGGCTCCGGCGGAGCTAGTGGTTAGCTCAGCTAGGCGCCGTTGTTGTCGGAAGACGATCAACACCGGGAACCCGAGCGGACTAGCCTAGCATGGTGGTTTTTGCTTGTGTGCTCGAGCAGAGAAGGGAGAGGCACGTCGGTGGAAGGCCGAGAGAGCAAGGGAAATTGTGCTGCGGCTGTGGCACGAACGGATGATCAAGTAGGCGGAAGAATCAGGAGGTGGCGCGGTGCACCTCGGGCGCGGGTCGTAACCGGGAGCTGTCGCGCTCCCGCTGTTTGACCGCAGTCGGCTGAGGCGGCAACACTCATGTGTGGCTGACCAAGGGGTCCCACCATTTCTAATTCCTATCCGATTTTCCACTGATATTTCTTCCCAGAAGCTCAACATTTAAGGCTATACTTTGACACCAAGACATGGTTTAAACTTGCTGAATTCAAATAGTTTGAATTTGGGTGTGAGGTTTGAATTGGGTTTGGTCGTTTGAATTTGAAAGGGAATTTGAATTCCCCCCTTTGTCTTGCTCCAAAAACATAGCAAACCAACTCAAATATTTCTGAATTTTGGCATGGCTGCTAATTCAAATGTGAAGAACACATTTGTGGAACCAAATTGGCAAATTGAGGCAATTGGAATTTGAAACTGAATTTGAAATTCAGATTAGAGGGCTTCTCCTTTTAATCCCAAACAAATATTGAAACTCCTCCAAATGAGCTTAAATTTGGAAGGGTGAATATTTGGGCTATGAAGATCCTAGGTATGAATTTAGATCTCCATGTTTGGAAGTTCTGGGAAGTTTGAATCAACCTTGATCTTACACCGTTATAATTCAAAGTTTTAATTCCCCTCATTTTTCCTAAGTGTACATGAGCTGAAAATTCTTGCTACCACTTTTTGGGGATTTTACATCCCTCCCCCCTTAAAAAGAATCTTGTCCCGAGATTCCAAAGGAAAAGCAAAGTGGGGAAACTTTACCTGGTATATGATGATAGCAAGTCCGGATAATTAGTTCGTAGATATTCCTCGCTTTCCCATGTCGCTTCATCAGCAGTATGGTTACTCCACAAGACCTTGTAGAACCATAAGGTCCGATTTCTTGTGGCGCGAGTCTTTTCATCGATAATCCGGATTGGATACTCCGTGTACGTGAGGTCCGGTTGAAGAACTTCTATGTCTTCAGTGCAGATTTTGGCGAAGGGTTTGAGGCACTTCCTCAGCTGAGAGATGTGGAAGACATTGTGAATGCCTGCGAGCGACGCCGGTAAATCCAAGCGATAGGCAACGGGTCCACATTTTTCAATAATGGCGAACGGATTAATGAACCGTGGCACAAGTTTACCCTTCACTCCGAAACGATGGATTCCCTTCATCGGAGACACACTGACATAAACCTGGTCCCCAATGTTGAAGTGGAGAGGGCGGCGTCTTTTATCCGCATAGCTTTTCTGACGAGATTGAGCAGCCTTGAGATTGGCTTGTATTACTCGTACTCGTTCTTCCGCCTCATTCACAAGTTCAATGCCGTAGATAACTCGCTCGCCGGACTCGCACCAGTTGAGAGGTGTGCGGCATTTCCGGCCGTAGAGAGCCTCATACGGCGCCATCTTATTGCTAGCTTGATAGCCATTGTTGTAAGAAAATTCTGCCAACGGCAAATGATCGTCCCAATTCTTGCCGTGGTGGATGGCACAAGCGCGTAGCATGTCTTCAAGTACTTGATTCACCCGTTCAGTTTGTCAATCCGTCTGCGGATGATACACGGAGCTTCGGATCAGTTTGGTCCCCAATGAAGCGTGCAGCTGTTCCCAAAAGTGAGAGATGAACAGCGCACCGCGATCTGAAATAATGGAGCAGGGAACACCGTGCAAGCACAAGATCCTTGCAATATACAACTCCGCATATTGCTTGGCCACGTACTTTGTATGTACGGGGATAAAATGAGCCGACTTGGTTAGTCGATTGACTATTACCCAAATCGAGTCATGCTTGTGAGACGTGAGAGGTAACCCGACTATGAAATCCATGCTGATATCCTCCCACTTCCATTCCATAATGTTCAATGGTTGCAGCTGTCCGGCTTTACGCAGCTGATCGGCTTTCACACGCCGACACATATCACATTCAAATATGTACTTTGCGATTTCTCTTTTCATCCGTGTCCACCAAAACCTGGTTTTCAGATCCTGGTACGTCTTATTGCTGCCCGGATGAATAGAATACTTGGATAAATGAGCTTCATCCAAGATTTTCTTCTGAAGCTTCATGTCACGGGGTACCACTATACGTTCTTTAAACCATAGAGTGTCATGTTCATCTCTTCGGAAGCATTTCATTTTGCCATTCTTCATCCTTCTCCGAATGTGCGACATTCCCACGTCTTTCTTCTGAGCTTCCATAATTTCCTCTCGTATTGTAGGGACGATAGCAATATTATACAATGCCCCATGCGGAACCAAGTACAGACTCGGCTCCACCTCTTCAAGTGGGGTGATGGATAGACTGTTGACATGGGATTTGCGGCTTAAGGCGTCGGCAACTACGTTTGCCTTCTCGGGATGGTAGTGAATCTCGATCTCATAGTCTTTGATCAGTTCCAGCCATCTCCGTTGCCACATATTTAACTCCTTTTGAGTGAATATATACTTCAAACTCTTGTGGTCGGTGTAGAGGTGCACTAAGTTCCCAAGCAAATAGTGCCTCCACATTTTTAGTGCCAACACCACAGCAGCGAGCTCAAGATCATGAGTCGCATAATTCTACTCGTGGTTACGAAGTTGACGTGAGCCATAAGCAACCACTCTTCCTCCTTGCATCAATACACAACCAAGCCTGATGCTGGACGCATCACAATAAACGTCAAAGGGCTTGGTTGTATCCGGTTGAGCTAACACCGGGGCTGTTGTAAGGTGCTTTACTAATGCTTGGTGTAAAGGTCCCAAAAATATGAATACAAAGAAACATGAGTTTGCACAAATGTTGGTGTCATGTGTATGGAAAAGGGGATTGGTTCAAACTTTTTACACATATGATAACACATGAGAGGCTATTCAAAAACCAACTTAGGGTTACTTGCATGTTTGGATCCTAGGTGGATTAAGACCCCAGAAGTGAAGTACTCAAGTGCAAAGGAAGGGGTTTAAAAATCAGATTTGGAACTAAAGGATCAAACCAAATTTAAATGAGGGAGGACACAATGGGAATTCAAAACTGTTGTGTTCAAACTCTTGTTTGCAGCAGATAACACCAGAATCAAGTTGCATAATTGGATTCCTTAGGTCCAAATTAGTGGATAGGCAAAGTTTCATTAATTTTGGAAATGGTTTGCTATCCATTTTTCCAAAAAGGATTCAAATATTCTAAGAATTCAAATGTACATTAGAATTTGGAGGGAATTTGTCTAACTACCCAAATTCAGCTCAGATTTTAGCTCCAAAGATTTAAATTGGTCACTTGCCAAATTTTGGAAATCTTCTGAGGGCTGAGGAGGGACTGCCTGTGGGGCCCCACATGTCATTGGGAGAAGCTCAGTGTGCAAAAGATCTTCAGTCCGGGCAGTCCACAGTCGCTGTTTTTCATCCTCCCCGCAAAGTAACCGCGCCACCGCAACACCTCGGGCTTACTCACCGCGCGACACAGGGGCCGACCAGAGTCACCTCCCCCTCTCACGATCGTCGAGCTCGCAACCTGCTTCCCTGCTCTTATCACCGCAGCTCGCTTGTCGCCCTCTGTGTTCCACTCTCGCACGCAACAGAGGGCTGCCGAGGCTGCTTCCGTTCTTCCCGTTGCAAACCGGCGTCGCCCCTCCACTGCACGAGTGATCCACGGCAAAAGTGAGTGCCAACACGTTCCCTAGCTACCCATCCCGCTACTTCGCTGTGTTATCGCTTCGTTTGGCCACAATTTGACGATTGCCGCCGAGAACCGAGGCTCACCGGCGGGAAACCGAAGTTGGTCTCACGTGGACAGCCCTACCAAAAGCTTCTCAGGCCCGAGCAAGAGTACCCTCAGACGCACTCTGACCCCCTGATGCTCGTCCCCGAAGCTCAAGCCATGACATGATCTACCGGGCTCGAATTTGAGAAAAGTTCTCCGGCGGGCACAATCCGACTTTCCGGTACGGAAATCCCAAATTCGATCTCCTTTCTCGTTCTTAGCTCGTCAATTCTTGCACACAGGACCGCCAGTAGTCGGCGATTGTTTGTTCTTCACAACCCTAGCTGAGAAACGCAAGTAGACCGCATAAATTCCAGGATTTCCAAGCTCAAACGCGGAGGAGGTCTCGGGTGCATGGTGAGACACCATTAGCCGCCGGTCCCGAGCAGTTTTGAGGCTAGGTCGAGCATCCTCATGGTTCACTGGTGCCGTGGCGCCATTTCACCAAGCTTCTAGCAGTCTAGGCTAGCCGGCCGACGCCGCCGAAGGTGAGCCGAGCCGTAACACCATCGCCGGCGGGGTTCGAGCCACCCCCGGTCGGGGAAAGTTGTTCCAGCGTATTCAGCATGTGGCTTTAGGCCCTAGCGGCAAGGAAGGGCTCGGGGGATGGCCAGGAGACCGGAATCCATCAAACTCCGACGAGCCCGGCGGCGCGCGGGCGCGGGTGGCGGAGGATGAAGACGACCCAGCGGGTCCCGCATGTCAGCGACAGTGATTCGAATTTCTGATCGGCTGTGGCGCTGGGATCTCTTGTAGCTGCACGTGAAAAATCCAGTAGCCCCGTGTGGCTTACCCCAGCGAGTGACACATGTCCCCTGGACCCACAGTCAGCATTTGAACAATTTAGGATTTTCAGATTTCAGTTCAAAGTTTAAATAGCCACAACTTTGTGTAGGAGAATCCAAAAATTGTGAAACAAATTTTGTTGGATTCCTCTAATAGATTACTGTCCAAATATGAAACCCAATTTGTATGAAAGTCAATATTTAATTCTGGAAAATTCTTTAAAGCTTTTCAGCAAAAGAATTTTAGAGGGAGTTTGGCTAATCCAAAAATCCTCAGATTTTGCCAGAATAGTCTTTAGGGTGTTAGAGAACCCGTGTAAAAGTTTCAGCTCAATTGGAGTTGATTTGATCAGGGCAATTCAGGATTTAATTTGCTGTGTTCAATTGGATACAGAAACATTTTCAGGGAATTTCCAGAGCATGGAAATTCATTTCTGAGAGATTCTTAGCTCCAAAAATCCTAGGAAAATTCATGCAATCTATATGAACTATAATTGAAATATAAGTTCACTAAGTTTGGCATGAACATGGATGTGATCTCAGAATTAATTCTTCTTTGCTTAATTGCTTAGAAAATTGTTCTGAACAAACCACTCAATGAAAAGTGCTAATATTTGGTCCAGAGGGTTTTCTTGTGACAAGGAACTCACATGAAAATTCTCAGCTCCATTGGAGCTCTGGATCACCCCTGTTCTGTTTAACCTCTTGAGGTGATCAATATAAAAGAGGGGGAAACCACTTAGCACTAATCATGTGCTTAGATCCAAACCCAAACCACTAGCACCAGTGTCATTTTAAATTCTTGAACAGAGTTCCAGTCTTGAAACTTGTTGTTAGAACTTGTAGCAAAGTTTTACAATTAAACATATATGCTTATTCATCACGTGTAGTATCTACGCGGATGAGTTGAAGTCAGCGGAGTAGAAATCAAGGAAGGAGGAAAGCAGTTGATCAAGCCTCAAGTGGACTTCACTAACTGATTTATATATATAAGTCCCCTGCAAAACAAAGGCAAGCCCCGGTTTGCATCAAAACTTACAAGTTTTTATTTGTATTCACTTTATACGTCTAGCATTTATTTATTGCATTAAGTCTAGGTGGTATGACACTCCAAATGCATGTTCCAGAAAACCCTGGAGTATAATGTAGAGTAGGTTATAAATTGGTTATAACTGCTGATCTCAAATTAACAAAAGTGGATTAAAAGAAGCAAAAACTCAAGTGGGCAGTTTCCTACTCGTGAAACGGGGTTAAGGGGGATCAATCAGAAGAGTTGGGAATTGATACTCATAGTTGGGAATGGAGACCGGGCAGTGGATGGAAGGATCAAGGACGTGGTCCTGTGAACCTAGTCTATGTCTGAGTCGATTAAGGCCCGTTCTCATGTGCGGCCCCGCTGGACAAGTTTGAGATGTGTACCGGATGCATACTGGCTATATGGGACCTAGGAGACCGATGTAACATGTTAACATGGGTGTCGAGGCATACCTCACCGTCTGATGCCGATGCTGAAAGAATAGAGAAGTCGGCTCTACGAGGGTTTACCCTAGAGAGACTTAATCCCAGCCGGTGGGACCGGTTCGACATTTGGGTGTCGTGTGAAAGGTTACCACGTACGACGTCAGTGATGGTTGCTGTGTGCAACGTCGTGTACGGGCGTACGTGTCGTGTCAGCCAGGTGTTTTTGATTGCAATCACCCTCGCTCGCGGTAGTGAGCATACTTGTACAGTTAGTCGTGACGTAGTAATAAACTAGGAAACATTTAATATGCTTTGTGAGTAATCCCTATAATGGATGTAAGGGCCTCAGTTTTTGACACTCATTTGCAGTGTTCATCACCACACCACACACCTCATTTGAGGAAGAATGATGAACACAAATAAAGAGCAAGTAACAATTATCAACATGCTCATTAGGGAACAAACTCACACATTGCAAAAGTGGTACTTCCCACATGTGATATAGATGGGCTGGACATATGAAGACTCCTACACTTTGCTAAGGATGTCCATGCCAAGTTCCACCCAAATTCAAAACCTTTTTAAGGTCATTTTGGGTATAGTTAGGAAGAGGGCAGTTTGAAACCATATTCAAATTCAAACTGTTTTCACCCACTGAATGTAAAAGTGGAAGGCATATTCTTGCTCAGCACATTTTTGTGAGCTCACACACCAATTTTCACTCCATTTGGAGTTGATCTTGACATGAGCTAAGGGGGAGAAATTCAAACTTTATTTGAATTTCAAACTGCACTTGTGCTGAAATTCATTCAAACCAAACCTCATTTGAACTTTGATCAATTCAAATGGCTCTTGGGTGAATAATTTGAATTGCCAAGGGTAGAATAGGGTTCACTGTTTACCACAGCTGTTAGGAATAAATTTCAGAGGTTAAAAGAGAAGTGGGACCCACATGTCAGCCTCAGCCTCAAAGCAAACCGACTGAACCACAGTTCAGTCGGTTCCCGACAGCTGTGCGCGCGCGCCACCGAAGGGGGCAGCCGGCGCCAGCTCCTGCTGCATGCCCCAAGCCGGAGACCAGCCGGCCGGGCTATTTATTCCCTCCCCGGCGTGCTTCAGTCACCATTTCCTCGAGCTGCCGACGCACACGACTTGTTTTTTTCCCACTGCCATCGCCGCCGCTCGAGTTCCTGCTTGATCAAGCCGATCGCAGCTCCTTCTTTCCGTTCCAAGGTCCCAGCAAGGTACTAGCTACCATCCTCCATCCTTCCCATTGATAGAAATCGATTGAAACCGAGTGATATCGGCTGTGCCGAAAGATCAAACTCGGAACTGGAAACCGCCGCACCTCGGGCTCTCGTGGACAGCCCAACCTGGGCGTTGTCACGCCCGAGCCAAGACACCCTTGGACGCGCAGGTGACCGGTGCTGCTCATCTCCGAGCCACAGCTCGAGTGGTTGCTCACCGGCGGCGAATTTCCACTTTTCCCCTTTCTGTGTGCAGAACGACCTTCGGGTACGATTCTGTTTAATTCGTGCTCTAGAAAGGATTAGAGGGCCTCAGGCCACTCCCACACGAGCTAGACACGGTGACGCACAAGTTGCCTTCACAACTCTGGGCCGGAGAACCTCTGTGCCCGGCGTAATTCAAGGTCTACTAATGGCGGAACGAACGGGGGGTATCGGGCGCACGGTGAGGACCTATTTCGGGCCTTCCCCGAGCTGCCCCGAGTTCATGTCGACCTTCTCTGAGGTCCACTGATGCTCCCCGACCGGTTTCCCAAGTAGCTGAGGCACTAGGGGCATCAGCCGACATGGCCGAAGTCGTTCCGATATGGCGGCTCGTCGCCGACCATGCTCCGGCCGTTGTCATGAGCAGCTGACCCTCGGATCATGTTCCCCAAGTAAAAGTAGGCAGGGGCGGCCAGAATCAAGAAGTTTGGAGCGGTACAGCAGCCAGCGGCGAGCTCTCCGGCGAGGTCCCTCGGCGGCGGAGCGCGGGTGTCGCGAGGTTGAAGAAGGGGGTGGACCCCAGCTGTCAGCGGCCGATATTTTGAATCGGGATCCGGCTGCGGCCGGGATCGGGTGTGCTGGCGCGCAAAAGCCTTGTGGGCCGCGGTGTGCTGTCGCTTCGGCGTGCGACGCGTGTCCCCTGGGCCCACGCGCGAGTTTAAACTTTTCCCCGATTTTCAGATTTCCTTCAAACTTCAAATCCTTATAACTTTGGCTAGAAAGCTCCAAATTGAGTGAACCAAATTTTGCTGGATTCAGCTCTCTGAGTACTTTCCAGAAAATCAAGTTTCACTTCATGAAATTCCTTAGTTCTCCAGAATTAATTCCTCAAAGTTTAAACTGTTAGGAATTTTAACTGGAGAATCCTTTGGAGGAAAATCCTGAAATTTTGCTGAGATGTTCAACAAAATATCCTTGAACTACCATAAAAATTTCAGATCCATTTGAGCTCATTTAGTCCACCTAATGGTGTGATTAGTAAAACTGTTCCAGAGAAAATAGAAAATGTTCAGAAACATTTTCAGGATTTTCTCTGAAATTGTTTAGCTCATATCTTTAGTTAGAGACTTCCAAATTAAGTGAGACCAACTCCATTAGGACCCTCTGAAAATCTAGTTTTCAGAAAGTCATAGTTTGTCTCATGAAAATCCCTAGAACACCCTAAGGGTTCCAATTAAGGTCAAGGACATAATTATTTGTGGAGGGCTCAAATGAGCTTTGCTGCAACTAAAACTTGACCAAGTCTTTGTTTAGGTTGTAACCAAGCCACAGTAAAAGTTTCACAGTCATTAGGTCTGTCTAGTAAGGGTTATAGACTTCACAACTTCAAAGTTAATACAAAGGCATTTAATTAATACATACATTGTTCTTATCATGTAGTCGCTAAGGTCGAGGAGGAACCCGAAGTCCTAGACTTCGTTACTCCGGAGGAACAGCTAGCCTACGACCAAGAGCAGCAAGGCAAGCCCCGGTTTGCATTAACCTTTTTACAAATTTTATTGTTTTGAGCACATACTTGTTTCCCTTTGTTCGTTGCATTAGAGTCTTGATTGGAAACCCAACTGCACAGCCAAGAAAACCATGGGTTGGGTTTAGGATTGAAAACCTCGTTAGCCACTGCATTGCTAGGATAGAGTAGGATTCGGTACAAGTCGAGTAGTTGGAACTACTCGCGAGAATAGGCTAGAGGCACATTGCTCGGGTAGAGATAGCACATGAAACACATGGCAAGAAAATGAGACCGAGCGGAGAGTAAGGGCAGCAGGACTTTGGGGCCTGTGTGCTGTAGCTCCGCTTGTGTCGATTGAGGACCGAGCCGTGTGCGGGCCTGTTGAACAAGCTAGAACAGTACCGAAGACCTACCGGCTATATGGGAACCGGGAAACTGATGTAACTCGGGTAGCTGGGTGTTGAGGCATTGCCCGTCGTTCAGAGGGTAGGTTGAGAGCTCGAGGTGTAAATCAGCTGGCGGCACAGAGATGCGCGTGCAGGGACCTCTTGCTCGGGACGATGGGACCGGTTCAATATTTGGCTAACGGGTGAAAGGTAGTCGCGTACGGCGTCCGTGATGGTTGTTGTAGGCAACATCGAGTACGGGCGTACGTGACGGGTTATTCGGGTAACCCTGCAGGTGTAAATCGATTATAATCGCCGTCCCTCGCGGTCAGTGAGTACCACTTGTTCACTGTACCGTGACGTAGAAAGAACAGGCTAGTTACATGTTAAAATGTTGCTGATTGAAAGTTGGATATTGATTGTTAATGATATGTTGTAGCTTAGTGCTAACTAAAGTTCTTTTCAACTTTGGGCAAAGTACATGAGAGAAATGCGTTTCTTGTTTGATTGCGGCTCTCTCATGTGCCTTAGCATAAAGTTCTCCACAACCTGCTGCTAAAACTTGAAAGTAAGGTTCTACTAATTAGGCGAGTCCTTGCAAATGATTTTTACCTCATGCAACCCATTACCCTCATGTAGAAGTTCCATGTTTAGGTGAGACGGGTCAGACTTGCTGAGCCTTCGTGCTCACTGCTTGTGTTTGAAGCTTTTGCAGGGTTCTATGAGGAAGGGACTCCCGAAGAGGAGACGGAACCCCAGGAGGGGAACCCCGTCGAATGGGAGTCGTGCCCGCCGCAGAGTTAGTGTGCGTGTGTGCTAGCAAGGACACGTTCGAGGGCTGAACGTGCACTTGATGCTTAGTCTACGCCCGCGAGTGTGGACTAAACTTATTTTGATGTAAACATGTTAATAAACTTGTTTATGTAATAAAGCTTCCGCTTCCGCTTTGTACCTTTGACGTGTGTTATACGGTGCTGTGCAACGCAGCACCCCTCAGCGTGATCCTGGCTCGACAGGACCAGTGGGGTCGTGTCAGCGTGGTATCAGAGCTCGCTTGAGGTTTAGCACAGTACAAAGGTCTTCTTTTTCAAAAATCCAGTGAGGAACGAGTTAGTAGCCCGTATAAGGATGTTATTAGTATATAGAAAGTGGCTTATTAACTTATTTGTTATGTCGGAAAATCGTGCATCTCGGGACGTTCATGTCTTGGGGGGTGCACGTAAGCGCTGTCCACCAGTGCGCACAAGCTGAAGGGTGGAGCCCCACGGGTGGCAGGTAACCCGACCCGCTTTGATATCCTCTACGACTCTTCATGTCGTTTGGGGTATTCGAGCAACGTCTGTCCCTGGCGTGCGTGGTGCAACATGGGAGACCCCGTCACGTGGTCTGAAACGTGAACACGTAACTCAGGGCGTGTTTGGCTTGAGAACATCCGGGCGAGTGATGACGGCCGGATGTACCAACTGTATGGATTCCGGGCTCGGTGTGCAGCCGAGTCTGATGATTGGTTGAATTTCTGCAGGTAGCCTTACCACGAAACGGTAGACGTGTAGCATCCGTGTGCGAGTGACGAGTAGTGCCACTAAACTAACGAAGCCGGCTAAGTCCGGTATAGGTTTTTCTTTGTGAGGACGTAGTACCGACATGATCTGGTGACGCATCAACGTCACACCCAACTAAATGAACAACTTCATTTAAAAATTTGAAGGTTTTGATCCAAAGTAGTAAAACTTGATGTAACTCCTTCCCTTGAACAGGATATTCAAAGCTAACAAGTTTTCAACTTATAGGATGTTAAGGACAGAGCACTCTGTTTTCAGCTAAATCAAGGCTGAAGTAATCAGAGGTTAGAGGTTGAGTTCTTTCGAGGTTGGGGTCGTATGATACATTTCTGGAAAGCTTTGGAGGAGCTTTACAACTTTTCTGTTGAGTTCCAGAGGTGTTTCGTCCCTTAACCACTCGAAAAATGCAGTAGAGTTGAAACTGTCCAGAAAACAGGACAGAGCAAAGACTCTCTGTAAACTCTCTGTAAATTAAGCATAACTTCCTGCTTAAAAATCCAAAAATAGGAAATGAGGTAGTTCTGGAAAGATTATGAGATGGGTTACAACAGAAAGTTTTGTCAGATTAGGAACAGAATTAACTGGGATTCTTGGATCAAATCAGTACCTAAGGCAGGGAGGTGCTGTCCAATTGTTTCCAGAAATTCTGTTAACTTTGACATCTCATAACTTTTGAACCAGAGCAGATCTTAGGCCAACCAAATACTTTCTGGAAAGCTATTGAAGTTAACTGTAACTTTGATGTTGAGCTCCAGGACTGGTTTTGCTTTTAACCTGGCCTAAATCAGATTGATATGGAAACTGGTCAGGGCTGTCATGGGAACAGCAGATCAGCAGTCAAATTTGTTTAAAAATTTGAACTATGTTTCCAAGTGTTAAGGGTTCAATGACATATCTTATGTTATAACTCAATGGTTTACTGTTTAAATAAATATTTGACATTTCTCAAATATATTTTTACAGATGGCAGCAGATAAACGGTTGGAGAACGGGTGGGTAGTTTCCCACTGCTCTGACCGTAGCGGCTACCCGGGAGCATTGTGCCTAATGCTCCAATATTTCGGGTACAACCAGATGCCGCAATACTTCGCCAAGGAAGAAGGCGAAGAGGGGAACAAGACGTGGACGATCCATGTCGAGGTTCCTGCAGGGCCTACGCCACCCGGTTGGGTGCCATTCACCGTCACGGTGAGAGGAAGACAACCGGAAGGGATGTGGCAAGTGGCAGCCCGTGACACTATGTCACGTTTCTGCCAACTACACGTGCAGGCTATGGAGGGCACTCCATATGCACTCGTTCCGGTGGAGGGACGAGCTCAGCATGTGTGGGAAGAGAGGTACCTAGAGGCAACAAACCCGAGTTGCCCAAGGTACAACCCCGCGGAGGCAAATCTCAGCCTCCAAATGAGGGCGGGAAACGCTGTGATGGACAGCCAAGCTGTTCATACGGAGCATCTCGCCACCAAGCTCAAGGAGAGCACAAGCCGTGGAGATCATTTTGAGAGTGCTCACAGTGCACTCCGCAATGTGCTCCTTCCGACGATCAAGCGACTGAATGAACAACACAATCAGTTGCGTCGTCTGAAGAAGGCAAAGAAGAAGAGCCGTGTTGACATTGCGGCGTTGCAAGAGCTGGTGCAGACCCAAACCCAGCAGAATGAGGACCTTGCTCAAGAGCGGGACGACGCTATTGAGGAAGGACAAGGCTGGGAAGAGGACTACAACCAAGCTATGGACGAGGTGCATGCATTGCAGGACCTCGTGCCCCCGGTATTGGGCGTACCGGTAGTCTTGGGTCTTCCAGCCATGGGAGAACCTGGAATGGGAGAAGAGGTGGTAGACCCCGAGCCACCAGCAGAGGTACCGGAGGAGGACGACCCACAGGAGGTCGAGTTCTACTCCGAGTAGGGGGTTACGGTTGCCAAGTAGGGCAGCTAGGGTAGCGTAACCCAACTTTTGTAATCGGTGACATGTCGTGTAGACAGTAGCGTATGTATAGGTAGTGACGGCATGAGCACGACTTCTCGGAGGTCCGAGAATAATGTATCTTGTATAAAGTTTATGCTTTATCAATATATGTGAATGTTGTGCAAGTTAGTCATGCGTCGCTTCAATACTTACTGCTGTTTATGGAATTTTGAGTAAGACATGTGCTAATTGCTGCTGTGTTGAATTTCAGAATGACGCGTACTCGTGCCAACCCTGATGTTGGAGGTACTAGCCAAGGGGGAGAGACCTCCCAACCGCCTCCCGAGGACTCCTCGGGACAGCAGCAGCAACAGCAACAGCAAACACCGCCACCGCCACTGCCAACGGTTACATTGGCCGACATTGTCGCGGCAATGGCGGGTTCACATCAGCAGCATACAGAGCTGCTGCAAACGTTAATTGCGAATACGTCTCGCCCAGAGAGACGTCAAGATCGCGAGGAGCGCCAACAGAGCTCCTACTCCGACTTCCTGGCGACTCATCCCCCTGTATTCTCAAGGGCGGATGAACCACTTGACGCGGACAACTGGCTCCGCGCCATAGAGATGAAGTTCGGGCTGCTCCAAATCAGCGAGCAGCGCAAGACTCAGTTCGCGGTCCAGCAGCTCCAAGGATCCGCGAGCGCGTGGTGGGCCAACTTTTGTGCTTCACAACCCACCGACCGAGTGATGACCTGGGCGGAGTTTCGGACGGCCTTCCGGGCCTATCATATACCGCCCGGTTTGATGAAGAGGAAGACGCAGGAATTCCTACACCTGCAACAAGGGAGCCGGAACGCGCTGGAGTACTCCAGAGCGTTCAACGATCTCGCACTCTACGCGTCGTATCACGCAGATACGGACGAGAAGCGGCGGGACCACTTTTACCAGGGGCTTAACCCGCTCCTGAAGGACAAGCTGGCGATGTTCAATCGCGGCAGCCTCAACGACATAATTGATGCTGCGATTGTTCAGGAAGACTCCGGCAAGGAGTTGGCGGCGGCAGAGCGAAAGCGAAGCGCGCCGCAGAGCAGCGGAGAAGGAGGCGGTCCTTCTCAGAAGTTTCGGATGGTGAATCGCCCACCATCAGGTCCGCGCTGGCAGCCACCACAGCGGTCGATGCCGTTCCGCGGTCGGCCGTATTCTTCACCGGCATTCCGGCCGGCACTGCCAGCACCACCGCAACAACAACAGCAGCAGCGGGCGATGCCGCGTGCGTTTGCACCTCCGCAACGCATGCCGGGCTTTCGTCCCCCGAGTACTCCACCAGCAGCGGACACATGTTACAAGTGTGGTCGTCCAGGACACTTCGCGAGCAGTTGCCCGGAGAGGCAAGGCGGCGGAGTGGTACCACAGTTTCCGGGGAGGAATCAACCCCGGAACCCTACTAATGCGCGGCGGGCAAACCCTAGGCCCGGCACTGTCCACCAGCTTGCCATTGAGGACGTGCCGGAGGGCGAGCCAATCCTTGCGGGTATGTTCCAACTCCACCAGCATCCCGCTATAGTACTATTTGATTCAGGCGCCACGCATAATTTTATTAGCCAAGCTTTCATTGCTAAACACAGCTTGCCGATACTACCCACCGATAGTCCATATTTAATTTGTTCACCGGGTGGGAAGATTTCAGCAAGCGTAATGGTCTCCAAAGCACCATTATGCTTAGCGGGTAGAGTGTACCCCACGTCTCTCATTATCTTAGAGGGACAGAAGGTCGATGTCATCCTAGGGATGTCGTGGTTAACCCGCCACGGCGCTGTTTTAGACACCGTCCTCCGAGTCGTGCACTTAAACTCAGAAGTGCACGGTTCTCACTCATTATTTCTGGACAGTCCAGAAATAAAACTTCCAAGTGTCTATCAAGCCACAACCATCAGATTGGAAGACATTCCAGTGGTCCGAGAGTTCCCTGATGTATTCCCGGATGATTTGCCGGGGATGCCACCCGATAGAGAGGTGGAGTTCAAGATTGAACTTGCACCGGGAACCATGCCAATATCCCGAAGGCCGTACAAGATGGCGCCCAAGGAGTTGGCGGAACTGAAGATTCAGCTCACGGACCTTCTGGAGAAGGGTTTTATTAGGCCGAGCTCCTCGCCATGGGGTTGTTCGGCATTATTTGTCAAAAAGAAGGATGAAACGTTGCGGCTTTGCGTGGACTACCGTCCATTAAATGCCGTAACCATCAAGAACAAGTACCCGTTACCACGGATCGACATGTTGTTTGATCAGTTGGTCGAAGCAAAGGTCTTTTCCAAGATGGATTTAAGATCCGGGTACCATCAGATTAAGATCAGGGCTGAGGACATTCCAAAGACAGCTTTTTCGACAAGGTACGGACTTTATGAGTACCTGGTCATGTCCTTTGGCCTCACCAATGCTCCAGCTCACTTCATGTATTTAATGAACTCGGTGTTCATGCCGGAGCTGGACAAGTTTGTCGTGGTCTTCATCGACGACATCCTGGTATACTCCAAGTCGGAGGAAGATCACAAGAAACATCTGCGTATAGTCTTGCAACGGCTGCGGGATCACAAGTTATACGCAAAGTTCAGCAAATGCGAGTTTTGGATATCGCAAGTGCCTTTCCTCGGGCATATCATCTCAGCGGAGGGTATCGCTGTGGACCCGAGCAAAATCACGCAAGTGCTGAATTGGAAATCCCCGAGAACTGTTCATGAGGTACGGAGTTTCCTCGGACTCGCGGGATATTATCGGAGGTTCATTCCGAACTTCTCGAAGATTGCCAGGCCAATGACAGAGCTGCTGAAGAAGGCTACCAAATATGTTTGGAGTCCAGCATGTGAAGCAGCATTCAAGGCTTTAGTCAAGCACCTGACATCAGCACCGGTTTTGGCGCAGCCAGACACAACAAAACCGTTCGAGGTGTACTGCGATGCATCCGGCATTGGGCTCGGATGTGTGCTGATGCAAGACCGAAGAGTGGTCGCGTATGGATCACGACAGCTTAGGAACCATGAGCAAAATTATCCAACTCACGATTTGGAGCTCGCTGCCGTGGTACTTGCACTGAAAATGTGGAGACACTACCTACTCGGTAACCTCGTACATTTATATACCGACCACAAAAGCCTCAAGTACATCTTCACTCAGAAGGAGCTGAACATGAGGCAACGAAGATGGTTGGAACTGATAAAGGATTACGAGATAGAGATCCATTATCATCCGGGCAAGGCAAACGTTGTGGCAGACGCGCTAAGCCGCAAGTCACACGTCAATAATCTGACCATCACACCGTTGGAAGAGAGCGAACCACCACTACATGTGATTCCACATGGAGCTCTCTACAACCTAGCTTTGATCCCCACCATCCGTGAAGAGATAGCGGCAGCCCAGAAGAATGATAAGGGCATGTCACATTTACGGAGACGAGTAGACAGTGGGGAGTTGAAATGTTTCCGGAAGGACGGAGACGGCGTCCTATGGTTCAAGGACCGGATCGTCGTACCCCGAAACCCGGAGTTAAGGAAGAGAATCTTTGATGAAGCTCACTTATCAAAGTTTTCTATTCACCCCGGCAGCAACAAGATGTATCAAGAACTCAGAAGCAAGTTTTGGTGGACACGGATGAAGCGAGAGACGGCAAAATACGTGTCCGAGTGTGATACATGTCGACGGGTGAAGGCAGACCACATGCGGAAACCGGGACTGCTGCAACCACTGGGCATTCCTGCCTGGAAGTGGGAGGACGTGAGCATGGATTTCGTCGTCGGTTTACCCACCACCTTACAGAAACATGATTCTGTGTGGGTGATCGTCGATCGGCTCACCAAAGTTGCCCATTTCATCCCGGTCAACACCAACTACAACGCCAAGAAGTACGCTGAACTGTACATCTCACGGATCCTATGCTTATACGGCGTACCCCGTACCATCGTATCGGACCGGGGCACTTTATTTGTGTCCCGTTTTTGGGAGCAGCTACACGCTGCCTTGGGGACGAAGCTGATCCGTAGTTCAGCCTACCACCCGCAGACGGATGGGCAAACGGAGCGGGTAAATCAAATCCTAGAAGACATGCTACGAGCTTGCGCTATCGACCACGGCAAGAATTGGGATGATCACTTGCCATTAGCCGAGTTCTCGTACAACAATGGGTACCAAGCCAGCATCAAGATGGCGCCCTACGAGGCGCTATACGGCAGGAAATGCCGCACACCACTAAACTGGTGTGAATCTGGCGAGAGGGTTACCTTCGGGATTGATCTTGTCAACAACGCGGAAGAAAAGGTTCGATTAATTCAAGCGAACCTAAAAGCCGCTCAATCCCGACAGAAACAGTATGCGGACCGGAGAAGGCGCCCATTACAATTCGAAGTTGGAGATCACGTATACCTACGAGTGTCTCCAATGAAGGGCGTAAACAGATTTGGGGTGAGAGGAAAGTTAGCACCCCGATTCATCGGTCCATTCCAGATTACCGAAAGATGTGGATCGGTGGCATACCGGCTAAGATTACCAGAAGCACTTTCCGGTGTGCACGACGTCTTTCACATTTCCCAGCTGAGGAAGTGTCTCAAGCTATCAACTACCGTCCAGCTGAAAGACATTAAAGAACTGCAACCGGATCTCACCTATCGGGAGGAACCGGTGCAGATTATTGATGAGAAGGCCCGAACCACACGCAACCGTACGTTGTGGTTCTACAAGGTTCTGTGGAGTAATTACTCCATGGACGAAGCGACATGGGAGAGCGAAGAATTCCTTCGCACTAACTACCCCGACTTTTTCACGTCGCATATTCGGTAATTTTCCACTGTCCTCTCTCTCATTTCACCTTATAATCTCGGGACGAGATTCTTTTAAGGGGGGAGGAATGTAAGGGCCTCAGTTTTTGACACTCATTTGCAGTGTTCATCACCACACCACACACCTCATTTGAGGAAGAATGATGAACACAAATAAAGAGCAAGTAACAATTATCAACATGCTCATTAGGGAACAAACTCACACATTGCAAAAGTGGTACTTCCCACATGTGATATAGATGGGCTGGACATATGAAGACTCCTACACTTTGCTAAGGATGTCCATGCCAAGTTCCACCCAAATTCAAAACCTTTTTAAGGTCATTTTGGGTATAGTTAGGAAGAGGGCAGTTTGAAACCATATTCAAATTCAAACTGTTTTCACCCACTGAATGTAAAAGTGGAAGGCATATTCTTGCTCAGCACATTTTTGTGAGCTCACACACCAATTTTCACTCCATTTGGAGTTGATCTTGACATGAGCTAAGGGGGAGAAATTCAAACTTTATTTGAATTTCAAACTGCACTTGTGCTGAAATTCATTCAAACCAAACCTCATTTGAACTTTGATCAATTCAAATGGCTCTTGGGTGAATAATTTGAATTGCCAAGGGTAGAATAGGGTTCACTGTTTACCACAGCTGTTAGGAATAAATTTCAGAGGTTAAAAGAGAAGTGGGACCCACATGTCAGCCTCAGCCTCAAAGCAAACCGACTGAACCACAGTTCAGTCGGTTCCCGGCAGCTGTGCGCGCGCGCCACCGAAGGGGGCAGCCGGCGCCAGCTCCTGCTGCATGCCCCAAGCCGGAGACCAGCCGGCCGGGCTATTTATTCCCTCCCCGGCGTGCTTCAGTCACCATTTCCTCGAGCTGCCGACGCACACGACTTGTTTTTTTCCCACTGCCATCGCCGCCGCTCGAGTTCCTGCTTGATCAAGCCGATCGCAGCTCCTTCTTTCCGTTCCAAGGTCCCAGCAAGGTACTAGCTACCATCCTCCATCCTTCCCATTGATAGAAATCGATTGAAACCGAGTGATATCGGCTGTGCCGAAAGATCAAACTCGGAACTGGAAACCGCCGCACCTCGGGCTCTCGTGGACAGCCCAACCTGGGCGTTGTCACGCCCGAGCCAAGACACCCTTGGACGCGCAGGTGACCGGTGCTGCTCATCTCCGAGCCACAGCTCGAGTGGTTGCTCACCGGCGGCGAATTTCCACTTTTCCCCTTTCTGTGTGCAGAACGACCTTCGGGTACGATTCTGTTTAATTCGTGCTCTAGAAAGGATTAGAGGGCCTCAGGCCACTCCCACACGAGCTAGACACGGTGACGCACAAGTTGCCTTCACAACTCTGGGCCGGAGAACCTCTGTGCCCGGCGTAATTCAAGGTCTACTAATGGCGGAACGAACGGGGGGTATCGGGCGCACGGTGAGGACCTATTTCGGGCCTTCCCCGAGCTGCCCCGAGTTCATGTCGACCTTCTCTGAGGTCCACTGATGCTCCCCGACCGGTTTCCCAAGTAGCTGAGGCACTAGGGGCATCAGCCGACATGGCCGAAGTCGTTCCGATATGGCGGCTCGTCGCCGACCATGCTCCGGCCGTTGTCATGAGCAGCTGACCCTCGGATCATGTTCCCCAAGTAAAAGTAGGCAGGGGTGGCCAGAATCAAGAAGTTTGGAGCGGTACAGCAGCCAGCGGCGAGCTCTCCGGCGAGGTCCCTCGGCGGCGGAGCGCGGGTGTCGCGAGGTTGAAGAAGGGGGTGGACCCCAGCTGTCAGCGGCCGATATTTTGAATCGGGATCCGGCTGCGGCCGGGATCGGGTGTGCTGGCGCGCAAAAGCCTTGTGGGCCGCGGTGTGCTGTCGCTTCGGCGTGCGACGCGTGTCCCCTGGGCCCACGCGCGAGTTTAAACTTTTCCCCGATTTTCAGATTTCCTTCAAACTTCAAATCCTTATAACTTTGGCTAGAAAGCTCCAAATTGAGTGAACCAAATTTTGCTGGATTCAGCTCTCTGAGTACTTTCCAGAAAATCAAGTTTCACTTCATGAAATTCCTTAGTTCTCCAGAATTAATTCCTCAAAGTTTAAACTGTTAGGAATTTTAACTGGAGAATCCTTTGGAGGAAAATCTTGAAATTTTGCTGAGATGTTCACCAAAATATCCTTGAACTACCATAAAAATTTCAGATCCATTTGAGCTCATTTAGTCCACCTAATGGTGTGATTAGTAAAACTGTTCCAGAGAAAATAGAAAATGTTCAGAAACATTTTCAGGATTTTCTCTGAAATTGTTTAGCTCATATCTTTAGTTAGAGACTTCCAAATTAAGTGAGACCAACTCCATTAGGACCCTCTGAAAATCTAGTTTTCAGAAAGTCATAGTTTGTCTCATGAAAATCCCTAGAACACCCTAAGGGTTCCAATTAAGGTCAAGGACATAATTATTTGTGGAGGGCTCAAATGAGCTTTGCTGCAACTAAAACTTGACCAAGTCTTTGTTTAGGTTGTAACCAAGCCACAGTAAAAGTTTCACAGTCATTAGGTCTGTCTAGTAAGGGTTATAGACTTCACAACTTCAAAGTTAATACAAAGGCATTTAATTAATACATACATTGTTCTTATCATGTAGTCGCTAAGGTCGAGGAGGAACCCGAAGTCCTAGACTTCGTTACTCCGGAGGAACAGCTAGCCTACGACCAAGAGCAGCAAGGCAAGCCCCGGTTTGCATTAACCTTTTTACAAATTTTATTGTTTTGAGCACATACTTGTTTCCCTTTGTTCGTTGCATTAGAGTCTTGATTGGAAACCCAACTGCACAGCCAAGAAAACCATGGGTTGGGTTTAGGATTGAAAACCTCGTTAGCCACTGCATTGCTAGGATAGAGTAGGATTCGGTACAAGTCGAGTAGTTGGAACTACTCGCGAGAATAGGCTAGAGGCACATTGCTCGGGTAGAGATAGCACATGAAACACATGGCAAGAAAATGAGACCGAGCGGAGAGTAAGGGCAGCAGGACTTTGGGGCCTGTGTGCTGTAGCTCCGCTTGTGTCGATTGAGGACCGAGCCGTGTGCGGGCCTGTTGAACAAGCTAGAACAGTACCGAAGACCTACCGGCTATATGGGAACCGGGAAACTGATGTAACTCGGGTAGCTGGGTGTTGAGGCATTGCCCGTCGTTCAGAGGGTAGGTTGAGAGCTCGAGGTGTAAATCAGCTGGCGGCACAGAGATGCGCGTGCAGGGACCTCTTGCTCGGGACGATGGGACCGGTTCAATATTTGGCTAACGGGTGAAAGGTAGTCGCGTACGGCGTCCGTGATGGTTGTTGTAGGCAACATCGAGTACGGGCGTACGTGACGGGTTATTCGGGTAACCCTGCAGGTGTAAATCGATTATAATCGCCGTCCCTCGCGGTCAGTGAGTACCACTTGTTCACTGTACCGTGACGTAGAAAGAACAGGCTAGTTACATGTTAAAATGTTGCTGATTGAAAGTTGGATATTGATTGTTAATGATATGTTGTAGCTTAGTGCTAACTAAAGTTCTTTTCAACTTTGGGCAAAGTACATGAGAGAAATGCGTTTCTTGTTTGATTGCGGCTCTCTCATGTGCCTTAGCATAAAGTTCTCCACAACCTGCTGCTAAAACTTGAAAGTAAGGTTCTACTAATTAGGCGAGTCCTTGCAAATGATTTTTACCTCATGCAACCCATTACCCTCATGTAGAAGTTCCATGTTTAGGTGAGACGGGTCAGACTTGCTGAGCCTTCGTGCTCACTGCTTGTGTTTGAAGCTTTTGCAGGGTTCTATGAGGAAGGGACTCCCGAAGAGGAGACGGAACCCCAGGAGGGGAACCCCGTCGAATGGGAGTCGTGCCCGCCGCAGAGTTAGTGTGCGTGTGTGCTAGCAAGGACACGTTCGAGGGCTGAACGTGCACTTGATGCTTAGTCTACGCCCGCGAGTGTGGACTAAACTTATTTTGATGTAAACATGTTAATAAACTTGTTTATGTAATAAAGCTTCCGCTTCCGCTTTGTACCTTTGACGTGTGTTATACGGTGCTGTGCAACGCAGCACCCCTCAGCGTGATCCTGGCTCGACAGGACCAGTGGGGTCGTGTCAATGGAGATGGGGAACGATCAACCCTTTCACTAAATTTATTTTCCACCTTGGGCTAGTAGCGTCGAGGCAAAGCGTTTCTTGTTTGATTGTGGAGTCTCGACGTTGATGGCGCAAGGCCCGTATGAGTCTAGGGTAGCTCACTAAAGTTACTTTCACCTCGGGCAAGTGACATCGAGATAAATAGTTTCTTGTTTGATTGTGGAGTCTCGATGTAAATTGCGCGAGGCATATAAAAGTGGCTTAAAAACTGAAAGTAAGGACTCTCCTTTAGCTCAAGGTCACCTTTTGTGAGAACTTCTACATCCACCCCTCTATTTTCATCATGTAGAGTTTCATGACTAGGGTGACGGTTCAGTCTTGCTGAGCTTCGTGCTTACAGATACTGCATAAGTTGTTTTGCAGGTAATAACTGTACGCTGCTAAGTACGGGTGTCTGATGAGATTCGGAGCTCTCCGAGTGGTGAACTCAGTGCAACCCATGCCGCTGCTACTGTGATAGTGTTTCTAGTGAGAAGGGTCCGCGGGCTGGACACCTTCTCTGTTGCTTAGCATAGGTATGAGACGTGAGTTGTAATAATCTTCCGCTGTACAATATTTTGAGAAGTATTTGTAAAATTTACACCTTGTAAGCTTCCGCTTGATTTATGTAATATGATGCTTTATTATGTGTGCTGTTGGGTGCCGCATCGCACGGCACCACCCAATGCGATTCCCGGGCGAGGTGCCCCGTCCCCGTGAGTGATCGGGACCGCGGGCTGTCACACTTGGAAAGCTTCTTCACAAGCTGAGCTCCAAACATATTTGATCACCTTCTTCAATAGTTCAGTCACCGGCTTAGCAAGCTTGGAGGAGTTCAGTATGAATCTCCGATAATATCCTGCTAACCCGAGGAAACTTCTGACTTCATGGACTGATGTGGGGGGCTTCCATTTCAGCACTTGTTCGATTTTGCTTGGATCAACTGCAATGCCTTCTGCAGAAATAATGTGACCAAGAAATGGCACTTGGCTGATCCAAAACGCACACTTGCTGAACTTGGCGTAAAGCTTATGGTCTCATAATTGTTGAAGCAAGATATGCAAGTGTTTGGTGTGTTCTTCTTTGGACTTGGAGTAAACCAAGATGTCGTCTATGAACACCACCACAAACTTGTCCAACTCCAGCATGAACACTGAGTTCATGAGATACATGAAGTGTGCCGGGGCATTGGTGAGACCAAAGGACATGACGAGGTATTCATACAACCCATATCTCGTCGAGAAGGCCGTCTTCAGAATATCCTCCGCTCGGATCTTGATTTGGTGATATCCGGAGCGAAGATCCATCTTTGAAAATACACTCGCACCCACAAGTTGATCGAATAGAATATCGATGCGGCACAGTGGATATTTATTCTTGATGGTGACGGCGTTGAGAGGTCGGTAGTCCACACACAACCTCAAGGTTTCATCCTTCTTCACAAATAGCGTCGAGCATCCCCATAGCGAGGAACTTGGTCGAATGAAACCCTTCTTCATTAAATCGTTGAGCTGCTCCTTCAGTTCAGCCAGCTCATTCGGAGCCATCTTGTACGGTCTCCGTGAGATCGGTGTCGTCCCAGGTACAAGTTCAATCTTGAACTCGACATCCCTTTCGGGTGGCAATGCCCGGGAGATCATCCGGAAAGACATCCGGGTATTCACGGACCACACGAATATCCTCAAGTTTTATGGCTTCCGTGTTATATGTGGCTGGAACTGCTTGAACCGAACGGTCAAGAATAAGAACATGTGATTCATGAAGTGGAGAGTTTAGACGAACCACACGTGGAATGATGTCAAGAACAGCACCATGGCGATGCAGCCATGACATTCCTAAGATGACATCAAGTTTCTGACTCTCTAACATGATTAGAGAAGTCGGGTATAGATTCCCACCCAATTGTAATGGTGCTCTATAGACCATTCTATCAGCTGTTAATTTCCCACCCGGAGAGCATATCAAGTATGAACTATTTGCGGGAATGATAGGCAGTTGATATTTAATAACATAAGACTGACTTATGAAATTATGGGTGGCACCGGAGTCAAAAAGTATGACTACGGGATGATCTAAGTAAGAAAACGTACCTGCGAGGATGGGTTTGCCTTCTGGCACGTCTTCGATAGCTAAGTGGTGGACATAGCCGGGTTTTGGTGCTAGTTTCTTGGGCTGATTACGGGGCTGATTAGCATCCTGATACGGTGCTGCACCCCTGCCCTGTCGCGGCTCGGGGCAGTCCCTCGAAATGTGCCCGACACGGCCACACGTGAAGCACGTGTAAGGTGTCGGGGTCCCTCCGACTTGAGGACGGAATCCCGGCGCACGCTGTTGAAACTGAGGCGCACACGGGACCATCTTTTTCTGCTGCTGTTGCTGTGGTGGATACGTCGGTCGGAAGCCTGGCGCATTATATTGTCGACCACGGAACTGAGGCGGTCGCGCCGGTGGCTGCCATCTCTGACCAGATGGTGAGCGATACACCACGCGGTATTTTTGTGGCGTCCCATCACTGCTTCTTGCCAGCGCGCTGCGTTTCCTCTTATCAGAACCGCGCTCGCGCTGAGCATTTTCTTGTAGAATCGCGGCATTAACTAGGTCGTTGAATGTGCCGCAATTGCTTTGGGCGAGATGGACCTTCATTTTGGAATTCAGGCCCCGGAAGAACGCATTGCGCTTGTCGCCTTCCGTCCCCACGAATCCTGGCGCATACTGTGCCAGCCAGTTGAATAACCTGGAGTACTCATGAGCACTCCTCTCGCCTTGCGGTAGCGCCAGGAACTCCTGGAGCTTCATTTCCATAACCCCGGGAGGTATGTGATAGGTGCGGAATGCCTCCCGGAACTCCGTCCATGTGACGGCATGGCCAGCCGGTAAGGAGGCGGATGTAGTTCGCCCACCATGTACCGGCTTCTCCTTGAAGCTGTTGCGCTGCATACAGCGCCTTCTGATGTTCGGTGCATCGTAGCAGCCCGAACTTCGCCTCTAGAGTGCAGATAAAGCTGTCCGCCTCCAACGGCTCTTCGGCCTCCGTAAAGACCGGTGGATGGGTCGCCAGGAATTCTGAATAAGAACTTTGTTGGGTCTGGCGTTGCCCATTGTCTTGGCGTCCTCCCGGATGGGACGCATTCTGCTGCACCAACATCTGCAGTAACTCGGTTTGTTCGTCACGCGAGCCGAGCACTGCGGCGAGAAACTCCGCAAGGTTTCTTGGATGTTCTGGCGGCGGAGGAGGTGGTTGATGCTGCGTCGTGGTTTGCTCCGGAGGTGTAGACTCATCACCACAAACCTGACTCGGACCTCCCTCCTCTTGCGTAGACTGTGTACGCACCATTCTGCATTCATACCATTCAAATGACCAGCACATGTTGGTTTATTTCATCCAGTCTATACAATAGTAGTGCGAGAATGGAATAAATAATACGCATAACAATCACACATATGGATAAAGTATAATCTTTATACAACATGTACATACCTGAACCAGGTCACACGATCGAGTTCCAAAGTGATGAACTTTATGGATTAAAAGTTCATTTCGACCATCGTAGGTCGCCACGGGATGTTAAGTGTGTTAGTATGCGTAATTCCTCGCTATTGTACTGGACCCAAACATGCACTAGCTTGAAGTGATATGTTAAATGCATAAACTTTTCGACTCCACTTTCTGTTTTACAACAGCCACTGGACGTCGAATTGTGAAACTAATTGTTTTGGTTGAAACACTTCAACAGGGTGTTCACAGTCAAGTTTCTGATCCAGCTGACCAGTCTGGATAATTCAATAGTTTTGACCACCTTAGAGGCAAAATCTGGACTAGAGTGCAACAACAAAGTTGTAGTAGACTAAACAAGGAATCCAAATTGTATTTATTTGCCCCTGTAGCCTTCCTAGTTTGTGAGTTATGACTTCTAAATCTTGACAGAATTTTCTCAGGAATTTTGACAGCACCTCCTTTGCAAGGGGCTGTATTGTTCACAAAATTCCATCACATTCTGCCCTCAATCTAGGAAACACTGAACTACAAAGTTGTAGCACATTTCCTATACTTTCAAACGATGCCTTGCTTGACCCTTAGAAATTTTTCTACCGAAAGTTGTGGTTGAAATACAGAAAATTCCAGAGAGCATTTTAGTCTGCCCTATTTCTGGACAGTGTATACTCATCTGAGATTTTCATCCATTTGGAGGGAGATTATGTTCTGGAGCTCTACAGAAAAGTTGTGGCGGACTTCAAAACCTTTCCAGAATGGTATCTCACACTTCCGTTGGTTCAACCAATCCTAAGTTATACCCTGTTTAAGTTCAGCAAAGTTTCTGCCGAAACAGGGGAGGTTGTTCCTAAGCCTTTGAAATTGAATCTATACTCCCAATTGACTCTTAGATCAATATAGGAGTTTACTAACCCCTAAATGGAATCCTAAACCTCATTTTAAATCTTTTCTTTAAAAAGATCCTTTTATGCAGTCTCGGTACTACGTTTCCTCACCAAAGAAAAATCCTAAGCCGGTATTCCGGCATATACGTGTCAAATGGTGAAACTAAGAGCGTCACTTACAAACGGTTTCTAAACGTCATGCACTAACATGGTTAATGTACCTGCAGAAGAACACACAATAATGGTGCACACAAAGGTTTTAACATTGCAGGCAGTTCCATATCATAATAAAAACATACGGTCCGTATCATTGCCATACAGATCGTCCTTGAGTCAAGCCACGTCTCAAGGTACATGGTCGTGTTTTCACACCACACGACGGGGAACCCGAGTAGAGCGCGAACGGGTAATCACGGTTGGGAATTTTTATCAACCCAACGGATACCATCTACTGCCTCATGACCGTTGAGGCACGCCGATGGCGAGCACTGCATATGGCCCTTTGAACATTGAACTTTCAAGAGTTGCACACTATCGTGTTGCTTACCACACGATGGGGTATTCTCACTTTTGCCTGAAGCACGCTGGAGATCAGCATTTTCATATGCTCTTAGAACCATGAGAAGGTTCAGAGACTCATATTAACTACCGTGCCAAGCCACGGTATAACCTTCCATACCATTACTCGTATGGTGAGTTACCGCAATTGATCCGCTTGCGGTGGCGTCCCTTACCTCTTACCTAACGTCGGAGCGTCGTTACAGAATGTATAAAACATAAGTTAGCTTTTTCCACCTTAGTAACTACTACTATCATAGACCTTATGTGGGCATAATGACTAATCCTCACTCGACTACTTCTAAATTTTTAAAATAGCCTCTTTTCGAGCGTGCTATACCCAATGCGGCTCTGATACCATGACTGTGGGGACCACCCCGTGGTTCACCCACACCAGGATCGCATAGGGAGGTGCTGTGCGATGCGGCACCCAACAGCACACACGAAAAGAATTAAGAACAACATACAAACTTTTATTTGATATAAAACAGCGGAAGTCTTTTTACAAAACTTAATTAACAGCGGAAGTAATTTCCGTAAGTAGCCTCTCATCCTAACTATGCAAAAGTGCAGCCGTCCAGCCCGGGGACGCTACACACTAGCAGCATGGAACCGGAGATTCACGGCGGCGTGCAGGGCTCCAGCTCGGCTGTGTACCCCGACGGGGGCATCGCCTCGTCCTCGGATCCCTCCTCATAACTCTTACCTGCACACAGCTCAAATATTGCAACCGTGAGCACGATGGCTCAGCAAGTCTTAACCGTCAACCCTAGGCATAGAACTCTACATGCAAGGATGTGTAAGATAGGAAAAGGACTTTGCAATAAAGACACGCCTACATGTTGATCCTTACTTTCAGTTTTATAGCAAGAGTTTATTGGCCTTAGGCAGCCCTCACATCAGAAGTCCACAATCAAACAAGAAACGCTTTCCCCTGATGTGGTGATGGCCCAAAGTGGGATATAAACTTAGTTAGCTCTATAACTACAGCACACGAAGTTTCAAGACATTAGTAATTCAATGCAGCATTTTCAGTTGGCTTATTTCACTTCTTACTACGTCACAGCACAGTGAACAAGCGGGTACTCAAATAACCACGAGGGACGGTGATTGCAATCAAGACACACCCGGATAACACGTCACATACACCCACTTTCAGAAGCATGATTCTGCACCCCTTCCTACTCTGTTGTATGCGACAACCTTTCAAAGGCAACCCAAATGCCGAACCGGTCCATCCGTAACGGGCAGGAGGTCCCCGCGTGGAGCGTGACTGTGCCCACCGGCAGATTTACACCTTGCTATCCTCAACCCACTCCTATTTACGGTTGGGTAAGCCTCGGCACCCAGGTTAACCAATTACATCGGTTTCCTGGTTCCCATATGCCAGTATGCATCCGGACACGGATACTTGTCCATCAGGGCCGCACACGGACGGTCCTCAACCGACGCCAACAGGGCTACGCACGTGAGACCTCTGCTCACTGCATCCTATCCCCCCTGCTGGGTATCATTTTCACAATTCAGGCCATTTTCTACCTCTTCTCATCCCGTGTGATAAGTACTATCTCGCAAGTAGCTCCCAACCACTCGACTTCTACCAAGATCCTAAACATTAGCATGGCATTCTCTGCTCGTCGAGTTTGTAAACTACCCAACCCTTTATAGGAGTTAAAAGGGCTATGCAAGTGGGGTTTTGACACGACCCCATTGGTCCTGTCGAGCCAGGATCACGCTGAGGGGTGCTGCGTTGCACAGCACCGGATAACACACGTCAAAGGTACAAAGCGGAAGCGGAAATTTTATTACATAAACAAGTTTATGAACATGTTTACATCAAAATAAGTTCAGTCTACACTCGCGGGCGTAGACTAAGCATCAAGTGCACGTTCAGCCCTCGAACGTGTCCTTGCTAGCACACACGCACACTAACTCGGCGGCGTGCATGACTCCCACTCGACGGGGTTCCCCTCCTGGGGTTCCGTCTCCTCTTCGGGAGTCCCTTCCTCATAAAACCCTGCAAAAGCTTCAAACACAAGCAGTGAGCACGAAGGCTCAGCAAGTCTGACCCGTCTCACCTAAACATGGAACTTCTACATGAGGGTAATGGGTTGCATGAGGTAAAAATCATTTGCAAGGACTCGCCTAATTAGTAGAACCTTACTTTCAAGTTTTAGCAGCAGGTTGTGGAGAACCTTACGCTAAGGCACATGAGAGAGCCGCAATCAAACAAGAAACGCATTTCTCTCATGTACTTTGCCCAAAGTTGAAAAGAACTTTAGTTAGCTCTAGACTACAGCATATCATTAACAATCAATGTCCATCTTTCAATCAGCAGCATTTTAACATGTGTCTAGCCTGTTCTTTCTACGTCACGGTACAGTGAACAAGTGGTACTCACTGACCGCGAGGGACGGCGATTATAATCGATTTACACCTGCAGGGTTACCCGAACAACCCGTCACGTACGCCCGTACTCGATGTTGCCTACAGCAACCATCACGGACGCCGTACGCGACTACCTTTCACCCGTTAGCCAAATATTGAACCGGTCCCATCGTCCCGAGCAAGAGGTCTCTGCACGCGCATCTCCGTGCCGCCAGCCGATTTACACCTCAAGCTCTCAACCTACCCTCTGAACGACGGGCAATGCCTCAATACCCAGCTACCCGAGTTACATCAGTTTCCCGGTTCCCATATAGCCGGTAGGTCTTCGGTACTGTTCTAGCTTGTTCAACAGGCCCGCACACGGCTCGGTCCTCAATCGACACAAGCGGAGCTACAGCACACAGGCCCCAAAGTCCTGCTGCCCTTACTCTCCGCTCGGTCTCATTTTCTTGCCATGTGTATCATGTGCTATCTCTATCCGAGCAATGTGCCTCTAGCCTATTCTCGCGAGTAGTTCCAACTACTCGACTTGTACCGAATCCTTCTCTATCCTAGCAATGCAGTGGCTAACGGGGTTTGCAATCCTAAACCCAACCCGTGGTTTTCTTGGCTATGCAGTTGGGTTTCCAAACAAGACTCTAATGCACAGAACAAAGGAAGCAAGTATGTGCTCAAAACAATAAAAATTTGTAAAAAGGTTAATGCAAACCGGAGCTTGCCTTGCTGCTCTTGGTCGTAGGCTAGCTGTTCCTCCGGAGTAACGAAGTCTAGGACTTCGGGTTCCTCCTCGACCTTAGTGACTACATGATATAAGAAACATATGTATCAATTTAAATGCATTTGTATTAACTTTGAAGTTGTGAAGTCTATAACCCTTGCTAGACAGACCTAATGACTGTGAAACTTTTACTGTGGCTTGGTTACAACCTAAACAGGGACTTGGTCAAGTTTTAGTTGCAGCAAAGCTCAATTGAGCCCTCCACAATTAATTATATCCTTGACCTTAATTAAAGGCTTTTAGGGTGTTCTAAGGATTTTCATGAAACAAACTATGACTTTCTGAAAACTAAATTTTCAGAGGGTTCTAATGGTGTTGGTCTCACTTAATTTGGAAGTTTCTAACTAAAGATATGAGCTAAACAATTTCAGAGAAAATTCTGAAAATGTTTCTGAACATTTTCTATTTTCTCTGGAACAGTTTCACTAATCACACCATTAGGTGGATTAAATGAGCTCAAATGGATCTGAAATTTTTATGGTAGTTCAAGGATATTTTGGTGAACATCTCAGCAAAATTTCAGGATTTTCCTCCAAAGGATTCTCCAGTTAAAATTCCTAACAGTTTAAACTTTGAGGAATTAATTCTGGAGAAATAAGAAATTTCATGAAGTGAAACTTGATTTTCTGGAAAGTACTCAGAGAGCTGAATCCAGCAAAATTTGGTTCCCTCAATTTGGAGCTTTCTAGCCAAAGTTATGAGGATTTGAAGTTTGAAGGAAATCTGAAAATCGGGGAAAAGTTTAAACTCGCGCGTGGGCCCAGGGGACACGCGTCGCACGCCGAGGCGACAGCACACCGCGGCCCACAATGATTTTACGTGCCAGCACACCCGATCCCGGCCGCAGCCGGATCCCGATTCAAAATATCTCCCGCTGACAGCTGGGGTCCACCCCCTTCTTCAACCTCGCGACACCCGCGCCCCGCCGCCGAGGGATCTCGCCGGAGAGCTCGCCGCCGGCTGCTGTACAGCTCCAAACTTCTCGATTCTGGCCGCCCCTGCCTATTTTTACTCGGGGAACAGGATTCTAGGGTCAGCTGCTCATGACAACGGCCGGAGCATGGTCGGCGACGAGCCGCCACCTCGGAATGACTTCGGCCATGTCGGCTGACTTCTCTAGCACCTCAACTACTTGGGAAATCGGTCGGGGAGCATCAGTGGACCTCAGAGAAGGTCGACATGAGCTCGAGGCAGCTCGGGGAAGGCCCAAAATAGGTCCTCACCGTGCGCCCGATGCCGCCCGTTCGTTCCGCCATTAGTGGACCTCAAATTACGCCGGGCACAGAGGTTCTCCGACCCAGAGTTGTGAAGGCAACTTGTGTGTTACCGTGTCTAGCTCGTGTGAGAGCGGCCTGAGGCCCTCTAATCCTTTCTAGAGCACGAATTAAACAGAATCGTACCCGAAGGTCGTTCTGCACACAGAAAGGGGAAAAGTGGAAATTCGCCGCCGGTGAGCAACCACTCGAGCTGTGGCTCGCGGATGAGCAGCACCGGTCACCCGCGCGTCCAAGGGTGCCTTGGCTCGGGCGTGACAACGCCCTGGTTGGGCTGTCCACGAGAGCCCGAGGTGCGGCGGTTCCAAGTTCCGATTTTGATCTTTCGGCACAGCCGATATCACTCGGTTTCAACCGAATTCTAGCAACGGGGAGGATGGAGGAAGGTCTCTAGTACCTTGCTGGGGCTCTGGAGTGGAAGGAGGGAGCTGCGATCGGCGTTCTCCGATCAAGTCCGAGCTGCGGAAGTTTTCGGCCGGCGCTGAGTTCTAGCGGGGAAGAACGACGGTGCCTCGGCCGAGGAGGGGGCAGGCGCCTTAAGAAGGCTCTGCACCGCCTCATGCCCACGCGTGGGCAAGCAGCTGGTGGCGCGGCGACTGGCCTCGGTGGCGATCACCGCTGCGGCTCGGCGACCCGAGTGAAAAAGTCTCAGTCGGTTTGATCTGAGCAGTGGCTGACATGTGGGTCCCACCTCCAGTTTTAACCTCTGAAATTTACTCCTAATCACTGTTGTAAACAGTGAACCCCATACTACCCTTGGCAATTCAAATTATTCACCCATGAGCCATTTGAATTGATCAAAGTTCAAATGAGGTTTGGTTTGAATGAATTTCAGCACAAGTTCAGTTTGAAATTCAAATAAAGTTTGAATTTCTCCCCCTTAGCTCATGTCAAGATCAACTCCAAATGGAGTGAAAATTGGTGTGTGAGCTCACAAAAATGTGCTGAGTAAGAATATGCCTTCCACTTTCAAATTCATGGGATAAAAACAGTTTGAATTTGAATATGGTTTCAAACTGTCCTCTTCCTAACTATACCCAAACTGACCTCAAAAAGGTTTTGAATTTGGGTGAAACTTGGCATGGACATCCTTAGCAAAGTGTAGGAGTTTTCATATGTCCAGCCCATCTATATCACATGTGGGAAATACCACTTTTGCAATGTGTGAGTTTGTTCTCTAATGAGCATGTTGATAATTGTTACTTGCTCTTCATTTGTGTTCATCATTCTTCCTCAAATGAGGTGTGTGGTGTGGTGATGAACACTGCAAATGGGTGTCAAAAACTGAGGCCCTTACATTCCTCCCCCCTTAAAAGAATCTCGTCCTGAGATTATAAGGTGAAAATGAGAGAGAGGACGGTGGAAAATTACCGGATATGCGACGTGAAAAAGTCGGGGTAGTTAGCGCGAAGGAATTCTTCGCTCTCCCATGTCGCTTCGTCCATGGAGTGATTAATCCATAGAACCTTGTAGAACCACAACGTACGGTTGCGTGTGGTTCGGGCCTTTTCATCAATAATCTGCACCGGTCCCTCCCGATAGGTGAGATCCGGTTGCAGTTCTTCAATGTCTTCCAGCTGAACGGTAGTTGATAGCTTGAGACACTTCCTCAGCTGGGAAATATGAAAGACGTCGTGCACACCGGAAAGTGCTTCTGGTAATTTCAGCCGGTATGCCACCGATCCACATCTTTCGGTAATCTGGAATGGACCGATGAATCGGGGTGCCAACTTTCCTGTCACCCCAAATCTGTTTACGCCCTTCATTGGGGACACCCGTATATATACGTGATTTCCAACTTCGAATTGTAATGGGCGCCTTCTCCGGTCCGCACACTGTTTCTGTCGGGATTGAGCGGCTTTGAGGTTCGCTTGAATCAGTCGAACCTTTTCTTCCGCGTTGTTGACAAGGTCAATCCCGAAGGTAACCCTTTCGCCAGACTCACACCAGTTCAATGGTGTGCGGCATTTCTTCCGTATAGCGCCTCGTAGGGCGCCATTTTGATGCTAGCTTGGTACCCATTATTGTACGAGAATTCAGCTAACGGCAAGTGATCATCCCAATTCTTGCCGTGGTCGATAGCGCAAGCTCGTAGCATGTCTTCTAAAATTTGGTTTACCCACTCCGTTTGCCCATCCGCTCTGCGGGTGGTAGGCTGAACTACGGATCAGCTTCGTCCCCAAGGCAGCGTGTAGCTGCTCCCAAAAATGGGACACAAATAAAGTGCCCCGATCCGATATGATAGTACGGGGTACGCCGTACAAGCATAGGATCCGTGAGATGTACAGTTCAGCGTACTTCTTGGCGTTGTAGTTGGTGTTGACCGGGATGAAATGGGCAACTTTGGTGAGCCGATCGACGATCACCCACACCGAATCATGTTTCTGTAAGGTGGTGGGTAAACCGACGATGAAATCCATGCTCACATCCTCCCACTTCCAGGCAGGAACGCCCAGTGGTTGTAGCAGTCCCGGTTTCCGCATGCGGTCTGCCTTCACCCTTCGACATGTATCGCACTCGGACACGTATTTTGCAGTCTCTCGCTTCATCCGTGTCCACCAAAACTTGCTTCTGAGTTCTTGATACATCTTGTTGCTGCCGGGGTGAATAGAGAGCTTTGATAAGTGAGCCTCATCAAAGATCTTCTTCCGTAGTTCCGGGTTACGGGGTACGACGATCCGGTCCTTGAACCATAGGACGCCGTCTCCGTCTTTCCGGAAACATTTCAGCTCCCCACTATCTACACGTCTCCGCAAATGTGACATGCCCTTGTCATTCTTCTGGGCTGCCGCTATCTCTTCACGGATGGTGGGGATCAAAGCTAGGTTGTAGAGAGCTCCATATGGAATCACACGTAGTGGTGGTTCGCTCTCTTCCAACGGTGTGATGGTCAGATTGTTGACGTGTGACTTGCGGCTCAGCGCATCTGCCACAACGTTTGCCTTGCCCGGATGATAATGGATCTCTATTTCGTAATCCTTTATCAGTTCTAACCATCTTCGTTACCTCATGTTCAGCTCTTTCTGAGTGAATATGTACTTGAGGCTTTTGTGGTCGTTATATAAATGTACGAGGTTACCGAGTAGGTAGTGCCTCCACATTTTTAGTGCAAGTACCACGGCAGTGAGCTCCAAGTAGTGAGTTGGATAATTCTGCTCATGGTTCCTATGCTGCCGCGATCCATACGCGACCACTCTTCGGTCTTGCATCAGCACACATCCGAGCCCAATGCCGGATGCATCGCAGTACACATCGAACGGTTTTGTTGTGTCTGGCTGCGCCAAAACCGGTGCTGATGTCAGGTGCTTGACTAAAGCCTTGAATGCTGCTTCACATGCTGGACTCCAAACATATTTGGTAGCCTTCTTCAGCAGCTCTGTCATTGGCTTGGCAATCTTCGAGAAGTTCGGAATGAACCTCCGATAATATCCCGCGAGTCCGAGGAAATTCCGTACCTCGTGAACAGTTCTCGGGGACTTCCAATTCAGCACTTGAGTGATCTTGCTCGGGTCCACAGCGATACCTTCCGCTGAGATGATATGCCCGAGGAAAGGCACCTGCGATATCCAAAACTCGCATTTGCTGAATTTTGCGTATAACTTGTGATCCCGCAGCCGTTGCAAGACTATACGCAGATGTTTCTTGTGATCTTCCTCCGACTTGGAATATACCAGGATGTCGTCGATGAAGACCACGACAAACTTGTCCAGCTCCGGCATGAATACCGAGTTCATTAAATACATGAAGTGAGGTGAAGCATTGGTGAGGCCGAAGGACATGACCAGGTACTCATAAAGTCCGTACCTTGTCGAGAAAGCTGTCTTTGGAATGTCCTCCGCCCTTATCTTAATCTGATGGTACCCGGATCTTAAATCCATCTTGGAAAAGATCTTTGCTTCGACCAACTGATCAAACAACATGTCGATCCGTGGCAACGGGTACTTGTTCTTGATGGTTACGGCATTTAATGGATGGTAGTCCACGCAAAGCCGCAACGTTTCATCCTTCTTCTTGACAAATAATGCCGAACAGCCCCATGGCGAGGAGCTCGGCCTAATAAAACCCTTCTCCAGAAGGTCCGTGAGCTGAGTCTTCAGTTCAGCCAACTCCTTGGGCGCCATCTTGTACGGCCTTCGGGATATTGGCATGGTTCCCGGTGCAAGTTCAATTTTGAACTCCACCTCTCTATCGGGTGGCATCCCCGGCAAATCGTCCGGGAATACATCAGGGAACTCTCGGACCACTGGAATGTCTTCCAATCTGATGGTTGTGGATTGATAGACACTTGGAAGTTTTATTTCCGGACTGTCCAGAAATAATGAGTGAGAACCGTGCACTTCTGAGTTTAAGTGCACGACTCGAAGGACGGTGTCTAAAACAGCGCCGTGACGGGTTAACCACGACATCCCTAGGATGACATCGACCTTATGTCCCTCTAAGATAATGAGAGACGTGGGGTACACTCTACCCGCTAAGCATAATGGTGCTTTGGAGACCATTATGCTTGCTGAAATCTTCCCACCCGGTGAACAAATTAAATATGGACTATCGGTGGGGAGTATTGGCAAACTGTGTTTAGCAATGAAAGCTTGGCTAATAAAATTATGCGTGGCGTCTGAATCAAACAGTACTATAGCGGGATGCTGGTGGAGTTGGAACATACCCGCAAGGATTGGCTCGCCCTCCGGCACGTCCTCAATGGCAAGTTGGTGGACAGTGCCGGGCCTAGGGTTTGCCCGCCGCGCATTAGTAGGGTTCCGGGGTTGATTCCTCCCCGGAAACTGTGGTGCCACTCCGCCGCCTTGCCTCTCCGGGCAACTGCTCGCGAAGTGTCCTGGACGACCACACTTGTAACATGTGGCCGCTGCTGGTGGAGTACTCGGTGGACGAAAGCCCGGCATGCGTTGCGGAGGTGCAAACGCACGCGGCATCGCCCACTGCTGCTGTTGTTGTTGCGGTGGTGCTGGCAGTGCCGGCCTGAATGCCGGTGAAGAGTACGGCCGACTGCGGAACGGCATCGACCGCTGTGGTGGCTGCCAGCGTGAACCTGATGGTGGGCGATTCACCATTCGAAACTTCTGAGAAGGACTGCCTCCTTCTCCGCTGCTCTTCGGCGCGCTTCGCTTTCGCTCTGCCGCCGCCAACTCCTTGCCGGAGTCCTCCTGAACAATCGCAGCATCAATGATATCGTTGAGGTTGCCCGGATTGAACATCGCCAACTTGTCCTTCAGGAGCGGGTTAAGCCCCTGGTAAAAGTGGTCTCGCCGCTTCTCGTCTGTATCCGCATGATACGACGCGTAGAGCGCGAGATCGTTGAACGCCCTGGAGTATTCCAGCGCGTTCTGGCTCCCTTGTTGCAGGTGTAGGAACTCCTGCGTCTTCCTCTTCATCAAACCGGGCGGTATATGATAGGCCCTGATGGCCGTCCGGAACTCCGCCCAGGTCATCACTCGGTCGGTGGGCTGTGAAGCACAGAAGTTGGCCCACCACGCGTTCGCGGATCCTTGGAGCTGCTGGACCGCAAACTGAGTCTTGCGCTGCTCGCTAATTTGGAGCAGCCCGAACTTCATTTCTATGGCGCGGAGCCAGTTGTCCGCGTCAAGTGGTTCATCCGCCCTTGAGAATACAGGGGGATGAGTCGCCAGGAAGTCGGAGTAGGAGCTCTGTTGGCGCTCCTCACGATCTTGACGTCTCTCTGGGCGAGACGTATTGGCGATGAGAGTCTGCAGCAACTCTGTGTGCTGCTGATGCGAGCCCGCCATTGCCGCGACAATGTCGGCCAATGTAACCGTTGGCAGTGGCGGTGGCGGTGTTTGCTGTTGCTGTTGCTGCTGCTGTCCCGAGGAGTCCTCGGGAGGTGGTTGGGAGGTCTCTCCCCCTTGACTGGTACCCCCAACGTCAGGGTTGGCACGAGTACGCGTCATTCTGAAATTCAAAACAGCAGCAATTAGCACATGTCTTACTAAAAATTCCATACGCAACAGTAGGTATTGAAGTGACACATGATCAATTTGCACATCATTCACATATATTGATAAAGCATAAACTTTATACAAGATACATTATTCTCGGGTCTCCGAGAAGTCGTGCTCATGTCGTCACTACCTATACATACGCTACTGTCTATACGACATGTCACCGATTACAAAAGTTGGGTTACGCTACCCTAGCTGCCCTACTTGGCAACCGTAACCCCCTACTCGGAGTAGAACTCGATCTCCTGTGGGTCGTCCTCCTCCGGTACTTCTGCTGGTGGCTCTGGATCTACCACCTCTTCTCCCATTCCGGGTTCTCCCATTGCTGGAAGACCCAAGACCACCGGTATGCCTAACACCGGGGGCACGAGGTCCTGCAATGCATGCACCTCGTCCATAGCCTGGTTGTAGTCCTCTTCCCAGCCTTGTCCTTCCTCAATAGCATCGTCCCGCTCTTGAGCAAGGTCCTCATTCTGCTGGGTTAGGGTCTGCACCATCTCTTGCAACGCTGCGATGTCAACCCGGATCTTCTTCTTTGCCTTCTTCAGACGACGCAACTGATTGTGTTGTTCATTCAGTCGCTTGATCGTCGGGAGGAGCACATTGCGGAGTGCGCTGTGAGCACCCTCGAAATGATCTCCACGGCTTGTGCTCTCCTTGAGCTTGGTGGCGAGATGCTCCGTATGAACAGCTTGGCTGTCCATCACAGCGTTTCCCGCCCTCATTTGGAGGCTGAGGTTTGCCTCCGCGGGGTTGTACCTTGGACAATTCGGGTCTGTTGCCTCCAGGTACCTCTCTTCCCACACATGCTGAGCTCGTCCCTCCACCGGAACGAGTGCGTATGGAGTGCCCTCCATAGCCTGCACGTGTAGTTGGCAGAAACGTGACATAGTGTCACGGGCTGCCACTTGCCACATCCCTTCCGGTTGTCTTCCTCTCACCGTGACGGTGAATGGCACCCAACCGGGTGGCGTAGGTCCTGCAGGAACCTCGACATGGATCGTCCACGTCTTGTTCCCCTCTTCGCCTTCTTCCTTGGCGAAGTATTGCGGCATCTGGTTGTACCCGAAATGTTGGAGCATTTGCCACAATGCTTCCGGGTAGCCGCTACGGTCAGAACAGTGGGAAACTACCCACCCGTTCTCCAACTGTTTATCTGCTGCCATCTGTAAAAATATATTTGAGAAATGTCAAATATTTATTTAAACAGTAAACCATTGAGTTATAACATAAGATATGTCCTTGAACTCATAACACTTGGAAACATAGTTCAAATTTTTAAACAAATTTGACTGCTGATCTGCTGTTCCCATGACAGCCTTGACCAGTTTCCATTTCAACCTGATTTAGGCCATGTTAACAACAAAACTGATTCTGGAGCTCAACATCAAAGTTAAAGCTAACTTCAATAGCTTTCCAGAAAGTGTTTGCTTGGCCTAAGATCTGTCCTGGTTCAAAAGTTATGAGATGTCAAAGTTAACCGAATTTCTGGGAACAATTGGACAGCACCTCCCTGCCTTAGGTACTGATTTGATCCAACAATCTCAGTTACTTCCTTTCCTAATCTGACAAAACTTTATATTACAAAGTTGTAACCCATCTCATAAGCTTTCCAGAACTACCTCATTTTCTATTTTTGGATTTTTATGCAGGAAGTTATGCTTAATTTAGAGAGAGTCTACAGAGAGTCTTTACCCTGTCCTGTTTTCTGGACAGTTTCAACTCTACTGCATTTTTCGAGTGGTTAAGGGATGAAACACCTCTGGACCTCAACAGAAAAGTTGTAAAGATCTTCCAAAGCTTTCCAGAAATGTATCATACGACCCCAATCTCGAAAGAACTCAACCTCTAGCCTCTGATCAACTTCAGCCTTGATTCAGCTGAAAACAGAGTGCTCTGTCCTTAACATCCTATAAGTTGAAAGCTTGTTAACTTTGAATATCCTGTTCAAGGGAAGGAGTTACATCAAGTTTTACTACTTTGGATTAAAACCTTCCAGTTTTTACAATGAAGTTGTTTATTTAATTGGGTGTGACGTCGAGGCGTCACCAGATTTTGTCGGTACTACGTCCTCACAAAGAAAAACCTATACCGGACATAGTCGGCTTCGTTATTTCAGTGGCACTAAACGTCACTCGCACACGGATGCTACACGTCTACCGTTTCGTGGTCAGGCTACCTGCAGAAAATCAAACAATCATCAGACTCGGCTGCACACCGAGCCCGGAATCCATACAGTTGGTACACCCGGCCGTCATCACTCGCCCGGATGTTCTCAAGCCAAACACGCCTTGAGTTACGTGTTCACGTTTCAGACCACGTGACGGGGTCTCCCATGTTGCACCACGCACGCCAGGGACAGACGTTGCTTGAATACCCCAAACGACATTAAGAGTCGTAGAGGATACTAAAGCGGGTCGGGTTACCTGCCACCCGTGGGGCTCCACCCTTCAGCTTGTGCGCACTGGTGGACAGCGCTTACGTGCACCCCCCAAGATATGAACGTCCCGAGATGCATGATTTTCCGACATAACAAATAGGTTAATATGCCACTTTCTATATGCTAATAACATCCTTATACGGGCTACTAACTCGTTCCTCACTGGATTTTTGAAAAAGAAGACCTTTGTACTGTGTTAAACCTCAACCGAGCTCTGATACCACGCTGACACGACCCCATTGGTCCTGTCGAGCCAGGATCACGCTGAGGGGTGCTGCGTTGCACAGCACCGGATAACCACGTCAAAGGTACAAAGCGGAAGCGGAAATTTTATTACATAAACAAGTTTATGAACATGTTTACATCAAAATAAGTTCAGTCTACACTCGCGGGCGTAGACTAAGCATCAAGTGCACGTTCAGCCCTCGAACGTGTCCTTGCTAGCACACACGCACACTAACTCGGCGGCGTGCACGACTTCCACTCGACGGGGTTCCCCTCCTGGGGTTCCATCTCCTCTTCGGGAGTCCCTTCCTCATAAAACCCTGCAAAAGCTTCAAACACAAGCAGTGAGCATGAAGGCTCAGCAAGTCTGACCCGTCTCACCTAAACATGGAACTTCTACATGAGGGTAATGGGTTGCATGAGGTAAAAATCATTTGCAAGGACTCGCCTAATTAGTAGAACCTTACTTTCAAGTTTTAGCAGCAGGTTGTGGAGAACCTTACGCTAAGGCACATGAGAGAGCCGCAATCAAACAAGAAACGCATTTCTCTCATGTACTTTGCCCAAAGTTGAAAAGAACTTTAGTTAGCTCTAGACTACAGCATATCATTAACAATCAATGTCCATCTTTCAATCAGCAGCATTTTAACATGTGTCTAGCCTGTTCTTTCTACGTCACTGTACAGTGAACAATTGGTACTCACTGACCGCGAGGGACGGCGATTATAATCGATTTACACCTGCAGGGTTACCCGAACAACCCGTCACGTACGCCCGTACTCGATGTTTCCTACAACAACCATCACGGACGCCGTACGCGACTACCTTTCACCCGTTAGCCAAATATTGAACCGGTCCCATCGTCCCGAGCAAGAGGTCTCTGCACGCGCATCTCCGTGCCGCCAGCCGATTTACACCTCATGCTCTCAACCTACCCTATGAACGACGGGCAATGCCTCAATACCCAGCTACCCGAGTTACATCAGTTTCCCGGTTCCCATATAGCCGGTAGGTCTTCGGTACTGTTCTAGCTTGTTCAACAGGCCCGCACACGGCTCGGTCCTCAATCGACACAAGCGGAGCTACAGCACACAGGCCCCAAAGTCCTGCTGCCCTTACTCTCCGCTCGGTCTCATTTTCTTGCCATGTGTATCATGTGCTATCTCTACCCGAGCAATGTGCCTCTAGCCTATTCTCGCGAGTAGTTCCAACTACTCGACTTGTACCGAATCCTGCTCTATCTTAGCAATGCAGTGGCTAACGGGGTTTGCAATCCTAAACCCAACCCGTGGTTTTCTTGGCTATGCAGTTGGGTTTCCAAACAAGACTCTAATGCACAGAACAAAGGAAGCAAGTATGTGCTCAAAACAATAAAAATTTGTAAAAAGGTTAATGCAAACCAGAGCTTGCCTTGCTGCTCTTGGTCGTAGGCTAGCTGTTCCTCCGGAGTAACGAAGTCTAGGACTTCGGGTTCCTCCTCGACCTTAGCGACTACATGATATAAGAAACATATGTATCAATTTAAATGCATTTGTATTAACTTTGAAGTTGTGAAGTCTATAACCCTTGCTAGACAGACCTAATGACTGTGAAACTTTTACTGTGGCTTGGTTACAACCTAAACAAAGACTTGGTCAAGTTTTAGTTGCAGCAAAGCTCAATTGAGCCCTCCACAATTAATTATATCCTTGACCTAATTAAAGGCTTTTAGGGTGTTCTAAGGATTTTCATGAAACAAACTATGACTTTCTGAAAACTAAATTTTCAGAGGGTTCTAATGGAGTTGGTATCACTTAATTTGGAAGTCTCTAACTAAAGATATGAGCTAAACAATTTCAGAGAAAATTCTGAAAATGTTTCTGAACATTTTCTATTTTCTCTGGAACAGTTTCACTAATCACACCATTAGGTGGATTAAATGAGCTCAAATGGATCTGAAATTTTTATGGTAGTTCAAGGATATTTTGGTGAACATATCAGCAAAATTTCAGGATTTTCCTCCAAAGGATTCTCCAGTTAAAATTCCTAACAGTTTAAACTTTGAGGAATTAATTCTGGAGAAATAAGGAATTTCATGAAGTGAAACTTGATTTTCTGGAAAGTACTCAGAGAGCTGAATCCAGCAAAATTTGGTTCCCTCAATTTGGAGCTTTCTAGCCAAAGTTATGAGGATTTGAAGTTTGAAGGAAATCTGAAAATCGGGGAAAAGTTTAAACTCGCGCGTGGGCCCAGGGGACACGCGTCGCACGCCGAGGCGACAGCACACCGCGGCCCACAATGATTTTACGCGCCAGCACACCCGATCCCGGCCGCAGCCGGATCCCGATTTAAAATATCTCCCGCTGACAGCTGGGGTCCACCCCCTTCTTCAACCTCGCGACACCCGCGCCCCGCCGCCGAGGGATCTCGCCGGAGAGCTCGCCGCCGGCTGCTGTACAGCTCCAAACTTCTCAATTCTGGCCGCCCCTGCCTACTTTTACTCGGGGAACAGGATTCTAGGGTCAGCTGCTCATGACAACGGCCGGAGCATGGTCGGCGACGAGCCGCCACCTCGGAATGACTTCGGCCATGTCGGCTGACTTCTCTTGCACCTCAACTACTTGGGAAATCGGTCAGGGAGCATCAGTGGACCTCAGAGAAGGTCGACATGAGCTCGAGGCAGCTCAGGGAAGGCCCGAAATAGGTCCTCACCGTGCGCCCGATGCCGCCCGTTCGTTCCGCCATTAGTGGACCTCAAATTACTCTGGGCACAGAGGTTCTCCGGCCCAGAGTTGTGAAGGCAACTTGTGCGTTACCGTGTCTAGCTCGTGTGAGAGCGGCCTGAGGCCCTCTAATCCTTTCTAGAGCACGAATTAAACAGAATCGTACCCGAAGGTCGTTCTGCACACAGAAAGGGGAAAAGTGGAAATTCGCCGCCGGTGAGCAACCACTCGAGCTGTGGCTCGGGGATGAGCAGCACCGGTCACCCGCGCGTCCCAGGGTGCCTTGGCTCGGGCGTGACAATGCCCTGGTTGGGCTGTCCACGAGAGCCCGAGGTGCGGCGGTTCCAAGTTCCGATTTTGATCTTTCGGCACAGCCGATATCACTCGGTTTCAACCGAATTCTAGCAACGGGGAGGATGGAGGAAGGTCTCTAGTACCTTGCTGGGGCTCTGGAGTGGAAGGAGGGAGCTGCGATCGGCGTTCTCCGATCAAGTCCGAGCTGCGGAAGTTTTCGGCCGGCGCTGAGTTCTTGCGGGGAAGAACGACGGTGCCTCGGCCGAGGAGGGGGCAGGCGCCTTAAGAAGGCTCTGCACCGCCTCATGCCCGCGCGTGGGCAAGCAGCTGGTGGCGCGGCGACTGGCCTCGGTGGCGATCACCGCTGCGGCTCGGCGACCCGAATGAAAAAGTCTCAGTCGGTTTGTCTGAGCAGTGGCTGACATGTGGGTCCCACCTCCAGTTTTAACCTCTGAAATTTACTCCTAATCACTGTTGTAAACAGTGAACCCCATACTACCCTTGGCAATTCAAATTATTCACCCATGAGCCATTTGAATTGATCAAAGTTCAAATGAGGTTTGGTTTGAATGAATTTCAGCACAAGTTCAGTTTGAAATTCAAATAAAGTTTGAATTTCTCCCCCTTAGCTCATGTCAAGATCAACTCCAAATGGAGTGAAAATTGGTGTGTGAGCTCACAAAAATGTGCTGAGTAAGAATAAGCCTTCCACTTTCAAATTCATGGGATAAAAACAGTTTGAATTTGAATATGGTTTCAAACTGTCCTCTTCCTAACTATACCCAAACTGACCTCAAAAAGGTTTTGAATTTGGGTGAAACTTGGCATGGACATCCTTAGCAAAGTGTAGGAGTTTTCATATGTCCAGCCCATCTATATCACATGTGGGAAATACCACTTTTGCAATGTGTGAGTTTGTTCTCTAATGAGCATGTTGATAATTGTTACTTGCTCTTCATTTGTGTTCATCATTCTTCCTCAAATGAGGTGTGTGGTGTGGTGATGAACACTGCAAATGGGTGTCAAAAACTGAGGCCCTTACAGGTTTCAATCACCCTAACTCTAATGCATACATTTCAACCTAGACATAAGTGATACAAATGAAAAGCTTTATAAAAGGTACTTAAGTGCAAACCGGGGCTTGCCTGGTTGCGAGTCAGAGGAGAAATTAGCTTCTGGAGGGAGGACGTCCAACGGCTCCGGTGCGTCCTCAACTTCGGTCACTATTATGAAATGTAACAAAATATATGTGTAAATATTAAGGACTTATAAGAATTGAACTTCTATTCATAGCTACTGCTATTTAGGATCCTTAATTGGCTTTGGGATTTTTACTGTGGTTACTAGACTCTCTAAGGATGATCTGAGCAAAATTTGGAGAATTGTCCATGCACAATGTAGTCTCCAAAATTCCTACAAATACAAGGCTTTTCTGAATTTCTGAACCCAAATAAGGACCTTTGACATAGCTAAAAGTGGAAGATCTGATTAGGTTAAGTCTCCATGGTTCTAACAAAATTTGTTTCACCATTTTTGGAGCTACCAACAGAGAGATTTGAATTTTTGAAGTTGGATAGGAATTCTGAAAAGTTTCTGTTTAAATTTGAATTTCCAATAAAGGCTGAACGTTGGAAGGCAGTTTAGCCTAGCAATTTAACTCCAATGAGGCTCAAATTTTTACTGGAGATCAGTTACTATGAAAAGAACTTGCGTCCCAAAATTGGGAATGTTTCATAAAGAATTGCTCCTGTAATAAATCCCTAAAGGATTTATAAAAACAATTCTATAGAAATTCCTGGGCATTTTCATAGCATGCAATTTGTTCCTCTGTGAAGTACGCCTCCTAAGGATACCAATAAAATTGGTTTCACCCTTTTTGGAGTTTTCTACACAAAGTTATGGATTTTTCAAACTTGAATAACTTTCTGTTTAAAATCTACACAGAGACTCAGAGGGGGGCCCACTGTCAGACGTTTCTTCAACCTCCCGACACTCCCCCGCGTGCGCATGCCGGGCCCGACCGTGGCGCGCCATGTTCTCTCTCTTTTCTCCACCATTTTCCTTACGGTTTCGTGCTACACCACCCTCGGATCACAGCGAAGCAGCTGGGCAAGGTTTTGACGCATGGAAACGCCGGGAAACTCATCGGCTACGGTGAGGCGGCTCGGTGGCGCGGCGCCGGTGATGACTCACATGTACCAAGCCTCAACCAGTGATATAAGGGGTCGTACACCATCCCTGGAGTACGTAGAACATGATGCTACCCCTAGCCGGAGCTAAAAACGCCCGCAAGAAGGAGCTCGACGGTGAACCGAGCCGTTTCAGCCGGCTGCGACGGATTTTTGTCGCTAGGGTTGCAGAAAGGATGGCTTGCGTCATGCTTCAGCCTGGGAGGACGCTAGGGGATCTAGTAGCTGTGTCTAGGGCCGGAGATCTGATGATCCAACGTGTCTGAAGAATTTCCCGAAACGGTCTCGAGCTATCTTCCACGTGCATCGTCGGAAATCTCCAAATTCCGGCTAGCCGGCAGTGGTAAAGTACCAAAGGACAGCAGTATGAGAAACTAGACCCTATGAAGCACCTCTGAGTGGTTTTCCTCACGCTGGGGAGGTCGGAGTCGGCCGGTAGACGGGGAACCGCGGCGGCGATGTCGAGCTCTGTTTTCTTCGAAGCAGAATGGCTCGGCGCCGGTGCAGAGGGTCAGCCACGAGCTGAGGACGGTTGGAAAACGTCGAGGAGGCTCCGGCAGAGCTGGTGGTTAGCTTAGCTAGGTGCTGGTGTCATCGGAAGACGATCAACACCGGGAACCCGAGCGGTCTAGCCTAGTGCGGTGGTTTTTGCTTGTGTGCTCGAGCAGAGAAGGGAGAGGCGCATCGGTGGAAGGCTGAGAGAGCAAGGGAAATTGTGCTGCGGCTGTGGCACGAACGGATGATCAAGTAGGCGGAAGAATCAGGAGGTGGCGCGGTGCACCTCGGGCGCGGATCGTAACCGGGAGCTGTCGCGCTCCCGCTGTTCGATCGCAGTCGGCTGAGGCGGCAACCCTTATATGTGGCTGACCAAGGGGTCCCACCATTTCTAATTCCTATCCAATTGTCCACTGATATTTCTTACCAGCAACTCAAAATTTAAGGCTATACTTTCACACCAAGTAATGGTTTAAACTTGCTGAATTCAAATAGTTTGAATTCGGATGTGAGGTTTGAATTGGGTTTGGTCATTTGAATTTGAAAGGGAATTTGAATTCCGCCCTTTGTCTTGCTCCAAAAACATAGCAAACCAACTCAAATATTTCTGAATTTTGGCATGGCTGCTAATTCAAATGTGAAGAACACATTTGTGGAACCAAATTGGCAAATTAAGGGAATTGGAATTTGAAACTGAATTTGAAATTCAGATTAGAGGGCATCTCCTTTTAATCCCAAACAAATAATGAAACTCCTCCAAATGAGCTGAAATTTGGAAGGGTGAATATTTGGGCTATGAAGATCCTAGTTATGAATTTAGATCTCCATGTTTGGAAGTTCTGGGAAGTTTGAATCCTAACTTTGAACTTACACCGTTATAATTCAAAGTTTTAATTCCCCTCATTTTTCCTAAGTGTACATGAGCTGAAAATTCTTGCTACCACTTTTTGGGGATTTTACAGCCTATCCGTGGCCAACGACGTTTCAACGTCAAAGGCAAGTTAGAACCTCACTACATCGGACCATTCAAGATTTTGGACAAGCGAGGAGAGGTAGCCTACCAACTAGAGCTCCCAACGCACCTCTCCGACGTGCATGACGTGGTTCACGTATCCCAGCTCAAGAAGTGCTTGAGAGTACCAGAAGAGCAAGTACCAAAGAACGAGCTTGAGCTTCAAGAGGATCTGACCTACATAGAGCACCCTGTCCAAATTTTGGACGTGAAGGAAAGGGTCACGAGGAACAAAGTGATCTGATGGTGCAAGGTACAGTGGAGCCATCACACGGAAGCCGAAGCTACATGGGAGCGTGAGGAAAACCTCAAGGCAGAATTCCCTCATCTATTCTCTACTCTATCGAATCTCGAGGGCAAGATTCAGTTTAAGGGGGGCAGGTTTGTAACACCCTCAATTTCATATTCATGCATTGCATATAGATAAACATTATAAAAGAAATAGAAATGGGAAGAATCATAAAAATGGGAGAAAGATAGCTGAAAAGAGCCAATTCCAATTTGCCGAGGAGCGCTGCCGACACTTCCCACGGCCTGCTGGCCACGTGGCACCTTCGAAGCTCATCCCTGCGGAGGGGGTGAGGTCCGGCACTGCTGGCCATGTGGCAGGCTCGGAGCTCGCCTCAGGAGAAGGGGCGAGATCCGACCCTGATAGACACATGTTGCCTTCGGAGCTAGTCTCTGCGGAGAAGCGAGGCTCAGCCCCGCGGGACACATGTTGACTACGGAGCTAGTCTCTGCAGAGAAGCGAGGCCCAGCCCGCGGGACACGTGTCAACTTCAGAACTCACCCCTGCGGAAGGGATGAGGTCCTCCCCACGGGACACGTGGCAGGCTCGGAGCTCGCCAACAAGAGGTCCGATCCCGCGGGACACGTGTCACCCTTGGAGCTCGCCTCCGGGAGGACCGACACTGCTGGACACGTGTCACCCTCGGAGCTCTCCTCTGGGAGGACCGACACTGCTGGACACGTGTCACCCTCGGAGCTCGCCTCTGGGAGGTCCGACACTGCTGGACACGTGTTGTCCTCGGAGCTCACCTCCGAGGAGAAGGGAGGTCTGACGCTGTTGGACACGTGTCGCTCTCGGAGCTCGCCTCCAAGAGGTCCGCCCCGCTGCACACGTGTCGACCTCGGAGCTCGTCTCTGAGGAGATAGGAAGCCCGGCGCTGCTGGACACATGGCACTCTCGGAGCTCGCCTCTGAGGAGAGGGGAGGTCCGACACTGACACATGGTGCCCCCAGAGCTTGCCTCTGAGAGAGAGGGAGGCCCCGCCCCGCCAGACACGTGGCGCTCGCGGAGCTCGCCTCTAAGGGAAAAGGGAGGCCCCGCCCCGCCAGACACGTGGCGCACGCGGAACTCGTCTCTGAGGAAAAGGGAGAACCCGCCATGCGGGACGCGTGGCAAGTCTGGAGCTCGCCTCTGAAGAGAAGCAAGGACCGGCCCCCGCTGGACGCGTGGAGCCTCCGGAGCTCACCACTGCAGAGGTGACGAGATCCTTAAGCGGTTTTTCTCCTGTGCGCGAGGGAATACCTGGTACTAAGGAGAGCGACACGATTTCCACGCTGCTACCGCACCAATCGGAGTAGGACTCTTCTTTCACCCCTTATAAATAGAACCCAAAACCCCCTGACCGCAACCACGCACCTATTTTCCACCTCCCGAGTTGACGACTTGGAGGCCCTAGCTTCCAACTCGCCGAGTTCCACCCCCTTGCCGGAGTTCAGTCGCCGGAGAGCACCGCCGACGAGCCCCGCCACGCTCGCCATCGCCGGAAGAGAGCCGACGAACTGTCCTGCTGCCATTGCTAGGAGGAAGGCCGAGGTAGGTCTTCGTTGCCACCTTATGACATTATCGCGGTTTTCTTCGCATCTATTTTTCTTTGAACAGAAGCTTTTTCGTGTGAACAGATCACGTGTTGATCGGTTTTTGACGGTGGAATTGATCTAGATCTTGAGTCAAGATCATCACCATGTCCACACTTGATCCTTACACCCTTGTTCATCATAAAACTGACACGACCCCATTGGTCCTGTCGAGCCAGGATCACGCTGAGGGGTGCTGTGTTGCACAGCACCGTATAACACACGTCAAAGGTGCAAAGCGGAAGCGGAAGTTTTATTACATAAACAGTTTTATGAACCTGTTTACATCAAAATACGTTTAGTCCACACTCGCGGGCGTAGACTAAGCACCAAGTGCACGTTCAGCCCTCGAACGTGTCCTTGCTAGCACACACGCACACTAACTCTGCGGCGTGCACGACCCCCACTCGACGGGGTTCCCCTCCTGGGGTTCCGTCTCATCTTCGGGAGTCCCTTCCTCATAGAACCCTGCAAAAGCTTCAAACACAAGCAGTGAGCACGAAGGCTCAGCAAGTCTGACCCGTCTCACCTAAACATGGAACTTCTACGTGGGGGTAATGGGTTGCATGAGGTAAAAATCATTTGCAAGGACTCGCCTAATTAGTAGAACCTTACTTTCAAGTTTTAGCAGCAGGTTGTGGAGAACCTTACGCTAAGGCACATGAGAGAGCCGCAATCAAACAAGAAACGCATTTCTCTCATGTACTTTGCCCAAAGTTGAAAAGAACTTTAGTTAGCTCTAAGCTACAGCATATCATTAACAATCAATGTCCATCTTTCAATCAGCAACATTTTTAACATGTGACTAGCCTGTTCTTTCTACGTCACGGTACAGTGAACAAGTGGTACTCACTGACCGCGAGGGACGGCGATTATAATCGATTTACACCTGCAGGGTTACCCGAACAACCCGTCACGTACGTCCGTACTCGATGTTGCCTACAACAACCATCACGGACGCCGTACGCGACTACCTTTCACCCGTTAGCCAAATATTGAACCGGTCCCATCGTCCTGAGCAAGAGGTCTCTGCACGCGCATCTCCGTGCCGCCAGCCGATTTACACCTCAAGCTCTCAACCTACCCTCTGAACGACAGGCAATGCCTCAATACCCAGCTACCCGAGTTACATCAGTTTCCCGGTTCCCATATAGCCGGTAGGTCTTCGGTACTGTTCTAGCTTGTTCAACAGGCCCGCACACGGCTCGGTCCTCAATCGACACAAGTGGAGCTACAGCACACAGGCCCCAAAGTCCTGCTGCCCTTACCCTCCGCTCGGTCTCATTTTCTTGCCATGTGTATCATGTGCTATCTCTACCCGAGCAATGTGTCTCTAGCCTATTCTCGCGAGTAGTTCCAACTACTCGACTTGTACCAAATCCTACTCTATCCTAGCAATGCAGTGGCTAACGGGGTTTTTAATCCTAACCCCAACCCATGGTTTTCTTGGCTATGCAGTTGGGTTTCCAATCAAGACTTTAATGCAACGAACACTATTCAAAGATGTGTTCAAAACAATAAACATTTGTAAAAGGGTTAATGCAAACCGGAGCTTGCCTTGCTGCTCTTGGTCGTAGGCTAGCTGTTCCTCCGGAGTAACGAAGTCTAGGACTTCGGGTTCCTCCTCGACCTTAGCGACTACATGATAAGAGCAATGTATGTATTAATTTAAATGCATTTGTATTAACTTTGAAGTTGTGAAGTCTATAACCCTTGCTAGACAGACCTAATGACTGTGAAACTTTTACTGTGGCTTGGTTACAACCTAAACAAAGACTTGGTCAAGTTTTAGTTGCAGCAAAGCTCATTTGAGCCCTCCACAATTGATTATGTCCTTGACCTTAATTGGAACTCTTAGGGTGTTCTAGGAATTTTCATGAAACAAACTATGCCTTCCTGAAAACTAGATTTTCAGAGGGTTCTAATGGAGTTGGTCTCACTTAATTTGGAAGTCTCTAACTAAAGATATGAGCTAAACAATTTCAGAGAAAATTCTGAAAATGTTTCTGAACATTTTCTATTTTCTTTGGAACAGTTTCACTAATCACACCATTAGGTGGGATAAATGAGCTCAAATGGATCTGAAATTTTTATGGTAGTTCAAGGATATTTTGGTGAACATCTCAGCAAAATTTCAGGATTTTCCTCCAAAGGATTCTCCAGTTAAAATTCCTAACAGTTTAAACTTTGAGGAATTAATTCTGGAGAAATAAGGAATTTCATGGAGTGAAACTTGATTTTCTTGAAAGTACTCAGAGAGCTGAATCCATCAAAATTTGGTTCACTCAATTTGGAGCTTTCTAGCCAAAGTTATAAGGATTTGAAGTTTGAACTAAAACTGAAATTCGGGGAAAAGTTTAAACTCTGGCTTGTGGGCCCCGCACACAGTGCGTCGTCTCCCTCCTCGCGCCAACTGCGCGGTGGCGGCGTTCTCTGGCGACCCTCGCCGGAACTGAGTTCCCGGCCACTCCCCCGGCCCGAAACTTGCCGCCTGCCCCTTTTCCGACCCCCTGGACTCGATGGTGGTGTCGCCGGCCGCCGGCGATGACCGGAAACCCGTGCGCACCGGTGACAGCACCTGCTAGGGTTCCGGTGAGGTCGGTCCCCGCTCTCCCGTGCACCAAATCGACCGGAAATCGGTCGGAGAGCATCAGTAGGGCATGGGAAACACGAACCAGGGCTGGGTGGAAGCTAGAAATACCGGCAACTAGGCTCTCGACGGTGAGCCGAGGTGTTCAGCCATGGCGGCGGGGAAAACAGCCATATCATGGCCGATTCTCGATGGTTTTCTCTAATGCCGGTTCGAGCGTGGGCGCTATCGTGCGTAGAAGCTACTAGGTAACGAGCTCGTCCAACCTTCGTGCATAGAGCACGAATTTCACCCGAAGGTGAGCTCGGTTCTTATGAACTGATCAAGAGTAAATTTGGAAATTCTCGGCCGAGGGTTGATCAATCGCCAAACGGCTTTCGGCTACTCCATCTACATACAATCACGCACCTTTCTTGTGTAGAGAAGAGGACGTGACAACGGCTGTGCCGTGCTGTCCACGGGAGCCCGATCGGCGGCGATGTTTGGCTCGCCGGAGAAATGGCTCGTACAGCTTGAGAACGCTTGCTCACTGGGCAACACGGGGTCTAGGAGGTTGCTCACGACCTCTTGGCGCCGTTTTGCTGTGGAGGAGAGGCTGTGCGCGCGGGTGATCGGTCTGATCAAGCGTGAGCTCGAGCGGCGGTGATGGCAGTGGAAAAACGGCCGAGTATGCCGGCAGCTCGGGGAATGAGTGATCGGAGCACGCCGGGGAGGGGATAAGTAGCCCGGCGACTGGTATCCGGCTTGGGGCGCGCAGCAGGAGCTGGCGCCGGCTGCCCCCCTCGGTGGCGCGCGCACACTGCAACCGGGAACCGACTGAACTGTGTTTCAGTCGGTTTGTGTTGAAGCAGAGGCTGACATGTGGGTCCCACCCCTCCTTTTAACCTCTGAAATTTACTCCTAACAACTGTGGTAAACAGTGAATCGTATACTACCCCTGGCCATTCAAATTATTCACCCATGAGCCATTTGAATTGATCAAAGTTCAAATGAGGTTTGGTTTGAATGAATTTCAGCACAAGTTCAGTTTGAAATTCAAATAAAGTTTGAATTTCTCCCCCTTAGCTCATGTCAAGATCAACTCCAAATGGAGTGAAAATTGGTGTGTGAGCTCACAAAAATGTGCTGAGTAAGAATATGCCTTCCACTTTCAAATTCATGGTATAAAAACAGTTTGAATTTGAATATGTTTTCAAACTGCCCCCTTCCTATCTATACCCAAGATGACCTCAAAAAGGTTTTGAATTTGGGTGAAACTTGGCATGGACATCCTTAGCAAAGTGTAGGAGTTTTCCTATGTCCAGCCCATCTATATCACATGTGGGAAATACCACTTTTGCAATGTGTAAGTTTGTTTCCTAATGAGCATGTTGATAATTGTTACTTGCTCTTCATTTGTGTTCATCATTCTTCCTCAAATGAGGTGTGTGGTGTGGGGATGAACACTACAAATGGGTGTCAAAAACTGAGGCCCTTACAAAAACCCCATGCAAAGCCATTAAAACATGCAAGAACACATACAAACTGAATTAATAAAACTGCACCATAGGATCAGCATGCACCTACACCATTGCATCTTAAGTAAAGTTTGTGCATGATGATTGATTGCTGTAAATCTTGTATGTACATGATCGTGAGTAGAAGGACAAGCTCAGGGAGCTACCTACGAAGGACTACATCACCAAGACATCGAGACGCCAGAGCAACAAAAGCCACAGGAACAAGGCAAGTGCCCCTTGACCATATTGATCCCATGTTTTGGAAACTGTTTTGTTTGCAAAAACGTGTTTGCTTGAGTCAACTTGACGGGAAACCCTTTTATAGGAGTTTAATAGTTTTTTTAATCACCCTTGTCACCAGGGAAGTTAATGAGTCGGGTATGGTCATTTTTTTCCTTTTTGCTTCGCTAATCTACGGGATATGGGAAGCGAGATAGAACATGTCTAGCTACTGCACTCATATGAATAATGATAATGAGAACTTGATGATGGTAATGAGCATAGAATCAGGGGAGATCTAGGCAAGCTTGGTTCGTGAATGTGGTAGAATGAGATGGTGGTTTACTTGCCGTAGATCTTAGGACCGGTTCATGCCAGCACATGCCAGGAAAACAGTGCCACCACAAGGCCAAATATGGGTGCGGCTTAGCTGACTAATTAGGTAAGTTGCTAGATTGTTATGGACCGTGGAAGGCGCGGGGAATGGGAGTCGAAAGAGGACTGCCCTGAGAACTGCATGGCACAAGAGGGGGCCCATAGGTGGGAGAATGGTGATTCGAGCCTGCTGGTGAAACCTTAGTGAGTCCATACATCTAGTAGCCCCTTTGTAAAGGCTATTTTGTGATCTCTTGGCCATACACCGATGATTGTGTACTGGTATAATGGAGGTTCTACAGTCGCCGACGGGTGATGAAATCACAAACTTGTGGGTAAAGTGGTGCAACCTCTTAAGAGTGTAAAACTATCATGATAGCCGTGCTTACAGCCACAAGCGCCTGGCCAACTCACATGATTAGAGGGAAATTTGGGATGGTTACTTGGGATGGTTATTCGGTATGGTTATTGGTATGGTTATGGTATAGTCTTGGGATTGGTTTCGGGACTGTTGAGTCTTGGTAATGAGATTGGTTTTGGGACTGTTAAGACATGACAATGAGTTTGGTCTCGGTTATGAGATGGATATGAATATGAGTTGGTTATTATGAGCATGAGATGATGTTGAGAAAGATTAATGACTGGATGAGACGTGATAAGTGGTAAAATCTGATGGAGGTATGTTACTGTTTTAATTGGATATATGTTGGGATCAAATTCACTTAAAGATAGTTGCTGTTTTTTATCATGTTTGTGAAATAAATTTTGCTTTCTGCAATGAGCCTTTTTATTCCTACCTTGCTGTAAGCTACATGTCATACTTTTCTCGTACTTGCTGAGTACGACATGTACTCACCCTTGCATTATCATACAAACATCAACAACAGGAGAGGAGTACTTCGAAGATCATGTGGAGTACTAAGGCGTGGAAACTACCGTCAACTTTCCTGTGGAGTTGGAGATGGAGCCGCTGCCGTGTTTTTAGTTGCTTCCGCTATCCCTTAGAGACTTCCGCTGCTAGAATATTTTAGAGACTTCCGCTGCAATAATGAGTTAGATATTAATGTAATAAAGTACTTAAACCCTATTTATTCATGGTTATATTCTGAGTTCAGTTTGTGGATTACGTGTATATGTGCGGTGAACATACTGGGCACACATATGTATTAGCTGGGTTCCGTGTTCTATGGGACCAGGCGTCACAGCCCGACATAGGTCGTGCCTGAGCCGAGGCCTAAACCCGTCGTGCCGGCACAACACGACCCGTGTAATGATCGTCCCGACCGGCCAAACGTGTATCCCGTGTATTACATGGTGTCTGGCCCAGCCCGACCGACCTTTATAAGGTTTTACCTAAATGTTTTTAATAAAATGGGCACTTTTGTAATTTATAACACTATTTAACACTTTAAAGCTTGATGTTCTACTAATTTGTGATGTGAAATATATTATTTTAATATCAAAATTTATTGTATTTTATTGTTTTCATAATACAATAAGGTTTTAATATGCTGACGTGTTCAGGCCAACCCGGCATAGCCCGTGTAAAAGTAGCTCGGGCCGTGCTCAGTCTGAGGCTCAGGCCTATCGGGCCGGCCCAGCCCGTCCCGGTGCGTCTTCCGTGCCGTGTCGGGCTTGGCCCATGTTGACCCATTGGCCACCGATAATCTCACCTGCTCTTGGATTAGGATGTTTGCTGTGTACAGTATGTGCGTGCTAGCAAGGAAATAAAAGGATTCCGAAGCCACCGCAGCCTTAGTTAGGAGACCATAAAAGTGGCTGCGTCCAGCCCTAACTAGCAGCAATTTAATAATGGTCGTTTGTGCCACGTTTGCATATTAGAAGGTGCGGGGTTCTATTTATTTGTTATTGAATAGCGCGTTGATAGCATTTGAAAAGGATAGGATGGAGGATACGTCACTGTTCAAGAGATCTTAGTCGGAATCGTATGATGCAGAATGTCTGAACACATATCCAATATGATTTGAATGTGTAACGAGAAATGTTAAGAGGGAGACTAGTTCGTGTCTTGGAATGCAGGTTTCATTTAATTAGTGGCAGGCATTCGGTTAACCCGGTTAACTCGATTTAGTTGATTCGGTTAATAAAGTTTTCAGTTATAAAAAAATTGATAACCGCACATGATCCAAAAAATTTATAACCGCACAATTTAGTTGTGGTTCTTTCGGTCCGGTTTCGCAGTTAACCATATTTTAATATACAATATAATTTATTGGATAAATTATATGGATTGATCAATGGTGGGTGGAGATCATTAAGATTAGGCCGGGGTACGAGAAAAATTTCCGTGAGGGTGAATATTAGTAATATTGACCTTTGTTTTTATATGTTATTATCGGTACCCTCAAAACCTGGTACCCCGTGTGTAAGAGCAAAAGAAGACATACGTTAGCACGTATGCAGAAGACAGGGACCCAGCCTGCACGCTGAGCCCAATCGCCAGCTAGGGAGCACTCATGAGAAGGCGCGTATCCTAGGACTTGGGTACGACCACCTGCTAAGGAGGGCTCCGAGGCTGCCACGTGTCTGCATGCTCTGAGTCTCACTAAGGGCCGAGGATGGCTCCGAAGCCGCCACGTGTCAGATGGTGCCGGACCCGACGTCCCGCAAGGGAGGACTCCGGCATTGCCACATGTCCGGAACCTCCGAGCCACGTCTTTCGCTGGAGAGGGCTCCGGAGGTGCCATGTGTACTACGGCTCCAGGCCCAATCTCTAGCATGGGAGGGCTCCTGTGCTGCCACGTAGGCTACAACTCCATGCGCCCCTTCCCGCCAAGGAGGGCTCCGGTGCGGCCACGTACATGACTGTAACACCCTCAATTTCATATCCATGCATGTATACATATTTCACATAGAGAAACATTTTAAAAGAAGTAGAAACGGAGAAAGAATCAGAAAGATAGCCAAAAAGAGCCAATTCCAGTTCGCCGAGGAGCGCTGTAGACACTTCTCGCAGCCCGCTGGCCACGTGGCGCCTTCGGAGCTCATCCCGGCGGGAGGTGTGAAGTCCGGCACTGCTGGCCACGTTGCAGGCTCGGAGATTGCCTCTGTGGAAGGGGCGGGGTCTGACCCACCGGACACGTGTTGCCTCCGGGGCTTTTCTCTGCGGAGAAGCGAGGTCCAGCCCCGCAGGACACGTGTCACCTTCGGAGCTAGTCTCTGCGGAAAAGAGAGGCCAGTCCCGCGGGACACGTGTCGCTCTCGGAGCACACCCATGCGGAGGGAGTGAGGTCTGGTCCTACTGGACACGTGTCGTCCTCGGAGCTCACCTCCGAGGAGAAGACACTGCGGGACACGTGTCACCCTCGGAGCTCGCCTCCGTGAGGTCCGACGCTGTTGGACACGTGTCAACCTCGGAGCTCGCCTCCGGGAGGTCCGACGCTGTTGGCACGTGGCGACCTCGGAGCTCATCCCTGAGGAGAAAGGAAGTCCGACGCTGATGGATACATGGCACTCTCAGAGCTCGCCTCTGAGGAGAGGGGAGCTCCGGCACTGACACTGGCGCCCCCAGAGCTCGCCTCTGTAGAGAGGGGAGGCCCGACTCACCAGACATATGGCGCACGCGGAGCTCACCTCCAAGGAGAGGGAGGTCCCGCCCGCCATACGCGTGGCGCACGCGGAGCTCGCCTCTGAGGGAGAGGGAGGTACCGCCCGCCAGACACGCGGCGCACCCGAAGCTTGCCTCTGCGGAAAAGGGAGGCCTGGCCCCCGCTGGACACATGGCATCTCTGGAGCTCACCCTGCGAAAGGGCGAGATCCTTAAGCGGTTTTTCCCCCGTGCGCGAGTACTCGGTACTGAGTAAACCGACACGATTTCTACCTTACCAAATCAATTGGAGATAAGTTGTTAAGATCCAAAACAAATTGAATAGGACTCTTATTTGAAATCCAATTGGAGTAGGACTCTTCTTTCACCCGTTATAAATAGAAAACCCCTGGCCGCAACCACATACCTATTTTCCACCTCCCAAGTCGATGACTTGGAGGCCCTAGCTTCCAACTCGCCGAGTTCCACCCCCTTGCCAGAGTTCAGTCACCGGAGAGCACCGCCGACGAGCCCCGTCACGCTCGCCATCGCCGGAAGAGAGCCGACGAACTGTCCTGCTGCCATTGCTAGGAGGAAGGCTGAGGTAGGTCTTTGTTACCACCTTACAACATCATCACGATTTTCTTCGCATCTGTTTTTCTTCGAACAGAAGTTTTCTCGTGTGGACAGATCATGTGTTGATCGGTTTTTGACGGTGGTATTGATCTAGATCTTGAGTCAAGATCATCACCACGTCCACACTTGATCCTTACACCTTTGTTCACCATAAAGCCCCATGCAAGCCATTAAAACATGCAAGAACACGTACAAACTGATTTAAATAAGACAGCATCATAGGATTTGCACCATTGCATCTTGAGTAGAGTTTGTGCATGACGTTGATTGCAATAATTTTGTATGTGCGTCGTCGTGAGTAGAAGGACAAGCTCAGGAAGCCATTTACGAAGGATTACAGCACCAAGACTTCGAGACATGTGAGCAACAAAAGCGACAGGAACAAGGCAAGTGCCCCTTGACCATATTGATCCCATGTTATGGAAACTGTTTTGTTTCTGAAAACGTGTTTGCTTGAGTCAACTTGATGGGAAACCCTTTTATAGGAGTTTACTAGTTTTGTTAACCACCCTTGTCACCGAGGAAGTTAATGAGTCGGGTATGGTCGTTTTTCCTTTTCGCTTCGCTAATCTACGGGATATGGGAAGCGAGATAGAACATGTCTAGCTACTGCACTCATATGAATAATGATAATGAGAACTTGACGATGATAATGAGCATAGAATCGGGGGAGATCTAGGCAAGCTTGGTTCGTGTATGTGGTAGAATGAGATGGTGATTTACTTGCCGTAGATCTAAGGACCGGTCCATGCCAGCACATGCCAAGAAAACAGTGCCATCACAAGGCCAAATATGGGTGCGGTTTAGCTGACTAATTAGGTAAGTTGCTAGATTGTTATGGACCATAGAAGGCGCGGGGAATCGTTGTCGAGAGAGGACTGCCTTGGGAACTGCATGGCACAAGAGGGGGCCCGTAGGTGCACTACAGGATTCCCATAAGCATACGACGGCCAAAACCATCGTATATAATACCAAAGCCTTCGTATATAATCTATATACGACGGCTGGAAGTTATATACGACAGTTTGTGGCCGTCGTATATACCTAGTCGTATATAACCTTATATACGACGACACAGTCGTATATAAAACCTTATATACGACGGCCCCTAAAATACGACGGCCAGTTTAGTAGAGAAGGGAAAGCGGGCTGGGCCTTTATATACGACGGTCCTGGGCCATGGCTGTCGTATATAAGTCCTTATATACGATGGTCTGACCTAGGCGTTGTATATTATTTAGTCTTATATACGACGGTCTGGGCCTAGCCGTCATATATTATTTAGGCTTATATACGACGGCCATGTATATATACCGTCGTATATAAATCATACAGGCCGTCGTATATAAGGTTTTTTATTTTTTTGAAAAAATAGAAAATGTCTAACCTGGCTCGATGGCCAGCTACACAGGCAATTACAGAACAGATTCACATCCACACCCACAATCACAAAGTGCAATAGTACACATCCATTTTACGACGTCTAACATCCACAATCAAAAACAAATTCACAAATCTATTCATTACTAGCCCCTCCACTACCTCCGGGGGCGAAGAAGTCATCCTGCCGCGGCGAGCCTGGCGCCCGTAGCCACGGTGATGGAGTCTGAGCCTCCGTCCCTGATCCTCGCGAAACACAATTACATATTTATAAGTTTAGAACGGTGTTTTTGTATTCAATTGTTTAGTTGAACTTAATGTAATTTTCTTTTTGTACCTGTACTCTAGGAAACTGCTCCTGTGGTGGCGTCGGCTGCAGCACGAACAGCGGTGGCTGCCACAATGGTATCTGGATTTGCTGCCCTTGCTGTCGAGCTAGCGCCTGTCATTTCAAACATTACAACTTACATTTTATTGAAATGCAATGTAATTAAAGTACACAATTGTTAGTTTCTTACTTCCATTGCCGCTTGCATCTGTGCCATATAGGACGCATGGTACGCCATGGCGGTCCTGTTGTTCTCTTGCTCCCTCGCCAAGGCCTCCTCCTGCCGGGCCAAGCTCTCCCGAAGCGCCATAACCTCGAGATCTCTCTTGGTGACACGGCGGCTGGAGGAGCCTGCGCCAGCAGCCGAAGACTGCGAGGAGCCACCTCAGGTCGTGCCTCCCTGGAGTCGACGACTCCAGAAAATATGGGAAGCCTACAAAAAAACGAATCAATTGAATGTAAAATCAAATAATATTGAATTGAAACAATGAAAGTAAATGAATTCACCTTCCGTGTGCTTTTCCACCTCCGCTTACATAAGCGGCTTGAGGGTCGATGTTGGGGAAGTTTTCCCAATCGAACCCTTCGGCGTGTATCCTCACAGCCTCTTGCCCATACCTAGTTTGAAAAACAACGAAATTGTGTAAGTTCAACAACATATATAGTGTCAACTAATTTGTGAGGTTATGAAACTTACCAGGCGCTCCGCTGCGTACTGACTGCACTGCTCCGGCTGAGAAGGGTCAGCGTGACCTCTCCTATAGACCGCAGTAGCGCTCGGTCGCACGCCGGTCTCCGTTTCCTGTGAACATATGTTAGTACGAACAATACTACATTATGAATATAAAAAGACCACTAAGAAACTTACCATCCATTTAGCCATCTGCACGAAACCCTAGACGCCCATACTGTGCTTCCCCGAGCTCCCTCTGGCATCTCGAGCCTTCTTGGACATAGCAATGAACTCATCCCTAGCTCAATACCTGCAAAGGGCTCGGTAATCTTCAGTTCGTCCTTGTAACCAAGGGACACTAACCTGCACACGTGCATAGTTCATTAGATGTTACTTACCAAAAGTAATGTGAATAATTTAAAGAATACGCAACTTACCTCTATGTACTGCTCCTCCGTCAAGTACGTGTCGGTAGCGTCTCTGAACGAACCAACCTCCTGGTCGTGGAGCTTCAAGTAGTCGTTAACTACTTGACTCCAAACATTCGAAAGCATTGGCATAACAAGTTTCCGAGCGTTCACTTCGAACACGGAGCAGGCGTGATCCATCTGCTTGGTCGGGTCCTCAAGGCGGTACCTGAGCTGTAGGAAGCCAACACAGTTCGACATACGCACATTAATATTTAAAGGAACATAACAAATTGAAACTTCAAATATTTATGAAAGTTAGTTACCCAAAAATCTGCCCACACGACTCCCTGTAGGTTGTCGTTCTCCTGGTGAGGAACGCGCGCGTAGTTGTCCCACGACGTAGCTGCACGTCCATCGATAGCACCAGGGTAGTGTAGACACACCAAGTTCCCGATGCAACCGTTCACCGTCCTATGGTGTTTCTGCCCATCGTACGAAAGGTCCTCCCAAGAACTAAAAAGACATTTGTTAAGTCATTTAGTAAGACCATAGTCTTTGAGAACAAATAGAAATGAATACTTTATTAATGCGTTACCTGTCTCCAACCGGACGAATAATAACCAGCTCTCAAGGAATCGGTGGAGGACCAACAAAGTTACTCCTCCTCGTACGTCTCCTCCGCTGCGGCACCACGTCTGGTGACCCAGAAGGCTGGTCACCGGACGTGTCCTCGGGCTGAGTGCCCTCGGGCTTGCTGGGCAGACTGCCCTCGGGCTGGCTGCCTGAGGGCTCGCTCCATGAGCGCACGCTGCGCTGCGTACCTGTCTCCTAAGGTGCCGCTCTGGCCTCGGACTCATAGTCCAAATCATACTACAATGGTAAAGTAAGTAAGTTAAATTGAAAAAGTGATTTTAATAATTTTGTGCATTGTAGAAAAATTTACTTTTGTACGCTGCAAACTGATAACCCTGTCCTGCAACTCCGGACACGCACTTAACAGCTGAGTGTGTATGCTCCCGCTGTAAGTGGAACCGTAGAAGTAGTCGTCTCTGTCCTACAGGGGGTGGAAACCACTCACCCTCGGCGCCTTCTGTCACACCCGGTTTTTCCGAAGAACAACCAAGTGAATATCACATATATGCCAGGATCATTTTCTCATACATGTGATGACAAATAGTGAAGCATCATTTATTACAAGCCAGGTGTCGAATATAAGTAAGTCTTACATAGTAAATATCTCGATGGACAATAATAAGTTCATCACAAGTAAATAAACTAGCAGCGGAATATTATTCTTTAGGGCTCCATCACAGGCGTTGCCCGGGGGTCTTCATGAACCTAAAAACCTTCCTCGGGTCCAAAATCTTGGTCATTATACACCACCTCATTATCTTGACCTGAGCAGCAATATAAACCAACAAATATGCAAGGTTGAGTACCAATGGTACTCAGCAAGTGTGGGAAAATTATATCATGCATGGCTAGAACAAGGGGAGGTTGAACTCATGGTTAAAGCACTACGCAATTAATACCTATCACCTTAGCTTATTAAGCACCTACATTACTACACAGGTGAAATGGTCCCAATCTCCCATCCCATCATCATAATCCAATAACCATAACATCATTTCCAATGTTAAGCTCCCCGCTTAACTTCCAAAACCATCAATCCTCTAATCATGAATAAGTCCAGGCCGCTCTTGACCGTGAGCACAGCTGTCAAGACAGTTTTGACTCTGCAGAGTTTGTACCACTGTACCCACATGTAGTGATTTCATCCCCCGTTGCCGGGTGGACTAAAAGAACCTCCATTATGCCAGTGGCTACGAACCACATTCACACTTCCCAGGTGTGTAGCCAGGAGATCACTACGAAGCCTTTACAAAGGGATTCCCGACGAGCGTGGGCCCACTGAGGTTTCACCCCTAACAGCATACAAGAGGCTCCAACCCCGCTGCAGTGGCCCCCTCTTGAGCCTTGCGGTTCATATGGTAGTCCAGCTGACACCTATTCCCCGCACCATCCAACACGCCCATACTACGCCGGGGATACACCTAATTAATTGGCCAAGCTGCCCCATCTCAGCATGTGGTTGGCACTGTAAAGCCGGGTTACATGCTCCATGAACCGGTCCTTAGGATCCAGGCAAGTACTAAACACAAACCCAAGTCTCGTGCACCCAGCACACAACCAAAACATCCAACTTGCCTTGATCCCTACCCCTACATAACTCACAATATCTCATTCAAGAGTATGGTATAATAAACTGATGATCTCATATCCCAAATATCCCATTCTAAGCATGGCTAAGCATATGCATGTAAATAAATGACATGACAAAATAAATCCCAACCCAAGCTACAAGGAAACAGGGTATTGCAATTCTAGGGAAACTTCCTAACATGGGTTTTATATTTAACTTGACAATGCAAATAATTCTATCTACACATCCTAGCATAGGATCAAAGTGGTCAAGGACACTTGCCTCCTTCTTGCTGCTCTTGAAATGGGTAGTCCTGATCTTGGAAAGGAATAACTTGCTCTTGAACAGGTTCTACTTCATACCATCACACATAGCAAAAGAAAAACAACAATCATAAGACATAGTTCACACTTCTTACTTCATACAAACCACACATTCATATTTATGAAATTCATTCACCATTATATGTGTTGTGGTTACTTTGTGTGTTGATCTGTGACTTGCATACACTTTTATTTATATGTATATGATTCCTACTTTGGTGTTCATATTTATACTTACATACTATATATATATATATATATATATATATATATATATATATATATATATATATATATATATATATATGTTTGTTTCAGTTTTTAAATAAATTCCTTATATTAAACTACCAAGTATGTATGAAAAGTATTTTTCTTCTCCATATGTGCCTTCATAATTCCTATCAACCCTAAACTGAACTCTTTGGATTTTAAAAACTCCATTTATCATTTACTAGTTGCTATATTTTCAGATTTATATTCCTATGCATAATTGTGTATTTTATTATGAAATTAGTAATACACATCATCTAAACAGTATAGGTTTTGGTCCTAAATAATTTAATAACATATTTTGACCTTGGCCTCTGATGTAAACTATTTCATAATTATTTTCCCTATTTTTCTATAGCTATTCTTTACTTAAAAATGTGTCCCTATACAATTAAATGTGAATAATAAATGAAACAGATTCATTTCAGCCCAAAATATAGTTTTATCTCACTCCAAGGTTTTCTAAGTACTGAGAAAGTTTTTAATTAATTTTGACAATTATGTTTGTCCCACTTTTTAATTTTTAAACACTAGTTACATATTCAATTTTCTAAATTAAATACTACACAGGGCTAAAATAATGAACTCACCCCATTACAGGGTCTATAATATTATTTTCATAATTACCAGGGGTCTAGCTACACTTATCAGAGGTGTTTTTCCTAATTTTTATTAAGTCCAGGGGCTAAAACTGATTTTTAAATGAATTTACATGATTTTCTGGAGTTCCAGGGGCTATATCAGAAGTTTCCGGGGCTAGCTCTTATTTCCCGAGAACCCCAGGGGGTAGCACGTAAGAATTCCAGTCTTTATAACGCGGGGCTGACGTGGACCGTCCGATTTTAAACCGGCGGCTGAGATTATAACATCGAACCGGTACGCGGGGTTTTAAAGTCTACCGTGCGATTTAAAATCAACGGCGCACAAGCGGCCACGTAGCTCTGATCGAGCGCGGGCGGCGCTGCCGGCGGCGCACGGCGGCGGGAAAGCGGCGATCTCGCTGGAAAGTTTTGGGTCCTCGAGAATTCTGCCTAGAACTGTGATCTTATGGCATAGATCGGTAGAGGGGAGGTCAGGGATCTCACCTCGGGGGTTTTCTTGAGCTCGGGGGTCCTGGAAAGTGATCGGCGGCGAGGTCAGAGGCAAAACCACGGCGAAGCTCGTCGGCGCTGTGTTTACACCGTAAGTCTCCGAGTTTTCTGCACCTGCAAAGCTCCCCGGAGGCGGTGGATCAAGACCAGCGAGTTAGATCAGAGTTTCCGAGCTTAGATCGGCCAGAATTCACCGGCGAAGTCTCGAGGCTCACCGGAGTAAAAATCGGCGATCGCGTGGGAAAAACCGATCGGGGCTGGGGTTTTTATAGCCGGGGGAGGGCGGTGGGTCGGTTGTGATCGAGTTTGATTCTTCTGGGACCGGAATTCGGGCTGAGGGACGCGGTATTCCGATCGGTTAAGATCGCGCGCGCGAGAGAGTCCGAGGTCGCGGGGTTGGGGATGACAGGTGGGCCCCACCTGTCTGTGTGAGAGAGCGCGGGCGCGCGCGGCTGCGTGCTGGCGCGGGGAAACTGGGCCGGCTGGCGGGTTTCGGCCCACTGGCCGGTTTTTTCCCGTTTTCTCTTTTTCTTTTTCCATTTCTTTTCTGATTTGAGTTTAATTTGAATTCCAGTTTGAATTTGAATTTTTGCAAAACATGCAACACGTCCAAAAATTTTTAAATTCCCCTCTGAACATGGTTTAGGGTTTTGAATCAAAATTTGGGGTGTTACAGCTCTACCCCCCTTAAAAGAAATCTCGTCCTCGAGATTGGTGTTTCTAAGAAAACAATTCCGGAAATTGTGCCTTAAGCTCATCTTCCCGTTCCCAGGTGGCTTCATCTTCTGAGTGATGCTTCCACTGCACCTTGCACATCCGGATTCTCTTATTTCTGGTGAGGTGTTCCATTGTCTCCAAAATCTTGTATGGTTGCTCGGCATAAGACAAATCCTCAGCTACATCCATTTCATTCATGGGTAACACCTCTTCAGGCGTCCTCAGACATTTCTTGAGTTGTGACACATGGAATACATCGTGCACGTCTGATAGATGAACCGGTAACTCTAGTTGGTACGCCACTTCGTCTTTTCTTTCCAAAACTTGAAAGGGTCCGATGTATCGAGGTGACAACTTCCCTTTCACCTTGAACCGACGAAGTCCTCTGATAGGGGACACCTTGAGATAAACATAGTCTCCCACGTTGAAAACGAGCTCTCTTCTTCGTACATCGGCATAGCTCTTTTGGCGTGTTTGTGCTATCCTCAAGTTGTTGCGAATCTCCCTCACCTTCGCCTCGGCTTCTTGTAGTACTTCTGGACCAAACACTTTACTTTCTCCTGTTTGGTTCCAAAATAGGGGAGTTCTGCACTTCCATACAAAGCTTCAAACGGTGATATCTTCATACTAGCTTGATAACTGTTGTTATAGGAAAACTCCGCATACGGTAAGTTCTTGTCCCAACTCCTATTGTTTTTGAGTGCACATGCCCTTAACATATCTTCAAGGATCTGATTGGTTCTCTCCGTCTGCCCGTCAGTTTGGGGATGATAGGCAGAGCTGAAATTCAGATGGGTTCCCATGGTTTCATGCAACTTTTGCCAAAACCTCGAGGTGAACTGTGTCCCTCGATCCGACACTATCTTCTTTGGCACTCCATGGTAACACACAATCCTTGACATGTACAATTCTGCCAATTTGGATCCGCTGTAGCTTTCTTTCACAGGAATGAAATGAGCTACCTTGGTTAGCCTATCAATAATGACCCATATTGAATCATACCCGGATTGGGTCCTAGGCAATCCCACAACAAAATCCATGCTGATTTCTTCCCACTTCCATTCAGGCACTTTGAGTGGTTGCAGCAATCCCGCAGGTCGTTGATGTTCTGCTTTCACCAACTGACATGTGTCACATAGGGCAACATGTTCCGCGACATCTCGCTTCATGCCATACCACCAATACCTGCTCTTGAGGTCCTGGTACATCTTCGTACTCCCAGGATGATTGGAATAGTCGGAATCGTGAGCCTCCTTCAAAATTAATTCACGGATCTCCTTTACTTCTGGCACACAGATCCTTTTCCCGTGCCACACCGTTCCTTGTTCATCCTCTCTAAAACCAGGAGCTTTATTTTCCTTGATGAGCTGTCTGATCTCTTGTATCTTATCATCATTCTTTTGGCCCTCGCGTATGTCTTGTTCGAGTGTGGAGTCCACTTCCATGGCGATAGCTTCACCACTATTTACTAGACATAGAATGAGCCTTATAACCTCGTCCTTCAATTCTGCGGGCATGTCCTTCAAGCTCAACTTATTGACCTGCACTTTCCGACTCAAAGCATCAGCCACGACGTTTGCTTTCCCGGGATGATAGTTGATGCCCACATCAAAGTCATTGATTAGCTCTAACCATCTCCTTTGTCTGAGGTTGAGATCTGGCTGTGTGAATATGTACTTCAAACTCTTATGATCCGTATATATCTCTGTCCTCTTCCCCATCAAATAGTGCCGCCAAATTTTCAACGCGTGTACCACTGCAGCTAGTTCTAGGTCATGTGTAGGATAGTTCTTCTCGTGCTTCCGAAGCTGCCGGGATGCATATGCCACGACATGTCCTTCTTGCATGAGAACACATCCCAACCCATTTTCAGAGGCATCGCAGTACACTGTGAAATTCTTCTGCATTCTGGCATAACCAACACTGGGGCTGTTGTCAATCTCTTCTTTAGCTCCTGAAAGCTCGTATCGCACTGTGGCGTCCAGGTGAATGTGATTCCCTTTTCCAACAGTTTGGTGAGAGGTCTCGAGATCTTGGAGAATCCCTCAATAAACCGTCGATAGTATCCAGCCAATCCTAAAAATCTTTGAACTTCCCCGACATTTTCAGGGGTCTTCCACTTCTGGATATCCTCGATTTTGGCGGGATCTACGGAGATTCCTCCCTCCGAGATTATATGTCCTAAAAAGGGAACTCTCTTCAGCCAAAACTCACACTTGAACAACTTGGCATATAGTTGGTGTTCTCTCAGCCTCTGTAACACCAACCTTAGATGTTTCTCATGTTCTTCTTCATCTTTGGAGAAGACGAGAATATCATCTATGAAAACCACCACAAATTTGTCCAGATATTCCATGAATACCTTGTTCATGAGGTACATGAAATATGCCGGGGCATTGGTTAGCCCGAAAGGCATGACAGTGTATTCATACAGTCCGTACCGAGATACGAAAGCTGTCTTGGGAATATCAGATTGCCTTATCTTGAGTTGGTGGTATCCCGACCTGAGATCAATTTTCGAGAACACACAAGCTCCCCTCAACTGATCAAACAAGTCTTCAATGCGGGGTAATGGGTACTTGTTCTTGATGGTTACCTCATTCAAGGCACGGTAATCCACGCATAACATTTGGGTTCCGTCTTTCTTGGGCACAAATATCACCGGAGCTCCCCATGGTGAGGAACTAGGGCGAATATACCCCTTCCCCGTCAATTCTCTCAAATGATCCTTGAGCTCTTCTAGCTGCTTGGAGTCCATTCGATAAGGTCTCTTGTATATCGGGGCTGTTCCCGGTACTAGCTCAATTGCGAATTCCACGTCACGGTCGGGAGGCATACCTGGCAACTCCTCTGGAAAAACATCTGGATATTCCCTGATAGTCCTGATTTCCTCAACTTTCACCTCTACTTGATTTAATTTAATGTCCCTCCTAGGCTCGTGTATCGTTATAACTTTACTCTTGTGCCACTAGGGTGAGTTAGTTCCACCGTTCTGGTCGAACAATGGATGATTCCTTTATGTTTGGTCAACCAATCCATACCCAAAATAATATCTATCCCTTGTAAATCTATCACTATGAGGTTAGTAGTAAATACTACCCCATTAATGTCTAGGTTCACTTTGGGACACACTTGTCTTGTCCTTATTTCTCCACCTGGAGAGTTTATCGCTAGCATATGGTTCATTTGTGTATTTGCTAGGTCATGCTTCTTAACAAACCCTTGAGCAATGAACGAGTGGGTAGCACCAGAATCAAACAGCAGAGTTGCAAGGTGTAAATTGGCAGGAAACTTACCAACTACCACGTCGGGTGCCTCTTGTGCTTCCTCCATAGTGACATGGTTCACCCGTCCTCTCATTACATTCTGCTGCTGTGGCTGCGCAGGCTTCTTCTTTGGGCATTTATGGGCGTAGTGCCCCACTTCACCACAGCTGAAACATTGCACCCCAATCTTAGATGCCTGGCCCTTGTTGTCTTGGGGTTGGTTTGGGGGTCCTTGCACTGCTGGTCGAGGTGGATATGCGGGGCGAGGCTGCTGCACAAACTGACGTTGCGGCTGTGCTGGTGCTGCGGGAGGCCTGTAGTTTTGGTTGTACCCTCTTGGTGCTGAATAGGGTACCGCAGCACGGCTCGTCTGCCCCGTAGGTTGCTGCATCATACGTGGGCGGGTGTTGCTCCTTGAGGCTTGATGTGACCACCCAGCCTTCCTCTTATTCTCATTTTCCAGGGCCTTTTGCTTCCTTTCCACCACAAATGCTCTGTCCACCATCTTTTGAAAGCTCTCATACTCATTTGAGGACAATGCACACTGCATTTCTGCGGTAAGCCCTTCCATGAAACAATCTTGTTTCTGCTCATCAGTCTCTATGTCCCGTGGGGCATAACGGGATAGTTGAGTGAATTTAGTGAGGTATTCCCTCACCGTCATGTTTCCCTGCTGCAGCCCCAAAAACTCCTTCCTCTTGTTTTTGAGTTCACCTCTCGGGATGTAATGGTTGCGGAAGCTACGCTTGAACTCTTCCCAAGTGATGCTCTCAGGGTCATGATGGGCGGCCACGTAGGCGGTCCACCAATCAGCAGCAGGTCCATGCAATTGATGAGAGGCAAACAGCACCCTCTCATACCCTTGGCACTGTATGATCCTCATCTTACTTTCAATGGTCTTCAGCCAATCATCTGCCTCTAGAGGTTCAGCAGCACTTGCAAACTTTGGAGGTTGAGTTCCTAGAAACTCACTCAACCTTGGTTGGCGTGGTGCAGCTTGTGGAGGTGGAACTTGATGCAAGTTGGCCACCACTTGAGTCAAGTTCTGGATGAGCTGATTTTGATTCTCCAGCATTTGGTGGAGAGGGTCAACTTCTTCACGGCGACCACCCCTGTCCTGGCCTCCAGAAAGATGAGGGTTGCACGCCTCATCGTTGTTGTTGGCGGGGTTGGCAGCACGTCCTTTTCCTCTTCCGGCCATCTGGCAGAATCAACAAATGTTAATTTGATCCAATTTAGTATCATCTTACTACTTTCATTTGTTGATACTTTGAGGTGTTGAGGCTTTGTTAAAATTTTACGAGGGTTTATATCTCACACCAAATAAATGCACTATTATTTCCTGTGGGTTCACACCCCAAAGCAAAACAATCTGAAGACGAGGCTATGGACAATTGCTCATGGCTTCCACAACTCACGTCACACACCAAGCATTATCACACCATTAACTACGTAACGACTCGACTACTCGACCTCTTGCTAGCTAGGGGAAAGACTCTACACTACTCGTCCTCTTGAGCTGGCTCCTCGGGATCTTCCTCCTCATTTCGGCTACCTTCTGACTCTGCTTTGGGTGGGGAGGCTGCTGGTGGAGAAGGGCGACGACGCCTGATTGCTCGGCGATCCGGGGAGTCAGGAGTCCATGTATCATTCACGGTGACACACAGTTCATTCCCATCTCCTCTTTCTCTCGCCTTTAAGCAAGCTCGCAGCAACGCCTCCGTTTCCTTCAGGGTGTCTCGGACATCCTGAAGCTCTTGTTGACACTCCTGCAGTCGAGTGCTGAGCATAGCAGCATCCTCCAAGCACAAGTCCATGTGCTCATGGGAAGTCCCTTGCTGCACCGGTGGGTACTTGTACTCCGTGGTACCACTCTCACGTTGGAGGACATACATGTACTCAGTTTTGTCCAAGTGGCGACGATAGATGTGACTCTGGCAGGTGATGGCCTCCCAGGTGACATCTTTCTCCGCGTCAACTTGTGTTGCTCGACAAGCTGGAGAGTGGTGAATCTTAAGCAGCTGATTCTCGTGTATAATCCTCATCTCCGAACTCCATTCTTCCCTCTTCTCACGGATGGTCCTGGTGGAGTTATAGTGGATGATTAGCTTGCCCGTATTGCCGGCGGCTTCGAGCATACGCCGAAGACGGCGCAACAAGTCTCCTACAGCCAATCCATAGGATAGGTACGTCACTGGACGACTCTCCTCTCTTTCGGCAAGGGCAACCATGGGAACTCTCCCTCCTGTGGACTTGCGAGCGGTGCGAATCATGCGAACCATCTAAAAGAAAAGGATTTAAAATTAGGTTAGATAAAATTTCAAACAAAAATCCTATTTTGAATGAAAATTGGGGTAAGATGAAGAAAATGACTCCTTAAATAACACTCTTCAACCCACACCTTAGAAAATAGTTTTTAAGAAAATAGGGCCCTTAAATATGTCCATTTCTACCTAGGTCCACGTTCCTACGGGCAACCTTGGCTCTGATACCACCTCTGTCACACCCGGTTTTTCCGAAGAACAACCAAGTGAATATCACATGTATGCCAGGATCATTTTCTCATACATGTGATGAAAAATAGTGAAGCATCATTTATTACAAGCCAGGTGTCGAATATAAGTAAGTCTTACATAGTAAATGTCTCGATGGACAATAATAAGTTCATCACAAGTAAATAAACTAGCAGCGGAATATTATTCTTTAGGGCTCCATCACAGGCGTTGCCCGGGGGTCTTCATGAACCTAAAAACCTTCCTCGGGTCCAAAATCTTGGTCATTATACACCACCTCATTATCTTAACCTGAGCAGCAATATAAACCAACAAATATGCAAGGTTGAGTACCAATGGTACTCAGCAAGTGTGGGAAAATTATATCATGCATGGCTAGATGTCACACCCGGTTTTTCCGAAGAAACAACCAAGTGAATATCACTTGTATGCCAGGATCATTTTCTCATACATGTGATGACAAATAGTGAAGCATCATTTATTACAAGCCAGGTGTCGAATATAAATAAGTCTTACATCGCAAATGTCTCAATGGACACTAATGCTTCATCACAAGTAAATAAACTAGCAGCGGAATATTATTCTTTAGGGCTCCATCACAGGCGTTGCCCGGGGGTCTTCATGAACCTAAAAACCTTCCTCGGGTCCAAAATCTTGGTCATTATACACCACCTCATTATCTTGACCTGAGCAACAATATAAACCAACAAATATGCAAGGTTGAGTACCAAGGGTACTCAGGAAGTGTGGGAAAATTTTATCATGCATGGCTAGAACAAGGAGAGGTTGAACTCATGGTTAAAGCACTACGCAATTAATACCTATCACCTTAGCTTATTAAGCATCTACATTACTACACAGGTGAAATGGTCCCAATCTCCCATCCCATCATTGTAATCCAATAACCATAACATCAATACCAATGTTAAGCTCCCCGCTTAACTTCCAAAACCATCAATCCTCTAATCATGAATAAGTCCAGGCCGCTCTTAACCGTGAGCATGGCTGTCAAGACAGTTTTGACTCTGCAGAGTTTGTACCACTGTACCCACAAGTAGTGATTTCATCCCCCGTTGCCGGGTGGACTAAAAGAACCTCCATTATGCCAGTGGCTACGATCCACATTCACACTTCCCAGGTGTGCAGCCAGGAGATCACTACGAAGCCTTTACAAAGGGATTCCCGACGAGCATGGGCCCACTGAGGTTTCACCCCTAACAGCATACAAGAGGCTCCAACCCCGCTGCAGTGGCCCCCTCTTGAGCCTTGCGGTTCATATGGTAGTCCAGCTGACACCTACTCCCCGCACCATCCAACACACCCATACTACGCCGGGGATACACCTAATTAATTGGCCAAGCTGCCCCATCTCAGCATGTGGTTGGCACTGTAAAGCCGGGTTACATGCTCCATGAACCGGTCCTTAGGATCCAGGCAAGTACTAAACACAAACCCAAGTCTCGTGCACCCAGCACACAACCAAAACATCCAACTTGCCTTGATCCCTACCTCTACATAACTCACAATGTCTCATTCAAGAGTATGGTAATATAAACTGATGATCTCATTTCCCAAATATCCCATTCTAGGCATGGCTAAGCAAATGCATGTAAATAAATGACATGACAAAATAAATCCCAACCCAAGCTTCAAGGAAACAAGGTAATGCAATTCTAGGGAAACTTCCTAGCATGGGTTTCATATTTCATTTGACAATGCAAATAATTCTATCTACTCATCCTAGCATAGGATCAAAGTGGTCAAGGACACTTGCCTCCTTCTTGCTGCTCTTGAAATGGGTAGTCCTGATCTTGGAAAGAAATAACTTGCTCTTGAACAGGTTCTACTTCATACCATCACACATAGCAAAAGAAAAACAACAATCATAAGACATAGTTCACACTTCTACTTCATACAAACCACACATTCATATTTATGAAATTCATTCACCATTATATGTGTTGTGGTTACTTTATGTGTGTTGAGTTGTGGCTTGCATGCACTTTTAACCATGTGTATATGATTCCTACTTTTGTGTCCACCTTTATACTTACATACTATTTATATGGGTTTCCAATAAATTTCTTATATTCAACTACTTCACCTTTTTACTACCAAGTGTGTATGAAAAGTATTATTCTTCCCCATATGTGCCTTCATAATTTCTACCAACCCTAAACTGAATTCTTTGTATTTTAGAAACTCCATTTATCATTTACAAGTTGCTATATTTTCAGATTTATATTCCTATACATAATTGTGTATTTTATTATTAAATTAGTAATACACATCACCTAAACAGATTAGGTTCTGGTCCTAAATAATTTAAAATCATATTTTGACCTTGGCTTCTGATGTAAACTATTTTATAATTATTTTACCCATTTTCTATAACTATTCTTTACTCAAAATTGTGTCCCTATACTAATAAATGTGAATAATAGATGAAACAGATTTATTTCAGCCCAAAAATATACTTTTATCTCTCTCCAAAATTTTCTAAGTACTGAGAAAGTTTTTAATTAATTTTGACAATTATGTTTGTCCCCCTTTTTAATGTTTAAACACTAGTTACATATTCAATTTTCTAAATTAAATACTAAACAGGGTTAAAAAGTAAACTCACCCCATTACAGGGTCTATAATATTATTTTCATAATTTCCAGGGGTCTAGCTACACTTATCAGAGGTGTTTTTCCTAATTTCTATTAAGTCCAGGGGCTAAAACTGATTTTTAAATGAATTTACATGATTTTCTGGAGTTCCAGGGGCTAGATCTGAAGTTTCCGGGGCTAGCTCTCAATTCCAGAGAACCCCAAGGGGTAGCACGTAAGAATTCCAGTCTTTATAATGCGGGGTTGACGTGGACCGTCCGATTTTAAACCGACGGCTGAGATTATAACATCGAACCGGTACGCGGGGTTTTAAAGTCTACCGTGCGATTTAAAATAAACGGCGCACAAGCGGCCACGTCGCTCTGATCGAGCGCGGGCGGCGCTGCCGGCGGCGGGAAGCGGCGATCTCGCCGGAAAGTTTCGGATCCTCGAGAATTCTGCCTAAAACTGTGATCTTATGGCGTAGATCGGTAGAGGGGAGGTCAGGGATCTCACCTCGGGGGTTTTCTCGAGCTCGGGGGTCCTGGAAAGTGATCGGCGGCGAGGTCCGAGGCAAAACCACGGCGAAGCTCGTCGGCGCTGGGTTTACACCGTAACTCTCCGAGTTTTCTGCACCTGCAAAGTTCCCCGGAGGCGGTGGATCAAGACCAGCGAGTTAGATCAGAGTTTCCGAGCTTAGATCGGCCAGAATTCACCGGCGAAGTCTCGGTGCTCACCGGAGTAAAAATCGGCGATCGCGTGGGAAAAACTGATCGGATCGGGGGTTTTTATAGCCGGGGGAGGGCGGTGGGTCTGTTGTGATCGAGTTGGAGTCCTCTGGGACCAGAATTCGGGCTGTGGAACGGGTTTCCCGATCGGTTAAGATCGCGCGCGCTCGGGGGGAAAAGTCCGGGGTCGGCGCGAGCGAGGTTGGGGATGACAGGTGGGTCCCACCTGTCTGTGTGAGAGAGCGCGGGCGCGCGCGGGGGCGGGCTGCGTGGGGAAAGCTGGGCCGGCTGGCGGGTTTCGGCCCACTGGCCGGTTTTTTTCCCATTTTTCTTTTTCTTTTTCCATTTCTTTTCTGTTTTGAGTATAATTTGAATTCCATTTTGAATTTGAATTTTTGCAAAACATGCAATACGTCCAAAAATTTTTAAATTCTCCTCTGAACATGGTTTAGGGTTTTGAATCAAAATTTGGGGTGTTACAGCTCTACCCCCCTTAAAAGAAATCTCGTCCTCGAGATTGGTGTTTCTAAGAAAACAATTCCGGAAATTGTGCCTTGAGCTCATCTTCCCGTTCCCAGGTAGCTTCCTCTTCTGAGTGATGCTTCCACTGCACCTTGCACATCCGGATTCTCTTGTTTCTGGTGAGGCGTTCCATTGTCTCCAAAATCTTGTATGGTTGCTCGGCATAAGACAAATCTTCAGCCACATCCACTTCATTCATGGGTAACACCTCCTCAGGCGTCCTCAGGTATTTCTTGAGTTGTGACACATGGAATACATCGTGCACGTCCGATAGATGAACCGGTAACTCTAGTTGGTACGCCACTTCGCCTTTTCTTTCCAAAACTTGAAAGGGTCCTATGTATCGAGGTGACAACTTCCCTTTTACCTTGAACCGACGAAGTCCTCTGATAGGGGACACCTTGAGATAAACATAGTCTCCCACGTTGAAAACGAGTTCTCTTCTTCGTACATCAGCATAGCTCTTTTGGCGTGTTTGTGCTATCCTCAAATTGTTGCGAATCTCCCTCACCTTTGCCTCGGCTTCTTGTAGCACTTCTGGACCAAACACTTTACTTTCTCCTGTTTGGTTCCAAAATAGGGGAGTTCTGCACTTCCTTCCATACAAAGCTTCAAACGGTGACATCTTCATACTAGCTTGATAACTGTTGTTATAGGAAAACTCCGCATACGGTAAGTTCTTGTCCCAACTCCTATTGTTTTTGAGAGCACATGCCCTTAACATATCTTCAAGGATCTGATTGGTTCTCTCCGTCTGCCCGTCAGTTTGGGGATGATAGGCAGAACTGAAGTTCAGATGGGTTCCCATGGTTTCATGCAACTTCTGCCAAAACCTCGAGGTGAACTGTGTCCCTCGGTCCGACACTATCTTCTTTGGCACTCCATGGTAACACACAATCCTTGACATGTACAATTCTGCCAATTTGGATCCGCTGTAGCTTTCTTTCACAGGGATGAAATGAGCTACCTTGGTTAGCCTATCAATGATGACCCATATTGAATCATACCCGGATTGGGTCCTAGGCAATCCCACGACAAAATCCATGCTGATTTCTTCCCACTTCCATTCAGGCACTTTGAGTGGTTGCAATAATCCCGCGGGCCGTTGATGTTCAGCTTTCACCAACTGACATGTGTCACATAGGGCAACATGTTCCGCGACCTCTCGCTTCATGCCATACCACCAATACCTGCTTTTGAGGTCCTGGTACATCTTCGTACTCCCAGGATGAATGGAATAGTCAGAATCGTGAGCCTCCTTCAAAATCAATTCACGAATCTCCTTTACTTCTGGCACACAGATCCTTTTCTCGTGCCACACCGTTCCTTGTTCATCCTCTCTAAAACCAGGAGCTTTATTTTCCTTGATGAGCTGTCTGATCTCTTGTATCTTCTCATCATTCTTTTGGCCCTCGCGTATGTCTTGCTCAAGTGTGGAGTCCACTTCCATGGCGATGGCTTCACCACTATTTACTAGACATAGATTGAGTCTTATAACCTCGTCCTTCAATTCTGCAGGCATGTCCTTCAAGCTCAACTTATTGACCTGCACTTTCCGACTCAAAGCATCGGCCACGACGTTCGCTTTCCCAGGATGATAGTGGATGCCCACATCAAAGTCATTGATTAGCTCTAACCATCTCCTTTGTCGGAGATTGAGATCTGGCTGTGTGAATATGTACTTCAAACTCTTATGATCCGTATATATCTCTGTCCTCTTCCCCATCAAATAGTGCCGCCAAATTTTCAACGCGTGTACCACTGCGGCAAGTTCTAGATCATGTGTAGGATAGTTCTTCTCGTGCTTCCGAAGCTGCCGGGATGCATAAGCCACGACATGTCCTTCTTGCATGAGAACACATCCCAACCCATTTCCAGAGGCATCGCAGTACACTGTGAAATTCTTCTGCATATCTGGCATAACCAGCACTGGGGCTGTTGTCAATCTCTTCTTTAGCTCCTGAAAGCTCGTCTCGCACTGTGGCGTCCAGGTGAATGTGATTCCCTTTTCCAACAGTTTGGTGAGAGATCTCGAGATCTTAGAGAATCCCTCAATAAACCGTCGATAGTATCCAGCCAATCCCAAAAAGCTTCGAACTTCCCCGACATTTTCAGGGGTCTTCCATTTCTGGATATCTTCGATTTTGGCGGGATCTACGGAGATTCCTCCCTCCGAGATGATATGTCCTAAAAAGGGAACTCTCTTCAGCCAAAACTCACACTTGCTCAACTTGGCATATAGTTGGTGTTCTCTCAGCCTCTGTAACACCAACCTTAGATGTTTCTCATGTTCTTCTTCATCTTTGGAGAAGACGAGAATATCATCTATGAAGACCACCACAAATTTGTCCAGATATTCCATGAATACCTTGTTCATGAGGTACATGAAATATGCCGGGGCATTGGTTAGCCCGAAAGGCATGACAGTGTATTCATACAGTCCGTACCGAGATACGAAAGCTGTCTTGGGAATATCAGATTGCCTTATCTTGAGTTGGTGGTATCCCGACCTGAGATCAATTTTCGAGAACACACAAGCTCCCCTCAACTGATCAAACAAGTCTTCAATGCGAGGCAATGGGTACTTGTTCTTGATGGTTACCTCATTCAAGGCACGGTAATCCACGCATAACCTTTGGGTTCCGTCTTTCTTGGGCACAAATATCACCGGAGCTCCCCATGGTGAGGAACTAGGGCGAATATACCCCTTCTCCGTCAATTCTCTCAAATGATCCTTGAGCTCTTCTAGCTGCTTGGAGTCCATTCGATAAGGTCTCTTGTATATCGGGGCTGTTCCCGGTACTAGCTCAATTGCGAATTCCACGTCACGGTCGGGAGGCATACCTGGCAATTCCTCCGGAAAAACATCCGGATATTCCCTGATAGTCCTGATCTCCTCAACTTTCACCTCCACTTGATTTAATTTGATGTCCCTCCTAGGCTCGTGTATTGTTATGAACTTCACTCTGGTACCACTGGGGTGAGTTAGTTCCACCGTTCTGGTCGAACAATGGATGATTCCTTTATGTTTGGTCAACCAATCCATACCCAAAATAATATCTATCCCTTGTGAATCTATCACTATGAGGTTAGCAGTAAATACTACCCCATTAATGTCTAGGCTCACTTTGGGACACACTTGTCTTGTCCTTATTTCTCCACCTGGAGAATTTACAGCTAGCATATGGTTCATTTGTGTGGTTGCTAGGTCATGCTTCTTAACAAACCCTTGAGCAATGAACGAGTGGGTAGCACCAGAATCAAACAGCAGAGTTGCAAGGTGTAAATTGGCAGGAAACTTACCAACTACCACGTCGGGTGCCTCTTGTGCTTCCTCCATAGTGACGTGGTTCACCCGTCCTCTCACTACATTCTGTTGTTGTGGCGGCGCAAGCTTCTTCTTTGGGCATTTATGGGCGTAGTGACCCACTTCACCACAGCTGAAACATTGCACCCCAATCTTAGATGCTTGGCCCTTGCTGTCTTGGGGTTGGTTTGGGGGTCCTTGCACTGCTGGTCGAGGTGGATATGCGGGGCGAGGCTGCTGCACAAACTGACGTGGCGGCTGTGCTGGTGCCACGGGTGGCCTGTAGTTTGGGTTGTACCCTCTTGGTGCTGAATAGGGTACCGCAGCACGGCTCGTCTGCCCCGTAGGTTGCTGCATCATACGTGGGCGGGTGTTGCTCCCTGAGGCCTGATGTGACCACCCCGCCTTCCTCTTATTCTCATTTTCCAGGGCCTTTAGCTTTCTTTCCACCACAAACGCTCTGTCCACCATCTTTTGAAAACTTTCATACTCATTGGAGGACATGGCACACTGCATCTCTGCGGTAAGTCCTTCCACGAAACAATCTTGTTTCTGCTCATCAGTCTCTATGTCTCGTGGAGCATAACGGGATAGTTGAGTAAATTTAGTGAGGTATTCCCTCACCGTCATGTTTCCCTGCTGCAGTCCCAGAAACCCTTTCCTCTTGTTTTTGAGTTCACCTCTTGGGATGTAATGGTTGCGGAAGCTACGCTTGAACTCTTCCCAAGTGATGTTCTCAGGGTCATGATGGGCGGCCACGTAGGCGGTCCACCAATCAGCAGCAGGTCCCTGCAATTGATGAGAGGCAAACAGCACCCTCTCATACCCTTGGCATTGTATAATCCTCATCTTACTTTCAATGGTCTTCAGCCAATCATCTGCCTCCAGAGGTTCAGCAGCACTTGCAAACTTTGGAGGTTGAGTTCCTAGAAACTCACTCAACCTTGGTTGGCGTGGTGCCGCTTGTGGAGGTGGAACTTGATGCAAGTTGGCCACCACTTGAGTCAAGTTCTGGATAAGCTGATTTTGATTCTCCAGCATTTGGTGGAGAGGATCAACTTCTTCACGGCGACCACCCCGGTCCTGGCCTCCAGAAAGATGAGGGTTGCATGCCTCATCGTTGTTGTTGGCGGGGTTGGCAGCACGTCCTTTTCCTCTTCCGGCCATCTGGCAGAATCAACATATGTTAATTTGATATCATTTAGTATCATCTTACTACTTTCATTTGTTGGTGCTTTGAGGTGTTGAGGCTTTGTTAAAATTTTACGAGGGTTTATATCTCACACCAAATAAATACTCTATTATTTCCTATGGGTTCACACACCAAAGCAAAACAATCTGAAGACGTGGCTGTGGACAATTGCTCATGGCTTCCACAACTCACGTCACACACCAAGCATCATCACACCATTAACTACGTAACGACTCGAGTACTCGACCTCTTGCTAACTAGGGGAAAGACTCTACACTACTCGTCCTCTTGAGCTGGCTCCTCAGGATCTTCCTCCTCATTTCGGCTACCTTCTGACTCTGCTTTGGGTGGGGAGGCTGCTGGTGGAGAAGTGCGACGACGCCTGATTGCTCGGCGATCCGGGGAGTCAGGAGTCCATGGATCACTCACGGTGACACACAGTTCATTCCCATCTCCTCTTTCTCTCGCTTTTAAGCAAGCTCGCAGCAACGCCTCCATTTCCTTCAGGGTGTCTCGGACATCCTGAAGCTCTTGTTGACACTCCTGCAGTCGAGTGCTGAGCATAGCAGCATCCTCCAAGCACAAGTCCATGTGCTCATGGGAAGTCCCTTGCTGCACCTGTGGGTACTTGTACTCCGTGGTACCACTCTCACGTTGGAGGACATACATGTACTCAGTTTTGTCCAAGTGGCGACGATAGATGTGACTCTGGCAGGTGATGGCCTCCCAGGTGACATCTTTCTCCGCGTCAACTTGTGTTGCTCGACAAGCTGGAGAGTGGTGAATCTTAAGCAGTTGATTCTCGTGTATAATCCTTATCTCCGAACTCCATTCTTCCCTCTTCTCACGGATGGTCCTGGTGGAGTTATAGTGGATGATTAGCTTGCCCGTATTGCCGGCGGCTTCGAGCATACGCCGAAGACGGTGCAACAAATCTCCTACTGCCAATCCATAGGAAAGGTACGTCACTGGACGACTCTCCTCTCTTTCGGCAAGGGCAACTACGGGAACTCTCCCTCCTGTGGACTTACGAGCGGTGCGAATCATGCGAACCATCTAAAACAAAAGAATTTAAAATTAGGTTAGATAAATTCTCAAACAAAAATCCTATTTTGAATGAAAGTTGGGGTAAGATGAAGAAAATGACTCCTTTAATAACACTTTTCCACCCACACCTTGGAAAATAGTTTTTAAGAAAATAGGGCCCTTAACTACGTCCATTTCTACCTAGGTCCACGTTCCTACGGGCAACCTTGGCTCTGATACCACCTCTGTCACACCCGGTTTTTCCGAAGAAACAACCAAGTGAATATCACATGTATGCCAGGATCATTTTCTCATACATGTGATGACAAATAGTGAAGCATCATTTATTACAAGCCAGGTGTCGAATATAAATAAGTCTTACATCGCAAATGTCTCAATGGACACTAATGCTTCATCACAAGTAAATAAACTAGCAGCGGAATATTATTCTTTAGGGCTCCATCACAGGCGTTGCCCGGGGGTCTTCATGAACCTAAAAACCTTCCTCGGGTCCAAAATCTTGGTCATTATACACCACCTCATTATCTTGACCTGAGCAGCAATATAAACCAACAAATATGCAAGGTTGAGTACCAAGGGTACTCAGCAAGTGTGGGAAAATTTTATCATGCATGGCTAGAACAAGGAGAGGTTGAACTCATGGTTAAAGCACTACGCAATTAATACCTATCACCTTAGCTTATTAAGCATCTACATTACTACACAGGTGAAATGGTCCCAATCTCCCATCCCATCATTGTAATCCAATAACCATAACATCATTACCAATGTTAAGCTCCCCGCTTAACTTCCAAAACAATCAATCCTCTAATCATGAATAAGTCCAGGCCGCTCTTAACCGTGAGCACGGCTGTCAAGACAGTTTTGACTCTGCAGAGTTTGTACCACTGTACCCACAAGTAGTGATTTCATCCCCCGTTGCCGGGTGGACTAAAAGAACCTCCATTATGCCAGTGGCTACGATCCACATTCACACTTCCCAGGTGTGCAGCCAGGAGATCACTACGAAGCCTTTACAAAGGGATTCCCGACGAGCGTGGGCCCACTGAGGTTTCACCCCTAACAGCAAACAAGAGGCTCCAACCCCGCTGCAGTGGCCCCCTCTTGAGCCTTGCGGTTCATATGGTAGTCCAGCTGACACCTACTCTCCGCACCATCCAACACACCCATACTACGCCGGGGATACACCTAATTAATTGGCCAAGCTGCCCCATCTCAGCATGTGGTTGGCACTGTAAAGCCGGGTTACATGCTCCATGAACCGGTCCTTAGGATCCAGGCAAGTACTAAACACAAACCCAAGTCTCGTGCACCCAGCACACAACCAAAACATCCAACTTGCCTTGATCCCTACCTCTACATAACTCACAATGTCTCATTCAAGATTATGGTAATATAAACTGATGATCTCATTTCCCAAATATCCCATTCTAGGCATGGCTAAGCAAATGCATGTAAATAAATGACATGACAAAATAAATCCCAACCCAAGCTTCAAGGAAACAAGGTAATGCAATTCTAGGGAAACTTCCTAGCATGGGTTTCATATTTCATTTGACAATGCAAATAATTCTATCTACTCATCCTAGCATAGGATCAAAGTGGTCAAGGACACTTGCCTCCTTCTTGCTGCTCTTGAAATGGGTAGTCCTGATCTTGGAAAGAAATAACTTGCTCTTGAACAGGTTCTACTTCATACCATCACACATAGCAAAAGAAAAACAACAACCATAAGACATAGTTCACACTTCTACTTCATACAAACCACACATTCATATTTATGAAATTCATTCACCATTATATGTGTTGTGGTTACTTTATGTGTGTTGAGTTGTGGCTTGCATGCACTTTTAACCATGTGTATATGATTCCTACTTTTGTGTCCACCTTTATACTTACATACTATTTATATGGGTTTCCAATAAATTTCTTATATTCAACTACTTCACCTTTTTACTACCAAGTGTGTATGAAAAGTATTATTCTTCCCCATATGTGCCTTCATAATTTCTACCAACCCTAAACTGAATTCTTTGTATTTTAGAAACTCCATTTATCATTTACTAGTTGCTATATTTTCAGATTTATATTCCTATGCATAATTGTGTATTTTATTATTAAATTAGTAATACACATCACCTAAACAGATTAGGTTCTGGTCCTAAATAATTTAAAATCATATTTTGACCTTGGCTTCTGATGTAAACTATTTTATAATTATTTTACCCATTTTCTATAACTATTCTTTACTCAAAATTGTGTCCCTATACTAATAAATGTGAATAATAGATGAAACAGATTTATTTCAGCCCAAAAATATACTTTTATCTCTCTCCAAAATTTTCTAAGTACTGAGAAAGTTTTTAATTAATTTTGAAAATTATGTTTGTCCCCCTTTTTAATGTTTAAACACTAGTTACATATTCAATTTTCTAAATTAAATACTAAACAGGGTTAAAAAGTAAACTCACCCCATTACAGGGTCTATAATATTATTTTCATAATTTCCAGGGGTCTAGCTACACTTATCAGGGGTGTTTTTCCTAATTTCTATTAAGTACAGGGGCTAAAACTGATTTTTAAATGAATTTACATGATTTTCTGGAGTTCCAGGGGCTAGATCTGAAGTTTCCGGGGCTAGCTCTCAATTCCAGAGAACCCCAGGGGGTAGCACGTAAGAATTCCAGTCTTTATAATGCGGGGTTGACGTGGACCGTCCGATTTTAAACTGACGGCTGAGATTATAACATCGAACCGGTACGCGGGGTTTTAAAGTCTACCGTGCGATTTAAAATAAACGGCGCACAAGCGGCCACGTCGCTCTGATCGAGCGCGGGCGGCGCTGCCGGCGGCGCACGGCGGCGGGAAGCGGCGATCTCGCCGGAAAGTTTCGGATCCTCGAGAATTCTGCCTAAAACTGTGATCTTATGGCGTAGATCGGTAGAGGGGAGGTAAGGGATCTCACCTCGGGGGTTTTCTTGAGCTCGGGGGTCCTGGAAAGTGATCGGCGGCGAGGTCCGAGGCAAAACCACGGCGAAGCTCGTCGGCGCTGGGTTTACACCGTAACTCTCCGAGTTTTCTGCACCTGCAAAGTTCCCCGGAGGCGGTGGATCAAGACCAGCGAGTTAGATCAGAGTTTCCGAGCTTAGATCGGCCAGAATTCACCGGCGAAGTCTCGGTGCTCACCGGAGTAAAAATCGGCGATCGCGTGGGAAAAACTGATCGGATCGGGGGTTTTTATAGCCGGGGGAGGGCGGTGGGTCTGTTGTGATCGAGTTGGAGTCCTCTGGGACCAGAATTCGGGCGGTGGAACGGGTTTCCCGATCGGTTAAGATCGCGCGCGCTCGGGGGGAAAGTCCGGGGTCGGCGCGAGCGAGGTTGGGGATGACAGGTGGGTCCCACCTGTCTGTGTGAGAGAGCGCGGGCGCGCGCGGGGGCGGGCTGCGCGGGGAAAGCTGGGCCGGCTGGCGGGTTTCGGCCCACTGGCCGGTTTTTTTCCCGTTTTTATTTTTCTTTTTCCATTTCTTTTCTGTTTTGAGTATAATTTGAATTCCAGTTTGAATTTGAATTTTTGCAAAACATGCAATACGTCCAAAAATTTTTAAATTCTCCTCTGAACATGGTTTAGGGTTTTGAATCAAAATTTGGGGTGTTACACTAGAACAAGGGGAGGTTGAACTCATGGTTAAAGCACTACGCAATTAATACCTATCACCTTAGCTTATTATGCACCTACATTACTACACAGGTGAAATGGTCCCAATCTCCCATCCCATCATCATAATCCAATAACCATAACATCATTTCCAATGTTAAGCTCCCCGCTTAACTTCCAAAACCATCAATCCTCTAATCATGAATAAGTCCAGGCCGCTCTTGACCGTGAGCACGGCTGTCAAGACAGTTTTGACTCTGCAGAGTTTGTACCACTGTACCCACATGTAGTGATTTCATCCCCCGTTGCCGGGTGGACTAAAAGAACCTCCATTATGCCAGTGGCTACGAACCACATTCACACTTCCCAGGTGTGTAGCCAGGAGATCACTACGAAGCCTTTACAAAGGGATTCCCGACGAGCGTGGGCCCACTGAGGTTTCACACCTAACAGCATACAAGAGGCTCCAACCCCACTGCAGTGGCCCCCTCTTGAGCCTTGCGGTTCATATGGTAGTCCAGCTGACACCTATTCCCCGCACCATCCAACACGCCCATACTACGCCGGGGATACACCTAATTAATTGGCCAAGCTGCCCCATCTCAGCATGTGGTTGGCACTGTAAAGCCGGGTTACATGCTCCATGAACCGGTCCTTAGGATCCAGGCAAGTACTAAACACAAACCCAAGTCTCGTGCACCCAGCACACAACCAAAACATCCAACTTGCCTTGATCCCTACCCCTACATAACTCACAATATCTCATTCAAGAGTATGGTATAATAAACTGATGATCTCATATCCCAAATATCCCATTCTAAGCATGGCTAAGCATATGCATGTAAATAAATGACATGACAAAATAAATCCCAACCCAAGCTACAAGGAAACAGGGTATTGCAATTCTAGGGAAACTTCCTAACATGGGTTTCATTATTACCTTGACAATGCAAATAATTCTATCTACACATCCTAGCATAGGATCAAAGTGGTCAAGGACACTTGCCTCCTTCTTGCTGCTCTTGAAATGGGTAGTCTTGATCTTGGAAAGGAATAACTAGCTCTTGAACAGGTTCTACTTCATACCATCACACATAGCAAAAGAAAAACAACAATCATAAGACATAGTTCACACTTCTTACTTCATACAAACCACACATTCATATTTATGAAATTCATTCACCATTATATGTGTTGTGGTTACTTTGTGTGTTGATCTGTGACTTGCATACACTTTTATTTATATGTATATGATTCCTACTTTGGTGTTCATATTTATACTTACATACTATATATATATATATATGTGTGTTTCAGTTTTTAAATAAATTCCTTATATTAAACTACCAAGTATGTATGAAAAGTATTTTTCTTCTCCATATGTGCCTTCATAATTCCTATCAACCCTAAACTGAACTCTTTGGATTTTAAAAACTCCATTTATCATTTACTAGTTGCTATATTTTCAGATTTATATTCCTATGCATAATTGTGTATTTTATTATGAAATTAGTAATACACATCATCTAAACAGTATAGGTTTTGGTCCTAAATAATTTAATAACATATTTTGACCTTGGCCTCTGATGTAAACTATTTCATAATTATTTTCCCTATTTTTCTATAGCTATTCTTTACTTAAAAATGTGTCCCTATACAATTAAATGTGAATAATAAATGAAACAGATTCATTTCAGCCCAAAATATAGTTTTATCTCACTCCAAGGTTTTCTAAGTACTGAGAAAGTTTTTAATTAATTTTGACAATTATGTTTGTCCCACTTTTTAATTTTTAAACACTAGTTACATATTCAATTTTCTAAATTAAATACTACACAGGGCTAAAATAATGAACTCACCTCATTACAGGGTCTATAATATTATTTTCATAATTTCCAGGGGTCTAGCTACACTTATCAGAGGTGTTTTTCCTAATTTTTATTAAGTCCAGGGGCTAAAACTGATTTTTAAATGAATTTACATGATTTTCTGGAGTTCCAGGGGCTAGATCAGAAGTTTCCGGGGCTAGCTCTTATTTCCCGAGAACCCCAGGGGGTAGCACGTAAGAATTCCAGTCTTTATAACGCGGGGCTGACGTGGACCGTCCGATTTTAAACCGACGGCTGAGATTATAACATCGAACCGGTACGCGGGGTTTTAAAGTCTACCATGCGATTTAAAATCAACGGCGCACAAGCGGCCACGTAGCTCTGATCGAGCGCGGGCGGCGCTGCCAGCGGCGCACGGCGGCGGGAAAGCGGCGATCTCGCCGGAAAGTTTCAGATCCTCGAGAATTCTGCCTAGAACTGTGATCTTATGGCATAGATCGGTAGAGGGGAGGTCAGGGATCTCACCTCGGGGGTTTTCATGAGCTCGGGGGTCCTGGAAAGTGATCGGCGGCGAGGTCCGAGGCAAAACCACGGCGAAGCTCGTCGGCGCTGTGTTTACACCGTAAGTCTCCGAGTTTTCTGCACCTGCAAAGCTCCACGGAGGCGGTGGATCAAGACCAGCGAGTTAGATCAGAGTTTCCGAGCTTAGATCGGCCAGAATTCACCGGCGAAGTCTCGGGGCTCACCGGAGTAAAAATCGGCGATCGCGTGGGAAAAACCGATCGGGGCTGGGGTTTTTATAGCCGGGGGAGGGCGGTGGGTTGGTTGTGATCGAGTTTGATTCTTCTGGGACCTGAATTCGGGCTGAGGGACGCGGTATTCCGATCGGTTAAGATCGCGCGCGCGAGAGAGTCCAAGGTCGCGGGGTTGGGGATGACAGCTGGGCCCCACCTGTCTGTGTGAGAGAGCGCGGGCGCGCGCGGCTGCGGGCTGGCGCGGGGGAACTGGGCCGGCTGGCGGGTTTCGGCCCACTGGCCGGTTTTTTCCCGATTTCTCTTTTTATTTTTCCATTTCTTTTCTGATTTGAGTTTAATTTGAATTCCAGTTTGAATTTGAATTTTTGCAAAACATGCAACACGTCCAAAAATTTTTAAATTCCCCTCTGAACATGGTTTAGGGTTTTGAATCAAAATTTGGGGTGTTACACCTTCTTCCCCTTCGAACCCTTAGAACCCTTGCTCGACGACATCCTGTAAGCGATATTTAGTGAGTAATCAGTTAAATTTTTTTGAAAGCGATAATTAATGTTACTTTCATTTAAAAAAACATTACTCATAATCAGTTTAAAAATTCATCAACATCATAATCATCAACATCACGATCATCAACATCACGATATGTCGTCATGAGCTATTTACGTTTCTGCTTTCGCATTGTAGATGTCTCTACATCTTCAACGTCTCCTACTAAGTTATCGAGTCCTGCACCAGGCTCGACGATAAAAGAGTATGCAAGTTTTGTTCTTGGTAAACTTCTTCAGTGTCTCCACTATCATGATAACCATCATCTCCAGGAGTATACAAGCGCTCATGAGGATTCACCTTATATACCACCCACCAAGCGCTAAACTTCTTACATGGATACCGTAGATAATACACTTGTTCCACTTGATGTGCAAGAATGTATGTATCTAAACCTCATAAGCATTCATTGTGATTCACTTCCACCATGCCAAATTGATTTTCTCAAGTTCCATGAGTGTTATCAAACCAATCACAATCAAAGAACACCACTCGAAGTTCTTTATTGCCAGCGAAAGTAAATTCTAGAATTTGGTTAATGATTCCATAGTAATTGGTTTCTTTCCCTTCTGAGTCGATTGCCCTCGTCACAACTCCACAATTTGATGTTGCTGCAAGAGGACGAAGAGTTTTGAATTGAGTTGTACGGAATCGGAAGCCATTTACATCATATTGACCATAGCTTCTAACTTTCACTAATCCATAAGATAGTTGTCGTAAATCTTGATGGATGTCGGTGTTCACTAATACATAAGCTCAAAACCAGGATAAGAAATTGGGCCCTCCATTAATTCCAGCCCGTTGCATCGTTTCTACTTGCTTTCTTGTAGGTTGATGCCTATGTTTCCACTTTTGGTTGAGGAACTCGCTGTACAAACAAAACATATGTTGTCGACATTAGCATACATGTATTGGTAAATACAATAATTATCATAAATGTAAGAGAAACACTTACTCGAAATATATCTCCATGCCATCGATATTAGTATACATGTAGAGTTAAGCACCAGTCCTTTCTCTTTCAGTAAAATCGTATGTCGTGCTGCTGCCAACAGTAGTTCCCCTCGATTCAAAAATAGAGAGATAACTAACTGTTGGTTCGTCATCTACATTGTATCGCATTGCCGAAGTATTGACATTGCTTTCCTCTGCAAAGTAGAAACTAGAAAAGTAACCTACTTCCTTTAGAGTAAATGCTTCAGCAATGCACCCTTCAATCCTTGCTCTGTTGCCAACCATAGTTTTCAGATATCTCAATGCTCTTTCAATATGGTACATCCATCTATATTGCATAGGACCACCTACTTTTGCTTCGAATGGACGATGGATAAGAAGATGCTGCATTGGATTGAAGAAACTAGGAGGAAATATTTTTTCCATCTTACATAAAAGTACAGGTACCTCCTTCTCTAACTTCTCCATCATGTCTTTCGTTATTTCTTTGGCACATAGCTGCCTATAGTATAGTGAGAGCTCAGCTAACACCTTCCACACCGCATCATCTAGATATCCCCAAAACATAACAGGTAAGAGTCTTTCCATTATTACATGATAGTCATGACTCTTCAACAACTCCGCCTATGTTGTAATGACATAGCCGGTCCCAAGCCCGGGTAAAGGAGGAGGGGGTTGTGATAGGCTTGGCGAGCCAACAACTACACTTAGCCACTCTCATGGAAATGAAACCCAATAGAAATTCGTTGGGGCGTAACCCTCTTAGCGACGCGCCATATCGGAACCCGGGTATGGTGTTAAGTGGGCAAGGGCCGGGTCGCCACCGCCTTAGTGGCGCGCCATATCGGAACCCGGATATGGTGTTAAATGAGCAAGGGCCGGATCGCCATCACCTTAGTGGCGCGCTACATCATCGCCCGGATGTAGTGATAAGTGAGCAAGGGTCTTTGCATCTTACTCGACGGGTGCAAAGCGTAAGGAAGCTAGCCGAGGAACATAGATTTCGGGTGGGTAGTTGGAATGTAGGATCCTTGACGGGGAAGCTACGTGAGTTAGTAGATGTTGCCATTAGGAGACGAGTAAATATCCTTTGTGTATAAGAGACTAGATGGGCGGGTCAAAAGGCGAGAGAAGTCGAGAATACCGGTTTCAAGCTTTGGTATTCTGGTTCGGCTGGGACTAGGAATGGCGTAGGTGTTCTAATAGATAAGAGTCTTAAGGATGGAGTAGTGGATGTTCGAAGACGAGGGGATAGGATCATCTTAATCAAGATAGTAATTGGGGACATTGTCTTGAACGTCATTAGTGCTTATGCCCCACAAGTTGGGCTCAACATGAGTGCTAAGAGGCAATTTTGGGAGGACTTGGAGGATATGGTTAGTAGTGTACCGATAACCGAGAAACTCCTCATAGGGGGAGATCTCAATGGTCATGTGGGTGCAACTAACCTAGGATTTGAAGGAGTACATGGAGGTTTTGGATGCGGCGATAGAAATCAAGAGGGTAAGGACATCCTAGACTTTGCCGTAGCCTATGATCTGTTGATAGCTAACACCCTCTTTAGAAAGAGGCAATCTCACCTAGTGACCTTTAGTAGTGCCCAACACTCTAGCCAGATTGACTTTGTCCTCACTAGGAGAAAGAATAGACGGGAGTGTCTAGATTGTAAGGTGATCCCGGGGGAGTGTGTTGTGACACAACATAAGCTTGTGGTAGCTGAATTTCGCTTCCATACATGTTCTTTGCGGGACAAAGGTGTCAAAATCACAAGAACAAAGTGGTGGAAGTTGAAGGGAGAATCACAAGAATCCTTTAAAAATAGGGTGATCACAGAAGGACCCTGGGCAGAAAATGGAGATGCAGATAGTATGTGGATGAAGATGGCAACTTGCATTAGGAAGGTAGCTAGTGAGGTGTTCGGTGTGACAAAGGGAAAGAAACTTATAGATAAAGACACTTGGTGGTGGAATGAGGATGTACAAAAGGCCATTAAGGAGAAGAAGGAGTGTTATAAGAGTTGGCATAATGATAGAAACGCAAGCAACATGCTTAAGTACAAAGAGGCTAAGAAGAATGCAAGGCGGGTTGTAAGTAAGGCAAGAGGACAAACCTATGATAAGTTATATGAGAGACTAGGGACAAAAGAAGGTGAAAAAGACATATACAAGGTAGCAAAAATCCGCGAGAGAAAGATGAGGGATCTCAATCAAGTTAAATGCATCAAAGATGAGACTGACCGCATTCTAGTGAAGGATGAATAGATTAAGAATAGATGGCGTGATTACTTTAATGGGCTATTCAATGATGGGAATGAGAGCACTATGGTTGAGTTGGATGACTCCTTTGATGACTCCAACAGGCGGTTCGTGCGGAGGATACAAGAGTTTGAGGTTAAGGAGGCCTTAAAAAGGATGAAAGGAGGAAAGGCCCTCGGCCCTGACGATGTCCCTATTGAGGTGTGGAGATGTCTTGGGGACGTCGCAATAGTATGGCTCACAAAGCTATTCAACCACATTTTTCGGTCAAACAAGATGCCTGAAGAATGGAGGAAAAGTATATTAGTACCTATCTTCAAAAATAAAGGAGATATTCAAAGTTGTACTAATTATCGAGGTATTAAGCTTATGAGTCATACTATGAAGCTTTGGGAGAGAGTGATTGAACACCGCCTGAGGAAAGTGACCAATGTCACTAAAAACCAGTTTGGTTTTATGCCTGGGAGGTCTACAATGGAGGCGATTTTCTTGCTTCGTCAGCTTATGGAGAGATATAGGGAGCAGAAGAAGGACTTGCATATGGTGTTCATCGACTTGGAGAAGGCGTACGACAAGATACCAAGGTCAATCATGTGGTGGGCACTAGAGAAACATAAAGTGCCAACAAAGTACATTACCCTTATCAAGGATATGTACAATAATGTTAGGACAAGTGTGCGCGTAAGTGATAGTGAGACTGATGCATTTCCTATCACGGTAGGATTACATCAAGGATCAGCTTTGAGCCCATACATCTTTTCCTTGGTCATGGATGAGGTGTCGAAGGATATACAAGGGGATATCCCTTGGTGCATGCTCTTTGCTGATGATGTAGTGCTGGTAGATGAAACTAGAGATGGTGTTGATAAGAAATTAGAGTTATGGAGACAAACCTTAGAGTCCAAGGGGTTTAGACTTAGTAGGACCAAAACCGAGTATATGAGGTGCGACTTTAGTGGTGTTGGTCGTGAAGAGGGAAATGTTAGTCTACAAGGACAAATAGTACCTAGAAGGGACTCTTTCCGATACTTAGGATCAATGTTACAAAGCAATGGCGATATTGATGAGGATGTTTGCCACAGGATCAAGGTAGGGTGGATGAAATGGCGACAAGCCTCTGGAATCCTATGTGATAGGAAAGTCCCACAAAAGCTAAAAGGGAAGTTCTATAGGACGGTGATCAGACCCGCGATGCTCTATGGGGCGGAATGTTGGCCAACTAAACGGCAACATGTCCAACAAATGAGTGTCGCAGAGATGCGCATGCTACGGTGGATGTGTGGGCACACGAGAAGAGACCGAATAAGGAATGAGACGATTCGTGATAAGGTAGGGGTGGCGCCGATTGAAGAGAAGTTAGTCCAACATCGGCTTAGGTGGTTTGGACATATCCAACGGAGACCTCCAGAAGCACCGGTTAACAGTGGGATTTTAAGAGGTAGAGAAAATATTAGGAGGGGTAGAGGACGACCAAGGTTGACCTGGGAGGAGGCGGTAAAACGAGATTTGAGAGATTGGAATGTATCCAGAGACTTAGCTCATGATAGGACCGCATGGAAAGTAGCAATTCATGTGCCAGAATCGTAGTCTTGTTTTTTTCTTTTTTTTCTTTTCTCTTTTTCTTTTCCTTTTTTCTTATTTCTTTTCTCTTTTCTCTTTTTCCTTTTCTTTTTTCCTTTTTTTTCTTTTTTTTTCCTTTTTTCCCCTTGTTCTCATATCTCTTCCTCTGTTTTACTTCATTGATATTGGGTTTCATGTCTAGCCGACCCCAACAGGCTTGGGATAAAGGCTTGGTTGTTGTTGTTGTTGTAGTCATGACTCTTCAACCCAGTGAGATTTCCCGTTTTGACATTCACGGCTCGTCTCAGAGTAGAAGCATAACTATCTGGGAATTTCAAAGTTTCCAACCATTCCATAACTTGTTTCTTTTTGTTCGGTCGAAGCACGAAAGAAGCATGTGTCTTACCACCGCTTTCAGAGAGCTCAAGAGTAGGTCGATAAAAAATCTCGGCCAAATCCTTTCGAGCCTTTAAGTTGTCTTTCGTTTTTCCTATGATATCCATGCACGTGCTTATGATACATTCAGCCATGTTACGCTCCTGATGCATTACATCAATATTATGCATCAGTATCAATGACTTCGCATATGGTAGCTCCCAAATTCCACATACATGAGTCCATGTAACACCCCAAATTTTGATTCAAAACCCAAAACCATGTTCAGAGGGGAATTTAAAATTTTTTGGACGTGTTGCATGTTTTGCAAAAATTCAAATTCAAACTGGAATTCAAATTATACCCAAAACAGAAAAGAAATGGAAAAAGAAAAAGGAAAACGGGAAAAAACTGGCCAGTGGGCCGAAACCCGCCAGCCGGCCCAGCTACTCCCGCGCCAGCCCGCCCCCGCGCGCGCCGCGCTGCCTCTCACCGACGGGTGGGACCCACATGTCATCGCTAACCCCGCGACCCCGGACTCTCTCCCGCGCGCGCGATCGCAACCGATCGGGAAACCCGTCCCGTCGCCCGAATTCTGGACCCAGAGGACTCCAACTCGATCACAACAGACCCGCCGCCCTTCCCCGGCTATAAAAACTCCCGATCCGATCAGTTTTTCCCACGCGATCGCCGATTTTCACTCCGGTGAGCACCGAGACTTCGCCGGTGAATTCTGGCCGATCTAAGCTCGGAAACTCTGATCTAACTCGCTGGTTTTGATCCACCGCCTCCGGGGAACTTTGCAGGTGCAGAAAACCCGAAGACTTACGGTGTAAATCCAGCGCCGACGAGCTTCGCCGTGGTTTTGCCTCGGACCTCGCCGCCGATCACTTTCCAGGACCCTCGAGCTCGAGAAAACCCCCGAGGTGAGATCCCTGACCTCCCCTCTACCGATCTAGGCCATAAGATCACAGTTCTAGGCAGAATTCTCGAGGATCCGAAACTTTCCGGCGAGATCGCCGCTTCCCGCCACCGTGCGCCACCGGCAGCGCCGCCCGCGCTCGATCAGAGCGACGTGGCCGCTTGTGCGCCGTTTATTTTAAATCGCACGGTAGACTTTAAAACCCCGCGTACCGGTTCGATGTTATAATCTCAGCCGTCGGTTTAAAATCGGACGGTCCACGTCGACCCCGCGTTATAAAGACTGGAATTCTTACGTGCTACCCCCTGGGGTTCTCTGGAATTGAGAGCTAGCCCCGGAAACTTCAGATCTAGCCCCTGGAACTCCAGAAAATCATGTAAATTCATTTAAAAATCAGTTTTAGCCCCTGGACTTAATAGAAATTAAGAAAAACACCTCCGATAAGTGTAGCTAGACCCCTGGAAATTATGAAAATAATATTATAGACCCTGTAATGGGGTGATTTTACTTTTTAACCCTGTTTAGTATTTAATTCAGAAAATTGAATATGTAACTAGTGTTTAAAAATTAAAAAGGGGGACAAACATAATTGTCAAAATTAATTAAAAACTTTCTCAGTACTTAGAAAATTTTGGAGTGAGATAAAAGTATATTTTTGGGCTGAAATAAATCTGTTTCATCTATTATTCACATTTATTAGTATAGGGACACATTTTTAAATAAAGAATAGTTATAGAAAAATAGGGAAAATAATTATGAAATAGTATACATCATAAGCCATGGTCAAAATATGATTTTAAATTATTTAGGACCAGAACCTAATCTGTTTAGGTGATGTGTATTACTAATTTAATAATAAAATACACAATTATGCATAGGAATATAAATCTGAAAATATAGCAACTAGTGAATGATAAATGGAGTTTCTAAAATACAAAGAATTCAGTTTAGGGTTGATAGAAATTGTGAAGGCACATTGTATGCAAGTATAAATATGGACACAAAAGTAGGAATCATATATACATGGTTAAAAGTGCATGCAAGCCACAACTTAACACACATAAAGTAACCACAACACATATAATGGTGAATGAATTTCATAAATGTGAATGTGTGGGTTGTATGAAGTGTAAGTGTGAATTATGTCTTATGGATTGTTGTTTTTCTTTTGCTATGTGTGATGGTATGAAGTAGAACCTGTTCAAGAACAAGTTACTCAATTTCAAGACCAGGAATACCCATTTCAAGAGCAGCAAGAAGGAGGCAAGTGTCCTTGACCACTTTGATCCTATGCTAGGATGTGTAGATAGAATTATTTGCATTGTCAAGTTAAATATGAAACCCATGCTAGGAAGTTTCCCTAGAATTGCATTACCTTGTTTCCTTGTAGCTTGGGTTGGGATTTATTTTATCATGTCATCTATTTACATGCATTTGCTTAGCCATGCTTAGAATGGGATATTTGGGAAATGAGATCATCAGTTTATATTACCATACTCTTGAATGAGCTATTGTGAGTTATGTAGAGGTAGGGATCAAGGCAAGTTGGATGTTTTGGTTGTGTGCTGGGTGCACGAGACTTGGGTTTGTGTTTAGTACTTGCCTGGATCCTAAGGACCGGTTCATGGAGCATGTAACCCGGCTTTACAGTGCCAACCACATGCTGAGATGGGGCAGCTTGGCCAATTAATTAGGTGTATCCCCGGCGTAGTATGGGTGTGTTGGATGGTGCGGGGAGTAGGTGTCAGCTGGACTACCATATGAACCGCAAGGCTCAAGAGGGGGCCACTGCAGCGGGGTTGGAGCCTCTTGTATGCTGTTAGGGGTGAAACCTCAGTGGGCCCACGCTCGTCGGGAATCCCTTTGTAAAGGCTTCGTAGTGATCTCTTGGCCGCACACCTGGGAAGTGTGAATGTGGATCGTAGCCACTGGCATAATGGAGGTTCTTTTAGTCCACCCGGCAACGGGGGATGAAATCACTACTTGTGGGTACAGTGGTACAAACTCTGCAGAGTCAAAACTGTCTTGACAGCCGTGCTCACGGTTAAGAGCGGCCTGGACTTATTCATGATTAGAGGATTGATGGTTTTGGAAGTTAAGCGGGGAGCTTAACATTGGAAATGATGTTATGGTTATTGGATTACGATAATGGGTTGGGAGATTGGGACCATTTCACCTGTGTAGTAATGTAGGTGCCTAATAAGCTAAGGTGATAGGTATTAATTGCGTAGTGCTTTAACCATGAGTTCAACCTCTCCTTGTTCTAGCCATGCATGATATGATTTTCCCACACTTGCTGAGTACCATTGGTACTCAACCTTGCATATTTGTTGGTTTATATTGCTGCTCAGGTCAAGATAATGAGGTGGTGTATAATGACCAAGATTTTGGACCCGAGGAAGGCTTTTAGGTTCATGAAGACCCCCGGGCAACGCCTGTGATGGAGCCCTAAAGAATAATATTCCGCTGCTAGTTTATTTACTTGTGATGAAGCATTAGTGTCCATTGAGACATTTGCGATGTAAGACTTATTTATATTCGACACCTGACTTGTAATAAATGATGCTTCACTATTTGTCATCACATGTATGAGAAAATGATCCTGGCATACATGTGATATTCACTTGGTTGTTTCTTCGGAAAAACCGGGTGTGACAGGGGTGGTATCAGAGCCAAGGTTGCCCGTAGGAACGTGGACCTAGGTAGAAATGGACGTATTTAAGGGCCCTATTTTCTTAAAAACTATTTTCCAAAGTGTGGGTGGAAAAGTGTTATTAAAGGAGTCATTTTCTTCATCTTACCCCAACTTTCATTCAAAATAGGATTTTTGTTTGAGAGTTTATCTAACCTAATTTTTAAATTCTTTTGTTTTAGATGGTTCGCATGATTCGCACCGCTCGTAAGTCTACAGGAGGGAGAGTTCCCGTAGTTGCCCTTGCCGAAAGAGAGGAGAGTCGTCCAGTGACGTACCTTTCCTACGGATTGGCAGTAGGAGATTTGTTGCGCCGTCTTCGACGTATGCTCGAAGCCGCCGGCAATACGGGCAAGCTAATCATCCACTACAACTCCACCAGGACCATCCATGAGAAGAGGGAAGAATGGAGTTCGGAGATGAGGATTATACACGAGAATCAGCTGCTTAAGATTCATCACTCTCCAGCTTGTCGAGCAACACAAGTTGACGCGGAGAAAGATGTCACCTGGGAGGCCATCACCTGCCAGAGTCACATCTATCGTCGCCACTTGGACAAAACTGAGTACATGTATGTCCTCCAACGTGAGAGTGGTACCACGGAGTACAAGTACCCACCGGTGCAGCAAGGGACTTCCCATGAGCACATGGACTTGTGTTTGGAGGATGCTGCTATGCTCAGCACTCGGCTGCAGGAGTGTCACCAAGAGCTTCAGGATGTCCGAGACACCCTGAAGGAAACGGAGGCGTTGCTGCGAGCTTGCTTAAAGGCGAGAGAAAGAGGAGACGGGAATGAACTGTGTGTCACTGTGAGTGATCCATGGACTCTTGACTCCCCGGATCGCCGAGCGATCAGGCGTCGTCGCACTTCTCCACCAGCAGCCTCCCCACCTAAAGCAGAGTTAGAAGGTAGCCGAAATGAGGAGGAAGATCCCGAGGAGCCAGCTCAAGAGGACGAGTAGTGTAGAGTCTTTCCCCTAGCTAGCAAGAGGTCGAGTAGTCGAGTAGTTACGTAGTTAATGGTGTGATAATGCTTGGTGTGTGACGTGAGTTGTGGAAGCCATGAGCAATTGTCCACAGCCTCGTCTTCAGATTGTTTTGCTTTGGTGTGTGAACCCACAGGAAATAATAGTGCATTTATTTGGTGTGAGATATGAACCCTCGTAAAAGCATAACAAAGCCTCAACACTTCAAAGTACAAACAAATGAAAGTAGTAAGATGATGCTAAATGATTTCAAATTGACATTGGTTGATTCTGCCAGATGGCCGGAAGAGGAAAAGGACGTGCTGCCAACCCCGCCAACAACAACGATGAGGCATGCAACCCTCATCTTTCTGGAGGCCAGGACAGGGGTGGTCGCCGTGAAGAAGTTGATCCTCTCCACCAAATGCTGGAGAATCAAAATCAGCTTATCCAGAACTTGACTCAAGTGGTGGCCAACTTGCATCAAGTTCCACCTCCACAAGCTGCACCACGCCAACCAAGGTTGAGTGAGTTTCTAGGAACTCAACCTCCAAAGTTTGCAAGTGCTGCTGAACCTCTGGAGGCAGATGATTGGCTGAAGACCATTGAAAGTAAGATGAGGATTATACAATGCCAAGGGTATGAGAGGGTGCTGTTTGCCTCTCATCAATTGCAGGGACCTGCTGCTGATTGGTGGACCGCCTACGTGGCCGCCCATCATGACCCTGAGAACATCACTTGGGAAGAGTTCAAGCGTAGCTTCCGCAACCACTATATCCCAAGAGGTGAACTCAAAAACAAGAGAAAGGAGTTTTTGGGACTGCAGAAGGGAAATATGACTGTGAGGGAGTACCTCACTAAATTTACTCAACTATCCCGTTATGCTCCACGAGACATAGAGACTGATGAGCAGAAACAAGATTGTTTCGTGGAAGGACTTACCGCAGAGATGCAGTGTGCAATGTCCTCCAATGAGTATGAAAGCTTTCAAAAGATGGTGGACAGAGCATTTGTGGTGGAAAGGAAGCTAAAGGCCCTGGAAAATGAGAATAAGAGGAAGGCGGGGTGGTCACATCAGGCCTCAGGGAGCAACACCCGCCCACGTATGATACAGCAACCTACGGGGCAGACGAGCCGTGCTGCGATACCCTATTCAGCACCAAGAGGGTACAACCCGAACTTCAGGCCTCCCGCGGCACCAGCACAGCCGCAACGTCAGTTTGTGCAGCAGCCTCGCCCCGCATATCCACCTCGACCAGCAGTGCAAGGACCTCCGAACCAACCCCCAGACAACAAAGGCCAAGCACCAAAGGTTGGGGTGCAATGTTTCAGCTGTGGTGAAGTGGGGCACTACGCCCATAAGTGCCCTAAGAAGAAGCCTGCGCCGCCACAACAGCAGAATGTAGTGAGAGGACGGGTGAACCACGTCACTATGGAGGAAGCACAAGAGGCGCCCGACGTGGTAGTTGGTAAGTTTCCTGCCAATTTACACCTTGCAACTGTGCTGTTTGATTCTGGTGCTACCCACTCGTTCATTGCTCAAGGGTTTGTTAAGAAGCATGACCTAGCAACCACACAAATGAACCATATGCTAGCCGTAAACTCTCCAGGTGGAGAAATAAGGACAAGACAAGTGTGTCCCAAAGTGAGCCTAGACATTAATGGGGTAGTATTTACTGCTAACCTCATAGTGATAGACTTACGAGGGATAGATATTATTTTGGGTATGGATTGGTTGACCAAACATAAAGGAATCATCCATTGTTCGACCAGAACGGTAGAACTAACTCACCCCAATGGCACAAGAGTAAAGTTCATAACGATACACGAGCCTAGGAGGGACATTAAATTAAATCAAGTGGAGGTGAAAGTTGAGGAAATCAGGACTATCAGGGAATATCCAGATGTTTTTCCGGAGGAGTTGCCAGGTATGCCTCCCGACCGTGATGTGGAATTCGCAATTGAGCTAGTACCGGGAACAGCCCCGATATACAAGAGACCTTATCGCATGGACTCCAAGCAGCTAGAAGAGCTCAAGGATCATTTGAGAGAATTGACGGAGAAGGGGTATATTCGCCCTAGTTCCTCACCATGGGGAGCTCCGGTGATATTTGTGCCCAAGAAAGACGGAACCCAAAGGTTATGCGTGGATTACCATGCCTTGAATGAGGTAACCATCAAAAACAAGTATCCATTACTCCGCATTGAAGACTTGTTTGATCAGTTGAGGGGAGCTTGTGTGTTCCCGAAAATTGATCTCAGGTCGGGATACCACCAACTCAAGATAAGGCAATCTGATATTCCCAAGACAACTTTCGTATCTCGGTACGGACTGTATGAATACACTGTCATGCCTTTCGGGCTAACCAATGCCCCGGCATATTTCATGTACCTCATGAACAAGGTATTCATGGAATATCTGGACAAATTTGTGGTGGTTTTCATAGATGATATTCTCGTCTTCTCCAAAGATGAAGAAGAACATGAGAAACATCTAAGGTTGGTGTTGCAAAGGTTGAGAGAACACCAATTATATGCCAAGTTGAGCAAGTGTGAGTTTTGGCTGAAGAGAGTTCCCTTTTTAGGACATATAATCTCGGAGGGAGGAATCTCCGTAGATCCCGCCAAAATCGAGGATATCCAGAAGTGGAAGACCCCTGAAAATGTCGGGGAAGTTCGAAGCTTTTTGGGATTGGCTGGATACTATCGACGGTTTATTGAGGGATTCTCTAAGATCTCGAGACCTCTCACCAAACTATTGGAAAAGGGAATCACATTCACCTGGACGCCACAGTGCGAGACGAGCTTTCAGGAGCTAAAGAAGAGATTGACAACAACCCCAGTGCTGGTTATGCCAGATATGCAGAAGAATTTCACAGTGTACTGCGATGCCTCTGGAAATGGGTTGGGATGTGTTCTCATGCAAGAAGGACATGTCGTGGCATATGCATCCCGGCAGCTTCGGAAGCACGAGAAGAACTATCCTACACATGACCTAGAACTAGCTGCAGTGGTACACGCGTTGAAAATTTGGCGGCACTATTTGATGGGGAAGAGGACAGAGATATATACGGATCATAAGAGTTTGAAGTACGTATTCACACAGCCAGATCTCAACCTCAGACAAAGGAGATGGCTAGAGCTAATCAATTACTTTGATGTGGGCATCAACTATCATCCTGGGAAAGCAAACGTCGTGGCCGATGCTCTGAGTCAGAAAGTGCAGGTCAATAAGTTGAGTTTGAAGGACATGCCTGCAGAATTGAAGGACGAGGTTATAAGACTCAATCTGTGTTTAGTAAATAGTGGTGAAGCCATCGCCATGGAAGTGGACTCCACACTCGAGCGAGACATACGCGAGGGCCAAAAGAATGATGAGAAGATACAAGAGATCAGACAGCTCATCAAGGAAAATAAAGCTCCTGGTTTTAGAGAGGATGAACAAGGAACGGTGTGGCACGGGAAAAGAATCTGTGTGCCAGAAGTAAAGGAGATCCGTGAATTGATTTTAAAGGAGGCTCATGATTCTGACTATTCCATTCATCCGGGGAGTACGAAGATGTACCAGGACCTCAAAAGCAGGTATTGGTGGTATGGCATGAAGCGAGATGTCGCGGAACATGTTGCCCTATGTGACACATGTCAGTTGGTGAAAGCAGAACATCAACGACCCGCGGGATTGCTGCAACCACTCAAAGTGCCTGAATGGAAGTGGGAAGAAATCAGCATGGATTTTGTCGTAGGATTGCCTAGGACCCAATCCGGGTATGATTCAATATGGGTCATTATTGATAGGCTAACCAAGGTAGCTCATTTCATCCCTGTGAAAGAAAGATACAGCGGATCCAAATTGGCAGAATTGTACATGTCAAGGATTGTGTGTTACCATGGAGTGCCAAAGAAGATAGTGTCGGACCGAGGGACACAGTTCACGTCGAGGTTTTGGCAGAAGTTGCATGAAACCATGGGAACCCATCTGAACTTCAGCTCTGCCTATCATCCCCAAACTGACGGGCAGACGGAGAGAACCAATCAGATCCTTGAAGATATGTTAAGGGCATGTGCACTCAAAAACAATAGGAGTTGGGACAAGAACTTACCGTATGCGGAGTTTTCCTATAACAACAGCTATCAAGCTAGTATGAAAATGTCACCGTTTGAAGCTTTGTATGGAAGGAAGTGCAGAACTCCCCTATTTTGGAACCAAACAGGAGAAAGTAAAGTGTTTGGTCCAGAAGTGCTACAAGAAGCCGAGGCGAAGGTGAGGGAAATTCGCAACAACTTGAGGATAGCACAAACACGCCAGAAGAGTTATGCTGATGTACGAAGGAGAGAACTCGTTTTCAACGTGGGAGACTATGTTTATCTCAAGGTGTCCCCTATCAGAGGACTTCGTCGGTTCAAGGTGAAAGGGAAGTTGTCACCTCGATACATCGGACCCTTTCAAGTTTTGGAAAGAAAAGGCGAAGTGGCGTACCAACTAGAGTTACCGGTTCATCTATCGGACGTGCACGATGTATTTCATGTGTCACAACTCAAGAAATGCCTGAGGACGCCTGAAGAGGTGTTACCCATGAATGAAGTGGATGTAGCTGAGGATTTGTCTTATGCTGAGCAACCATACAAGATTTTGGAGACAATGGAACGCCTCACCAGAAATAAGAGAATCCGGATGTGCAAGGTGCAGTGGAAGCATCACTTAGAAGAGGAAGCCACCTGGGAACGGGAAGACGAGCTCAAGGCACAATTTCCGGAATTGTTTTCTTAGAAACACCAATCTCGAGGACGAGATTTCTTTTAAGGGGGGTAGAGCTGTAACACCCCAAATTTTGATTCAAAACCCAAAACCATGTTCAGAGGGGAATTTAAAAATTTTTGGACGTGTTGCATGTTTTACAAAAATTCAAATTCAAACTGGAATTCAAATTATACCCAAAACAGAAAAGAAATGGAAAAAGAAAAAGGAAAACGGGAAAAAACTGGCCAGTGGGCCGAAACCCGCCAGCCGGCCCAGCTACTCCCGTGCCAGCCCGCCCCCGCGCGCGCCGCGCTGCCTCTCACCGACGGGTGGGACCCACATGTCATCCCTAACCCCGCGACCCCGGACTCTCTCCCGTGCGCGCGATCGCAACCGATCGGGAAACCCGTCCCGTCGCCCGAATTCTGGACCCAGAGGACTCCAACTCGATCACAACAGACCCGCCGCCCTTCCCCGGCTATAAAAACTCCCGATCCGATCAGTTTTTCCCACGCGATCGCCGATTTTCACTCCGGTGAGCACCGAGACTTCGCCGGTGAATTCTGGCCGATCTATGCTCGGAAACTCTGATCTAACTCGCTGGTTTTGATCCACCGCCTCCGGGGAACTTTGCAGGTGCAGAAAACCCGAAGACTTACGGTGTAAATCCAGCGCCGACGAGCTTCGCCGTGGTTTTGCCTCGGACCTCGCCGCCGATCACTTTCCAGGACCCTCGAGCTCGAGAAAACCCCCGAGGTGAGATCCCTGACCTCCCCTCTACCGATCTAGGCCATAAGATCACAGTTCTAGGCAGAATTCTCGAGGATCCGAAACTTTCCGGCGAGATCGCCGCTTCCCGCCGCCGTGCGCCGCCGGCAGCGCCGCCCGCGCTCGATCAGAGCGACGTGGCCGCTTGTGCGCCGTTTATTTTAAATCGCACGGTAGACTTGAAAACCCCGCGTACCGGTTCGATGTTATAATCTCAGCCGTCGGTTTAAAATCGGACGGTCCACGTCGACCCCGCGTTATAAAGACTGGAATTCTTACGTGCTACCCCCTGGGGTTCTCTGGAATTGAGAGCTAGCCCCGGAAACTTCAGATCTAGCCCCTGGAACTCCAGAAAATCATGTAAATTCATTTAAAAATCAGTTTTAGCCCCTGGACTTAATAGAAATTAAGAAAAACACCTCTGATAAGTGTAGCTAGACCTCTGGAAATTATGAAAATAATATTATAGACCCTGTAATGGGGTGAGTTTACTTTTTAACCCTGTTTAGTATTTAATTCAGAAAATTGAATATGTAACTAGTGTTTAAAAATTAAAAAGGGGGACAAACATAATTGTCAAAATTAATTAAAAACTTTCTCAGTACTTAGAAAATTTTGGAGTGAGATAAAAGTATATTTTTGGGCTGAAATAAATCTGTTTCATCTATTATTCACATTTATTAGTATAGGGACACATTTTTAAATAAACAATAGTTATAGAAAAATAGGGAAAATAATTATGAAATAGTATACATCATAAGCCATGGTCAAAATATGATTTTAAATTATTTAGGACCAGAACCTAATCTGTTTAGGTGATGTGTATTACTAATTTAATAATAAAATACACAATTATGCATAGGAATATAAATCTGAAAATATAGCAACTAGTGAATGATAAATGGAGTTTCTAAAATACAAAGAATTCAGTTTAGGGTTGATAGAAATTGTGAAGGCACATTGTATGCAAGTATAAATGTGGACACAAAAGTAGGAATCATATATACATGGTTAAAAGTGCATGCAAGCCACAACTTAACACACATAAAGTAACCACAACACATATAATGGTGAATGAATTTCATAAATGTGAATGTGTGGGTTGTATGAAGTGTAAGTGTGAATTATGTCTTATGGATTGTTGTTTTTCTTTTGCTATGTGTGATGGTATGAAGTAGAACCTGTTCAAGAACAAGTTATTCAATTTCAAGACCAGGAATACCCACTTCAAGAGCAGCAAGAAGGAGGCAAGTGTCCTTGACCACTTTGATCCTATGCTAGGATGTGTAGATAGAATTATTTGCATTGTCAAGTTAAATATGAAACTCATGCTAGGAAGTTTCCCTAGAATTGCATTACCTTGTTTCCTTGTAGCTTGGGTTGGGATTTATTTTATCATGTCATCTATTTACATGCATTTGCTTAGCCATGCTTAGAATGGGATATTTGGGAAATGAGATCATCAGTTTATATTACCATACTCTTGAATGAGCTATTGTGAGTTATGTAGAGGTAGGGATCAAGGCAAGTTGGATGTTTTGGTTGTGTGCTGGGTGCACGAGACTTGGGTTTGTGTTTAGTACTTGCCTGGATCCTAAGGACCGGTTCATGGAGCATGTAACCCGGCTTTACAGTGCCAACCACATGCTGAGATGGGGCAGCTTGGCCAATTAATTAGGTGTATCCCCGGCGTAGTATGGGTGTGTTGGATGGTGCGGGGAGTAGGTGTCAGCTGGACTACCATATGAACCGCAAGGCTCAAGAGGGGGCCACTGCAGCGGGGTTGGAGCCTCTTGTATGCTGTTAGGGGTGAAACCTCAGTGGGCCCACGCTCGTCGGGAATCCCTTTGTAAAGGCTTCGTAGTGATCTCTTGGCCGCACACCTGGGAAGTGTGAATGTGGATCGTAGCCACTGGCATAATGGAGGTTCTTTTAGTCCACCCGGCAACGGGGGATGAAATCACTACTTGTGGGTACAGTGGTACAAACTCTGCAGAGTCAAAACTGTCTTGACAGCCGTGCTCACGGTTAAGAGCGGCCTGGACTTATTCATGATTAGAGGATTGATGGTTTTGGAAGTTAAGCGGGGAGCTTAACATTGGAAATGATGTTATGGTTATTGGATTACGATAATGGGTTGGGAGATTGGGACCATTTCACCTGTGTAGTAATGTAGGTGCCTAATAAGCTAAGGTGATAGGTATTAATTGCGTAGTGCTTTAACCATGAGTTCAACCTCTCCTTGTTCTAGCCATGCATGATATGATTTTCCCACACTTGCTGAGTACCATTGGTACTCAACCTTGCATATTTGTTGGTTTATATTGCTGCTCAGGTCAAGATAATGAGGTGGTGTATAATGACCAAGATTTTGGACCCGAGGAAGGCTTTTAGGTTCATGAAGACCCCCGGGCAACGCCTGTGATGGAGCCCTAAAGAATAATATTCCGCTGCTAGTTTATTTACTTGTGATGAAGCATTAGTGTCCATTGAGACATTTGCGATGTAAGACTTATTTATATTCGACACCTGGCTTGTAATAAATGATGCTTCACTATTTGTCATCACATGTATGAGAAAATGATCCTGGCATACATGTGATATTCACTTGGTTGTTTCTTCGGAAAAACCGGGTGTGACAGTCCAGTTGTGAACATTTCCATAACCTACAAAGAATCCAGGCCGAGCTTCATCAGGGACTAGTTTGTGCAAGACATCGGATACTTCACACCCGCTTAGGCGTTTAGGTGGTTCCTTAGTGACAACAGTATCTTTTCTGAAGACATTCCTCTGTTGCCTGAATGGGAGGTTTCGAGGAAGCCAACGCCTATGACAATCAAAGTAGCTTATCTTGCCACCGTTTG